>OX104120.1:47430603-49830603 GCA_944474755.1 Limnoperna fortunei
ACTATGTTACTGTACATGTAATTATATAAGCTGTTCTAGTCTTCTAGAAACCAAGGTTTTGTGTTTTTTCTTGGATTGTTTTTTTTTCAATATCTCGTATCTTCTGATCAACTGTATATAATTATATATAAGATTTTTAGGTAACTTCAAATTTCAATTGATTATAATATTAAAAAGAAAACAAGATATGCATCCTTAAAAGATGGCCCAAAAACAGCAATAAAATGCTTCCTACCCAAAATTTCTGTGAAAAGTTGTATCAGAATCTAACAGTATTTTTTTAAGGGCCCCGCCACTTTGTGGCAGACCACCTATAGTGATCAGTCTGTCTGTCTGTCTGTCTGTCTGTCTGTCTGTCTGTCTGTCCGTCCGAATAATCATGTCCGGGCTGAAACTTTTTTATCTTTTGATATTTGGAATGTGGGTAAATAATATCAAGGCGATGTGTCACATACCGTGGTTGATCACCTTTGACCTTGAACTTTGACCTTAAGGTCACACTATTGCTTTCTGAATGACAAATTCATGTCCGGGCTGTAACTTTTTAATCTTTTGAGGTAGGCTTTTGATATTTGGGATGTGGGTAGATAATATCAAGGTGATGTGTCGCATAGTGTGGTTCTTGAACTTTGACCTTGAGGTCACATTCTTGCTTTCTGAATGACAAATTCATGTCCTAGCTGTAACTTTTTTATCTTTCGGGGTAGGCTTTTGATATTTGGGTAGATAATATAAAGGCGATGTGTTGCATACCATGGTTGATGACCTTTGATGTTGGGTACCATCTCACTGATATCTAGTTATGGCTTAATATATAAATGTTCTTGACATTACTTAACAAAAAAATAAACTTTTTAAAGAGGCTATGTTTTAATGCACAAACAATTAGGCAAATTGGACTGGACAAGTATCAGCGATACTAATCTGCTGCCTTTTAGCGTAAGGACAGAATGGGAATGAACTAACGTCAATCTGACATGTCAGGGGAAAACTGTTACATATCTACTAGGAGAACAACCCCATACAAAATCAAGACATTGAGGCTTATAGGTACCTGCAGCTATAGCCCCATACAGCGGCATGACAGTAAGTTGTATAGGGTAGTTCCAAGCTCCCATAATTAAAGCTACTCCAAATGGTTGTTTCTGAACGTAACAAGTGTCCATCAGGTTCAGCATAGTCTTTTTAACCTATCAAATATAGTTATTAAAAAAAATTACCAACTTTTTTGTATTCAAAACAAATGAATCTGTGAGCTTGTGCTCACTAATCATACACCGGATTTCACAAAAAGTATTTGGTAAACACGAAGTAGATGACTAAGAAGCATAAAATCGCTACATACTATATGGTACTATAGGATAAAGCAATATGCAAAATTTCAGGCATCTGCATCCTATAGGTGCTTAGAAAACTGTGACAGAAATGTTTGGTCCGAACAAACGGACGAACGACCAGATGAATGAACAAAGGGTAAAACAGTATACCCCCTCTTCTTTGATGATTGGGGGGGGGGGAATAATTTATTCATATCTACAATTACAAATGACTTTTTCCACAGTATAGTCTAGTCTGAGGGACTACATTATGAAGAATTTTGAAGATGATCAAAACATGAATATGCTCTAGTAATTTAATGAATATATTTACACACAAATAAATAGGGTTATTTTATAAGTCAAAAATATTTTTATAATTTCCAAAAAAAAATCTTCATATAGTGTGCAGCCATATCCATTTTTATGTATTTTGGGTTTGACAGTCACTGAGTATGTATCCATAGGTCCTTCTAAATTCCTTTTTAACTTGGTCATTGTTTTCTTTATATTAAATTGTTTCATCTTCCTTTACTCGTCTAATATTTATTTACGAGTAATAACCTAAATTTTTTATTTTACAATCAAACAAAAAACTTATAAATTACAAGTCATTCCTTAATGAAATGGTACCTTTTCTGGTTTCATCCACTCCTTCAAGTTATTTATAGTCTCTATCAAATCATTTCTACAGTAGTCAATTTCAAATACATGTGCTTCTAGCTTTGGCTGAAAGGACCCAAAACAATACCAAATTCATTAAATAAACCCAGATGATTGTCATCTTTTGTTGCTGTATGCTGAAGACTCCATATAAGCATATATAATATTTTGTTATTGAAAAGCTTAATTTTAAATTTATCTTCTAATTATTATACTTGCTGCATAGTAAAGGCAGCCAAATAAATATTTGCTTTTTTCTTTTAGAAACTGACTAAAGTCTCCTGAAAACCATGACTTCACTCAACTAAATCTAATTAAAATTAAATATTTCATATGTGCTCCCTCTTTTCTACCTATACATGAGGTTTGTACAAATAATTTCATTATTTTTATGTTCTGTAAGAATATTGTAACTTTATATGGTGGTTGTCATATTAAAGCAGCTTTAAATGTATTGACTGTTTATTTTTTTTCCCCCGGAGATTAAGGTTTTCTGCTGGAATTAAGGTTTTGGTGTTTGTAGTGACAGTCAATGACCATTTATTACCTTAGTATCCTAAAACATACGTATACTGATACAACAATATCTTGGTAAACAAAATCCTCAATGTTTTTACACTGACGTCACATTAATTCTCATCTTTGTACATGTATTTAGTGTCGACTATTGTAATAGATTTTTATGCATTAACCTGTAACTTTGTTGAATTGATATCAATATTCTCAAATGTAATACCTCAACACAATTATTTTGTGTTAATGCATGACATACATGAAGGATTAAAACAAATAAAAAATATAATATAAGTAATGTTTGTTTTATTTTTGTTTGAATGGTTTTTAATGCCACTTTCAGCAATTGTTCAGCTATATCATGGCATCTAGATTTTAATGTGGAAAGAAGCTGGAGTTCCAAGAGAAAACCCCGACCTTTGATAGGAAAACTGGAAATCCTTGTCAATTAAGATTGAAGTAGAGCTCAACCTACCAGCAATGAGACTTAAATCAGCAACCTCAGTGTTGACAGACAATGTAATGTCAATACACTAATATAATTCATTTTAAAGATTTTTAAGTCACCTTTTTTTTATAATAAAAATAGTGCCTAACAATGTGTATGCCATAGAATTGCAGTTGTTAATTTGAGTTATCTCTCTTTAAAATACTACCTTATGCAAGTCTTTGTTCAATGCCTGTGCAATCTCCTCTCTGTTCTCATCTAGTAGTTTTAGTACACCTTCTAGCTGTTTCACCCTCCATTCGTAAGTTTTTGTAATCCCAGTCCTAAAGGCAGTTCTCATACCTTTAACAAGCTGTAACAAAAATTGATTGAATGTTTAAATGTTTGCTTTACACTATGTAAGTAAAGTTAGAAGTATTTCAGATATATTCAGAACTGGAACAAATTAACATACAGAACAATCCATGGGAAAACATTATGGGCCAATGGGAACACAATGTTAACTGCCACTGGAAAAGTATGGAGTACTGGGTAGGATGCAAAATGAAAAACATATACAAAACTGTGTTGTTCAAGAAAATTCAAAGAAAATATTTGAAAGCATTCTCAATATACAAAAAATGTACAGTGTGACATGTGGACAACAGGATCAGTGGACATTTGTATACCATAATATTTCCCCCTTCAATCAGCTTTGGACTGGTTCTGACCAAGTTGTTTATCCACAGCTTATATGGCCATTACAAGTTAATCAGCACATGAGTGAACTTATTTTTATAGAGAAAAAAAGCAATACTTGGAATAGGTTCAACAAATATCTCAACATGGACAAAGCAGTACGAGAGCTAGCTAAATCACTTGGGGCCCTTTTTGGTAAATTCATTTGGCAGGAGGAACGATGTGGTCAGTCTACTCAAAACTTTACACTAACTATGTATATGGTTAAACCTATTTTATTCTACAGAAGTGGAATTCGGGGTACTAAATAATACAGTGTAATTAACAATGTCCAGAATAAGGCAGAAAAATATCTCCTTGCTTTAGGAACGGCAAAGTCCAACACAGCTGTACCTGCAGTTAGTGATCTAGGACTTACAACCTGCTTCAATAAACAGAAACTCTCATGTATAAGACTCAAGTTCAAGTTGGTTCGTGCAAACAAGGACAGACTTACAATATATATGAGTGTGACCTGCTGGGCTAAACAGCGAAGAAGATGCAATTGAAATCATCAATAACACTACTACCAGTATCAAGTATGTCATGCTAATCATTAAAGACAGACTGTGCGAAATTGATAAAAACAGAATTCTCTACTGAAATCTATAATGACAGCAAAAATCAAAATGAAAAAAAACTGAGGACTTATCGTCTCTATAAAGAAACTGTTGAACTAGAACAATACATAAAGTGCCAAATACCACAAAAGGTAAGGCGAACAATGACACTATTTTGAAGCTGTGCGCTACCTATAGCTCTTGAGATGTGACGATACTCCAGACCGCAAACACAACTTGACAGCAGAATCTGTACTTTATGCAACATAAACGTTATTGAAGACAAAATGCATTTTTTAATCCACTGCCCCTTACATTCAGACATTAGATACGAACTTAAAAAGAGCTGCTGAAAAAATTGATGGATTTTGTATGATGAACTCAGATCGTAAATTCATAGAACTCTTGAAGAATAGTCAGGTCCAAATATCTGTCGCTTTTACTTTGCCTAAATTTTCTAAGAAAAGAAAGTGTTTTCTGTTTTATTACAGCCTTTGTTTTTTAATTTAACATATATATTTCTACAAATTATTTCAAGAAACCTCTTACTCTTGATTAATCTTAAATTAAGTATTTACAGTTATATTTTAGACACCTTATTTTCCTTATTTGATCTTTTATTATTGCTAACATAAATGCCTTTTAAAGTTTTTTTCGTTGCATTTTAGAAGCTTACAAATCCTGTCTTTTATTTTGTTTTGTTTATTATTTCTAATATCCTTTTTATTAATGTGTTTTATTGTATATATAGTGTCTCGTTAGTCTGTACAGGCTGGATATTGATCTTTTATTGCATTATAATCTATTGTATTGTATGTTATTTGTTGATCATATGTGACACTTTAATAAAATAAATATTATTATCATTTATTATTACTAGAATTTATAAATATCAAGAAGGGGGAAGCAAGTGAAAGATTTAATTTTAATATGATTTTATAACTACCGGTAATAACTGTTCTGTTTATATAAAATAATAATTGAAAAGGGGTTATCTCCCTTCCTATTGAAAATAACATAGAGAAGCTACTATTACATGTATTGGGAATATTGTGTTATAAATTTGATAGAATTATTTTTTGTTGAAGTCAGCAAATTTTACTTCTAAGCGTATGTATTATGCATTATACTAGTAGATGTATTTCTTCACTATAAATTAAATTTTTTTATTACAAGATAAATCAATGACTGACAAATTGATTTTTCCATGTTAGTATTGTTAGATTTAAAGTTTGCATCAAATTATCTGCAGACAGAACAATAGGCTTCCTATTAAACAATAGGACAGTTCATCTTCAAAATTTTAAATACTCTGAGCAAACACATATATATGCATGAAAAATTGCATTTGGTTTGCTTTAATTTTGACCCAATTTCATTAGTGAAATTAAGGCCTTAAAAGAAATTTACAGAGAATTTACATATATTTTGGGAAAAACATTAACAGCATAAAACAATAACATCAATATCAAAGTTATTAGCAAAACTACTTCCAAAAAGGCACATTTCATCAAGGGGTGTTTCTTGCAACTAAAATTCACTAAAGGATTAAGGCATACCTAAGAACTTTCTAAGCTTATACATGAACTTGTTTAACTTTTGTTGAAAAATCAACAATACTTACAACATGCAAATTTGCTGAATTCCACATTTATTGATCATGTAGGTATCAATGTACATGTACTAATGTTTACCACTGTGTATATTAACTTGAACATTGTACTACCATTTTGAAAGCACAAGCTATTTAGGCCAGTTACTTATAACAAACCCAAGACAATTGTCACTTGCCCAATAAAAAAATGTGTCAAGGTTGTCCAATTAAAGCACACCAGGAACCTAGTTAAGCACAGAATATAACAACTATGGACTGTAACTTTTCGTCCAATACTGTTTTCTTTTTTATGGCTTTTCTCAGCACTACCTTCCACATATTGAAGGAAGAACATGGTACAACAATTTCACCAAAAATAGCCTCTTAAAAACATTTTTTGTACATAATGATTTGACCTTGCAATCCATGAATTTATATATCCAACCATTTAATTTTTTTAAATGGCCAGGTTTAATGTGATTGGACAATAATGATTGTTGCAGTCAACAGTCTTCACAAAATCTTTTCAGAGAATGGTTTCCCCAGCAATACTGGACCGAAGCTTTTGCTGAACCAAATTTGTCTGATGTTGCCATTGTTTACATTTCAGTACACATACATACTAGTATTACATACATGCAGGCCTAGGGCTCACGCTAGGTCAGAATTATAAGATCTAGAAGTCACTTCTCTTGAGGCTGACAGTGTGGGTGGACAACAGGTAAAAGTTGCATTATACATTTTTGTATTATGTCGTGAAAGTGTCCTGTTTTGTTTGTTTGTTTTTTGAGATAAGTGTTGGTAATTGCATTTTTATTTTTTATTTGTATATGAGTTTATAACATGTTATATTGAGCAGTTTTATTTATTGAGGATCAAGTATAATACAATGTAGATACAAGATAGTCCAGAAAGTTTGATCAGTCTACTTACAGTGTATCATACATTTTCACTAATATTTAACATATCAATAAAAAAGAATCAACTGTCACAAAACTGTTCATTAAAAGTAATGTTTCTTTGTCATTAGTACACAAATTTTTGAAAGAAACTGCAAATAATTTATATTAGATTGAAATCATTAATTTGTGTAATACTAATTTTAACATTAGCAGCAACGTATTTGCAATCTCTGGCACCAAAGTCATATCCATTCAGGAAATTTTCATAATTTCTCTTGCTCTGAACTGGTTTTCGGTCATATTTCTAAGCTATGCTTGATTTAAAAAATTAGGGTCATCTGGCACCAGCTTAAACTGTCGCCACAT
This sequence comes from Limnoperna fortunei, assembly GCA_944474755.1. Lineage (NCBI taxonomy): Eukaryota > Metazoa > Mollusca > Bivalvia > Mytilida > Modiolidae > Limnoperna > Limnoperna fortunei. The sequence goes on from OX104120.1 coordinate 47,437,683, forward strand.
AACATGGTAAACATCATGCGGTACCAAAAATACAAAGATTTCTTACAACAAATGGGAATAAAATTGAAGTGCAACATAGGGCGATTGTTCAGAATGACAGGGCCACTTCATGATCACTTGCTTTTGAAAATGATCAAGGGCAAGGTGGGACCAAAATAAGGTGACTTCTTCACACGAGTCTACATCCAACGCGAACCCTGTTAACATGTAGATACAGATATAAACATTATACATATAATTGTAAGCATAATAATATTCATAACTGTGTTATAAACAGGATGTGTTTATCTGGTCAAATGGGTCTTAAGAATATAAATAAAATAACATTTTATTACACCCAGAAACAGTTCACAAAGCTGTGCTGAAAGCAACTGCTTTATGGGACATCCATTTACAAAAATTATTATGAGATCATTGATTTCCAGCTTTACAGAATATATTTTATATATTTATTAGCCACTTATTAAAATAAAATATATGTATCACTGAAACAAACAAATGGAACATTATCCATTTGCAAAATTTTAAATATTTTAAAATGAGTTAAATATGCAAGATCTATGCAGTTTTTATTGGTTTTACATAGTTATTTAAAAGGTGGAAGTCTGTGTTAATCAGTATGACCAGAGTATTTTCTGTGAACAAACCATGACTTGAATTTTGATAATAACAATGTCGGACTTTTTCAACAATCCAAGTGTTATCATATCAGTTTTATCTGTCGGACCAAATTTGCATTTCGTGAAGACCATGTTAAATATATTTTCTACAGAAATGCAATAGGAATAAACATGTACAAAGAAAGAGATTAAAATGCATTTTAAGTAAGAAATTGAATTTTGAATGTGAATCTGTCAAAAAAATGTCTCTTTTTACTCTAAGTTTTCATCCAGAAAAGCAATGAAAACAAGTATTTTTTACTATACCAAACGTTCCCGTGGCTGGGACCATACTGGGAGGGTTCCCAGTGCTCAACCCACAGAGCAGCCCAGCGCGTCCCCGGGTGGCGGATAGGAGAGACCCTCTCGTTGGGGGGTTGTCAGGTCATAATACGGAAAGACTGACCGCGGACCGTAGTGGGTAACGTGTTTGGAGAGTGCTCCTTGCATGATAAAGACCCCTTTTGTAGATTTCGAAAAAGAGTAGGCTCATTGTAGCCGCTACAAAAGGCTAAATTTTCCGCCCCTACCCAAAACTCCATACTTTTCCAGTGGCAGTCAAAAGTGTATTCCCTGTGACCCATCCCACCCCCATTTTCCGTTGATTTATTGTTTGTTAACTTGTTCCCGTCCTAAATATAGCTCTCTGCTGAAATACTGCTCGCTGGAAGTAAAGCAGACATCCAATCAATCAATCAAACCAAACGTTCCCTTATCTTTGAAACAGTCAGATATCATTTAAAAACTACATGTTACTTTAAAGTAAATCTTTATTTCAACAAAACAAAAAAAAAAAAATAAACAAAAATTGGCGATAATAGCGAGCGATAGCTCGCTTAATGGTAGAAGTATCCTATGACTATGAGACTATAGAGCTGTAAAAAATTCTTGCAACCGGAAGTTTTTAAGTTAATCTCCAATATTTCGCAACATCGCAAAAATCTCCGTTGTAGGAGAAAAGTGTGCAACAAAACTGCTTCTAGGTATCTAGAATTTTAGTTTCGTTAACGACAATAACTTAACACAACTTCAAATGTTTTTCCTTTAATAATGTATTTTTTCTGTTTGGAGGATATTTTCTTTCCTCCATTTTGACTCGACTTCTCGTAAGTTATCGCAACTACGTCAAAATAAATGCAAAACTCGACACGAGAAGAAAATACAGACGAACTGTGTTTTTTTTTAAATGTTATATTTATAAAACATTAATTTTTTTACCAAAGTATTTTAATTTTTGATGGTATGAAAAAAACATGCAACGATAGTTGACGTGAATTAAAAAAAACGTGCAACTATAGTTTCGTCTGCTTCTGACCGGCGATACTTGACATGAACTGATATTTGCTGCCATGATTTGTGATTGTCTGCCGTGTAAATTCGTCTGCTGATCCTGGTTCATAAAAACAAACACAATCTTGTTGATTGGTAAGTGTTAATTTCTTACTTGATGATTGCACAATTTGTACATATTTTCAATTGAATTTTAACAGACATGTGACGTTGTTCAGCCTCTGCTGCAGGCATTAGAATTTTCTGTCGCTCTCGCTGCTCGTATCTGGGTAATGGGAAAATAACATGTTGTGCGTCTCTATACGATCTTACCATTTAACTGAATTTAAATAGCCAAAATAAAAAAGTGTCAATCTATACTTAAAATGTTATCTTTCACATGCTCCCCCTTTCTGTTATTGGTCGCTGCGTTAGCAAGTGTAAGATTTAAATTTTAATTATATGTTGAAAAATTGAATTATAAGTCTAATAACAAGTCTTCTAAAGTAAGCAAGTAGTTCCTGCCATTTAGCTTTAGCTTATATCATGCAGGCAACCAATATTTGTACCTTAACTCAAGTTCATGTTTCTAAACACAAGTAAAGAGGCTGGTAATACTGAACTGTCTGTACCATGATAATTTTCACACATTATTTTGTTATAATTGTATATCTACACGTCTTATGGATTACATTGCATTGTTGATTTTATCCTGATTTATTAATTGATAATTATAATGAACAATTTTGTTCTTTTAAGAAATAGCTCTTGTTCAGCTTGTACATTTTATTAATAATTTTATGATTTTATTATTAAATCTTAACTGTATATTTTTCAGAAGCAAGACACAGAATTATCAATCCTGGAATTATAGTCAATTGCTTGCAGAACCTACACATATATAAAGATGGGAATACAAATACTGATACTGATTGTTAGACTGGACAGTTTGACGGCAGCAACATAGATGAGACAAATGAACAATTTGTCAAATTGGCCCTTATAAGGGCCATCAAAGTTATTCAAAAAGAATCTAAATTGTGTGATGCACATTTTTTAAACAGAATTATTATAAAGCAGTATTTTTTAACAACTTCATAAAATTGCTATCAAATTAAACAATACCATTCTAAAAATTTTTAATAACTGATCATTAATCAGCTGTTGTTGCTACTAGTATGTTATGCTTAAAAAGATTAACCTACAAGAAAATTTACAAGACAATTTTTCCTGAAACTTTCAAAAAGTTACCAGATCATTAGGATATATATATCAGTACAGTGCTAATTTTAACCGCTGAATTTAAATTATTTGTATTTTTCTGTTCAAAATGCCTCACAAATGCAAAGTGTAATTTTTATATTTCATAACTTTTGTCTTTCTTTTGATTGTCCATGGGTGAAAAATAAGTTTTTTAACAAGAAATTTATTTCCTGCTGTTTTTTTTTAAAGTGAGGATTATATTTTAAAGCATGATTTTTGTGATTCTTGATCTACACACACTGGTCTACTCTGTAGATATCGTCATTGAAGTTACACTGTAAACTTGGAAATATGGAAAAACTTAAATTTATTTAGTAGGCACATGTATATATGACAGCTGGTTATGGTTAATTTAATAAAATCTGATCTAAAAACATAGCTATATATATTTCAACAACAATATCAGCCTTGTAATGACATGGCATGAAATCACTGTCTCGTACTTATCTTTGGATCAAAAATGATCCTTTGTTTGAATGTTGTTTAACGCCACTTTCAGCAATTTGTAAACTATCTCATGGCGTACTGTTTTTATTGGAGAAGGATGCTGGAGTACCTGACCTTTAGTATGAAAACTTTCAATCCTTGTCAACTAAAATAGCAGTTTAGCACTGCCTACATTGAAAGTCTACTCTTCAAACTCAGTGTTCCAGACACGACAGGAGTCTCTTGATTGCTTCTCCCTTAATGAAATAAAATTATCTATATCTATAGTATAATTGTTAACAATTACAAAGATGGTTGGTTTGTTTGTTTGAATGTTTATCGCCATTCAGCAATTGTTCAGCTATTTCATGACATCCAGTTAAAATTGGGGAGGGAGCTGTAGTGCCTGGAGAAAAGCAGACATTTGGTAGGAAAACTAGTAATCAACGTCATATAAGATAATAACTGCAGTCAAGTGCACCCTGCCAGCAGTGAGAATTGAACCAACAACATCATGGTAGACAGACCATGTGATCAATAGGAAACTATCTTAACCACTTGGCCATTGTGGCCCCCATGGATGGTTGGAGTTGTTTTATAATGCAAAAATAAAACACATAACTTGTCAAGTTAATAATTTGATATGATTTTATCTGGTGGCCGCATAAAACTTGCAGATGACTTATTTAACAATCGTGCATCAATGTAAATTAAAAACGTATTAAACTCGAAAACTTTAAAACAGGGACAGTCTATATATACTAAGACTACGCATCAAGTTTGAAGGGATATCGCTCGCCTGATAGGTCACACCTATTTACATATTTATGGTAACCCATATGAAAAATAACATTTAAAGGCTATTGAAACTTTGCATTTCTTAATTATTACGCAAAATTCAATGTTCTAGATTTTGACCCTTGACCCTGCTATCTATATATTTGTCAAAGCAGCAATAATTAGTATGCTGAACGTCATCGTTTATGTCTGTCATTTCGTGGAAAAGTAAATATTGTTACAAACAAACCTCGTGATAGTGTGACATCTTCAAAAGCTAATCTTTTGTTCTCCGGTTTACTGCAATCGTGATCCAACAGAAAAGAAAATTGAACTTTCACCCCTAAGTATTCCGGAACCGGAAGTACATACTTGGGGTGGTTCTAAACGGTGGAGACCCTAGTCCGAGGAAGTGATGAACATGTTCATCTTCAAGATACTTATTTACTTAAAATTGTTGAAGATTATAAGAAGGCTAGTGCTGGGGAACTAAAATTAAGCATATTTACAGATATTTAATTTTTTTGTTTTCATTTTGTATGGTGGTCTAAGGTGTTTTCGATACGTTTACTTCACTATATACATACTTGATATGAATATTACAGTCATTTCGTACCATAACTGAATCGTACCATTGCTATTTAGTACCTAAAATTACCATTTCGTACTATCGTACTAATGCCATATCGTACCATAACTTATTGCCATTTCGTACAATATGTAAACAATTTCGTACCATATGTAAAAATTGAAATACTTTAATGCATAAAACTAATTACTAATTAATAAGTTTTACAACTACACTGAGTAAAAATTTGTTAAAAATCTTTAAATTAATCTAAAAAATATATTTAATATTATAAATTTTAAAAATATTATTTGTGTATAATATAAATATTTTAAAAAAATGTTTGTGTCAGTTCGTTTAAACAGGTGACCAAGAAGTAAAGAAACAATATAAGAAACTTAAACAACACACACAGAAAACCCAGAGACAATCTTACTGGAAATATATAGAAGACATTGTTACTCCAGATAAAGAACAGCCATACTCTGGTATGAAAAAATTCTGGACTTACATTAAGCACAAACGAAAAGACAACATTGGAGTTTCATCACTCAAATTTAATGGAAAGCTATTCAGTGATCCAGCATCTAAATCAGATATCTTAAATCAAAAAAAGACAATTTAACAAATCTGGAAGAATGAACCCAAATATCACATATACTAGAATGGAACATTTTACCATCACACTAATTCTCACCAAGAATATTGAAAGAACTTGCGGAAGACATTGAACCACACTTTCTGCCAATATACAGAAAATCATTAGAGACTGGGGAAGTACCAGCTGACTGGCGCACAGCAAACGTGTCTCCGGTATACAAAAACAAAGGTCTCAAATCAGAACCAGAAAATTACAGACCAATATCACTAACCTCTGTCTGCTGTAAAGTCCTGGAACATGTCATCACAAGCAACATCATGCGACATGCAGAGGCAAATAATATACTTTACCCCCTGCAACACGGTTTCAGGAAAGGGCGCTCCTGAAGAACCCAACTGATTGCGTTTGTAGATGATATCTCCAAAAAATTACAAGACGGTCTTCAAACTGACATCCTTATAATGGACTTTGCCAAGGCCTTCGATAAAGTTAACCATAGCCTGCTAGTCCATAAACTAGATTACTATGGCATCGACATTACAACTTCCAACTGGATAAATAACTGGTTGGAAGACTGAAATCAAACAGTACTGCTAGATGGAGTATCATCTAAGTCAGTAAGTGTAGACTCTGGCGTTCCACAGGGTTCTGTTCTTGGTCCAGCTCTCTTCCTCTTCTAAATAAATGATCTCCAGACGAGGCTTACATCAAAAGTACGACTATTTGCAGATGACACTATTGTTTACCTCACAATCACCAATGAAACTGATGGCAATACACTCCAAGAAGATCTGGATAAACTTGGCCAATGGGAAAAAGAATGGTGCATGCAATTCCATCCTGACAAATGCACAGTTCTTACAGTAACCAACAAATCAAAGACAATAGAAACGCGTTACCAACTTCACGGACATACTTTAGAAACGGTTACAACAGCCAAATATCTCGGACTAACACTCACAAGTAAACTTCTGTGGGACCAACATATAAGCAATATCTGTAGCAAAGCAAGCAAGACCTTAGGCTTTCTTAGAAGAAACCTGAAAATCCCATCAATCAGAATCAAGGAACAAGCATATTAAAAGCTGGTAAGACCACTACTGGAATATGCTAGCACAGTATGGGACCCCTACACAAAAACCAACATTGACAAAATTGAGGCTGTACAACGGAGGGCAGCCAGATACGTCCTCAGTAACTTCCACAATAGGTCTAGTGTAAACAACATGCTGCACCGACTAAAAAGGAAAACCCTGGCTAGGAGGAGAAAAGATGCCAGACTTATGCTGCTTTATAAAATCGACAGGGAGCTTGTCGCCATCAGCAAGCAGAATCGACTTGTTCCACCACTTCGATCTACAAGGAAAGCCCATGGTCGAACTTTCCAACTGCAGTCGTGCAGGATTGACACTAGGAAAATTTTTTCCTCGGTCTGTGAGGGACTGGAATCTACTTCCTCCAGACATTGTTGAGCTGGACACACCTGAAGCCTTTAAAGCCAGAGTTGTGTCCCTAGACTAAGCCAGCTAGTCAGACAATTGTATATAGTTTTACAAATTTTAATCTAATACACAGTGATCTTATACATGTACCATCTCCGATCTTCAAAATTACATGCGTAGTTCATAAACCACTGCAGAATCTTCAAAATGATGAAGGAGGCAGTTACATGGCAGAAGCAGAAGCAGAAAAGGGTCTTTATGACAATTTTTTATGACAAAAAGCAGGTTCAGGCAACAAAGGTCTATGCATGCTAGCGCCACCTCTTCAAGAAGAAGCATCCCTGTTTCCGCTGAATACTCGACTTGTGTCCGAGGGTAAATAGAACAAGCTGCAGAGAAAACGCTGCAAAACCACACAAAGTTTTATTTGACAACTAGACCAAGTATGAAAATGACGAAATATCCATAAGTAGACTGTTGTGTCTGTGTCGGATTCAAAATCCTCAAGTCAATCAATTGGGATATTATATTAATAATGAAAATAGTAGCTAATGTCTAAATAGTCGCTAACCTTCACATATATTTTTATCTGTGTCATTATGTTGTTATTCCATATATTATGATGTGACGAAATGATGATGTTAATAATTTTTTATTTTTATTGGCCATTTTGGTCAAAAGAGCAATATTATTAAATATCACTAAATTACACTTCCCATATGGTACAAAATGGCTATGGTTTGAAATGGTTTTAATTATGGTACGATTTGGTTATGGTACGAAATGACTGGTTACCCTTGATGGTCTCGTAAGGTGTTTTCGATAGCTGGTTATTTTTGAATTATGGTTGGTATGTGCATTACTACTTCCGTGTTTATATGTAGAACCCAAACCCAAACATGTCACGGTTGACGTATGTTGTGGTACAACTTTAATGGTTGAAGGTCTACTTAATCACTTTGTCTTAACTTTAAAGGCAGTTCATTCCAAATCTTGGGTCCAACAGTACTGAAACTTATGTCACTAAAAGTCTTCTTCTTATTATTATGTACTACATAACAACCGACTGACGATTCTGAGGATCGAAATGTACGTTTTGAATCTTTAATTGACAAAAGTTCGATTCAGTATTGTAAGACTCTCGACGGAACAGTTATATATGAAAGTAAAAATTGAAAATTATTTTTTGCCTTGTTTTGTAACCAGTGCAACTCATACAACGCCTCTTGGAACTATCTAGATATAGCGAAATTTATTTATGGTTTATTTTCATGTTGTCAATTCTCAATAAAATATAAAATATATTATTATGATTTGGTTTTGGGTTTTTTTTTAAATGAGTTGCGTATATATATTGGTCATAGAAGGTCAGAGTTGCCTGGGTACTCGGGCCGACTTGTCCCAGTAGACAGGGCGAGTTGTCTTAAAAGTAGACGGTCCGTGTATTCCTGCACCCACTTTTGCTTCTTATGCACTATTAAAAAAATGTTCAATCAAGTGTGTATGATACAATAGGATATAAGTCAATTGGTTCCAGTTCCAAGTGTGTATGGTACAATAGGATATAAGTCAGTTGGTTCCAGTTCCTATTTGTCCCTGACCTATTGGTCCCAACTTGTTTTTCAAATGTTGTTTATTGTTGATTATTTCTACATTTTGAAACCTTTTTCACACATTCTTTATCCATGTACATTGAGTTCTTTGACATTATGAAAGATCATAATCTAAAATACCTACAAGGAACGAAAACACACTTGATCTCTTCTAATTGAACCAACCACCACTTGTACATAATATCCATGCTCTACCAGATCTTGGTACAACTGAACCCGATATAGTCCTACGTGAAGTATGCATGGAACTAGATAGAGGACGCAAACTACCATGCAAGGGAAACAATTCAGTAGAAAAAGGCTAATTGGGTACTAATAAAAGATGGACTTAACAAAGAGACGTATATGGAATCAACTAAAACTGTACTGTACATAGAATAACATTAAACAGAAAATACAGTCTCTCATTGATAAACATGTTACGTCTAAACAAACCAAAAGCAGACAAGATCTTCCATGAATGAACAAAGAAATTGAAAGAACACTAAGAAAAAGAGACAAGAAATATAGAAAGTAGAAGGTGTCAAGCCAACAAAACAAAGCCACTATTCTAAAGTAATACAAGTGAGTTAAGGTTTTTAATTTTGGCCAATTAAGTAAGAGTTATGTCTTCCATTTCATGTTGTGAATGTATCGTTGATTTAAGGATGTTGTATTCACTAATGTTTTAAGTTTGTCGACCTGTTCGCTATGAACATTGGGAGCGCAAATTCGGAGTTTCTAAATAATTAGTGAACAGGTTTTGCATATGTTTGGTCCATATGTTAACCACGCAACCAGCTATACACAATTAGCTACGCTGTTTTCTAATTTAAGACATTTCCATTTTTCAATGGAAAAGCGTCCATGTTTTTCTTATGATATTTCAATGACTGATTTATTATCCATTTATGACATTCTTGTATTCCCAAGTACAAAATTGAAAGAAAATTAATTGAAGGGATTAGATCTTCGTCATTGGTTGTCTTCATAATGTTTTTAAAAAGGCCAATTTGGTAAAGTCCGAAGTATCTTGTTATCTTCTAAGGTGCTATATAAAAAAATGGAACATGCAAGTGATATCAAGAAGTTGCATTGGGTTCGATATTCAGACAAGTAAAAAAACGGTTTTTAGTCTAACAGGCAACAATGATAGAATTATTTTGTACATAAGGATGAATTTATTATTTTGTCTTCTTTATTTTGTTTATTTAGGGGGACTGTACTTATTATGTCAAATTTAACAGTTGTCGTATTTGTACAATACATTCTATTTTTAGTTCTAAAGGAATATATTGTCGAATCTGTTTCTTTTTTTAACGTATAACTATCTACTGTGTTTAATGCAGATTACCTCATAAGTTGGGGAGCCTAATAGATATACTAAAATGAAGACTGATAAACATGTTTGGTATCAAACAAAGCACAACAAGGAGAAATGTTAATATCGAACTTGTTGATGTTTGTTTGTTTGTTTGAATGGTGTTTTAACGCCACTTTCATCAATTTTTCAGCTATTTCATGGCGTCCAGTTTTTATTGGGGGAGGAAGCCGGAGTACCCGGAGAGAACCCCCGACCTGCGGTAGGAAAACTGGCAATCCTTGTCAATTAAGATTGGAGTCGAGTTCGAACTTGTTGAAATCAACTACTCGAGCACCTTATGACGGACCCGTCATTCTCTTTTTCAATTGGGCATCGGGTAGTTAGGTAGACATCTACCCTTTATTACTTGCCTGTCAACGCTAAGATTGCAAGTTCAAGTCTAACGGAGGTCAGGGAGTGTCCAGTCTAATTATAATACAACCCTCCATTAGCTCCTCCTTTTGTAATAACAAAAGGGGGGAGAGAGAGATGCTATTTTAATTAAATTTGGTTGTTCGACTCCAATCTTAATGGACAAGGATTACCGTTTTCCTACCAAGGGTCGGAGGTTCTCCCGCCCCCAATAAAACTAGATGACATGATATAGCTGTACAAACCATTAATCTTCGTGAAACGTGGCCAGACCGTTTGTATTTTATTTCTATATATACTACCAAAATTAATTTTAGACAGTTGGACGGGTCTGGTAAAGAAAGAAACCTAAATGATAAATTTGAATATCGAACGGTTAAAAATCTCCTTCCTGAGAACCTGCGCAGCTTGAGACAAGCTGCACAGGTTCTCGGGAAGGAGATTTTTAACGGGTCCGTCATAAGGTGCTCGAGTAGTTGATTTCAACAAGTTCGGCATCTTTAAATTTCATAGAACTTGAGAAACCAGCTTGTATATTGTCTTTTTATTCCCGGTTTTTATTCTTAATGAACCTTGACAAGACATCAGATTCTATATTGCTATAGAAAACTTTTAGAAGGAATTAAAGGCAGCTGTACTGATTCGGTTTGAAGAGAAGCCCAACAGTAATATATCGACGAGGTTAAAAATGTCATACATCAAAGATTTGTTAGGTCAAATGTGGACGCTTACATTATTAACCGTTATTTTATTTAACTGCATACTAACTACTAACATAAAATTAACAAAACTGTTTTTTTCTGGGGCGAGGGTGGAGGAAGTTGTCAGAGAAAAAGTTGAGAAATTCCGACCTTGGCCAGGAAAACTGGCAATCCTTGTCAATTAAAATTGGACTCCAGGGTCTGCGGTGATGATTGGCGCTGGCGCACACGTTTGTCCAGTTGGTCCCATAGATGTTCGATGGGATTCAAATCCAGCGATTTTGAATGTCATTCCAACATATTTGTTATTCCGCATTTTTCTGCTGGAATAAATCCCTCTGTTTGTCGGTACTTAGAAGAAGATGTGGTCGAAGGATGTTATCAATGAGCCGTGAAGTTGTGTTGTACTTACACAGCTCTGATTCTCTGTCTTCTGAGATCGCCACGAACATCATGATGCTTCCTATGCCGAATCTGTCCATTTCCTGGACACATCACAGCGCGAATCGTCATTTCGATGGGAAACACAGTTCTACCATCACGCTTCTGAAGCAGGAAGCGCAATTCGTCAACAAACCAGATTCAGCGCCAGTTCTCGAATGTCCCGACTTCAGTTGTTGTTATTGTGACTTCGATTTCTAAGATTTAATACCCGGATGTACCGTTCTCGACGTGCTATAGTTATGCGTAGTCTACCAGTTCTTGGACGGTCATTAGAAGTCCGTTGAAATCGGGCCTTTAGTCTGGAAATGGTACACATTCTCGGTCCGTGCAACCTCACTTTGGGAGACTCCAGCCTGTAGTCGTCCGAAGGTGATGTTTCTGGTAGCAGTATCCAACCGCGGCATGGCATTTTACGTTTTGACAAGATGGTCCATCAAACCGGTTCCTTTTTTGAAGAGTATAGATGGCTAACTACTTAAACCGATCGGACGCAACGAGGACTCTCTAGTCAATCCAGACCTCCGAGGTCTCTCGAATCAATTGGTGTTAACTGCAGTAGGTTCGTAACCACATCTATATACTAGCTGCCTCAGACGCGATCTCTTTTAGGTCAGTTGCTACAGTAATGGCTTAGGGTGTCCCACGCCCGAGCCCAGCTAGATCATGACAATTTTGTGGGATTATGGCGCCCAAATAAAAAACTCATAGAAATGATGATTCTTTTATGGGAAGCTTTACCATACAACTGTATCAATATGAGACGTATATAATTACACATTTTTAAGACAAAATATAATATGTCCTGTTTGGTGTAATTTAAATATAATTTTAAAAAAATTGTTCTCGACGTCATAGATGGTGTAACGTTACATTTATTCAAACTGTCGAACGGAAAACTTTTTTTGATCCTTTAAATACGGACTCATAAAAATAAAAATTTCGGTAATTTTTTTATTGTTGTTTCAAAATCTAGAATGTTTAGAATTTTACTTTTCATGTATATTCAACATAAGGGTTCCTTATTTATTTACGAACACATGGGATTTTCCCACAATAAGTTACAAAGTAGTTTCTACAAAATATCTTACATCACATAGCTTATGTACCGTATTTTGACATACTGAGATAAAATATGCATATCTAAATGTAGCTAGTGCATATCCTGTTCAGCACAATGTTTAACGTATCGGTGTTCTGACGTCAAAATTTTCAAACTGACGTTGATTGTGTTCCACCCCGAAAATATCAGATTCTATTGTCCCGAAAATAAGCTAATATTATTTGATCATCGTTTCATTTTTTGACAGCCACTGCTCGACAATTTGGCTCTCGCTATAGCACATCGTATGACAAGTCAGATATTTGTAAATTTCTCTTTGCGGAAAACCACATAGTATGCTCTTCAATGTAGCTTCTTGCATTTTTTATCGTTTAACGCTAATTGTTCATTCCCCTGTGGTTAGGAAAGCATTATATTTTCAATTGTATGACTGTTCGTCTTAGATATATTTGATCCTTTCCTATGTCGATTGTACTTTTGTACGTCTTTGTTGTTACAGCTGATGCCATTTCTCCATTCACCGTACAATGGTGATTTCATTGTCTTTACCAAAATGGAATGTTAGAACAAACGAACAGATTAGCCAGGTTGACTAAATAGTCGTAAATTGGTATGAGAAACAGGTAGCCGAGTGAATAAAGTTACAGAATATTGATAAGGGGTCTAGAAAGCCTTGGAAAAAATGTAACCGTAAATTGATTATAGGACGAAACAGCATAAGAAACGTCAAATAGGTAACCAGAACAGGAACACTAGTGGGCTAAGTAATGTGAATCGGTACATCTAAGGACTAGGTAAGTAACTGTAAATTGGTAGGATAACTGAGTAGCCGAGTGGAGTAAGTAACTGTGAATTGGTAGGGGGACCGGGTAGATGAGTGGAGTAAGTAACTGTGAATTGGTAGGGGGACCGGGTAGATGAGTGTAGTAAGTAACTGTGAATTGGTTGGGGGACCGGGTAGATGAGTGGAGTAAGTAACTGTGAATTGGTAGGGGGACCGGGTAGATGAGTGGAGTAAGTAACTGTGAATTGGTAGGGGGACCGGGTAGATGAGTGGAGTAAGTAACTGTGAATTTGGTAGGGGGGCCGGGTAGATGAGTGGAGTAAGTAACTGTGAATTGGTAGGGGGACCGGGTAGATGAGTGGAGTAAGTAACTGTGAATTGGTAGGGGGACCGGGTAGATGAGTGGAGTAAGTAACTGTGAATTTGGTAGGAGGACCGCGTTGACGAGTTGTGTTAGTATCTGTGAATTGGTAGGATTACCGGATAGCCGAGTGTAGTAAGTAACTGTGAATTGGTAGGAGAACCAGGTAGCCGAGTGGAGTAAGTATCTGTGAATTGGTAGGATTACCGGATAGCCGAGTGGAGTAAGTAACTGTGAATTGGTAGGAGAACCAGGTAGCCGAGTGGAGTAAGTAACTGTGAATTGGTAGGAGAACTAGGTAGCCGAGTGGAGTAAGTAACTGTGACTTGGTAGGAGAACCAGGTAGAGGAGTGGAGTAAGTAACTGTGAATTGGTAGGAGAACCAGGTAGCCGAGTGGAGTAAGTAACTGTGAATTGGTACGAGAACCAGGTAGCCGAGTGGAGTAAGTAACTGTGAATTTGGTAGGAGGACCGCGTTGACGAGTTGTGTTAGTATCTGTGAATTGGTAGGATTACCGGATAGCCGAGTGTAGTAAGTAACTGTGAATTGGTAGGAGAACCAGGTAGCCGAGTGGAGTAAGTAACTGTGAATTTGGTAGGAGGACCGCGTTGACGAGTTGTGTTAGTATCTGTGAATTGGTAGGATTACCGGATAGCCGAGTGTAGTAAGTAACTGTGAATTGGTAGGAGAACCAGGTAGCCGAGTGGAGTAAGTAACTGTGAATTGGTAGGAGAACTAGGTAGCCGAGTGGAGTAAGTAACTGTGACTTGGTAGGAGAACCAGGTAGAGGAGTGGAGTAAGTAACTGTGAATTGGTAGGAGAACCAGGTAGCCGAGTGGAGTAAGTAACTGTGAATTGGTACGAGAACCAGGTAGCCGAGTGGAGTAAGTAACTGTGAATTGGTATGAGAACCAGGTAGCCGAGTGGAGTAAGTAACTGTGAATTGGTAGGAGAACCAGGTAGCCGAGTGGAGTAAGTAACTGTGAATTGGTAGGAGAACCAGGTAGCCGAGTGGAGTAAGTAACTGTGACTTGGTAGGAGAACCAGGTAGCCGAGTGGAGTAAGTAACTTTTGACTTGGTAGGAGGACCAGGTAGCTGAGTGGAGTAAGTAACTGTGAATTGGTTTGAGCGCTTGTGGATAAGTGGCCTAGTTCACTGGCCTCACATCCGTTTCTTGTGTTAATGGTAAAAAGATATGATAAAGTAGTGTCTGCCAATTGTTTTATTTTCTTCTGCCGAGTAAACTTAAACTTAACCCGACGACAAACCATATATAATAGCTTTAGTTGAAAAAATGAATGTTACCCCTGTTCACTGGATTCCATTAAATATTGCTACGGGTAAGTACAATAAGTACATTTACATGTATATAGTAAATGCTGGATATAAATGTGTTATACTTTTAAACAAAACTCGAACTATTTGAGATATTGTTGAAAAAATCAATGTTACGCCTGTTCAATCGATTCTATTAAACTAAGGAGATATACAACAGGTACATGTATGCGTATATAATTCTTAAAGCTGGACATAAAAATGTGTTATTATTTCCGAGGATATAAATGTCAATATAAATGATACATACAACCACTTGCTTCATAATCATTTTCTTTATTACATCCAGAACAAATATCAACGATTAATAATATCTAAGAAATTAACAAAAAGGAACGAAAAAACATTAGAAAAGAGAAAGTAGGAAGAACAGAGGCATGACAGAACAAAGAAAATACGACAATACATTATGGAAATAGATGAACACATCTGGTGCACAAGTTGTTGACAAAATCTGCACGATTTTCGTTGATATTAATTAATTGAGTATTTAAAGTTTTTAATCCGAATATTCTCTGCAGGGCTGGTATGCCTGCTAGGCTGCGTTTTTCTGCATTAACATAGCATGTCTAAATATTATCTCAAAATGATATACATGGCATATCGTACGTTATTTTGTTCAAACGGTAAAAAAAAATTAAATGACACGTTAGTGAAATAGCAACGAACTGAGCAGAATTCATCCACAAACCCCATATTATACTAAGGTTTCTAAAAAATTGTAAGATGTAGCGTCGTCACTGTGCATAGAACTAAGTCCTGTGTCGGAATTAGAATCGTCGTCTGCTACTTTGGCGCAACAATCTGACCTAGAATTATTATTCATGCTAGCACTAACAAAACCGTCATTTTTCAAACGACAGTCTGACCTTGATTTATATGCATATATTTCCGATTTTATTCGTTCACTTATAAGACTATCATCGAACATCTTCCCGTGTGGAATAAATAAGCAATTCCTCCGATGGTCATTTTTCGGAGTACTTTCTTTGCTATATCCGAATTGTGAATCGTTCGATGTATTGTCCGTGTCGACAGAAAATGTGTCGTCACTATCCAATAAACTTTTTTTGTAAACTTCGCTTACTTTCTCTATATGTGTAGATGTAATGTTTTCTTGATCCGCTGACATAATGGCGTCTATATTCACATAATCTGAGAAAGCATCGGATTTCGATTTCAAACCATCCTTATCGTCGATTAGTTTATAACTTTCCGTTTCACATTTATCTAACTGTTCTAATTCCTTCTGAAGATTCTGGATTGTCTTCTGTTTTTCAGATAATATTTTATCACACGTGTCAATATCACGCGCGATTTCAGCTGCCTCATATTTCTGCATCATATTTGCAGACACGATCCTGTTAAGTTCTGCCTGTAAACTTGATAGTTCTGTTTCTAATTCAGAATTACAAAATTCTTTGTCATATAAGTTTTCATCTCCACAAAATGCCCTATTAAACGACACATCACTTATTTGTTCAGAAAGGTCCTGAATTTTCGAAGTTTCAAGCTTAATTTTAGTATCTAGATGTATAACACGCTCACAAAACTGAATGTACATTTCTAAATTTTCGGGATCGATTTTCCTTAAAAATTCGTCCATACTGTCCTCCAAACTCCCACACAAGTAAGCATTTTGTACATAATCGGTACCATTGGCCTCCATTCGCGTCACGTGCATATTTGTTTCATAAAGTTCTATTTCTTTGTCCATCCCTTCTAGTCGGCAACCAATATCATGAAGCTTGCGTTCCTGCTTAATGACAGTTTTCGCCAATTCGTCAATTGACTTAAGTCTATCTGAAGATTTGTATCTATGGCTTTTTTCCTTTGTATGATAACTTTGTCCATCTCGCGTTTTATGACGCGATCGTCGATGATGCCGCCGTCTAGAATGCAGAAACTCTCCGTACTCATCAAATTCATCCACGTGTCGCATTGTTAGTTGAACATTTCTTTGTTCGTCTCCCCATGCCTTCCATATTTTTAAAACTTTTGTTCGCCCTTGTAATGGTCTTTCAACATCACGCCATCTCTCATAAATTGTATATTTATCAGTTCTTTCGTCTTCGTGCTTACCATCGTTATACAACAAAGCGTAAATGACGTCATCACATGTTGTTCGCTTGGTGAGTCCTGTCACCCATCTTTGTGTTCCTATAAACCACACTGGGATTTCCGTACAAGTTTCTGCTTCCATCTGTAAAACAAATAAGATCGGTAAAGTTCAGAGTCACGTTCTATGTCATCATTTCAGAATAGTATCGACTTGGTGTACGGTTATACAATTCCTACTACGAGTCTTACTATACATCACAGACTTTACCTGATCGTGTGAGAAAATGGAACAGAATTCTATAGAATAGGAAAGAAAACATTTGCACAATAAAGTGGCGTTTTCACTTGAAATGAACAACTTTGTTTACACAACTAGACTTACACATCTATTAAAAATAAACGTAAGCAAATAATGCAGTATGATTTTGCATAATGACAGAGTCAATGATATAACCTGCCAATAGAACGAAAGCGTGTGATTTTTTTCGTGTCAATAGCACAGCGGGTTTACAAAACCGACTTTGAAATAAAAATGAATAGCTGTTCATTTTGTATAGACTGTGTCCTTTACATGTATTTGTATCGGGTGATGTAAAATGTCTTTGTTGAAGTGTTGTGATACAAACTTGTATAAATATGTAAACAAGCCCCAGATGTTTATTGGAATATATTAAAGAGATTAGTCAGTATATATATCATTCATATAGTAAAATTGTGTTACATGCTAGTGCTGTGAAACACGAAATTGAAATTTTATTTATTTATTTATTTATTTATTTATTTATTTATTTATTTATTTATTTATTTATTTATTTATTTATTTATTTATTTATTGGTCGCTCGCTCACTCACTCACTCACTCACTCACTATTTATTTATTTATTTATTTCGTAACCAGATCGAGTTATCACATGATCGCCAAACCACCCCTCCTCATTGACATTTAATGTTGGTTGAAATGAACCAGTGCCTAGATCAACAAGTCGCTTCGTCCATGTACTAACAGAAGAATACGTTAACACCTGAGAAAATATTGTCTACAAAGGACTTCTCTCAATGTGTATTAATGTATATTTAGGAATGATTCTGTATATTAAAGCCCATTGTTCATTTATATAGGGGTAAATCATTTTTGATCTCAAAGCTTCAAAGTCTTTTCATTCACGTAACAGTATGTTTATCTTGGGAGAATTCAATTTATGTGGTAAGGTGAAATTTAAGAGTAATTGAGTAACAGTTCTGTAGTACCATATGATTAACTAGCAAATAGAAAAACTTCTCCAAGTACTGAATAAATTCAATGAACTATTAAAATAATTAAACTTAAATTAGTAAATATTTGGAAGGTCAATTCAACAGCATTTCAATTATTTAAAATTAGTTTTTGAATTCCAAAAAAACCACAAAACTTAAGTTTCAATTTTACCAAGGAAGATTAAATTGAGTAACTTTAGTTGTCAAAGGTCACATACATCAAGTACAGTTTTCAGAACAGAAACCCTTCATACTCTTTATTCAATTCAGCATGAATTCAAATATAAATTAAATGTCTCCATTATATTTTGCGTGTGAGACAAAGATAACATGTTTATTTATTTATCAATCCTGAAATGCAGATGTTACAAAGTTATGATATTTTGATTTTTGTACATGGAAACGTGTTTCTCAGAAAATTGTTTGAAATTGTTATTGCAACTTATTTTTGAGTTATTTTACACATCTATGTATTGCAACGTAAAGTGTACGTGATACAAATTATCTTTTATGTATGTACATGTATTTCTAGGTTTGATCTATGTATAGCATCATTTTATCATTTATCAATGTACAACAATATGTTATTTAAGTATTTCTTCGGTTTATTTGTCTTCCAACATTTTATCTTTCTATTTGTCTTCCAACATTTTATCTGTCTATTTGTGTAATACAACGCTTTAGTCTATATATCAGAATATTTCTAAACGCTATCTAGTAGATTTCGTAAACGGTGCATCGAATTATTGTTTTATAAAAGAGAATCTGAATAACTCCGTACATTAGAGGCCTCGCCTACCCTAGATATCCCCATGTCACCTAAACCGAGACGAAATTAGAGAAACCTGTCAATGTATATTACATAATAAAGTTAATTCATGAAGGTATTAGTGTATCAAATTTTATTGGTAAATAATTATTATCACGTGTCGTTTTACAAAAGGCTTGTCGAGTTGTCAGAATATTAAACGGTTCGTATGCAATATTTAAAATATAGAAGCGACCGGTGTTATTACTCTAACAGTTTAGCTGGTATCGGAAACAATCGCACGAATAATTTAAAATTATTATTGTGTGAAAGTTAATATCTCGCATAATTTTTGTAAATAATCAATAAATATTTTTTGATCTGCAAATTATTTACGTCATCTGTCATGACAATTATGCATTCTCCTATATAACATTGTTTAGAACACAAAATGAAAGAACGTGTATTTTTAATATTTGATAAAATACAACTGTTATATTAAAGGAATAAAAAATAATAGAATTACACAATCCGACATAAATAGAACGCATTTCTGATTACACGGAAAAAATGGATCGTTACCCCAGAAAAATGATTTTATTTGATCTTACCTGTGTTTAGACTATATTAAATACATGTATGTATTATGTACATTTATATCCAATTGCTATTTTTCTATAATTACTGGCGTAGACTGCACGCAACACTGATCCATCAAAATATTTACCATTTAACTGAGACTTTCGAAGCATAGATGAATGGTTATTTTGAAAAGGTACATTTTGCCTGTGGGATTTATGTCAATGTTGGCAATGCTCCGTGACATATATTTATTGCAGTAATTATCTCTTTTCTTTCATGCAATATAGTAATATAATTTAATTAAAAATGAGATGTATAAATATAATAGAACAAAGAAAGTTGCAATACATGGACATTATGCTGACTTTATCAGACAATCTTTTTCAGACGGATGGATGGTTAGACTACTATGTACAAACATAAAATTGAACAAAATATGTAGATAATATCTCAGCGAAAAAATGTCATTAGCTGAAATTGAAAATTTAATTTATATTTATTTGGTAAATTGGACGATATGGAGACGTCGAGTCTCTCATGCATTGTATGAAAATTAAAATTATTAGACAAATGAGAGTAACAATCTTTACTTTATTTTGTTATATTGTATTGTTCCTTTTTTAACAAAAAAAAAAAAAATAAAAAGAGAACAAAAACAAACCTTAAGATTTTTTGTTTTATTAGTATGCAGAAACATGTCCGGGTATGCCTAAGACCATGAAAGACATGCACTTCTGAGGTCCGAGTGAGACCAATGGAGTTATGCACTTCGTAGTTCTGACTGAGACCAAAAACACTGCATTTCAGGGGTACATTAATGTCTGAAACCGATAAATCCATGCAATTCAGAGATCTGTGCCATAGACCGATAACACTATACAATTCCGAAGTCTACGTCTGAAACCAATAAAAGCATACATTTCTGTGACCGATAAAACCGTGCAATTCAGAGGTCTAACACCATACACTTCAGGGATCTACGTCTGAAACTGACAAACCCAGACACTTCACAGAAGGACAGGGGCGGATGCAGCCTCAAATGAAAGGGGGGGGTCCAAATTTGTCATGGTGGCCGAAGGCCACCATGCCGACCTCGCAGAGGTCGTATTACGGCAGGGGGTCTGGGGGCCGCTTAAGGGCCCAGAAGCTCTGAACGAAATGGTGTAAAAACCTGCATTCTGACGATTTCCTGACACCTAAAACATGTCGGTAAACACAAAAGTAGGGGTCCAGACCCCATGCTTGTCAAAACGAAAGGGGGGGTCCGGACCCCCTGGACCCCCCCCCCCCCCTCTGGATCCGCCACTGAAGGAAGTCAACACAAGGAAACTTGTTATCAATATCAAGTAGATCAAATATATTTACATAATAACATTATGAATTATTATACTTCAGCGATAAAATGATATCAGTTTAACCGATCCTAATCCTTATAAAAATGAAATCCTCTCAAAACTAACCCGACTTAATCTGATTCAAACCGAGTAATTGTTTTCAAAAAAGCAAGTTCCATAATGTTTAGATTAAGGTCAAAAATAGAACATTTAAAAGCTTCCAACTTTATTCGGCTTTGTTAATGAATAACAAAAATAATCCACATGTGGTTTACCAGTCTAAAATTTGATATTAAATAACTGCGGATTTGGTTGTTGCTTGAGCAGATAATCTCTATTTGCGGAACTGACTGCATGGTAAACAACGTCGCACCTTATTTCTGTATAATCGAGGGCACCTAAAGTACTTATTTTACAATAGATTGTGGATATCACCCTTTTGTACATTTTTATGGAATAAAATATTTTTTTGTACATAAATATAATGCCTATTACAATGACCGTATCGTGACCGCATTTTTTTTTCTAATCGTGCATATAAAATATTTATATGAGGTTCGTTTGCATTCTTCATTCAGAAATTTTCTGTGACCAATCCATTATTAGAATATTTTTTGAAAAAAAAATGTTTCAAATTTACCTTTTTGATATTTTACAAATATTCCTTTTCCTTCATTCCCATAACTATGTCAAATCGTTCCAATGTGATATATCACCATAAATACTTGACCACATAAAATGTTAACTATTTGTCCACAGATGCTGATCACGGACTTTTATAACTAAGTCTCATTACCTATTTATTAACCTGTCCAAACACATACACAATGTTTACTTTGGTATATAAAGATAAATTGACCCCACACGAGATCTCTGTGGACTGTTTGTTGGGTTTTGTGACAATTCTATCACCTTTGACAAAGCAGAGACTTGGGCAGATAATAAGAAATTTTATCTCCCCTACTTACCGACAACAATAGGCCAATAACACGTCCAATATAAATAATGACGAAGAGTTTTTCTGTAACCTCTATTGTTATTGGTGGAAAGATGACCCGATAGGTAATATATCTGATAGATTGAGGTATCACAAATAACAGATTAAGTTATTAACTTAACAAAACAATAGATAGAGTCGGAGATATCCTACACTTCCTGGGAATTCTACTAGGGTGTCAATAGTAATTTGGTTTCGCAGGTTTAAACAATAATATTTTTGCACTGTTTTATTCGATGGATTATCATTCAATTTGACACGCAGATGATATATGAGCAAGCTTAATTCGTTTATTGTTTAAGGTGTTTTGAGACAATTACGGGTGGCGATAAGCATCTGCTTGCCGGAAAAACTGTAATTTGTTCGTCTGCTTTTGTTGCAACTTGTAATGTTTTTCTAAGAGACTTTTGTGTTCGCTAAGAATCAGACTTGATGTTTTAATAGCAATGACTTTAACGAAAATAAGATGACAGGCAATTTTATTATTGCGATTTTTGTTTGAATAAATGTTAATATAAATTCCATTCCTTGTTAACAAAATAATTCTTAGTTAAGTGAAGACTTGACCTCAACTTTCATTAGCATTGAGTTATTTACACAAAATCCTATATATATTTAATCACATTTCACCATATAAGCCTTAAACCCGTTTTAAAATCGATTTTACCTTAAATGTTTTCAAACCTAATGTAATTCTTTGAACCCTAGTCTACTTCTGTGTTGAAACTTAGCACTTCGTATTTACATGTTTGTTTAAGTCTACACCGACCATACATTTGATATCAATCAAAGGCAAACATGATATGCAAGTTTTACACAAGAGTATGCACCTATTGTGTTTCGGATCTTCTTTTCTGAAATTTAAGTATGTAAGCCTGTATGGTGATAATGATATGGGTGTACTCGATTCAGTGCGCTGATACAAAACATATCTATAGGAGGCGGCAATAAATAAATAGAACAAACAAATTGTTTAAAGATTTGTAAATAATGCGTATGTATTTATAATGTTTTTAATCGTGTTTTGGTTCGGCAAAACGCGACAGAATAAACTTAGCAATACAGAAGAATTGGTAGTATATTATGACAAATCCAAGCTATTTTTTCTAAATAAAAATGGGATTTATTTACAGACTAAAATATAGCACCGATTTCAGTTCTTATATGTATAGATGCGTAGAAAGGTCTGTGGAGAACGTCGTTGTTTTTTGATAAATTATTAGCAAGAATAAGAATGACTTTATCTTCAAAATATGCCCCCCAAAAGAGCTGCACAATCAATAATTACAATGATTATTGCAGTTAATATAAAATTTTAGAGGGCAATATTTTACGATATTGGAATAAAAATTATATCGTACAACACCATTTGAAAAATTTTGATGTGCCTTCACAGGGTCTTGCATTATACTGCTAGGTACAGTTTTTTTAGTATTTACATTTTTTAGTATTTAATATAGTTGTGTACCTATATTTTTCAGCGCTTTTATATTATTCTACAGTTAAAGGGTAATTATTTTCAATTAAAATATATGTCAACATTCCAGTGTAAAAATTTACAAACTTTACATCAGAGTCCGAATATTGCTTAATTAAAATGTATTACTACAGTATACTTATTTCATTAAAATTATTCTTACCTTGATTGTCGTAGATTTTAATTCCCAAACATTAAGTTAAATTTACATGTATCCCTGTTGAAAGACCGTCAACATATAACCTGCACTTCCCATATAAGTATATATTAAATAGTAACAGAGTGCCTTAAGGTGCTCCGACCAACGTATCAATCAACTGATCAGAGAGATCGATAACAACGAGTAAAGCGATCCTATCTCTGTAATGTTTGTTAAAGGAACCGCTATGATTGACTAAGTATTGGAGGATTTATTGTAAATGTTTAAATTAATCTGGAGGGCGTATTTATTTCCCTTTCTTTCATTGTCTGATAATCTTCCTTTATTGCTTGTAAAATTTGTAAATACCCATATCAGAGTAAATATATACAGTTTTACTGTACACTTGTCGCAGACGGATAGGCCACAAATTAATTTGGAGTATTTGTTGTCTGTGTGTAATTAAACTTGTCCTAATTATTTTTTGTATGACTTTAAATGTAAATTTACAACGTATAATACTTCTCTAAAAAGTAAAAATATGATATATTCAAAACAAATATATTACTTGATGATCTGAATGAACAACCTTTTGCCGTGGCGTATTATATACAAAGAACATTAATTGCATACAATAATGGAGTCAATTATTTCTGAAGAAAGGCACAATAAAACGGAAGTAATATAAAAACACTACACGATGTCTTTATTAATTATTATACTGTAGTTATTGCAATATATGGGTGTATTCATATGCAATTACGTGATTCAAATGTAATTAAACACTCGTATATTGATTTGAAAAATGTAGCGCATGAGTTTAAATTGTTCTGAGCCCACGTTCGCTCCTTCTGTAAAGGGTTGATGAAGGGACGAACGAGACGTAAAACTACCAAAATAGGAGGATGCAATTACATGTTGAAGTACAGGCCTCACAAATGTTATATAACAGATAAATTATTGCCAAATGGGTCATCATTGGATGTCAATAAATCTTAGCTAAATTTTTAAACGCTACAAAAGTTATCTTTGCTTAATTTACAAAAAGCCGGGCTTGAGTAGTTCTTCAAAAAACTACCCTTACAGGAAGTTATACGCAAGTTAAAAAAAAATCGACACATGTTAACGTAAAAGATAAACCCTGACTTATTACTCAATAGGAAATGAACCATTTCCAGTTCGAGTGGAGTAAACACAAACAGCACACATGTCGTTAGCCCTTATCCATTAAAAAACAAGCTATTACATAGCCATACCAACATTAAAATCCCCTGTTATACAAGTCACTCTACTATAAAATTGATTCGAAAAGACATAAATATGTCAACAAAACAGTTTGAAATGGTGATGGATGGCCCTAGTTAACATTTATAGTCCAAGTGTCGCCAAATCTTTAAACTGTTAAAATAAAATACTTGTACAATACGTTGCATAAGTATGACTGTAACTAAACGGGAGGAATGTACGTCAGATATCACTGAAGTAGGTAGTCATAAATATACACCAAGTGTGTATTTAACGGTACTTGTAGATATTGTGAAGTGTTCCTCGTCTTTAATGGTTGAGCAAACTGTTTGATTTTGACCTCTCATCGGAAGGACATTCCGTATACTTGTACGTAACGTTGGCGTCAGACGCCATCCTTGATACTCATGACACTTTTAGCATAGTGCTTCCGCAAGGATATTCACACTGAAGGTGTTTTTAATTTTCGTAAGGTAGACATTCGAACATGTAATACACGTATATTTTATGGTTCATTTTGTTTCTACAAGTACTAGTATCAGACTGTTGTAAAAATCTAGGACAAAAATTTTGGTACTTGACTTCAAGTCTCTCGGTTTTACCAGATCAGACATCCGAGATGGTTTATTCTTTACTTTCCTTAATAAGTTTTCGTGGACAAGGAATGGTCCCATAAAACGATTACTTTAAACAGCAAACATGAGGATTCTACATCTTATTGAACAAAACTGTTCATTTTATTTTATTTTTTCGATTTATATCAGCTGTTCATAACAATATTTGTACACGAAAATTCACACCGTAAAGTATTCCAATTTCAAAATAACATATATAACCCTTGTTTTCCTCATGACGCACAGTGCTAAAATATGTGTCTGCTTTTTCTTTGCAATTGAAAATAAATGCAATTAAATCGCATTCATTTACCGCGACATTATTACAGAATTTTACTAGTATCGTAAATTGATCGCATTTAGCATACAAGAAATGTATTGTGTTCGTCTTTGATGTTTGAACTGTCAAGATGGAAATTAATTTTCCATTCAATAATATTGACAGTTTTCGTTTAATCATTTTAAATTATTAATGATGACATTTGAACTTACGCGCAGAACAAATTGAATGAAAACTGGGTAGAACATATTTTTTTGTCCTCCGGCATAGTGTACTGACTTTTTCCGATCAAAGGAGTGGGAATTTATCATTATTTGTATTGTTTTGTCATGTAATTAATATTAATAGGTAATCATATACTACACGCCATAACTTAAGTCATATTTCCCCCGAGTCTGTCAGTCTATGATCTCACAACGGTATCACATAAATTTTAAATCTTTCAAAATTCATTGTCCCTTTAAAAATTATTGAAATCACAAAAAGTACCATGTAAAGATTTCTTGAAATTTTGAAGCTAAATTGAAACTGCAGATAACATGCAAGGAATTGTTCTCTCTTTTTTCTTTAAACATTTTTTTTCTGTTACTTACGTGCGTTATATTACTTATAAACTTTGTGGCACTTATCTTCAAATGATTGTCTTCGTCCAATCCAAATGACTGGACTACATTTTTGTAGTTTCGCAAAACTTTTCGTATTAACATGTAAAAATGCTAATTTTTACTGGAAACGTTACCATAAAGTCATCGCGATCTAATCAGATCTTGTAACACCTTTTTTTGTCATGTTCCTTTGTTTGTCCATATTACCCCAAACCAAATTCAAAGATTAAGGTGCAAATTATCTGATTTGATAATGATCTTTTTCTTTATTCTAGCTGTTTTTTTTTGTTTTGGAACATCTGAGATTTATCAGTTGTACTGTAGTTCAAAGAATACGGCCCCCGTAGGGGGCAGATATAAAACAAAAATGCAAAATATTTTGGTAAACTGTCTGTTCAAACAAAATGAAAAAAATCATGAATTTAATCGCTTACTGGGTCTATGATTTCCGTGTACGTTTTCGGTACATTTAATTTTGAGATGCATCATATTTTGCAACATTGTCAGACTGAGCAGAGAAAGGTTTAACTGAAGATGGGACTAGTTGTAAGGACAGCTAAAACACATTTAGCAAGAGAAAAAACGTCATTTTGTATCTTGTTTGTTTAGACGTAAGATTGGTTTTAATTTATTATAAGTCTTGCATACACTTTGATAACCCTGTTTTCTGTTTTACATTCGACAGTTATCTTAAGAGTTGTTCCTAACGCTGACTTTTGTTGTTAGTCGTTTTGTTCTGTGTGTCTCATGGTTTTGCATGCGAGTTTGTGGACAAAGATATTTGATTGCTTCTATAGTATTTCTTTGCTTCCTGGGTTAACGTCAAAATTTCTATGTAACCCCTACCAAAACGAATCGTGTGCAGTAGCGTCTGTATGATGATGGTATAATAAAGACACATAATACCCATCATCACAAGTCAGGGTTTCTGTGTCCACATGTGTCTACATCTCAAAAGGGCAGGGTTTCTGTGTCCACATGTGTCTACATCTCACAAGGGCAGGGTTTCTGTGTCCACATGTGTCTACATCTCACAAGGGCAGGGTTTCTGTGTCCACATGTGTCTACATCTCACATGTCATGGTTTTCAGGTGGACACATGTGGACACAGAAACCCTGACTTGTGAGGATGCGTAATACCATCAATTGTAACCAGGAATTCTAGACAAAAGGATCGACGCATAGCTAATCACAAATTCATGTAATAATGCACACCTACTGAGTCTTGTTTTGACGCTAGTTACATGCAGTATACACGTTTATAGATACTATCTTGTTGATTTCTTTAATAATAATCAAACTGCTTAATCTTGATATTACAGTTTATCTAATTGGATGTTTTACGATACAAATAGACTACTTCTCTTACCTTGAACATCTTTTTAGTGTCTGCAATTTTACAACATTAATTGCGATCTGATTTTCCAGCTTTAAATGTTATCTAAAAATAGAATTTAAGTGCATTTTTATTTCAAATTGATTTATTTTCACACTGAGCTATTATGCAATTTTAAATTAATTTGTGACCTTTTTTGCTCATAAATTTGTATGTTGATGATAAAGTGTGACCTAAAGGCTGTCACTAGTTGTCATTTCAAATAAAAATGGCGATTCACCGCCAAAGAAAAAAGAATTAAAATGATATTTTTACAGTTTGTGAACACTAAAACTTAATGGTTAGACATGTTATCATCGATCCATTAGTAAAACATCATCATTAAAGGGTTCTTAATTTTATGTAAAAAACCGAGCCCCCCCCCCCCGAAAGATTATTAGTATTTAGTCATGAACGAATCCAGCATTTTCTTGGAAATAAGCCGGCGACTAGAGATGCAGCAAAATAAACCGCTTAAAGGGGTTCAGGACACTCGAAATAATTTGTCATTGAATTTTCTTAAAATTCGCCATAAAGTTAGTTTTTGATACTTTTTAATACAAGTAATCATAATTCAAAATTACAGCTTTTTTATGAGGGGGTTGAGCGCTGAAATTTTGAATTTTCTAATAGATTATATAGAGAATAAAAAAGCACTAAAATAAAAAAAAATTTGTATGATGTCAATCAATTGGTATACATTTTAATTGAAAGAAAAATAGTGTTCACAATTAATTTGTTTCTAATGGGAAATAACTGTCAAAACGTGCAAAAAAGGAATGTTTTATCAAAATAACTGCCCTTGTCAAAAATTTCCTTTGAATTATTTTTGGCCATAAAGTTAGGTTTTGATAGTTTTTAATACAAGTAACCATAATTCAAAATTATGAATCAGAGCTTATTTTCGAGGGGGTTGAGCGCTGAATTTTTTAATTTTCTAATAGACTATTCAGAGAATAAAAAAGCACTCAAATAATTTTTTTTTATATAATGTCAATCAATTGGCATACATTTTAGTAATTGAAAGAAAAATAGTGGTCAAAATTAATTTGTTTCTAATGGGAAATAACTGTCAAAAAGTGCAAAAATGGAATGTTTTATCAAAATAAGCAGGAATAAGAACAAAGGTGTATTTGGAGGAGAGTACGATCTCTAATAAGTAAAGGAAGACGCCACACAGTGTTATCCATTACTTTGTTTAACTAACTTGAATTTCTAGCTGTTTGTATGTACATCACAGTCTATCAACTTGACCCTTAAGAGTCCCTGTCCTTGTATGGTAACACAAATTTAATTCTGATTTCTGCAAGTCAACATTTTTTTATAACGTTCAGTTTATTTTTATATACAGGTATATATGCTTTGTAAATATTCATAAGTGTATAATTACGTAATTCCCTTACCGGGATCGTCTTACCGTTAGTTTATTTTACTGAGTTGGCACGACAGATCATGTCGGATTTCTACATTGCTGAAATTTTTAACATGTGAGATTAAATTCGTGTATCAAAACTGACCGCAATAATCCAATAATATCAACTAGCAACGGTCTGAAACCGTGATTAGCAAATACAACTTGTGTAATTTACAAAATCAATTTGGGTCTGGCTAATATTTACAGAACTTATGCCCAATAATATTTTGATAGCGTCTTCAGACCTCAATCGAACATATAGTTCAGTTCAAACTGTGATCGATAAGGAATACTGTTCTAAATCCAAAAACCGTATTGTTAGCACAGTGATTTCTTGTTTAAATAAGTTTTCTAATTTTCTCAATAATATTCGGATTAACCCACTCTACTTAAGTAAACTTTACTAAATTAAAGTAAACTTTAGTAGATAAAGAACAATATTTTTGTACGTAATACACAATTAAGACCTTTTAAAATGTTAGCTCAATATCAGTCATGAAGTGAAAATTGAAAAGTTGCAAAATCTTAGATATGCATTGTATTGAATTTGTATATCATATCAAGACCAAATTGGTTTACACTTCGTCATTGTACTTTCAATACAGACAAATTAGTCTGGGAGATTTAACTCACTAAAAGTGGCAAGTTTTTGTTAAGCCCGCAGAGTTTTATCAACATTTGTCTACAATTAAACAAACAGCTCCGAAATTCATGACTTTAGAATTTTTCTCATGACAGAATTTAAGACAACAGTAATAACAATTTATATATAGATCTGATTTGAATGTTCGACATGTGCTGATACAATATCTATACACACGTCCGTATTTTTTATATTTACCTACTTGATTATCTACCGTAAAATGGTCTAATTTAATATGCCTTATTATATTGTTATAATTCGTATGCATGCAATAAGCCAAATGAAGTCTAAGTAGTGACTAAGTTCTATATTGACTGCGCGATGCTTTTAAAAACTACCAAATCATTCCAATACCACAATATATTTCCTCGTTCAAACTAATTTTATCAACCATACCTGCTTGTAATTCTTAGTAAAATCTTGTTATAGATATCCATATTTTGGCTCGTTGAAATTATTAAATATGCATATATGTAATAATATCCAATTACTGAAAATCCAATTTCACGCAAAGAATCGTATTTTCTTTCAAAACTGTTCCAATCAATTATTCCATAATTTACAAATGAACAAACTTTAGTTGACTGGTTTGTAAAAATAGATCGTACTTGAAAAGTTAACATATGCTTAACCAATCGAATCGCAGGTGGAGATAGACGGAGCCGTGAAGTGTACACTTCATTGGAAATATCTAAGTTTGTAAAAGTCATGTAATATTTTTATACAAATTACTAACATTTTGATTAAATGCAAATACTGCACATAATATGAATTACAATAAGAGAGTGATGTTTTAATATCTATACTTCAACCATCAGCGCGAGAAACGACGTTGTAAGAAAATTAGAACCTGAAGGCGTTAAGCCCCGTTAGCTCCGTTTTCTTAACCAGCCCAGCTTAGCCAAAAGGAAGCAGTACATTTTCTATCTTCGGTCAAATAACTACACATACCCTGCCTAATATACACAAATTTTAGAATAGTACATCAAAGAATATTGCATTTCCAATCAATATTCCCATAACGTGAACTGCGAATCAAACATGTTAGTCCAGATAACAAAAGCCATATTATAAACAAGTCAGGGGCTTTGTCAAATCAGAGACAGCTGCACACGTTAGTGTTAAATCGTATGGGAAATGCAGTACATATAGAACTAATTGGTACCGCTCTTGACAATCTTAACGTGCATCACATGACTCTACCACAGTTGAGTGGTCCAAATATTCCTTGGTTTTACATACATTGTACCGCCCATGACTGTATCTAAGTTTTACAGACAAAGACGTATTTCTAACTCCCCATGACTGTACCCTAATTGTAACAGCCTTGACAATACTTAAGTTGTTCCGTTTATACATGACTCCCCCTCCCTACAAAAAACTGAAAGTGGAGTGAATCCCAATTTAAAAAAACGGAACGAAACACAAACCGCTCATGTCTTAAAAGTTGTATCTCCCCTGACGTTACTACAAGTTGTACCACGTAGGTGTATATTTCTCAAAGAACCGTCTGTGAAATGACCATGTCGAATATATTGTGCAGAAATCATATAAGATAATCAATATTTTAAATTAGTTAGGGATATACTTGATAGGTTCTCGATTCCGATAGCATCCCGATCCTAGAGTATGCCGACAACCAAAAAATTGAAATCTTAAAAAAAGTTCAGCTCTACGCTGCTCGAATAAGTGCTGATGGAACTAAACTAACTAGCATTGCAAAACTTTACGAAAAAACCTACTGGGAAACTGTCCGATAGACGGAAACAACATAGATTAATCATCCTCCTCAAAATTTAGCTCCGGAATATTTCCAAAACCTGTTACCTTTCCCATCTGATAGCAGACATGATCACTACACAAGACAAAAAACAAACGTAATCGAAGTTAAAATTCGGACTACGTTTTATTCTAAATAATTTATCCCTTCCACTGTCAGGCTATGGAATGTACTGCCAATAGAATGTCACAGAATGTCAAAAATTGTACCTCCCTCAACTTATGAAAGAAAACATTGCGATCCCAAAACGATTCCGTCCCTGTACACGTTAACCCCGACACTCGTGTATGGTAACTATTGCATGCAAGAATACGTATGAATTCGAGTTCGTTGAATTCTCACTTATTTGTCAGAAATGTCGCTGACTCGCCAAACTGTCGATGTTGCTGTTTTGAAACAACTGCACATTTTCTCTTGACCTGTCATCTACAACATCAGATATGACTTACTTAACTCTTTATCAAATCTACCTCTTCCTGCAGTTGATGTTACCATGCTCTTGTTGGAATCTGACAAGGACAATGTACACGTTTTTCATCAAAATAAAAAATGTATATAATTGCCTTGTACTTGTACAATGTACTTGCATTTTGCTCACCCCCCCCCCCCCATTAAAACATTCACTCTGCCTATTACACCATTGCCCGTTCACGATAGGAACATTCACAAGCTATTACCTGGGACCATACTGGGAGGGTTCCCAGTGCTCGACCCACAGAGCAGCCCAGCGCGTCCCCAGGTGGCGGATAGGGGAGACCCTCTCGTTGGGGGGTTGTCAGGTCATAAAACGGAAAGCCTGACCGCGGACCGTAGTGGGTTACGTGTTTGGAGAGTGCCACGCTCCTTGCACGATAAAGACCCCTTTTGTAGATTTCGAAAAAGATAAGGCTCATTGTAGCCGCTACAAAAGGCTAAATTTTCCGCCCCTTACCCAAAACTCCACACTTTTCCAGTGGCAGTCAAAATTGTATTCCCTGTGACCCATCCCACCCCCATTTTCTGTTGATTTATTGTTTTTTAACTTGTTCCCGTCCTGAATATAGCTAAAATACTGCTCGCTGGACGTAAAGCAGACATCCAATCAATCAATCAATCAACAAGCTATTACAATATTCTTAGGAGACATACCTAAAAAGGCAGCTTTGCTTGTTTCTGAATCTTAATTTGTATACATTTCTTTGTACTTTGTCGTGTGATCGTGTATGATCATGCATATATTATCAAATAAATATGTTTACATTAGGTTGTACCGCCCATGACTCTGTTTAATTTGCATCGTACGTGTATAGTGTACGTTATTACTATACTCAAGTTGGACCGCTCATGACTGTACTAAAGTCGTACTCTCTATTACAGTGCCTTAGTCGAACTGTACCACATAGTAACAGCTTTTGGCAGTGCATGACTGACTTTAAGTAGGCGTAATTTAACAGTTCCGTGTATTGGCGATAAAAATATGAAATCTGCAATGTCAGAATAGCAGTAAATTTCACCATAAATTTTACATGTGTGTCCTAAAAATGTATCATATCTTGAACGATTGAATATTTTGTTTGTTTCTTATTTGATCGAGTAGACTGGAATTTATTGTATGTTTTGTTGTGTACTTTAGTAAGTTAGCATATCAGCCATCACTGAATTTGAGTGTTCATTTAAAGCGGAAGATATATGATACAATAGATTATAAATTCACACCTGTCAAATTAAAGTAAAGACCGAAATAAATCACACTTAAATTTAAATATTTTAAGGGTGCATCGATTTAAAATTTATACAATTTTACATAAGGTATTAGGTTTATATCCATTTCACACACTTCCGTCATTATTCCATTTAAGCAACTACAGTAAATTTTAATGATAACAATTTTTAAAAGCTTTTAATTTAACACATAAGCAAGCCCTATTTCTATCGTTTCCTCATTCGCCTACACAATTGACACATTTAAGTATTATGTAGAAGCAAGTCCGATGTCTTTTTGGAGTCTCTTATTTCCTTGAATAATATATATAAATGGTATTATGTCTAGTATAAGATAACGGTATAGGAATAAATTATATTTTATGTTAGTATGTGCTCCATGTTGTAAAATAAACATTATAGCCGGTGTATTGAAAAGAGTACTTAGGTACGACCGGGGACCAGATTAACAATCCGAAGGGATATGTCATATAGAAGATTTAAGGATTAAAGAAAAACTAATTTGGATATAGTTTTGTACCAATTTACACACGAGGTGGACCTTTATATTCGACTATATGTATTTTATAACAAACCATG
The DNA here is from genome assembly GCA_944474755.1 of Limnoperna fortunei. Lineage (NCBI taxonomy): Eukaryota > Metazoa > Mollusca > Bivalvia > Mytilida > Modiolidae > Limnoperna > Limnoperna fortunei. Next base: position 47,471,530 of record OX104120.1, read on the forward strand.
CATCATTACTATTCTAACAAAACAGCAATTTTCTTCTTTTTATTCAGCCTGGGTTCCTACCATTGTTTAGAAGTTTGCATGTTAGTTCCCGGATGTATATGTGGGAATGTAAAAAATGTGTTGTACGAAAAATTCATTTGAAAGTTATGTTATAGTTATTTAATGGCTTGATAACACAAAAACCAAACAGGTAAATGGTCAAAACGGAAGTACTCTATACGGCACTCATTAATTCTTATGCGCGGGTGTTACGGAACAGCTTTGTGTCGACAATGTATACATATATACAAAACTGCCGTTGTTACTGTTTGACATGTTTTCAAATAATGTTTCGCAAAAAATAAAACCCAAGTGCATAATTCTCCTGTCGTCCCCACCGGAGCGGGGACCGAGCGTGTGACGCAAAGAAAGGCAGTCCACCGTTCTATCAAGTGTGTAACCGGAGGTCACGATTTTCCTCACGTCCTAACTGCATGGGTGTTGATCAGTTAAAGTCAATACGATATCCACTACAAAGTTTGGAATTGGTGTAATAACTGTTAATTTTTTCACATGTTCTTATTGTTTTATGTTTCATCTTAGCATTGTTTATTTGCAGGTATAAATTCAAAAATTTTTTAACACAATTGTAACTTTCCTGGTTGTCTCATTTCCACTGTTCCAGATATAACAACCCCGAATCAATAACGAACATAATTATTTCAGAGAGGTCATGTATCGGTTAACCTATTAAAGTACTTAAGTCACAAATTTGCCAAAATGATCAAAATAGGTCTCGTTATTAAAACAAATTACAGTATCCAATACAGCACATCCTTTTGATTTCGTGTACGGCAATCATAGCAAGTACCGACAAGGTGCTTTAAAAAAAAAGGAAATGCATTTGTGATATTGGTGATGATTATCATACTTAATTGACTGTTCGCATTATATAGTGGGATGAAACAATTTTACAAAATTGTATGAAACCCAGTAAGACAGAACAAGTTTTAAACATTTTCAAATTGGTTTAACAGAACTTTACTTATTAGACGAATAATTTGTTCTGCTGATGATCAGTTCGGCTATTTAATGCACTTTTTCTCTCTGCCCAAGTTGTATTCCAAAATAGGAAGTGTGAGTTAAGCCTATTTATATTCGTTTCGTTAAAGGTTTATGCGATTTTTAAATAATACAACAGTTTGACCGCCGTACATTTAGTCAAAGCTAATACTTAAATAAATACATATATATCTGAAGATCAACTGTCACTGGGGGAAAGCCACTGTTCGTAACTTAAGTTACGAACGGCTCAACATGGCGGACGGTGACACCGGTAAGATTTTGTTTTATCAGTTTTTATGCATTATAGACGTTTTCTAAGTAGGATAAAACGACCAAACTTTAGTATATTTTGTAAAGATACCATAACATTAAACATTTCATAGAATAAAACCCTCCAAAATGGTTTAAAACGACTCTGAAAAAATCTCGAAGGCGTTCGTAACTTTTATAAGAAAAATTTTAAAATGTTCGTAACTTATATGACAAATGTTCGTAACTTTATTATCGTATAATTGATTGTGTATTTCTTGATCATTAAAAGAAAAAGTCGGTAAATTAATTTGCTCCGAAAATAAAGCAGACGAAAACAGTTTAATATCTAAATAAAATGTAATAAAACACAAAAACATATACCAAACTTTAATTAGTTCAATATCATAGGTTTAGAAGAAAGCAAGTATTTATCATAGATGTGTCACTCAGGCCACTCCGAATTAATTGCTTGTTCGTCGGACCGCCCGCACGTAAAATTATTTCAGAAAGAAAAAAAATAAATTTCTTCCGCCCGCATTAACCAGAAACCCGCCCGCGTCCAGAACTGGAAGTTGTCTTAGAAAAAAATAATCTTCTCCGCGTTTTACGATTTTCATCCAAGTGCTCGGATAGCTGGAGATTCATTTAGTTCCATTAATAAAACCTCTCATTTCATGTTTATTTTCAACATTTTTATCGGATATTGATATTTTATGTTTTTAGTGAAATTCGAGGTTTCATCTTTAAACTTATTTTCCCGTGCGCAAATTCCGCAAGAAAATCGTGCGGAATGTTTAAGTTAAGTTTGATATGAAAAACGTTTGTACAACCATGCAAACTGTGCTAAACTTAAAGAAAAATATCTAAATTTTCTAAAAATTGTCTTACCTTAGTATAGCATGGATTTTTCAAGTCCTGTTTAAAGCTTTATTTGAGGTGTCCCTTAACTCCCATTACATTCAATGGCTGACATCAATTAAATCTATCTTAAGGCTCCGTTTTTGACGAAACGAATTTTCCATGTGTTACAATGCGACAAATTGTATTCGTTCCCCCATTAAATAAAACTTGATTCCATAATGTGGATTAACCGTTAAATTCAAAATGTCAGCTCGCAGAAAAATTTCGTCTCGATATTTCAAACATGGATTACTTAATTGAACATAGTTTAATTCATTGAAAACAGGTATAGTCTTTGTGTTTATGTTAGTTTCATGATATTTCACATGTTAAAATATGCAGAACTTCTGAAAAAATTTTGCTCCGAGAAAAATCAACTGACAGATAAAACCTCACATTTCAAATAATAATAAAAAATGTAAAAGTCAGATGAAAATGATAAATATAAACGTGAAATGGGAAGTTTTATGTTATAGAACTAGAGATTCATTCAGAACTTAAAAGGTTAAAATACCGTTTCTGTCCCCTATAAAATCAATTGATTGATTGGATGTCCGCTTTACGTCCAGCGAGCAGTATTTCAGCTATATTCAGGACGGGAACAAGTTAACAAACAATAAATCAACGGAAAATGGGGGTGGGATGTGTCACAGGGAATACAATTTTGACTGCCACTGGAAAAGTATGGAGTTTTGGGTAGGGGCGGAAAATTTAGCCTTTTGTAGCGGCTACAATGACCCTACTCTTTTTCGAAATCTACAAAAGGGGTCTTTATCGTGCAAGGAGCGTGGCACTCTCCAAACACGTTGCCCACTACGGTCCGCGGTCGGGCTTTCCGTATTATGACCTGACAACCCCCCAACGAGAGGGTCTCCCCTATCCGCCATCCGGGGACGCGCTGGGCTGCTCCTTGGGTCGAGCACTGGGAACTCCCCAGTATGGTCCCAGTACAAAATCAAAACCGAAAGTAAAATGTAGAAAACAATGACAGAAAACAAGTGTGTGGTTGTGGCAGCAGTTGCCACCCAGTTTAAAGTACTGCTACCAAATACAAATGTAATTTTTACTGTTTGTTATTATTAATAAAGACAGGTAGTCTTTTATTATTTCTTTTTAATCAATATTGAAATTATGCCTTGCCAAAAAGATTTGGAGACATAACTGAATAGTTGTATTGGCTGTCTGTTGGTCCGTCTGTTCCTATTGATAGAAAGCCAAGGCAGCATCTTTTCAGAAGAGAAAAAAATTCAAGACAATTCTTTTCTGCTATATAATTTATTAATCAATTGGTTAAGTCATAAAACACTGAGAACAAGCACTTGTTTAATATCAAATAATTTTTTTTTAATTTCAGTTATTTTCTTCAAAATTAAAAAAATCGCTCGCTCGCATCAGTTTAACTATGAAAACCTGAAAAAATCTTTTTAAAAAATTAAAAAACATGTCGCTCGCCTTAAAAAATCATTCGCTCCACAAAATCAGAATATATAAAAAAAATTAATAAAAAAAATTTCGCTCGCTCGCACCTTATTTTCAAAGTTAAAGAAATTAACAAGAAATTAATTCTGTTTGGCCTCAGTAAAAACTCATTGGGTTTTTTTTCGTTTAGTATTTTCATTTTTCATACTATCAACAAAATTAATGTAGAATTTTTTTTTGAAGTGACAGCAACAAACTTGTCATCCGTAATTTTATTAGTTGAACTTATCGATCGTTCGTCATTTTGTTAGTTTAAGTTCGTCTGCTATGTTGACATATGAGCGGAAGTGCGAAATTAAAGCGAAAGCTAAAAACAGATATCAGCCACCGGGGCTTTTCGATATTAGACCCGAGGACTGATATCGGTCCATCATTTCCGGTCATATCAAATATGTAAAAATGTTTATATTACTACCAAATATGTGATAATAATGTATCTTACATTTTCGTTTGATACAATTTTTGAAAGGCGAAAAAATAGGTCCATTCTTGACTCAGTTTAAACGCATTAATATATAATTGATGTTTATTTGTTCATTTAAAACTCGATTGTTCTACGATTTCCTCATATCATTGTGATAATAGTTTAATGATACAGATGATTTTTCAAGAGTAATATTTTGGATTGTTTTGTTTCAGTTTTTTTTTGTGTTTGTATAGTTCTTCAAATTAAATTAACGAAAGTGTTTCACATGTAAAGGATAATAGACTTTTCCCATGTCTGCATTTTGATTAAACTTAGAAAGCTAGATTTACGGAATGCCTTACATTCAGATTAAAAAAAAATAATTGTATTAATGACAACAGAAAGTGAGAAGCAAAAAGATATGGGACCATGCCATCAAAGATGTCTTATAATCAGACGATGCTATCTCCATATAATTTAAATAAACAAGGACATTTATTAGTCCCGATACCTTTATTGCCCATGGTTTACACTTTCGTTCTTCTAAGATTTTTCATTTAACTTTGTTGTTTTTGTTTTATTGACTTTCTATTTTTTATTTACATTCTTTGATATTATAAGACTGTATCCAAGGCGCCGGCGTAATCGTTATTTTTAAATGTCAAATTCTTCAAACTTTCTGTCATACTGTAATGCGTTCATACATTTTTAAGTACCATGGCATCACAATAAAAGTTATGAACATCATAGTAAAGTTACGAACATCTTTTTATAACAAACATTACAAGTTACGAACAACACTCTACGAAGTTACGAACGCCTTCGGGATTTTTTCAGAGTCATTTTAAACCATTTTTGGGTGTTTTATTCTATGAAATGTTTAATGTTCTGGTATCATTATAAAATATACTAAAGTTTGGTCATTTTATCCTACTTAGAAAACGTCTATAATGCATAAGAACTGATAAAACAAAATCTTACCGTTGTCACCTTCCGCCATGATGGGCCGTTCGTAACTTAAGTTACGAACAGTGGCTTTCCCCCAGTGAACTGTGATCATTTATCATGAAATTAGGAATCGTTTGATGAAATCTTTTGATCGTATATGTCAAGAATTTAAATTGTATAAGGTGCGCCAATTACTGTAGCAAATTTTCATAATCTATAAGTAATAGATATACAATTTTCCAGTTAACAGATTTTAAGCTTTTAAGAAGTATTCATTGATCGTAAATATTACGTTATATTTTTCCCTTAATGAGGTAAAATATCTCAAAGGTAATTCAACACAGTTATTGTCGTAATAAAGGATTCATTCATGAACTTGACTCTGTCTGTATATATTAATTAACGAAATATGAACTGACAATTTATTTAAGACACAGACCAAACAAAAATAACTTAAATTGACATAATTATTGAAATGTTCTTGAGAAAATCCTGAAAAAGCACTTCTGGTTCTAGAATGTTCTATTGTTAGAAAGGAATTCTGAGTCTAGACTGTTACACCCATGTATTCTTAACTGTGAAGGTAAAAAAAGTAAACAAAATGTTTGGCATTTTTTTCGATTAAAATGAAGGTCAGAAGTCAACTAATATGAAAGAATTCAAATACAAATACCACCAACAATGGTAAAGGTCGTTAATATACACAAATAGTTTATCATAAACAGTAATCAATTCTACCAATGATTGAAATCTACACTGTATTTAAGAAATCAAACTTTTTGATCTGTATTGATAGGGTTCTCTGTGAATGTTGGGTTCGGGTTAATGGGGGACACGACAGGAATCCTTAAGAAAAAACCCTAAACTGTAAGAACTATAAAATTAGATTTATAGATGTGGATAAGATATTAAAATCTTCTACATTTGTTAAACGATTTTACATTTAAAGACACTGTGACCATAAATCAGTTCCCTATTGAACTGGACCAGATAACACGATAAAAAGAAAATGCAATGATTCATTGAACGTACATCTAGATGGCCTTGTATCATCTTTTAAATATTTCAACATTTTTAAAATGACACAATGGAAGCATTACATTTTTTTATTTGTAGAAAACCTTAAAAATTTGAATATCATTACATTAAGGATGATAGTCAGCGTATTTGTATTTTTCGAAAGAGTGATCTTTTATGCGTTTTAAATAACGAGGTCGGTGATTAATAATAAAAGATTGTTTCGTATCATGTTGCACATTGAACGATGTAGTCGTAATATATGTATTAATATGATTTAATTACTTTAAAATATTCCACGATAACTAAATACGTGTCCAGTAATAAAGTAACGAACTCTTAGTATAAAACCGTTCTATAAAAACACATTAATTATAAAGATCGTCTTGGTAAAGTTGTTTTTATTCATGTATTTTGAGAACTAAATGTGAAACACAGAAGCTGTTCGTTTCAAACATAATACAGAAAAACCTGTTGATTTTTAGTACAACTGTTACCAAGTTTATTGAATTTAAAAAAAAAATACAATAATTATTTTAAATTTTGTTATGTATTGAAATTTTATATACTTGCTGTATTTGGTTATCATTTTGTATTACAGTCATGACAGTGTTAATCGGAAATTTCACTAATCTTAACATAACATCATTAATAATAATAATAATAATAATAATAATAATAATAATAATAATAATAATAATAATATTTACATCTTTGCCAACTGATTAAAACAAACTGAATCTAATAATATGAAATAAGAAGCACATACCTACATGTAGTCCTTAATGTATAAAATATCCAAAGGAATTATCAGTTTCTTATAAGTGATCGAAATTCGATGACGTGAAACGGACATATGTTCATTCCATGGTGTCTCAAAAATTGTTTACGAAAGGTCTGGTCTCTATATAACTTTACGTATGATCAAATAAGTGCAATCATTTCATCTAAAATTAGTCACCGCCCTTTAGTAATCAGTGATTGAAAGGTTAAAACTTAAGCAAACATCTAAAATAATTTAAATAGAAACTCATGATAGGACACGTATAAAATCACCGTTAAAACGGATTAGTTTAAATATATTACCGATATATATACAGGCTAAATAAACTAGTATGGAGATTAGCAGATTAGCCTGTATTTCCACACTTAAATCGATGAGGGATAATATTTGAAATATACTAGATTTGTCAGTTTTTGACACTTTTCATGATACAAATCTCATATTTAGTGTGGATTATTTTTGTTATGATAAAAAGATAATTTCATGTTCTTAATCAGTTTAAAATTGGTTTTGTTAATTTAAGGATTAATACCGAGTCCAGCCTAATACTCAAACTGGGGTTTTGCGGTTTACCTCGAATAAAAAAAAATCAGTTCCATACTGAGACAATGTCATTGATGTATATTTTCCTAATGCGATATACCTTAAATTAGAAAACTTCGGCTTCCTTCCTAAAACAAACAGGACACCGACGATATAGCTGAATAAAAAATGATGGAAGTGGCGTTAAACTGCTGTAACTCATTTAACTGACAAACAAACGGCATAATAGGCCTTTATAGACATTTTTAAAACTGAGATTTTGACTGTTTAATTACTAAAATACTCTGCTGATAAAAATAAGTTGTATGGTGTCATAGTCTATACGTCGACATCTTTTAGAGCTATTATCACCATTCGTATCATTATCTGTCTTTATAGATTTATTTTAATAACTTCTGTTATGTGAACATAACAAAATGAATTTTGTAAACACGAATAATAATAATAATAATAATAATAATAATAATAATAATAATAATAATAATAATAATAATAATAATCATCATCATCATCATCATCATCATCGTTACATTGAGTTTGCCAATAAAACTAGATTGTATGCAGAAAAAGTGCTCATAAACATGACTTTATTGTTGTGAAGGTAAATGATAGAACAGGAAAAAAGGACCAGTTCTTAGTCCAAATTTGATGGAAGGTTGCGAACATAGACTCCAAACCCGTAACATGGGAGGATGAAACAAAAATGAATAGTATATATAGAAAATAATTACATTTGTTCTAGCTTTAAAAAAAATGTGAAACCACGAAAAAAATAATACAGAAATAGACCTACCTTCAATGTACAGGTATCAAGTTCTGTACAATTTACATTCAGGTCAAAGTGATAAGCTTCTCAACATGAGTAATTCCCAAATTGACACCTTTTTTTCTTGAAATAACTTTCGCACATATCTCTTTGTTTCCTAACGACATAATGTTTGGTGTTTGAAAATAGCGTCAAAAATAAATATTAATAAAATTTAATTGGCCTGATTTGTAAACAAAACATACTAAAAACGATTTGTGAAGTTTTGTTTACATTGAACAAATATAGGGTAATTGAGAAAATCTTGTGATGTATTACCTATTGTAAATATTTCTTTTACCTATATAAGTGAATCCTCAGTATAAACTAAATCCTAATTTGACGCTATATTTAGATAAAGAAGGCTAATAGAGACATTTAAAAGAATGATTTTTTGATTTTAAGGATTTTATAATCAATCTCTTTTCCAGACCATTGAACGATATGATACTGTTAGACTGAATAGAACATTGTATTTCTTAACTTGGTATTGATTTATACGAAAGAAATTGTTTGCTTATGATATTTAATCTTGAAATGACGAAACCACAAGGAAATCATCTGATTTTGAACAATCCACCCACTCATTGAGAATTTGACTGGGTATTCTTACTGACCGTACTCACGAAATATAGCACCTGGCAGAACATTACGATATTTACAAAAATTATACAAAGAAAAATTGCGTATGACTGAAGGATTAAATAGAAATCCAATTAATATGTATTAAGACATTTTCAGGCATTAGTTCTTTACATTAGTTTGAAGTATACTCGGCCCGTATGTGACTGTTCCAAGTCACATGTGTTACTTATAACTCGTGTTTGTACTTTCTGTTGGCTTTTGTTGACGTTCAGTGATTCTTGCTGTCTTTAAGTAATTAAATCTTAATTGTGGGCTTTGTTTTGGTTTGTATATTTATTCATTTGAACTCGGAGAAGAAATTGATTTGTTATTATGAATTCTGGAATTGAGTTAATAGAAAATAATAATAACAAACGAATTCTATTTTGTTTTTATAACCTTGTAAGTGCCAACAAATTGTTCATTATATGGCCTTAATGATCATTGTGGAATTTTCATCACGACATGGCGTCACGCAAAGAAGAAATAAAAGCGAAACATAGGTGTCATTTCTCGCAGCTTAATATTGGTACCTGTGACGAGATTCATACAATAGGATACGATGTCCGGGGATACTATCAAGTATTAACGACTGATAGGGTAGGCCGGTGTAATTAAAACGGTTGGCGCGTGTTTATCTAAATAGATTTAGCATCTATAATAATCAGTCTAATTGATTTTTGGATACAGAAATTGTATTTATTATTATTATAGCAATCCTTTTTCAATTCATTAGCACAAGAGTATTTCTTGTGCTTATAAATTGAAAAAGGAAAAAATATGTAATAAAATTCGTATTGGATTTTTATTACAGCGGGCATGAGTCAAAACACAGAGGAAAACAAATCAAGCATATTAACACACATTGGTGTTGTACTCATAGAGAAAATGCTAATTTTTAAAATGAAAACTTATTGTAGTCTTATTTTAATTTTCAGTACATCTGACAGTACTTGAAACATGTCTTTTACATCCACTAATTTTAGCAATAGCCAGTGCATACCATGCAATATATGACGTAACACAGAGTATTGTTTTTAATAATATACAGCAGACAGCCTTTGCATATTAAGCAAGGTATGACGTAACCCAGAGATCTAGGTTGTAACTATAATTATAGCAGTCTATGCATGCTAAACAATATAAGACGTACCACATAATGCTATGTTGTAACTATGGTTTAAGAACACAGGCAATGTATGACTTAAACCAGTTCTTTGTTGAATCTATGGTTATAGCTAAAACCTTAGCAAATTAAGCAATGCATGCCGTAACTCAAAGTTCTATATTGTAAGTACGGTTACAACAGACAGCCTTTGCTTACTAAACAATAAATGACGTAACACATTGTACTATGTTGTAACTCTGTTTACAGCAGACAGTCTTTGAATGTTGTAACTCTATTTACAAAAGACATCCCTTGCACACTTGTGTGACGTCATCAAGGGTTCTGTGATGTGATTATGTTTACAGCAAACATCGTTGATAAGCAATTTGTGACGTATCAAAAAGTTCCTTAGGCATATCGAAACCAAACAAACTGAGTTTCATCTGTGACGTAACCATGTCTACAGCAGACATCAATTGAACACTAAGCAATGTGTGACTCAACACTCAGAATTCTGTGTTGTAGCTATGGTTACAGTAGACATCATTTGCACATTAAGCAATGTGTGACGTAAGCCAGAGTTGTATGTTGTAACTTAGTATACAGCAGACATCATTTGCACACTAAGCAAACGGAACCCAGTTATATGTTGCAGCCAGGTTAAGAGCAGACAGCGTTTGCTGAGCATTGTATGACGTAACACCGAGTTCTTTTGCATATAAAAACCATACAAAATACGTTTCATTCATACGAGTAATTTCTTCGATTTTCAATAACTGCCTTATAAGCATAAAATTGTATGTTACTTGACAAGATTACATCCATTACAAAAGTCACTCGTGAAATTAGCTTGATTGCGCAGATGTAACATTACATGACAACACAGGACTACCGATTATTATTGCAAAGTAAAATTAAAAAGTTTCCCTCATATTACATCACGTTTATTGATTTTTATTTCTGTTTTATTTGTTGTATAGATTAAATAACCCTCGTGGTTATCTCAAAATTATTTGTTACAAATGATAGTTGGAAAATAGTCTGCAGTTGGATTATTTTATTTGAATAATTTGATGACATCAACGATACACATGTATACAACCTTTTCAGACTTGTTTGTTCACCCTGTTATATTATATAAATGTGCAGGTCAAAGACCGGAACACTGAAAAGTCCCTATAGTTCAGAATGCTAATGTCGAAGGTAAGGATTTCCTTTCCTTGTTCTGCGGCTCCTCCCCCAATAAATACTAAACCCCGCGACAAAGCTGGAAAATTGCTGAAAGTGGCCTTAAACACAATTAAAACAAATGAACAAAAACAAACAAACAAACAAACAAGATAATCAAGTATCTGTAATAATTTTGTGTAAAACCTGTCCAATGAAGACATTGTACAAATCAGGAAGTACACATATGAATGTATTTGTTTGTTTGTTTGTTTGGTGTTTAATGCCACTTTCAGCAATTTTCAGCTATAACATGGCGTCCAGTTTTGATGGGTAAGACAGCCGGAGTACCAGGAGAAAACCTATGATATGATTGTATGGATGAAGCATGTTACTATTTAATATTCAGAAGTTATATACTATTGTGTGACTTATTCGTCTATAATTATGTATTTTTAATTAATTCATACCATGAGATAAAATAGATCTTTTATGGCCGTGTTTTTTTTAAAACTCTTACCCTCTGTGTTTCCCAGCTTCATTGCTAACGATAACAGCAAAAAGTCAATAAAAGTCTCTTACAACTAGGACGTACATATACGGTCCCTGATATAATAAAAAACCTAAAATATATACTTACATTATAGTTTCTAAGGAATTTTAATATCACAGTAATCCAGAAACTAATATCAAAATTGTGTCCGTGTTAGGACACCAATAAAACCTAGGGTTGATCGAAATGGTGAAAATCAAATGACTAAACGTAATAAAGTTTATCTGTTATATTCTGAACAATAACGGAAAACCTTTTATCACACAGCCAATAAACAACCAAATCTCATCTAGTCTGAATTTTTAATATTTCGGAAATCAATAATGTGAACGAAACCACAAATTTTATATCAGGCAGATTTATGACACAAAAAGCCCGTTTTATTTGCAAGAGAATTTTTGCGGATTAGTGAGAATCGATTTATTGGGAAGTTTAATAGCTATTTCGTGCGATTAAATTTCAAACTTTAAAAGATATTTTAAAGCTAGGCCAGCTTAGATTTAAGGGGGAGTTAAATAAATGTTCCTAACAGTGTTCTAAACACATTTACGCCAACACATTATTGATACACTGCTTTTGAATTATGTCAATTTTATGCATTTTAACAAGAACTCATTTATTTATTTTGCATAAGGTTTTTACCTCTTTGCAAGGAACGGAAGGAAGTACTCAGAAAGGTCAGATACATTATCTAATTTAAATATAGTGTCCAGGACGATAAGAATATTTGACAAGCTGGATTTATTACTTTAATTTTCAAATAAAAAACCCTAAACTTAATCAATTTCTCTTTTCTTTAAACGTATTAATTCTGATAACTAATTCATGTTATTATACAACACGTCGGTATATTGCTATTGATAATAATCAGTCTCTGTTTTAAACTGTTAACCTAATATCCAGAAAAAAATTCCCCATTCTCACAAGGCGTTTTTTTTGTGTCCACCCATGCATATGAACGAAACGTCGACACGTGTAGACACAGAAACCCAAACTTGTGATGTTGCAGTTCCCTTGTTTGTCCTATTAAATCAATGTTTGTTTTCTTTCCTGTTAGGACACAGTCATGTTAAATTGATACTCTCTGTTATTTCTGAAATATGCTATCTCATGTACTTATTTTATTATGCCGTTCGCTAGATGTACTTGGCGTACCAGTTCGTTAAAAAAGATTTTACAACTGGATATAACCATTGATGTATATTCGAGTATATGTACATGAAACTTATGCGAATAAACCTAACAACGTTGGTCTTCTCTAGATAAAGTTTTTTTTGTAAGACCATATGACGAAGAAGTGCGAAAATGACATCCAGTCTGTTTGTTCATTGAGGTTTTATTTAAAATTCTTCTTTCTTATGCAAGCAGTTACTAAGTAAAAATATTCACAGAACTCGTAATGGAGCAAAAACAATCATGAGATTTATAGCGAGCACAGCGAAGAGCGATGAGCTCTACGGCAATTACGTGTCATGTGATCAAAATGAAATCACGTGATCAAAATCTGCTGGTATTGATTTTTTTGTCCGGAAGTTGATATTGTCAAAAACTGTAACAAAGTGAAGGAAGAAGAGCACTCAAATTCATTTTTAAAAAAGACTTGAAAATATAAAGTTGACATCGATAAAAAATGAATGTTATATATTTAAAATTAACACGTGACCACTGGACTATAGAGGCACTTTTAGGGTGTTCGGAAGTAACGTCAATTATGAAATACATTATATGGACTATGTGTTGTCTGTGCTCGCACCTTGGAAATGCCTACTCCATATTACATATTTTCCGCTATTAAACTGCTGTTTTGGTTTAATGAATATTTTTTCCTTTCTCCGCCGTTCTGCTGACATGTCTACAATGCCTAATTAATAAATTATAACATGTTTTCATTTTCATGGCATTGTTTACCAATTTTTAATTCCGGAGTGTATAATTCCACAATCGTATCGGTATAAATGGTATTCCGGATAGTGCAATAAAAATGATCCGGAATGACATTTTTTACTAAATCGATTTCAAAAATATGCACTTCCGCAAATTCAAATTTTGTCAACAATGCCATGATTACGAATAAATAGTTAAAGCTTAAGGAATAAGTTGTTATTGAAATATCATTTGAACGACGGAGATATACAAAATGTGTAGCAAACCGAGGAAACAGTTAAATAGCAGATAATATGCATAAAACTACCGGGCTGCTCTATTACAAGTAGCTCTGTCAAGATAAAAACAGGAGCTTCATTATTGTAGCTATAGTACATTAATTTTTTTTTTAATTATGACATGTAAACACCTGTTTCATTCAATACTTTTTGCCGTTCTATTTTTCTTCCGGTTCTTTTAAAAGGCTTCCCAAAATAATATACTGTTGATTCTGTCTATAACACATATTTAGATGAGTAAATAGTTTGTAGTAGAAATTTCTTATTGATTCTATAACTTGAAACCAATTACAAATAATGTTTTATTATAAAAATACTTAAAGAATTATTTCTATTACTCAAAAGAATGACGCGCATGAATATTGTTACACAACAAACGATACCACGAGTTAGAATTATTTACGACTTTTTATGTCCACCCATATGTTTTCAGAAAATATGATCAAAGGCTTATTGATAGGTAACAATGTATCAATAATTGTCGAACTTTAACATACTAGACAACGCCTTCTAAATAAACATTTCCATCAATAATACATTTAATTTTCTGTGCCCGTTTCTAAATACTAAAATAAATATGCGATCTCCATTGTGATAGTGTGTATTAACTGTAAAACAAGTAATTGACATGCTGAACTTTTGACAGGTTGGACGGGATTTTTTGGCTATTACTAAAATGGAAAAGCACTGTAAAAATGTAGACTAGAAACACCTTCTCCAAAGCTAGTATTATTGTGTGCTTCTGTAAGAACACATTCTTTGTGTTTTGGAAAAAAGGGAATTTATAACAAATTGTTGGCACTATTATTAAAATTCAACTTGATCAACGCGCTTTGCTCTTTTGACAGAGATATACATAATTCTTCCTTATGAGGTCAGGTAAAATATATAACACAGTTGTCTAGTACCTTGTTGTTCGACAGTTATTTTACTCTTTGAAGACCAGCATAGATTCACTGTAACAGAGAGTGCTGTGTCGTTATAACGTTAAGGCACAACTATTTTTCTTGTAAATCCAAGGTCAATTTGCTATGTTATCTCTAATCACAGCAATGAATACAGGAAACATACATTCACAAAGAAAAGAGAAAGAATAATAAGTTCTTATATAGTTTTCGGATGTCTTGTCGCAAGTGAAACGGAATGAGCTAAAAGACATAAAATCTCAATCAAGAGTGGAAGATCACAAGAGCTTTCCCAGAAACACATGCAAGTACCTATTATTTCCATAAACCAACAGCTTTTACATCGATATCCTATCAACTCTCTATTGCATAATATCCGTCATCCAATCAGAACGACCGAGACAAGAATGTTATTTTTCCCAAAACAACATATTGTTTTAGGCATTTTGATTGAATTACGCAACGAGTACAGATGAGGTCGCCAGAGCTCATCTGTACTGGGTCATCGGCAACAGAGATAGACCATTTACGGAAGAACTAGCTTTTTACTCCATGCATATTGCGAGGTTAAGCCTTTTTAACAGGCGTTTACAGTTTATGCTATAAATTTATGAAACCCATAGACAGGAACGACAGCAAGCTTCTTGTACGTTCACGAGAACTGTCAAGAGAAAATTGCCTACAATACCTACTTCTTCCCATTTTATCTGTTTCATTTTATACGTATTGACTGCGTGTAATATTGTTGCACAACGATTCATAAACACACATGACCTCGAATCTAATCATCACAATAAGATGAAGGTTGGTGACACTACTAAAGGAACGCATCTTCAGAACGAAAATCAAATTTCTATGCCCGGAATATCCTATTCACCACATAATGACTTATACATATTCAAGTGTATGTACGAGAAGAACCTTACAGGAAATAACACAATAAGCAAGCAATTGTCAATAATATGACAATTGTTTTGGGCTTAAAATGACAAGGGGTCTGTGTAATGAAGGCATCTTAAGACAAAGACCTCTCTTCAGACATATCTTTGTTCCAAGTCGGTTAACAAGTTTGGTGACATATTTGATAAATAGGGACCCTGTTAAAATAATCATTAATTAATATACTCAGTAAAAAAAGAAACGCAACATCGGATAAATTTTTTCAAATCATTTTTTTACGTACAAATAACCTATAAATATTTAAATATATATACACAACATCATAATTTCACCTTAAAGTTTTCCAGGTAAAAGCATTTATTCACCCGTGAAGGATTGCGGTCAAAATCTGGAACACACTATGAATTACGCATTGCTAAAAACAGGGTCGATTTCACGTGCAAATCATAGGTATTTTACATTAGATTATTCCGTCTACGGAACAGGACTATTGCTGCAACGAAAACAGCTGTAAACGTCTCTGGTTTGTGCCGTATATCACCACAGACAGTACGCAATCGGTTACGCCCTCGTGGATTGCAGGAAAGAATAAGAACTGTGTTACAAGCAAATGGTGGGCACAACATATACTGACATTTTTTGCATGATTTATTGACAATTTGTGACAAAATGTTATATTTCATGGTAAAAGAATTTATGAACAAGGAGTGTGCCAATTTGTACATCTATATCAATTATTTATATGATAAATCGTTAAAATAATATTTGACGTAAAATTTCCATTTTTTGTATGTTGCGTTTCTTTTTTGAGTGAGTATAAATATTTAAGAAATTATGCTTAGCAAACATTTATATTAAAACACACATATGTCTTCCTGAGTCGAAGGAAAAGAATATAAGACGAAATGGAGTATTTATATACCTGACAACTACCTAGATAATTCTGACATTATAAGTTGATATAAACATTCACATTCTTTGATTTTGAATTTGTGTCAACAATTTCCAAATGATTTGCAACGTCCCAACATGGTATGCCATGCCTTTCAATTTCGTTGCAGATTATGGTCGTTGTACAGGGGAGCGATCAGGAAGTAGATGCAGATGTACATAATATCTCAAAAGGTAGCGTGCCAAACATTACCAAAGATATGCCACAATGTTCCAGTGATGTATGTAGATAATTAGTCTAGGTGCCCAGATAAATCTGAGCTACTGAATTCGTCTGAATGCCCAGAGCGACACCTTATCATTCCGGAATTTCATTATATTACCAACGAACGTGCTTGCTGCAATAGATTAAGCGTAAAGCACCTTCAAATGTAGTCCGAGAATCCTCTGCCGTCTAACGCTTTTTTGCGTGCGACTTCAAAGCGCTCTCCATAAGCAAAGCAGCGGATTTTTGGGATACGGGTCCCAGTCGCCATATCTTATCGTGTCCAGATGTTATAAAACATTTTCGTCCAGTTAAACTATATATAATTCGCTTCGTTAGATATTTTACTCTATGAATATAATCATCATACCTTCAGCCCAGCTGATTTAAGCACAGGATTTAAGTCACGTTGTTGTCACGTGCAATGAAACTGAAATGTCAAAATGTAAGGGTATCAATGGTAATGAGCTTAGATTCCGACATTTCACTTTTATTTTAAACAAAAATTCGGGTGATGTTGGACGGTAGAAAAGTCTCAGACTACTTCAACTGATGCAAACTATTATGTCAATCGTAAAAACTACCATACCATATACGTTTAGGAGAATTTTTAACATCGTAGATACAATGGCCTAGATAAATTTGGTCAAGTTCTACATCATGTGAAATGTTTGAAGAAAGAACAATTAGTGAAGGCTGTGTTAATTATAGATTATTTACGTTTTTTGGAACGAGATTTGTTTTCTCGTCTATATCTCATCGAAGGGCGACAGCCCTGAGATGAGATGACGAGAAAATGCATCGAGTTTCATAAAACGTAAATAATCTGTTTATCGCTGTTTTGTAACATTGTGACGTCACAGTGTTTACTTAACGACGACTTGACAGCGAGCTGAGATGAACCCATCTCACGATAGTAGAGTGAGATGGAATAATATTGCACACAAAGATCAAAGAAAAATACTGCAAAATAGCGATAATAAGAGCATACCGTAAAACCGACCCGTATCATTTTAGTTGAAGCGCGTCAGATACGATATACAACCGTGAGCAGTTTTGGCGGTGTGTGAAGGAAGAAACGTTGTTTATTCTTATGTTAATCTTTTTTGAATGGACCAAAGGATTTATTTGTTGATTTGATGTAGTTACTTTTGTACATGAGAGAAATCGATCTTGTATACAGTAATCATTTCGTCCAAAGAAGTTTAAGTCCCATATTCAAGTCACGCTTAGATATATTGATACAAGTAGTGGAACTATTCTCTATAACTCTCTAAAGTGTTGTAATTGCCTTTGTTTTATAACAAATGGATGCTTCTAATAATCCAAATGAGTGCAAAGCCCATTTTAGTGCATGGGAAACACTTTTTTGTGCTTTTGGTTGGAACATAAGAGTGAGTAATAAAAACAATATTGAACAGAGATAATCAGTCTCGGAAACCATTATACAGTAAACAAAATTGGCGATGAAATACCGGAAACTTGAATTGGTCCTTCATTGTAGAGGCATTTTGAAAGATATGCAGTTTATTTTTTAAATTTTATACCATTTGGCAATGCTGAAAATACTTTATTGTACTAGCACATTATTATCCCACCAGGGTCTCTGGATTTATACTTCAAATCCTACACTTAGATGCAAGTGCGACCACCTTTTGTTTTAACCTTTTATGGAACTGATGTCTTTAGATAGATTCTTACAGATATACTTTTTTCTATTAATCGTTTTATATACTTTACATGTGTATCAAGTATATAATTTATTAGGTAAATAAGGATATTTGATATTTAGTCCTAGAATCAGCATTTGGATCTGATTGATATACTCTAAACAAAGCCTTCCTTCTGAAAAAAGTCAAGTTTTTGATTTGTCATATTAATTGGTATTATTGCTCTTCAAATAGCCAAATTGTTTCTTCTATCTTCTTTTTTCGGTTTATTCAGTTTTAACTCTAGTTTAACACTTAATCTGCCCTGCTTTTTATAAAATGATTGGTCAAATTGCGTTTCTGATTGTATGCATCCTACTGCTACTACCTATATACAAAAAGACAAAGAAGTCTGTAAAGTTTAAATATAACCCCCTTCTAGATTCACAAATAGTAATTCTCTTTTAACAATCTGCATAGAAATATTGTACAAAGATGAATACATTTTGAAATTTAGGTGGGAAAGTTAAATATTATATATTTTTTAATCTATAGTGTTGTTTCATGTACATTTATTGGACATGTGAATAGTTTCTATTAATTCAGCTAAACTAATATTTTTTAGTAAAACAATAATATCTTAAGAGGAAGGTGGTGATCGGTGTTTAGGCTGTAATCTGCATTGGGCGAGTTTATTTAAGAAAACTACATCTATAACTATTTCTACTGTACCCATTTGTGTGAAAGTGAGATTTATGTGTTAAATCGCTATGCTTCAAAAGCTACCCAGTATTACTTATCTGCCAGGTTAAAATTTGCATTTTTACTTGCAAGATGACAATGTTTGATGTACAAACCAACAATTATAATTATATACAAATATCCTCCACTGTGTCAGCACCACTATCAGCCAGTATGTAAACTACCTTCTCCTCTAGTGGTGGTAACTTGTCAGGGGGATCTCTTTCCCCTAGCCTCCTACTTTTTGCCATTTCTTAAATAAGTATTACACATGTTTATGGTCATTCGAGTCAGCAAAATTTACTTTACTGAATCTACTGTATTTTATTTTTGATTGCGTTTGTCGTGTAAAAATCTATATATTTTGTTTTCATTTCTTATTTCTGTTTGGGATCAAATTTGATTGATATTTATTAAAAGCTCATTATTATAACTTAAAAATACATTGTATCTTGAATGCAGTATGAGGTAAAAAAGACATGATCTACTTTTCAGCTAATGATTTCTAGATGTATAGTGATTAAATATTAAGAGTCGTTAGATTGTCCTAAGAATTGTCCTAAAAAACGTCTCAAGACAAATCTAAGTTAAAAGTTTCATGAAACAAGCGCTAATATTTATACTTTGACTAGAGCAGTTACTTATGTAATCTCTAGAGTAATATGTCATTTTAATCGAAATATTAGATAAAATTTACGTAACTTAGACTTTAGTTCGAGATAATGTCGTTTGTATTTGTATTAGAATAGTGAACTTCATTTATGAATTTGAAACATGCAGGTGATCTGTGTTTTTATGTTGGGATAGTGAACTTCGTTTATGAATTTTGAAATATTGAGGTGATCTATGTATTTGTGTTAGAATAGTGGACTTCGTTTAAATGCATTAAACATTGAGCTGAACTATGTGCAATGTCCACAAGAACACAATACACACAAGATCAATTAATGGGTCAAGTACCCATTACAAAACAATAAAATTCATGTTTCTGAATATTTAATCAATTTGACAGAATAACATTTAATTCATTGACCACAAGCTATTCATATGCTAATGTGATCTTCTTTGGCCGGCAGTTGATGTACTGTTTAAAGGAATGTCCCAGGTATTAAATCATTTGGACTTGATGTGAATGAACTTTTCCTGAATCAAACGAAACATACATACTTTTGTACCATCTTATTTTCCTATGAAGTTTCGTTTACCGATGTTAGTATGAAAATGAGAGGTCTACAGCAATTATTTATTTATTTTAATTTAATAATAGATTAGTATTTATTAGTATTTTTTCTAATTAAAACGTTTTGTTCATAATCAATATTTATTTGTTAATTATACTTTTTACAATACTAAGTTACTGATAGTCATTAGATATGCTGCATACATCCATTCAAATTGTGTATTTGTACTCAAATTTACTCTCCTTCACTACGCAAGGAAATAAAGCAGATCGTGACAAACATTACAAGAGCAGTATATGAATGACGTCACGATTTAGAAGTCGAATTGTAAAAAAGAAATTAAAGTGCGTACGTTTGTACATTATAACAGAAAACTACAATCGTTAATTTGGTTTCCGTTCTATCTACAGGAAATAACATATTTCTTTAAAATAAATTTCCATATTGCTCGGGGTTAATAACACATAAAACAAACTTATTTATAACAATATTATCAGTGTTAACGTTTTGCTATTCAATAAAAAATGACTGTATATTGTTTTTTTACAAACTATATAAAGGCAGGGACGTGCAATATAATATATATACTGCCAAATTCAACAAAATAAACAACTGATTAGATGTGCATTTTACAAGTAGTAAGTATTATGTGAATGTAAGAGGCTAGAATAAAAAATATACTTGTAATCCTAATTGTAAAAGACAGGCAGCATCTAATTGCGGAGGAATTCGTGTTCTTCAACCAATTTAGATAGATATAATAAATAAACCTTTTGTTACCTTCTCCATTTACTTATTGTTGATATTTTCTTTGAACAAGCTGTATTACAAATGAACTTTTCACAATGTTTTTGATCAACAATTTATGTCACGAACAGTAAAATAAACGTCCTATAGTAGTTATCAATACTATATAAACCTTAGGATTCCATGACCGTTAGCCATTTATATGTTAATATAAAAATTCTGTATCTTATTTGACCAGCCGTTCAATGTATATGTACCCATTACATTTAGATCTTTGGTACATTTTATGTTTTCTTGTCAATGACCTGTCTTCATTGTTTGTAACTAAAAATAGACATCGTAACGATTAATTATTATTTAATACAGTATTATTATTACAACTGCTAAGCACAAACGCTAACATATTAAAACAGAAGAAATCTACAATGACATTTTCTTTCAATATTGTTATTTGAAACGCGTTTACCAAGTTTTGGCCATCAGAAATACGTTTTTTGCATACATTATTAAAACTACATCTTCGCTAGCCAAGGGTCACGACCCGACACTCTTATCTTCACCCTTGGCAGATAAGCCATAAAATAGTATTTCCCGCCTAGCGACATCTATCGGAATTAATCAGAAAACTTAAACTCCGCCCATATGAATTACATCATTTTTAGCCAATCAAAAGAAAGGTATTATGCAAGTTTTGTAAGAAGTAATGGCTGCGCCCAGTGACTTTCAAAAACTAATATGTGAATTATTCAAAATAGATTCTTTAACCCCAAATCAGAAGGATGAGATCGAAGCTTTAATGCAGGGAAAAGATGTTTTAGTAGGGACAAGAACGGGTATTGGAAAATCTTTGACCTACGAATGTATTCCGGTAACATGCTGACATGTTTATGTTTTTCAATCGCACATGTTATCAATGCGTGATCAGTAGTATCGAGCGTTCTGATTGGACGCAGCTAGACTCAGCTGGAACCAATAAATGCCGGTAGCGGACAGACCAAAAAATCCGGCTCAATCTGCCAAGGGTGAAAATAAGAGTATCGGATCGTAACCCTTGGCTAGCGAAGATGTTAAAACTATGACTATAATTGGCATGCCTTATCTGGTAGTATATCTTAACAAAAAATACTAAATATACATGGTGCAATCCTTGATACCGGATGATTCCGTGCAAACTAGATAAACTATTGTTTTTATTTAACTTCTACTCAAATATTGGTATAAACAAATCTATATATGAAACATAATTTTATAACTCTAGGAGGTCACAATGGCTTGACATTTACCACTGAACGAAGTCCATGTTAAGATAGAAACTAATGCTAGCTCAAGAAAATATCCCGGATGCTAACATATATTATGATTCTCTATAGCAGCAGTATTACAAGTATACTAGAATTTACTGCAAAGTCGATGCATTGTTGGTGAACGATTCAAGGCTTCAAAAACAGCTTCTAAACTCATTGGGTTTACGAATATTTTTACCATTATATTCGAGAGCCTTAAATAAATTAACCTGAAAGGCAAGTAACTTTGAATAAAGGAAAGACCGTTGACATCTAGAACCATACAACATGACACATAAAAACGCTACTTTTTCGTCTCCTTATGGAATTTTGTTAATTTTTCAAAATCTGCCATAAATGTCTACGCGTATTTAGCAATGTTTCGCGATAAAGTAATGAATAAGACCTGGAAGAATTGGTTGTTATTTTGTTCTCATTTTATTTAGTTTCAATGTGTTTGTGTCAGAAAAAACTTAAAAGGTAATTGGCAAAAAAAACCACGTCTCTTTGATCACATATTGTGCTCATAGATGATTTTTCGTAAAGCAAACAAAAAAATCAAAAATTTAACACATCGTATTGATATGTTTCAACAATTGGAAACTTGAACAGATTAAGAATGATAAATTCAGAGTATTAGCTGCTTTACAATGATCTGATGGTCGTATTGATATTTAATCACAATTATAAATTCTATAAAACACTATGTGCTTTTTGGTTCTTCCAGTGTTCAAGAAATCCAAAAGAATATACACAGGCAAATTTACTTCACGTTTAATTCACGTGAAGTAAATTTAACGTGAATTTCACTTTAAAATTTTAACGTGAATTTCATGTGAAAAAATTGATACTTTGGTCATGTTTTTTTATTATGAAATACACATGAGTAGACAATTCTTCTCAATATAAAATACATGTATGTATTAAATTGTGTTGCTATGCATACTTATTTTTTACTTAAATCACTATCTTGAAATTTCACGTGATTTTCACATGAAATATTTCACGTGAATTTCACGTTAAGTTGCTCCTTTAACGTTAAATTCACGTGAAAATTTTCAAGTGGAATTCACGTGATTAAAATTTGCCCGAGTAGTTGTACGCATATGCTAATGTTTAAGTGCCGACATACATGTAGCTACATATTCCAAGATATCTATGTATGTTTTTTTAAGTTATAAATTGAAAATGATTAAAAGGTTGTTTGAAACGTAATTATTACATACAAACATATTATGTTGGTGTTAATGTTTCCTGTGTGTGTTCTGAATCTCAGTCTTTTTCTGACACCACGCTCACGTAAACACTGTCGTATGTGTGAATGGTTGCTTGATTGCCAAGCAATATTTCTCCTGGAAACAGCTATGACAATTGTATGGTAATGATTCATTTATATGTAATTATAAACACGGTAAAAACGCAGGACAGTGAGCGAAAAATGTTGAGTGACACAACAACGCAAAAGAGATAAGATTACAAAATTTAAATTAGCAGTCAGTAACTTGACGAATTGCTGTTCTCAGCTTGCTTCATTGTATCTTTTAGGAGCACAGACCTGGCAACCATTCACATTAAGATTATTCTACTAATGTCATTCACACAGTGAGGATGTTTAAGTGTACTGAAAAACACACTGTTTGACCTCTGTCAAATTTAAAAGAACACATACAGTATACCTAACGGTATATGAGGTCAATTTGTTGCAGATATAATAAAATATAACCGTATTCCGTTTTATGCAAATGACATTTTGTCTAGTTATTTAGAATGTTATTTTAATCACACGTGAATTGATAATTTAGAAACGAGTACGAGTATGTTTTGAACTAATTTTATGCTCAGTTCGGAGCAGGGGTTCAGAGGAGCAAGACATGTATAAAACAAACCAAATATACAGTTTTAAAAATAAAAGAAAACGACGGAAGACAGAATGACATAATCAAAACAAAGCACAACCTATTTACAATAACAGATCTGCCAGAGTGGATAAGATCATTTCTGTATTTGGAGGAGATATACCAAATCATTGTATAAATTAACATATATTGCTTGAATTCTAATAAGTTGTATTGAGCAAATCAGGTAACTTTTATTAAGTTCTGCTGGAGCGCGCCCTGTAAAGTTTATTGACAACTATGGTCTATGTAATAAATATCATTGTAGCCATTACATTGATTTAAAAATGAAAGTTTAAGTATTATTTGGACTAAATCAGCTTCCATTTTCTAGTTAAATAATTAACCAACTAAATCCTTTTCGTTAAAATTGCACAAAACCATCACAGATAAAAAAATATATCCACAAAAGTAAATGATACTGATAGCAATACTGTGAAATTTGGATTGCATAAGGTGTATGAGTTTGGTCGGTATCTTTGGAGCCTAATCATTCCTGATTTTATTAATACATTCGGCCTTGAATCATACATGTACTTAGTGACACATTTTCTACTTACTACATTGATTTAATAGAAGATATTTAAATAAATCTAAGATATAAACCCGACATCCTCATTTTTGCTAACATTAGTGAGAAGAAAGACAACTCTAGATTAGACGGTTTCAAACTAACTAAAAGAAGGATAACTCTTCGTTTTATTGTGCATTCAAGTGTTTCTTTATTATATTTTGTATCAGCTTAGCAAGAGAAATATTCATCATTCTAAATGGTTGTTGGAAATTAAAAATACTTTGTATGAATGTAATTACAACTTAAAATCTTATTGTATTAGCAAAAATGTTCAGAAAAGTGATAAGTTTATACAAAACTGGCAAAATAAGGTCATGAATTCTTCTAAATGTCTTAAATATAGGTTATATAAATCCAACTTCTGTTTTGAGCCCTGTGTGTCCATGTTTCAATACGATTAAGGAATTGATCTATGTAAATTTCGTTGTTCTAGTCATAATTTACCCATTGAAATTAGGAGATTCTATCATATTCATAGATCTGAGCGCTATTGTAATTTTTATAATGTTAACAAACATGGTGATGAGTTTCACTATTTGTCTACTTTTTTCAACAATGCTATGATAACCCAAATGTCTTAAAGTTCCACAAACTCACAAAAAATCAGATTTATTCATACTTAATGATATTGCTAAATTTTGCAAAATTGTTATTAAAACTTTTTGATTAATTGTCATTTTTTACTTCCTGCCAATATTCACATCATAATAAAATAATTATATATATTTCAACACTTCTAAGGTACATTTTTTTGTTACTTGTAAATATGTTCACACTGTTTGTTCTGTTAAAAATTGTACTAACATACCTAATGTCGGGTCTTTAGTGTAATAAAATGTCTTATGTCTTAAACTATTTTGAAAATCAGAAGACTATTTATAAGGGTAACATCAAATATTCCAAACATACTTTATGGCGCGTACGTTGATATTTAACATCTCATCAGTAACGTTCATAGCTAAAAGTTTGTCGAGTCTATAAATTTACTAAAACAAACAAAAGTGTACACTTAATACCGAATTCTCTAAAGAATGCCAGTGGATTAGGTAAATAAAATGTACGTTGTTTTTATACGAACGTAGAGCAGTCGTTTTTGTCACAACGTAAATTGTATAGAAACATCAAAATATTGACTACTGGACTGATAACTTTCTGTGATATTGGGATGCTACATGTAGCAGCAGTTAGGATACCACCTGCATTAAGGATACCACCTGCATTAAGGATACCACCTGCAGTATTATGGACTCAGCGAGTTTTAAAAGTAAAAAAACGGTACGATAGGGTTCTTATATGTAGTCTTATATCAGTGACTATACAATGATATGCTAATATAATGAACAAGGTAACCGATAACTCTGGACCATCTGAATTTTCCGACATTTTGTAGAAAATTTTGTCATTATAAATTATAAAAATGCTTTGCTACTCATATAAACATGCATCGTTTAGGTGGAGTTTAGATAAATAAATATTAAATTTGGTAGTTTAGTTAATTTTATGAAAACAACCTTAAATGTATTTCCTTCGTAAGTTTTGTTCAAATTCTACACGTAGTTCAGTTAATAGGTATAATGTCATCAAAGATGACATGATTATTAAAATTTACTACGCCAAACGCGTGTTTTATCTAATCAAGAATCATCACCGGTGATCTTACCAAAAATATTTGAAGACCACATAATAGGTTGTAGAAGAGCTGTTATCTAGATAAAGCTATCCATCTTAGAAATCAAAGCGTTTAGAATAAAATGTCATTTAAGATACCAAATAGAATTTACTGCACCAGACGCGCGTTTAGAAATCAGAGCATGCTTAAGCAATTACTATATTACATGTGTACTTTATCAAAAATACAGACAAAATGACAAATCATATTTAGAATATAATATATAACAATATGATTTGTCCTTTTTCCTACCAACGAAATAGATGGTTAAAACGGTCTGAAATAGTACAGGAATTATACTGGTGCAGATAATCTGTGCGTGGGTACCAAAGTTCCCGTTGCCATATCTTCTGTGTATCTTTTTCATGTTTTAACAGCCCGTTAGTTATCACTATGCTTAGATTTTGTTGCTTGAACTGCTTGAAATTTTATTCTTTACAATGTTTATTTAATGTGTTGTTGTGTTACTACTGGATCAGAGAAAAGTGTAGAGACTTAGGTCCTTTTGTGATAATGATAATCATTCTCTCTCTAAAATCATGGTCAAACGATTTTGTGTTCCTATTTTTTCTGTTTCCCAAGTTTCCTAAAGATAACTTTTCTAATATTTACAGTTGTAACATCATTTTCTATACCATCTTAGATGGCATCCAAATATTATGTCAATAACTTTTTATGTTATTTCAGCGTCTCTTTAGGATAATGCATTACTTAGTCGATGTCCTATGGATGGGGTAAATGGGCATGCCAGTGTATTTTGACATAGATTAATTATCAAATCAAAAGCGAATGCCAATGAAAAGAAAGACAACTCAGAAATTTATCTAGACTGTATAGACTAACATACCAATACTGTTAGTACATCCACCGGGAAAGGGTTGCGGGTAGTTATTCTAGGAAGGTTCACTATAACTGTATTTTAAACTTTAAAACATCTAAAAAAACATTCAATAAAGCAAACGTATGCGTTTGTTAAAAAAATTAATTTTTATATGTAGATTACCGTAATTACATGTCTTGTTCACTAGATCAAAATGTTTTACTCCAGTGCTAAATAGAACACTTTTTATTGCACAAATCAGATTAAATTAATACATGCCTTATTTAAGGAAAAGGCATCTGCACAATTATTATCGAACAAGCACAATTGAACAAATCTAGAAATACACGGTATACAACATATGTATAATTATAATTTTATTGTATAAGCTGAGCCCAATGCAAAGCAGACCATTTGACAAGCAAAAAATTCTCTATAAATAGAGAGGATAGCATAGATCGTTTCTGTTGGCACACAAGTCATGTAATTTTTTTAACTTTCTGTTTAGACAAAGAATACACAAAAAATCAACTAAGGGTTTCTTTGCATGAGGGAGATAAACCTTCATTGTATAACCCTTTTTAAAATTTGGCCTAGTCTATTTCTTTGAAAAGTCGTAATTAATTTAACAGCTGTGGGTGACGACTATAGCCTTCTGAATAACATAAAAAGTTATTGATATAAAAATTTGGATAACATCCGCCATCACATTATGGGTGTTGAATGAAATATTATATATCATCTCAATTTATGTTTTCAAAATCATTTCTGTGTCCAAAATCATTTGAATCAAGTATGAGGGAATATCTGGCTAATACATGCTTGTATTTTGTTGTATGAATGCTTATTGTTGTAATCATGTCTTTAACATAAATGAACTTATATATTTTGTTTATTTTTATAAGTAACTGTGGACGTTTTGTATAAATAGCTTACACGTCATTTGGTCAATTGGAGTTATCGCCCGTGTACTAGCGTAAGGCATCAAAATGACCAATCCAAATCTTTTATTTTACAAAACTATAATATTTATAGCATAAAACATGTATTTGTAAACTTGTAAGGCTGTAACACAAAATAAACTTTTTGAAAACTGTCTCTAAACATTTTCTGAAGAATGCCGAGTTAGTTCCTGAAGTATTCTTTATATATTTATTAAAATATCAAGAACTTGTTTGGAAATATAGTTACAAATTATAATATTAAGTATTTTTATTATAATGTCGTGTTTTGACATGGACACATTTTTTAGAATATTCCGAAGCTACGACTGTAGAGGAATAGTTGAGTGGGTGTTTTATAGACGGACAATATACTGAGTTGGGATATAAATATTACGCATTGATCGACGAACTCGTGTTGACGGCCGTAAAAGACGAGCTACCCGAATAAGGGAGCGTTCGTTGTTCTCAGTCAACAACTCATATATTGTCCATCGCGCTCAGGTATATACTATCAGCTGAGTCACAAATACACCATAAGCAAAGTGTTCAAGTTCCTGGTCGTGGATGTCGATGTATTCATCAATGTAAGATCCAGACTGTTTGGTATCTGTGTCGAGATATTATATGTATATGTATGTATAAATGTATATTTAGGAATATACTTCTATTGTTTGTTTGTTTTGTTTTTACTTCTTGTTTTTAACGCCGCTTTCAGCAATGTTTAGCTATATCATGGCGTCGAGTTTAATTAAAGGGATGAATCTGAAGTACCAGAGGAAACCCATGACCTTTAGCTGGAACAATCAAAATCTTTGTCAATTAAGGTTGTAGTTTAATACGTTCTGCCAGCAGTGAGACAAACTCGGAGCCTCAGTGTTTATTCAATTCTAGTTTGAATTGGTTATTGCTTATATAAGATTTTTATTGTAAAAATATTCAATGTATAATTGTTTGTGACTGATAGTTTTAGGGAAATTAGGTATCAAAATGTGTTATTATTTTGTTCCATTAAATTTAAAAAAACGGGATACGTTTAATAATTGAAAACAACGAAAAGGCTGAAAATTTGTGGGTTTTTTTCAGCAATTACAGACAAAATCGGTTGTCAGTGTAATAATATGTTTTTTTTTTTTTGTTTTGTTTTGGTTTTTATATGTTGTTTTACATGCGTATGCATATTAATGAATTTGTATAATATAGAGAAAAAAACTAGCTTTAGCAAATATAATGTGATATTTAAATAAAAGCAGTATACATCAATTCATTTATTTTTCATGAACTATATAGTTCAACGCTACATGCAGAAACACGGTGCCGTTCTACGTCTTTGTAATAGTCAAAATGTTACAAACATCAAACTTATTACCATAAATATCTCTAATACCTTTTATAACTATGGAATATATAATTAAAGACAATATGTTACCCTTAAAGGTTTGTTAACTTAGTACTCTGTTATCTTATGTGTGTCCATATTAAACTCTACCAAGACATCACCGTCAGCTTGGAGGACAGCGAGAGACAATAAGTTTTACATAGATTATATATTTTTACAAGTAACAGTTTGTCGTACATTAATTCATACTCATGTTTAAAATGATGCTTAATGAATTTATTGATTTGCAATTATATATTTTATTTTATGCTTAACGATAGTGATTTTTTTTAAATTCTTCAAAATATCAACAACAAAAAATAAACATGCCATAGAGTTCCACTGGAATTCTTTTCTTCTGTGGGTGTCGGTGGTTAAGGTAGTTCGTCTACTGTTGATCACGTGGTCTGTCAACACTGAGATTGCGGACAAGGTGCACCTGACTCCAATCTCAATTGACAAGGATTGCGAATTTTCCTACCGAAAGTAGGGGGTTTTCTCTGGGTACTCCGGCTTACTCTCCCAATAAAAACCGGCCGCCATGATATAGTTGAGAAATTGCTGAAAGTGACGTTAAACAGCATTCAAACAAACAAAAATCTTCTGTTGCCATTGTGGACATTGTGAACGTTTCTATGTCGTTTAAGATAGTTATGCTATTATGTAGATATCTGTGGTCTGAAATTAACACGCTAATATAATAATGTCTACTGATATTCCCCCCTTAATACTACCTAACGCCTTTTTTAAAGGCTGGAAGATATCTAGTGCTCCATCAAATAAAAAATTTAGGCATTTTGGTTTTATTGCTGGAATGTTTAGTACAATCGATAAAATATTCACGTTCCACGTGGACCAGATAGACAAGTACTTGTGTATTGTAAAGGAATAATGTCAAATATAATATTTATTTGATTTTTCCCATTTACTAATCCTTTTACAAAAAGTCTTATTTCAGTGTCAATTTATTTTTCAATTGTACATCAAATAATCTTTACAAGATAAAATTTATTGCTATGTTCTATTATTCAGTTGTATAATTACATTTCAATTAACTGTAAAACACGGACCATCTGTGACAGGGGAATGAATGTTTCCGTAAAATAACAAGTAACAGCTGAATAAAAAATAAACAATGGTTACCATTGAAATTTATTCCACTGTTTTGGGTAGTAACAGGGTCTTTTTCATAGTTAATAATAATTGGTTTTGATAGCGTATGAGTTTATATATCATTTTTCATTTCCTATAATCCTTGCGGTTTCTAGGCAGCGAAACGATGCATATGCATGCTTTTTCCTGTTGTGTAAATCTGAAAATTAGCAGAGATAGATTGTAACATCTTGAATAATCTCTTCAACGACCAGCGCATATCAATGTACTTCATGGATATTAATATTTATTAAGTTTCTTTAAATACCTTTCATTAAAACATTATGCAAACCATAACTACATATTCGTACATACTGACATATTGTTTTACATTCAGTTTTTTAATCCCGATATTAAAAACTCTGTAATACTTTTGCTCTGTATTTCTCTTGCTATTTATTCGTACAACGATACCATACTTTATATCTGAAAACCCAAACATTCCAAGGATACATAAAGTTAATTGTACTTGATAATTTATAGTTAAGAAGTTTACGAATGAAAATGGAGAAGCAAGAACGATGCTTATGTTTTGTCGGAATGATATAACTCATACACATATTTCGTTCCCGATATTGAGATGTCTTAATTAAAATATTTTCGTGTTTGAAATTCGTCAGAAACTATATAAAATATTTTCAAACGTTAAGTATGTGTAAATGCCGATTCAATTAAAAGGAAATTAATTCATTCGCCCAGTTGAATACAATACTTTTGCCTAGATGAAGTGTCTCTTTTAAAAAAAATCGACCTATTGATATGTGCTCCTGTACAGTAAAACGACAGGTGTTACGTATGTGTCAGTCGAGTCCACCCTTAGTTTCCGTTGTGTTTTTGTGTTGCTAGTTTTACTTTTCTGCATTCGTCCATTTTTTAGTCCACGTTTATTTGATATTTTGTCGCATTTATTATATGATATCTCTTGTTTTTTTCTTATTGTCGACATAATACGTGTAAAATATCTTTCTAGTTAGTTAGTCAGCCTTTTATTTTGTTGTACCCTATCTACGTACCTTCTGTGTATTGTGTACCTGTTAGAAACCCATTTCTTATTTATAAAATAATATTATTGTTTTGTCCCGTAATAAATCCAAAAGCATGATTATTTATTCAATGTTCAAAGAAAAATCAAACTTTCCCATGAAATTTGCTCTAATTCTTCAATTAAACAAATTTATGATTTGATTATCTCCTTGTCGGTAAAATTATATACACTGATCCGTTTATTAAAGATGTTCATTAAAGCAGGTAAGTTGTTACGGAATTTTTATCGTGGTTACTTATACAGATATGGTTACATAAGGTTTACAATAACCTAAGGCTATGACTTAAGAAACTCCCAAAATAAAGTTGATCTTGTTTTGCTAATTTTTTGAAGTACTTTATGGAACGGAGTGTTTTTATAAGTTATTGTTGAAAACGTTTATAAATATTAAGTTAAGCTATAGTATAATACAGAAAGGTGCGCACAATATAATATATTGTGCGCACAAAATAAATATAATGTGCGCACGAAATAATATATTGCGCGCACAAAATAATATATTGTGCGCACAAAATAATATATTGTGCGCACAAAATAAATATAATGTGCGCACGAAATAATATATTGCGCGCACAAAATAATATATTGTGCGCACAAAATAATATATTGTGCGCACAAAATAATATATTGTGAACACAAAATAATATATTGTGCGCACAACATAATATATTGTGCGCACAACATAATTTTTTTTCTTTGAATGTCCCTATCCGGGCTCCGTAGTTTTCAGGTTTATTTATTCTTTTTTTTTTCTATCTTCAAATTGTGAGTCATTGTAAACTTAATGGATAAGTTTATTTATTTTTTTTGTCTATTTACTTCACAGGTGTCAAGTTAATGTATAAATTGTTCTGTACAAAGCAAAAAGTTAAACTTACGCAAAACGTATAAAACAATACGCGAGATACGTATGTATGAAAACATTATTTACAATTTTTTTTTTCAGAAGTATTCATATAGTGCTAGAAGTCGCACAAGGTACAGGATTTATAGATGTCTTAGTATTGCGACAACCAGATATTGTATTTATCCGGAGGATTTCTGAAGCATCAGAAATACAGGTTAAATACCAAATGCAAACCCAACATTGTTAGAATAAGATTGTAATATATTAGAGAGTGATTCCTTGTGGAGAGACTATCCATGTGTGTATCAGTTCAGTCTGGCAAATTGTTATGTACAATGAGATTTTTGTCAGCCAAGGTTCCTAACCTGGTTGTAAGGAGACCAGTTTTGATGGTAGTTATAAAGACTTAAGCTGAGCTGAATGTCATTAAATCACAGATGGCGATTGATATATGAACATACAATATAAATTATCTTTTGCGAAATAAATGACGATAAGCATTACATTTTCTTCAGATAAATTAAATGGGAGTGATGATAATAATATAAATTGTGCAACATTGGTTCACAGTATAGTAGAAGCTTTGACCTCTTCGTTGTTATAAATATATACGTAAAATTCTTATATTCATTTCAACCTGAACAACTGATCACTGTCAACTGTTCATTAGCAGCATTTAGTTAAAATTAAGTAAAAGTTTTTTAAACTTGTGCATTGTGCTTGCGAACAAACAGGCAATGCCAGAAACTAGCAAGAAATTGTCAGAAATAAAAGGGGCCTCGGTGCTTGAGTTGTTAAGGTAGTTCGTCTACTATTGATCACGTGGTCTGTCAACATTTTGATTGCGGGTTCGAGTCTCACTGCGGGCAGGTTGCGCTCGACTCCAGTTTTAATTAATAAGGCTTTTAAGTTTTCCTAACGAAGGTCCGGGTTTTCCTCGGATACTCCGCCTTTAACCACAATAACAACTGGACGCCAAGATATAGATGAACATTGCTGACGGTGGCGTTAAACACTATTCAAACGATAATCAGAAATAAAAAACATATTTTTTCTCCCGAAAAAGTGATATATTTCACTGTACACTACTTATTTCTGTTGTATCCTAGGAACTGTAATATTTGCCAAGTGAAATAGATAAGGAGGAGATCTATTAAATAAAAATTTCACAAAGTGTAGGATCACGAAATGCAAGGAACCAGTAAAAGTAGCACAATTCCCAGGTGTAGGAGCACCAAATACTATACCAGGGACCAGTAAAAGCAGTATTATTCAACAGATTTTTACACAATCTCCACACAAAGGTTTCTGAGAATCCTACGTCAACCACAATATCTTTGCCACACCAAGAGATATCTCTCGAGTACAAAGGACAGATATGATGTCATAAACTACTGGATTAGAAAAGTCATATAAAACGTTATGTAGTATGTAGAGGCACAACGTAGAACCAACAGAAGACTATGTAATTTTCCATAGTCGGCGTTTTTGTCCATTATTTTGCACTCGAACTTGCAATCTCAGTGTTTACACGCCAGTGATTAATAATAGATGACTAACTATTACCCGGCTACAGAGGCTCTTTTGGATACAAGTCAGCAGCTAATATAATTAATGTTGAGTCAATACATCTGATATTGCATTTACTACATTGAATGTACTTCATAGCAGATATTGTTTTGTAGTATGTATCGACTGCAATGTAACATATGTTCGTTATAAATGGTCTTTTTAATAAATAAATAGTGTTATATTGTGTAAACTCTGTGCTTAGCATAGAAAATGATACGACTATCAAATATTTATTTTATTATTTCTCTAATAGATTTTATTTCTCAAAAGTCTATAAAATTACATAAACCACGGTTTGTTATAGATTTGTACGTATCAATGCTATAGACATCAATTAAACTATTTAAAAATCTGATTTTAAGATAGGTCAACATGTTGCATCTAATGCATCGGGATTTTTAAATCAAATTTTGTTTCAACTTAAATTCAGCTTTTTGCAATAATTTGTTATCATGCAAACAATGCTAAAATTTAACGCAAAAACATTAAACTTGTAAATTGTATAAACGTGATATTAGCACATAACAATATATTAATAGCCCAACTAATATAAGCATCGTTTTCTGAATAAAAATATAAAATACAGGTGCAAAAGAAGACACTTACACACGTTTTATATAGATATACATACAAACACACAGATGCACAAGAGGACACATACACAGGCCTTATATAGAAGTACACAGGTCGTACATACAAACACACAGATGCACAAGAGGACACATACACAGGCCTTATATAGAAGTACACACATCGTACATACAAACACACAGATGCACAAGAGGACACATACACAGGCCTTATATAGAAGTACACGCATCGTACATACAAACACACAGATGCACAAGAGGACACATACACAGGCCTTATATAGAAGTACACAGGTCGTACATACAAACACAGATGCACAAAGGACACATACATAGGCCTTATAAAGAAGTACATACATCGTACATACAAACACACAGATGCACAAGAGGACAAAAACACAGGCCTTATATAGAAGTACACAGATCGTACATACAAACACATAGAAGATACAAAAAGGACACCTATACAAGTCTTATATAGAAGAACACAAATCGTACATACAAACACACAGATACAAAGAAGACGCCTATACAAGTCTTATATAGAAGAACACACATCGTACATACAAACACACAGATACAAAGAAGACGCCTATACAAGTCTTATATAGAAGAACACACATCGTACATGCAAACACACAGATACAAAGAAGACGCCTATACAAGTCTTATATAGAAGAACACATAAAAAAATGTATAAAAATGACCACACAAAAAATTCAAGAAAAGAAATGAGTACGAGTGTCAATTATAACATTTATCAGACTCATTATGAAAACTGCTTAATATCTATATATAAGTCTTGATTACCACACATTTATTATAATAATTAGTAATATATTAATTTCTTGTGAATTATTTCTTTCTCCTTGCAGATAATGTGGAATTGTATTTGCAATACATCTACTAACAAATCGAGGCCTATATTACTGCCTGCAAAAGAAATGTTTCAACTTGCAAACTATCATTGAAAGTTGATATAAAAACATAATATATCTGAAATCAATTTGTTTTTGTAAGCATTAAAATATACAAGTTTTTTTAATTGTAAATTTCAGTGAACTTGTTTTTAAATGTTACTTTTGAAAAGACGCACTCCGCCCGAATTCATTATAGAGCATCGCATGAATTTCAAAAGGAAATATTTTCTTTAAAATAATTTACCTCGTTAAAATCAATAAAAGTCTACTTAAATGAAAATAAGTATCCGGTGGGCATTTAGTTATTCTGCTAATATAACTACTAAAATAAACGATGTAGTATACTTTCCCTCCCTACTTGAGAAAACAAATAGACAAATTATTTGCTTTTTTCATTTACGATATTGTTGGTCTTTAAATATCAATGGACGATCTCTATTCATTCTGCTGGAAGTTTTTGTAACGGATTTACGATAATAAGCTGCAATAATGGCGGACTAATCTTAAGACCGAGGTTCTTCAAAAATAATTCAAAGAATATAATCACTTTGGTCAGGGAAGTTTTTTTGTTGTAACGAAGCTCTTACAAAGATGTGTAAACTAACTTAATAATTATAATAATGCAGGACAATTCGCTCAGGGTGAAGAATTAAGATAAATTGAATAAAATCGAATAAAGTTAGCAAATAAAGATCAGTTTTAATATGATACTTTCAAGTCTGAAGTGTTCCACACCACTGTAAGTGTTCAACACTGATTGAGGCTCCCAGAGGAGATAATATTGACCTCACACGTATTTCACATAATTTGTTTTGGCATTGTAACAGTAACAATATTTATTAAATATTACTGCGCACATCGGTTATATTTTGCTCCACTTTAGTTTTACAATATAATAAGCCATATTATAGAAGGTTCTAGTTGACAAATCATTTCTTAGTTTTTTTTTAAAAATTAATGTGAGAATTACAGAATTGCATTGATGTTTACACTCCAGAGATTCCATGCAGACTGAACAATTAATAAAAACCCGCCCTCATAGGGGTATACTGTTTTCGATCCGTATGTGTGTCAGTTAGTTAGTGTGTGTGTGACTTTTTTCGTCGCATATTTCTCAGTAATAATAAATAGTTCATAACTCGAATTTTTTCTGAGTAGTTTTGTATGACCATGCTATATTGTGTGATTAATTTTTAGATCACAGTAACCATTGTCCGTAACAATTTTTCGTAACATTGCTGAAATTTTGTATGTAGCTTTGTATGACCATGCCATATTGTGGATTAATTTTCTGACTTAAGTTATAGAGTGGTTGTATTATCAGGGAGCATTAGCCCACAGTAATACATGTTGGAGACTCTATACACTTAAAGATAGGCCGTTATAGAAGACTACACACACTGAACGAAGGTCTTTATTATAGACTCTATATAGACTAAACATAGGTCTTTATTGGAAACTCCTTTAAGACTAAACAAAGACCTTTATTGAATATTTTGAACAGACTGAAAAAAAGCCTTTATTGGAGACTACACAGACTTAACAAAGGCCTTTATTGAAGACTTTGTACAAGACTGAACAAAGGCCTTTATTGAGGACTTTGTACAGAATT
This sequence comes from Limnoperna fortunei, assembly GCA_944474755.1. NCBI lineage: Eukaryota > Metazoa > Mollusca > Bivalvia > Mytilida > Modiolidae > Limnoperna > Limnoperna fortunei. Next base: position 47,508,899 of record OX104120.1, read on the forward strand.
AACTAAGACCTTTATTGGAGACTACACTGACTTAACAAAGGCCTTTATTGAAGAATTTGTACAGACTGAACAAAGGCCTTTATTGAAGACTTTGTACAGACTGAACAAAGGTCTTTATTGGAGACTACACAGACTTAACAAAGGCATTTATTGGAGACTACACAGACTTAACAAAGGCCCTTATTGACGACCTTGTAACTGAACAAAGGCCTTTATTAAAGACTGTACAAACTGAACATAGTCCCTTATTGGAGACTTTGTACAGAATGAACACCTAACATAATACATGCAATTCTGTAATCAAACATAGTCCATAAAAATGCAGTTGTTTAATCAAATCTAACAATGTAGTTCTGTAATCAAATCTCGTTCTAACACTGTTGTTTACTATTCGAATCTCGTTCTCTGGTCAATTTTTGGTCATTGTCCGTTGAATGATTGATAGTTAGCGTATCGTTTAACGACGATAATTTTTAATAAAAAAAACAAACCAACAAACAAAGACACACAAAATTGTTTTCGCTGTTTAGATAAATTAGTTTTCTAGACTTTATTTTAAAACGGATTGTTGGATAAAATGCAGTTGTAAATAGTGGTTTATACCTACAGCTACAGCTAAAACTACTAGGTTATAACTACAGATACAGCTGAAACTAGTGGTTTATACCTACAGCTACAGTTGAAACTAGTGGTTTATACCTACAGCTACAGCTGAAACTAGTGGATTATAACCACAGCTACAGCTGAAACTAGTGGTTTATACCTACAGCTACAGCCAATGCTAGTAGTTTATAACTACAGATACAGATAAAACTAGTAAGTTATACCTACAGCTAAAACTAGTAGTTTATATCTACAGCTAGTGGTTTATACCTACAGCTACAGCTGAAACTAGTGGTTTATACCTACAGCTACAGCCAATACTAGTAGTTTATACATACAGCTGCAACTGAAACTAGTGGTTTACACCTACAGTTACAGCTGACACTAGTGGTTGATACCTACAGCTACAGTCAATACAAGTAGTTAATAGTTACACCTTCAGCTAAAACTAGTGGTTTATACCCACAGCTACAGCCAATGCTAGTAGTTTATATCTACACCCACAGCTGAAACTAGTAGTTTACACCTACAGTTACAGCTGAAACTAGTGGTAGTTACAGCTGAAACTAGTGGTTTATACCTATAGCTACAGCTGAAACTAGTGGTTTATACCTACAGTTACAGTTGAAACTAGTGGTTTATACCTATAGTATACAGCTGAAACTAGTGGTTTATAACTACAGCTACAGCCAATACTAGTAGTTTATACCTACAGCTACAGCTGAAACTAGTAGTTTATACCTACACCTACAGCTAAAACTAGTCATTTATACCTACAGCTTCAGCTGAAACTAGTAGTTTACACCTACAGTTACAGCTGAAACTAGTGGTTTATAACTACAGTTACAGTTGAAACTAGTGGTTTATACCTACAGATACAGCCAATACTAGTAGTTTATACATACAGCTGCAACTGAAACTAGTGGTTTACACCTACAGTTACAGCTGAAACTAGTGGCTGATACCTACAGCTACAGTCAATACAAGTAGTTAATACTTACACCTTCAGCTAAAACTAGTGGTTTATACCTACAGCTACAGCAAATGCTAGTAGTTTATATCTACACCCACAGCTGAAACTAGTAGTTTACACCTACAATTACAGCTGAAACTAGTGGTTTATAACTACACTTACACCTGAAACTAGTGGTTTATATCTACAGCTACAGCTAAAACTAGTTTCTTATACCTACATCTACAGCTGAAACTAGTGGTTTATACCTACAGCTACAGCCAATACTAGTAGTTTATAACTACAGCTACAGCTGAAACTAGTGTTTTTAGTTACATCTACAGCTAAAACTAGTGGTTTATACCTACAGCTACGGCTGAAACAAGTAGTTTATACCTACAGTTACAACTGAAATAGTGGTTTATACCTACAGCTACAGCCAATAATAGTAGTTTATAACTACAGCTACAGCTAAAACTAGTGTTTTATAGTTACAGGTACAGCTAAAACTAGTGTTTTATAGTTACAGGTACAGCTGAAACTAGAGGTGTATACCAACAGTTACAGCTGAAACTAGTGGTTTTTACCTACAGCTACAGCTGTAATTAGAGTTTTATACTAAAAGCTACAGCTGAAACTAGTGGTTTATACCTAGAGCTACAGCTGAAACTAGTTGTTTATACCTATAGTATACAGCTGAAACTAGTTGTTTATACCTACAGCTACAAGTAAAACTATTATTTTATGCCTACAGCTATAGCTGAAACCAAAGGTTTATACCTAGAGCTACAGCTGAAACTAAAAGTTTGTACCTACAGATACAGCCGAAATTAGTAGTTTATACCTACGCCTATAGCCGAAATAAGGAAAAAATAATCATAACAATGACAGAAAAGAGGAAAAGGGTGTTGTAGAAGAATTTATGACGCTTCGTGTGTTGTGGTTACTAGGTGTTATGCTTACTCTTTTAGACAACAAGGAATCGTTTAGATTTCTTTATAAATTCATAAACATTAGTAAATATATTTCATTTTCCGCTTGTGGAAGTTTATTATTACAATTTAATAAGAGATTTAGATGGACTGAGGTATTATGAGTTATATATGTTTATATCCGTAGATATGGAGATTTTAACACCTTAATTTCTCCAAGTACGCCCTGAGTAACGTTTTCACCTGTTTAAGGCAATAAATAAATAAGTATCTTCTCAGATCCGTATACTCCGTACATTAAAAGAAAAACTGATACTGGGTTTCTTGGCTGCTGCCACATTTACAGGAAGGATTTAATATAGCGTTAACTGTGTAAAAATCATAGTTTAAGAAGGGCGCAATATATCTTATCGGAGTTAGTATAATATTTATTTTTTATGGATCAAAATAATTATGAGGTGATATATTGTTTTTATCAATGTTACATTAAATTTTGAAACTTTGTCAGCATTTCTGACAGAGGAGTTTTTAGTTTGTTCCATTCTCGTATTGTCGAGAGAATAAACGAATCCATAGATAGAGATAATCTACAGAATGGAACAAGCGTCGGAATAGTCAGTTATCCGTTGAATTGAGGGGGATAAGTTCACATAGGTATGGAGGGGCAATCTTTTGAAGTTTTTTTCCTTCTGTCTTTTAAAGTCTCCAACACTGCTTCACAATAAATTCTTTCGGTTTTAGTAAGTAAGGGTAACCCTGTAACAAGTCTAGCCGCCTCTAATTGAATTCTTTCTAGTTTATTTGTACACATTGTACCACAATTGTCCCAAACTTCAGATGGGTATTCTAAAATTGGTCTTATAGACACCAAATACTACGTTTCTAAAGTCTTTCTACTAATTTGTATCTGTAGGTTCCGAATAATATTGCGTAGTTAATACCTATAGCTAAAACTAGTAGTTAATACCTAGGGCTACACCCAAAACTAGTGGTTTATACCTACGACTATACAGCCAAAACTATTAGTTAAAGCTAAAACTTAAACAGTTTAAACTAGTAGTGTATACCTACAGCTACAGCTGAAACTAAAGATTTATCCTTACAGCTACAGCTAAAACTAGTAGTTAATACCTACAGCTACAGCCCAACTAGTAGTTTAATTATACATCTACAGCTGAAACTAGTAGTTTATACCTACAGCTACAGCTGAAATTTAGTGGTTTATACCTACAGCTGCAACTGAAACTACTAGTTTATACCTTCTTCTACAGGCAAAACTAGTGGTTTATACCTACAGCTTTGATGGAAACCAGTAGTTTATATCTACAGCAACAGCTTAAACTAGTGGTTTATACCTACAGATAGAGCCGAAACTAGTAGTTTATACCTACATCTAAAGATGAAACTAGAGGTTTATACCTACATCTAAAGCTGAAACTAGAGGATTATACCTACAGCTTTGATGGAAACCAGTAGTTTATATCTACAGCTACAGCTGAAACTAGTGGTTTATACCTACAGATAGAGCCGAAACTGGTAGTTTATACCTACATCTAAACTAGAGGTTTATACTTCAGCCCTACGTATGTTTGCCAGTGAAGAGATCTCATCATGCTTGTGAATGTGTCATGAAGATTTGAAGTCATCTTCATAAAAAAAGCTTCAACACAAAGGTAAAATTGAGTCATCCCCCGCTTTTTCTAAGTTCACTCATGCGTAAAATAGTTGGCACAATCCTACCGAATGTTGCCAGTGAAGAGATATCAACATGATGTAATTGTGTACCAAGTTTCTTGAAGTTGTAAAGTCAGCTTCATAACGAAAAAGCTTCAACTCAGGTAAATCTGAGGTGAGACAGTTGGGCGGACGGCGCAACAAACGAACGTATGGACTAAAACTCTACATGTCCTCAACTTTCGTAGGCCGGACACAACAAAATAAATAACTATTTTGTACTTTTAGAAATCGGCAACACTAAATGTTTACCGTTGCAAATTTAGCTTTGCGTCGTAATATTTAAAAAGGAAAATCGCGGTTTGTTTTTAAGTTAAATCTGATTTAATTAAGACCGCTACATTAAGTTGCAAAAATCGTTGGAATAAAATGAATTCTTCATTTTTCTTGTGTTGACTTTCTGAACAACACGTGTGTTCAGACTTTGTATATCTACGTAGCGTTAAAGAGCGTGAAGATTCAATGAAGTTTTATTTACCCATCGGATATACTCATTTTATACTTAAATGATAAAACTAGATGCTCTCATAACGAACTGTGGTTGATTTTTGTTAATACATTTGTACATTAATCGGAATTGATCGAATATTCCTTTTTTTGAATTTGCTTATTTAAAATTTACCAGAACACGAGAAAAAATAATTCTTTTGTTGCATTCCGATGTATTTGTGAGTTGTTTGTCTTATACTTATAACTGCTTTTATTTTAGCAAACGAATGAACAAAATAAACCAAACACTATGATACATGATATGTTTCACCCATATTAATGTTTTACTCAGATCGACTTATACATTATATGTAATTGTGTTCGGGTTGGTGCGCGTTTTCACGTATTGCTGTTAATCAGATACATTATTAAAAAAGGTTTTGTATTCTCTTTGTTTATCATAATAGAGTGAGGTAGAAATCGTCTAACATGTGTTATAGGTATTGTAGATACGCAGATTCCGTAATGCAAGTTGATACTGCCCGAGGTAGAAATCGTCTAACATGTGTTATAGGTATTGTAGATACGCAGATTCCGTAATGCAAGTTGATACTGCCCGTGTTTCATTGTATTGCCCTTTTGTATAATAAAATATAAAAACATGATCTATTCATTTCCGAGCCCTTTTTATTGCCTCACGCTTGGGACTTAAAAGGTCTGTAACAAAGGTCAAGTAGATGTTATAATATTTATTTATTTTTAAACCAAAAGAATCGTTTAACGACACTTTACCTTGGTATTTTAAAGTGATACGATTTCATTAAACGAAATAGTCCTTTTTAATTAGATTATTGTACACATAAAAGCTCAAATTGAGCGTTAAGTTTCCACTTGGTAATACAACTTGATCTCCAATATCAATATGACCGCGGCACAAGATTTGAGTATTTATTTTGTCACCAGATTTATTTTATTTCACTCTTGTGATAATGATTTTTTTTAAAGCTATAGTAAGTTGTTTTTGTTCCAGATGATCTTCACATATCTGAACTTTTTTCAGAATGAATGCCAGTTGCTATTTACAAAAAACTAATTTGCTTCTACTGCAAAGGTTTGAACATATCAAATCTCATCTGAGTCAAAACTCTCTGCTACAATCGGCAATAAGAATAGACTCGAGACAACGATCGAAAAAAAGAGGTGTTTCATTTATACTGCATGCGACAATGATCGTCTTAAAATTCCCTCATAAATGAATATGCTAACACTTTTTGCTAAATCTAACACACAGACAGTGTCAAGGAGTAATGAAAGACCACTCGGCTCACCTAAATAACACTGATATTTTGAGGTAAATTTTTCAAAAATTTTGAAACACTAAAATGTGCCCATGGAAACGCATAATCACTTCGGGAAACGTTTTGAAATAAAAAAAAACCAATATACTTACTAATAAATTCGCTGCGACTTCAACAATTTGTCTCTTTGTTCGTTTACACATAAAAATTTACTGCTAGATTTTATAGACAAAACGTTAAAGCAGGAAGTGTTTTGCCCTTTTGTGCATGAGCTAACAAAGTAGGTTTCCTAGAAAAGTGTGACCAAATTATCAATCTTGTTAACTGTAGTTGTAAAATAAATGCGATCAACAACAAATACATATATATGTACATAATCATTATAATTCATTCTACGGTATTATAAATTTTTGTAGTTGGCAGCGTGAACTTTTGTTATATATTTGTTACTTCAAATGCAATAGTTATGTCTTTGTGTGTTCCCTAAATATATGATTAAAAAAGCAAGAGAGATGCCTGGGTTTATATTTTGTGCTTGTTGAGTCATTTTAACCACGTATTTACGTAGTATTTGTCGTATTGAAAATGAGGCTCTTTGGACGTCAGGTTAAGCTAATTATTCATCTACTATTTCACGTGGCTGTCAACACCGAGGTTGGGGGATCAGGTCTCACTACGGGAAGGGTGACTATAGTATTGCCAGTTTTCCGATCGAAGGTTGGGGGTCTCTTGGTACTGATGTTTCCACCCCCCCCCCACCCTAAAGAAAAACTAGAACCTACGATACACCTGAAAAATTGTTGAAAGTGGTGTTATGGCAATCAAACAAAAAAAGTTAAAGTACTTATTTATGTACGAGACAAAACTTTAACTATGCTTATCAAGAGCGTAGGTAGACAAGTTACATTGTGGATTCACAAAATGATTAAGTGGGTCCGAGGGCATGCCCCCCCCCCCCCCCCCCGGGAAAATGTTGAAAACACTTGTGCAATTTGAAAAGTTTTTAGGTGCTTTATTTATAGTTCTGAAAAATGGGTATTGATTGCAGGGATGATAGATTGAAATTTTGTTATTGTTGTCAAAATCATTTGGATTTAACCGCGTACTCGAGTATTTTTACTTATGTGGCGTAAACTTTTGATATCAAAAAATTTTTGGAATTGTGTAATGTTGTGATACGAATAAGGAGAATATTTAGGCTTTTATTTTGTTGTTTGTAATAATTAGAATAAGACAGACTTTTATTATTTTTTATTTGTTATGTTACAGATTATAAATACATCATTATCACAGATAAACGTCACTGATTTGTAGACATGTTGGGGCATTATTAATTATTTTTTAACTAAAAGCACTCTATATTTTTCTAACCCTAACTCCGAACAGCTGCAACCAATCAGACATTAGAATTAATCGCTTTTAAATAGACTGAGAGCTGACAGTCTCTTAAAAGCGACGTCTTGTCATCAAATACAATAATTCTAGTTATGAACATTGATTCTTGGCACTTTATGTTAATTGTCGAAGACTAGATTTCTTTGAGAGATCACTAAACATTTGATATGTACATTTGTTTATGACACATCAATTTCGTCCTCGCTTTCGGAAGAAACGTCACTTTGAGAAAAGCTTGAGTGTGCATGATCTAAATCAATTGATAACTCTGTGCTGAGGTCTGTATCTTCAATGTTGTTTGTACATTCGGAAGCAGAGTTGTCAGCTTGTATTTCGGTGTCATTTGCGTCTAAATTCTGTTCACAGTTTTGTCCATCACTTCCCTTGATTGGCATTGTAGACTCCCGAGAGCCACCAGATGACAATAGCTCTCGCTCTTTTGAATTTCTCCATTTCATTCTTCTGTTTTGAAACCAAATTTTAACCTGAAAGCAAAATTTAGTAAATATATTAAATAGAGTATATAATCAGATAAAACTGGAAATTGAGAGATGCTTTGTGAAAAAAAATACCACACCGTTTTTATAATTAAATGTTGATATCCTTGTTTTCATCTTAACAGCTGGTACACGTAATTTTTTACTCGTTATTACTTACCAATAAACATAAGACAAATATTTCTTTATTTTTTATGAAGTTGTCATCTAAATGTTTTTATTTTTTTGTTTTCTGTTATATTGTTTTATCATCAATCAGTAATTTTAGTAGCAAGGTAAAGAAAGATGGCGTCTCATTGCTAGGAAAAAAGGGCATGTAAACTAGGAAATTATTTTCCGCGTCACGAATGCTATAAAAATTTCGGATCATTAAAATTACAAATATTATTATATTAAATATTATTATACAGGTGTTTAACAACATTAAAAAGAAGAAAATTGTTGGATGTGTAGTCCAATTACCGAGTTATAAAACCTCCCAGAAACCAGATATACAAAAATATAAACTACAAGTTTTGAAGTTTTTTTTTTAACATTTGCATTCTCGTTATTAGCATATTAAGTGACAAAGTACAATTCACTTTAAGGATGATACTTATATTGATTTACATTTTAAAGTTGGAATGAATTATCTGCGTAGCATATTGTTAAATTGATTTTTCAACCTTTAATGACAGTTTTTACACAATTTTCCGTTTTTAACTATTTCGACATTTGTTGTGGGGATTATATTTGTCATCTTTTTCTTACGTCAACAATTTCGCACTCACCGCGGATTACGGAAGGGTATATGTATAATTGTTAATCATAGAAAATTATCCGTCGAAGCTTTTTTCATGGTAATTTTTTAAAATTAAGTATAAATATTAGGATACAGGACATATATTTATTGAGATCAAACAAAAACACGAGGGTTAACAGAGAATTTAATATTTTAATTTTCGGTATTTCGGTTGGTTCGCTGGTGTTTTATTGTACTTAAAAGCCCTGTTAAAATCTTTTTAAATCGGCAACTCTTAAAATTCGACATTTGATCCAGTATTTCATGCCATTACATTAGGACTGTTTCTATTATACGACAGTGTATTATCATTACAATTAATATGTTTTATTATTGGTAATTTCCCTTTAGAACATCAATCCCAGCTGTTATACCGATTAAAGCACATTTCCACCGGCAACCAGTTTCTTTCAATCGTCGTCAGGTAGTCAATTTTATTCCGTTATTAGTATCATACGTATTGTAATATGTGATGGATATTGACAAGGAAATATATGACCGTCTCCCTTACTTCATTTGTCTTTGTTCAGAACTGCAGGAGAATATTTGAAGCATCCTTTGAAAGCGCCTTAAGAATTATTTCAGATGAATTAAAGGCGCTCATGTACTCATGAGTACCAGATGAAAGTGACAACTTATTACAACACGATGATAAACTAATCGAAGAAATGTGTATTAATTTACAAGTTTCATATTCATAAAATGTCTCTTGGCGTCTAAGAAAATCATAGCAGTAATAAGCTGCCAATGACATTTTGTTGTAGCGATGCCTTCATTCTCAAAGACAAATTTTGCATCCAAAGTTACATTTAAAATATTTTTCGCACAGTGATTTAAAACCAATTTAATGTCATCCACGCGTCATATGTATTAAACTTAAAATTAAAAATAGACCTAAAATCTGCAGAAACAATGTGTTATTATATGTGTATACTGTTTTCCCAATTTTTGAATTCAATACATAGTGATTGTTCTGCGATGGTTATTAGATACATCTTTTGCCGGCTAGTGGTATATGATAGCCAACCATTTTCATCAATACACTAAGTTTGGTCTAATTTTATGGCCTTTTAGGTTAGATGTAGATCTGTTACTGGTTTTGTTGTTCGAAAGGGGCTTTATTTACAGAATTGTTCATCTTATAATGATCATTATACAAAAGTATTGAATTCGCCGTTGAACATAAATATATAGATATTGCTTAAAATGATTTTGTCTATATATAAAAATAAAAAGTACCTGAGAATCTTTAAGTCCAAGTTTGGCAGCAAGTTTCTTTCTGTCTGGTTTGCTGATGTACTTTTGTTTTTGGAACATTTTTTCTAATCCCTTCCTTTGCATGTCTGAAAATACGGCCCTTCTAAGCATGCCGCGGCGAGGTTTACCTCTCATGTTACTCAGAAATGAAAATGCGTGTGGTACTGGTAACATTGGAGATCCTGGAATATATAAAATGTAATATTATACTTTACACTTTTTATTTCCCTCCCTGTTTTTTGTTTGTCCCATGAGTATATTTTCGTATATGGCCTGGCAATACAGTATATGGACCTCAGTATCGCTTCGGTTCGTATACGATATAGAGATGAGCTCCGGGTCCATATAACACCATATGGCCCGCAGCATCATGAGTTATTGTAAATCAAATAACTCATGATGCTGCGGGCCATATGGTGTTATATGGACCCGGAGCTCATCTCTAAGTAAAAATGTGCTTCTAAATATCGATGGAAATCTTATTACTACCAACATGTTAACTTTTATTTATGACTACACAAGAAAGAAAAAAAAGAAAAACTAAGAATCAATATTAGTTTAATCATTAAAAAAAACTGGAGAAACGTTTAATTTTTAATTGTTATTCAATTTTAGATATTATATGCATCTACTTAATTTTTTTCTTCAATATTTCTATCCATCAAAAGTGTTAAAGTGCACACGCACGTGCTGATCGTATTAAATTTAGGCAGCAAACAATTATAAATTAATTGATAAAATTGAATGAAATGTTTCCTGCTTAAATAGAGTTAAAATACCAATCTAGCATTCAACAGATACTATACGAGCGTGACGAACTACAAAGACTCGATTTATTTACCTCATGTTATATGAAGCTTGTAAGATTTTTTATAATGATACTGTTAATAGGGAATTTTGAAAAGGATACGAGATAATTTGTTTGCACAGTGTATTAGCAGGGAATATATTTTATCAAGTTGTCATATTTGTTTATAGTTCAAAAGTTCAGATCTTTTTCTTTTTCTTCTTAGTTTTTTCTATACTGGTGTTTCATTAAAAAAAAATCTCTTTATTTACCAAAGTATTTAAAATTTTAACATTACAGTTATTTACGTTCGCTAATTTAGATGCAATTTCTTATTTTACTTAATGACGTTTAATTTCTGAAAAAAGTGTAACAAATTGGATGTCAGTATAATTTCTCTTGTGAAATTTATGAGATAAATTAAAGCGAAGAGTTAAATTTTATGCATGGAAATAACCTTATTTCAAAACTTATAAAAAGAAAGGTCAACCAAATAATCGTTAAACAGAATATTTACTTCTTTGTCTGAGACAGACATACTCTAAAATTGTAGGATATCTAATATGTTCAAAGTACCCCCGTCGTATCAATCAGTTAATGGGTGGTTCATGTCTAATTTAAAGATCCACATCTATCTGTTTAAAATACATAATTCGTTCTACATATTTAATTATTACGAAGTTCGTTGATAAAGGAAAGATTACGAAGAAAGGTTAAAAAACGGCTAATCCTCATACTACAAAGCCAAAAGAATATGACTTTTATATTTTCATTTGATGTTTATCAAAGCTATGAATAATATTACAAAACGCATCACTGAAGAAAAACACACAAGAAAAAAGGTATAAGAATTAATTCGTCTTTTAATTCGTGAACCGTAAAACAATTGCGATATTAATGTGAGATATCATCACCATAATAGCTCGGGTGGGCTGAATATCTGATGATGGTCACTTATCACTTTTAATTGTAACGTCAATTTTTTATTGTGGCGCCAAATTCATGTGCGAAATGTTAATTTAACGAGTATTTTGATTATTTCTTATGATAGCGGCAATTTGTGAATCTTAATTTCGGTTAAAATTATGACTGTTTCACCCAAAAATTTGTATTGTCAATTCGCATCTAAAAGATAGTTGGCCGAAAGCTAATCAAACGGTCAATTTATTTTAATAAACACAATCTAAATAGGTAACATAAATTATCTATGTACTGAAATCTATATCAATTAGAAACAGGAGAAAATTTTAGTTCAAATTTTATTTTTATTTGGAATTGGAACATTAATTCTTTTATCTAAGTACGCCATCAAATTAAATAAACCTTTATGGATTACGTATGAGTCGTTAGAAATGCCAAAATCTAACCTAAATGAAATAAAAACTTCATCAAAAATAAAAATAACAAAGTATAGACTTAACTAGTTTTTCGCTTACGTACCTGGAAAATAGGAATTTCTAAACATGGTTGGAAATTGAGCTTCATAGAAGGTTTGTCTAGGGGAGCATCCTGTACACGTCACTCCATGTCCTGAATAACCACATCCTTTAGAAGGGGACTGCGGAATACTGGTTGGACAACTGTATAATGTTCTATGAAGTGACGATTCTACTTTTTCATCTGAAACAGTTAAAATAAAAGTGTGATAGTAGAATTAGCAGACGATTGTTATGTATCATATTTAATAACTTATTATATGTATTAATATTCTTAGAATATATGCATATGTATATAAGCTAAAAAATTATGTTTAATAACCCGAATATTTTCTTTGAAATAATAAATCAAGTAAAACTTCTTTTCTCTGCTTTATTTTGCTTTGTAACTGTTTTATATTTAAAATTTAAATTAAAAAATAATTTTAAACTGAGGATGAAAGTCCTGTGATATTGTATAGGGTAAACAAAAAACTGAAACATTAAAAATAAATCAGTATAAATAAATTTTTATCGTATATATACCTGACTTTGGTGACGTAGAATCTCTACCTAGAATAGCATTAACGCCGAACTTGAGGTACGGTGCTTGATTGACAGGATTTACCGTTCCTGCTGACGTTGTCGGCGTTGTCTGAATGTTATTTGGCAGTACTTGCGAAAATGTCGTTGGACATGTAAATGGTGGAAGACCCTGTCTCGTGAGCAAGGCGTGATTTCTGTCTCTCAATAAATTTTCTACCAGAAACGATGCCGACGTTGCTGCCATTGGAGGCTGTGGTATAAGCTGTCCATTTCTAAACAAACTTTGATATAACGGCGACGGAGACAATATATTTGGAAACATGTTTTCAACAACAAGTGTCCTTTTCGAATTTGTTTCTTTTCTTGACGTTGAAGATAAACTGGAAACTTATTCCCTAAATTGTCTTGCTTTTTAATGCACTTTAGTAAAGTTATTATCTATTATTTCACTCAATAGTCATAAAAGTCATGTAAGAAAATATTATCCAAGCTGTTTCCGATCTGAGATGAAAACCGGATAAAAGCTAATTTGTTCAATGAATTGATTAGCTATCATATCCCTTCATACCTTTATATGGAATTAGCTTTAATGGATATTAATGTACTTCTCATATTCAACCAATCAAACGCGATCTCAGCCATTTGATTTAACAAGAGGCGGGTCGATAACGGAAAATGTTCAATATTTACTGTTTCAATTTGAAAAAAACCTTTTTGTCAATTACCAATGAAATTTATCGTATTAGAGATTTAGGCTTTTATAACACATAATAATGCGAAATTATTGGTAGCAAGTAAAATCATTTGTTGTCAATTCGTTTAAAATAAAATACAGATAGAAACGCGTTATGCATTTTCATAACCAAGATTAAAAAATAATGAATTTATATGATTTAATTTTTATTCAAGAACATTCACGCATACCCAGTAATAGATATTATACAAATGGAAAATATGAGAAATGCGACAAGAAATTAAAAAAGAAAACACTTCTTAATAATAAAGAACTATCAAACATTACATGTACGTTTTTGTTTATATAAATAATTTGTCATTTAGGGAATACAAAACTTTTATTGTCATCAATGAACTGTCTTAGTTCAAGTATATTTTCATGGTGTACGGAAGATTTGTTACATGTGTCTTTATCAAATTGATTCTATAAAAATTATAGAATAATTAGCATTAAATAAAGGGAAAAAAGTGCTTGTATTATAAAAATTCTGCATTATGTCGTTCATACAGAATTAAATTAATGTTTTTGTAAGGCACACAGCTTGCAACACAAAGTATTAACGAGTACACCAGTTTATATTCTTTGCTTAACTTTTACTTTCATTTCAGCAATTATAATTTAGTTTTTGTCGTGTTTTGTACTTTTATTTTTTTCTAATTTTTTATTCTTTTTTTAACAAAATGTCAATCATAACCTTATATTAAATTAGAATTATTGAGTTAGCTCAACTGTTTTGTTAAATCAGTAACGTATTTAACAGTATGTCTCTGATTTAGAATAACACTGTAATATCATTGCAGCCTTTGAAAGATATTATTTGTGAGGTCCATCTTATTAAATTAAATGTTATCTGTGAAGCGACAATAACAAAAAGGGGGAGCTATTAAAAGACTCACAGGGACAATACAAAAAAGGGGGAGCTGTTGAAAGATTTAATTTTAATTAGATTGTGGTGAGGTTTATGGATTATTAGGTAGGTAAAAAAAAATCGGTTGACCATAATTATTATGTGTGATATTCTTATTACATATTATTATTGCAAAAATACCATTATGCTCCTTTTAATAACAATAATATGTGCACACATTTTCTAATTATTGTCTATTAATAAATTTTATATTGCAACACTTTTAAGCTGCTAATTTTATACCTTTAATATGACAGTCTGTAATTCAATTTATTATAACTTATAAGTATATCATAATTTCAAAGATTATCTATAGTTCAAAATGTAACCTATAAAACAAACAAAACACGTTGTCATAAAATTTAAATTCTGCAATTACAATTAAACAGCTCGTGTCATGATATAAGCTGTTAAAATTGTACGCCTCCCCAAAATTACCTTAATTTTATGAAAAGGGATCATAACACATTAGTGTAGCCTTTTAATGACTTTCCTAACTTTTTAATGGTCACCTGATAACAATAATAAGTTATACCTAGACAAGCATCATGACGAGTTCAGTAAAAACCAATTGATTTCCTATTGTGATCAAATCAAATCTTTGTTAAAACACAATGGTTAACTTAAAATACATAAAGAAGGGACAGAATTTGTTTAATTACTATCCTAAAATGTTAATCCTTCGATTGGTAGTCATGATGGAATACCTCAAACAAGATACTTTCATAAACTCATTATTTCCAAATTTAACGAAACCAATTTGTGTACAATAAAATAATTATTTGCAATTATTTCTCAATCAACATTAATTTTGTTTTAAAGACATGGTTTCATTTCAGACCACGACTCTCATTTTGATGGTCAAGCGAAAGGGTAGAAAATTAGCGCTATAAATTCATAAAAGTAATTTTAACCGGCTGGCCAACTGTCTTAAGGTGACTATAACTGACCCCTACCCGTCGGATGAACGCTGACCCTTTAATTGGGCATTGACCCTCAGCAGGACACACGCCACAAATGGGCCATAAAATGATAGAAGTGAATCCATCATCCTCAGCGACTCGGAAACAGATCTTTGAGCTCGCTTATATTAGAAATCCGATTTTAAAGCACATAATGGAATATTAAAAGTTAAACGAAACATGAAAAGCTTATGTCTAAGATAAAAAGAGTGGATTTTATTAAAATCATTTCGGCGTTTATATCTTTTAAGTTTTTAAAATGTTATTGCTTTATTTTAATTTGACCTGAAAGTAAATTTCATAAAATATTTTTAAATTACATGGTACGGAAAACGATAATTTTTATTTTACTTCTAAAACATTATATTTCATTGATACTGCGTAAAAAAGGAACAAAGGGAAATCCCCAAATATTCATTATTTATTGATATAGCGTGAAATAGTTACAAAGGGAATTTTCCTTAATATTGCAAACGTTTTGTTTTTATGTTTTCTGTTATATTGAACAAACGTTGACTCGAGAATAAAAATGTGTTGAGGAAATTTTGAGTCTGAGTTTGTCAGATCATCATTGGAAAGCTTACTTTCACTTCAAATTAAATAAAGCAATAACATTTAAAAAATTTAAAAGATATAAACGCTAATTAAAATCCACTCTTTTTATCATAGACATATTAATGATAAGTGTAGACTATTTGTAGCTGCTACAAAAAGGCTGCATTTTGCTCATACATGATTAATAAATGTTGTGCACTTTAGTCCTTCCTATTTCCCGAATTGATTAACATTTGTTAACTTGTTCTCGTCCTGAATATTAACGAAACTGGTTGCTGGACGTAATTCAAGCATTAAACAAAACAAAAACAAAAAAAAAAAAAAAATACAAACAAAACAAAACAAAACATAACAGTCACAGTATCTTCAATATTAACAAAACCAGGGCATAAATGTATAATATTTCTGTATAATTTGATTTATATACTAATTTTCTATGACAAGACAATGAGTAACTCGACTGGTGTTTAATTAGTAGCAGGCACTGCTTACTCGTCCGGAGCACCTGAGTGCACCCATGGTTTTCATTGGTTTCGGGTTACTCTCTTTCTGTGTTTTAAGTTTTTGGCTGTTGTGTTTGTCTATATCCGGATTTGTAACTGTCCCTTGGCTTTTGGCTCTTGTTGTTCGGTCGGTTTTCTTTGCTATTATGTAATTAGCTCAGATACAGTTTTCGCGGACATCAAACTTTTAAATATTGAATTCAGGGTTTTAAGTGTATAATGCCCGCAACGATTTCCTGCTTAGATATAAAATATTGGCATTCTAGAATAAATTGGAATTAATCTCATATTTCATTGTTATTATAATAGACGCATATACGATCAACATTACTATCAGCAGTGATAGTTTGTACATATCGAAATGACATTAATATGTAGTATACGGAATAGTTTTACCTAACATTTCTCACCATAATGATACAATCAAACATCTACTTAACATAACAGTTTATGGTGGAATAGATGATTGAAAAAAGGATTCAAGACAAGAAGATAGTAGAAGCTGGGTCACATATAAATATAATGATGATGTTCTTTTAACGAACACCCTTCTATTTGCCAAGAGGCTTCCGTTAATGTATCCTCAGAACTGGAAATTAAAGAAACCACAACATATACAGCTATATCTGCAGCATATTTAGAGTAAAACCTCGAATATGACGCCAATGGTAATCTCGGCACACGAATTTATGACAAACGAGACGATGTAAATTCAAAATTATAAAAACATTTTCACTAGTGCAGCAACATTTCAGCTCCTGCATATGGTGTCTATATTTTTCAATTTATCAGGTATGCAAGAGCTTGCAGCGTGTACATTTTTGCAAACACCACCAATTTTAAGCCAAGGTTACAAGAACCAACGTCTCGTCCGCGCCTTCAATTAGTGGCTGTGGATGCCATTTCTTATATCTGTTGAAAAGATGTGATTGTGGAAATTTTTCCCAATATTTTAATTTAGTACATTGGGACTTAGCTGCGATGATCATTGGAAACAGCGATCCCTGAACAATGGTTTATGATACCCAACCTTTTTCATTACCTCCCCAACTTACACACTTCTGTCATGGAAGAGGGAGGGTTGGCATACCACAACACCTGGATAGATTTAACCCACCATTTGTTTTGAAATTCCTGTACTATGTAAGGACCATTGCTGTAGTTGCTTTATCTTTTGGTTGTTGGGTTTGGAGTTTGACAGTGTCTTAGGCTTTGATTGGTTCTATCATTTTAGACAGTTTCATCATTATTCGGTATTTTTAAAATACTTTCAGGAGCTATATGTGCATATTCTTAACGAACTTTTTCATTCATTTTTTTTCTATGTCGCAATTCACATGAGCATTCAAGTATTGGCCGTATATATTAAAAATACACGTAGTGTCTTTAGATTTGGCCCACTAATTCTGTATTTGTGTTTCCTCAGAACATTTAGATCGTTTTATATATTCAATTCAGCTATATTGTGTATGTGGTTATTCCATTCAGCATCTCCATTAAATTTAGTCCTTGAATGTTTGAGGGAAGTGGTTATAGAAATATTTATTCCATGTATCGAAAAAAATGTATCAGTTTAGGTAAATAACATTGGTTAAGTTGAATAAGAATTAAAAGCCGTCAACAATTTCTCATCTCCCGCAGGTCATGGTCGATAACATTTTGGGCCTGTAGTCCAGCATGACAAGAAATACTGAAAAAGTCATTTGCGAAAAGTCGACATATACGATAACAAATTTTCTGGGTTGTCTTTGATATAACAGAGCTTTCATATAAGAATACTCCTGGATTGAAACCTAATATACTTTTGTTAAAAGAAAATTAAATTGGGTGGTTTGTACAAATAACTATGTGTGCATAGGGTTTTCATGAAAAAGAGAATATTTTTATAAAAATATGTACCTTCAAATCTTTTGATGCAAATAAAAAAAACGAATATTTGAGATAAAAGAAATGTTTCTAAAACTTAAATACCAATAAAACAAAACAAGATTAATCAACATTAAACTGATCAGCTGTAAATGTAGTGTATATTGCCCGGAGCTCCGGGTCATATACAAAAATAATGCCCAGAACAAAATACAAAGACTAATAAGGAAAGGAAATATCTAATAAACAAATAGTTCATGACACTTAGGGTCATATGGCAATATATGGGCCGGTTGGTGTCCCCAAAAATGTGCATGGACCAAAGCGCAACTGAGATCCATATATTTTTTGGGGTCACCAACCTGTCCATATACTGCCATATGACCCGAATTGTCATGAACTTTTTGTTATATTATACTTTATATTTAACAAATAGTTCATTACACTGAGGGTCATATGGCAGTATATGGACCGGTTGGTAGACCCAAAAATGTATATGGACCGAAGCGCAGCTGAGGTCCATATATTTTTTGGGCCACCAACCGGTCCAAATACTGCCATATGATCCGAAGTGTCATGAACTATTTGTTATATTATACTTTACTTTTTTAAGCTTCTAAGCTCATTTATTTGCTCCATATGCACAACATGTACTGTCATTACTGATCATTTTAGGTTATTTTTTTGTTCTGAAAACTCATTTTGCATATCAGTTACTTGTCGTAAATAATCTTCACTTAGATTACTAATCACATATTTGGTTATTTGTGTTTTTCGACAGATTTGTAAATCCAATCAGTTTTAAATGTTGAGTATATTGCCCGAAGCTCCGGGCCATATACAAAAATAATGCCCAGAACAAAATACAAAGACTAATAAGGAAAGGAAATCTAAAAGTATAATATAATATTATATCCCCTCTAAGAAATAAAACTGTATATAACAAACTGAAATTAATTCTATATAAGCATAAGACAGATTCGAACGTGAAATTTTGCTAAAGAGATATGAAGCAAATATAACAAGAAAAAGTCCATATGACAAATTAAATTTTCATTTTAAATGAATTATTTTGTTTAAATGCCCCATCATTACATACAAGGAAACAATCTTTTAATTTCTTTCTCTACAGCCGCAAATAATATACTGTCTACCGTGATTATTTTTAAACAATAAAGTAAGGAAAGCTTGAATGTAACACATTTCAGTACTTTTAAAATTTATATTGATAAAAAACTATGAAATAGCTCCCATCATCTCTGTCTATAAGATTTATTTATTTTTCTCGAAATTTTTTCCCGTTTGGATCGTCAGATAAGCAGAAAAACTCGTTGGAATAACAGAAGGAACCGGGTCTTAGTAAAACTTTAATATTATGCAAAGGACCTACGTGGATGAGTCTGTTTGGCTAACCCCCGATAAGCCGAGAGACCCACCCGTCCCTGTGTCTATAACCTAAATGACCCGAGCCTGTCGATGAAACGACAATCAAAATAATCATAGCCTGTGTTGATCACCAGATAAGCAGATTGATCAGAACCCTTTAGAATGACCAGAAGGTGCTAGAAATATATATAATCAAACTTAACGCCTGCTACGGCATATGCAAACATGAAATACATGTAACAAATAATAATAATATTTGTAGTTATGTTGAACCGTGAGCTACAACACGTGTAGCAGAAGACATTTATAGACATTCAGATATAGAGTAGTGTGTTGTGTAACTCTACGAGAGCTGCCCAGCGCATTCCCAAGTTGCGGATAGGAGATGTCCTCTTGTTTAGGGTTTGTCAGGTCATAATATGGAAAGCCGGACAATAGTCGGTAACGTGTCTGGAGAGTGCCACGCTTGTTGCACAAAAATCTATTAAGGATGAACTTGTCTGAAAATGAATTTTGTCCGTTATGTGACTCTGGCGAGTCTGAAGATATTGAACATTTGCTTTTGCATTGCCCTTCACTCGAGCATATCCGGCAAAAATATTTTACTATTTTTTCATATACGACTAATACCGTTGGTTTTATGGAACTGTCGTCACGTGCCAAAATCTTATTTTTAATTGGAGACATAGGCTATGCTTTTAGCAATGAAGTTGGATATTTTTATGATGTAAATGGAAGAATGTTGCTTTTAGATATGTTCAATTATCGAAACAGTATCGTTAATAGAGACAACTTTTAACACAACTAATGATGTATCTTTCAAGATGTCAATGTCAGTGTTTGTTTTTAACATTTTATTTTGTCTCCAGATTTTATGTCACGTCAGTGTATACATTTTATGACAATGTGAATTTTTCAATGCACATGATATGTATGTAAATATTACCTGTATATATTTTTATATGTTTTAATAGACGCACCGTTACTTCTACCCTGCTGGTAACAGGTGCCCCGATGTAAAGGGGTAGTTTCTAAATAAATATATATATATGCACGATAAAGACCTTTTTTGTCGATGTCGAGTAGGCTCGTTGCGGACGCTACAAGGAGCTAAATTTTCTGCCTTGACCCATACTCCACACTTGTCCAGTGACATTCATAGTTGTATACCCTTCTCGAATTCATTTATTGTTTGTTAACTTATTCTCGTTCTGAATATAACTAAAATTCTGCTTACCGAGGTAAAGCAAAACTCAATCAATCAACCAATCAATTATGAGTACAATTCAGCGTGTTACATTTCCTCCATGTAATCTTTTACTGTCTTGAAGAAAAAGGTTTTGAATTCAACTCAAGTTCATCTTCATTCAGTTTCAAAACCCAGTCTTTATTTTTTTAAATTATGATTTTTTGAATGTTTTTCTATTAAATTCTTTACCAGTTTTAGTCAGTCTTATCATTATATCTCAGTTCTTTTATTGCATTTGTGTAGTATAGATGCGCATTCAGGTTATGATTTTTGTTACAGGTCTAGTGCCCATAAAAAGTATATTTTTGTAAAACTCCATACAGAATTTTGCCACCATTTTAAACGTTGATGTAACATTGATTCCAATTTCCCGTTAATGCGTTTTTAGGTATTCAAACTTAAAGTTCAGGGTAAATATAGAAACTTAAACGGTCCAATGCTAAAAAACAATGTTTAATAGGTAGATATATTTAAACCGTGATAGTAAAGGATAAGATCTGGTAGGTCTAGATATAACGTGTATGTATAGGGAACAATAGGGAAACAATCGATAATCTGCAGTTTGATTGGAAGTCAGACTGTTTGTATTCTAATATGGAAATTGAAATAATATAAAACCGATTACTGTTTTTTCATTACATTAAATTTCAGAGATCGTGGCACTCTCTAAGCATTGAACTACGCATGTAGAATCGCCATCTGGAAGTAGCAGGGGGTATTTAAAGCTAAAGGCCAGGGACCTGGGGCCGCAAAGGCGTGGACAAATGGTGCAAATACCAGTTCGCATCTTTTTCGGAAAATTTCATAAGTATGAATGTGAAAATTGAAAATTTAGATGTAACGCTATGTTCCATGCAAACAAACGTCTGAAAACAAAACCAAAATGAAAATGTTTTTGTTTATATATGTTCATATAGACGTGACCTAAGTTTATTCAAGTATGTTCCATTTTCCGTTTATCATCTGCAGGATAGCGTTTTTAGTATTCTTGATTTGTATTTAGTCTAACTCAATGTGTCGTATTATAAGATGTCTACACACTGACGTTTGTTATAGTTTGCATGGGAATTGCGATGATTAACCAATCATCTTCTGATCTATTTCTGAAACGATAATAATGCAATCATATTTAATGTATTCTCTACTGCTCGATATTTATGTGCCTTTTTTGTTTCGTTCAATGCAAGTCAGCGATTGTAATTCCCTGCAGAACCACGGGCGCCATATTAACAATGGACAACGCAATATGTGTCTGACAAAAACCATCGTCGTTCCGTTTGGAGAACTGAGGATGTGATGCTCTTTTTTCCGATGGAACACTTGACCCTGTGTTAATGTTCCCTTTAAAGAACCTGTTGTTCCCTTTGGAGAACTTGAATATTGGAAAATACTGTTCTGTTTGGAGAACCTGAAAACAGGAGTTAACGTTGTTTCGTGTGGAGCACACGAACACATAAGTTAATGTTGTTCTGTGTGTATGGAGCAACTAAACACAGGGATTAATGTTGTTTCGATGTCTGAGTTTTTTTTAATCGTTTTAATGTGATCTATGCTTGTGCTGTTCGTTGTTTATTAAGCTAGTGCTATGTTATGCTAAGTTTCCAGCATTGTTTTATAAAGTTATGAAAGTAAGTTAACCGATAAAGTTACAGAATATTGTCACGACAAATCGACACATTTTTTAAGCGCGTGTAAACGTGTATTTTGTTTACCTCGTTTTTGGGTGCCAATAAATGGTATATTGATTTGGAAACTTCAGCACATGTGATTTATTTTCAGTACAAATTTAAATAAGGCTCAAAAAGGTTAACATAGAGAAATAATATTGACTAATTTATAGACTTCATTTTTTTTATATTACTGTAACATGACATTAAGATTTAGTAACAGCATTCGAAGATCTATTTATACTCAGATCTATAAGATATACGATGAATTGCTGTTACCTTACTTGTCAGAGCGAAGTTGTCATGTAAACCTGTAAGATGCGTCAACACAGTTGTGTTGATGTTATGTTCATTTTTATGCTGTTAGTATTCTGTACTGGTTTACGACATGTTATCGAATACGATATTGTTTGTGACGTCAGGCTATCTCACGATTTCTGTCGAAAATTTCAAGTCAGAAATAGGATATCAGTGCACTTTATTCATGTTTGTCATCAGTATAAATTGTATTTTTATGGTTGCAGGATTAAAACAATATTCCTACAGTTTATTTGTACTCGATTTCTACCCGTTTCTAAGGCTCGTACACATAAACTGTGTATTTTTTGACATTGTACGAATATTGTATCGATCACTCTTAAAGACGCATGTATGAAACAGTCATGTCAATCAAATATACTTGTCCACATGCGTTGATTTGTCAATCTACCCTGTAATCGCAATATTAAAGCAGTTAAAATCGCCTGTATATTTTGTACCACATAGCCAATGACCATATATATAGACTCCTGGCAACACCACTCTAACGCCAGAATGCATCGTAATCGTTTGAAATTCAAATGCATGCAATACTAACTCTTTGAACGTTTATACTATTTCAATTGATTTTTTTAATAAAAAGTAAGAATTCAGTATAAACACTATACATGTTATTGTAATCGTCACTAAACAATGATACGTACACGGTTACTCTCTATAATGTATAATTGTTTCTGAGGCGAAAAAAATATGCATATTGTATTTCTCATAGATATGTTAAAATTTCATGTATATAGCAGATCTAATGTCAATAAACTCATTGACCAGAAAAGCTGGTTTTGTAGTAAAGACAGACAAATAGGAACACATGTGCTTAACCATGTTTCTTCATAAAAGACTGTTGCTAAAGAAAAGGCACGTATTATATATACAATGCAATGACAACAAACTACCACAAGTTAACTTGATGCTAAATTAGAACAGTTCGGTTAACAAACATTGATGATTATAAGAAACAAAAATACACATATAATTTGTACGTGTTTTCTGTAGCATCTTTTCTTGGATCTCGTCTGTCTTATTGTGATTTAAAAAAAATACTGACTTTAGCCATTGTTATCACATTTGAATATCTTTTGTTCGTTAAAAGTATCTCCCTTACATCAATTGAACAGATCCAATACAGAAACACAAAATTTAATTGTAACGTGACCAGTTGATGAACGGTTGTATTATAACAGGCCATTGGTGACAATCTGAATGACAACCAATGGAACACCGGCAAGTGACGTTATTCATTGTTTTGATGACAAATTCGGCTGTATAAATTTATTAAACTAAATGACAGTCAAATATGCTAGGCATCGGGTTTGTTGGTGTCTAATTGTTTATATCAGAATATCCTACCACAACCGCCATACAGGAATAAACAAGTTGTAAGAAAAAATGACATTGCATTAATAGAACTGGATAGGAAAAAAAAAACAGATGTCTATAGTCAGTAATCCCGTCTGTGTATTGGCCATCACGACCGCGGGATACTTATTGTGTAGTAACTAAATTGTCTGTTAATTTTTGTTTAATTTGTTCTTTTTGCATTAACAACATAATGCTTATAGTATTGTCTGATGTAAATAGAGGCATTGCAGTAACGTATGTACATATACGGCAAGTAATATGTTTAGTTTAATGATGTGCATATATTGCAGTAAGGTATGTGCATTTATTTCAGTAAAGCGTTTAGTTTTATGATGTGCATATATTGCAGTAAGGTATGTGCATTTATTTCAGTAAAGCGTTTAGTTTTATGATGTGCATATATTGCAGTAACGTATGTACATATACTGCAAGTAATATGTTTAGTTTTATGAAGTGTATACATTGTCAGTTATGTATGTGCAGTAATGCATTTAGTTTTATGATGTGGATATGTTGTAGTAATGTTTTGTTTACCAGTTTCGGAGTACGTAGAACGTCATGTAAACTTCACAAATTTACATATAGTGTGTGGTGTGCTAGTACAACAATGGCCGGGTATAGCGTATTACAGAAGTATTCAGTTTTTATGTTTACAATACCTGCATGCATTTTGTATGTTTTATTTGTTTTGCTTAAAGCGCCTTTATGCTGTATATAGCTTTAATGAAATATACAAGTTATTTAGGATGTATGTAGTCTTCAATCTTCAAAAAATGGTACAAAATGTGATCGACATCAAATTTCGAAGAAGTGAATAAGATTACTGTTAATTTCGTCGTTGTTTACGAATCATTCATTCATACGTGGTGAGTGGATATTAGTTAAGCCTTCTTTGTCACCTCGCCGCAAAACGTTTCAGTACTTAAGAGGCGTTGTAGCAACCGAATGCCATATTGTGATTGTCCATATTCTATACATTTAATATGCAAGATTTGTTCCACCGAGTCTTACCCTTTTCATGGATACATATGTCCAATGATTTGCGCTCTTCTCAGCTAAAGTTTTCTACCAACATTTGTCCCCCGCAGAATTTATGACTTATGGGAGGCACTTCAAGTTAACGCTTCTTAAAGGTGCCACTTTTCTTGCAAAAATGGTTTTCAACGTCTGTGACATCTTAACCAATGCCGTGCGTATGTTCTATTCATCAATGTTGCGTCATAGGAAAGCGAAAATATTCGATGTGCTGTGTTTTAGCTGCGAAAACAGTTCCTCGCACCTGCCAAAAAAGCACGGTGCCGAGTCTAAGAACCGTAAATTAGTCATATCATATCTGAAGATTTTTCTTGTGATTGGGTACCGCACTTAACATAATAAATTCTTTTTAACGTGTAATTAAAGATATTTAAATGCATTAAGAAGTCTCTTCCCGCAGAAAAGTGGGATGTATTAACTGCACGCGCTTACAACTGTTACGACATCAAATGACGCTTTTGGCTGTTGTTTTATCAAAACTTCTGTCTTTACTTTAAATAATAAGTTAGACGAAGTTTGTTATTTATCTTTTCCTTTTATTATCGGCAGATGGCGAGTTTGTAGCAGACCAAACTGCTAGTTTTCGAAGTTTAAGGGGAGCAGATACTGTGTTCGAAAAATGAAGCCCAAGTGTCACTGCTGCAGCTGCAACGGACAATTTATAAAGAAATTACGTTTTCAAACAAATACGATTGTTGCATAATGTATTGATAAATTTTGTGAGATAATAATTGCAGCAAAAGACCTTTTTATTTCAATCTGCTCAGACAAACTGTGCTATACGTCCAGTTGCGTTCGCAGCTGTAAAATGCATAATACAACTTTTTTTAAGAATCATTGAAAGACATAAATTAAATTTTAAATATCTTTTGTGTTTACGTGCGTTATATAATAATTTCTATAGTTTATGTCACCCTTATAGTACTTTTAAGATGTCTGGTGTTTGATGAAAACTTTTACTTGCAAAACGCACACAGTTTTTTTGCTTCCCATTATGTGATGTCTGGCAGATATCTGTTATAAAATGATGATTAATATTTCTATAACATGTGGGCAAAAGCGTCAAGCATTTTTTAATTGATTTGATTTATTTCTCTGAATGTAACTGACAAACAAGGATCGCAACTTTCACTTAGTCATATTACCCGCGGTTTTTTCAAATACTTTTCAATTTTGCCGCCATGTGCAACAAACGCAGTCTCGTTTTAGTTATCGATACACACAATGCACAAGAAAACTAATGCATTGTTGAAAGACGGTGCACGTATTTCAATCGTTTTATCATTCTGCATAACCCTGCATGGTGAAAAAGTTGTAAATAAATTCTATTTGTTTCAATGTCATTGTTTGCAATCATTAATTTATTGTTTTCAATTCATCAACATACGAAAAATATATCAAACAAAGAATGAAATAGAGCGGTAAAAATTTAGATGCTTTTTACCGTCTGCACAATTTCTGCTTAAAACACATAATATAACACTCTCTTTAGAAAGATGTTTAATACAAATTAAAATGAAACGTGTCATAAGACGCGTATCTTTTTTGCATTTTATACATTTTGTTATAAATAAATACTTTTGGAACACATGTATCCGTGGCCTTCTTGTCATAAAGATGGATCGTTCAGACGAACAAAATGAAAAGGCAAGAGGTCCCAGCACTTAACTAAATAATTGTATTGTTGTAGACATAAACAGCAGGAAAAGCGTTTTAACATGAACAGATCGAGTAAAATGACACTAAGACTAAATATAGACTGTGAAAGTCCATTAATTTACTATTGTTTTCCCAACTTCGTGTACTTCAGATTACTCAAATTAATTTTTCTTTTTTTTCAATTAGATCAGATGTTAAGAATATAACACTATTACACGGAAAGAATTGAATCTTTATTTAATTTTGTAATCAGTTGAACACATAAACACAATGACCGTCAGTAACTTAAAATTAATTGTATATTTTACAGTATTATAAAGTAATATTACATCTACACAACAATTAGAAAATTTTACTTGAACATTATCTGCGTATGACTTTTCACACCATCAAAGAAAGTTTGTTTGAATTTTCTTCCTCTATGCATTCAAATAATCATTGATACGAATATTTAAGCAATTTAACATTACTTTTATACGGAAATTTTAGCTACATAAAATATAGTTGTCTTAACACTTATGTTAACAGATTATTAGCATCTCTATTAAAATACCCCACACAAAAAGCGCATATGATCCAATAAAAATGTTAATTTTTACCACCGCAGTGAAACTGTATCCTATACGTTTTACCCTCATGTTGCAGTGTGATACCCTTATATTTCTGGGCTAATTACAGGCGTGCAGATATCTTTTAAAGTTCTGAACAATATATTATTAATATGACCCATTCAAGTTTCGCTAACAATTATTTGCAACTTCTCTTTGTAAGGCTTAAAAAAAACTGTTTAAAATTAAATGTCTTCCCTTTACTGTGGTAAGCTATTTTTGTACAGTTTCCTTGTTACATAAAGGTAGTGTAATATAAGATCTTAGTGCCCCGCTGAGTAAAGTAAACATTAAAAAAATAATGCAACATCGTGTTGAAAAGGGTCAGATTATATTATCGTAATAACATAGCTATATCTACTCAACGTATTCTTCATAAACCACGCATACACATATATACTGATCCCTCAATGTCGACTGAATTACTGAATCACCAAACCAATATCTACGGCAACGACAATAGCTTAGTTAAGTTATCTTACTTGTTTATTTAAAAAAATCTTTTTCTAAGGCAAAAGTAAAATGGTCATAACCTATTCTTATAAATAAACAGTTGCAATCACGCGCCATCTGTTTTCCAAAAGGGAAATCACTCTAATGAACAAAAAAGATCGACATGCACACCACCAAATGTGACTTTCACTATGAATAATTTAAGAATGTTGACAAAAACATCCTGTTCTTCTTTTCCTTAAAAAGGACTTCATTATCACAAGATTCCAGCTCCAATATTTTACGATGTTAATACATGTACACGTTTCATTTAAAAGAAAAACTAAATAAATAAAAATAACAATAAACAAAACACTTTTCTGGTCGTTTGAAAACATTTATAATCTTTAGAAGGTAAATGGTATAGCATGTTTTATTAGTAGGTACAAAGTGAAAAAAAATTATTCATCAAGAACTACTTGAATGAACAGAAAAACTGTAATGTTGTAGAACTATAAAGTTCAATACACTAGGTAGTCCCCTACATTTTGTAAAAGACCGCATTTTTGTCAAATATCAATGAAACTTTCCACCATTATTAAGACAAAAATCACTTGAAACGTCAGCCATCGCTGCAAAACTACAAAAAAATCCACAATTTCAGACTAACACATTACAGCGGGGGTGAAGTTGTTGTGTTGTACACGTTTATATCGGTAGAAATGGAGAATTGAACACATTCAGCACCTTGTACACCATGTACACCTTTCGGCTTCGCCTCAGGGAATGCATGGGTACTTCAGGTGTTAAAATCTTTATTTCTACGAATATGAACTTTTTTACGACATCGCATTTTGTAAAGGAAAATTGAAGACAAAATCGACAAAAGTTATCTGAAAACCACTAGAAGTTATACTTAAAACATAATATATATGTTGTTTTTAAACTGAATAGACAGTGAAATAGTTGCTGGCGCTTAGAAAAGTATTAGAATTTATTTGTAGTCCGTAAATCTTGTGTGATGCAGGTTTGAACAGTTGTTGTAAATTTAAAAAATCATCTTGTCAATAAAAGGCCATATTTCTGTTTGCTGCATTTTAATATAAAAGTAAAAAAAAGTATTTTAAAATGTAGAGTTGTCTAATTGATATAACAACTTATAGGACAAGTTAACCTCATAAAAAAACAGAAACTTGTACAAGCTATCCGTGACGACCATTCTGTCAATAAAATCATTCAAGAGTGAAATTGCATTCACAAGGCCTAGTTTTACACCTGTTGATCGGTTAACACCTGTTCAACGCGTACCGTTACCTATGAAAAGACCGGTGTTCTGTGTGCTCAACTCACATCACGCAGTGATTTACTTAATCTTCTAACTGAATTGATTTCAATTGACAAAATGGCTCGCGTGACATTAACAGTAAATAATAAAATTGAACATAAATTGAAATCTTTATCGTGGTTTATAAAGTTATAAATGATAGTAAATCAGTCAATATGGCTAACACTGTAAAACAAATGGATATATTTTAGAAATCATATGTGCAGCTGGAATAAGTATTTTATAAGATATATGCTTACCATATATACTAATCTGTTAAAAGAACTTAATACACAATGTATGTTAAAATATGAATCACTTGTAAATAAATGCAAAACAATACTTAAATTTAATTTTAATAGAATTTTTGTTCAAAATTACAATGAAACCGTAGTAATGTAGATAACGCACAACATATTGACCTCATAAGTGTGAGTTATTTATAGGAATAATGGTTATCAAATATAAAATAGATAATTGATGTTGATGTCAACTAAATTATAATAAAAAAAAGTGTTAATTAAAAGTAAAACCAAATAGTTTACCTGCGTTTTTGGATCCGTGAAAATGTTAGTGGTCCCCTTTTCACAATACTATACAAGGGTTCGACATTAGCATAGTTTGTTACTATTTAAAGAAGTCGCTTATTCGATGATATGCATATTTTTTGAGAACATATTCATTGGTGGGTCATACCAATATGTTATAAAACATGTATCAAGGTTAAATTGACCGAGACACTGAATATTTATGGTGTTTTCAAAATTTTGATAATAAAAATACATACTAGTTATAACGTGATTTTAAGGAAATATATATTCACTAAATAATGCCTCGGAATTCATATATTTTGAACTAACCCATATGTATTTGACGAGAAATAAGCCATATTATTGCTTGCATGGATAGTCCTTTTCCGTGTTTCGAGAGTTTTTGGCTTAAGTGTGCGTGATTCAGGTAAATTGAATAAAAGACGCGAAACAACAAAAATGTCGTAAACAGTAATGCAATTAATAAAGCATTAATTGACTGAACGAACGTATTCTAAACCTTAAACCCTCGATAGTTTGATAAAAATGTGATGCGTATACAATTGGTTTTTGTTTGTTTGTTTGAATGGTGTTTTAACGCCACTTTCAGCAATTTTTCAGCTATTTCATGGCGTCCAGTTTTTATTGGGGGAGGAAGCCGGAGTACCCGGAGAGAACCCCCGACCTGCGGTAGGAAAACTGGCAATCCTTGTCAATTAAGATTGGAGTCGAGTACACCCTGCCTGCAGTGAGAATCGAACCCGCAATCTCAGTGTTGACAGACCACGTGATCAATAGTAGACGAACTACCTTGACCACTCGGCCACCGAGGCCCCTCGTATACAATAGGCAAATAAGAGATGTTCAGAACGTCTCTTAAGCTATTAGTTTACGATTAATTTTAAGAAGAATTGCAGTGCAAATAAATAAATAAATAAATAAATAAATAAATAAATAAATAAATAAATAAATAAATAAATAAATAAATAAATAAATAAATAAATAAATAAATAAATAAATAAATTAGATACGGTTGTACAATTTGTTGTCATTTTTTTAAGGAACGAATTCTTTAAGTTTCGGTCCAAGTAAAGAAAAACCCTAAACAACCCGATTTGATAAAAAAACAGATTATAACAAACACAATTTTCTAACTACGAGGAGGAAAAATTAGTTTTTATTTTAATGATTGTTTTTTAACTAGTAAGACGAAACAACCTACCTACCTATCTTTGTTCAGGGTGGGACATAAGGCCACAAAACAAACCAAACAGCCTTTATTAATTGTTATGTTAAAGCTAAATCAAAATTATTTCAAATACTGCTCGATGGACGTAAAACAATCATCAAATCTAATCAAAATTATTTGAGAGGGAGCATTTCAGGTCTTGCATAAAAATGTATTTTGATGTCATTTAGTTTTCATTAATGATGTGAATTTAAGTATGTCTTTAATAAAAACACAAAACAGACAGTGAATTACCCCCCAACCCAATAAAAACCATGAGTGTACATAGTTATTCCGTACTAGTACGCAATGCCTGCCTCTAATTAGATACCCACCGAGTTACTAATTGTCATGTCATCATCTAGGCAAAAAGAATACATATGACTCGAAAATGCACGATCGTATTTGAGAGATTGATTTTAACGAGCAATTAATTTATGGTGACTACCAAATACCATATGAATGGACAACATTAACATAGGGACAACAAAACCTTGTTTGAATAGCTTAGTTGTCAACAGCAAAATCGGAATACCGATTTAACTTTCACAAAACGGGACATTTTATATTAGTGCAAAAATTTCATTTTGACATTGAGTTTCTTTTTTTTTGGAGGGGGGGGGGCGGGGTCGGGTAAAGTTTCCGTGTAAGTCTGTATAAATAACTAATATATTATAGACTTATACCATACCAAAGGAACCTATTTCCTTTACCTCTATGGACAACACTGGGATAACTGTTCCACGGAGAAGTTCTTAGAATATTTCTGTCATTACTCAATCTTGAGTACGGAAAACATGACTATAATTGATATTTAAGTAAAATATAGTTCTGTTGCTAAGTATAATCACCCCTATTCAAGGTAGAGTAAAGACTTTTAGCAAATAGTGAACAACTTTCAAAGAGAAAATTAAGACTTTTATATGTTATGTACTAATATAAGTAATACTGCCGTGAAAGTCAGTTAACATAATTTTAATTAAAAATAATGTGTTGGGATGCCAACACAGAAGTCGCCCAAAATCCCTATGGATAGTAGTGCGTTCCACTTAGGACATTGAAATGTACCTACATATCAAATTTCATTAAAATCGGACAACATTGAAAATTTGACGCGTGTTTAGTGGCCATTTTGAAACCACGGTAAAAAAAAATTACGAATGTGGAGTTCCACTCGGGACACTTAAATCTACCTCCACACCAAATTTTGTTGCAATCGGAGCACGTTAAATGTCATCGAAATCGCATAACGTTGAAAATTATACATGTTTTTAGCGGCCATTTTGAAACCGGACATCGGAGAAAAAAATTAAAAGTAGCGTTTCACTACATCTACCTCCATACCAAATTTCGTTGAAATTGGACCACTGGAAAATTTTTGCAATTTTTGGGTGGGTGTCGTCAAGTGGCGGCAATTTTGAAATGGCGGCCATTATAAAAAATCTGACTATCGACTGCACCCCTCCATATGTCGATCTACACGTGTGCCAAGTTTCATTTGATTCTATTAAGACATCTCTGAGAAATGTGTCGGAAAAGTTCACGGTCTAGAAAAAGTGGAAACCGAAATAA
Organism: Limnoperna fortunei; assembly: GCA_944474755.1. Taxonomy (NCBI): domain Eukaryota; kingdom Metazoa; phylum Mollusca; class Bivalvia; order Mytilida; family Modiolidae; genus Limnoperna; species Limnoperna fortunei. Next base: position 47,541,421 of record OX104120.1, read on the forward strand.
TAATAATAATAATAATAATAATAATAATAATAATAATAATAATAATAATAATAATAATAATAATAATAATAATAATAATAATAAGAAACGGTGCAAAAACAATAAGTCGCCAAAACTTCGTTTTGGGCGACTTAATTAGCATAACGATGTATTTGTATCTAACTCTCTTTGTGTAAATACTGCCGAGAAAGTTCGATGGCATTTAGTTTATTTGTAATTTTCGCTGCATCAACTAAATAATTATCAAACTATCGCAATAACGGCTGTCGAAATAACAAAGTGTCAAATTCATGGTACCGTGACAACGAATTCAATTGAAGCACTGTATGATTTTTCAATTTGCAATGATACAGTTCAGAGTCTTCAATATTCTTTTTCATGAATTGTGGAATACCTGGAAGAACGGTGAACGCAGAGAAATCGGTAACAGCTTTTAGGTAGACAGAGCTACTCATTATTTCATATATACTTATAACAAATTCACGCCAACAGATTTAGAATCGAAAGAAAACAATCTAACATAGTCACAGACAACCAATTTGTTTTGTAAGTCTCTTAATCTTTATATAATTCTTCATTTAATACGACAATGGTTTCGTTCAATTTAAAACGTTTTTCTTTTGTGTGACTGCTACTGATAAAACATATGGAAAGTATCCACGAAATGGTCCTTGAAAAAAGCAACAAAAGTTCCTTCTTAGCGTAGTGCGCAATTGTACATTTACCTCATGACGATGCAGAGTTTCTGTTTAATATTTTATCAGTTTTGTACAGGAAAAATTAACCATGATGACTGTTTTCCTGTAGAAGTAAACAAATGTACTTTTTTGCCATATTAAAAAAGTAAAACCATTTACGCATCATAATAAAGTCTGGTGACATTTTTCTTTCTTGCATTTAAAATATTATCAATGAAATATTATTAGTTGAAAGTGAAATTGCATTCCTGAAAATTATTCAATAATTCGTTTCTTTTGACAAGCCATCCGTTCATTCATTCATTCATTTCTTTATTCTCATAAAGCAATACAATGGTATAGAGATACAATACAATAAGATACAACTATAGTTCCTCATTTTTAATTATGATTTAAAAATTTTTATTTTCTCGTTTTGTTTATAATTAAAACGCAAAAATAGTCAATAATAAGAATAAAAAAAGAAATCTAAATGTTTCTATTAAAATGTTATTACTTAGAAATAGCCCCAAAATTAATGAATGGGTTCCATTGAATAATTTTATTTAGTTAATTTTAACATTTGTTATTTGTGACCAAGTTGTTTCAAAATAATTCGTATTGCGTTCTTGGTGAACTTTTTGTATAAGTACATTAAACAATAAATAGAAATGTCTGTCGGAGGTTGACATAAAATGACATTAAATAAAATACAGATGGGCTTAAACAATACGTTAGAACGTAACAATAGTATCCATTTTTGAAATTTAAAATTGAAATAATTATCTTGCCATTAGGAACTGTTTATTGTTATTGTATTCTGAAGTTGAAAGCCAAAATTCAGTAATATTCTTAACATTGAACTTTGATTGGTCTTAATAGCATCTTGAGTATTTCAAATTAGTCCTCATCAGTTCGACTTAATGGAATTTCATGCCTATTTGCCTTTGTAACAAACCAACCCTAGTTAAAAATCGTTTTAAGAAGGTTGTTTAATAAAGAAAAAATAGAATATTTTATAATACTATTATGAATATAGCATTCTGGAGGTTCAAGAGATTTTTGTAATATTTTTTCAGCACTGGACAGATGTTGTAGCCTCTGCCCATCTTCTTTTCTATCTCGTGGTTTAGTAATTATGAATATGACAGAACATCTTATTGTGAAATCTTTAGTTTGAGATATTATGAGACTCTTCAAATATTAAAGAGCAATTGTTAACCAATTACTCATCTCAGACCATTGACAAATCCCCTGACAAGCAATACGGACACATTGTATCATACTTTGAATTTCAGACCAGCCTCTTGCTAATTGTTACAAAAATTAAATTTGCTACAAATGGAGATTCTAGGGTCAATCGTCCGCAATGGCGGCCTGATAAGTAGAATAATCGTGTAATTTATGGTAAAAAAGATGAACACAAAGGGTCAAGTTTCACAAAAGAAGACATCTGCAACTTTTGACGTGAAAGTAAAATGCCCATAAAGTAGATCGTGATAATACGTTGAAATCACATTTTCTATAACGCCATTGATTGCCATGGTTTGGTCACCCTCTTACAATAATTGTAATTTTAGTAGCTAAACATCCGGTCAAACAAGGGGGTGTGGTTTAAGGACAATACTGTGTAATTGTATATCATGTCAGTAAATTATATTTATCTTATTTTCCAAAGTTTAACTAAAAGCCTGAATAGATAAAGGATCGTTTTTTATTTTAAGATCAGTTCTGTTTGACAAATATGTTCTTATCCATTGAATTGTTAGCTAGAGATTGAAAATGTGACTGAAAATTAAGCAATTAATGAACAATTGCTTCGCATTGCTAAAGGTTTGTAAAGTTTCCAATACTCGGTAATTATGATATATTATACGAAGACAGTTGGCGGCAGTTATCCATGGGATGTTTAGGTTGGATGGCAAGTTTCATAAAAATATAATAGTATGAATTGTCAACGGCTTCGTGTACAACATATGTTACTTATATATATTTATATATATCGATATATGTATATTTTGGAGCTTTAATGTGATTATAAAAGTAAACTTGCAGAAACAGAATCATTATATATAAATGAAATGTTAAAGAATCGTGTTCACAGCTATATTCGCGGACAATCGCAATAATTGTAATCCTACAAAAATTATAACTTAAAAAACAATTTACAGGATGGCCACTCATAGTTTGAAATAATAACAACACTATTTATATAACTTTTGAGGCAATCTTTTCCTTTTACCATTTGCATGTAATAACGTATTTAGCAGGAAAATTTATAAAACTATTTAAAATAACAACGATGTACGTACGCAAAATAAAATATGACTGTGTAGTTTACCATCAAAGATATTTTAAAAACTCAATATTAGTATTTTATTTAGAACCGAGTAAAACAGCTGAGAATAAAGCTTAAATATGATCATTGCAATTAAAAAAAATCTGATCTCTCTAAAAGAGTATAATAATTTAGTTATCTTTACTTCAAATCATAGCGTCAGCACATCGTCCTAATATTTTTTATTTAACTAATTTCTACAACATATTTGTCTTCGTTTGACGTATTTACAAATTGCTTTTTAATGACAAGAACATGTTTAATGTTTATCCGACTGTTGTTTTTCTGTTCGCCAAATTAACGAAAATTACACTGTAAAGAATATTAGAAATAAACTGACGGGGAATAACTTTATTAAATGTAATAATTCACTTTATTAACGATTGTTTTCTTCCTTTATTGTGGGAATATGCAAATAAGGTGACAATATGCTAGGAAATTTCTTTCTTAATATTTCTTATTGAAAAGAGAGTTACTGCTAATATGTTTGCATTACGATTCAAAAGATCAGAATGTATTTTCGCTGCTAATTTAGCCTCTTCATTAGTTTTTAAATACGTACACATTAGTGACGGATTTCCAATATTGGTGACTGATTATCTTTAAATAGTCTGCTATAGCTACAACACAATCGCGCAATAACGCTCTTTTATGAATAAATTTTATGCAAAGGTTGATGTCAGTTGACAGTTAGTCTTAGTAATAGGACGGGAGGTTTATACGTATTTCGGTTTGGGATATTAATTGTATTAATTTTGCACAATAAAATAGTTCTCAATGTCAACAGGAATTCAATTCATTACTAATAAAGATGTAATAATGCCGTTGCACGTGCACTAACATCACGTGACAAAATGGTCTTTTAACGCTAATTATTGAAATATAAAGAAAACGGACACGATCTTTTATTTGGTTTCGTGTCCTGAATCAACGTTACGCAGTAAGCAGTAACGGATAGGTTTCGTTACACGTGCCTTTCTACAGTTTAATGATCAAAACGTAGTGCTAACGTTTGACATAAACAGGTAATAAATTTCACGCCATTGTGGTTTAACATTTTATGAATATTTAGATGAAAGTATCTACCAGACTAAAGAATTACACTAGATTGATCAAAATTTGCCACGCGACATGAACGTAAAGGTTTCTCGTGTTAATCGCTTGGTCAACAACATGGGCGATCACAACCAACAAAAGCGATAAAACAAACGTATTTTATTTCTTAAACAGTTTTTTTAGAAAATGTCAAACACGTGCATTTATATTATAACTTTTTTAAATGTCATTAAAGTCGCCATAAATTAGGTTTAGTGTCATCATTTTGCAATAGGGACATACACCAGTCATTGTTGACCAACGGAATAATATTGGCAAACTGCGAAAGTAGCGGATAAGTTCAAGTGCACTTAACACTCATATTATATATTTTGCTACTTAAGTATAGTTGCAACTGGTAATTTGATATGCTCCACAGCGAACTTAAGAAGGTGGAAAATTGGATCAACTAATTCATAGTAGAATATAACCACGCATTTATTAAAAATAACCATATTTTAAGTATGCTCAAGTAGTTTGTTGCAGATGTCCAGTTAAAAATCTCCATACATTAATAAACGTTTTCACGTGAGAATATTCTAGTGTCACTGTCATGTTAGTAAGAATTTGAAAATTAGCTCGACATCTTAGGAAATATACCGAGGAACTGTTGGTTGTTTGATATTTCACAACGAATGTATAGCAAAAGTAGCAAAAACAATGTCACGACATACAACTGAAGATCAACATTGCTAATCTGCATTTTATATGCAATAGCAAAAGGATATAATGATCATGAGTTACGAATATCTTAGTCCTAAATCAAACGTTTTTATTTCAATTAACATGATATTCACACTTTAATTTCATATTTATTAACACTTAACAGCAAGTACAATATGTAAAAAATTAAACATATACAATACTCAGGGCACTTGCAATGTCATGAGCAATACTAAATTATTTACAAATAATAATTAAAAGAATACAAAACAGACAATAATATATAAAAAAGTTGGAGAAAGTTTAAGATCAATATGTTATGACTTGTTTACGTCATTTATTTATATTGACATTCAATGACTAAGGCCATTCGTTGGTCAGTCTTTGTCTAAATTTTTGACAAGAAACACCGTCATTTGTATCGTTGCATAATCTTCTAGACTTATATTTTATTTTTTTTTTATGCTGTATCGTCATGTTTGTCGATCCGATATTTAATAAGCTTATCCGATATTTAATACGTATATGCAAGCACTAAAATTCACATTCATTGGACAGATGTTTGCAAATAGTGCAACAGTAAATTGACAACACCAAAGCCTCATTCGTTTGCATTAAATCACTGTTTACAAATTATGAAACTAAGACGTACAGTATTTGTTATTTAATAATAAATATCACACAGAAAACGAAGTGCGATGTCAAATAACGTGCTAAGACCTTCTGACTTGTATTCTAAAAAGATTTATGTTCTTGGGTACCTTAGCGCACCCTTAGTTTTTGGGTTCGGGTTACTCACTTTCTGTTTTTCTGTTTTTGTGTTTCGCGTAGTATATGTTTTTCTATATCCGGATCTGTATTTGTTCTTTGACTTTCGGCTCTTGTTATCGATGCTATTTTTCTTCCAACTCTAAAGAACAAAGAAGGCGTCAATAACTTGTATTACATTCTTAATTAACATTATTTGGACAATCATTATTCACATTGACAAGCACAAAATGACCAGTATTTATAACAAACAGTTTTTAAAATAAATCTATATCGTTTGTTGCAGACACATATACTCTGTCCATCAAAATATTATTTTTGCAGTATTAGTAACTCTGTCTCGGTCTTTTTAGTTTATGCCTCACAAAGCACATTAAAAGTATTGCTTATATTCATTTCATTATATGTCATTATGCATGAACATTTTAAAAATTGTATAATTAATCAAACTGTAGAAGGTTTATCTCATAGTTTTATATAACTTTTGAAAAGTATTGCTTATATTCATTTCATTATATGTCATTATGCATGAACATTTTAAAAATTGTATAATTAATCAAACTGTAGAAGGTTTATCTCATAGTTTTATATAACTTTTGAAATATCAATTTCCAATAATAAAAATATAAAAAGATGTATAATCGCTATAATCAACCGAACGCAAACAACCAAAAATTTAATGAAATCGAAATTATGTTTAAGTTTGTATGTCTGAAATAATGAACATTATTATATCAAGCAAACTATATATGCTGAAAAATTATTATGCATTTTCTTAAACGAAATATGGTGTCGAATACTTGTATCTGTGTGACTAGATACAAGTAAATGGAATTTATAATAAAACGAACAAAAGCTGAACAAGGAATCTTTTAAAAACTGATGTGACACGGGTGCAATTTCTCGATATATATAATTATAAAATAATACATTTACAAGGATAAAAATGTGTATGGAAATCAATTAATTTATTTAGAAATAAAATAATATCGTTTGCATGTTTTCATGCACAAGTGCTAATATTAAATAGTTATGTTTGCAAAAATGTGCATATTTAAATATCGGAACTCCCATAACATACGTACATTACTCAACTCTAATGGACAAGGTAATGTCAGTATGTAAGGTGTTACACTGAGTGATCGTTGATATCAATTCTAAAATGGTGTCTTTATATTCAGTAATTATAGTAACTTTATTGGATGTAAAATTGGTAACGTTTGTAACGGAAAATGTCATGAACATAGTTGCAAACGGACAAAATATGAATTGGAAATGATACAAATTTGAATAAATTTAAGTAGTTATGATACTGTTTCATTTTGTTACAAAATTAGACAAACCAAAAATGATTTACTAAAGTTCTAAATACATAGTAAAGTCGACTGGCAATACATTTTTAATTTTAGTAAATCGAAATAATCCGAAACACTTACCTCCTGCGTTAAAGTAAAACAAAATGACCCTGTACGCATTCATCGAAATAAGAAGATTAGTGAATGAATTGAAACTTTACCAAACGTAATGTAAAAAATATTTATTTCTTATAAAGTAAAGAATTTTGTGCGATATTTATGATAAACATACAAACCGCAAAAGATACTAATTCTTTATAATATTTACATAAAATTGCTCTTATCCTGCTTTATTATTTTCATTGTATGGGCTACATTTAAGTGAACTTATTTTAGCCACTATGATATAATACTGGAATATCATTTTTAATTAACGAACGTTAAGAAGAATTAACGAAACGCAAAGAAGAATTAACGAAGCATAAATAACAGCCAAACGTAAAGAAATCTCGTTGAATAATGTGGATGCACTGTTTAAACTACAACGCACGCTTTTTAATATTGCACCAATAGCTACAGCTATCGCATGTTGTTGATTTATTAATGTCAGCAGTGATATTAAAGGTTAAACACATTATTACGCCAGATGCGGGTATCCTCTAATCAAGACTGTTTAGGGGCTTTTAAACCAATAATATTAGATGATCTTTGTTTGAATATAGATTTAATAGACTTAAAGGCCTTAATTATGTACTACAACTGCAACCATATTTAACATGTTTTTATATATACATTCAACGAACCTTAATGCCTACTGTACACATAACTGTCTCAAATATACATGGCGAAACACTAAAACTACATCATGTTATATAAATATCGCATTACCATGTATGTTTTCGCATTTAAGACATTTACTTTCAAAACAAAAAGAAGATATAGCTTGGTCGGAAATATTTGTTTTATTTTTTTTTCGTACTAGTAACAGATAGAGAATTCAGATCTAGCAGGTGGTGTAGTTTCAAAAATGTAGTCTCGGGTAAAAGAAATTTACTAATTGATAACCATAAAAGCGGCCTTCGATATATAATGGTCAAAACATTGCCCCAGACTCTCCGAGAACGGAAACGTGTGCTATACCGGACAGTTTTATGGTTGATAATCCTTAAATTTACCATTCCAAAGTGTCTATTTAACAGCTGGACGTTCTGGACGTTACACATCTATCACACTATAGGTATTGTGGTGTGCGATAAACTGAGACTTTTAGGAGAAAATGTTCTTGTTTATATTCAGGATTCTCGACGCTAAATCACCAAATATGTCTTTAAATTGTCCAATCCAATCCACATCGGTCTAAACACTATTTGTCGACACCTGATTTTAGTTTGGTGTATATAAATTTTATTTGCAAATGAAAACGTAAAATGGATACGAAACAAGTTATTTGTACTCGTTAAGTCTTCTCTAGTTTGTAGCTGTAGATGAAACACAATTAACCGCCGGTAAATACTTCTATTCAGCGATATTCTTAAAATAAATAAAACAAATAAATACATCAATATATATTGCATTTCACTGTCCATTTAAAAGTAGGAATAAAATTGTTGAAACAGATGTAGCGTAATGTGTATTAAAATGTGTTCTTAGTTCTTATATCGTTGATTTTCTTCTCTTCATGCTTGCTTTAAATGTACATTTATTCATTACTCATCATCTGCTTTTACAATATACACCACTAAAATTAGTTTACAGTATTTGTTGAAAATTAGTACAAAATTGCATTTATATTTCCTAGTGCATTATGTTAAGACCAGTCTTACTACTCAATACAATTTTACAGATATTATTTTACCATATATTAGGTGTAAAGGTCGTGTGAAAGAATGAACAGCATTTCTAACAACATAATTATGGTTTTGTTGGAGAAATAGACTAAAGTGTACAAATTATATACTTGTCGAATAGTTAATAACACTCACTAGAAAATAAAAAGTAGCAATATAATTTGTTGTACCTTAAATGTGAAAAATGACAGAAAAAAGGAAACCGCGATTCAACCCTAATATAAGGCCTTGTAATATAAGGTACATTTAAGACAAATAATTATCGTCGTTTAAAGGTCATAATTGCTCTATTTTATACGAAGTGTTGATAAATGATGTAAAAATTCATTTTTCAATGTCTAACAAAAGTATAATAAAAAGAAAATGAAGATTTTAATAACTAAGTTTTACTGCAATCGACATCATCAATGTGTCCACTTCACAGCTTGAACCACCATGACAACGGCATTCAGCTAGTCAGGTGATCGGTCTAATGTATCATTTTTTATTCATCATCCGTGTGTCCGAACGTCAAAAAACCCCATGACACCTTTTGTTAACCGCTATGACTTAAGATGATCTAATGAGAAGTAAAGACATATACAATAGCCGATGTTTAATAGCGAATTGGCGGCTAATAAAGGAGGCACTCGAGAATTTCCTCATGTGACAGACAATTTCATTCAAGTCGAGGTGTAAATCTGTTCGGTCATTAGATCTTTACAACGTATAATTACGATGAAAAAGATGTCTATGGGTCATTTGGCCTTAGATAGCCTTAAATAGCCTTCCTGCAATAAAATAACATGTCCACTTGAGCCTTTTCACCCGACCGTGTGCTAGAGCTCGTAAACTGATCTCTTAATTTTGAAGGTGTAACATCTTCTTTGTGTCCATAAACTGCAAGCAGTGGTGTCTTCTCGTTGCAACAACCATATAATTTAGAAACAATGTCGGTAAATTATCCGAAACGTTCATATCTTGTGTTTGACTTCTTTTGTTAAGGATTCTAGTTCATTATTTTACAAGATTGCAGTTGCAATGCGTCGTGTCTCTTAATTTCATTTTGAATACAGAATTAATACCCAACAATTAACCTTAATACTTCTTTCAATACTTTAAGATATGTTCAACACAAATGGATATTTTATATAGTAATATGAAACTCCGAAAAAAGTAGTAAAACTCGAATATCAAATTTTTGTTATATTTAAAAATATATTCAGAGGAATCGAATATTTTTTAAATTAAGGAAATTACATTATCTCTTATTTATGGACTAGCCTGTTGATTTCCAGGATATATGTTAGCATACGGTTATTATACATTACATCAGTTATTGTGTACAGATAAAGGCTTTATCATATGTACAATAAATAACTTTTGCACGGTTAGGATACGTTACATCAATAATTGTGTACAGATAAAGGCTTTATTATATGTACAATATATAACTATTGCACGGTTACGATACATTACATCAGTTATTGTGTACAGATAAACGCTTTATCATATGTACAATATATAACTATTACACGGTTACGATACATTACATCAGTTATTGTGTACCGATAAACGCTTTATCATATGTACAATATATAACTATTGAACGGTTATTATACATTACATCAGTTATTGTGTACAGATAAACGCTTTATCATACGTACAATATATAACTATTGCACGGTAGGATACATTACATCAGTTATTGTGTACAGATAAAGGCTTTATCATATGTACAATATATAACTATTACACGGTTATTAAACATTACATCAGTAATTGTGTACAGATAAAGTCTTTATCATATGTACAATATATTAATATTGCACGGTAGGATACTTTACATCAGTTATTGTGTACAGATAAAGGCTTTATTATATGTACAATATATAACTATAGCACGGTTATTAAACATTACATCAGTAATTGTGTACAGATAAAGTCTTTATCATATGTACAATATATTACTATTGCACGATTAGGATACGTTACATCAGTAATTGTGTACAGATAAAGGCTTTATCATATGTACAACATATAACTATTGCACGGTTAGGATACATTACATCAGTTATTGTGTACAGATAAAGGCTTTATCATATGTACAATATATAACTATTGCACGGTTAGGATACAGCTTTATCATATATACAATATATAACTATTGCACTGTTAGGATACATTACATCTGTTATTGTGTACAGATAAAGGCTTTATCATATATACAATATATAACTATTGCACGGTTAGGATACATTACATCAGTTATTGTGTACAGATAATGGCTTTATCATATGTACAATATATAACTACTAGTATTGCATTTTTAATGGGTTATAAATAAACCATTCGATAGCATTTCAAATCTTAACCCTAAAATTAAAATTTGCTTGAGTTCGTTTTTAATATTAATGTTGAATATCATGGACAGATATCTTTATATGTATAAATTATAACTAACTTAATATACATCTATTTTTATCACATGAATTTAACTAAAATGTACATGTATTCCAAGTAAAATATTATGTTGCGCGAGCTTGCATCATCAATGCTAACTTAATAACGGTAATAATGTGTATCAGATGTTGAAAATAGATCCGAACACCTTTCAGACGTTCTGTAGGTCACGTCACAACTTTTTTGAAGTTAATATACATGTATAATAAAAATGAATTAAGTTAATGAATTTTTAATTTTACGCCTCACTGATGTATTCCGTAAATAATAAGAAGACGTATTTGTGGATTTTTTTTTCGGATTCAATACTGACGATGTCATTAAATTTGTTTAAACTAACAGTAAATATCCTTTCCATATGTGGTAAGCAAGTTTGTATCCGATGCTTAAATCCCGTATTTTTTTTACAGAAAACATTCTAAAAATATTAACAAAAAATAATCCAGTTAAGTTCACATAAAATTACATGAAATTTAACTTTAAAAGTTGTTACTTCAAGACAGCTTGTGTTAAAATCATTTATAAGGTTTAATTTTAATTTTAATTATTTGTGACTTCAGTGATTTTAATTTGGTTTGTCACAATTTCTCGTTATCATTTTTTTATACGTTCAATATGCGGTAACATACACAACTAGTTTAAATCGTAGTAAAATCGTCAAAAATCTGCGTTATATTGGTATCGATATAACATGTATAGGAACATTACTTAATACTTTATACATGTATCTAGTTGTTGACCTAATACTGATGTCAAATTGTTTGGTATCACCACAATTCCTGACTACGCCTTGGCACAATATATTATTATTGCAACAAAACATTACAACACAACGAATAGATAATCAGTCCAATACATTGTAATCTAGAGTGAAGAATTAATTGTACGTGCTATAAGAAACACAAAAACAATTGTAAATTAGTCGTGACAAAATAAAAAAGGGTTGAAAATTTAAATTGTTTTCTTGGCAGACTGTAAATTTGAAATTAATTTTCCTTTCATCAACACTGAATATATACGTAAAATTTTACAATTATTATTATTATTATTATCTTTCATTCCTTCACTTAAGAAGAGTATAATATTGAACGTTAGAAACACATTCAGTAATTCAATCATGAGTATAGGAAGGCATGCATGAAAGCTAAAGTGAAAATAATGAAGGATGTCCAATAAGAAGGAAATTATTTGTAATATAACTTACCACTGTTCATGACATATGTTACGGCAAGGATTCTGAATATATCTCCATCATCGCAGACATAGTAACTATTCTTGGTAACCCATTAAATTGAGTTTATATGATCTGTATAATATGTAATAGCTCTTAAACATAGTATTATTAATGAAAGTATTTATTTTCAAATGTTTTTGTTATCAAAAGAACGCCAAACATTATTGTAAACGATTGTACACAGGTTAATTGACTGTCAAAGACTATAGAAAAATAGCAAGGAAACCGAATGATCAAAAAAGACGAAAGCTAAAGGACAATTACAATCAGAATATACACAAATATATAAAACTAAATAAAACCCCAAAACACAAATACAGAAAATGAGTATCCCGCATGGGTGCACTCAGGTGTATGGACGAGTAAGCAGTGCCTGTCTCACATAAGACACCCGTCGAGTAACTCATCGGTATGTTGAATGTCTAATCCAAAACAAAAAGACTATCTATCACTCAGAGTCCGATAGCTATACACGCAACTTTTTAAAGTAAAAATATTTAATTTAAAACAACACAAATTTTGATACATTCTGAATAGAAAATTCCTCGATTCGACCAGACACTCTTGAAACGTCCATCAATGAAAGTTAACTTTGTCATACGGAATGTGAAGATGAGAATCAATAAACGGACATTCTACACTGACCTACCGGTTACGTCAACTCAAAAACCGCTATATACTAGAAACTTCAATATTGTATATGTATGTTATGTCATATTTAGTTTACAAGATTTGTCAAATATTCACATGAGTATACCAATTATAGCTACGTTTGTTTTACATACATTTTGCTGTTTGATATAAGCGTCAAATTAAAATAGAACGAATAATTCTCAGTCCTATAGAAGAAGTCGTATCCTGCTGGTTCCTGGAATAAAGACATAATTTTATTTGTCACTTATTTTTTTTTATAAACTAGAACAATGAAGTGAAAACATAATAAAATCGTATGACTTTAAGCATGATTTAATGTAATAACTATCAGCCATTCAGTCTTGCTTCTTAACAACTTCTCAGAAAGAAATGAAATTGTATTTATTGATTGATTGGGCTTTAGTTGTGGGGCGCGGGTTTACTGTAGTATGTGTAATTAAATCAAAACGAGCAGCAGTCCCTTGTTGTTTACAGAAAACAGAAAAAAACAGTAAATATTAAAAACAACTAACTAAAGTTATATATGAATTCAATGACTACATTATTCTATAATATAACAAATATCGTTGATTCAATAATCTAAATAAAATTTGAAAATGTGACATGAGGTATTTTTGCAATCGCCATAATAGACAAACTCCTAAACAAACTAGCACCGATAACAATATCAGTATTTACAGTAAAGAACTTTGTAATACAATTTTGAACATCGTTCAGATATTGCCTTTTGATATATTTACTTCATACGGTCCTTTAGCAATTTAAATTAAGATTTAAGTTTTAAATTTTTTTTATTATTTTAAAAATTTAAGTATTGACTGAACATCATAATCATTTCTTAAAAAGGTTATTTTCTGGACATTACATAGATGCATAGAGTGAAACCCTGTTTGGAGGATACATAATGCCTCATGGTGGCGGTCAGTTTATAGTACGGAGAATGTCTCATTCATTGCAGTTAAAACATCGTTTTGTAAAATATTTAAATGAATATTCTTTGTAGCCGCTACAAAAGGCAAAATGTCCGTACCTAAGTCGCTATACTTTTATAATGGCGGTTATATATCTTCAAGACTGCTTTGTGTATGTAAAACAATCATTAAATCAATCAAACCTGCATACAGACTAAACATTGCCGATGACGTAACACAAGTGAAATGAATTTGACAATTGTTGTTGATTTTCATGTTACTGTCATGATGCAAAGCTCGCTCAAGTCACGGCATCAACACAGTCATTCGGTTCATAGTAAACCTCTACGGGACACAACTGTTTACGTATTGATTTGTGTATTCTTTAAATCAAATCTCACCACACAGTTACAAGCAAGACAATATTATTATTATGTTTTTGATTTACAAATCACCGATTACTAGTACTTGTATTTATATGATAAAGATATATTTTTACTTCTTCTTGTACCCAAGTGCATACAATTTAGGTTTATAAGAAACATTGTTTCACAATCTATGCCGGGTCTCAAATAACAACCTGAAGATAATAATTTTAATCATGTTATTTTTATAACGCAGTATAATGCATTAAACAAATCCAACACATGTTCATTAGTATGACATTCCTTTCAAATTCAAGCACGAACGAACTAGTCCTATATGTCGTTATGTTGATGACTTATTTTGGTTATAATAAATTATAATAATTGTTAATAAATGACTTCTAAAACTATTATACTTATACATGCAATTTTCAACGTTATAAACATTTTATCTTGAACACTTACGTTTTGTATTATTCTGTTATTGAAATTAATTATAATGTTCTTGTGCTTTTCTAGTCATAAAACAGTCAAACTGTTTCAATTAGGGATTAACAATAAAACATACTTTCGCCATCCAGGGATACCGAAATTTCTGTTTTGCAAATTGTATACTCCACGTAGAGGATTGCATTAAATGTGCACAGCGAAAATTTTTGTTATAACTCGATGGAGAAAATATTCTTTGCAATTAATACTTATAAATAAATTCAAACATTAAAATAAAGTCAACCATTTTATTGGTGTAATTAGACATTTTTTAATAAAATATTTACACAAAAACTATACGTTTTCTGCGGAGTACATGTAATATAAGACCTCAAAGGGTGCGTGTCTCCATAAAGACGATTTTAACAATATTTTTTTCCATCCTCTAATAGAAAATATTTTACAGACAATTAAAAGTCAGTATTCTCTCAAAACATTTGTTCGTAACTGGGCTTAAATATTTATAATTGAAACATTGATAGAAAAAGAAACTGAAATTATGTCCCACGGTAAAATAAAAACCACGATTTTCCATTAAAAAATATACAATTCTTACGAGAGACTGATACTAGTATCACTTTGTTACATGTTTTTGACTTGAATGGAGGTATGATATAATTGGAGGACACATGTCTTCAAATGGAGATGTATTTTCATTTAAGGACTGTAAGCCATTAGAATCGTCCGGTGGTATTAATGGATATTGTGTATTCATGTGATCCTAAAATGTGACTGGCACTAGGACGACATTGTCTGCTCAGTGACTATGCGATACATCTGTATGTCCGGCTACAGTCGTTAAGCATGTCCAGGTTGTCCTATTATAATTGGACAGCCGAGCTGGGCATTTTTTTTGTATGATTGCCAAAACTAAATACCGATGCAAATTCTCCAACTCCTGTCCTGCTCATAGGCCTATTACATTTTTCTATTGACTAATTTTTTTCTAAATTTGTTCCAATTCGTGATACAGTTGAAATACTGCTTGATGGACAAATGTTCACGCAATCAATATATATATCCAGGTTACTTAAAAAAATATAAAGCATACCGTGATTAGATGGCCTGCCAATAAATGTGTATCTGTTATTGTAACTGTTCCCATCAGATCGAGAAATTATATACAGCCCTGCGATTGTTTACAATAAAAGGATTGCATAAAAGTTTTTTGTGTGTAGCCGGTTAATTTAATCAGAAACATAAATACACTGAGGTTGAAATTTGTATAAAGTTAAACATTTTTACAATAAATTTGTTATGTTGAAAGGACTTACTTGTGGCATTCCAGTATATACATAGTGTAAAAATCCAATTTTAACAGTGTTGGGTTTAATTTGTAGACGTATATATATATATATATATAACGGAACAATGTTATAGTTATACATACCAATTGTTTTACCAACAATGTAACAGATGGTCAAATCGTCTGTGGGCTCTTTTTAATTTTTAAAATTGTATCATTCAAGTATACGAATTGGGATACTTTCTATTTCGACCTGTTATGTACGTTCTCTTATAAAGGTTAGTTTCTTGAAGACCTCCTAAAGAACAAAGAGAATACACTGACCCATACGTTTAATTTTACCTTCTGCTGTGTAGTGGAGATCTTCTTGATAACTGATAAGTTCGGTGAATATTAAGATCGAATCTACCCTGAAGGTGGTATTAAAGACACATCCATTACACTCAAAACAGCTTCTTACCTTGACCTTCTGCTGGAACTCAGAGCAATACAAATTTAATTTACAAAAAAGGTGATATTCAACTTTCTAATTTATGGTTAGAAACATTTCAGCAGCTCCGGCAAATAGTGTTTACATTTCACAATTATAAATTATGCAAGATCTTGGTATTGGCATACAGATTGTATAAACCGTACACTGCTATTGACTATTCAACATTTCAATCAGAGGTGTGTTGCATATCTTAGTTGATGGAATTCCTGCAGAATATCAACGACTCTCACAATCCCTAATAGTTATACCTAATGCAATTCACAATTGGATCATATATAGTCATGCCAGTGTGTAACTCGATGGCTGTCTAATTACAAACAGGCACTGTTCACTCGTCTCATAATTTAATTGGGTCCGTTTTGTTTACTTTCTGTGTTGGTTTTTGATTTTTGTTTTGTGCTTTGTATGTTTGTCTTCCTACTAATTTGTAACCGTCTCTTGATTTTCGGCCCTAGTTATTTTCCGCATTGTGGACTTTGGAAAATGCAATTTCGACCTGTTCTTTCTCTATGCAAGCCCTGCATGAATCTTAAGTTCCCTTTTGGAAAACCCTTCATTTGAGTATATTGTCCGTTCTCTATCCCCCTCTCTCTCTCTGATCCTTTACTGCAGTTGCGACATATTTTGGCACTTGGTTGTGAAAAGTATTCTTCACATCGCGGTTGACAGTCATTAAATTGGAAAAACGTCACCAATAATATGTAAAAGGAAAACATAATGCGCTATACATAGGTGAATTGGTCAAATTTTATCGTTTTAAGTTATGACAATCGTTTTACAAATTCTTTCCACTTTTTATTTACAAAACATAAAAGGATGTGCTGAGGTCCTGTAGTCTCCTGGATCAGACAGAAATTTCATATCTTTCCATCAAGGCGTTACTCTTCGAAATGAAGGTAATACCAAAATTCCCGACAGCAATTATCAACAGAAACCAGGAAGATCATCGGCAACAGAGCTGCAGTCTCAACGTCGTTGTTGCAAAAGTGTTGGCATCGAGGAAAACGTGTATGTTTACGTTTTCATAGAAAGTTCATATGGACAGACTCCACTCTGCAGCAAATAATGCCAGTCTTTTTTTGTACACATTCTAGCTTAACATGTTGACAAACAAAAAAAGCACACACAATTTTTCAAATACCCAAAAGTTTTTGAAGGACCAGCAAATTAAATACTCCAAACAAAACTTTAACACTTTCTAAGAAAGTCGAAAAAGCATCGTAGACAACTGGAAAATAATCTTATTTATATTCCAACTAATACAAAGAAACAAAACTACGTTAATCATATCTAAATCTTAATATAATATAAGCAATAAAAAGTCTGATAAAACTAAACAAAATCAGTGGGCATTTATTTAAGTCCCCGCCCTCACGACACAAAACCAGTTCGTGCTTGACTGTCTGCATTCTGAAAAATGATGACAGAATATGCACCTATCGGATGATGGTCAGAATCTATGTAGAGCTTACACATCGTGCCAGACTAACCAAACTTAAACCCGGCGTAATAGTCTCCAGAAGTATTATTTTAACATGACAAGTGTACATCACATTGTGGTAATTTTGATTTAGTTTAGATGAAACACATTGTATTGTTCAAAAAATAATCAAAGGGATTCGGTTCAAGTTTTGTAACTTAGTAATGCCTTTTTAATTTAGTTCTAAAATTAATGTAGTTACTTTAATAGGTTAGAAAACAAATGTGTATAATGTTTGAGTTATGAATATTATGACTCACTGCACATCACAAATAATTTCATAGTGATACCATTTGCTAACGGCATCCTGTCTTAGAAAGCACTAAAAATAATTTGTGAAAGGGAGATAACTCAATTATTTTCATTGCAAAGATTCTCATATTAACTGCAATTGCATATTTGAAAAAAATGCACCAAGTGATAAAAGTGGCCGAATAGTTAAGGTATTTAGTCTACTATTAATCCCGTGCCTGCATGTCAACACTGAATCTCACCTGCGAGGGTGGACTCGACTCCAATCTTAATTGATAATGATTGACAGTTTTTAAACTTAGGTCGGGATTTCTTCGGGTACTCCAGCTGTCTATACGCAGTGATATAGCTTAAATTTTTTTTAAAGTGGCGTTAAACACCATTTAAACAAACAAACACTTGAATATTACTTGTTCTCATTTTGTTATCCAGGCTCACTTCATTTAAACTTATATCCATTACTCAATACCCTTAAGTTAACAGGCTTTTTATTCTCGGTAATGCAAAAAAAAAAAAAATCCGAAGGGAATTCGCCTACAGTGTGCTTCAATGCCACGCCATGTATTTAACAACTAACTGTGGTAAGAACGCAGGAATAATGCCAGTAGTCATCAATTGGTGTGAAGATTTCGAATGAAAAATGCTAATGTGGAATTGCTGTCATTCCGTATGCGACCGAGTATAATACACGAGACACGTGCCAGAAAGTAACTTAAAACATCCGACTAAAATGGTCAGCATTTGCGGAGAAATTAGAGAAAAAACATTTTTGTTAAACACTTTTTTAGAAATTACAAAAGTAATATGTGATGAAAGTGTAACACTCACAATTGTTTTGTTAAATTCTTTCTTTGTTTCCTCCTCTGATGTGTAAGTTTGTTCCCCAATTTACTCCAGTCAATTGTCAGTCTCAAAATTCAAAGTTACTATTATTCTATATGTATTGAACACTTAATTTAAACAACAAACAAGAATACTCATACTCGTATGATTGTATTGTGACCTTTTGTTTCAAGAAATCTTAACAAGAATTTCACATGATATTACTTCAGCATGTTTTTTAAAGGATTTCTGAAAACAAATTCGCACATAATCTGCTGCGTCTTCTGCAATTAACAAATTTCTCATTTGTAATGTTTTATTTGTTAACTAGCCCACACAAAAGTCCAGGAGAATGATGTTCCGCTAATAATAAGTACATTATCCAGTAATTTTGTGTTTTTTCCAAAATATATTACTTATTCTCATACAGACAATAATACAATTGGTACAGAGGAAGTAACAAATAAACAAACAAGAAAAACAGACTATATACAAATATATGCAAACAATGATAAGATTATGCTTCCACAACAGTTAAGCCAGGAGCGCAAACATGAACATTTATAGATGCAAAGATTTCAGAGCATTGATTTTCTGATCTTTTCTATTGCTGGACATTTTGAAATCTTTTATTGAACAAAACACAACTAAATTCCAATTTTGTAAAAAAAATGGTATGTTAACCGTTTGTTTTAACTTGGGACATGTATTTCAGCCAGTCAAAACTGTAGAATTGTTCTTATTACAATATTGGTGAAATCCAAAATGATTTAAAATTGTTTTAACACAGTTATTCCAAGAATATTGTATCCAATATTTTTCATTCGATTGCCGAGTGAGACGGTACAATATTAAAGAAACTTTGGATTGTTTGCCATTTACCATTTTCCCCATAAATCATATAATTTGGTGTTGAAAACTTTAAATTTAACAGAAGTTACAAAGTTTTAAAATGTACTTTTTCTAACTGTTCTAAAGACTTGCTTGTACCGAAGCTCTCAAGCATCGACGGATTTGTCAGGAATCCGGGTCCGTTCGCCCTAAAACACGTTCGCCCTATTACTTGTTCGCCCTAATACCTGTTCGCCCTGAGTCCGTTCGCCCATGATATATATTTATTTAGGATGTTTTATGTAATAATGATAAATTAAATGCAAAAGATATTTGAATCACTGTTATTTTTATTAATTAATGAATAATTTTAAGTTGTATTTGTTGTCTGTCAACACATAGTATTATTGTTAAATGTTTTTTTGTGTTGTTGATTTTAAAGTATTGTTTAATTGTTTTGTATTTTCTCAACAGGCTTACACCGAATGCAGATGAGAGAAATAAGAGACACAATAATATTTAGAAGCTTTAATATATAAAATAACAACAGTTATAATATGGTTGCACTTATAATAGCACTACACTTATACAATGCACTATTTGATTTTGTATACACAACAAATATTTGAGAGTTCATATTAAATTATTCATGTAAGTAACGTAAGTTCAATCGTCTTGAAGTTCCAGTTGGTCTTTGGGAATGTCTGCAGACTGTATAAGTTGGAAATCGTCTTCAAAAAGTGGGTAGTTGTCATCTCTGAAGTCATGTAGCTGTCCCAGGCGGTCTGTATCTTGGTCTCCAGTGTTGTGTAACGTCTGTTGGTGTCTCTGTCTAGGTCTTCGGATCTTACACTGATGTCTACTATCTGGGCCTCCTTGTTCAGTGTTGGCACTAGAACATAAAATGGTACACCCCCGTGTTTTGCTGCGGTGTTGAGGCGGTTATGCCATCCTACAAAAGAAAAATGATAATGTAGAAACAAATAAAATACAATTGGTATAAGAAATTAATGAACATTTACTATTAATGTGCTTGTAGTATTACTGTAATAAAAAGGATAACGAAGAAACACATAAAATACAATTTGTATAATAAAAAAATAATGAACATTTACTATTAATGTACATGTAGTATCAGGAACAATTATATTAAGTTCTACGTCATTGTTGGTTCTCACTTTGCGTCTGAATATGCTCCAGTCGGCAATACCAATGACTGAATTCCTGAACCACTGTCTGTCGATGTACTCTACCAGCTGTTGTAGTTCTGGGGTGCTGGCTCTTTCCTTCAATGCTGCAAATGTGGTTCTTATGTGTGCGCTAGGCAGGAAGGGCAAGGCTAGTAGCTGTCTTCTGTAGGTGTGTATGGCTTGTTGACGTCTGTAAGCAGTTACCAGTCCATACTCTTGAACCTTACGCCAAACGGCCTGGGTCCAGTGGAAAACGCAGCCTTTGATGGTTGCTCCTGGAAAGGCACGGCGGATTGCCAACCATTCACCTAAAAAAGAATGAATAATTATATATATATAAGGTAACTTGATAAAATTACTATATTAAAAAATTATTATTATTATTTGTATAGCGCATTTAATAATTACAAATTACTGTGTGTTGCCATCTTTCGCAGACGTCGCATGAAACTGCATGCTGACGAGGTCGGACTTCAGAATTGCACGATATACACAGGTTGTTATCCATGTTGGATGAGGAACATACATTTTTTCTGGTAGCTTATATACTACTCAAAGTACTCGGCATCCAAGCTAAATTTGTTTTATAAATTATTTTTAACAAATTAATTATTACACAATATTGATTTCTTTTATAAATTTGTCAGTCCAAGTTAATTATTTTAATTTTTTATTAATGTTCATAAATTAGTTTAAACACTAGCTTTTATAACTTTCTCTGTCCAAGCTAATTACTTTTTAATTATTTTAATCATTAAAATCATTTTATTAACGATCAAAGAAACAAATTATTACTGTGATTTTCTAATTAATTGAAGCCATTTTCAATCATCAAACATAACTTCATTTATAACATATGTTATTATAATGTAGGGCGAACGGACCCATATCTAGGGCGAATGGACTCTGGGCGAACGGACCTAGGGCGAATATGTACTTAGGGCGAACGGACCCGATACCATTTGTCAGTAGTTTGGAAAATGAAAGTGAAATTTTATTTTTTTTCGAATAATCAGATGACAGCGAATGTGGAAAATTTTCAGGCAATTTCCAATGCGAAAAAAAAATAATAAAATAAAAAAATCAATTTGGATGGAAACAAAATTTCATCAAAGGGTGAGTGAATCTCCTGGGAGTGACAATCTACTCTCAAATTAAAGTTTGATACACATATTTCAAATATTTGTATACCTAACGTAAGTTTATTTCATCGAAATCAGTTAAATTGGAAAATATTTTAAAAAATTAAAAGGTGAATACGTAAAAGTTACCTGTTTATCAGGTAACAGGAAAAACGATGTAATGTGCAGGAAACTGAGTTTTTGTCAACTCTGTAGGTGTCCCGAAAATATTTGAACTGGACAACGAAAGACAACCCAAAGAAAGTAATGTACAGATCTGTACTTGTTCGTTAGAACGTTTTAGAAAAGGAAGTTTTTATACACCATTTGAAGTTCATAAATCTTCCTCACCCGCTATACCATGGCGTCAACAGTTCAAAGTTTCCTAGGAAATTATACCGATATATTTACGCTTGCAGGCGTAGTTTCTGTCTCGTATTTTGCTTTGAAGTTAGCACTTTCAATTTTAAAGGGAATCAAAGTATATTTCTTGGCAAGACATCTTGGTTTGACGAAAGACTTCAAGAAATGTGGGCAATGGGCTGGTATGTTTATAACCTTGGTAACAAGACAATTTAGCCCTTCTACCTCGGCGGCCTTGGTCGATCTGATTTAATTGGTTCTGCCCTATGTCAGTTTGCCTTATATCTAAACCCATGTAAACAAAGGAAATCAAACTCAAAGCATTGAATTATATACATTGTAACACTGAAAATTCATTTGTACCGAGAACTATTAAAGACTGGAACTCTTTGGCAGATCAGTGTGTTACAGCGAAATCTTTATATCAATTTAAATCAGAATTATTAACATTGAGTCCAGTTTCTGCTCAGCTCGACTGACATCGGCACACTCCCCTCCACTCAAAGATTAATGCTCAATAGTGAGCCACTTTTGAGTATCGTACAGATACTTAAAAGCCATGGTTGATTAGGACCTTTATCTATTATTATTGATATATATTGTCAATATATAGCAATGATCACATACACAGGTACTGCGTGTGTTCTGAACACTCGACCCACTGAACACGCCTTTTTCAAGATAGGTAGTTAGATGTCTCCTATCATGTGATTTTAGGTATCACTAGATTTTATTTAGTGCACTTTCCTTAATGCACCATTGGACCACATTGCATAATGAAGTTTGGGCTTTGCACCCCGGCACAACACAGCACATGTATTGTTTTGCATCGCCTTTCTTAAACCATCTTTTTATTTCAAATGTTGCTGCTTTCCACAAAAATGCCCTAAATTTTTATGAAATAAGCAATTATATCTTGAAAATGACGTATTGCAGATGGCAGAATGATAACCACTCCTTGACCTGACCAGAACCAATTTAATTGGAGAATGCCATGCTTTTTGTCTCGCCTGCGACGAAAGTCGCTGGAGGCGAGACATATGTATGGGAATCGGGCGGCGGCGGCGGCGTAAACACTTGACATCTTGCTTCATATCTTTGTAAGCCCAAGCCCTAGGTCCATCAAATTTGGTCCAGAGGTAGCTTATAATGAGTACTTGCCAGTCAGTCACCTGTCACCTGACCTTGACCTCAATTTCACGGTCCAGCGACTACGTTAAAGTTTTTGGGTTACGACAGTTCCTCTGTAACTACGCATGGTAGGATGACAATATTTGGTGTATAGGTTGCTGATGACTAGTACATGACTGTCTGGTAGGTGTCACCTGACCTTGACCTCAATTTCACGGTCCAGCGACTACGTTAAAGTTTTTGGGTTACGACAGTTCCTCTGTAACTACGCATGATAGGATGACAATATTTGGTGTATAGGTTGCTGATGACTAGTACATGACTGTCTGGTAGGTGTCACCTGACCTTCACCTCAATTTCACGGTCCAGCGACTACGTTAAAGTTTTTGGGTTACGACAGTTCCTCTGTAACTACGCATGGTAGGATGACAATATTTGGTGTATAGGTTGCTGATGACTAGTACATGACTGTCTGGTAGGTGTCACCTGACCTTGACCTCAATTTCACGGTCCAGCGACTACGTTAAAGTTTTTGGGTTACGACAGTTCCTCTGTAACTACGCATGGTAGGATGACAATATTTGGTGTATAGGTTGCTGATGACTAGTACATGACTGTCTGGTAGGTGTCACCTGACCTTGACCTCAATTTCACGGTCCAGTGACTACGTTAAAGTTTTTGGGTTACGACAGTTCCTCTGTAACTACGCATGGTAGGATGACAATATTTGGTGTATAGGTTGCTGATGACTAGTACATGACTGTCTGATAGGTGTCACCTGACCTTGACCTCAATTTCACGGTCCAGCGACTGTGTTAAAGTTTTTGGGTTACGATAGTTCCTCTGTAACTACGCATGGTAGGATGACAATATTTGGTATATAGGTTGCTGATGAATAGTACATGACTGTCTGGTAGGTTCCACCTGACCTTGACCTCAATTTCATGGTCCAGCGACTACGTTAAAGTTTTTGGGTTACGGCTGTTCCCCTGTAACTATGCAGGGTATGGTGACAATATTTTGTATACAGGCCGCTGCTGATATTTAATGCTATTTACGTAATGCTTATGACGAAATTTATTTTCGTTACTGATGCGGAATGCAGGCGAGACGTTTTTCTGTGTCCACACTTGTTGAACTATAGATAGTTTTTGAATATTTGAAAAAAGGAAGCTAATTGTAGAGTTCTGCTACAAAGGCTCAACTTTCTGTCATAATTTTCCTAAAACATGTAATTTATAAATAACAAATTATTGATGAAATTATGTTATTTGTTAAAAATCTTCCAATAAACAAGTTTTCAAATGGACAATCTCAGTTCCATTTTGATCAGAACTCGCAGAGTGCTTAGGCTTATTATACCATTTATAAAAATACTTGTTAAAAGTTATTCCAGCTTGTTCACTGTTTAATTTCACATTGTCTTTTGTCTATTTTTTTATTTAATAATTTAGTAATTAGTTAATCCTGTTAATTGTTTACTAAGCCATTCATGTTTACTGAAGCTGAATTTTTACTGAATTGTTTTGTCATTTTTTAAGGCCAATAATGTCAAGGTTATGCACCACCTTGTGTCAAAACAGCAGCTGATTCATGTACATATAAACTCTTCAATTTCTATATGTAGATTTTCCATATGACAGTGGAATTATTCTTTTTTTTTTTAGAAACAAATTGTTAACACTGTCATTATCAAGTTAGAACTTTTTGTTATTATTACTTTATTTTGTTTATTCCTCTGTCATATGCAAATCAATAATCACTCATTCAATAATGCCTTAACTTGAAAGGGCCTCGGTGGACGAGTGGTCAAGGTAGTTTGTCTACTATTGATCACATGTTCTGTCAACACTGAGATTGCGGGTTCGATTCTCACTGCAGGCCGGGTGTACTCGACTCCAATCTTAATTGACAAGGATTGCCAGTTTTCCTACCGCAGGTCGGGGGTTTTCTCCAGGTACTCCGGCTTCCTCCCCCAATAAAAACTGGAAGCCATGATATAGCTGAAAAATTGCTGAAAGTGGCGTTAAACACCAACAAACAAACAAACAAACTTAACTTGAAATTTTTTTTTCGATTGATGATTATACATTGAGATTTATCTGCTCAGTTATTATCTTCTGCATGTTTCATCAGTATAATTTGTAGATGACGGGTCTTATGAACACATTGCTGAAAATCGAAATTTCTGTGTTCATGGACACTTGTGAACTCCAAAGGATGTTTGAGTTTCGACAATCAACATGGAAGTCTAACATAATATTACATTTTCCTATCAAGCACCCATTTTGTGTTCTGCTTTTTTCAGTGGTAACTGGTGCTACAGATGGCATAGGAAAAGGATATACTCATCAGGTATGATGTGTGTGTCAGAAAGCCTCACTGTGAATGTTCCTATTTAAAACGTGGCCACAACTGGGTTTTAGATGGGATATTTAAATAATAAGTCTTTGTGGACAAGTCAAATACATGAACAGGGCTCACCACACCGGGCCAAGTGGGCGACAAAGTCGCCCTACTAGCATGACTAGGACCTGAAGTCGCCCTAAGGCGCCTCAAAAGCGAAGTCGAAGTCGCCCTGTCATTTCTCTCAAGTCGCCCGATGGTTCACATAAGATACTTGTAAATCTGGTCCAAATACTTCACCCAGACAAACAAATTAATCAGTAAATGTGTAATTCCAAATAAAAAAACGGCAAACAATATGCGGATGTGACTAATTACCGGAAGTGAACAACCAAGAAAAGTAATGTACAACGGCCTATAATGAAAAACCGTAATTTTTTGATAAACAAACACTTTTAATTGGTTTCAAACTTCAGTTCTTTCCAAGAGTATTGTACTTTAACAGTTTTTTTTTTATAAGTATATGGGCTCCACTTGAAAGAATAAAGATGTATAGTAATTACTGACATCATGATAAGTTCTGTAGATGGGTGTCCCATGAAGCAATTTAATTTGGATCAGCACAACTTTGTCCAAGTGGAAGTGTGCTGAACAGAAGAATTATTTCTGGGTTTAATGTTATGTTATTCTATCTATCTTCTTTAGAAATTTGCTCAGATAAACATGGCATGTTCATAACAAACTTAGGAATATTATGATACAAGAACTCATGAATGAAATTTATGTCTACCCATATACAAATATTTTTGTTGATCTTTTTTTATTTCTGAATACCTTGTACAGCTACAACTACTGAAGTAGATAGAAAAGTAGTCCCTATATCAGGTGTTTTTTTCATTGATTAATGATAAATGTTATGTGCTATTTGATATTGCATACCATGAATTATTATGAAAAAGAAAAATCTAAGTGTGTTATGGTTTTAAAACACAAGAGAAATAATCCTGGAAATTGATGTAAATAATGATAAATGTATGTAAGTACTGCGAAATTAATTATTTGTACGGCCCCCCTGACTTCTCCCTAGTGTCTCCTGAAGTCTCCCTATCAGGGCCTGACTTCTCCCTGTTTGGCTGCCAGGGAGAAGTCACTTCTCCCTACTTTTTTAGAGTGTGGTGACCCCTGATGAACATGCAGTCAAATTAAAATGTTTCTTTATAAATTAAAATAAAAGACATGTCTTTTAGAGAAAACTGCCAAAATATTTCTATGAACTGTATTTTATGCAGTGTTCTAGGATTCCCATTTCCCGTCACCTGTGAAACTTGATTTCTCAGCACGGGAAAGCCAATTTTGTTGTCCTGGTCACCCGTGGGCAAGTACACATTAAAAGTCGGGATTCTTGAAAAAATGTTCATTATTGCCCTGGCAGGATACAAAAATACATTAATTTTGTTCAATAGTTTTTTTTTTAATCAAGATAAAAAAAATCAAGTGTGGATATTTGTTTTCGTTTTTATTTGATCAATGTTATACAGGTGCTTGTAATTTTCACCACAACATTTTTGAGATCAAGTATGAATGTATAGTAAGTACCGAATCAAACCCAGTAAAATTGGCAAAATCCAGTTTTTGGGGGAAACAATTTTCTGGGTTTTTTTGGTTTTTTTTTTGTAAATTTGGTAATGAATTAAATTATATAATATTGAAGTTTTTTCTTACCTTAACTTGTAAAAAAATTGACCAGGATGAAAATTGTGTATGTACAAATATGTGTATTACATTATATTTTGAGATGTATGGGGGTTTTGTACTGTTTGTTTCATAAAAATATGTACAACAAGAAACCTAAGCCAGCTTCTTAGACAGAATTGCAAATAGTTGTTGTTTCCAAATATAAATGTACTGAATACTTGGAAACAATAACTATTGTGGAATTCTGTACAAGAAGAAAATCTTCAATTGGTACATACAGTATCTGTATATTTTTAATTAAAAATTAACATGTCATTAAAACTTTGTGGGAAAGTTTACGTGAGATGTGGGATAGCCAGTTATAGAGGACACTTTCCAGTGTAAAGTTCAGTTAGCAAAAAAATCCTATGCTTGCCTGAAAAAAAGTTTTATGATTACCCACTGGTACATGTAGTACATTTAACATTATAATCATTATAAAAACATTATACCATTTGATAATTAAATTCTTAATAGTAGTGCTTGGTCCTACTTACATTAACTAACACCACAACTGTAAAGCATTTATCACAGCTATTACAACGTAGAACCGACCCAAATCATTTTTATTAAAGCCTGTTGGATACGATTTACAACTGTTGGCAGTTTTGTCGGTTTGTAACAGAAAAAGCCTTTTTATACCCCCCACAAACTTGTTTGAGGGGTAAATTGGAATCACCCTGTCTGTCTGTCCACATCCCTTGTAAGCACAACTTCTTCTAAACCGCTTGATGAAATTTAATCAAACTTAGTATAAAGGAAGTACATTATATGAAGATGTGCAGGAGGGATTTTTATTGACCTCGGATATCATTAAGGGAAGATAATTGGACTTGAAAGCGAAGCGCGGGGGATTCCCTTTGTGAGCGTGCTCACAGTCCACACTTGTTTATTCTTGTATCAATCTTTTTTGAATGAACCAAAGATTGTATTTGTCTACCTATTGAAGGTTGTTGATGTAGCATTGCCTTTGCTGGCTACCTCAAAAGATATGGAATTTTATTTGAAATTACTTTATATATTGTAACATTAATACAACATTTTAAAATTATATATGTAATTTTTCAAATATTTGAAATTTTTATATTAACATACTTTTTTATAATGGTAAAAATAACAAAAAAGGTGTTTAATGTACCTGGTAGCAATGAATACTACTAGTATATACCAAGATCAATTTCTCTTTTTTACAAAAGGAACTACATCAAATCTACAAATACGATGATAGGATAAGTTGTGAAGCATTAAATATTAGTATTGTACCCTTTTTTGTAAATATCGGAGACAACTCAAACATATTTTCATGGAAATGCTATATATATAAACTACTTGTAATGTAAATCTGGTACAGTATAAAAAGTTTGAAGATACATTTTCTCTTAAAAGAAAAACAGTATTACAGTACTTCCTGATAACATAATGGTTTTATTTTGACAGCTTGCTAAGATTGGAATGGATATAGTTTTAATAAGCAGGACAAAGGCTAAATTAGAAGACTGTGCAAAAGAAATCGGTAGGTTTAGAAATATCTCTGTATAATAATATGATATTATTATATAATTATATAAGGTTTGGCATAAATTTGAACTTATACATGTGTTTTAGAATCTATCCCTAATGCTTTTTGACTATCCTCAATATTAGCTCAAAATTAGTTGTTGCTATATAGCAATATTTGTATACCCCCCAACCCATTTAAGCTGTGTGTATATAGTGGTAGAGTTGTCCTTCCTTCCATTATTCTTTTTCTTATTAGGCCAAACAAAAAAATATGTGTGTTTCCGGTTACATAGAATTATAAATAGGTAGGTAGGTCGATTTTTATTATTTTATTTTTTATTTTTTTTTTTTGCAATCGTGAATCGTGTTGGTTAAATTAGTAATTTAAATCTTGACCTTTATCTTTTATACCTTTGTACATGTAGGTGTAAAGCTAGTAAGTTTCAAGAATTTACCATAAAGCCTTTAAAAGTCTAGACTAATACAGTCATTAAATGAGCTATCAATATCGTTACATGCGTTAATATGTTTAGCCGCCATGTTGGGGCGGAAGTATGAAAATAGAACTAAAACCCGGAACAATGCCGGGAGTTTTCCGGTTCGAAGTAACCTATGTTAAAAACGCAAAAAAAAACTTTAGGCTCGGCTTCAAAAAAATAGGTAGGGTCTGGGTTTTTTTTTGGCCTTAGCAACTCCTCCTACACTACTGAATGGTAGGGCACGTGTTGGAGGGCGACTCGGTGGAAGAAACAGCTTTACCGGGTTCCCACTTCAACCTCCATCATCTTATAAGCGAAGTGAAGGCGCCCTTTCATTTTGTAGAAACACCTGATGTCGCCTTTCAAATTTTAAGAAATCTTCATATTTTTGATACGGCGTCATGTTTATCATTATTATGTTTACACGCAGCAAAGTGCAACTGGTACCGAAAACCAGTTCAGTGCAAAAGAACTTGTGAAAATTTCCGGAGTAGATATGAATTTGGTTCCTGGGATTGCAAATATACTATGCTGATAGTGTTGAAATTAGTATTGCAATGATAGAAGCATAGTAAAAATAGTATTTTGGAAGTTACTTTAATAGTGAATTTTACTATACAATTTTACATTAACTACATAATATATTATGTGTCACAATGATGTAATTTTCTACTTCTAGTTCTAATAGTACTTCATTATAATTCACTCCATTTGTGTACCAATGACAAAGAAACATTTATTTTAATTAATGAACAGTTTTGTGTCAGTTGAATTTTTTTTAATTGTTATGTTTAATACATTTATGAAATTGTGTGATATAAGTATACTGAATAGTTAATCAAATCTTTGATACTTTATACACACTAAATTAAACTGCTAAAAAACATATAACAATAAAAATGCAAATGGCAACACTTATTAAAAAAAAAACTAAGAAAACAGCATGCTTTTGTGGCATATAATGCAACTTCTCCATGTTGTCCACCCACTTCTTCCTGTTCTATCCTCACTTCTCCATGTTGTCCACCCACTTCTTCATGTTCTATCCTCACTTCTCCATGTCATCCACCTAAAAGAAAAGTGACTTCTCCCTATAATTTTGTCTCAACATGAGCCCTGCTGAATGGAATTTAAATAAACTTACACAGAATCTGTGTCACATAATGTCATCTGCACCTGATATTGAACATTTTGATTGTATTGATATTTGAGATCTCCCATAGAAAAACAAGGACTGCCATTCTTTTACATACTGGGTAATTATTTTATGTAATTAACTCCTGCTACAGTTTTCTACCCAGATGTTTTGTAATTATGAAGCAGGAGGTATCAGTAAGTGAGCATGGCTCACAGTATTTTTAGTTTATTATTACTGTAATTAATTTTTTGTTATCTGTAGCTTTTATACCCACACTCCCCATAATGGATTAGGGGCAGTTTTCTGCAAAGCTTTTTGATATGAGGGGTGAATCACGCTCACATGATCAATTTTTGTGAGTGAAATTCTAAAAAGTGGATGAATTTTTCAAAGTGGAAAAAAAAGGTTAGACTAATGAATTGACCTAAAGACTGGCATATTAAGGATAATTGCACACAATTTTTTTGTGTGTATATTTTGTTTGTAGTGTCTGTTATCTTGTCCTCCACTTAGTGTGTTTAATTTTTTTTTACGTTGCTTTTTGGCTAACCTTATTTTACTTTAATTTTAACCTAATTGATAAAACCTTCTAAGCAATGATATTTTAAGATTAATTATATTTCTGATCATTTAAATAAGTAAAATCTGTATTGTTATATTTTATTTCAGAACAAAAATATAAAGTTAAGACAAGGATAATTGCTGCAGACTTCTGTAATGGGCTACCAATATATACTTCTATCAGAGATCAGTTAGCTGGATTGGATATAGGAGTTCTAGGTTAGTATTTACATGTAGTTTTTAATAACTCCTTTGTTAATATAAAGCCATAAAAATAATTATGGGATTGTTTTTTCAAACCAACATACCATATAAGACAATATCTAACATTTTATACTTTTTTATGCCCCGTGTCGACATGATGGAGGCATTAAGTTTTACTCATGTACGTCCTTCCATCGTCTGTATGAATTTCTGTCAAGCTTTTCTCAGAAACCGAACATGAGAACATTTTGAAATTTGGCAGGGTGGTTCAGTTTCTTAAGTTGTACGTCCTAATCGACTTTCAGACCTGTCGGACAACTACTTCCTGTTTGGGACTTCATTTGTACATATGTACATGTACGTCCATCTGTCCCTGCGAATTACCGTAAAGCTTTTCTCTGAAACCGTACGTGAAAACAATTTGAAATTTGGCAGGGTGGTTCAGTATCACAAGTTGTACGTAAAGAATCCTTACTAAATGTTATTGGTTTAAAAAACAAAATCATGCAATATCAATCATATGAGAGATATATTGCTATTAAAAATAACAATATACATGTATTGGCATTTGAAAACTTTTGGGCCCCTATGGGTATCATACTTCCTTATTAAGTTATTGTCAGTTTGTCTTTTTTTTTTACAACAATATTTTATAGGTATATATAAATAGTCAGTAAGTTATACAATATTTTTGTTATAAAACAGTGCATAATTTTTTAAACAGTATTTGAATGTGTATGTATATATGAGTTTATAAATGAGTGTTTGTGAGTTTTTAATCTGTATGAACTTTTTTTTTCTGTTTTTCTTTTAGGAAAATAAATTAAAAAAAAAATATAGTCAATAATAAATATTCATACATTATGCAACCTCCTAACATCTTTGTCAGGTAATGGTTGTAGGGAGGTAATGTAAAAAGCCTGACTATAAAAACAAATAAAAAAAAAAGAAAAGTTGTATGTCCTAAGCAACTTTCAGACCTATCAGACAACTACTTCTTGTTTGGGACTTCATTTAGCGGGAGCATCTGTGTCCCATGGAATAGTGTTAAAAACACTTATTTACTTTAAATTTTGTTAAGGAATTTTGTACAGTTAGTTGCAACCTCGAATTTTGATGTCGTCAGTCGGAAACAAGTGTCACTTGTAGTTTTTTGCTCCTTCCATTCGTTGAGTGATTCCCGCCTCACCTATTGATTTTTTGGTAATAGGTGTGTTAGTTTTGGCACACCTTTCTGTCCATGAATCTAATCACATCAGGTATTCAAAGAGACCAATAATTGACACATGATTTCTCACTCCGTGCATGTCCGATTGTTATAGATTTTATGCAACAATAAAACCTGTTGAATGAACAATTATGTAAAACGAACAAAAAATAAAGACGTCTGAGTGACGAGGTTTAAAAAATGTTACTGCCTTTCTGCAACAAAATACTTTCATTACCAATTTCTGCAGTTCCAACATATGCCTTGTACAGGACCCTGTTTATTACGGCAAGACGATTCTGCAGTCATTTTGGTCACGGAACATACGCGAACAATTATCACTAAAAAAATTGAATGCCATGTTTTTTCGCGGACTTTGCGGAATCCATCTTGGCCGCAGTGTATGTGTCCTTTTTTAAAAATTGTATCCAAGGTTTTGATGTGTGTCTTTGTTTATAAATTGTATCCTGGGTTTTGAAGTGTGTCTTTGTTTATAAATTGTATCCAGGGTTAATTGATGTGTGTCTTGTATCCAAGGTTTTGATGCATGTGTGTCTTTGTTTATAAATTGTATCCTGGGTTTTGAAGTGTGTCTTTGTTTATAAATTGTATCCAGGGTTTTGATGTGTGTCTTTGATTATAAATTGTATCCTGGGTTTTGAAGTGTGTCTTTGTTTATAAATTGTATCCAGGGTTTTGATGTGTGTCTTTGATTATAAATTGTATCCTGGGTTTTGAAGTGTGTCTTTGTTTATAAATTGTATCCAGAGTTAATTGATGTGTGTCTTGTATCCATGGTTTTGATGTGTGTCTTTGTTTATAAATTGTATCCAGTGTTTTGATGTGTGTCTTGTATCCAGTGTTTTGATATGTGTCTTTGTTTATAAATTGTATCCAGTGTTTTGATATGTGTCTTCGTTTATAAATTGTATCCAGGGTTAATTGATGTGTGTCTTGTATTCATGGTTTTGATGTGTGTCTTTGTTTATAAATTGTATCCAAGGTTTTGATGTGTGTCTTTGTTTATAAATTGTATCCAGGGTTTTGATGTGTGTCTTTGTTTATAAATTGTTTCCAGGGTTAATTGATCTGTGTCTTGTATCCATGGTTTTGATCTGTGTCTTGTATCCATGGGGCCAAGCCTAAAAATATCTTTGTTTGCTGTTGCCTACAGCATGTTAAAGTGGTGGGTAGGTAGGTAGGCCTATTTTTTTTAGCTCACCTGGACCAAAGGTCCATGTGAGCTTTTGCTATCACTTGGCGTCCGTCGTCTATCGTCCGTCGTAAACTTTTTAAAAAATCTTCTCATCTGAAACCACTGGGCCAATTTTTTTCAAACTTGGCCACAATCATCCTTAGGGTTCCTAGTTTCAAGTTTGTACCCAGGGTGTTGATCAACAGACAAATATGGCCGCTGTTACTAAAAATAGAACATGGGGGTCAACACAGGTTTTTGATCATTATCTAAAAAACTATAATAGCTATAGAGAAAACCGTTACTTCAAATTGATTAGCACATTAAGGTCTACAATAGTTGCTATTAGTGCGAAGTTGTGTATTGGCGTCTTGTAGGAGTTATTGCCCTTTTTTGATGATTTTTGACAAAATTTTTGGTATTTACAATATAACCTGAAAACTATATGAGGTAGAGTGAAACTGTAAATGGCAAAAATGATCAGTAAAAAAAGCCCTAAAATTCACTTTATTGGTCTGAAATTGTCAGATGACTCCTTATATGAGTTATTGCCCTTAAATGGTAATTTTTTATGAAATTTTCCGTTTTTTTTTCCTGTAACTTTAAAACTATAACAGCCAGAGTAAAACTGTAAATAGCAAAAATGATCAACAATACCATCCATACAATTCACTGTATTAGTCTGAAATTGTCAGATGACTCCTTATAGGAGTTATTGCCCTTAAATGGCAATTTTTAATGAAATTTTCCGTTTTTGTCCTGTAACTTGAAAACTATAGCAGCTAGATTAAAAAAACTGTAAATTGCACAAATGATCAGCAATAAAGACCCTACAATTCTCTTGATTGGTCTGAAATTGTCAGACAACTCCTTAAATAAGTTATTGCCCATAAATGACAATTTTTTGTGAAATTTTCCGTTTTTGTCTGTAACTTAAAAACTGTAACAGCTAGAGTGAAACTGTTAATAGCAAAAATGAACCGCAATACAAGCCCTACAAATTACTATTAAGTCTGAAATTGTCAGATGACTCCTTATAGGAGTTATTGCCCTTAAATTGAAATTTTTTATGAAATTTTCCGTTTTTGTCCTGTAACTTAAAAACCATAACAGCTAGAGTGAAATAATAAATTGCAAAAATGATCAGCAAAAAAAAGCCCTACAATTCATTTAATAGGTCTGAAATTGTCAGATGACTCCTTATAGGGGTTATTGCCCTTAAATGACAATTTTGTTATGAAATTTTCCATTTTTGTCCTGTAACTTGAAAACTATAGTAGCTAGATTAAAACTGTAAATTGCACAAATGATCAGCAATAGAAGCCCTACAAATGATTGCTTAGTCCAAAATTGCAAGATGACTCTTTATAGGAGTTATTGCCCTTTCATTATGAATTTGGAAAAATGAACAGTTTTTTAATTATAAATTAGTCTATAACGCACCTATTAGTAGAGTAAAACTGTAAATTTCTTAAGTACCCTAAAGGACAATGCCTAAAAACCATTTAATTTTCAGAAATTGTCTATGGCACCTTAT
Source organism: Limnoperna fortunei (assembly GCA_944474755.1). NCBI lineage: Eukaryota > Metazoa > Mollusca > Bivalvia > Mytilida > Modiolidae > Limnoperna > Limnoperna fortunei. Next base: position 47,577,029 of record OX104120.1, read on the forward strand.
AGGAGTTATTGTATTTAACAAATTTTTTGAAGAAATGTTTAGTTTTTGCACAGTAACTTAAAAGCTATAACAACTAGACTGAAACTGTTAATTTCAAAAATTTTAATATAGTTTAAGTCATTTGGATTCCAGGTGAGCGATAACAGGCTCCTGGGAGCCTCTAGTTGTAGGTGATGCCATGTATTAAAGAATATCATAATATGGCTGTCAGACATGCAAACATTTTTGTGTTTGTTAAATATTGATTTCCTGTTTCTTTGTATGACTCATGTTGCACAATTAAATACAGACAGAGTACATATCCTGTTAATGGCTGTTTTTTTTTTTTAATTTCATAATGCTTCTTTCCAAATATTCCACTATTTCAGTGATGCACTTAGTACATGTACCATTGCTGTATTCAGTTAGGATATTGCAATACCCCTAAATTCCAATACTGTTTTATTTAAATACATGTTAATTGTTATGTTTTAAAAATATGTATTTTTTCATGTTTTCTGGGGGGGGGGGGGGGGGGGTGGGGTGGGCCTAGGTGGCCAAGTGGTTAAGGTGGTTTGTCTACTACTGATCACGTGGTCTGTCAACACTGAGATTGCAGGTTCGATTCTCATTGCATGCAGGGTGTACCCGACTCCAATCTTAATTGACAAGGATTGCCAGTTTTCCTACTGCAGGTCTGAGGTTTTCTTTGGGTACTCCAGCTTCCTCTCCCAATAAAAACTGAACGCCATGATATAGCTGAAAAATTGCTGAAATTGTCGTTAAAACAATATTCAAACAAACATGTTTTCTGACACAGTTTTATGGTGGCCTATCGAACTCGGTCTTATTTTACCAGACAGGTTCACTTTGCTATACCTGGCAGATTTTACTTGCCAGTATGCACTGGTATGGAAAATGTTTTACTTTTAGTCTGGTAAAAGCATTTAACACTGTAGATCCATTATTTGATGTAACCCTTGGTTCAGAAGAGTCTGGGTTGAACAGGTCAATTTCCAATGTAGCAAATTTCAAATCGTCATCAAATTATTTTACACCACTAACTGTTTCCTCAATATCAAGATAAAAATTATTCCGAGGACAGGGAGGACAGCTTTGGTGAAACAGCGATGGTCACAGTGTCAGCTTTCCCTAAAGATGACAGGACAGGCCTGTGTCTGGGTCTACCTCGTCTTAAAAAGTTCTTGTAGGAGCTCCCTCCAGTCCATGTTATATCGGTTTGGTGTTCATATAACCTATTTCTTTTAATGTTTTTAGTGACACCTGATTGTTTCAGTAAGACGTTTGTGAAAAAAGTGACATGGGAACTATTCCTCGATTTCGGTTTTCCTTCCATCACCAACCAGGTGTAGGACCACCAAATACTGGGAACCAGTCCAGAGATTGTACTAAAAGTAGTACTATACAACAGACAGGTTCACTCTTGCCTCATATAGAATTTGAACCGCACATGATACCAGAATAAATTTGGTATTTTTGGAAAGCTGAATATTCTAGGCAACTTGAAGATAAAGTTTTATTGGTTCTAAATGCACATAAAAATGTTGAGAGTCAATTAGGGACAAGCACTATTTTTGGACTGTAATAGAAAGTGAAAGTAGATTTTTAGACCATGTGGACTTCGGGTTGAGCGTTCGTTCTTATATGCAATAAAACATATCGTGAAATTTTGACAGAATGTTCAGCCAGTGCATTTTTATAGCTACAGAATTGTCACTTAATTTGAAACAAAGGTAAATTTTATAGGATAAGTCAAAATTATCAAATTTTAATATAGACGAAGAGTAAAAAAAACAATGGTGGTTCTACACCACCACGCTTAAATTATTCAATGTCAGCTTGACAAGTACTTGCTTAAACCTTTTATTTAAAGCGTTTTTATTGATAAATTCTAAAATGGAACAAAAATCGGAAACTAGTATGAAAAAAATCAGGAAAAAAAAATTTCGTTTTACAAACTTGAAAAAAATATTTGAGTTGCAACGTTTTTTCGGGGTCGGGCCGCACCAGCAAACAAACAAATTTTTATTTTAGGCCTGGTTTTGATGTGTGTCTTTGCTTTTAAATTGTATCCAGGGTTTTGATGTGTGTCTTTGTTTATACATTGTATCCAGGGTTGTGATGTGTGTCTTTGTTATGCCCCTGCGACAATAAATTGGTGGGGGCATATTAATTTACCCTTGTTAGTCTGTCGTCTGTTTTGCTGTCTGTCCGGATTAGCTTGTCCAGCTAACTCCTGCTACAGTTTTTGGGCTACAACATTAATATTTTGCAAAATGTTTGTATGCATGTACATAATGAAGATATGCAGGCCCAAAGGATTTTAATTATGATTAAATTTTCATAAAATTGGAGTAAGTTGAACTTTGTAGGTTGCAAGCGATATTGGGGTACAATTTTTGTGCGGCCATCTTCTCCTTCAACTTAAAAGCTACAGTGTTTATATTTGGTATGATATATGAAAACATAATGTGGGTGTGCAAGGCCAAAGTATTTTGATTTTTGTCAAATATTCTTAAAATTACAGATAGTTGGACTTAGTTTAATTTGCAGACCAGATAACTGTAAAAGAGGTGCATATCTTTTTCCGCTTTATCTTCTCCTTCATTAGCTCACCTGACCCAAAGGGTCATGTGAGCTATTGTTATCACTTTGCGTCCGTCTGCGTCGTCGTCGGCGTCGGCGTTGTCGTCGGCATCTGTAAACTTTTTAAGCTCACCTGGCCGAAGGCCATGTGAGCTTATGCCATCACTATGCGTCCGTCGTCGTCCGTCGTCCGTCGTCCGTCGTCGTCCGTTAACAATTTCAAAAATCTTCTTGTCTGAAACTACTGAACCAATTTGACTGAAACTTGATAGAAATGATAAATGACATGTTGGCTACAAACGATCCTCATTTTAAATTGATCCTATAAAAAACATGGCCGCCATTGCTAAAAATAGAACAGGGGGGTAAAACAGCAGTTATTTGCAAATAACTCAAAAACGGTGACAGATATCAAAATTCTGGCATAGGGTAAAAGTGATCAGCACGTGAAAATCTACCTACCCTGAAATTTTGAAGAAATTCCAACAAACCATGTGGGAGTTATTGCCCCTTTTCTTGATTTTTTCTGAGTTTTGCACTAATTTTGTCTTATATCTCAAGAACTATATAAGATATTGAAGTTATTTCAATTGCATATTGTTCAGCTAAGTAAGCTCTACAAAATTGTCATGGGTTGAAAATGTCAGATGACCCCTTATAGGGGCTATGGCCTCTTAAATGCCAGAAATAGTGGTTTTACCCTTATAGATTGCGAACCGTCCGTTAACAATTTCAAAAATCTTCTTGTCTGAAACTACTGAACCAATTTGACTGAAACTTGATAGGAATTATAAATGACATGTTGGCTACAAACGATCCTCATTTTAAATTGATCCGATAAAAAACATGGCCGCCGTTGCTAAAAATAGAACAGGGGGGTAAAACAGCAGTTTTTTGCAAATAACTCAAAAACGTTGACAGATATCAAAATTCTGGCACAGGGTAAAAGTGATCAGCACGTCAAGATCTACCTACCCTGAAATTTTGAAGAATGTCAGATGACCCCTTATAAGGGCTATGGCCCCTTAAATTGCAGAAATAGTTTTTTTACCCTTATAGATTGTGAACGATAGAAGATAGGGAAAAGGTTTTGCTTGCTTAAATGTTCAGCTAATTGAGCTCTACAAAATTGTCCATTGGATTGAAATTGTCAGATGACCCCTTATAGGGGTTATGGCCCCTTAAATGCCAAAAATACTGCTTTTAGCCTTATAGATTGTGAACGATAGAAGATAGAGAAAAGGTTTTGGTTAATTATATGTTCAGCTAATTGAGCTCTACAAAATTGTCCATTAGGTCGAAATTGTAAGATAACCCCTTATAGGGGTTATGGCCCTTTAATAAATGTAAACAATAGTCTAAATTGGATTGATGTAGTCGGGTGATTAATTAAATTGGTTATAGCCCCTAAAAGGTCAACAAACTGTTTTAGCTAACACGAGTAAAGGTGGTCTACTTGTGTTTACCATTACCATTACAGACAAAGTTTTAACAGTGGACTCTATAGGAATATTTTTCAAATGCCAACTTTTCTGAACTGCAAAGCTGATTCAAGCCATATTATTGTATGTGAATACTTATTGGATGGTTCCCTTAAAAGTTTATGCTTGCTCATTTGATCTAAAATCAACAATGGCTGCAATTGTAGGAATCAATTTTACATGCAAATCTATATATAGGAAAAATGTCTGAAGCTATTGAATCAATTGAAACCAAACAGCAGGATTCATTGGATGGTCTCAAAGATCATGTTATTTATAACAGTAAAAAATTTAAAGTTACAGGACTTAGTTTGACAATGTGGATATGCCATCTTCTTTGCCTATATAAATCAGGTGAGCGATACAGGCTCTAGAGAGCCTCTTGTACATTTTAATCTTCTTTTCTGAAACCACTTGGACAATTGAAACCAAACTTGGCCATAATGTTCATTGGATGGACCTTTACAAAGTTTGTGTTTTTTATTTTGATTGGTAAACCAATATGGCCGCCACCTCAAGACATAGTTTAACATAGGACCCTATGGGAAAAAAGTTAAAAAGGGCTACTTCTCTGAAACCGTTTAAGCAATCAAAACAAAACTTACTAGCAATATTGTGTGGATGGTCCTCTATAAAGTTTGTGTTTTTGATGGGAATTGGAAATTCAAAATGGCCGCCACCGCAGGTCAGTTTACAAATGTAACATAGAACCCTATGGGAAAAAGTTTTAAAAGGCTTCTTCTCTGAAACCGGTTAATCAATGGAAACAAAAACTTACTAGCAATATTGTTTGGATGGTCCTCTATAAAGTTTGTGTTTTTTATGGCAATTGGAAATTCAAAATGGCTGCCACCGCAGGACTTAATTTAACATTGGACCCTATGGGAAAAAGTTTGAAAGGCTTCTTTTCTGAAACCGGTCAACCAATGGAAACAAAACTTACTAGCAATATTGTTTGGATGGTCCTCTATAAAGTTAATGTTTTTTATCCCAATCGGAAATTCAAAATGGCCACCACCGCAGGACTTGGTTTAACATTCGACCCTATGAGAAAAAAGTTTAAAAGGGCTTCTTCCCTGAAACCATTTAACCAATCAAAACAAAACTTACTAACAATATTGTTTGGATGGTCCTCTATAAAGTTAATGTTTTTTATCCCAATCGGAAATTCAAAATGGCCACCACCGCAGGACTTGGTTTAACATTCGACCCTATGAGAAAAAAGTTTAAAAGGGCTTCTTCTCTGAAACCGTTTAACCAATCAAAACAAAACTTACTAACAATATTGTTTGGATGGTTCTCTATAAAGTTAATGTTTTTTATGGCAATTGGAAATTCAAAATGGCTGCTACTGCAGGACTTAGTTTAACATAGGACCCTATGGGAAAAAGTTTTTAAAGGCTTCTTCTCTGAAACCGGTTAATCAATGGAAACAAAAACTTACTAGCAATATTGTTTGGATGGTCCTCTATAAAGTTTGTGTTTTTTATGGCAATTGGAAATTCAAAATGGCTGCCACCGCAGGACTTAATTTAACATTGGACCCTAAGGGAAAAAGTTTGAAAGGCTTCTTTTCTGAAACCGGTCAACCAATGGAAACAAAACTTACTAGCAATATTGTTTGGATGGTCCTCTATAAAGTTAATGTTTTTTATCCCAATCGGAAATTCAAAATGGCCACCACCGCAGGACTTGGTTTAACATTCGACCCTATGAGAAAAAAGTTTAAAAGGGCTTCTTCTCTGAAACCGTTTAACCAATCAAAACAAAACTTACTAACAATATTGTTTGGATGGTCCTCTATAAAGTTTATGTTTTTTATGGCAATTGGAAATTCAAAATGGCCGCTACCGCAGGACTTAGTTTAACATAGGACCCTATGGGAAAAAGTTTTTAAAGGCTTCTTCTCTGAAACCGGTTAATCAATGGAAACAAAAACTTACCAGCAATATTGTTTGGATAGTCCTGTATAAAGTTTACCGGTATGTTTTTTATGGCAATTGGAAATTCAAAATGGGCACTACCGCAGGACTTAGTTTAACATAGGACCCTATGGGAAAAAGTTTTCAAAAGCCTTCTTCTCTGAAACCGGTTAATCAATGGAAACAAAAACTTACTAGCAATATTGTTTGGATGGTCCTCTATAGAGTTTATGTTTTTTATGGCAATTGAAAATTCAAAATGGCCGCCACCTCCGCTGGACTTAGTTTATCATAGGACCCTATGGGCAAATAAAAAAATCTTCTCTATACAACCGGTTAACCAATGAAACAAAGCTTTCTAGTAATATTGTTTGGATGGTCCTATTTAAAGTTTATTGAAAATTACAGGACTTACTTTAACATCAGGGAAATGCCACCTTCATTGCCTATAAAATCAGGTGAGCGATACAGGCTCTTAAGAGCCTCTGGTTTTAATAGCTACAGCATTTAAAAGCTTGTTTGTACACATAACGTTAAATTGCAGAACTAAAGGATTTTGATTTTGATTTTAGTTTCATACATTAAGACATAGTTGGACTTTGTCAGTTTGCAGTTCAGATAGGTGTTGGATGGGTTGCATTTTGTTACACACTGACTGTTCAACCTGTATGTATTTTCCAGCTGTGGGCATACATTTCATCTAGTTTATAAATTGTATCCAGGGTTTCGATGTGTGTCTTTGTTTATAAATTGTATCCAGTGTTTTGATGTGTGTCTTTGTTTATAAATTGTATCCATTGTTTCGATGTGTGTCTTTGTTTATAAATTGTATCCATGGTTTTGATATGTGTCTTTGATTATAAATTGTATCCAGTGTTTTGATATGTGTCTTTGTTTATAAATTGTATCCATGGTTTCGATGTGTGTCTTTGTTTATAAATTGTATCCAGTGTTTTGATATGTGTCTTTGTTTATACATTGTATCCATTGTTTGGATGTGTGTCTTTGTTTATAAATTGTATCCATGGTTTTGATATGTGTCTTTGATTATAAATTGTATCCAGTGTTTTGATATGTGTCTTTGTTTATAAATTGTATATCCATGCATGGTTTTGATGTGTCTTTGATAATAAATTGTATCCAGTGTTTTGATATGTGTCTTTGTTTATAAATTGTATCCATGGTTTCGATGTGTGTCTTTGTTTATAAATTGTATCCAGTGTTTTGATATGTGTCTTTGTTTATACATTGTATCCATTGTTTCGATGTGTGTCTTTGTTTATAAATTGTATCCATGGTTTTGATATGTGTCTTTTATTATAAATTGTATCCATTGTTTTGATATGTGTCTTTGTTTATAAATTGTATCCATGGTTTTGATATGTGTCTTTGATTATAAATTGTATCCAGAATGAGTGTTTTGATATGTGTCTTTGTTTATAAATTGTATCCAGGGTTTCAATGTGTGTCTTTGTTATGATTTGTATCCAGGGTTTTGATGTGTGGGTTTGTTATGATTTGTACCCAGGGTTTCAATGTGTGTCTTTGTTAAGATTTGTATCCAGGGTTTCGATGTGTGTGTTTGTTATGATTTGTATCTAGGGTTTCAATGTGTGTCTTTGTTAAGATTTGTATCCAGGGTTTATAGATGTGTGTCTTTGTTATGATTTGTACCCAGGGTTTCGATGTGTGTCTTTGTTATGATTTGTATCCAGGGTTTATAGATGTTTGTCTTTGTTATGATTTGTATCCAGGGTTTCTTTGTTTATAAGTTGTATTCAGGGTTTTGATGAATCAACAAACTTGGCAATTTATCTGTTATTTAATAAAAAACAGAGGTTAAATAGAACATATATGTTGACTGTATCTTAAATGGCCCATATTTGTTGACTTATCTTGACAATTTAACAGCTGGAGATAAAAAAAGTTAATTTTCAGAAACCAATGTGTTATTTGTCTCCCAAGTGTCCTTTCCTAGTTTTTATGTTCGTTTTCAGAAGCCAATGTGTTATTTGTCACCTTAGTGTCCCTTCCTAGTTTTTATGTTTGTTTTCAGAAGCCAGTGTGTTATTTGTCGCCTTAGTGTCCCTTCCTAGTTTTTATGTTTGTTTTCAGAAGCCAGTGTGTTATTTGTCGCCTTAGTGTCCCTTCCTTGTTTTTATGTTCATTTTCAGAAGCCAATTGTGTTATTTGTCACCTTAGTGTCCCTTCCTTGTTTTTATGTTCATTTTCAGAAGCCAATGTGTTATTTGTCACCTTAGTGTCCCTTCCTTGTTTTTATGTTCGTTTTCAGAAGCCAGTGTGTTATTTGTCGCCTTAGTGTCCCTTCCTAGTTTTTTTGTTAGTTTTCAGAAGCCAATGTGTTATTTGTCACCTTAGTGTCCCTTCCTTGTTTTTATGTTCGTTTTCAGAAGCCAGTGTGTTATTTGTCGCCTTAGTGTCCCTTCCTAGTTTTTTTGTTAGTTTTCAGAAGCCAATGTGTTATTTGTCACATTAGTGTCCCTTCCTTGTTTTGATGTTCGTTTTCAGAAGCCAGTGTGTTATTTGTCTCCTTAGTGTCCCTTCCTAGTTTTTATGTTCGTTTTCAGAAGCCAATGTGTTATTTGTCACCCAAGTGTCCCTTCCTAGTTTTTATGTTAGTTTTTCACTTATGTTTACAATCATTAATAAAATATATTGTTGATTTGACACAACTGTTATAGTTTTTATTTCATTTTGTATTAAAAAACAGCAATTAAATAAAAACAATAAAGAATTATTTCTGAAAAGGTAGAATTAAAAAAGCTCCAAATAAGATTATATCTATTGCTATGTATAGTTAAATTCAATTAGTTCTATTATGTTGCTACTATTAAAACAGTAATATTGGTTTTTATATGAATAGAGAATTAATCCCTGACCTAATATTGGGCAGAATTGCAATTATTTGTGAAGGTTATATTATCAATTGTTTGTTTGAATGACATTTTATGTCATTTCAGCAACTATTTGAGTATATCATTTCATCCAGCCAATATTATTTTTAGCACTTATTTATAAATATGTTAGAAACAATAACAATTGCACTGACAAAACAGAAAACTGTTTACCATATGAAGAGCCGTGCCATAAATAAAATGTTGTACCATATGATATAATATGCAAAGCAATGTAAAACAATTATTGCTGTAATGTTACATTATTTTAAATGTTCATCTGAGCTGAGCCTGTTGTCATCATTTGTGTTGGTCATCGTTTTCTGTTGAGGTTTGCATTTCAGTCTTCTCTAAAACCCCTGAGGCAATTGAAACCATACTTGGTCACAATTTTCAATGTCCTTTACCAGTTTCCAGAGCAATGGATTTTGATTTACATTCAATTTTCTTACAATTTACAAAGTCACTGGTCAGGTGGCGGCATCATTTGTGTCTAACAGACACACTGTATATACTAAAAAAGAACTTCGCCACCTGCATCAACCTTTAATTCTCAGCTGCAGGGGCATACTTTTCATCTAGTTCTGATTGGAAAACCAAAATAGCCACCACCCAAGGACTTTAAGTTTAACATAGGACCCTATGATAAAATGTTTAAAAAGTCTTCTTCTAGAAACCCATTAATCAGTTGAAACAAAACTTGTCACTATCATTCATTTGATGGTCAGCTTGAAAGTTGGTTTTCTTTTGCTAATCTGAAATTCAAAATGGCTACCACTGCAGGAAATAATATATCTGAAACCACTGAGGCAATTATTACCAAACTTAGCCAGAGTATTTATTGGATGGTCCATTACACAGTTTTAGTCTTTTAATCTGATTATATACTATCCTATTGCCTGTCTTATTTTGGCCAATTTGAACCCAGCCTGGTACAGATGAAGCCTTAGAAACATGTACATGTACTACCCTATTGTCTGCCTATTATTGACCAGTTGGAACCCAACCTGGAATGAAGGATGCCATTGATACTATATTGCCTGCCTCTGCCTGATCTATTGGACCACTTATTTGAACCCAGCCTGGTTTGGATGATCCACTTGATGCTATCCTTTGACTGCCTTCTATTTAGACCCATAGAACTCAGCATGTATGGGTGATGCCCGAGATGCTAACCTTTGACTACCTTCTATTTAGACCCATAGAACTCAGCATGTATGGATGATGCCCTTTGATGCTAACCTTTGACTGCCTTCTATTTAGACCCATATAACTCAGCATGTATGGGTGATGCCATAGACGCTAACATTTGACTGCCTTCCATTTGGACCAATAGAACATAGCATGTATGGGTGATGCCCTTTGATGCTAACCTTTGACTGCCTTCTATTTGAACCCATAGAACTCAGCATGTATGGGTGATGCCCTAGATGCTAACCTTTAACTGCCTTCTTTTTGGACCCATAGAACTCAGCATGTATGGATGATGCCCTAGATGCTAACCTTTGACTGCCTTCTATTTGGACCCATAGAATTCAGCATGTATGGATGATGCCCTAGATGCTATCCTTTAACTGCCTTCTATTTGGTCCCATAGAACTCAGCATGTATGGATGATGCCCTAGATGCTATCCTTTAACTGTCTTCTATTTGGACCCATATAACTCAGCATGTATGGATGATGCCCTAGATGCTATCCTTTAACTGTCTTCTATTTAGACCAATAGAACTCAGCATGTATGGATGATGCCCTAGATGCTAACCTTTGACTGCCTTCTATTTGGATCAATAGAACCCAGCATTTATGGATGATGCCCTAGATGCTAACCTTTAACTGCCTTCTATTTGGACCCATAGAACTCAGCATGTATGGGTGATGCCCTTTGATGCTAACCTTTGACTGCCTTCTATTTGAACCCATAGAACTCAGCATGTATGGGTGATGCCCTAGATGCTAAACTTTAACTGCCTTCTTTTTGGACCCATAGAACTCAGCATGTATGGATGATGCCCTAGATGCTAACCTTTGACTGCCTTCTATTTGGACCCATAGAATTCAGCATGTATGGATGATGCCCTAGATGCTATCCTTTAACTGCCTTCTATTTGGACCCATAGAACTCAGCATGTATGGATGATGCCCTAGATGCTATCCTTTAACTGTCTTCTATTTGGACCCATATAACTCAGCATGTATGGATGATGCCCTAGACCTAGATGCTATCCTTTAACTGTCTTCTATTTAGACCAATAGAACTCAGCATGTATGGATGATGCCCTAGATGCTAACCTTTGACTGCCTTCTATTTGGATCAATAGAACCCAGCATTTATGGATGATGCCCTAGATGCTAACCTTTAACTGCCTTCTATTTGGACCCATAGAACTCAGCATGTATGGATGGGTTTAGTGCCACTTAGCCGAATCCCAAATTGCCGATTCCCAGATTGCAGCGTCCAATTAGCCGATTCCCAGTTTGCTGATTCATTGATATTTTACCGTTAAAGAATATTTTGCTAAAGTTCAATAACTTAAATGCAATTCTGTTTGAAATTTCTTTTTTATATCAATTTAAATTTTCTCAATCACTAATTATTAGCTTTTTATATTAATTCAAAACAATAACGACACAAGCTGATAATTTATATTTGTGAAAGATTGTCTAAATTAACCACCTATAATTGTCGGTAAAGTTCAGTAACTTGATTTTTCTCAGCTTATCATATTTGTTTAAGGCAAAAAATGTCCAAAGCCGATACTTTATAATTTTATAAGCCGACAATTCCTTTTATGTCACTTAAATTATTTAATTTATATAATTAATTTTTCATAAACACACATTGCTCTCGATACAATTCTTTTTACACCATTTGGATTGTTCTTAATTGGTTTAATAATATATAATCGGCAAACTGGGAATCCGCAAATTGGACGCGGCAATCTGGGAATCGGCAATTTGGGATTCGGCAAACTGGAATGCACCCGTATGGATGATGCCCTAGATGCTAACCTTTAACTGCCTTCTATTTGGACCCATAGAACCCAGCATGTATGGATGATGCCCTAGATGCTAACCTTTGACTGCCTTCTATTTGGACCCATAGAACTCAGCATGTATGGGTGATGCCCTAGATGCTAACCTTTAACTGCCTTCTATTTGGACCCATAGAACTCAGCATGTATGGATGATGCCCTAGATGCTATCCTTTAACTGCCTTCTATTTGGACCCATAGAACTCGGCATGTATGGATGATGCCCTAGATGCTAACCTTTGACTGCCTTTTATTTGGACCAATAGAACTCAGCATGTATGGGTGATGCCCTAGATGCTAACCTTTGACTGCCTTCTATTTGGACCCACAGAACTCAGCATGTATGGATGATGCCCTTTGATGCTAACCTTTGACGGCCTTCTATTTGGACCTATAGAACTCAGCATGTATGGATGATGCCCTAGATGCTAACCTTTAACTGCCTTCTATTTGGACCCATAGAACTCAGCATGTATGGATGATGCCCTAGATGCTAACCTTTAACTGCCTTCTATTTGGACCCATAGAACGCAGCATGTATGGGTGATGCCCTTTGATGCTAACCTTTGACTGCCTTCTATTTGGACCCATAGAACTCAGCATGTATGGGTGATGCCCTAGATGCTAACCTTTGACTGCCTTCTATTAGGACCCATAGAACTCAGCATGTATGGATGATGCCCTAGATGCTAACCTTTGACTGCCTTCTATTAGGACCCATAGAACCCAGCATGTATGTATGATGCCCTAGATGCTAACCTTTAACTGTCTTCTATTTGAACCCATAGAACTCAGCATGTATGGATGATGCCCTAGATGCTATCCTTTAACTGCCTTCTAATTGGACCCACAGAACTCAGCATGTATGGATGATGCCCTAGATGCTAACCTTTAACTGCCTTCTATTTGGACCCATAGAACTCAGCATGTATGGATGATGCCCTAGATGCTAACCTTTAACTGCCTTCTATTTGGACCCATAGAACGCAGCATGTATGGGTGATGCCCTTTGATGCTAACCTTTGACTGCCTTCTATTTGGACCCATAGAACTCAGCATGTATGGGTGATGCCCTAGATGCTAACCTTTGACTGCCTTCTATTTGGACCCATAGAACTCAGCATGTATGGGTGATGCCTGAGATGCTAACCTTTGACTGCCTTCTATTAGGACCCATAGAACTCAGCATGTATGGGTGATGCCCTTTGATGCTAACCTTTGACTGCCTTCTATTTGGACCATAGAACTCAGCATGTATGGGTGATGCCCTAGATGCTATCCTTTAACTGCCTTCTAATTGGACCCACAGAACTCAGCATGTATGGATGATGCCCTAGATGCTAACCTTTGACTGCCTTCTATTAGGACCCATCGAACTCAGCATGTATGGATGATGCCCTAGATGCTAACCTTAAACTGCCTTCTATTTGGACCCATAGAACCCAGCATGTATGTATGATGCCCTAGATGCTAACCTTTAACTGTCTTCTATTTGAACCCATAGAACTCAGCATGTATGGATGATGCCCTAGATGCTAACCTTTGACTGCCTCTTATTTGGTCCCATAGAACTCAGCATGTATGGGTGATGCCCTTTGATGCTAACCTTTAACTGTCTTCTATTTGAACCCATAGAACTCAGCATGTATGGATGATGCCCTAGATGCTAACCTTTGACTGCCTCTTATTTGGACCCATAGAACTCAGCATGTATGGATGATGCCCTAGATGCTAACCTTTGACTGCCTTCTAAAATACCCATAGAACTCAGCATGTATGGGTGATGCCTGAGATGCTAACCTTTGACTGCCTTCTATTAGGACCCATAGAACCCAGCATGTATGTATGATGCCCTAGATGCTAACCTTTAACTGTCTTCTATTTGAACCCATAGAACTCAGCATGTATGGATGATGCCCTAGATGCTAACCTTTGACTGCCTTCTATTTGGACCCATAGAACTCAGCATGTATGGGTGATGCCCGAGATGCTAACCTTTGTCTGCCTTCTATTAGGACCATAGAACTCAGCATGTATGGGTGATGCCCTTTGATGCTAACCTTTGACTGCCTTCTATTTGGACCCATAGAACTCAGCATGTATGGGTGATGCCCCAGATGCTATCCTTTAACTGCCTTCTATTTGGACCCACAGAACTCAGCATGTATGGATGATGCCCTAGATGCTAACCTTTGACTGCCTTCTATTTGGACCCATAGAACTCAGCATGTATGGGTGATGCCCTAGATGCTATCCTTTAACTGCCTTCTATTTGGACCCACAGATCTCAGCATGTATGGATGATGCCTTAGATGCTAACCTTTGACTGCCTTCTATTAGGACCCATAGAACTCAGCATGTATGAATGATGCCCTAGATGCTAACCTTTAACTGCCTTCTATTTGGACCCATAGAACCAAGCATGTATGTATGATGCCCTAGATGCTAACCTTTAACTGTCTTCTATTTGAACCCATATAACTCAGCATGTATGGATGATGCCCTAGATGCTAACCTTTGACTGCCTTCTATTTGGACCCATAGAACTCAGCATGTATGGGTGATGCCCTAGATGCTAACCTTTGACTGCCTTCTATTAGGACCCATAGAACTCAGCATGTATGAATGATGCCCTAGATGCTAACCTTTGACTGCCTTCTATTTGGACCCATAGAACTCAGCATGTATGGGTGATGCCCGAGATGCTAACCTTTGTCTGCCTTCTATTAGGACCATAGAACTCAGCATGTATGGGTGATGCCCTTTGATGCTAACCTTTGACTGCCTTCTATTTGGACCCATAGAACTCAGCATGTATGGGTGATGCCCCAGATGCTATCCTTTAACTGCCTTCTATTTGGACCCACAGAACTCAGCATGTATGGATGATGCCCTAGATGCTAACCTTTGACTGCCTTCTATTTGGACCCATAGAACTCAGCATGTATGGGTGATGCCCTAGATGCTATCCTTTAACTGCCTTCTATTTGGACCCACAGATCTCAGCATGTATGGATGATGCCTTAGATGCTAACCTTTGACTGCCTTCTATTTGGACCATAGAACTCAGCATGTATGGGTGATGCCCTAGATGCTAACCTTTAACTGCCTTCTATTTGGACCCATAGAACCCAGCATGTATGTATGATGCCCTAGATGCTAACCTTTAACTGTCTTCTATTTGAACCCATAGAACTCAGCATGTATGGATGATGCCCTAGATGCTAACCTTTGACTGCCTTCTATTTGGACCCATAGAACTCAGCATGTATGGGTGATGCCCGAGATGCTAACCTTTGTCTGCCTTCTATTAGGACCATAGAACTCAGCATGTATGGGTGATGCCCTTTGATGCTAACCTTTGACTGCCTTCTATTTGGACCCATAGAACTTAGCATGTATGGGTGATGCCCGTTGATGCTAACCTTTGACTGCCTTCTATTTGGACCATAGAACTCAGCATGTATGGGTGATGCCCTAGATGCTATCCTTTAACTGCCTTCTATTTGGACCCACAGAACTCAGCATGTATGGGTGATGCCCTTTGATGCTAACCTTTGACTGCCTTCTATTTGGACCCATAGAACTCAACATGTATGGGTGATGCCCAAGATGCTATCCTTTAACTGCCTTCTATTTGGACCCACAGAACTCAGCATGTATGGATGATGCCCTAGATGCTAACCTTTGACTGCCTTCTATTTGGACCCATAGAACTCAGCATGTATGGGTGATGCCCTAGATGCTATCCTTTAACTGCCTTCTATTTGGACCCACAGATCTCAGCATGTATGGATGATGCCTTAGATGCTAACCTTTGACTGCCTTCTATTAGGACCCATAGAACTCAGCATGTATGAATGATGCCCTAGATGCTAACCTTTAACTGCCTTCTATTTGGACCCATAGAACCAAGCATGTATGTATGATGCCCTAGATGCTAACCTTTAACTGTCTTCTATTTGAACCCATATAACTCAGCATGTATGGATGATGCCCTAGATGCTAACCTTTGACTGCCTTCTATTTGGACCCATAGAACTCAGCATGTATGGGTGATGCCCTAGATGCTAACCTTTGACTGCCTTCTATTAGGACCCATAGAACTCAGCATGTATGAATGATGCCCTAGATGCTAACCTTTGACTGCCTTCTATTTGGACCCATAGAACTCAGCATGTATGGGTGATGCCCGAGATGCTAACCTTTGTCTGCCTTCTATTAGGACCATAGAACTCAGCATGTATGGGTGATGCCCTTTGATGCTAACCTTTGACTGCCTTCTATTTGGACCCATAGAACTCAGCATGTATGGGTGATGCCCCAGATGCTATCCTTTAACTGCCTTCTATTTGGACCCACAGAACTCAGCATGTATGGATGATGCCCTAGATGCTAACCTTTGACTGCCTTCTATTTGGACCCATAGAACTCAGCATGTATGGGTGATGCCCTAGATGCTATCCTTTAACTGCCTTCTATTTGGACCCACAGATCTCAGCATGTATGGATGATGCCTTAGATGCTAACCTTTGACTGCCTTCTATTTGGACCATAGAACTCAGCATGTATGGGTGATGCCCTAGATGCTAACCTTTAACTGCCTTCTATTTGGACCCATAGAACCCAGCATGTATGTATGATGCCCTAGATGCTAACCTTTAACTGTCTTCTATTTGAACCCATAGAACTCAGCATGTATGGATGATGCCCTAGATGCTAACCTTTGACTGCCTTCTATTTGGACCCATAGAACTCAGCATGTATGGGTGATGCCCGAGATGCTAACCTTTGTCTGCCTTCTATTAGGACCATAGAACTCAGCATGTATGGGTGATGCCCTTTGATGCTAACCTTTGACTGCCTTCTATTTGGACCCATAGAACTCAGCATGTATGGGTGATGCCCCAGATGCTATCCTTTAACTGCCTTCTATTTGGACCCACAGAACTCAGCATGTATGGATGATGCCCTAGATGCTAACCTTTGACTGCCTTCTATTTGGACCCATAGAACTCAGCATGTATGGGTGATGCCCTAGATGCTATCCTTTAACTGCCTTCTATTTGGACCCACATATCTCAGCATGTATGGATGATGCCTTAGATGCTAACCTTTGACTGCCTTCTATTAGGACCCATAGAACTCAGCATGTATGAATGATGCCCTAGATGCTAACCTTTAACTGCCTTCTATTTGGACCCATAGAACCAAGCATGTATGTATGATGCCCTAGATGCTAACCTTTAACTGTCTTCTATTTGAACCCATATAACTCAGCATGTATGGATGATGCCCTAGATGCTAACCTTTGACTGCCTTCTATTTGGACCCATAGAACTCAGCATGTATGGGTGATGCCCTAGATGCTAACCTTTGACTGCCTTCTATTAGGACCCATAGAACTCAGCATGTATGGGTGATGCCCGTTGATGCTAACCTTTGACTGCCTTCTATTTGGACCATAGAACTCAGCATGTATGGGTGATGCCCTAGATGCTATCCTTTAACTGCCTTCTATTTGGACCCACAGAACTCAGCATGTATGGGTGATGCCCTTTGATGCTAACCTTTGACTGCCTTCTATTTGGACCCATAGAACTCAGCATGTATGGGTGATGCCCTAGATGCTATCCTTTAACTGCCTTCTATTTGGACCCACAGAACTCAGCATGTATGGATGATGCCCTAGATGGTAACCTTTGACTGCCTTCTATTTGGACCCATAGAACTCAGCATGTATGGGTGATGCCCTAGATGCTATCCTTTAACTGCCTTCTATTTGGACCCACAGATCTCAGCATGTATGGATGATGCCTTAGATGCTAACCTTTGACTGCCTTCTATTAGGACCCATAGAACTCAGCATGTATGAATGATGCCCTAGATGCTAACCTTTAACTGCCTTCTATTTGGACCCATAGAACCAAGCATGTATGTATGATGCCCTAGATGCTAACCTTTAACTGTCTTCTATTTGAACCCATATAACTCAGCATGTATGGATGATGCCCTAGATGCTAACCTTTGACTGCCTTCTATTTGGACCCATAGAACTCAGCATGTATGGGTGATGCCCTAGATGCTAACCTTTGACTGCCTTCTATTAGGACCCATAGAACTCAGCATGTATGGGTGATGCCCTTTGATGCTAACCTTTGACTGCCTTCTATTTGGACCATAGAACTCAGCATGTATGGGTGATGCCCTAGATGCTATCCTTTAACTGCCTTCTATTTGGACCCACAGAACTCAGCATGTATGGATGATGCCCTAGATGCTAACCTTTGACTGCCTTCTATTTGGACCCATAGAACTCAGCATGTATGGGTGATGCCCTAGATGCTATCCTTTAACTGCCTTCTATTTGGACTCACAGAACTCAGCATGTATGGATGATGCCCTAGATGCTAACCTTTGACGGCCTTCTATTTGGACCCATAGAACTCAGCATGTATGGATGATGCCCTAGATGCTAACCTTTGACTGCCTTCTATTAGGACCCATAGAACTCAGCATGTATGGATGATGCCCTAGATGCTAACCTTTAACTGCCTTCTATTTGGACCCATAGAACCCAGCATGTATGTATGATGCCCTAGATGCTAACCTTTAACTGTCTTCTATTTGAACCCATAGAACTCAGCATGTATGGATGATGCCCTAGATGCTAACCTTTGACTGCCTTCTATTTGGACCCATAGAACTCAGCATGTATGGGTGATGCCTGAGATGCTAACCTTTGACTGCCTTCTATTAGGACCCATAGAACTCAGCATGTATGGGTGATGCCCTTTGATGCTAACCTTTGACTGCCTTCTATTTGGACCATAGAACTCAGCATGTATGGGTGATGCCCTAGATGCTATCCTTTAACTGCCTTCTAATTGGACCCACAGAACTCAGCATGTATGGATGATGCCCTAGATGCTAACCTTTGACTGCCTTCTATTAGGACCCATCGAACTCAGCATGTATGGATGATGCCCTAGATGCTAACCTTTAACTGCCTTCTATTTGGACCCATAGAACCCAGCATGTATGTATGATGCCCTAGATGCTAACCTTTAACTGTCTTCTATTTGAACCCATAGAACTCAGCATGTATGGATGATGCCCTAGATGCTAACCTTTGACTGCCTCCTATTTGGACCCATAGAACTCAGCATGTATGGATGATGCCCTAGATGCTAACCTTTGACTGCCTTCTAAAATACCCATAGAACTCAGCATGTATGGGTGATGCCTGAGATGCTTACCTTTGACTGCCTTCTATTAGGACCCATAGAACTCAGCATGTATGGGTGATGCCCTTTGATGCTAACCTTTGACTGCCTTCTATTTGGACCATAGAACTCAGCATGTATGGGTGATGCCCTAGATGCTAACCTTTAACTGCCTTCTATTTGGACCCATAGAACCCAGCATGTATGTATGATGCCCTAGATGCTAACCTTTAACTGTCTTCTATTTGAACCCATAGAACTCAGCATGTATGGATGATGCCCTAGATGCTAACCTTTGACTGCCTTCTATTTGGACCCACAGAACTCAGCATGTATGGGTGATGCCCGAGATGCTAACCTTTGTCTGCCTTCTATTAGGACCATAGAACTCAGCATGTATGGGTGATGCCCTTTGATGCTAACCTTTGACTGCCTTCTATTTGGACCCATAGAACTCAGCATGTATGGGTGATGCCCTAGATGCTATCCTTTAACTGCCTTCTATTTGGACCCACAGAACTCAGCATGTATGGATGATGCCCTAGATGCTAACCTTTGACTGCCTTCTATTTGGACCCATAGAACTCAGCATGTATGGGTGATGCCCTAGATGCTATCCTTTAACTGCCTTCTATTTGGACCCACAGATCTCAGCATGTATGGATGATGCCCTAGATGCTAACCTTTGACTGCCTTCTATTAGGACCCATAGAACTCAGCATGTATGGATGATGCCCTAGATGCTAACCTTTAACTGCCTTCTATTTGGACCCAAAGAACCAAGCATGTATGTATGATGCCCTAGATGCTAACCTTTAACTGTCTTCTATTTGAACCCATAGAACTCAGCATGTATGGATGATGCCCTAGATGCTAACCTTTGACTGCCTTCTATTTGGACCCATAGAACTCAGCATGTATGGATGATGCCCTAGATGCTATCCTTTAACTGCCTTCTATTTGGACCCATAGAACTCAGCATGTATGGGTGATGCCCTTTGATGCTAACCTTTAACTGCCTTCTATTTGGACCCATAGAACTCAGCATGTATGGATGATGCCCTAGATGCTAACCTTTAACTGCCTTCTATTTGGACCCATAGAACTCAGCATGTATGGGTGATGCCCTAGATGCTAACCTTTGACTGCCTTCTATTTGGACCCATAGAACTCAGCATGTATGGATGATGCCCTAGATGCTATCCTTTAACTGCCTTCTATTTGGACCCATAGAACTCAGCATGTATGGGTGATGCCCTTTGATGCTAACCTTTAACTGCCTTCTATTTGGACCCATAGAACTCAGCATGTATGGATGATGCCCTAGATGCTAACCTTTAACTGCCTTCTATTTGGACCCATAGAACTCAGCATGTATGGATGATGCCCTAGATGCTAACCTTTAACTGCCTTCTATTTGGACCCATAGAACTCAGCATGTATGGATGATGCCCTAGATGCTAACCTTTAACTGCCTTCTATTTGGACCCATAGAACTCAGCATGTATGGGTGATGCCCTAGATGCTAACCTTTAACTGCCTTCTATTAGGACCCATAGAACTCAGCATGTATGGGTGATGCCCTAGATGCTATCCTTTGACTGCCTTTTATTAGGCTAAATAGAACCCAGAATGGTTTAGATAATACCCATGATACTATCAATCGTTTGTCATCTACATGTATTTAGACCCTTTGAACCCATCCTGATATTGATGATACCCTTGGTACTATACTATTGGGCTAGTTAGAGCAATTAGACAGTACAAGATATTGTGAACTAAATAAAGAAATAAATATGATACTGGGTATTTACAGGTCAAGTAAAAAAAGTACAGGGCACAATGATATATGACAAACAAAATATGAAAAGCAATATTTGTGAACTTGTTGATTGGTTTTCAACAGTCTTGTCTTGTCAGTTACTTGTCAGAACTTATAAGATTATTATGTTTTTAAAATGTTTTGTCTTTTTTTAGTGAACAATGTAGGATTATCGTATGACTTTCCAATGTATTTCTTGGAGATTCCTGATAGAGAAAAGGTAATTCAAATAGCTAATTGTGTAAAGAAAATGCTTGTATGTCAATGTACTTAAAAATATGTGTCACATCTTTTCTGCTGCTGCTTGTACACAAAACCTAGGGATTTAAACAAGACATGCAAATAAAGAACACCTGTGTGGTTAAACAAGACCTGTAGCAGAAAAGAAAGAAATGCAAAAAAACAATTATTCAACAAAAATAAATGAACAACTTTATCTTACACAAATAGATTGGACAAACCAAACCCCAACCTTACAGTTTTTTATGCAAAGGCCAAACAATGAATACTAAACAATCAGGAAACATAAATAATATAAGGGGGGATAAGCTAGTCCACTGCCTTGGAACAATCACTAGGGATTACTATTCTGTAGACCATGGATTGTCCATTTAGACAAGTCTTATTAGATTCTAAAATCTGTATGTTTCCAGTTTTTCAATAATTGTTGTAGAATATGTCAAATATATATACATTTCCTTTTTATAGATATGTATGGATTTGATTAATGTGAATATAACCTCAGTAACTATGGTAAGTAAGGTTAAGACTAACCTAACCTCAGTAACTATGGTAAGTAAGGTTAAGACTAAGCCAACCTCAGTTACTATGGTAAGTAAGGTTAAGACTAACATAACCTCAATAACTATGGTAAGTAAGGTTAAGACTAAGCCAACCTCAGTTACTATGGTAAGTAAGGTTAAGACTAACCTAACCTCAGTAACTATGGTAAGTAATGTTAAGACTAACCCAACCTCAGTAATTATGGTAAGTAAGTTTAAGACTAACCTAACCTCAGTAACTATGGTAAGTAAGGTTAAGAGTTTACAAACCTCAGTAACTATGGTAAGTAAGGTAAAGACTAACCCAACCTCAGTAACTATGGTATGTTAGGTTAAGACTAACCTAATCTCAGTAACTATGGTACGTAAGGTTAAGACTTACCAAACCTCAGTGACTATGGTAAGTAAGGGTACAACTAACCCAACCTCAGTGACTATGGTAAGTAACAGTACGACTAACCCAACCTTAATAACTATGGTAGGTAAGGTTAAGACTAACCCAACCTCAGTAACTATGGTAAGTAAGGTTAAGACTTACCCAACCTCATTAACAAGGTAAGTAAGGTTAAGTCTAACCCAACCTCATTAACTATGGTAAGTAAGGTTAAGTCTATCCCAACCTCAGTAACTATGGTAAGTAAGGTTAAGACTAACCTAACTTCAGTAACTATGGTAAGTAAGGTTAAGACTAACCAAACCTCAGTAACTATGGTAAGTAAGTTTAAGACTAACCTAAGTCAGTAACTATGGTAAGTAAGGTTAAGACTAAATAAACCTCAGTGACTATTATTGTAAATGGATTATCTCAGAATTTAGGAACTTACACGGTGTTTGGGAGCCACCTAGCCCCCCACCCCTTACAAAGCTACATGGTATTATCACTACAAAACAAGAAAAGTCTGAAAAGGTTAGTTTTTGTACTGACATGTACTGAATTTTACTCAACCGGTCTGACTTGGTCTTAATGTTACTCAACTTTACTCGACCTAAGTCTCGACTTTACTCAAAAGTTCTGAATTTATACTCGACCTAGTCTCGACCTGTCTAAAAGTTTGAACAAGTCTCGACCTGATCTTGACCCAGTCTGAATTAGTCTTGACCTGTCTGAAAAGTCTTAACAAGTCTCAACGTTACCTCGATCCCAGTCTGAATCAGTCTCGACCTGTCTGAAAAGTCTGAATAAGTCTTAACTGGATCTCGACCCAGTCTGACTCAGTCTTGACCAATCTGAAAAGACTGAATCAGTCTCGACCTATCGTAAAAGAAGCAATAACAGAAATTTCAAACATCATATGTTTTTGGTTATATAGTGCTATTACGTTATGAATTTAATATTTTGTTTTTGTGAAATAAATTGGTATTAGTTATTTTGTCATTTACTGAATGCATATTTTATTATTACAAAAAACTAAACACATTTTTTCTAGATGTAATTTGTAAAATTACAGACTGGGTTAAGACTTATTCTGTATTGCAAGGTTGGTTGAGACCAAATAAGAAAATATTGAGACTAATTGAGACGCATTCAATCCATTCAGATTAGTCAAGACTTATTTAGCTGTTTAAACAGGTCGAGACTATTTCCCATGAAACAAAACTAGTCGAGACAAGGTCCAGTCTAATTCAGTCTTTTCAGATTGGTCAAGACTGAGTCAAACTGGGTAGAGATCCATTTAAGACTTATTCAGACTTTTCAGACAGGTCGAGACCGATTCAGACTGGGTCGAGATAACGTTGAGACTTGTTCAGACTTTTCAGACAGGTCAATACTAATTCAGACTGAGTCGAGATCAGGTCGAGACTTGTTCAGACTTTTCAGACAGGTCGAGTATAAATTCAGAACTTTTGAGTAATGTCGAGACTTATGTCTAGTAAAGTTGAGTACAATTAAGACCAAGTCAAACTGGTTGAGTAAAGTTCAGTACATGTCAGTACAAAAGCTAACCTTTTCAGACTTTTCCTGTTTTGTAGTGTATACTCAAAATACTAAACTCCTGGAATATCTAGCTACCTTTATTCTTCAAAATTAGGAATGTATATAAATAATAACCTTATTTCATTTAAATTATGCAGGCAAATGGCCACCCATTTGTGAGACAGAAAAAACTGCCATTAACAACAGATATATTTAACACACAAACATGACAAATGTATGACTGACATAGCTACAATCCATGGAGTGCTATTGTACTTGTTTTATGTTTTTTTCATGATTGTTTGTTTATTCATAAATAACTGATATTAAAACCATAAACTTGCTATGATAAGGAGTATGATTTAAGTTTATGTGTTTTCTGTCTTGTTTTTGATTAAACAAAACAATGAATGTTTCCTAGAAGTAAAAATAACATCATTGCAAATCTTTGCACCGAATTAATATCAACTCCTGTGATTTCTGTATTTAATTTGCTTTGTACTGGTTTCCACCAGTATTTTTACTCCATGCTATATGTACAAGTTAAAGTCAGACAGGATCCAGCTTACACTGTTTTGAACGTTCCCCTTTGAAAAATAATGTGTAAAACTTTTCAAAGATGATTTCTGAATGCAATTAAATTGTTCTGTCTATTCCTGATCTGGATCATAATTATGCCACTTCACCAAATATCATACACATGACAAATTTGGCTAGTAACAACATAATTAAGAGACAAAACTTGAAATATCAACACAATACTTAGCATTCATTTGTTGTTGCATTGCACTATACACTTGTTATGTTCACCAACTGGATGATCTAGACACAGGCAATTGGTTGCCCACAAGAAATTCTACTCACATTGGCAACTGGGCGACTGTTTAGTTTTATCCCTGCTATAGTAAGTAAGGTTAAGACTAACAAAACCTCAGTAACTATGGTAAGTAAGGTTAAGCCTCTCAACATCTTACTATGGTAAGTAAGGTTAAGACTAACCCAACCTCAATAACTATGGTAAGTTAGGTTAAGGCTAACCCAACCTCATTGACTACGGTAAGTAAGGTTATGACTAACCCAACCTAAATAACTAGGGGAAGTAAGGTTAAGACTAACCCAACTTCTGTAACTATGGTAAGTAAGGTTAAGACTAACCTAACTTCTGTAACTATGGTAAGTAAGGTTAAGACTAACCCAACTTCTGTAACTATGGTAAGTAAGGTTAAGCCTCTCAACATCTTACTATGGTAAGTAAGGTTATGACTAACCCAACCTAAATAACTATGGTAAGTAAGGTTAAGACTAACCCAACCTGTAACTATGGTACGTAAGGTTAAGACTAACCCAACCTGTAACTATGGTAAGTTAGGTTAAGAGTTTCCAAACCTATGTAACAACCGTAAGTAAGGTTAAGACTCTCAACATATGTTACAATGGTAAGCAAGGTTAGACTCAACATCTGTTTCAATGATAACTTTCCCAACATTAGTGAAAATTGTAAGTGAGGTTAAGACTCTAAACATCTGTTACATGAATGGTAAGTAAGGCTAAGTCCCAATTTCAGTTAAATATGTACAAAGGTTAAATCTACTGGTAACTAGACACACAGATAAATAAGCAAAAAATATAACACGAATAATTACACAACGAAACTACTGTACCGGTAATTATTTAATTATGTCATAAAGCATCATGGGATATTTAATTTATGTATAATTAAGACTTTCATTGACCAACCTCATTTACAATGGTAAGTAAGGTTAACACTCTCTTTGTTACAATTATTAAGTAAGATTTATACCCTCCCAACCTCAGTCTCAGTTACATGTACACTGTTACATAAGGTTAAGACATTTCCAACTTCAGTTACAATGGTAAGTGAAGTTAAACCCTCTCTTACAATTTTAAGTAAAGGTTTATACCCTCCCCAGCTCAGTTACAATGGTAAGCAAGGTTAAGTTTTTCCCAACCTAAGTTAGAATGGCAAGTAAGGTTAAGACCCCCCAACCTCAGTTACAATGGTAAGTAAGTTTAGCAGTCTCCCATCCTGCAGTTGCAGTGATAATTAGGATTAAGACTTTCCCAACTTCTATTGTAGTGGAAGATTAGGTAAAGACTCTCCAACCTCTGTTACATAAGATTTTCTCAGTCATCCTATAGTCAGCTGTGCATACACAAATGTATTGTTGTTCAGAATATATGAAAAGATATGTAATTTCAATGTTTGGTACTTTTCATATGCATATATTAAAATATGGGCTCAGGTAATTTGCTTTTACAACAGAATTTTAATATTTTATGTTTTGTTTTATTGAAAATAGTAGAATTTGTTGACATTTAATTTGGACATCCAATGTGTAACTCTTTAACTTTTTTAGCTAATGTTGCCCTGGCTTTGTTAATATTTTAAAATTTAAGTATTTGACTGAATGGTTGAACAGAACCTATTAATAATTATCACTTTGTCAGCATGCACTTTGTAATATGTACTTTAGTAAATGTTAAAACATTTGTATTTGCAATAACTAAATAATGAGGAATAGCAAGAAGAGTCCTTTTGCAGGTAACCTGTCAGTCTCCCATGGAGTAATATATGACATCAAAGGATATGTGTCTCCATGAAGATAATTTTTTTCCTATCCTCCGATAGAAAATAATTTCTAGCCAGTCAAAAGTCAGTATTCTCATACAGTTTTAATTACACATTTCAAAATTTTATTTCAGATGACCAGCATAGTTTTACCTTCCATGGTGGCTAAAAGTAAAGGTGTGGTCATTAATGTAGGATCTGCTGCAGGTACCAACCCTACCCCACTGTTGGCAGTGTATTCTGCATCTAAAGTAAGCTCGAGTTTGATGTATTTGGCTAAATAATAAATGAAACACAAATATCTAGGATCTGTGTGACATATAAAAAGGATCATACCAAAGGTCAGGGGTTACTCCAGGTACTTAAGCGTCCTCCCCTAAATAGAAGCTGGATGACACAATATAGCTGACAACTTGCTGAAAGTGGCATGAATAACATTTAAACAAACAATATAAACAGGATCATGCATTAGGTAAGCATTTCCTATACTTGATAATGTTAAAAATATATTGGTAATAAAATTTGCAATAATTGATAAGGAACAAAAAGAAAAGGAAAGTTAAACTTTTAGAATTAAGTTTTAATTGTTAACATTCTAAATTTTACCAAGCACAGCATAAAAATAAATGATTTGTAAGGTTTAAGGTTTTTATAAACAAATTATTTTATAATCACTTGATTGTGAATTTGTACTGATTACTCTTCATGAGATAATCGATTGTGTTTATTTACCAATTACCCATTACTAGATAATCAATTGTGAATTTTTACCGATTACCCATTACTAAATAATCGATTGTAAATTTTTAACGATTACGCTTTACTAGATAATGGATTGTGAAATTTTACTGATTACCCATCACTAGATAAATGATTGTGCTTTCTTTACAGATTACACATCACTGTATATTTTATTCACATGGGTTTTGATACAATTGTTGTTTAAGGATAAAAAATTTAAAATAGTAGTAAGTCAGACAAAAAACAAACATTGAAATACATGAGGTGTATAAAATACAAAAGTTTAACCAAAAAAAAAAAATTGAGAAAGTTTTAGTCAAAGAAAGTAATTCTCCTCTTAGCAGATACAAATACCTCACCAAAGTTCACACAAAATAGTATTGTATATTGCTTCTTAAGTAAAATATATCCTTCTTGAGAGGCTACACTAAGGGTGGTCATACTAGAAGGACTACTCACTACACTTAAACTTATATATGTTCATATATAGTGATATAAATTACTGTTATCACATGGCTACATATTATAGATGCACCATATTTGTGTTGTAGGCCTTCGTACACTACTTTTCTATCTGTTTGGAAAGGGAGTACAGAGATAGAGGAATAATCGTCCAGGTATGTGGTTGTTGTCATGTACTTGTCTTGTCATGATCTTCTATTTCAGGTTAAGGATTGGTATGAGTAAATATTATTGATTTTAATATTTTGAGGTTAATTATGCAATATTATGATTGATTGTGGATTTTAATTAATGCAGTTGTAATGGTTTAATATATAGGACATGCAAAGTATTACATGTAATTAGAACATTAAGGATAATTCTAGGAGACTCATCAGTTTATCATTGTTTTACCACATACTGGCCATTTTTGTCACCCATTTGTTGTACCCTGAGTAATAGATAAGGGTAAAATAACAACATAAATCTCTAATACACAGCAAAAGAATGATAGTTTGGGATATCTGTGAATCATCCTAATAATATATTTAAGGTACATTTTTAGCTCACCTGACCCAAAGGGTCATGTGAGCTATTGTTATCACTTTGCGTCCGTCGGTGTTGTCGGCGGCGGCGGCGGCGGCGTCTGTAAACTTTTAACATTTTAATCTTCTTCTCTGAAACCACTTGGCCAATTGAAACCAAACTTGGCCATAATGTTCATTGGATGGACCTTTACAAAGTTTGTGTTTTTTATTTTGATTGGTAAACCAATATGGCCGCCACGTCAAGACTTAGTTTAACATAGGACCCTATGGGAAAAAAGTTAAAAAGGGCTTCTTCTCTGAAACCATTTAACCAATCAAAACAAAACTTACTAGCAATATTGTTTAGATGGTCCTCTATAAAGTTTGTGTTTTAGATGGGAATTGGAAATTCAAAATGGCCACCACTGCAGGACTTAGGTTAACATAGAACCCTATGGGAAAAAGTTTTAAAAGGCTTCTTCTCTGAAACCGGTTAATCAATGGAAACAAAAACTTACTAGCAATATTGTTTGGATGGTCCTCTATAAAGTTTGTGTTTTTTATGGCAATTGGAAATTCAAAATGGCTGCCACCGCAGGACTTAATTTAACATTGGACCCTATGGGAAAAAGTTTGAAAGGCTTCTTTTCTGAAACTGGCCAACCAATGGAAACAAAACTTACTAGCAATATTGTTTGGATGGTCCTCTATAAAGTTAATGTTTTTTATCCCAATCTGATATTCAAAATGGCCGCCACCGCAGGACTTAGTTTAACATTGGACCCTATGGGAAAAAGGTTAAAAAGGGCTTCTTCTCTGAAACCGGTTAACAAAACTTACTAGCAATATTGTTTGGATGGTCCTTTATAAAGTTTATGATTTTTATGCCAACTGGAAATTCAAAATGGCCGCTACCACAGGACTTAGTTTAACATAGGACCCTATGGGAAAAAGTTTTTAAAGGCTTCTTCTCTGAAACCGGTTAATCAATGGAAACAAAAACTTACTAGCAATATTGTTTGGATGGTCCTCTATAAAGTTTATGTTTTTTATGGCAATTGGAAATTCAAAATGGCCGCTACCGCTGGACCATGGGTCTGGAAACGGTCATATTTGCCGGACATGACCGAAATTTACACTAAAATGACCGACGAAGATTTGCTTAAATCGGACATCTAAAAAGTATATTTTACATGCATTAGCCATTTGTTGGATTTAATTCCTTCAATTTGTATTATAAATCAACCCTAAGGCTATTTCCTGTCGCTGACATGTGTTTATTGACCACCGACCGGTGATTACGTAATAAGGTCAACAGGTGACAGATCTGTTTCATCCATATCGTAAACATACTATTGCAACAACATTTTGAAGCAACAGAGATTGAATATAATAGATCAATGTGATATAGTTTTTATATCACATTGTAAGAAAATAAGACAACTTTACAGTACACGTGCAACTTTCATGAAAAACACGTGGTAAAAATTGTACACTACGCAAGCGCCAGTGTGACTAAACGTTACATAAATCAAGAGAAAACCGATTTGAATAAAAAGTCATTGAAAATAATGAGAACAAAAATGATTATTTCATTTAATAATAAAAACTTGTAAAGAGCATCGATCGCTGAATGACGTATAATTCAATTCGGATCCGAACTTGTGGCAATTAGGTGACAACTTCCTATTTCCGGTTAATGAAAAACTCGCCGGAATTTTAATCAAAATAATGCAGTTTCCCATTATTTTGTTTCATAGACAACGTCATTTTCCAATAAAGACTTTTTAGACAGAAGAATGTATCACTACATATATTTTCTTTTTCACATGATGCATACATCGTAGGAGCCATCCCAAATTCCATGGTACAACCCGCTTATTCATATTATCGTGGCGAATCGACCTGACGTGCGTACAAGTTTCGGTAGGAAACGACC
Organism: Limnoperna fortunei; assembly: GCA_944474755.1. Taxonomy (NCBI): domain Eukaryota; kingdom Metazoa; phylum Mollusca; class Bivalvia; order Mytilida; family Modiolidae; genus Limnoperna; species Limnoperna fortunei. Next base: position 47,606,949 of record OX104120.1, read on the forward strand.
CGAGACCAATATTCACTACCATGGAATTTGCTAATTTCTTAGGGGGAAAAATGACCGAAATGGGCAGGGAAAATTTCCAGACCCCTGCGCTGGACTTAATTTAACATACGACCCTATGGGAAAAAGTTTTTAAAGGCTTCTTCTCTGAAACCGGTTAATCAATGGAAACAAAAACTTACTAGCAATATTGTTTGGATGGTCCTTTATAAAGTTTATGTTTTTTATGGCAATTGGAAATTCAAAATGGCCACCTTCCCCGCAGGACTTAGTTTAACATAGGACCCTATGGGCAAATAAAAAAAATCTTCTCTATACAACTGGTTAACCAATGAAACAAAGCTTTCTAGTAATATTGTTTGGATGGTCCTATTTAAAGTTTATTGAAAATTACAGGACTTACTTTAACATCAGGGAAATGCCATCTTCATTGCCTATAAAATCAGGTGAGCGATACAGGCTCTTAAGAGCCTCTGGTTCATATTTACAAGACATGTTGTGACCTTTTATTGTCACCATATGTGGCTGTTCAATTTATTGAACTTCAGTATGTAACAGAAAAAACAAATTGTTTGATGCACTGCTATTGCACATACACAATGAAATGAGACCGTATGTTTACTCCAGTCTAGAATGTGTATTCAATTTGGAAGTCAAAAGTTATGCCTACTTAATCATGTGTTGATGATTAGTTTTATTTTTAACAATGTTTGTGGTCTCAATGTCCTAGCAGGGTGTCATATTAGATTAACTGGATCTATCATTAATAAATCAGTTAAAGCTTATTTAGCACATGTTTAGTCATTTGTGCTGTAACAACAGAGAATCAACAAACAATTTATAATTTTATTGTTAAGAAAATCATTCTTATGTCAAAGATGAATAATATCTCATCAGAACCAATTCTGGTCAAGGAAACCATTTACATTTATAGATCATTACTATTAGTCTATTTATAGATTGTTATATAATCAGTACCTTTGTACCAATATTTGTTTAATTTTCATTCCTGTAATTTGAGGTTGACATGTAATGACAGGAAATCTGATATCATATGAATGTTTTATTGGTAATATTAATGCATACAAGATAGTTAGATAGAAGTGTAAGGAAGTCATCAATGGTTCTGGCTTAGTATATTTAGACCAACTGGATATTTTAAAGGAAAACAAAAACCAGAGGACTGTGGGAGAAAGGTTCAAATGTCTTTCTTAGAAACTTCAGAGCTGATTGAGCCATGTTATATGTCCACTATTATGTTTATGATGTCATGTATCCACACTACTTATCATTGGTTTAGATTTGGCCATCTTTAAAAAATCCTTCAGGTCTTGCATGTTTAGCAATTATCTTCCATATTCTAATTTTTGACCTAGCTCCTTGACTTTTATTCTAATTTTTGACCTAGCACCTTGACTTATATTCTAATTTTTGACCTAGCACCTTGACTTATTTATATTCTAAGTTTTGACCTAGCACCTTGACTTATATTCTAATTTTTGACCTAGCAGCTTGACTTATTTTCTAATTTTTGACCTAGCACCTTGACCTTTATTCTAATTTTGACCTAGCACCTTGACTTAAATTCTAATTTTGACTTAGCACCTTGACTTATGTTCTAAGTTTTGACCTAGCACCTTGACTTATATTCTAATTTTGACCTAGCACCTTGACTTATGTTCTAATTTTTGACCAAGCACCTTGACTTATATTCTAATTTTGACCTAGCACCTTGACTTATATTCTAACTTTTGACCTAGCACCTTGACTGATATTCTGATTTTGACCTAGCACCTTGACTTATGTTCTAATTTATGACCTAGCATCTTGACTTATGTTCTAATTTTTGACCTAGCACCTTGACTTTTATTCTAATTTTTGACCTAGCACCTTGACTTATATTCTATATTTTACCACCATCAATCCTCAGACAGAAAAACATGCTGAATTTGTATTTCTCTTTACTTCAGAATGTTTATGTCTCCCCCCACATAGTGGGGAGACATATTGTTTTTGTCCTGTCTGTCTGTCTGTCTGTCTGTCTGTCCATCACAAAGTTATTCCACTCAACTCCACTGAAACTACTCAACCAAATTTTAAGAAACTTGTTATATAAGAAGTACACCATATGTAGTTGTGTATATTACCAGGAAATTCTGATCCTCAAAATTTTATGGGATTATGGCCCTTTGAACTTAGAATTTTCCAAAAATTCCTCATAAATCGTGGTTTCTGCTCAACTCCTCTGAAACTGCTGCTCCAAATTTTACGAAATTTGGTAAGTAGCAAGTACACCATATTAAGTTCTGCATATTACCAGGATATTTTAATTTTATCCTCAAAATTTTGTCGTGGTTATCAAACTTTGAACATAAATTTTGTGCTGAAAACCCACATGGGGAGCTGGAGGAGACATTGTTTTTGTAGGCAAAAACACACTAATTTTGTTTTGTTTTGCAGGCAGTTAATCCATGGTTTGTTGCCACAAATATGTCAAAGATAAGAAGAGGAAACCTTTGGATACCAACGGCCCCAGACTATACTGCAAGTGCCTTGGCAACTGTTGGCCTAGAGAGAACCACAAATGGGTTTTGGACCCACAGTTTGAGTGTAAGTAATCAGCAAGTTTATATCACCAAGTTTGATATACAGTGGTAAATATCTGAAACTAAATTAGAAAGAAGTGTTAGCAAAGAAGGTACTTCTGCTTACATTTCTTGTGAAAATAATTTGATATTTAAGATTTTACTTCTGTTGATTATTAATCCCATTATTAGTAAATGTAAATGTATTTCCTTTCCTGGTTTCAATGTCCACCCAGTTTTTTTTAAATTGTCTATTGTCTGGGGAGTAGGTGGGGGGGCCTCTGCCAGACCACTCACTGCACCATTATTAATGAGAATTGTAGACAGTCATGCTTATTTACATCAATTAATAGTTTTCATTATTTGATCCTTGATATTGTTTGAAAATATTCTTATACCTATGACCAAATAACAATGTAGGACTAAACCATCAAATACAACTCTGATAAGTGTATTAGCAAATATCTGGGGGTGTGTATATTCATGTAACAATGTGTTCACAAGCTATTCAACACTTCCAGTTTGTATATGCTTAACTTAGAGTAATTTTATTATCAGTTTTATGTTTGTTTGCTGAAATTTGATTTATGCCACTTTCATTTTTTATTGTAAGGGGTTGTCACTTCCCCCCTCCCTTTACAACCCAATTATTTTTTTTAGATAAAGGTCACTGTTTAGCAGTTAAAGTAGTGACAGCGTTAATACATTTGTTTTTGTCTAACTCTGCGGGGTTCTTTAAGTTTAAACTTGATTCTTGTATTACAGTTACAGTTTTTCTTTTAATTTAATTAATTACAATTGCATCTTAAATTTCAGCTGGTTTCAAACATTACAGCTTAAATATAAATAGTATTAAAGTACTTTTATAAGACCCGTAGTGAAGCTAAGCCTAACTGAACTAGTATGTTTTGCTTGATCTGTTGCAAGGTTCTGTCATTAAGTTTTCCATTACATTTTCCTGTCTTAATCTTGTGATTATATTTTGTTTAAAAAGTTATATATTTATAAGTGATCAGTTTTAATTCATTCTGGTTTAGGAGGTTTTGCTGACATGACCCTTTGACATCTTGTGCCATCTTCTTCCTTAAGTTTGATTTACTTGTCTTTTTTTCAGGAATGGATAATGGGATTCATTGCAGACAATATCAAACTTAATATATCTACCAACATGATGCAGGGTCCGAGAAAAAAAGGACTTAAAAAAATTAATGCTCCGAAAAAAGACTAATTTTTGTATAAAGAATATTTTAGTTTTACAGTAAATATAAATATAACACTGATATTAGTTGTGTCCAGAATATTTCTTGGAGTTGATTCAATTTTAAACCATATTAGCCAGTTCATATTTGATTCCTGGTTTTTGCACAGATTTTCATGTGAACTTTCTGTTGTTTGTTTGTTTGATGGTGTTTAAAGCCACTTTCAGCAAATTTTCAGCTATATCATGGGGTCCAGTTTTATTGGGGGAGGAAGCCAGAGTACCCGGAGAAAACCCCCGACCTGCGGTAGGAAAACTGGCAATCCTTGTTAATTAAGATAGGAAAACTGGCAATCCTTGTCCATTAAGATAGGAAAACTGGCAATCCTTGTCAATTAAGATTGGAGTAGAGTACATCCTGCCTGCAGTGAGAATCGAACCCGCAATCTCAGTGTTGACAGACCACATGATCAAAAGTAGAAAATATTAAAACTACCTTGACCACTCGGCCACAGAGGCCCCTGTGTGCTTTCTGACAGCAATACTGTACTTAGAACGAATAAGCTTACCCTCACATTTTTTTTCTTGATCTGAATTGGATTTTCTTGTTGGTAAGTAGGCATTTATCAAACAAATGGGTTTCTCCCTATTCTGTATTTGTAATACCATTATCCTCTCGTTTCCGTCATCTAATTTCTTGATGTATTGATCCCAATATGTTGGCCATGCAATGGTGATTCCCCCTTTTCCCCTAGGGATTTGACAGTTATGGATGGTCTTGTTACAGTCGTGTGCCGAGTGAAGTGCTCCATATCAGGTATTATTTAACTATTCCAAAAATCTGTCTCAAAAGACCATAGCCAATGCTCGTGGAAACAAAATATAGCTTTGTTCTTTGTAATGCTTTGAATGAAGGCATTATTTGACTTAACACCTTCTATGTTACTTGAGATTTTGTCAATATTCTCCAGATTCTTGACACGGTTAGACTGTGTAGATCTGCTGTCACTGTTTCTCCAACATACTGGATGTTACAAGTTCAACAGGTCAGTATTTAAATACAATTGCTGGATATACAGGAATAATGAAATATTGTAAAGCTTTCTTTGATTGTTTTGCTTCAAAAGGAGTTATAACGTTTGCTGCTTTACAGCATTTGCAATTCCTGCGAATGCATGGATTGTAGCCACCAGGTTTTGAAGGAGGGTTCGTTTTGAATCTAGCATTTACAATGATATCTTTAGGACTCTTTGGTCGACGGTATGCCAGTATAGGTGGTCGAGGGAAAAGCTTTAAAAAAAGTTGGATCAATATCGATTATGTTCCAATGTTTCTTTAGTGGGTGTTAACGGAGCTCAATGATGGTTTTGGTATTTCTGTTGAGCAAATTTTTTTGATGGGTATGGCTTGATTGTAAGGGATACTGCGCGAACAATGCCTTGGGGGATAAAAATAGGTGTTTGTTGCCTTCGTGTGAAGATATGTTGTCATCATTCCGTTTTGGATGGAGGTGTCAAGAAAGGATATTTTGTGACCAGAGAATTCGAATGTAAATTTGATGATGGGATGAAAGTTGTTGCAATAGTTTAAAAATATACAAGATGTTCATTTAATGTCGATAAAACGGAACCATGACAATAGTTAATATGATGCACCAGACAGAAGCTGTTTTTAAAGATTTTACCATAAATATGTTGGCATATAAGGGAGCCATTTTAGTTCCCATGCTAGTACCACTCACTTGGATGTAGTGTTCGTCATTGAAAACAAAATTGTTGTTCTCATAGTCACGTGGTTCTGTGAGTGTGGCCGGGAAGGGAGGGTGGGGGGGCTGTAAGATCGACAGTTATCGTGTCTTTCCTTGGAGCATCGTCGGAATATCAAAGAAAAAATACCGACAAATTATAATTTCCATTGAATTATTTTTACCATAATGAAAATTTTTCAAAAGAATTCCAATTACCCTTATTCCAAAAAATGGACAAATAACATTCATGTGCATAGCCACAACATAACTTTCGTAACAGTTTTCTCAGCAACTACTTATTACAATCACTTTTATATGTGACATTACTATGTTTTCCTATATTCGGAGTTTTGATTTCAGGTCTGTCACATATCTACTTCCTGTTTACTGACTTAGTGAATACAATGATGTGAATAGCGAGGGTATACTGAGTGAGCAGTAGCTCAAAAGTTCCTTGTTTCTTTAGGTGGTTGATTAATCAGGCGTACAAAAAGTCAAGTAATAAATAAAAAGTGAACAATAACAGGATTATTTCGCACTCTGCAGGAAGAATTAACTTCGGTCCAGGTGAGCTTTTGCCATCACTTGGCGTCCGTCGTCCATTGAAACTTGTAAAAAAATCTTCTCTGAAACCACCGGGCCAATTTTTTTCAAACTTGGCCAAAATCATCCTTAGGGTTCCTAGTTTCAAGTTTGTACCCAGGGTGTTGATCAACAGACAAATATGGCCACTGTTACTAAAAATAGAACATGGGGGTCAACACAGATTTTTGATTATTATCTCAAAAATTATAATAGCTATAGAGAAAACCGTTACTTCAAATTGATCAGCACATTAAGGTCTACAATTGTTGCTATTAGTGTGAAGTTGTGTATTGGCTTCTTGTAGGAGTTATTGCCCTTTATTGACGATTCTTGACAAAATTTTTGGTCTGAAAACTATACGAGGCAGAGTGAAACTAAATGGAAAAAATGATCAGCAATAAAAGCCCTACAATTCACTTGATTGGTCTGAAATAGTCAAATGACTCCTTATATGAGTTATTGCCCTTAAATGGCAATTTTTTATGAAATTTTCCGTTTTCGTCCTGTAACTTGAAAACTATAGCAGCTAGATTGAAACTGTAAATTGCACAAATGATTAGCAATAAAGGCAATTTACTTGATTGGTCTGAAATTGTCAGACAACTCCTTATTTTGTATGAAATTTTCTGTTTAGTCCTGTAACTTTAAACCTTTAACAGCTCGAGGAAAAATGTAAATAGCAAAAACGATCAGCAATACAAGCCCTACAATTCACTGTTTAGTCTGAAATTGTCAGATGACTCCTTGTAGGAGTTATGGCCCTTAAATGGCATTTTTTAATGAAATTTTCCGTTTTCGTCCTGTAACTTGAAAACTATAGCAGCTAGATTGAAACTAAAATGCACAAATGATCAGCAATAAAGGCTCTACAATTCACTTGATTGGTCTGAAATTGTCAGACAACTCCTTAAATAAGTTATTGCCCATAAATGACAATTTTTTATGAAATTTTCCGTTTTTGTCCTGTAACTTGAAAACTATAGCAGCTAGATTGAAACTGTAAATTCCACAAATGATCAGCAATAAAGGCCCTACAATTCACTTGATTGGTCTGAAATTGTCAGACCACTCCTTAAATAAGTTATTGCCCTCAAATTGCAATTTTTTATGAAATTTTCCATTTTTGTCCTGTAACTTAAAAAACATAACAGCAAGAGTGAAATTATAATTGCAAAAATGATCAGCATTAAAAGCCCTACAATTCACTTAATTGGTCTGAAATTGTCAAATGACTCCTTATAGGGGTTATTGCCCTTAAATGACAAAATGACAATTTTGTTATGAAATTTGCCATTTTTGTTCTTTAACTTGAAAACTATAGCAGCTAAATTGAAACTGTAAATTGCACAAATGATCAGCAATAGAAGACCTAAAAATGATTGCTTAGTCCAAAATTGCAAGATGACTCATTATAGGAGTTATTGCCCTTTCATAATGAATTTGGACAAATGAACTGTTTTTGAATTATAACACACCTACTAGTAGAGTAAAACTGTAAATTTCTAAAGTACCCTAAAGGACAATGCCTACAAACCATTTAATTTTCAGAAATTGTCTGATGGCACCTTATAGTATTTATTATATTTAACTTAAAATTTTTGAAGTTTAGTTTTTGCAAAGTAACTTAAAAGCTATAACAACTAGACTGAAACTGTTAATTTCAAAAATTTAAATATAGTTGTAGTCATTTGGATTCCAGGTGAGCGATTACAGGCTCTGGGAGCCTCTAGTTATATATTTTCCTCTCACCTTTAAATTTTTTTATTTAGGAGTGGGGGACTCGTGTAAAATTCTACGTTTATTCAAAAGATAACATGCTATTGTTCTAACATAACTATCCCTCTCTACATCAGATAATCTCGCCACGCAGTCAGAAAAAGTGCCATAAATAGTGCTAAAAAGAATTGCATCTCAACTGGTTCAGTAAGGAATATGTGCTTTTGACTTTGTGGTCATCTGACAGAGTTGGTTATGAAACCAATTACTTTTTAAATTATAGTTTAATTTGACAAGATTAGTCCGCTCTCCACTTTACTTCGAATAATCAAAATAAAGAAAAGATATTGAACATTGAATGGCAAACACACTGTTATTTTAACACCGATTTTTGATGTAATATGAACAATCATTTGGAAACACAAATACGATCTTCCCGAAGATTTTGATGTTCATAATATTATCTTCGATCGGCTTAACACACAAAGATCTAAAAGCGTTGATACTACAAATACACATGGCATAGGTTAGGACAGTTTCATCTTATCGGGATATATCAGTTCTCTTTTTTAATTGGCAAACATTTGAGTCGAAATATGAGGTGTCATTACACAAATTTTCTTATTTTCTGATTTATTTTAAAGTTAGTGATCTATAAGTATCAACTTGTATTTTGCTTCTTGCTACAGTCATCACTATGAGCAACATAACTATCGTCGTCTTTCTTCCACTTCGATAGAAAATTATCAACAATATTGGGTGGTTGATTGTTCGGTCTCGGCTTCGGCTGATGAAAGACATGAAAAGGGAATTATATGTCCTTGGTGAATGTTTTTCAGCTGTATTTTCATCTGATCCCTAAGTTTTTGGTATCCTATTGTCTATTATTAATCTTGTTTGAGAATCCAGATCTTTTCCTTTTAATTTTAAATTTTCCTCGTGTATCCACTTATGGGTCGTCTTCAAGCTTTGACATTTCTAACTTCATTATCGTTCAGTTCGGTCTCCAACTGTGTCTTTTCACCTGCATTAACTCTGAAGTAACATTATTACAGAATTGTTCAAGGTAAAACTGCGTACAAATAAATCGTCAAGTATTTTAAACCTAGTTTGTTTATTTTACTTGTTTGTATCAATGGTGTTTAACGCCACTTTCATCAATTTTTCAGCCATATCATTGCGTCCAGTTTTTATTTAGAGAGAAGCCGGAGTACCCGAAGAAAACTCGCGACCTTTAGTAGGAAAACTGGAAACCCTTGTCAATTTAAAAGAGTTAAATTTCCTCAAGAATATATACAATCATACGACTTTAACGGCGGAGAAGAAAGCACAGATTGGCCATGCTATAATGTTTATAAACACGATAGTGTTGTATAACGGACTGGTGTGTAATGGCAAAATGGAAAAAAAACCGCAAAAAGTGGTCAATCTAAACCATTAACCTCAGGTAAGGCAAGTAAATTTAATGATGTTACTATGTCGGGATATAATTCATCGGAGCAAACGGATCTCAGTTAATTGTGTATTACTCCAGTAAATCAGAAATAATCCACAAATATCAGTAAACTTACTTACCTTGCCTGAGGTTAATGGTACAAATTGACCACTTTTTTGCCATTTATACAATCCATAGTATATCATACAGTCTAAAGCAGTCAACTAAAAACTGGACGCCATGAAATAGCTGAAAAATTGCTAAAAGTGGCGTTAAACATCATTCTAACAAAACAAACAAAGCAGTCAACTATTCCACAACTAATAAAGTCATTTTAATTGCGAAATTGAATCAAAAGTCATATATATAGTATATGTTGAACAGAACTGAGTTCCCAAAATGGCAAACGTCCAACTATGAATTGTCCTGTTAGAAAATTTGCTGGTGTTAATCTTTAAGTTTTCTCTCTATGTCACTCTTTGGTCATATTATTGATTGATGACGTCATTTAGTAGTGTGAACGCACGTAAAAATAATTCGTCTGCCCTTCAAGATTGTACCTGAAAGTAAAACGATAACAGGAGACAAAATCGCACCGCACACTTGCCTCAGTGGAAGGTTAAAATAAACAGCATTAAATAATTGCAACATTAGACTACGGCATGTGATTATTAATCATTTCACGCCAACCCGTACATTCTCCAAGAAGACAACGCTTCTTATTATTTGTCGCGGTACTTGAAGACAACGCTTCTTATTATTTGTCGCGGTACTTGAAGACAACGCTTCTTATTATTTGTCGCGGTACTTGAAGACAACGCTTCTTATTATTTGTCGCGGTACTTGAATCGATAACGACGTGCCTTTTTTACCATGGTCCCCATATAGTCCGACCCTGAAAATTGAAAATGTGCCGAAAGTGTTTAAACTTAAGATCAAAAGAAATATTGGAGACATTAAAAATGAAAATACCGGGGACCTGAAAAACGGTTATTTCCGAAGTATGGACATATTTCAACTTCACCATATGCACAGCATCTATCACCCAAATCCAAATCGACGATGGATTGATAACTAAGTAAAAGACGTACAGGTAGGAAAACACACAAAATTTTTGAAGTTTAACTCGCCTTTTTCGTGCTACTCCAAAAATCACTAACAAAAGTGACGTCCGACGTTTTGGGAACTAATTTCTGTCCAACGACTGTAGATCAGAATATATACTCTTGCTTGTTTTGTCCTCTGACATGTCCGCTATCATGTTGATACATTAATTGATAATCTCTCTTTCTTCCGTGTTATTATCTAAGTGTTAATATATCGGATATGAAAGCAACCGTAGAGACATTTTAAAATTAAATTCAAAAATGAAGAAAAGGAAATTCGTGACTATTTTTTTTTAACAAAATTAAAGGGTTTAACCTTGAAATAGCCGAGTATATTTTTTAGGATTGCCAACATAATGTACTACCCATATATCATCAATATAAGGAATTAAACATTTTGTCTTAAAAGTTGAATATTCATAATGGAATGAATTGAATGTCTGTAACATGTGATTCGAAATCATTATTGGACATTTAAGTTCAACAAGTCGGTCCTACATATTTTTCCTTATCACTCGAAATTATAAAGATTTGGGACACAAAAATAAAAACAGCGGAAGAACAATAAAAATTTAAACTCAAAATCCATTGATTGAAGGATATGTTTTAATGAGGACTTATACGATTTTCATCCATTTATATGAGAAAATTTCATGGATTAGATGTTTTCCTAGATATGACAATGAGTAATTCATCCGGTGTCTTACCAGAGCCAGGCACTACTTACTCCCACAGAAAACTTGATTGCACTCATGCCTTTTATTGGATTCCAGTTACTCAATTTCTTGATTTATATTGTTTGGTTTTCGTTTAGTGTTGTATATGTTTGTCTTAATTCGGATTTGTAATCGTCCCTTGAACCCGGGATGGGTGGGTGGATTTGGGGGTTGGGGTTAATTTAAGATACTTTTTGTAAGGATCTGTGGACGGAGTTTTGAAAACCCACCGTGGTTTACTCAGCTTTAGACGATAGGAGCATTGATATAGGTAGATAATAAACAACTACCCAACGATATATTTTTCAAGAGCTACCTTTTCATATATTTTGGAAAGGCAAAAAAGAGGCGCACATCCGTATTACCCTATATATACTAAGTTACCCGACCTGTCTAAGAATAAGAGGCCGACATGATTGATAGCGTACATAAAACACACTTTTCTTGGATAGATTAAAATCCAACATGATTTTTGTTCGCTGTCATGACGTCATCTACCTGTGATCTTTTTGAAATATAATAAATGGGAAATTTTAAGACAAAAAAGAGTAACAAACAACTAACCTACATAATTGATCCAAGTTTATCATCGATTCATGTTGAATTGAATTTTTTTGACAACCGGATTTCACGAAAGTGCTGTCAAAAAGTCACATCTTACCCGAGGTTAATTTTACAAACATGAGAAGATAACGAAAAATCAATCTTATGTAACCACCGCAAAGTTAGTTTTAAAGTTGAGAAATTGACCCCTCGCGAAAAGACTAAAAAATCGCCCCTTAGTCACAAAAATAACTACATCTACAGAATAAAGTGAAAGCGCCAACTTAATTTGTTTTAAAGATCTACAAGGGGCTCGTCCTGATACTTGTAAAAAAAATATTCGGGAAGTAGAAGAGCACAATTTGTACAGTTTGTAATCCTAATAGTCTTTTGAAAATCCTTCCTCTAATTATATAATGTGCGTTGTCAGATAAAATTTTTTAAATACATGTGTCCTTAAAATGTGTATTTCGTATCTTTTATTATAGATAAAATACAACACCTTAAATATAAAGGTACGATCTTGTAATCGTGAGGAAAACACTTTGATTGGAGTTGTTTATATATTGCATCAAAAGAAAATGCAAGGCGTAGGGTACGTGAGATTCTGGAGGATAAAATGTCATCAATGTTGTTTTTACACTACATGTAACATCAAAAGTGATGGCAGTATAATAGACAAATATTAGATACAATCAGATTTTACTACATAAACAGATAATTCGTTTCATTTTTAACAAACACAGTAATCCTTGTCTATATATATATATATATATATATATATATATATATATATATATATATATACAAACGTCTAAGTATTGTGACAACCATATAATATATCTGTCCAGCGGATTTCTGAAACATTTATATATACGTCTGCACTATGTCCAGCGGTCTAGACCCCTCGGCCAAATCCGCTATATATAAATATAGCTTCATCAACCGGGGTGAAACGTAGACATAGACATAGTACATGTGTACTAGCGTGTGACGATGAAATTTTCGTAACCAATACGTGTTAATTTGACAGTAATCCAATTCTGCGTTTTTGTATATATTATATAGGATGACAAAGTTACTTGTCATACAGTCACAGTAAGAAATTTATATACAAACGTCTAAGTATTGTGACAACCATATAATATATCTATCCAGCGGATTTCTGAAACATCAGAAATACAGGGTTAATATCAAATATTTATATATACGTCTACAAATTAAGCCCAACACTGTTAGAATTGGATTTTTAACACTGTCAAATTGTTGCTTACCCTCAGCGGGATTCGAACTCACACCGTTGTGACACTGTGGCACCAATTCGCCTGCACTATGTCCAGCGGTCTAGACCCCTCGGCCAAATCCGCTATATATAAATATAGCTTCATCAACCGGGATGAATCGTAGACATAGACATAGTACATGTGTACTAGCGTGTGACGATGGAATTTTCGTAGCCAATACGTATTAATATGACAGTAATCTAATTCAGCATTTTTGTATATATTATATAGGATGACAAAGTTACTCGTCATACAGTCACAGTAAGTAAATTATATACAAACGTCTATCCAGCGGATTTCTGAAACATCAGAAATACAGGGTTAATATCAAATATTTATATATACGTCTACAAATTAAGCCCAACACTGTTTGAATTAGATTTTTAACACTGTCAAAATTTTGCTTTCCCTCAGCGGGATTCGAACTCACACCGTTGTGACACTGTGGCACCAATTCGCCTGCACTATGTCCAGCGGTCTAGACCCCTCGGCCAAATCCGCTATATAAAAAATGTAGCTTCATTAACCGGGGTGAAACGTAGACATAGACATAGTACATGTGTACTAGCGTGTGACGATGGAATTTTCGTAACCAATACGTATTAATCTGACAGTAATCTAATTCAGCATTTTTGTATATATTATATAGGATGACAAAGTTACTCGTTATACATTCACAGTAAGTAAATTATATACAAACGTCTATCCAGCGGATTTCTGAAACATCAGAAATACAGGGTTAATATCAAATATTTATATATACGTCTACAAATTAAGCCCAACACTGTTAGAATTGGATTTTCAACACTGTCAAATTTTTGCTTACCCTCAGCGGGATTCGAACTCACACCGTTGTGACACTGTGGCACCAATTCGCCTGCACTATGTCCAGCGGTCTAGACCCCTCGGCCAAATCCGCTATATATAAATATAGCTTCATCAACCGGGGTGAATCGTAGACATAGACATAGTACATGTGTACTAGCATGTGACGACGGAATTTTCGTAACCAATACGTATTAATTTGACAGTAATCCAATTCTGCGTTTTTGTATATATTATATAGGATGACAAAGTTACTTGTCATACAGTCACAGTAAGAAATTTATATACAAACGTCTAAGTATTGTGACAACCATATAATATATCTATCCAGCGGATTTCTGAAACATCAGAAATACAGGGTTAATATCAAATATTTATATATACGTCTACAAATTAAGCCCAACACTGTTAGAATTGGATTTTTAACACTGTCAAATTGTTGCTTACCCTCAGCGGGATTCGAACTCACACCGTTGTGACACTGTGGCACCAATTCGCCTGCACTATGTCCAGCGGTCTAGACCCCTCGGCCAAATCCGCTATATATAAATATAGCTTCATCAACCGGGGTGAATCGTAGACATAGACATAGTACATGTGTACTAGCGTGTGACGATGGAATTTTCGTAACCAATACGTATTAATCTGACAGTAATCTAATTCAGCATTTTTGTATATATTATATAGGATGACAAAGTTACTCGTCATACAGTCACAGTAAGTAAATTATATACAAACGTCTATCCAGCGGATTTCTGAAACATCAGAAATACAGGGTTAATATCAAATATTTATATATACGTCTACAAATTAAGCCCAACACTGTTTGAATTAGATTTTTAACACTGTCAAATTTTTGCTTTCCCTCAGCGGGATTCGAACTCACACCGTTGTGACACTGTGGCACCAATTCGCCTGCACTATGTCCAGCGGTCTAGACCCCTCGGCCAAATCCGCTATATATAAATATAGCTTCATCAACCGGGGTGAATCATAGACATAGACATAGTACATGTGTACTAGCGTGTGACGATGGAATTTTCGTAACCAATACGTATTAATTTGACAGTAATCCAATTCTGCGTTTTTGTATATATTATATAGGATGACAAAGTTACTTGTCATACAGTCACAGTAAGAAATTTATATACAAACGTCTAAGTATTGTGACAACCATATAATATATCTATCCAGCGGATTTCTGAAACATCAGAAATACAGGGTTAATATCAAATATTTATATATACGTCTACAAATTAAGCCCAACACTGTTAGAATTGGATTTTTAACACTGTCAAATTGTTGCTTACCCTCAGCGGGATTCGAACTCACACCGTTGTGACACTGTGGCACCAATTCGCCTGCACTATGTCCAGCGGTCTAGACCCCTCGGCCAAATCCGCTATATATAAATATAGCTTCATCAACCGGGGTGAATCGTAGACATAGACATAGTACATGTGTACTAGCGTGTGACGATGGAATTTTCGTAACCAATACGTATTAATCTGACAGTAATCTAATTCAGCATTTTTGTATATATTATATAGGATGACAAAGTTACTCGTCATACAGTCACAGTAAGTAAATTATATACAATGGTCTATCCAGCGGATTTCTGAAACATCAGAAATACAGGGTTAATATCAAATATTTATATATACGTCTACAAATTAAGCCCAACACTGTTTGAATTAGATTTTTAACACTGTCAAATTTTTGCTTTCCCTCAGCGGGATTCGAACTCACACCGTTGTGACACTGTGGCACCAATTCGCCTGCACTATGTCCAGCGGTCTAGACCCCTCGGCCAAATCCGCTATATAAAAAATATAGCTTCATTAACCGGGGTGAATCATAGACATAGACATAGTACATGTGTACTAGCGTGTGACGATGGAATTTTCGTAACCAATACGTATTTATCTGACAGTAATCTAATTCAGCATTTTTGTATATATTATATAGGATGACAAAGTTACTCGTCATACAGTCACAGTAAGTAAATTATATACAAACGTCTAAGCATTGTGACAACCATATAATATATCTATCCAGCGGATTTCTGAAACATCAGAAATACAGTGTTAATATCAAATATTTATATATACGTCTACAAATTAAGCCCAACACTGTTTGAATTAGATTTTTAACACTGTCAAATTTTTGCTTTCCTTCAGCGGGATTCGAACTCACACCGTTGTGACACTGTGGCACCAATTCGCCTGCACTATGTCCAGCGGTCTAGACCCCTCGGCCAAATCCGCTATATAAAAATATAGCTTCATTAACCGGGTTGAATCATAGACATAGACATAGTACATGTGTACTAGCGTGTGACGATGGAATTTTCGTAACCAATACGTATTAATCTGACAGTAATCTAATTCAGCATTTTTGTATATATTATATAGGATGACAAAGTTACTCGTCATACAGTCACAGTAAGTAAATTATATACAAACGTCTAAGTATTGTGACAACCATATAATATATCTATCCAGCGGATTTCTGAAACATCAGAAATACAGGGTTAATATCAAATATTTATATATACGTCTACAAATTAAGCCCAACACTGTTTGAATTAGATTTTTAACACTGTCAAATTTTTGCTTTCCCTCAGCGGGATTCGAACTCACACCGTTGTGACACTGTGGCACCAATTCGCCTGCACTATGTCCAGCGGTCTAGACCCCTCGGACAAATCCGCTATATAAAAAATATAGCTTCATTAACCGGGTTGAATCATAGACATAGACAAAGTACATGTGTACTAGCGTGTGACGATGGAATTTTCGTAACCAATACGTATTAATCTGACAGTAATCTAATTCAGCATTTTTGTATATATTATATAGGATGACAAAGTTACTCGTCATACAGTCACAGTAAGTAAATTATATACAAACGTCTAAGTATTGTGACAACCATATAATATATCTATCCAGCGGATTTCTGAAACATCAGAAATACAGGGTTAATATCAAATATTTATATATACGTCTACAAATTAAGCCCAACACTGTTTGAATTAGATTTTTAACACTGTCAAATTTTTGCTTTCCCTCTGCGGGATTCGAACTCACACCGTTGTGACACTGTGGCACCAATTCGCCTGCACTATGTCCAGCGGTCTAGACCCCTCGGCCAAATCCGCTATATAAAAAATATAGCTTCATTAACCGGGGTGAATCATAGACATAGACATAGTACATGTGTACTAGCGTGTGACGATGGAATTTTCGTAACAAATACGTATTAATCTGACAGTAATCTAATTCAGCATTTTTGTATATATTATATAGGATGACAAAGTTACTCATCATACAGTCACAGTAAGTAAATTATATACATACGTCTAAGTATTGTGACAACCATATAATATATCTATCCAGCGGATTTCTGAAACATCAGAAATACAGGGTTAATATCAAATATTTATATATACGTCTACAAATTAAGCCCAACACTGTTTGAATTAGATTTTTAACACTGTCAAATTTTTGCTTTCCCTCAGCGGGATTCGAACTCACACCGTTGTGACACTGTGGCACCAATTCGCCTGCACTATGTCCAGCGGTCTAGACCCCTCGGCCAAATCCGCTATATAAAAAATATACCTTCATTAACCGGGGTGAAACATAGACATACACATAGTACATGTGTACTAGCTTGTGACGATGGAATTTTCGTAACCAATACGTATTAATCTGACAGTAATCTAATTCAGCATTTTTGTATATATTATATAGGATGACAAAGTTACTCGTCATACAGTCACAGTAAGTAAATTATATACAAACGTCTAAGTATTGTGACAACCATATAATATATCTATCCAGCGGATTTCTAAAACATCAGAAATACAGGGTTAATAACAAATATTTATATATACGTCTACAAATTAAGCCCAACACTGTTTGAATTAGATTTTTAACACTGTCAAATTTTTGCTTTCCCTCAGCGGATTCGAACTCACACCGTTGTGACACTGTGGCGCCAATTTGCCTGCACTATGTCCAGCGGTCTAGACCCCTCGGCCAAATCCGCTATATAAAAAATATAGCTTCATTAACCGGGTTGAATCATAGACATAGACATAGTACATGTGTACTAGCGTGTGACGATGGAATTTTCGTAACCAATACGTATTAATCTGACAGTAATCTAATTCAGCATTTTTGTATATATTATATAGGATGACAAAGTTACTCGTCATACAGTCACAGTAAGTAAATTATATACAAATGTCTAAGTATTGTGACAACCATATAATATATCTATCCAGCGGATTTCTGAAACATCAGAAATACAGGGTTAATATCAAATATTTATATATACGTCTACAAATTAAGCCCAACACTGTTTGAATTAGATTTTTAACACTGTCAAATTTTTGCTTTCCCTCAGCGGGATTCGAACTCACACCGTTGTGACACTGTGGCACCAATTCGCCTGCACTCTGTCCAGCGGTCTAGACCCCTCGGCCAAATCCGCTATATAAAAAATATAGCTTCATTAACCGGAGTGAATCATAGACATAGACATAGTACATGTGTACTAGCGTGTGACGATGGAATTTTCGTAACCAATACGTATTAATCTGACAGTAATCTAATTCAGCATTTTTGTATATATTATATAGGATGACAAAGTTACTCGTCATACAGTCACAGTAAGTAAATTATATACAAACGTCTAAGTATTGTGACAACCATATAATATATCTATCCAGCGGATTTCTGAAACATCAGAAATACAGTGTTAATATCAAATATTTATATATACGTCTACAAATTAAGCCCAACACTGTTTGAATTAGATTTTTAACACTGTCAAAGTTTTGCTTTCCTTCAGCGGGATTCGAACTCACACCGTTGTGACACTGTGGCACCAATTCGCCTGCACTATGTCCAGCGGTCTAGACCCCTCGGCCAAATCCGCTATATAAAAAATATAGCTTCATTAACCGGAGTGAATCATAGACATAGACATAGTACATGTGTACTAGCGTGTGACGATGGAATTTTCGTAACCAATACGTATTAATCTGACAGTAATCTAATTCAGCATTTTTGTATATATTATATAGGATGACAAAGTTACTCGTCATACAGTCACAGTAAGTAAATTATATACAAACGTCTAAGTATTGTGACAACCATATAATATATCTATCCAGCGGATTTCTGAAACATCAGAAATACAGTGTTAATATCAAATATTTATATATACGTCTACAAATTAAGCCCAACACTGTTTGAATTAGATTTTTAACACTGTCAAAGTTTTGCTTTCCTTCAGCGGGATTCGAACTCACACCGTTGTGACACTGTGGCACCAATTCGCCTGCACTATGTCCAGCGGTCTAGACCCCTCGGCCAAATCCGCTATATAAAAATATAGCTTCATTAACCGGGTTGAATCATAGACATAGACATAGTACATGTGTACTAGCGTGTGACGATGGAATTTTCGTAACCAATACGTATTAATCTGACAGTAATCTAATTCAGCATTTTTGTATATATTATATAGGATGACAAAGTTACTCGTCATACAGTCACAGTAAGTAAATTATATACAAACGTCTAAGTATTGTGACAACCATATAATATATCTATCAAGCGGATTTCTGAAACATCAGAAATACAGGGTTAATATCAAATATTTATATATACGTCTACAAATTAAGCCCAACACTGTTTGAATTAGATTTTTAACACTGTCAAATTTTTGCTTTCCCTCAGCGGGATTCGAACTCACACCGTTGTGACACTGTGGCACCAATTCGCCTGCACTATGTCCAGCGGTCTAGACCCCTCGGACAAATCCGCTATATAAAAAATATAGCTTCATTAACCGGGTTGAATCATAGACATAGACATAGTACATGTGTACTAGCGTGTGATGATGGAATTTTCGTAACCAATACGTATTAATCTGACAGTAATCTAATTCAGCATTTTTGTATATATTATATAGGATGACAAAGTTACTCGTCATACAGTCACAGTAAGTAAATGAAAAAACAAACGTCTAAGTATTGTGACAACCATATAATTTATCTATCCAGCGGATTTCTGAAATATCAGAAATACAGGGTTAATATCAAATATTTATATATACGTCTACAAATTAAGCCCAACACTGTTTGAATTAGATTTTAAACACTGTCAAATTTTTGCTTTCCCTCTGCGGGATTCGAACTCACACCGTTGTGACACTGTGGCACCAATTCGCCTGCACTATGTCCAGCGGTCTAGACCCCTCGGCCAAATCCGCTATATAAAAAAAATAGCTTCATTAACCGGGGTGAATCATAGACATAGACATAGTACATGTGTACTAGCGTGTGACGATGGAATTTTCGTAACAAATACGTATTAATCTGACAGTAATCTAATTCAGCATTTTTGTATATATTATATAGGATGACAAAGTTACTCATCATACAGTCACAGTAAGTAAATTATATACATACGTCTAAGTATTGTGACAACCATATAATATATCTATCCAGCGGATTTCTGAAACATCAGAAATACATTGTTAATATCAAATATTTATATATACGTCTACAAATTAAGCCCAACACTGTTTGAATTAGATTTTTAACACTGTCAAATTTTTGCTTTCCCTCAGCGGGATTCGAACTCACACCGTTGTGACACTGTGGCACCAATTCGCCTGCACTATGTCCAGCGGTCTAGACCCCTCGGCCAAATCCGCTATATAAAAAATATACCTTCATTAACCGGGGTGAAACATAGACATAGACATAGTACATGTGTACTAGCTTGTGACGATGGAATTTTCGTAACCAATACGTATTAATCTTCCAGTAATCTAATTCAGCATTTTTGTATATATTATATAGGATGACAAAGTTACTCGTCATACAGTCACAGTAAGTAAATTATATACAAACGTCTAAGTATTGTGACAACCATATAATATATCTATCCAGCGGATTTCTAAAACATCAGAAATACAGGGTTAATAACAAATATTTATATATACGTCTACAAATTAAGCCCAACACTGTTTGAATTAGATTTTTAACACTGTCAAATTTTTGCTTTCCCTCAGCGGATTCGAACTCACACCGTTGTGACACTGTGGCGCCAATTCGCCTGCACTATGTCCAGCGGTCTAGACCCCTCGGCCAAATCCGCTATATAAAAAATATAGCTTCATTAACCGGGTTGAATCATAGACATAGACATAGTACATGTGTACTAGCGTGTGACGATGGAATTTTCGTAACCAATACGTATTAATCTGACAGTAATCTAATTCAGCATTTTTGTATATATTATATAGGATGACAAAGTTACTCGTCATACAGTCACAGTAAGTAAATTATATACAAACGTCTAAGTATTGTGACAACCATATAATATATCTATCCAGCGGATTTCTGAAATATCAGAAATACAGGGTTAATATCAAATATTTATATATACGTCTACAAATTAAGCCCAACACTGTTTGAATTAGATTTTAAACACTGTCAAATTTTTGCTTTCCCTCTGCGGGATTCGAACTCACACCGTTGTGACACTGTGGCACCAATTCGCCTGCACTATGTCCAGCGGTCTAGACCCCTCGGCCAAATCCGCTATATAAAAAAAATAGCTTCATTAACCGGGGTGAATCATAGACATAGACATAGTACATGTGTACTAGCGTGTGACGATGGAATTTTCGTAACAAATACGTATTAATCTGACAGTAATCTAATTCAGCATTTTTGTATATATTATATAGGATGACAAAGTTACTCATCATACAGTCACAGTAAGTAAATTATATACATACGTCTAAGTATTGTGACAACCATATAATATATCTATCCAGCGGATTTCTGAAACATCAGAAATACATTGTTAATATCAAATATTTATATATACGTCTACAAATTAAGCCCAACACTGTTTGAATTAGATTTTTAACACTGTCAAATTTTTGCTTTCCCTCAGCGGGATTCGAACTCACACCGTTGTGACACTGTGGCACCAATTCGCCTGCACTATGTCCAGCGGTCTAGACCCCTCGGCCAAATCCGCTATATAAAAAATATACCTTCATTAACCGGGGTGAAACATAGACATAGACATAGTACATGTGTACTAGCTTGTGACGATGGAATTTTCGTAACCAATACGTATTAATCTTCCAGTAATCTAATTCAGCATTTTTGTATATATTATATAGGATGACAAAGTTACTCGTCATACAGTCACAGTAAGTAAATTATATACAAACGTCTAAGTATTGTGACAACCATATAATATATCTATCCAGCGGATTTCTAAAACATCAGAAATACAGGGTTAATAACAAATATTTATATATACGTCTACAAATTAAGCCCAACACTGTTTGAATTAGATTTTTAACACTGTCAAATTTTTGCTTTCCCTCAGCGGATTCGAACTCACACCGTTGTGACACTGTGGCGCCAATTCGCCTGCACTATGTCCAGCGGTCTAGACCCCTCGGCCAAATCCGCTATATAAAAAATATAGCTTCATTAACCGGGTTGAATCATAGACATAGACATAGTACATGTGTACTAGCGTGTGACGATGGAATTTTCGTAACCAATACGTATTAATCTGACAGTAATCTAATTCAGCATTTTTGTATATATTATATAGGATGACAAAGTTACTCGTCATACAGTCACAGTAAGTAAATTATATACAAATGTCTAAGTATTGTGACAACCATATAATATATCTATCCAGCGGATTTCTGAAACATCAGAAATACAGGGTTAATATCAAATATTTATATATACGTCTACAAATTAAGCCCAACACTGTTTGAATTAGATTTTTAACACTGTCAAATTTTTGCTTTCCCTCAGCGGGATTCGAACTCACACCGTTGTGACACTGTGGCACCAATTCGCCTGCACTCTGTCCAGCGGTCTAGACCCCTCGGCCAAATCCGCTATATAAAAAATATAGCTTCATTAACCGGAGTGAATCATAGACATAGACATAGTACATGTGTACTAGCGTGTGACGATGGAATTTTCGTAACCAATACGTATTAATCTGACAGTAATCTTATTCAGCATTTTTGTATATATTATATAGGATGACAAAGTTACTCGTCATACAGTCACAGTAAGTAAATTATATACAAACGTCTAAGTATTGTGACAACCATATAATATATCTATCCAGCGGATTTCTGAAACATCAGAAATACAGGGTTAATATCAAATATTTATATATACGTCTACAAATTAAGCCCAACACTGTTTGAATTAGATTTTTAACACTGTCAAATTTTTGCTTTCCCTCAGCGGGATTCGAACTCACACCGTTGTGACACTGTGGCACCAATTCGCCTGCACTATGTCCAGCGGTCTAGACCCCTCGGCCAAATCCGCTATATAAAAAATATAGCTTCATTAACCGGGGTGAAACGTAGACATAGACATAGTACATGTGTACTAGCGTGTGACGATGGAATTTTCGTAACCAATACGTATTAATCTGACAGTAATCTAATTCAGCATTTTTGTATATATTATATAGGATGACAAAGTTACTCGTCATACAGTCACAGTAAGTAAATTATATACAAACGTCTAAGTGACAACCATATAATATATCTATCCAGCGGATTTCTGAAACATCAGAAATACAGGGTTAATATCAAATATTTATATATACGTCTACAAATTAAGCCCAACACTGTGGCACCAATTCGCCTGCACTATGTCCAGCGGTCTAGACCCCTCGGCCTAATCCGCTATATAAAAACACAGTGTCACAACGGTGTGAGTTCGAATCCCGCTGAGGGAAAGCAAAAATTTGACAGTGTTAAAAATCTAATTCAAACAGTGTTGGGCTTAATTTGTAGACGTATATATAAATATTTGATATTAACCCTGTATTTCTGATGTTTCAGAAATCCGCTGGATAGATATATTTTATGGTTGTCACAATACTTAGACGTTTGTATATATATATATATATATATATATATATATATATATATATATATATATATATATATATATATATATATATATATAGAGTGTGCCTGTTGCTGTGAAATTGATTCGTGGATCGTCTTTTGGACAGTTCCCTCGGTCTCTTAATTTATTTCGGTTCACAAAAGTAAATTGCAATGAAATTAAGTTCTTCGGGTTGTAGTTCATCATTTGTATGGGTAGATGACGCCTAACAGTTTTTCAGCCACGTGCTTCGTTGTTTGGCCGGTCTGTTCGCTAAATTTGAGCGCTTTAGTTGTCAATACCGATAGAGACCACCAAGATGGATATGTTTCTCGTGGAGACATATTAAAAGCAGTTAAAACACAGGTGACGTTTAATCCAAATTAAGCGCAGAATTGCGGATTTAAAACGAGAAGTTCGCGGTTCTTCACTTAGCCTCTCAAATTAAAAAACTGAAACAAGATAATGATTATAAAATTAAATATGAACGCAATACAATTAAATTCTCCTTAAGTCTGATGCAATTGATGATTTGAACCAAGTTGTTTCGGGCTATTGAGAATACCAATCTAGATTACGCCCGTGACACTGTTAATGAAATTACTGACAAGGTTAAGAAACGCAACACATTTATAAAGATATGTGATAGTAGTGAGCCGGGTGGAAAACAGACAAATCCCGTTGCTAGCAATATGGATGATGAAAATATAATAAATAAGGCTGAAAACAGGGCTCTCCACAAACGAAAATTTAAGACGAACAAGTAAGAACAGAAGAAAACTGCTACTAATTCATCACGTTGTCAGTATATCAGCATGGAAGATGTTATGGTTGCCGATCTTTGCAATATTGG
Source organism: Limnoperna fortunei (assembly GCA_944474755.1). Lineage (NCBI taxonomy): Eukaryota > Metazoa > Mollusca > Bivalvia > Mytilida > Modiolidae > Limnoperna > Limnoperna fortunei. Next base: position 47,631,526 of record OX104120.1, read on the forward strand.
AGAAACAGACGTCTCTTTAACTCCAAAGCCGAAACCAAACCAGAGTGAATTTGTAAACGATAAGTATTTCAATAATTTTTTACCTGATTTTTTCTGATTTTAATTGAACTCGTGATTATTATGAATACGAACAAGGTCAAGCTAATATCATCGTTAAAGGTAGATTTAAGACGCATTAGGGGAAATGCGGTTGTTTTAGTTTATCAGTTTGTTTACCTAACAATCGTTCAGCCATGTGTTAAGGTTAGTTTGTCGTCGAGACAATTAATAACCTATATATGAGGTTTAATAGCATAATGTTTTAATTAACATTTTGTTGTCAATCCATTAACGATGTCCTTGCAAAATGGTGGAAAAAGAGACGTTTTATACTTTCTACGCGTTAATAAACACTAATGAAAGTCCAGTGTTAAATTTGAAGATACAAATGTTTTCATACGCTATAGATTTTATTAGAACAAACTCCTACTTATTTAAATTCGATGTCTAGATTGCATACAACTATTTATGCATACATTTTTCACGATTTTGCTTTTACCGTTTTGTTTAAGCTCAGCATGATATATTTTCACAAAGGTCACACCTCCTTTTATTAAAAAATAGAGGGGTGAACAGATATTAATGTAATTAGGCGACGGTTTAGGTACATACAAGGAGATTTGTAATGACATCTCCAAGCACAAGCAAGTTAAACATGATCTTATTGATATTATTCCTAAGGTTGACAAATCTTTGTGGGAACCAGTTAAAACATTTATTTTTTAAGTATTAATTCAGCAGCGGCGTTGAAGTGCGGCCATCCACATTTTGATGTTATTCTTTCATTACACCATTACGGTATGATTGCTGATTGCAATTGCTGCGTCTTGTTGGTAATAATTTTGGTATATATCCATACAATGATGAAGGGTTTTGACCAGGAGAACGGTATTTTGTTATTACCTTCACTTTCTTTGTCCATTGACTTTCGGCGCTTGTTGTTCGGTCGGTTTTTTTGCTTTATTTACAAAGCGCTCAACAGCAGAGTATCTCTTACCTGGCACCTGGAGGCGCGATAAGCAGCTCTTGAGAACCATATGATGGTTGATAATATTTCTGTTACAATTGTCATACCATACACATGAACTTAAAACTCTTGGATAGGTAATGTTTGCTATCTCTATTCCAGTAATCTGAAATGGGTTTAAATTTTCTGATTGTAGGTGATGCATAATAAAAAAAATCTGAAATTGATTCATTTTTGTTTTAAGCAAAACAATCTACTTTATTTCACATTGTAAAAGAAATTTAATGCCTCTTCCATGAATCACGTTAATAATATAAGCCAATAATATGCACATACTTTATTGCATTTCTATTTAGGTGTCATCATTTTTTTCTCAAAATTTTTAAATTTTTAATTTCAGAATTTTTAAAATTCAGAATGAATACAATAACAAAATACCGAACACCAAGGAAACTGTCATAAAGACAATCCACCAATCAAAATCCTAGAACCGATAAACTTTAGAACCAACAACCAAAAATGTAGCAACAACAGCAGTGGTCCTGATTTAGTACAGACTTTTCAAAAGAAATGGTGCTTTTAACCAGGTGTTATGGCGTGCTAAACCTCCCGCTTCCATTACTGTATTATGTGAGCTGGTTAGTTGATGAAAAAGTAGCAAATTTTTATATTACTGTTATTCCTATGGAAAGGCTAAGGAAACCACCATGAATTGATATTGAATTATCTGCTGCTAAAACTTTCTTGCTGGGAAATTTCTCTAAACTTTCTGTATAATAACTGTTCACATATTTAAGTAAAGAAAAAAAACAATTGTTTACTAGTATTAAGGCATTACATATTTGATATGCAGCTACCTAATGTAGGCCTACATACAAAAATGGAAAGTATTCAAAACCAAGCCTGCATATTACAGACAAACACAATTACCGGCAACTGTTTTTTACCATGTTACTAAAACATTTTTGTTTATAAGTTCTTTACATATTCAACCTGATACAATATTATAACAACTATGCGACAACCCTAAAATAAAGTATCGCATGTGAGGACTAATATAATATTTTTTACTAACTTCCCATTTTCACAAAATATAAATTTGTAAAATGTAAAACGAATTGCATAAAATTATTCCACTAATGGTGTAGAAATATAAAAAATTGTATATACATATCACCTTTAAATAATATGTAGAAATATTTGCTTAAATGTTTGATACTCTATTAAAAAGCATATACCGGTATTTTGCACTTATCTACATATGCAAGAAATCAAAAGCTAGACCTCTAATATTATACTGTATGTCTTAGAAGCTACTTTATTGTATCTTATGCCAAACAATTATTGTTAAAGAAGCTATCTTATTTCCATAAGGGTCTATGTCAAAAATTGGTGTTCTACACAGTCATTTTGGATGGAAATCGGTTTCCCAAAAATAATATATAACTTCAAAGCGGGTAATTGAACGAGCTCCGACTAAGACTAAGAATTTAAGTTGCATTGGTCTGCTGGTTTCTGAAAATAGTTTAATATTATACCATCCGGGAAGGCAGGTATTTTGGGTCGTGCGTTGCTTCTTGAAACAAAATATTAAAAGGAAATGATAAATCTAGTTAAGTGTGACTTTTATTCATAAATGAGTTTTAAGAAAATCATTTTTACACACATTTTTATTTGTGAAAAACGATTAATATTTCGAGAGACCTATCTTGTGTATTCATATAAAAATGAACTATGAATGTCAATACAAAATAAATAAATGTTCTTAAGTAATCAATTTATATTTATATTAAACATTTAAATATCAAAGTCAAAAAAATTGGATCCAGATATATCTTTGTATACAAGTTTGAATTCGAAACAAATTTTTATTCATTATAACATAGCATAATTTCAAAAATATAAATGAGATCACTTGGGAGAAAGAAAACTGAAGGAAATGCGACCATTGGAACGATCTTACACAATTATACAAAGACAAGCAACCGCTATAATATTTAGAGTGGCCGGATATAACGGTAGAAGACCATAAAACAACAAAAGTTTTAAGAAAATAAAAATAAATGATGAATGGAGAAATTTTGTTTTTTAGAGCATTAGAATATATAATTGCATCCTTCCTCTACGTGTAAACCCACCAATCAGTGCTCGTATTATTTAATGCACTTTAATTCGGATAATTTAGAAAATAGACGTATGATCAATAAAGAACAATAAATGAAAATGAACGATGATTACTGTTTAATTATTGTTCAGGCTGTAATAAATTCATCTTGCAATTATTTATAGCTTTTTTAGGCCACCGACCGTCGTTTTATGGTGACGATCATGCAACAGGCGTCTACAATTGATCTTCAAAAGGGAAATGAATTGCTTTTTGACCGTCTAAGTGATTGTTTTACTTTCAGAAGTATATTTGCCATAAACATTTCCAAATGATTTATGGGTATTAATGGTTTCTGCCTGTATGTCTTGACTTCCGGTCGTTGTAATTTGTCACACTTGTCGTTTATCCAAACGTGTAGGAGATCTTGAATTTGCGATGAATAGTAATAAACGGTTTGTCAGCGCAGTTAGCTGAATCTGTTGAAAATTCCAAGAAAAATAGTTCAAAATGACAATGTTCTCTCAGTACAGTATTATAAGGATTGACAAATCATTATACATGCACAGTGAGATATTACTTAAGATTGTTTGTTTGTTTGAATGGTGTTTTAACGCCACTGTCAGCAATTTTTCAGCTATTTCATGGCGTCCAGTTTTTATTAGGGGATGAAGCCGGAGTACCCGGAGAGAACCCCCGACCTGCGGTAGGAAAACTGGCAATCCTTGTTATTACTTAAAAAAATATATGTTAATCAGGATATAAAAGAAACTAATAACTGTTCAAGGTCGTCGTAAACACTGACCATTCCCTTAAACACAAGGCAAACATGAAATATTACCAACCTAATAAAGAATTATGACTGGGTGTCGTCTTTGTAGTCGGCGAAAGACATTCCAGGTAACGTAACACTTCCTATTTAGACCTTACCTTTAAACAAACACAAAACGTCAGGAGCAATATTTTAAACAAGAAACGTTGCCTTGGTAAACAACAGAACTTCCCGCCGTGCTTGTTGTAAGGTCACAATATTTTTGTTATCATTAATAGACTCTGTTTATGAATATAACTGTACAATACTCAATTTTAATAAAGATTAAATTTCATTATAGAATGAATGGTATTCGTTGACTGAATACAAGAATTACACTGCATATCCTTTGAAAACAGAAACATATTAGACTACGACAATTGGTACTTGCGTAGTTTCTACAGTCAGAACCAGAGCTAAGCAATGTCATACAATCATTTGTTCAGTTTTATAAACTCTTTGGCTCGTATATAACTATGTTGATTTATTTTTATTTTTATGATAATTTAGCACATGAAAGCTGGGAATCGTATGTTTTTGTAATGCCGCATAAAAACAAAAAAGATCTAGTTCAAATTAAATATAAAAAGAAAACTCTTTAATGTTGTGGAAATGCAATAATAGATATGCTCACTAACAAACTATGATGCCCAAACACGGAGAAAAATTTAATTGTCGTAAATGTCAACTATCATTAGCTGACTAGTTAACATATGTATCTAAATTATGGCAATTACATCTTACGAAATTGTTTTCAGCAGTTAAATGGATAACGAAAGCTTTAAAATTTAGGGTTTCTATTGAAATAGCAATATTGGGTTTGGGTTACTCATTTCCTGTTTTAGTTGTTCTGTTTTGTTTCCAGACGAGTGTGTGTGAATACCCTTTGTAATCGCCCTTTGACTTAAGACCCTTGTTAGGCAGTCGGTTATTTTTGCTATGTTCCGTATTAACTTAACACTGTATTTTTTTTAAACCAGCTATTTTTATTTGATTTTAACATTTTTGTGTATCTACGTTGCCTGTTCAATGGCTTCATATTCATCGTTTTTATAGGTTTTAGATCTGATGTCATGAACTCAATATCAAAAGTGGTATTGTTCAAACTCATAAGCTGATCCCCTGTGTTGTATTAAAACAGCGATTTTTCTTATGAGAACATAAAAAAGTAAATGGCAATAATTGTATTTATAATAAGTAACACAGATGATTGAATACATTTCATAAAATTTTAAAAATTGTAGAAATTTTTAAGAAAAATGTTAGACTTTGAAATAGTAAACACCGAATAATGTTAAAACCTTAACTGAATGAACGCAGCAATTATTTGTAGATGACTTCTTATCAAAGTTACTAACATATACCAAGGTAGAACAATCATAACTGCACAAAGAAAAGCATAGAAATCCTACGCATATTTTATATTTAAGGATTACATACAAAACATACTTTCTCCATCGAGGGATAACAAAATTTTCGTTGTGCACACATTTAATATAATACGCGGATTTTACAATGTGCAAAATGGAAATTTTGTTATCCCTCGATGGAGAAAATATTTTTTGTAGTTAATACATATAAATAAATTTAAACAATAGAATAAACTCGACAATTTCATTTTTGTAACTGGACATTTCTGAAAAAACTGTTAGTTTCCCATGGAGTAATATATGACGTCAAATGGCGCGTGTCTCCATGACGATCAAATTTGTTTCCCATCCTCTGATAGAAAATATTTTCCAGCCAATCAAAAGTCAGTATTCTCTCAAAATTTATTTATTTAAAAATGTGAGATATATATCGTGTGTGGCATCATATTTGATTTTACATTATAGTCGTTTGCTAGTTTGACGAAAGTTGTCTTTCTTGTCATATTAAATCAAGGTTACATTACAGTTTCAAATAAAAGGACACTCACTTTTGGGGGATTGAAAGAAAAAAACATTTCAAGGGAAGTGCCAATCTATTAAACAATTTTAGATAATATAAAAAGTAAAACTAAATGGTGTTATTTAAATTAACTTATAAAAAGTCTTTTATAAGCTGAATTGAGTGTACATTATGTGGCATCATAATAATTTATTTATAAATGATAAAAATGTTTTTATTTCAAATTTCAATTATGCAATTCACGTCAATATCATTTCTATAGTTTTTGTTATAGATTAGTTAGGAATAATTGTGTTACTACTGAAAAAGGTACAGATCATGTCTCTATGCAGCAGAAATGTTTCTAAGACAAATAAAATAAGAAGATAACATGGAAAGAAATTTGCTATGTCTATGGGAACATATACAACTTGTATCGTATTAGATGTATTTGTCCCAACCATTGGTAAGATGCGTATGCATTTTTATTTCGTTTTTGTATTTATTTTGTTGATTTTATTTTTACCATGCTTACTTGATGATAAATATATTAACAAATGTAATACATTTCATCAAAAGATTTGCAAATAAACAAATAATAGTTTAGATTGCTGTTAATCTTTGTTGTTATATTATGATATGCATCGGCATATCAGATGTGTCCTTAAGGCATCTATATACTATATTTAGAAGAGCCTTAAATTACTCATTAGGTAGGCAGAATGCGTCAGGTATTAATGTAGAAGGGCTAACCGAGATGCACAGTGGATGAGAGCCAATATCCTTTCACGAAAAAGACCCTTATTGTTGATTTCAAAACCCTCATTTGCACAACACACATTTTTGACTTTCCGTCCCTACAATTTACATTTCCACTCAATAACCCATTTATCGATCGATTTGTTATTGTCCTCGTCCTGATTTGAGATAAAATAATAACTTGACGTTTAACAATCGGTCTCAAAATCAATAATTCATCAAAGTCTAAACTAGAATGTTTTGTTTTTGATTTTGTCGATTTAATACAGGCTTTCATGACAAAAGTTGATATTTTTAAATTTCTGCAAACAGAGCAGATACTTCACCTGTGGTTGTGGTTCACGGTGGCAAGATCGAAGCCATCATTTAGAAACATCTACGGGTTGATTTATTCTGTTTGTCGTAACCATTTTCCTCCTTATTAATGGATTATGACTACCACGGAATATGACTAATTACCTGATTTTAACTTGGGTGACACGACGGGAGCCACGCGCGGAACGGGAGTTACTAACCATTACTTAGCACCTGGGTTCAATCCAAGGTTTTAAGTGTGGTTGGTTTCATTCCGTTTATTATATTTTTTGTGTTATGTTCCTTTTGTTTTTGGCGTGGTCAGCTATTTTGTTTAACCATGGTTGTGTCTATATTTGACTTATTCTCTTATGAATACTTCTCAGTATCTTCGATTCATTATTCTTAAAATTTGTAGTGAGCATGGTCAATTATCAAACTATTACATCACTAGCCAAACACAAAAAAAATTGCGGCAAACGGAAATCACAAATATGTATAAAACAAAGGAAATATTTATAAATATATGGAAGAAGATAGGAATTAATTTTTTTATAGATATACATTTATGTTATGGAAAGTTTTAATATCGTCTGTTTTTATCTCATTAAATTTTCTTGTTCTGTTATGTTGGAAACAAAGGAAACACACTTTTTTTGTACACTTCTGAATGTTCAGCCGCGATTGTTCATATACAATTACCAATAACCCAGTTTATTACATGTTGAAACAGATTGCGATTCCCACAATGTTCAATATTTAGCAAACAAGTCTGAGAGATAATTAAGAAAAATATCAATCGGACTATAAATTACAATGCTTCATACACACAACATTTTTACCAACTCCACTGCGTTTTTAAAGGACTGTAGCTGTTGTCTTCGCCTTATGGTTTATTTATATATTTTTTACTAATCCGATATTGGTATTTTTACGTTTTGTTTAAATGTAGGACTGAAATTGTACCATGTAAAACAAACACAAAAGACAAATTCAATTTGCAAAAGAAGAAATAAGCGTTTTAAGCCTTAGATATATAGTCGGTTTTCATACATTTATAAATTATCAAAAGTACAACATTTGTTTAACAGTATTGTGAGCATTAATAACAGACGGACACGTGACGTAGATGGCAAGTTGTATTGCTGCGAAAATATTAAAAAATGTAAGGTTATATATTTTTCAGTACATTGATAACCTTATTTTGATTGTGTCCTGTTTAATGCTCTGCCGTTTGTAATTTTCTTTAATAAAGGAACCTCTTTTTTTGTCAAAAGTTCAAGTGATTACCCCTTTTTAAAGATACATACACAATATTTTGTTTGTTGGTTTTCATATTGGATATTAAAGTCAAGCAAATCAATCGCATGAATCAACGGCAAGTAACCACCGAATCACACAACTGAATGCAAATGCTGGCAAAAACATTTATTCACCTACCACAATCCTGTTTGCATTCTACTTAAAATCCGAACGCCCAAGGTATCGATTGTGTAATAATGATCTATGGAGCTCACTTTAGTTCGGATTATCTTTAACAAACATATTTCTATAGTACTGAAATATGTGATAATCTAAAAATTGTGAGGTGCGAGACAAATGATTGCTTTGTTAAACTTTTGTGTCAGTTTGCGATTGTCTAAGATGTTTCATTAATCTTTTTATGAAATATTAGTAACATTTTGCCATAATTTAACAATTTTTCAGCTATATCGTAACTTTCATTTTTTTATTTGGGATTTAACCCTGACCTTCGGAATGATCAATTCAGATTGGAGTCGAAGGCACCCTGCGCGCAGTGCTAATCGATCAAACCACGTGATTAGAAGTAGACTAACTACCTTAACCTAACTCGACCATCGAGGCCCCTGAATTTCACCTTGTACACTGTACAATAAAATTGGTAAGCAGTTCGTTAACGTGACGTTACGTTATTGTTAAAAGGGAGACACTTATTCGATAAACATATGTAAAAATAATTAATAATTAATATTGTAAATTTTAATCATCAATTTAATGATAGTTTAAGCTTTTTAAATACTTTTTTTCTCCTTAATTTCTCGTATAAATCTGTCTTCTTCAAATATTTTGTAAAAAAAGAATATTTTAAAAAACCCCACCTCCACATGTTTCGGATGTGAACTTAGTGGTATTTGTCTATAGGCCGGGTCTCTTATCTGTTAACGGTGGACCCGCATTCGTTCCGAAAGTGAATTGCCTGTTTGCCCAATGTATATATCTTCACATCCAGAGCATTTAATTAGGGTAATGGATTTCCAATTCATATTTGCACTTGCGTATATTTTAGTTCATTTTTAGATGTAATTTTGCAACCAGTGTGAATATAGTTACAAGTACCTCAACGACTATCATTGCATTTCAAGACAGTACAGTTTGTTTTGAGCTCTGTCGGTGCAATTTGGTCTTATTTGACAGCCGTTTCAAATTTTTCTGTTGTCTTTTGCTCTCAATCATTGTATTTAATTAAGTCTTTCAGTTTATCGCTTCGTATGATGATAGGCAAACTGGATCGTGCCATTTAGAAAACATGGATTTCCTGGATTGTGGGTTAAAACAAACTGTATTTGTTTGTCACGGGTTTCAGGTTTATTTTGTGTTGTCAAGAGCTTTTCCCTTTGTAATTTTTTAGCACGATCTATTCCATGTCTAATTAATTGTTCAGGTTAATTTCTTTTTTCTCGGGAATTCTTCTAATTCAAGGAATCTTTGCTTTTTAGTTTCCAAATGATCTGCAACGGTGCAAATTTTGCGGGCCAAACAATATGGAATATGTTTTTTTTTGGTATGGAAAGGATGACTTAGTTGAAATTCAAATATTGATGCGTATAGGTACTTTTGTAAATATATCAGTTTTAACGACAGTTTCCCTCGTAATTTTAATGGCTGAGTGTACATTATTAAAAATTGCTGTGAATTCGCTATTATTATGGGAAACGTTTCCATGTTTCTTCTATTTTAGCGGAAATATTGGTTCCGAATGACTCCTCTGTTTTATGATAGAGTCTTTGTTCAAGAAAAACCACTACCAGGGAGGTATATGTAGGAACGAATTTTGTTTTCATTGGTGTACCCCGTATCTGAATGTGATTATTTTCATAAAAAAAAGAACATATTATTTTCCCAATTTAAATTTAAGTCTCAATTATAAATTATTAGTCTAATATAAATTCAATAGAGAACCGTTCTGATATTATGTTTTTGTGTCTCTCTACCCAACATTATATGGCTTCTATTCCTTAATAAAATTAGTATAGAGACTCGTTAGGTCAAAGCTAACTTAAATCTTAAAAGCTTTTTTCGATTTGCTGTTGTAGATGAGATAAAAAACCTATGTCATCGCGAATATAGTTTGAGACAAACTGGCATAATGGCTTAAAATTAATGTCAATTAAATTGCTTATGCCATGAGTTGGGCACACGGGCATGCTATGATCGCTATAAAAGTTAAGTCATTAGGAGCTTGCGATACTATGTACTCACTGTTTTGTTCCTCCACAATATTTGTTTTTCGTTTGATTTGTGAATTTTTGGCAATCCATAAAAGTTACTTGTATAATATTCGAAATTAGTCAATGCATCAATTTCTTTATCGGTAGGAGTATTGTTGTATTTTGCTAGCAAATTTTGTAATCTTCTCATGATTGTTTGATCTATGTTATTAGGAATCTCTGAATAAAAGCATGTATTCTGCAGCTTTTCATAGCACAGGTTTCTATAAAATTCAATATCCATAATAACTATTGCCCCACCTTTATCTGCTTGACTTATCTGTTTGATGTTTTAATGCGGCTTTTTCATCAACACTTAAATTTTGTTTCGAATTACTGTTTGGCACAAGAAGAAATGAAGTACATCTATATATTGCTCTAAGTGTGTGTTCCGATTTTTCTTTGGCATGAATGAAAATTTGCTTTCGGATTGAAGATTCGTCATTTTCTATTTCTTTATCAGCAAAGAACTCATCGAGTCGTAGCTTTCGACAGAAAATTCCAATAGATTCACAAAAACATTCACCTGAAGATTAGAATGATACATGAAAGTGCTTGTGAAAGTGAAAATGGAAATGTAAAGTCTGGTTACGTTGGACTTTGTTTGTTCTATATATACTGTGACAAGTAGATTTAAATTTAAACACTGTCAGTTTTGTTGGTTTACTTTTAAGCGGGCTTCAATTCACAGCTTGATTGTTCAATTATCTACATGTATATGGTTTTACTACTTTTGTTATTGAATAAACACGATTTTAAAAGTCTGCTAAATATAACAATTTTGATTCATAATATATAACAATTTATATTAAATTTTGTACTGAACATAAATATATAAAATAAATGGTATTGATCGAGTCTTTAATATTGGTAGTAAATGTTTGTGTTTCTGGAAAATATCAAATTAGAATTCTATTTTCACATAATGTCCAAAAATGAATTAATAATAAGATACCATTTTGAGATAAACCTGCCATTTTCGTCAGGAGATGTAATCAGATCAATCGTTATATGGCAGTTACTTATGATTTCTAGGATGCTGTTGTTTTAATTGTATTCTTGCATAATTTTGGTGTATTATGGTACCTTTTATTTTCTTCAGACAATAATATTAATCGCAAATAACACTGTAAACAACTGTAATCAATATCAAATTTGGATAGAATTCAATGCTGACATATTGGAAAGTCATAATAATTTTCGACAAAAAAAATCGAAAATAATTTATAAATACACTGAATTGAGTAAAACAGAATCGAAAACGACATCTCTAAAAGTTGTACTCTCAGAACTGGTTAAAATGGTTCATTTATTCAATTATGGATATGCAGATATTTGATATTTTCTTAGACAAACGATGAGGAATATGAGATTAATTAAGCTAAAATGCCTCTAAATCTAAATAGGTGTGACAAAAAGAGTATCGAACATCATTTTAAATGTTGCATCCAATTTGTATTGTCCTTTTCTTAATTTACATTATAAAATATGATTTAAAGACAGATTTTATTACCTTTGGGATATAATTGAATTAAATGGCATAAAAGAACATTTGTTTGATTTCAATTGTACAAGAGATATAATGATACCCAGAAGTAGTGCGTCATTGATGTTTGTAATTCTTAATATTGGGACCACAGTTGCCGAGTGGGTACGGTATTAAATCATTTACTATTGATCGCTGTCAAAACTGAGCTTTGGATTCTAGTCTCAATATGTGCAGAGTGTGCTCTGTTCCAGCCCACCTTAATTGACAATGATTGCCAGTTGTCCTACAGGGGTTGTTTACCGAATACTCATCTTTCTCCCCAATAAAACTAAATGTCATGATATAGCTGAAATTGAAAAAAAATAGCGTTATACCACACTTATTAAAATTTCATTTTGCATTAGGACAAATCACGTAACTCAAAATGAAAAATTATACGAGCTCCTTGGTACATTATTAAAGTATCACAAATTTCAATCCTATAGAAATATGATTGCTAAAAAAAACTAAATTTAGCTAAAGAGAACTTTATAAAACACGAATACCACAGTCGTTGGTATGCCAACGTAGAACATAACAGCGTTGTGTTACGTAAACAATGTTTTTACCAGCATTTGCATTCTGTTGTTTGATTCAGTGGTTGTTTGTTATTGCTTGTTCCCATTTATTTTTGATGTCAAATACGAAAACTGCTTACGCATTATTTAACTGTTTGGACCAGTATTAACAAACAATCTGTGCGTAGGTATCTTAAAAAAGGTAAATCGGTTTAATCATTATTGAAATTGAGATACAATCATTAAGAAAAAGAATATGGTTTTAAAATTCAGCCTTACAAGTGGAAAACTACACTATGTTCTTGACGAGATTGTTGTTTCAAATCCTTTAAATAATTTTTTGTAAATCGTACTTTAGAATCAACATTTCCATACGATGTGCAAAAGTTATGACATCATAGTGGACAATTCGTTTGTATGAGTGGTTTAGTATGCCGGAGAAGTTTGTCATATTTTGTCATCACTTCGTTACACCCTGGGATTTGAATGATAAAAAATAAGATCTATACTTTTTTGTTACCGTTTGCGAGCGCCACATTGCAGATATTTTCTTTTGGAAAAAGTTAAAGGTCTCTCCACGATGTTCTAAACAAATTAACAATAAAGTGACATGAATGACATGGATAAATTTAAACGTATTGCTTTAAACTTTTGAAAATGAACTTCTTAGGAATAACCTTAACCTATCGACCTCACAGGCTCCTTTTAGTTTGAAGATAAACACCCTTCCACATGCTAACTATCTTTTTTTTGTAGGAGCGCCACCGAGTCTTGTGTAGACCAAGCGCGCCTTTGGTTAAGTAAATGTTATAACATTGGAAGCTTTAATGATGTTTCGTTATATTTGAAAGCATTAGTTTTTAGTGGCCGAGTGGTTACGGTAGTTAAGCATCTAGTATTGATAGCGTGGTCTGTCAACAGATGTTGCGGGTTCGAGTCTCACTGCGGGCAGGATGTACTCGACTCAAACTTTAATTGACAAAAATGGTCAGTTCCCTAATGCATGTCGGGGGTTTCTTCTGACACTTTGGCTTCCTCTGTCAGTAAAACTACACACCATGATACAGCCGAGCCTTTAACACCATTTTATTGATCAAATTTATATAGTTTTTTGTCGTGAAAACTATCTCTAGTACAATTAAGTGATTGCCAATACACATTTTGATAGGAAAAAGTAATAAAATGTATCTATAATACAAGTTTTACAGCAAGCAGCATACTTTTACAGGCACTGAATATTTAGCACTAAATGTGTTTTAAATAGCTACAAATACAGTATTTGAATGCAAATTATAAATAAACTGAGACATTCTATTTTACTATTTTGTTAAAACATCAAATTGATAAGGGCTTCTGTGGCCGATGGGCTAGGTATAGAGACACTACAATTGATCCCCGGCGTGTGATAACTGAGTACCCTCAACTCAAGCCTTAATTGCCAATAATTGTTAGTTTCAAAGTTCAAAAGCTCTCAGCTGGCTTTCAACAATACAGCAATACAAACAAGACGTCATATTATAGCTAAAAATTGCTAAATTGCTTTAAAAAGTGGCGTAAAACACAATTCAAACAACTGTTCAATCTGACATGACCATTAACGACTGTAATGAATGTTAAAGTACACCAAAAGGTTCTTACACATACTTGTTTAAGGGTGTCCAAAAAAGTTTCAATGCGTGTTGCTTAGATGCGTCTAGTTTATTTTTGGTTTTGCTTAAACGTTTATCCAGAATCCTCAAATGTAAAGTTTCTTGAATAAAGATGAATTTGAAGTTTTGATGGCGAAAATATTGTATAACCTTGAAAAAGTCCTTTGATGAAGATAAAATTTTCTAGTTCAAACGATAGAATTTAAATGTAGAAAGTTATTGGATGTTTATTTCCTTATTTCCGGTTATAGTCAATATTCTAGAAACCCATACACATGAACAATTCTAATAACACTTAAAACAAAAATTAATAGAAATTGGACTAATAAAATCAGTCAATATTTTACTAATGTTCTCTATCTAATGAGATAATTGGACGCATTCAATACATTTATATTGCTTTGCAACATCAATAGATATTGCATCTATCTATAAATGAGGCGTTTTCAGTCGTTTGAAAAGCAAGTGTATCTGAATTACTCGGTCAAATTTCCGAACTCAAAAATACGTCGTAAACAACAACAAAATCTCAAACATAATTTAGGCTGCGTTTTAGAAATTTGTGCTTTGTAGAAAGAACGCTGGTAGGGGCAATCCTATTTCGATCCTCATATGATGTTGTATGATTTTCAATTCTAAAATCAGTGGGCGAAAAATGACCAAAGGACATCAAAGACTTAGAAAATGTGATTTTAATTGCTTTAAAACACTAAAAGTACAGTCACTAATAGTTTAGCCTTATCAATGACAATGATGTGAACAATTTACGTAATTAGGAAATTTTAGGTTTTTTTCTTGTCGAATGTTATGATGAATGATGAAAATGCACGTTTTCGTGGATTGAATTTGATGAATGTGTTTATATGGATATTTGAGAGGTTAAAGATCGATATAACTAAATCAAATAGTCAATATCAATCATGTCACTGATGTTGTTATTAGCTCGGCCATTATACGGACACGATCGGACAGAACTGTTATCTGCCGATCTTCATCGTATCAGGTTAATCTCTAAGTAAATGTTTTCCATTTAGTTTTCTTCTACAATAGCCAAAATAAAACTTATCTTGCGTTTTATCTAATTGTTATTGGTTATTTTATTAACATTGTTTTGTGAAGGAGTGTTGCACGAATCCAGGGTATCGGAATTATTTTTTGAAGCAAAATATCTAGCAAACATCTGCATAGTTCGGAATTAATAACAAATAACTCTTCAATGTATTTTGTTGTCTATTTTATCATAATTAACATTGTCGATTCCAAACTTGATGCTGTCAAAACCGATTTGGGTCTAAAGTTTTGTCTAACAAGATTCCTATATTACGTAAAAAGCACACCATTGTGACACTACGGTAAACGGTTTTGATAGCGCCCCCGTCTTATAAACAAAGTGATTCTAAATTCTTTACAATTTATATCTAGTAACATTCAACTATGCACAAATTTACCTAAAAAAAAAGCACTGGTAAAACATAAGAAAAAAACGGTGATAAAAGGTTAAAAGTGTCAAACAGCATTGCAAGACAATGAATAATACGAAAACAAAACGAATATCTCAATATTAGAATATTATAACAGGCATAGTAGTATAAAGTTTAAATGTCCCATGACCCTTATCTCATATTCAGTTTTTAGGCAACAAATCAGTCAGACATTTACATTTACAAGTTCCTCCTAAAAGATCCCTAGTCATGGTGATAATCACTGCATTTATTTTTCTCTTTAATTCACATTTTAAATTTTTGATAGGTTGAATACTTGCTAGTACATACAAGTGCAGAGATCGTTACGGTTTGTTTTGTACTTATATCTGTGGATTGTCTAGTTTGCACGTTTTAATATATTTATCATTATTATGGAGGAACAAGCATGCTTCTAACGATGCATAAACATAGACCCGTAATAAGAATCACGTTTTGTGCATATGTGTAAACTATTATCGCTTTGTTATATTTTTTTACAATTTAGTTTATTCCCGAGTTTTTTATTCTCGAATTCTTGTACTAAATATCTCAAGTCAAGATGTGTGTTTACCTGGAAGCCGTTATGGTTAATAACCTCTTGTCTGATTACTGGAATAGAAGCAAACACGTGTCCACGAGCAGTTCATCTTTCTCTTTTTGCAAAATAATTGAAACCAAAAATTTGAAAAAAAAATCATTTTACGTAATAATAGAATGTGACTAGAAATCAATGATCACGAAGTATTAATGCGTACAAAATAAAGCACGGTCAATCTGAAAAAAGAGCACATATTATACTGACACGACATTTTAGCTTTTTGATACACATATATCATCTTGTTGTAATTAGCAGACCTTTCCACATATGGCAAATCTATCCAGAGACCAATTTGGACTTCTAACCATAAAATGGAATCTTATGACGGTTTATAAACAAAATGACCATCAAAATACTAACCATTTTTTAAACCATAAAATTAGTGAACAGTTTTATATAGAAACTTAATATTGCTTATTAAAAGGAGTATACCCTAGCTTTGAATTGTCGATGCAAAATATAATTATATAATTAAAATGTACAAGAAAGTCCAAATAAAATCATCAGATACACAGGTTATATAATTTACTGGGTAAGAGGAGCGTTTCATCTAATCAAGTATAATATACGCAACTCAAATTATAAAAAAATATTGAACTGGAACTGATAAGGTACAAATACATAAACTGTGCACAATTGGTAACTTTTATTTGACAAAATATTTATGAACATCTCTGGATACACATAGGTTAACTTAATGAGTTTGTTTAATTAAGGTGACATAATTAATAGGCAGACCAACTGCTTGTTACCTAATCAATTTTATAAATTTATGCAGTTTTTTTCAAACGGAATAATTATAACAAATGTGGAAATATAAAAAAAATCGATTGAATATATAATACGCTTTAAATTTGGTTAATAAGCAGACTTCAAATGAAACTGATTAACGAAGATGATTTCTTACTTAAGAATAATAAATACAGAAACTTCAAGGTAAACCTGCATATAAATATGTCTCCTATAGAAAGATATATTAATGGTTAATACTGTAGACCGTTGAGACAAAATATAATACTAATTGTAAAAGTACTATTCAAAAAACATTAAAACATGCCATGCTTTGAGAAGACAGAATAAAAAATATGCCACTGGCAAAACTTGGAAATTTCCAAAATACTGTTAATTAAGGCGTTAACATAAGAAACTAAAAACAAAATAAAACTATGGGAAATGCTACTGGTGTTTTAAAATTCGGAATAGAACACAAAGTATTATTCACTGCCTGAATCCACCAATGCCGCTATTTCTAAAATATATGGTTTAAGATATTTAGTTTATTATTATGAACCAAGAACAAGTTTGCAAAGCTATATTGAATTAAAAAAAAATTCTCGAGATGAATAAAAACTGAGATAAACGAAGTTTAAAAAACATACAAACGCAGGTACTATATTATAAAATGATTGAATTTTATGGTGGCTAATAGAAGAATTTATTAATCCAAAAAATATGACATAAACCAAGGGTGAAGGCCGAGTAAAATTATTTCTGGATTAGATAAATTCTTATATTAATCAAAATAAATATCTACAATTGTTGTATAATATGATAACTAAAAGTTAGAGGACTATACCAGAAAGCAAGAGGGACCAGGAGATTAATACCTTGTCCGAGTGGATAAATGCCTTGGGGCATTGATTCAATTAAGATTAAGTCATTAAAGAAGGTCAATGAGTCCTAAAGCGTCATCAATCGTCAGAAATCCTGATGCTCTTAAAACTTTGTCCGTCATTCATGAAAAATATGTTGTTGTGCCAGCAGATAAGGCTTGTAACAACATTATTGTTATCTGCGAAAAACATTGTATAGAATGTTTACATGTAATTAATGAGTTAATGGTTTTTGTGTTGCATTTGTCTATATCCCAATTTGTAACTGTCCCTTAACTTTTGGCTTTTGTTGTTCGGTCGGTTTTCTTTGCTCTTTTTTGAAAAACTTTCTGACATTCCATTTCTTTTAAAAAAAAACATTAAAAGACCTTACCGCTGAATTTGTTGTTTTTTACTTTGGACTCGTCTAATGTCGAAATCATTTTGTATTATCTGCTGTCCACTCGTTTGGATCGCCGTCTACTATTGTTCAACGACATTTTTTGATGTGATGCCAACAACTGTATAAAAGCACGTCGCTGGTAGTCGTTCCAGCATAGCTTATTTTCAGCGGATGACCGAAAAAGACAGGTTAGCGAAGTTTTAAATTTATTTTCATAAACAAAAAACGTTTGAAATGTTATGTTAAATCTTTGCTAGGAGCTGGTGAACGCTGGTGATCTAGGAGCGGTGATCAGAAAGTTCTATAAGAATAAATCGTCATAGCTTCAACCAGTAAGTTTAAAGCAAAAACTACCGTCATATAAATTTGTAATATATAGATTTAACTCGTGTGTGATACACAGAGGTTTTAGATGAGATCTATGTTTAGAGTTTGTCCGAATATGTAATATCACAGTTGATGTATTCAATTATACTGGACTTTATTAGAATAGGTTCCTGCTAAATTCTCTCAGCAGCGTAGTGTATACTTAATATATACTTACTATTACAGGTGAAATTATTTGAGAAATTCTTAAGAATTAATTGTCAATCGCAGGTCGGGGGTTTTCTCGGGGTACTCTGGCTTCCTCCCCCAGTAAAAACTGGACGCCACGATATAGCTGAAAAATTGCTGAAAGTGACGTTAAACACTATCAAACAAACAATAAACAAAACATCAATAGCATTATAGATTACCACTGTTCTTCTTATCCAATCGTTTCTTATCCAATCGTAGTTTAATGTTATTACTGCATGTAAAAATCGGGTAAGCAAAAATAAATTTAGAACTGCTTTAGATTAAAGAAGTTTTAAACTTAACACTACAACACGTGTATTTTATTATAATATTCTTTGTTTGACAGTGGTTTCAGATGAGAACTGTTAAATAAGTGTCCGCGTAAGCAGTATCACAAATGCTATATTGAATTAATAAGGATCTTCGTAAAATGGATTCCTACAAAATTACTGTTGGAAAACATAAAGAAGAATAATATAGAGGCTATGTGTGATGCAGAAATGTAATAAAAGCTTCAACGCAAATGTTTTCTTGTTTTATGTGCTGTGGATAACACTGTTAGTAGGTGCAGGACTCAAACAAAAAAACAAAAAAGAAATGCCTTGAGAGAATTTCCTTCAACCGGAAGTAGATGACATTATACCGTAGTATGATTGGCCAATTATTGCTGGTTAAATCTGTCAAAATCAATCGATGAAATTATTTAATGATATTCCATTCAAGTAATTAAATAACAGTAATTTTGAACCATACGGCGAGGCAAATATTTTCTACTTACAATTCAAAAGGTGTAGTCAGTTTAGTAGTTTTTACTTAGAAACTATGATATTATCTATGCATGCTTTAACAATACCTGATATAATCATGTTGTTTCCGCCGACAGGAAAACATATTTCATTCGGAAAGAAACCATGCGACAATTATATTTCACATTCAGGAATGATAATCGAGATATGGAATTAAAATATTAGTTCTTATGTAATTTCTGTCTAAAACGGGAAGCAAGCGTTCCCGTCTTTTGTTGATTAAGTATTTATTTGACTGATGCTATCTTTTAAACAACACTTGAGTACTACAAATTTATTAGTTATGTCCCTAGGTCAGAACGGCTTAAGTATCAAAGTGTATATACTGTTGTCGTAAAAAAGGAAAACAGAATATAGAAACATTTTCGACATTTTGATATAGGAAATAAGTATAGAAATAATACATAAAATGTAATTGATAATTAACCTACATTAAATCATCTAAAGTGAGGAAAAATTAAAAAAAAAAAACTATATATAAAAATACAAGCATAGAACGTTTTGATGGTAATATCATAAGGTCTTGCAATTGTATAAAAATAAATTCTGCAAGTCGCCACAAAGATCTAACATATAATAAATGAGAAATCAATTTAAAGGTGATCTCATCGTTTGCCAACAGTTAATAAGTTATATATATATACCAAAGACAACAAAGATGAATAAATAGAACAATCCCCCAAAATATATTTGAAACGGATTCATCGTAATGGTCTATCATTTGGTAACCCTGGAACGTAATTTGATTCCGCCAAATAAAGTTTTGTGATTTCTGACACTAGTTATCGCCTTTGTAATGTTTTATATAGGATATGCAAAAACAACGTAACGTGAGAAAACGTGCGAAGAGATCATTTTATTATATTATGTGGTGTATTGTTTATATGCATTAAAACCACTAAATTTGACAGAAACAACTGTTGAAAGATCTCATTCTACCCTCATTTATGGAAACGTTTCAACTAGTTCTAATATACCATTAGTAACCCTGGGACCATACGGGAGGGTTCCATGTGCTTTAATCGCAGAGCAGCGCGTTCCTTTGAGGCAGGTTAAAGGAAACCCTTTCGTTGGGGGTTTGTCAGGTCATTAAACGGAAAGCATGGCCGAGGACCGTAGTGGATAACGTGTTTAGAGAGTGCCAATTACCTTGCCCGATAAAGACCCATTTAGTAGATTTCAAAAAGAGTAGGCTTATAGTAGCCGCTACAAAAGGCTAAATTTTCTGTCCATACCCAAACTCCATAACTTTCCAGTGGCAGTCAAATTTTTGTTCATTTGGTCCCATTCCAAACACTTTTCCGTTGATTGTTTGTTAACTTGTTCTCGTCCTGAATATATCTGAAATACTCCTCGCTGAACGTAAAGCAAACATCAAATTAATCAAACAATCATTAGTAACCAATAAAAGTCTTTAAACATGTTGTCACAGATGATAGTATAGATAAAAATATTATTATTTTTTTTTACCCCTTAGATAAATGTAATTCAAAAAATAACCTAGAAACATTGGTCTCTGTTGGATTTAATAGAATTGTTGCATACAAAAATAGTGTTCTAAAAATATTTTGAGTTATTTATACAAGTGAGGCGTTACTATACTATTTACCTTTTGTTAAGATTGGTCCGTGTTAAATCTTTACGGCATGATTTGAATTTGAATATCAAATATATCACATAATTATGTTAAACGAAGGCTTCCTATAAAGTTAAAAATTAAAATCAAAAATAGAATTTATATCTTCTAATTAATAATTGGGTTTTGATAAATTTACTAACACAATTCATATAACAGGACTTAAATATTATGAAATATTTAACAATAAAATAATAATATTCATTTACTAGTTATATTATTAATTAATTACACCTGATGACTTCAATTCCAATTGTCAACTTCACGTTCAATGACAGCAACATTCCAGCAGCTTCAGCGTACACACCGTACATTTATCAACTTATACGTTATTCTAGATTCTGCGATCGGTTTCTTCCGATTTTCTAGACCGATCACTGCTGTTGACTGCTAAACTACCCAAACATGAGTTTGTTGCACCTAGGTTAATGTTATCTCTTCAGAAAATCTTTGGTCGTCACCGTGACTTGATTGAAAGTTTTGGGAAATCAGTGTCTCAAATATGATCTGACAATTTCGCTTAGTCATAGGTAGTTTTCCCTATTCCTGAATTTAACTTTTCCCTAGACATGACAATGAGTAACTAGAGTAGTTGACTATTTAGAGGCTGGCACTGCTTACTCGTCCGGAGCACCTGAGTGCATCCATGGTTTTTATTTGGTAAATTTCTTTCCTTTTTTGTGTTTTTTGGTTTTTGTGTTGCATTTGTCTATATCTGGATTTGTAACTGTCCCTTGACTTCTGGCTCGTGTTGTTTTGTCGGTTTTCCTTGCTATTTTTTTTTATGTGCAGTTTGTATAAGGGAGACAAGAAAAATGAATTGAAGATACCCATAAGTGGGGATGAAATAGAAAGCAATAATCTGTTCCGTTTTATAATTTTATGTCAATTAATATATAAAAAGACATATTATCCAATTATTACAGAAATAACACAATAAATACTTTCTTATCTAAGGTGCACTAAATCCGGGAATGAGCATAAGAAATGGGCAAATTCACAAATATGTTTTCAAAGTAGTAATTTTGCCATTGAAAGTAATGCAATCTGTGATTTCCTAGTCCAAATGATGCTAATGAGACAAAGTGACAAAGTGCTTGTTATTTTGACATAAATATATCACAACAGTTGCACAAAATATGTATATGTTTAGAAAAAAAGTCTATTGAAAATTGCTCAAGGAAGTATTATATACTTTAGAAAAAGAGTGAATATATTGTTTGTATGAAATTTTGTATCTATATCTTGGCGTCCAGTTTTTAACTGTGAAAGAAATCAGAGTAGTCTTCAAAACTTAAGAGGCTGATTATATAAAATGGCTTATCACCCAAGCATGTATATCATGGATTATAGAGGCATGTTGTGAGGATTTAAGGAGGTTTTGTGTATTTTAATGAACATAGTTTTAAGGCCGTCAGAGAATTTATTACATGTACACTCAACCGTACACAATCTTATTTAGAGAAGATATTTATAACTATGTTCAAAATGTCTTAAGTGCTTATGGCAATCATAAATCTTCAAAATTACAAAAACCGTCAAGAACCATCTATAATATCTTGATTTAAAATTAAAATAAACTTAAATCTACTAGAAAAGGTGCGATAGTTACATTTATCAGCGTTATGGATAGTAAACGAAATCAGAAATGATCACTAAAAATATTCCTTTCCCATATTTATATTGTTTATACAAAACTAATAATATGTACCATGATTTCCACGTAAATTGTTCGAAATCATGTCATGAAGTTGTGTCAGTGGTGTGAATAGAGATACAGCCTAATGAATTGGTGATGTTATGATATATATTTATGCAACACCATTCTGCTTAGTACTAAGAAGGGTTCTTAGGGATCAACCTACACTACTACTTTTTAAGCGGCCATAGATGGTGAATAGTAGAAACCTCTTATACTTAGTTGATTGCTCATTGGACGTTCAGTCCCATTTACTGATTTAATCAATGGATGAAAAACGTTTTACCTTCATATTAAAGGTTTTCACATTTTATTGTTTTTTATTACTAGTATAGCATTTCAATTTGCTAATATGAGAATGACGAATCTTCATTATACAAAGAACATTATGTATGCAACTCGAGTTTCGTCTTTGTGATTAAGTGAAAACATAAGTCAGACAGTCTCAAACATTCGTTTGTATTGATGTCATGCATTGTCTCAACCTACTTACTGCCCATAAAATTGTCAGATGTTATAGATTTTAGATGTTTGTTCTGACAATTATATTACCTAGCCGGACTTGACATACATTACTGAATGTTTGTGATATAGCTCATATGTGTATGATAGCTCATAATAACATATGTGTTATTTTATCTTCCATTTTCCGTTGGATTCCACAATATATCAACACGCCTTGAAATTTGCCTTAATGACATAAGTTCCTGGATGTGCTCCAATATGTTAAAGCTCAATGAAGATAAAACAGAACTCATTGTGTTTGCTCCGAAATATCGAGCGAAAGATTTGTTAAATTACAGTCTAACTTTTGGTGGAAATACCGTGACTAATTCATCAATTATCAAAAAT
This sequence comes from Limnoperna fortunei, assembly GCA_944474755.1. Lineage (NCBI taxonomy): Eukaryota > Metazoa > Mollusca > Bivalvia > Mytilida > Modiolidae > Limnoperna > Limnoperna fortunei. Next base: position 47,655,180 of record OX104120.1, read on the forward strand.
CTTGGCGTATTCTTCGACAAAACACTATCTATGAACCAACAAGTGACAGCAATTTCGAAATCCTGCTATTTCCACATTAGAAATATAGGCCGGATCCCTCCTTTTATTACTGAAGACGCAACAAAAACACTAGTTTGCTCGCTTGTAACATCTCGTCTTGATTATGGGAACGCCCTTTTGTACGGCATACCATCAGCGGAAATTCAAAGACTTCAGCGTGTACAGAACTCAGCTGCAAGACTAATAACTAGGACACGTAAGTTCGAACATATCACACCCGTCCTAAAATCACTACATTGGCTGCCGATATCATTTCGTTGCCAATACAAACTGTTGTTGTACACATTCAAATCTTTAAAATTTGAGGCACCGGTCTACTTACAGGAACTTGTGACATTATACCAACCGAGGAGAACATTACGATCAGAAAACAATATGTTGTTAGAAACACCAACGATTAGAACAAAGACATATGGAGAAAGACGATTTGATAGAGTAGCTGCTGTTTTATGGAACAAATTGCCGTACGATCTGCGTATTATACCAACTGTTGACGTGTTCAAGAAGCACCTTAAAGCGCACCTGTTTAAACTTGCATTTTAAATTTTGGTGTATAGAATCTGTGCTGTTTTGGAACTGTGATATACTTGACGGTCTTTTTTTTTTAAGCAATCTGTTATCTTGGAACTGTGATATACTTGATAATCTTTTGAATTAATCATACTTTAAATAACGTGTTCATTTTAATTATTTTAACTCGTTTTTTTTTTCTCTCATTTAACCTTCAAAGTGTGGCAAAAACTTGTGTCATTTTTAAAACTGTGATATATTCGATGGTCTTCTTAGTTAATTATATTTTAATTTTTATCTTAGTCTTTTAATAAAAGATTTTTATGTTTTGGGTAGTTCACTATCTATAAATTATTATTATTATCTGCGATAATTCCGATCATTCTTGTCCTATATTTTACAATTCATCCTAAAGATAACTACGCATTTAACTCTTGTTAGTATTGTGACTTTTACATTTTCAATATGTTTAAATTTTTATGTTCTAAGCATTTTTTTTGTGTAATATTGTGTGTATATATTTTATTGCTTGTGCTATGTGATTTTATGCTCTGTAAAGCGCTTAGAGTAATGTCATTTTAGATAAGCGCTATACAAGTATTGTAATAATAATAATAATAATAAATAATAAATAATGATGACGAAACGCGTGTCACGTAGCAAATTTCAAAACCTAGGTATCTTGGCTACATTTATTTGCATATGATAGCATTTAGTATAGCTAAAAATATTCGATTTTAAACCGCAGTTCGTGTTGACTGACAACAGTAATTTGAACATCATCTGTTATTTAGAATATTTTGTGCTGTAAATTTCAGAACTATAGCAACTTATTTGAACAGCACTTAAGATATTAAACCAAAATTAACATAAATTGTTTTATCGATAAATAATTTAGTTAATATGTACATGCATATTTTGTTATATCTATAAACACGAAGCAAAAAAATACATGTATATTTGATAAGGAGTTATGGAAAGTATCCAGGATTAAATATTCGTTGTAACAAGTAGAATATCTGAAAAAACAAGATATTTGGCACTGTATGTTTTTATTTTATTGCTCATAAACGCAATTTAGTGGAAATAAAGCAATTGTAATGCATTTAATATTTCATCAAATATGAGCAACTGTTAAGATTGTAGCATCACAGCTGACCTTGTACAGACCACTCGCATTAAGAAATGACATTATTTATAACGTTTTTTAGTGGTGATATGTAAATTCATGCACAGTTTATCAAATGTGCTGCAAAGTATTTTTTGGTCATTTCCATTCCCTATTTTATTGACAAAATGTATTAATTAAAAATTTTAAGGTCAATAAGGTCAAGCATTATGTAGAGTAGCAAGAAATTATTTAAAACAAAATAAAAAATTTATACAACGAACGAAATGCATCGATGAAGATATAAAAGGACATTAAAACTGCAAAACTGAGGGATTCAAATATTGCAGCACAATTCTGAAAAACATACATTACATTGAATATTAACCGTGTTGTACTAACTAATGTTATAATGACCTTGGGCAGATCGTAGTAATCCCGCACTTTTATGGTTTCCTATACACATTTTGTGATTTCTGATATTAATCTGGATGTATTCGAACAAAATGGTCAATTTATTGAGAAAAAGTTGACATTACAGAGAGGGTTAAGCAATAATTCTTCCACTTATGAATATGGAAAAGGCTAGTTGTAAAACATTTTCTACCAATTTATCGCCGGATTACACATTTTTAACATTTTAATAATGAACGTTGGGTATTTGTTTGCCGACATGAACTATAGGAACTTAAGCACCATACAAGTGGAAGACCATTAATAACTTGTAATTTGGTAATTAAGGAACCGATTGATTTGCGTAGAGAGTTAAAAGAAGCAACGCTTCAGTAAAGTGCATATGAGCACAGGAAAGATTATATGATTAAATTCTGAAACGAATTTAAAAATGACTCCATAAATTTAATGTTAGGACAATCGTGCATGATTATCTTAATTTACTGCAGACAGTGATCTGACCTAATGTGCTTTATTTTCATGAACAAAATTAATAGTATTATTACTTTAGAAATATGGTTTGGTTTGAAAGAAAACAAAAGCACTTAGCAACTAATACAATAATAATTTATTTTGTTACCAATGAAAATAGTCTTTCAATTAGGTATACCTAATAGTCTTTGCAATTTGTATTTTTTTTTTGTAATTTGCATATATACAGTGGAGATAGTTCAAAGTAAAAACAGTAGCTGGAGATCGTTTTGTAATTGTCAACTTAAACCCCATTAAAACATTTCTAGCGCCGTTGTAATGGGATGAGTCAAAATACAAAGTGAATAGTGGTAAAAATACAAAGGAAGCTGGAATAGAGAAACAGGAAAATAAATAATGAGTAATCAAAAGTAGTAAGTTATCAATAACATATATATATATAAAGGATTAAGTGTCAAAAAGGTCAGTTTTTTGTATTTTTAGACACCCCAAAATATCGGAAAATAGATATAAAACAACGAAAATCTGTGAGTAATGTTCACTAATTGATACCTCCCGCTTCCCTTATGTCGACAAAATCCATTGTTTTTGTATGGGAAACACCAAATAATATTCCGATCAAAATGTTAAATATCAGTTGCACAATGGCATTATGTGACAAAGATTCGCTGGAAGTTTCATAAAATTCAATTCGATAGGGTAGGAGAACATGAGAGAAAGTGTAACGGACGGACGACACCCTCATCACTATATACAAACTAGATACAAACTAATAACGAGATGTTAGTGTTTGAAATGTAGTGTTTGAATATAACTATAAGAAAACATGTGTTTACGAGAAAAAATGTATAACCATATAACAATGTTAGCAAAAATTTGTTTTACATTCATACATACTGAAACGACAAAAAAGAGGAAAAATCATACAAAAAACAAAATTAGGAACAAAATACAGTAAAGACAAACTGACCACGTACAGTGTTAAGGTTTATGGTGAAACTAAAGAATGTGTGCTCTTAATTCTCACTTCATTGAAAATATAAAGTGCAATATTAAGTAGGTTCGACCTGCAAAACTTTTTCAAAGTAAGTTTATCATGTTGTGTGTAACGCTAAATAAGCCATATAATCTCTTCCTAAATCTGGAAACAAGGCCTTTAGTTGAACTTGTTTTAATAAAAACTAATGACAGACAAATAAAGCAAATTCTCTAAAATTATACAAAATTTTTTCGTTATAAGGATAAGCATTAGTTGGCTATTTGGAGGTAACGGTAAACTGTTAATATCCATTGTTTGTACTCGAGAGTGATACTTGTACAAACCGCGTTTAAAGAAATTGAAGGAATAGATACCGATATTGATGTAATTGTGGAAAACATTATTTTAGTTTTTTCTTGAATTTTATATGAATACTGTTTAATATTTCAAAAGTAGATAACCAAGAGATGTAATTATAACACAGACAGAATTTATAACCAACCCTACCAAAAAAAACCCACAAAATACTAGGCATGGAGACGTATAACACTTTGAAACCAAAGAACTGAATGAAAGGATTTAATAAAATATACAAACTATACATGACCAAAGTAGTGTATTATACAACCAGAACGTTGTGGTCTGTCTAAAAGATTACTCAAATAAAATATTCATTCAGAACACCGCATTCCGCCGTGAAAAGAACTTACAAATACGAAATTGCAAGTTTATAAGATAGAAACAATATAACTGATAGTGTATTCCTGATGTCCACTATTATGCACCAGTGTAAATAAACCAGAATTTTAAAGCTACACTGCATTAACTGAGGCTAAGATGTTTTAACACCGGCAATATATTACGTCATATCTGCAATCACAAATGCAAACTTATTTGTATTTCTTATACCTAAACACCATCAAACAAACAAACAACCTAAACTCCATATACTGCATCCAGAATGTCAAAATTACAATTAAAGTTATGCAGTACCTCTCTCATGGTGATGTCAAAGCAAAACCTATACACTATTTAGGCAATACTCAGAGCTAAAATAGTGTCTAACTGTAAATTTATGTACATGGTAGATAAACTATGTGAAAGTGTCTGATTTACTATATTTAAGTTATCCTTTCATTTCAATTAGATAGATTCTTGTATGTTGTGTCGCATAATATTTTATATTTTTGACGTCCTTATAAATAAAATATTGCTTGGTGAACGCAAGGCAACAATGAATCAACCAATCAAAAATTAAGTCATTAGTAACAACCATTACAAACTCGGTTTGCGTCATACCCTGCTCCATGCACTTGCCAGTTCGTCAGTTTCTTGGACCTGATTTGTGGATTATCGTTTTTGACAGTTTCCTCGGTGTTCGGTATTTTATTATTACCTTCTTGACATGAAATATAAAGATCTATGACAAGGGAACGACTAAGATTATATAATGGTGACTTTGTTTCTAGTTTTAAGCAGCAATATGATTTTTAAGGGCTGTTAGGGCTCACATTGTCTTTGGGTAAAAGATAATACGTTACGGTAGAGTGATTTAATATCAATTTGTATTCAAATAAGGTTAAACTGGTTCGCACAAAGAGCCTTTAGGAAACCAGAAATTATCACATTATCTATATTTTCTGCATTTCAATATACGCTTTCCTTTTTTGTATGAAATTATGTTTAATTACAGCATGTAGGAAATAATGATAAAATTGACAATGAATGTTTTTTCCTAGCAATAAGTGTACCGCCTACAAAGAAAATTAGGAGTACATGAATTTTAAGTATGACATAGCTTATTTCCGAAGCAAATTGTTTCCTGACAATAAAAAAGCTTTCCAACAACAATTCCGGCAAACAAAAGAGGAAATCAAAGTTGATATGATATAATAAAGTTTGATCTCAAAACATGAAAGTGACTAGTTATACATTGCGTACAAAATCATCTAAACATTACAACGTGTGAAAAGTGAATCAAAGAAATAAACTTCATGTTTTAATTGTTAACTATTAGATATTGCATACAGAAAGTGTTTCTTTTGTGAATACAGACTGTTTTTTTAAGAAAGAGTGCAACCAGAATATGAACGTATATAAGTGGTACACATTTAGTCACAGGAGTGATACTTCTTCATATAATTATCGGGGGCCACGGTGACCGAGTGGTCAAGGTAGTTTGTCTACTATTTATCACGTGGTTTGTCAACACTGAGATTGCGAGTCGATTCTCACTGCAGGCAGGGTGTACTCGACTCCAATCATAATTGACAAGGATTGCCAGTTTTCCTACGTTAGGTTGGGAGTTTTCTCCGGGTACTCCGGCTTCCTCCCCAATAAAAAGTGGACGCCATGATATAGCTGAAAAATTGCTAAAATTGGTGTTAAACACCATCAAAGAAACAAACAAACATATCATTATCTTTTGAGATCTTAACATTCCACTATTGCAATTTCGTAATATATTTGATTTGAGCTATACTTCATAAACTGAGTCTGTCTTGTCTGTTTATACTCAGGTCTATCCGTTTGCTTATTTGAGCTTAATATACTCAATATAAATAAAATAAGAAAGTTTTCTTTTTGAATCGTGTATGAAGACCCGTTCAGAACTTGTTCAACTATATCCTTGTGTTCAATATTTATTGAAAGAGGACGCGAGGGTTTTAGTAATTCGGTAGGTTTGTATTTGTTTGTTTGTTTAAATTGTTTTTAAAGCCACTATCATTGCGTTTAGTTTTTTTTCATGGGAGAAAGTCAGTGTACCCTGAGAAAACCTAGATCTTCAGTAGGAAAACTGGCAATCATTTTCAATTAAGGTTTAAGTCGAGCGCACCCTGGCATTGCGTCTAGTTTTTATTTGGGATAAAGTCGGTGCAACCTGAGAAAACCTAGATCTTCAGTAGGAAACCCGCAATCATTTTCAATAAAGATTTAAGTCGAGCACACCCTGCCCTCAGTGAGACTTGAACCCGAAATCTCAGTGTTGATAAACCACGTGATCAAAAGTATATAGCTTAATACCTTAAACGCTCGGCCACACAGGCATTATCTTCGGTAGGAAACGACAATCCTTGTTATTTAAGATTGAAGTCGAACACAACCTGCCCGCAGTAAGTCTTAAACGCTAAATCTCAGTGTTGACAGACCACGTTATCAATAGTACATAGCTTACTATCCGAACCACTTGACCACCGAGGCGAAATATCGGTAAGACAACTGGCAATCCTTGTCAATTATAATCTGAGTCGAGAACAACTTGCCCGCAGTAAGACTCGAAATTGCAACCTCAGTGTTGACAGGTTAGGAATAATAAGTAGATGTTTAACTACCTCAACTATTGGCCGCTGTGTCCGCCTTAAAGAAGCAGTGAAGATAAATAAAGCCAAAAATGCATGTTACTGTCATGTCTGTAATATCAACTATGAATGCCTGATATAAGGGAAACATAGAAACAAAATTTAAAGCTTATTATAAAAACCGTTCAATACTGTACGACTTATTAAATTTATGTCCTCGCATCGACCCCCAAAGACTGTTTAAATATCGGTATTTCCACTAAACATATCAACAAAACATATAGGGACTCTAATAGACTGTTAAAATATGTCCACTGTATTACTTTTCATTAATCAAAACGTCACGGAAAATGTGTTCAATGTTGTAGGACCTCACAAGGACTCTACCACACTGTTTAAATATGTCCGATAAACATCCAAACAAACACCTGTAGGTCCATACAGGGACACTAATAGACTTTTAAAATGTTCGCTTAACATATTAACAAAAACATATCGATCTTCACAGAGACTCCGATAGACTGCTTAAATATGTCTACTGAAAATATCAACAAAAAGGTCTACACAGGGATTACCACAGACTCCTTAAATTTGTCCAATGAACATAAAAACAAAAACAGGGACTCCCACAGACTGTTTAAATTTGCCCACTGAACATAAAAAAAAAAATAATATATGCTTACACAGGGACTCCCACAGACTGTTTTAATAAGTCCGCTGAACATAAAAACAAAAACTTGTTTGTCCTTACAGAGACTTCGATAGACTGCTTATATGTGTCTACTGAAAATATAAACAAAAAGTGAAGGTCTACCCAGGGATTCCCACAGACTGTTCAAATTTGTCTACTGAACATAAAAACAAAAACATATAGGCTTACACAGTGAATCTCCAACAAACTGTTTAAATTTTCCCACTGAACATAAAATGAAAAAAACAGGCTTACACAGGGACTCCCACAGACTGTTTGAATAACTCCGCTGAACATAAAAACAAAAACATGTCGGTCCTCAAAGAGACTTCAATAGACTGTTTAAAAACGTCTATGAACTTAGCAACAAAAAAGTTCTACACAGGGACTCCCACAGATTGTTAAATTTGTCCACAGAACATAAAAACAAAAAAATGTTAGTCCACACAGGGACTCCCACCGGACTGTTTAAATTTGTCCACTGAAGATAAAAACAAAACATGTATCTACTCAGGGACTCCCACAGATTGTTAAATTTGTCCGCTGAACATAAAAACAAAAACATGTTGGTCCACACAGGGACTCCCACAGACTGTTTAAACATATGTCCGCTGAACATAAAAACAAAAGCATGTCGACCCCTACAGAGACTCCGATGGACTGTTTAAATATGTCCACTGAATTAGTTTCCATTAAGCAAAACGTCACAGAAAATGTGTTCAATATTGTAGATTGGATACTTATACCATACTGTTACGTGTTTCGGACGAAAAGAATATGAATATAATGCCAGTCAATGTCAATATCAGCTTCGGAAAAATCCTTATAACTTTCAAGCAGCCATAACCCTTAAGCTATATTTAATATAAAAATTTGATGAAAAACGTTGGTTAACGAGTATCTTCAGTAATTGATCTAAATGAAAGTAATGTATACTGCAAAGAAAACATATGTGCGTTGCGTTTTGTTTCAATTTGATTAATTCTTTTAATCAAGAACAATACTTAATATCGTTAACAGCGCGTCGTTGGTTAGCGGGATAAGGATAATGTGAAATCCAATATATTTCATTACAATTCCTTTTGAGGTTTTGTGTCCAATTGGACAAGAATACTGTTGAAGTGAAATAGTTTGAGGGCTAAAAATAATTTAATGTTAAAACATCTAATTCTTATATGATCTGCATATGAGGAAATACTTTCATAGAACTGGTTAAACGACTTTTGATAGACAATTTTAAGCTTTTTAGTTTTTTGATAAATGACCATGGCTGAACTAGTTTCAGAATCAAGAGGTTGTAATAATCGTGCGCATAGCTTGAATAAAAAGTTCAATAATTAAATGCAGTTACACAATTTGAATTTGAGGACATAAACGCGGTTTTATACTGATTTATAGACAATTGAACAATAACAATTCATTCAAAAATATATAATAAAATCTTTCGATGTTGTTTGGAAGTGAACTTGATTTTGTTTATACAACATTAAATTCTTTTAAAACTGTGTTTTACTAATCATATAGAGTTCAGTAGAAATAGTGAAACATGTTCATTAATTTATTCAATTTATTTTAAGATATTTAATTCCGGTTTTTTTGCATACATAATTTTAATGATATTTTAGCAGTGTTTGTTTAACTCTATAATTTGTTTTATAAGAACAATGAGTCGGAGTAATGAAGAACGCCAAAAATTGTCATTCAAGATAGCAATCCTGGTAAATAATTATGCAATTTCTGCATAAAATACGTATTTAAAACAAATATTACATTTAGAATACATCTTTCTTAAAGGTGTAGCGCTGTAAACAAGTCTCACATTTATTAAACACAGTATATAAAATGATAATTATGATTACTAGTAATTGGCTGTTTTGTAGATCCTAATAATAACAGTAAACCCCACAAACTAAAGTAAAAAAGAAAAATGTTGCCCTTCTTCGAAGAAGTTATCATTACAGTTGAGTCAAGGAAACTACAAAACTGACCGAAATGGCGACATTTATAGGATTTAAATTTCTAGTTTTCTAATAAGTTATATTGTTTACTATCTTGAAGTGCAAAGAAATACAAATTAAACAGTAAGTGAAGAACTTTGCATTTTTACAACAGTGCCAGCATAGAACTTGTCTCATGCTATTTATGTCATAAAAATTAATTGAAACATATTTGTTATTTGTAAAAAGTTAATTATTCGGCATAATGAAATTCGTATTTCTTGTCGCTTTCTCTTTCTATTTGCCTGTCTTGTCAAGCAACATCATGTTAAAGGTAATCTTTGATTGACCTATTGTAGACAAATGTCAAGACAGAAAGTGTATATGATTTTGCATTTAATCGATCATATATTGACAGAAAAACCAAGGTAACGTGTTGGAAAATGGTCAATCATTCTGTATGTAGCAGGTCTCTAACTGCAACTATTTTCAGGATAATCTATCGTACACCACCCGCCTTAGTGGCCACTTGGTTTAGATAGTTATGCTTCTATTATTACTTACAACTGTCGCTTCAATATTGCGTTTTTGAGGTTTAACTAACCGTTTCTGACAAGGATTGTCAGTTTTATTGACAAACGTCCGGGTCCTGATCACCGTGCAATACGAAAAACGGCTTAAAGTTGTGTAAAACCTCTCAAACATTGTATATTTCCTTTTCTGTGACACCGCAAATTGTATCATTTACCCTTTAACCCATACTGGGTATAAGCTTAAACTTATTTATGCTTAGTAGGTTCTCTGATATATAGCTTGCTAGATGTTAGGAACTGATTACTCATTCAATTAATTAAGTCAGTTCCAGGTATATTATAAAGAATTTTATAGACATATAAGTTCATCTAATCTAATTCAATACAGATAGATGTTTATAATATGAGACAATGAAGTTTTTTGTATTACAGCTTGTTTCAATATTATGAAATATAATAATAACGTGATTGAATCTAAAGATTACAGTTTGGTACGCATATGTAATTCTACGCTTAAGATTTTGTTTCGTTTCTCAAATTTTTGAATAGTCAGGCGATCGTATTCTTACGTGTACACAAGTCGTAAAGAACTTTTTTGTTGGAAATCAACGGTTTTCCTATTGTCTTTTTTGTTTTTTTTCTTTCTTTGAATGTTGTTAAACGCCATTTCGAACGATTTTTCAGCTATATCGTGGCTTACAGTTTTATTGACGGAGTACCCGGAAAATAAGATTTTTTTGACATTTTGCCCGCAGTGATACTCGCACTCGACACCTCAGTGTTAACAGACCACGTGATCAATAGTAGATGCCGCACTGTCTTAACCACTCGCCACCAATGCTACTGTTGCCTTTTTGGAGGATGCAAAATTACTGGATTTCATGCCATTCAAAGGCGCGCCGAATGAATAGCTGACCAACCAGAAAACTTTCTAAAATAGAGCTTGGTACTTATTTTGTGTGGTTTTTTTTGTTTTTTTATTTTGGTAGGATAGCTTGAACTATTTCCTCTGGAAAGAAATCGATATGTTTTAAAACACAGCCAAACCATAAATATACTTTTAAATACATGCATAACAATGAAAGTCCTTTTGTAACGAAAGAAGACTAATGTTTGTTGATTTAAACAAATGTCTTTATCTTATACATATATTAGTATAACAAACACTATTTAATTTATTAAACTTTAGGGTTGCAAGGTCTTGGAACAAGGACAAGGTCTGTAAAAGTCTGTTTTGAGCAAACAGCAGGCATGTGTTATATTGTACTATTTAATCTGATTCGGAAAAATGTCCCTATATTCGTGTGTTGCATTAGTTTATTTAACTTATTCAATTTGATTGATGGTTTTAATTGAAACGCCACCACGTTGTTGTTGTTTCAGTTGTGCCTGCATGTCGTCCGGATTGTTGGTTCTTGTATAATACATGTATACGTGTTACAAGTGTTATTGTGTTATTTGTTTATACATTCAGACACCGTATATTGATACAAATACTGTTTTTAATATTTTTTTCATTACTGCCTATGCGGACCCTTACGTTAGCCAATCTGTATCGCGTTGTGTAAATAAATCACTGTGGACTATTCTGAACAGAATAGATAATATAATATTTGTATCGTTATGTTTGTCTTTTATTGCTAACAAATATGGTAATAAGGATTGCAACTTAATATTAAAAAAAATTAAATACACGATTGATATTATTAATCCATGTCATAGGTTACATTCAGCACTGTTACAGTAAAGCTGTGCTGGTTTTTAATTTCAAAGACATCAACCAACATCTTCTGCCAATTGGATTTTTCGATGTATGTAAAATCGTATAACAATTAAAAATTCAAGAACGTGACTCTTCTATGTCATACTAGTATAATTTATGCATATTTAAATATATTGATACATGTAACGAGTTGTTATTTGAGTAGTTTATATTCGAATGAAAGGAACTTGTTCTCTCTAAGGACACTACTAGGTTTCCGTTTTTTTACGCTGACCTTTCCGGAGAACCTGGCATAGTTCCTGATTTTAGAACAATTTGGTGTCATAGTTTGTATTTTTCTTGGTCTATTTTGTCATTTGGATTATGTGTTTTATTCTTATCCTAATGTGATTATGATAGGTAGATAATGGTTTAATGATTTTTAAGATGTTTAACTTCACTTTCAGCAATTGATCAGCTATATCCTGGCGTTGAGTTTTACTGGGGAAGCTGTAGTTCCCTTATCAATGCTCTTCTGTTTGGGACAAATAATTGTTATTATGTTCCATTGCTCGATTGTATAATTGTATTGTATTAACTTATTACAGCCTAAACTGTATACTGGGAAAATTATTATACGAATTTTCTAGATGTTTACCTTCTGAACAACCCAAATGTTGTACTTTATTAAAAACTATAAGATTGTTTTGCCATATACAAACTACATGGTCTAATAAAAAAAAACCTTCTTGCGATTATGTACAATTAAACAGAAGTTGTATAGTTTTATTTTGGTAGAGGCAAACTACTGTAATCATTAATGAAATGTTTATTGTCAATTTAAATAAGAAAAAAAATTACTAAAATATATTTTGTAAAACCATATAAGCCTTACAAAATCTAACATACTGAACGAATGCTGTAGTTTTAGAACTAAGCACAAGACAAAATATCGTCTATACATTGAATCTTTATTCCGTAATGTTGTATGCTTAAAGATTGATGTAGTTAGCAGCAAGTACCTTTGTAATGATGTTAAATTGAGATGAGATATTTTACCAGCACGTCAAGTACCTAATGTTAATTAACCTTGGTATACATAGAATCGTTCATCATAAATGCAATACGTTCCAAAAACGTAAATGATTTCATATTCCTTGAACAAATTTCCTTCCGCACAGAGACGATTAAGTGGTCGAAAACAGATTAAACTATGACCAGCTCCAAGTAGTGTCACATATTTTTCTTGTTTTGTCGATCAGTGTAATTAAAGCAGTAGATATTCGTAAACTCCTTTAATGGTTTTTTAAATAGATCACAGAGATGACATTTACAAATGAGCATTTTTGTACAAAATATAACATCTGTCATATATAATTTTATCAGATTAATATTTATTTATGTATTTTACATTTTGTAGCGGTTAGATTGTCCCGCGAAATGCAACACGAAATAAATTATCAAACACATTTACATATCACTTTCCGTAGATTTTAATGATTATTGCATTGCCTTAAAATGAACATGATTTCCCGAATGAAATCGTAAGTAAATTATTTCTATTGACTTCTGCCTAGTCTAAGCATTGGCATGGCACGCTTATCGCCTCTTCCTAATCTCATCATTCGTAAATTTCTTTTTATTTCGGCTTCGTTTTCATTGTCATATCGTTTTCCTAATCTAAGCATCTTAAATGGGCGTTTTCCTAGTCGCAACATAGGCATGGCTCGTTTGTCTGCCTCTTCGTCTGATGATCCGTCCGATCGACCTAATCTTAGCATACTCATTGGTCGTTTTCCTAATCTAAGCATGGCCATAGCTCTCCCCAATCGTAACATAGGCATAGCTCTCTTATCATCAGAAAGATCATTTTCAATAACGTCTTCAGACAGATATCTACCAAATCGTGGAAGAGGAACTGTTCTTTCGTCACTGTCTTTTTCTTCATCTTCTTTGTCCAAATAATCATCTTTTTCGGCTTCGAATTTGTCAGAGTTAAAATCTGGCTGCGGTGGAACATCTGGGAGAGAACGACGGAATCGATATTTTCCTGGACGTGGTCCAGGATTAATCAGACGTGGTGAATCCTCATCGGCATCATACAAACTCATTGACCGGCGTTCCTGAAATTGAGGATCCCCTAGGAGACGTTGCAATAGCATTTGAACTTCTAAATCTTTACCATATCTTGGTAACGGAACTTGTCTGTCTGTTCGTTCTTCTCCTAATAATGTGTTGATTATTACTCGAATTTCTTCTGGTGTATATGATTCTACACCCCGTCCTAGTCGGAGCATAGGCATGGCACGTTTACCTAATCTCAACATTTGCAAGCCCCGTCCCAACCGTAACATACTAAGGCCTCCTCTTCGCACTCTGTTGAGGGGAGCATCGCTTTTATTTGATTCTGATACTTCTGCAGAACCTGTAAAAATCGTTAAAAACAAATTAGTAAGATAGCCTTCATGCCTTAATTAGGCAGTTGTTTTATGGGCTAAGTTAAATGATGCATGAGACAAGTTCAAAAAGTAAATGCTGTCAGTGGTGCACAATATTTTCTGTAAAAACAGTTGCTGCATTATTCGATTTTCTGAAACCATTATATAGAAATTAATAAACTGCTGGAAATTGTTTGGTCAAGTTTAACAATATTATGTCGTATTACAAATTCGAAAACATGTTTGAAATTGATCTTGATATACTAGAACACAGTTTTTGTCACTGTATTTTGTGACGTATATTTTGCTTGTTTGTGTATTTTATACAAGTTTTGCAAGTGGTCTTGTTTTTAAGAAGAAAAATAGATGAAAATTAAATATCAAAATGATCTGTCGCGATCTCTTGCTTATGCACTGTTTAAGTTGCGGAAAAGAACAATAATTAGACAAAATACAGTAAGGTCTTCCAACTTGAAATGGAAAAGACCTTAATAAATATACTACTGCTAGTTTACTTTCAAATAAGCACAAATGAAATCAGAAGAGGTTTAATACTTGACAGATATATTTGTGTAATAATACAAAGTAGAATGTGCGACCATTCGTGTAATTACTGTAGACAAAATAATCAAAAACAGACCTTGCTGTCAAATATAAGATAAAAAATAATTTAACGCTGTTCGTTTACCTTTTCAAACATCCCTAGTCACATTACAATGATGCCATGTGTCATGTCAATAATAATGGAATGTAATTAAATTTGATCACCGCGGTTTGTTAATCTAATACTATAAATTAGAAATTTGTGTAGTGGCATGCGCTTAGAAAAAGGTACTTTAGAAGTGAACATCTCATAAATCGTCAAGTAATAACGAATTAAGGTTACCTAATAGAGTTTTAATTCACGTCGCATTTAATTTAATTATTTCAAAAATGGATTAGATTTCGGGCGATCGTTAGCAACAGGCAACGACTAGCAGTAGCTTTTATATACTTTTGTTGATTAGAAAAGTGGGAACATATTGATAGAAAACAATGCAAGTTAAATACTTTATTGCCGCTATGGATTAAATGAGATTACCGAGATGGTCACAAACTGATTTTTTATTACTATTTGGTTTTTGTAATGAATTGATAGCCATGAGAAAAGTCAATAACGACGCCGACAGTTTCCGTTATATTCCAATATTTCAAACAGTAAGATCATTACGCTGACTATAAAGCATACCATATAGACCAACCCGCGTGACGGCCATGCATCTTAAAAAGGCTATCATAGAGTGTAACTTTATTAGAATAATTTTAATTTTCAATAAGAAACACAACTTATTTAAATCATCTAATAACCGGACTAAACGTATTTGGAAATTCGAGTTATTCGAATATAAACATATACATTGTAGTTATAGTATATAAATGCATAATATTTTACTTTTTTCTTATATTTTGAAGTTAAAATCATATAACAACTATTCGTCGGAAAATTATTGATGCCTTGCAGAGTTGATGATCGGATATTGTTCTGATTTAAGACTATCAGTACTTTTTTAATTTTAAAAATACTAAAATTAACAAAGACATTGTCGTAACCGCGGTCAATCAAATACTGTAAACCAAAAAAATAAAATAAATTTAAATGATATAAACTTTCGCAGGTTTCGCAAGGAGGTTACAATCGCGAAAGTGTGTTTCCTCGAAAAGTCTGAGGACAATGACTGGTGAGGAATTACACGTGCCAACGCCGTGTAAAAAACCAAATTTATGTGAAAACCATATTCGGGGCTGTGACTAGGTTTATGAAACTTCGTTATCTCTCCTGATTATTTGTCTTTTATCTTCTCGTTGTTGCCACCTGTTGGGTACTTAAAAGGACGAATTAATTATTTAATAAAAATTTAATTTAATTACCTCTTTTCAATTCATTGTAAACCTTCGCAAAATCATTCAACCAAACCAAAAACAAACGAAAGAACTTCGTAACATAACTAATATTAAGCACTAATATCTGGCTTGGAAACCAAAAACATCTCAACATATATATGAAAGATTTTGTTATTGTTCGATTGAAGATATGTTGCTTTATTGTTCAGTTCTAGTGGTATTATACGTCGAGACTAATCTGGAAATCCATAAAATGACAACTGGCATCATTGTATACGAAAGACGGGCCATGAAGACTTATTAAATAATATATATGATCATCAATGTTTCTATAAGGCAGATAGATGGTAAATTTGTAAAATTCTGTGACTGACCTAGCATTGTACTTATCAAATAAGCTCAAAATCAGACAAACACATTCCGTCACACGCAACAGATGTGAAGAACTAAGTCAAAGATATTGATTTCATAGTGTACAGTATGTTTTGTTGCCTGTTGTATTAGATTGTTTGTTTGAATGTTGTTTAACGCCATTTTGAGCAATTTTTCAACTATATCATGGCGTTCAGTTTTTATTAGAGGGTGAAGCCGGAGAACCCGGAGAAAACCTCCGACCTTCAGTAGGAAAACTAGCAATCCTTGTCAATTAAGATTGGGGTTGAACGCACCCTGCCCGCAGTGTGGCTCGAACCAACAAACTCAGTGTTGACAGACCACGTGATCAATACTAGACGAACTACCTTAACCACTTGTCCAACGAGGACCCTTGTTTTATTAGAAAACAATAACATATTTGACACTATTTCGTTGTTGCTTTGGAGCCCAAATTAAACAATATAATTTCATTGAGTTACAGACTTAAAGGAAGTTCACAGAGGTTTATAAGTTTCTTAAACAAGTGCGTTGTATTAAATTTATACTTTTATGAGCGTTAATGATCTTATTGGCTTCTTTTTGTTATTTGTTTTGTCCTGTGTCCTTATGACAAGTCAACAGACGCATATGTTAACCCCTTAGATAATTGGCACAATGACTACCCAATACTGCCAGTAATGATTTATTTCTTGAAAGTTATTTTTCCATATCAAAACCCTGATCAAACCCATAAATTTATCTGATAATCGAAAATAATTCTGATTGTTATCAAATGAATGTTTATGAATGTTTAAAAAGACCGTCTTGCTAGTTAAGTCAATTTATCATTACACAAAAAGGATCGTAAATGTTCTCAGGACCAATCACATATTGTTCTGTACACATTAACTTTGTAATTAAAGGCGCCGAACTTGTTAAGACTTTCTTTATGACTTCTTAATCAGAAAATATGTTGATTTCTTGGAAAATGTATTTGGTTTTAACAGAACGATACTAAAATATATGGTAACATTACTCGCAGAAAGACGTTGACCAGATTCTTGACGATAATGTGAATGACGATGCAATATTTCAATGTGAAATAAAATTGCTTTAAAAAAATGCATGAACAAGCTACAAAAATTTGCTTTTCTGAGGATTATATAACATTTCGAGTAGCCATTTAAAAACTATAATTGTGTTCATATTCAAGTTAAGTATATCAATCTAACCAAAGCACATGTATTTTTAGTAAATGTATATTTATCCTTCTTTTATTTTTCTCCGTTTTTCGTTTAGATATAATTGGATGACAAAAATAATTTGAATTTGCTGATTTATGCATTATTCCTGGGTTTCTGTGGCTTCAGTTAGGCTGTCTAGTAATGTGATTGTATATTGCAACCAAATGATAGATACAACTGGGACAATGAAGAATATATATTTTTCTACTTTATTTTCAAAGCAAACACAAATCTTACTACTGAAATAGTTGTGCTGATAGCGCTATAATTTTATTTTACGTTCAAACAGTATTGTAAAGACGAATGCAATATAGTTTTATATATGTAAACAACAGCTGTGTTCATATTTCGTTTAGTTGTAAGAAAATATGTTGTACGGATCTGACTATTTTGATTTAGTGATAGCAATGTTTGTTATTTCTATGTGGAACTAAATTGGTAGAAATCTGTTAATGACTGGTTTTCTTTTTATCTTTTTGTTGCTTATGTATGCAACCAAAGATGGTGTTTTGGTCAAAGAGTTTTTTCTTTTTGTAATATTTTAATTCCGGATAAAGTCTTTTAATTAATAATTCAATACTAATTTAAAGCATATCAAATAACTGCTAGATCCGAATATAAAATTTAATTTTTTTAAAAATAAATTTAAATTGATAGAAAGGTATTTAAGGCCATTAAGAAATCAAGAAAATATAATACGGTGATTGATAATGACAACAATTCCTTTAGATTGTGTCACGTTCATTTAACATAGAGCGTGCTTCCAAATACGAAGACCTGGTCTGTATGTTTCCTTTTCAAATCTGTTATCTTGTGCGCCTTCACATCTATTTTAAGTCACGATTTGGATCAATTTATCAAATTGTCACTATCAAAAAGAGCCTAAATGATTGATACTTGTTAATTTCTAATACAAATTTTGCAAAGAAAGGTGACCAAGAATAAACGAATATTTCTTAGAGACATTTTTTTGCAATAAATTGATAAAGAAATTGTAAAACTGATAATGGTAATAGTCTTCTATCTCGTTTTTCTAATTAACCTTTTAATCCTGTTAAATGAATTGAATGTGCCAATAATTATAGCCGGTAGAAAGATGTTAAGTTTGGAAACGATCTATTAATACTAATCATTCCGTAAGAGCAAATGGAATACATCGGAAATGCAAAACGAGAAATTAAAGCAATTCCTGTGTAGTCTTTATGTAGTAGCACTCGTCAATAATAAAGAATATTCAATTGGACTCTTCATGATCAATTATATTTTGATTTCATCAGATAAATTGTCCCATAAACTTACAGCATCTTTAAAAAAATCTATAAAAATAAGCACTTTGCCGGAAAGGTCAATCAAACATCTTGCGCCTTATGTTTAAAGAATATCAAAATGTTTAAAAAGAAAAAAATCATGCTATGTTATTTAAGTGTCGTAAATAATCTGATTTGAGAATGATGACAGTCAAACGTGGCGTTTTACAACAGAAATAGATCGGTTCTGACAGATTACAACACTTTGATTGTGTACATTAGATAATGGTCTACCATTAATGGGTCTGAAATTGATTGTTTGCCTGAATGACAGTCAAGATTTACCACCTATTGTGGCATTATTGGTAAATTTAAACTGAAATTGTTAAAGCCCAGTGTGTGGTGAAAACATTATAGTGCTAATATATAAATTAGAAATTGATAACAACGAACCATGTTACATGCTGGTGTTTAATAAAGATTTTGGTCCTCATAAAATTAGTCCTATTTATTGCCAAATATTTGTACATAGTATATTATTAGCCCTACAAAGTTTTATATTACAAGACCCACTATTCCAAGAGATCACGCACAAGTTACGGACCATAATGAGAGCATTCTCCGTCCTCTATTTACTCACTGCCCAGCGCGTCCCCAGTTGGTGGATAGAGAATCGCTTTCGTTGGAGGGTGTCAATTCCTAATGCGGAAGGCCTGGTAGTGGATGACTAGGTTTAAAGAATACAACATTGCGCAAAATGAACACTTGTAGATTTTGGAAAAAAATCAGGCTTTGCAAAGGCTATATTTTGCGTTCTTAACGAAGGTTTTATAAATTTTCAGTGTTAGTCAATCAATATTTTGAGTTGTCAAAAACGTACTATTTTGGTATTTACTTTAGTATTTGAGGTCGAACGTGATAAAAGTTATGCGACGTATTTTAAATGTTGCGATTAAATGAGAAAGGCTTGTGTTATTTAAATGTTTATTATGCTTTAACCAATGTTCGTTACTTCGTTAATAACATTTAAAAGACAATAAATTGAACTTAAATCTAATTGAACGAATTGTTCAAACAGAAAATTTCTCCAGAAGATAAATACAGAAAAAGAAAAATCACTTGCACACATCAGCACTTACTTAAATACTGTACAGCAAACTATAAGATTTGTTGAATTTAAAAGAATTTTACATTATGTCCAAATTACACAAATTACATGGTAAGCATAAACAGTTTGATATTTAATATTGTAAAGAAACTTTAAATATTGGTTAAACATTTTTTTGCTGTTGAAGTGCTATCAAAATAAAATTGCAACTGCCTTTGATAATTTCTAACATCAATATGTTTTAAGGGCGACATAATTAATTGGGATGACAAAATTAAAAATTCGAACCTAAGCAATAATTTTGCTACCAAATAGTTTAAATAGAAAGGTTCGTATAACTTTGAAAGCATATAATAAAATTGGAAGAATATTTTATTACCAAGATATGGTGTAGTTACAAATTGACGCTACCAAACATGTCGTGCAGACACAATTCTAAATATGTATAATTTTCTCATTAAAAAGACAGATATACATCGACAATCAATCATCTTTTTAGTTTTATCGTATTGTAGATGTTGTTAAAACATTAATGTTTGGTGCTTACAAAGTTAGGAAGATTTGCTTATTACATATCTATTTCTGATTTTTTTCCTACAGCTTGAGATTTTGCGCCAGTTTTTAATGACGCAAAGCATAATAATCATTTGTATTAACTGACCGGATATTTTTAGTATGAACAATTTCATACAGGAAATATACGGATGAGTAACTTTCTTAAATGAATAATTTTGTTTACGAGGAATTTATTTATTCTTTCGTTAATTTTTACTTGATTTAGCTTGAAACACTATCTTCTCCTTGTAGATAACGTTCCTAAATCTTCGTTATGTGACAGGTAAAATGATTTCCATAACCCATAGTTAATGTTTTTATAATGCAAGCTCAATAAAAAACACCGTAAATCATATTTTGTTCCAATTCTAGAGTATATCCAATTTCACGTTTAACTAAATATAGTTAAAATCGAAGGCGCTTATTGACCCTATTAAAACTAGATGCATCGAAACACACTATGAAGCCAAGCTCTTAGTAATAAAAAACCCTTATTTCTGTTAATTGAATTCATGTTACTTAATCTCAATTATATATTGCATTGATACTCATATTCAACTGCGCTTTTGATACCATAATTCACACCTTGTCAATTTTAATGCAAGGCACATTGATTTAGTAACGTGAAATATTACATGTCAAACTCGACAGAGCAAACAAAAACGAGAATTGCATTAAACAAAGTATCAAAAACATAGTTAGTCTATTTAGTGTCCAGGAATTTCAGAATCAAGGATCGGACTAGGCAAAAAGTTTTTAAACAAAAGTAATCTTTTTATGGATTAGGGGATTTAAATGTGTACTTTTGAAATGGAAATCGCTGAGGACATACAAAGGAATTACGACTGCAAAATGAACAGCACGAGAACCGATTATAAATTGTGCAACAACATGGTTAAAATTATTGTTGAGTACCTGTTTTATTGTTCTTATTTTTTGTGTCTGAATATTAGTAAAACATCAAATCAGAGATTTGCACATGGTTTTTGCTAAATTATATTATATTGAGGCTTTTTTCGTGTACTCTTTGGATCAATAAACGTTACCCTACAGTAGCAAATAGGTTCTGTCCACCCACACTTTATTGTCATATATCTTAAAGCAATTCAATATGGGATCTAGAGAAAAACTTTCAGACATTTGTTGATTTTATGGCTAAAACGATGCAATTGTCTTTGTGTTTATTCTAAGGTCTTATTTAATAGTAATTTTATTGCTATAAAATAGTACGCTTTATTTCTATACGATGCTATATTCGGGTTAAGTCTGCTACAGCGGGAAATGGATTAAGATGATAATGTCACAGTGCATAGCAATGACTGCTTGGCTAAATTTGATTGGAATCGAGATTTAAGAGAGGAAGTATGACATGGTTCGTAAAAGTAAGACCTGGGATTTTCTGTATTTCCTGACAACAAAACAAATATCACATGTACAATACAAAATTTTGACAATAGCTTGTTTCTATATGTTTGATCACATGTCATTAAACACAGGACACATATTTACTAAATCTTCGGACATAGTGCCAAACAGAAATTCCATTGATGAAATAGTTGCTTTCAAACTAATTATTCTGAGTCGTGAAATATCGTTACATGAACTTTACTTGATTTCGAACGCCAGACAACAAAATCGTAAATATAAGCAATAATAGTTAAAGCCGAATACATTTGCATATGTTGAATATTCAATGAACGTTTATGTTCACAGTCATGTTTATGTGCTAAATCAGTTCAACTACATGGCTGTTTACTATAGTCGAAATGTTAACGACTTAAGCAGAACATATAAACTGAATTTTTAAAACGAATTATACAATTAAATATTCCAGGATTTATTTTTAATCTTTCGTGATATTTTACAGAGAATACCTAATATGTTTTTCAAGACAATTAACCCATGGATTACACTATGCCTCACATTCAGAAAAAAACCACACAAACCC
Source organism: Limnoperna fortunei (assembly GCA_944474755.1). NCBI lineage: Eukaryota > Metazoa > Mollusca > Bivalvia > Mytilida > Modiolidae > Limnoperna > Limnoperna fortunei. The sequence continues at coordinate 47,677,659 of OX104120.1, forward strand.
AATTAGATGACACAGCTCAAAAAGTATAGATAGTGGATCGTTTATGAGTTGGGTCAAGTGCTACGGAAATGTAAACCCTAAAACCGACTCGCAACAATTTTCAAATATTATTTAAGTGTGTAAAATATATTTATATTGAATACCACTTTAATTGTAAAGTAGTACTTAAAGTAAGACATAACCTAACTAAACTTGCAGTAGTCTGTGGAATATTGCACGAGGTGCAATACGACTTCCAGAAAATGACGTTTGTGACAGAATGGTGTTATGATAACTTTTTAATTTTTGCAATAGAGAAAATGGAATATTGTAGGAATAATGTTAAAAATGTGTTACTTGTAAAATATAAATTACACTCGTAAACTATAGCAACGTAACTTTCTTCTCTGAACAATTTCTTAATTTCCGTACAACTATATATATAATATTCGGTACTACCTTTACTCATTGTATTATTACATTTATGACACCGAACGTAACAACTTGAACAAATCAAAGACCTTAATGTCTTCAAGGGTCAGCTATCCCGGGATAAATAAGATGGGCAATAACTCCTTCATATATGCAGATGACATATGCATTCATTACAGTTGTGAGGTTTTTCCACATTCTCCAATTTTCATGCCGACGATCGCAATGGTTCTGTGTAATTAATTAAAAAAAATTACTTTGACAAAAATGTAGCGCGATAATTTATTGGTTTGCATTGTAAACCCTTCACTGTAAGTTTGGTTGTTTTTAGTTTAATATCCGACGAATGACCTTAACCTTTAATATAATTACACTGGTTGTATAGTTTAATATATTCGTATGACAAACTTTTGTGACATAGGACTTTTATTAAATCGCATTTGATCTAATGATGATTGCCTTATCTTCATCCTTCTAGATAGAATACCTCCATATCAGACTACAAGATACGTGAACTGCAATTAATCTGGGATAAAATAATCTTTTTCATCTTAATTAATATTATGTTAATTTTTATCCTATCTTGTGGAACAACACAAACCCAGTAATAACAACAATTAAAACTGAGTAGATATACAAGATAAAACTCTGATAAAATATCAACAACATGTGGAGGAAGTGTCTTTAATGAAGACACTGGTAGTTATTGACGGTTTCAGTCCCAATACATTGATATGTTATTTCACAGGAGCTTTAAAATGTCTCTTGAAATTTCAGGTTTTTCTTTTGTCTGTAGTTTGACATTGTTCAAAAGAAGTGTTCTTAAACATCGATTTTCTTTTAAATCAACTGAATAAACCCTGTAAAAACCTCTTCAGATTTAGACAACCACTTGATCGTTGGAATCGGGCAATTAGCGATATGCTGCGATCTAAGCGATATGCAGCAAATATGATCATGCTATAATGTTAAGTACTTAGAATTATCTAAATCCACGGAACCATGGTAAAATGATAAAACAAATGTTCCCATGGCAATTATTTTAAATAATTGACTACATATTAACGTAATAACGTTATCGTACCTGTAAGCGATTTGATTTAAAGTTTTGAAGTGTTCTTCTAACTTTTTATCTTTCCATATATAAAGATGAAACATATATCGATAAGAATTGTCCCAAAATAGCTTATTTTGATCACAATATCTGTTAAAAAAGATTTATTACAATATACTAATAAAAAGTATGCAGAAATAGTAGAAGGAAAACTCTACTACAACAAAACAGAAAACACTATTATTAAGGTTAACGATAGTACAGGCTTTCATTTAAATACATTGCTAAAGCCGTTGTGAAGACTCAGTGATTGTGTTCCAGGAGATAATTTCAGCATTTAAATGTGTCATTTTCAGCATTTAAATGTGTCTCATAAAATCGTTTGATTGTTTTAAGCTGCGAATTTCCAATTTATTTTAAATGACCCATTCTGTTTACTGCCTTAAAAAACGTTCCCTTTGATAAATGTGAGAGAACCTCTGAAATAGTATATATTTATGCAATTACAGTACGTTGTCATTCAACAGGAAGGAAGTGAAAGAACTGTAGTATTTTGATAAATTCTATATAATATTCCTTCTTCTGAATTACCGCCAATATACGTTCACCATTATTGTGTATTGAAACAAGTAATTACAGTTTGCAAGCAATTACAATAAGGTCGTTAAATCATTTTCTGAATGTGAAGCAAATCAAAGAACTGTTAAATTACTGATAAGGGTAATGAATTTATTAACTGAAAGTATGGTTTAAAGACGGCTTTTATGTTTTCTTTGAAGTGAAGAGGGAGATCTCGCGAATTTAATGAAGCGAAAATACTTCGGAGGAGGTGGTAGAGAGTGGAACGATTCCTTAGAATTGTAAAGAATAAGAACATCAATATTTGTACGGCAAATTGCCGCTTATAAGTTTATTTGTAATTAAAAGATTTTTCCTTTGTAGATTTTTTGTGCAAATAGTTTTATATAGAATAATATCATGTGCAAGGTTGAGTGATTTGTGACGTAAAGATTTTCTACAACATTTCCAGTGTTTCATGGTGTATATTAATTGTTAAACTACCTGGAGTAAACGTTACCGTGTCTGTACGACGGGTTTTAGACTGACAAAATGGAAAACTGCTTACCGCATTTGGTCGAGTTTATGGTCCTTTTTTAGATCCCAAAAATCATTTTTGAAATCATCAATTATTTTCCACAGTTAATAGGCGTTTTGAAATGCGGCGGAACTTTCAATTTGAGAAAACGATTTTCCGCAGGAAGTCAGCCATTTGTGTTTCTCAAAGGGTCTACTGTTGTTTACAACGTTTGTCTGCTTTCGTGTAGTACAATGGCATTCGGACAAACCGCGAGAATTTCCAGCCATAGTTTTTTACTTTATGAATTAATTAAATGTTTGGAAATATTCTTTTTATTTGTATAAACTTTACAAATGACTAACTCTTTGTGTTAATAAAATGTTATGACTTTACACCATTATAGCGTAGAATTAGTGAAATGAAAAGATTAAAACACGTTTTTTTTTAATTAAATATCAAATTATTTTGTCGGAATAAAATTTAAAAATTCTTCCTAGAAACACAAGAAGTGAATCACAACATACATTTCCTCCTTTTATGTAAATAGAAATGTAATAGTTTATCAAATGTGTATCAAGCTTTTTGTTGTGAATTAAATTAAATTGGATACTTCTAAAAATCTGTTGCATTACTTTTGTTATATTGAATTCGCTGCAATCTACTCGAAGAATGAAAGTATAAAAATCCATCAAAATATTTTTTCTATTAAGAACAAACTAAAAATTATATTATTAAAGTATTAAAGGTATTGACTGGATATGATTTAACAATACAGTTAAGATGCAATATGTAAACAAAGGGTATAATTCGTAGTTTCTGTCGTTTAGAGCTAAGCTTTTATTCTATCCATGCAACAACTAGTCTCTCGCCTGTCAGGAAACAAATAAACCAGCAATAACTTGCAAAAAAAATGTCAGGTATGGTTTACGTTAATTTGATAAACCTCGTCCTCGTGACAAATTAAACCAATTTAAGTCTGATGTGTCATTATGCTAATAATCGATTCCTTTACTTTCATTGGACGTGTAAAAAAAAAAGACATATGAAGATGGAATTGGTGTTAACATAGCATCGTGCATCTTGTCTAACGGACATTATATAAAGGATCTTACATTGGTACGAGTGGATTATTGGATTTCTCCAATCGAGATAGTTCAATTATTGAATTTAAAGTCCGAGCCTTGGCGAGAACTTATATTTTCATCATTTAACTACCGAGATTGGAGAAATCCAATAATCCAAGAGTACTTATGTAAGATTTTGTTTCTCTAATTTTAAAAAGTAGTAAATTTGCGAAATGAAGTCCAAACTCTCCCATCCCCATTTATAAGTTCATGACTTGAATACGCGGTAAATAGAAGATGTTTTGTTTATGACGTCATCAGTTCTTATTATAACGTTCTTATTTTAAACCAATCAACTGTTTAGAATAGATTTTTCACTAGGAACGAGAACTACGCTTTCCACGCCGGTCAAGCAGTTTGAATATAACGTAAACATGAGAGAAAGTATATATCTAATGTATGTAGCAATAAATAAATTTTGTGAGAATACTGACTTTTGATTGGCTGAAAAATATTTTCTATCAGAGGATGGAAAACAAATTTGATCGTCATGGAGACACGCGCCCTTTGACGTCATATATTACTCCACGAACAATAATTAATTAGCACGAATAGCCAGTTATGTCAATTTATTGTTTGAAATATATTATAATATTCTCAGATGCATGACTCACACTTCTCCAAGTTTGACAGTATGATACTAACCGGTTTTTTTCGAAGTCTGAAGACTCTTTCACAGACAGAGGGTCAATTTTAAAATCGAATCCGTTTGTTACAAATGACGTATTGAATTAAAATACATGGTAAAGACCCTCCATTTTAATGACTTTTCTTATTATTAATTAATACACCTCTTGTAAATCAATATAATAGCAAACTTTCAAAAGTAAAACTACTAAACGAATTGACAGATAGATGATAGAGACGACGAGTAGTCTTGTATGGATAGATCACATTCATATATCTGGGTATTCGGACGCATGTACAATACTTCAACGGTGGCGTAAATTTTGGATTATTATTGCTGTTTTCGTTATTATAAATTTGCCATCCTGCAGTCATTATATGTACTTGTACACAACATCTAAGCGTTTTTATTTCAGAAACTTCTTTATCGAAGAAACTTTAAAAAAAAATAGAACAAACCAACCCGAGTAAATGCACTTTAGTACACATATTTGTATAGGAGTAAATTGTTTTGACTTGGTCTTTGGTTGTTTTACGTTGTTCCAAAACCTGATAGAACGTTTAATACCGTATCAATAACGAGTAAATGAATTATTTTTAATTAAGCGCATCAGGCCTGTAACCTTCAAAATAATTAATCAGTCGGTGATATTACATAAAAGAAAATTTATCGAAGTTTGGAAAATATAAAAGCCGGCATAAAATGAAGGTTATCAATATTTAAGTTTTTCTAATTGCAACAAAAATTAATGAAGTCGGATATAGTGCTACGGGACTTTTCCTTTGTTCCGTTGTCAATTTAATTTAAATGAACGTTTAATGTCGTGACGTGACTTGTCTATTCCGTCACAGCAGAAGCTGTCATTTTCATGATGTTTAATGCTGTCTGTTGTTCAATGAAAATAGGCTTCGTATGATTTATTGCGATAGATGGGGGTACTCGTCAAAGCAATAATTAATTTATTGCTTGCCAGAATTGAGAAATCTCGTTCAATTGGTTTATAAATACTGATACAAGCCAGTCGTCGGACTCCCAATAACAAACATATAACAAAATAACACACAAACGAACACCAGCGGCATTAACTCGAATTCAGGTTTTCCAGAAGAGAAAACAATATCTGAAGTTTGAAAATGTGTTTAATTTATTCCCAATTATATTTATGGTCGGTATTTTCTATGTATACATGTATAAATAATGGAAAATCAAACACAGTTAAGCGTATTCAAGCGGAAAATAAGAAAATCACACTGCGATCGGTAATTAATTGATAAATTTTATTCTAATTTACAGATTTTCCTTTAGATGCATTTAATTGTCCTTAACAAAAATAGTGAATGTTTTCTTAGCAATTGAAGACTGTGGGAACGCTATGAAGCTTAAAATTTTATTATCTTTCGCGTGAAGTTTTATTTACTTTGCAATTAATATTTCATTATTAAAAACGGTATTATTCAGGAAATCAATGCATTGGAGCAGATTACAGACTAAATTAGTGTTTATTTTAAAAGGTTAAAACATTTATTTAACACGCATTTTAGTTTACTTTGCTTTGTTTGATGGTAACACCTTCAAAAACAGTGACGAATTTCAAGCAAATAGTAAATTTCGTTGTTTATTCGTTGTTTTTTTAAGACAGAGATAGATTTATTGATTCAATTGTTGCTTAAGGTGCAGTCACACTACACCGCATAGCGTTAACGGACGCCAAACGCAAAGAAAAATGCGGCTGAAAGTTATCCGGTGATGAAAAGCATTTCCCGCTGCCGCTCTCATGATCGCTGTACGGGGCGCATGAAACGTGCAAAACGCACAATGACCGAACGATCAACGCACATATACCGGATGAACGACGTACAGTTAACGGACTTCAACGTACTAGTAACGGATTTGTACCGCACAAAACGTACACGCAGCGTACATTTACGTTACATCCGGTGTATGTCCGTTAGTAGTCCGGCCGTAAATCAGGTCCACCGGGAAAGAACGGACTCGAACCGGACAAGTACAGAATAAGGAACGTACGAATAACGAACAAAACGCATACCAGCGCATGGTTACCGTACATCTGACGGACAACTTTATCCGGTGCTGAACGTTCCAAATTTTGAACATGTTCAAAACTTTCCACCGAACGGAACGAACACCGCCGGACATCGCCGGACAAGAAGCGCAAAAGCCGCATGATAATCGGAAAAGAAACGCATGCGAATGGACATGGACGGATTGAAAATTTTGTTATGCGTTGGACGTCCGTTAACGCTATACGGTGTAGTGTGACTGAAGCTTTAAGGTCAACAATATTTCTGCCATATTCGGGTAAATAACAAAACACCTACTTAGAAATTTTGATAGAATAAAATAGACAACCGCCCTTAAAAATAAATTAGAAAACGTCTCTTGCGTCTAAAAAACATGAAAGAAATACAGTTGGAAGTTTCATAATCCTAAACTGAACAATACAACATGCATTCTTGAAAGAAAAACATTTGTTCTTAAATCGCTCACGAACAACTTATAATCAAGTTCAATAAATTGAATCACGTGGTCAAATTATACCTTTCAAAAACATACCCTTATGTCATGCGCATTTGGTCTTATTTTTGAACTTTTTTGTTGCCTATCAACTGTTGATGTAATATTGACCCGTATTTTTTTTTGCTGTTTCGAGTGTTATTGTCGAAACGCGTTCACAGCGTATAAATAAGTAATGGCGTCTTTGATGTTACACAAAAACAAGTACAACATGTAATATCAATAAATAAATAAATATATAGTACACTTTAAATTTTTGAAGATGGCGACGCAAACTTTTATAATTTGCAGAAGTCTTTAGGAAAACCATCACATGTTCTTTAAAAAGATATTAATGACAGTCAATATTGTTATTTAACTTGGACAGACTTTTATTTTTATTGAGTATTGTTATCGTTTTAATCTCTTCTTTGTGAATGTAAAATTAACCTCGATTAACCCGGGTATTGTTTGTTTCAGATCAATTCAGACACCAGTTCAATACATGTACGACGGTCTATTTTCTCGGGATTTGTGTTCGTTTTACACTTGATGCTTCCTTTGGTCGGATTTATTGGCTATTTGTTAATCTATCTGGTTTTGTCTTTTATGTTACGAATTACGTACAATCGGAGCAGTCGCATTAGCGCCCTTTTGATAAAAGCGAGATAACGGATATTGTTATTGAGTGGAATTAAAGATTGTTAAATTAATAGCAACGGGTACCTATTACTGACGCTTTTATATTTAACACATCAAGTGTTGTCGATTCTTCTAAAAGAACTGAACGACAACAATGCAATAAGAGGTAACCTTCAATGCTTTTAAATAATTACGTTATGTTAATGTATCCGTAATAAACAACAATACAATATTATTCATTCTTAAGAGCGAAATATTTTCTATTCAAAGTTTGTTCTTTTAGTTAAATCAAAATGCAGTTTCCATTTTTTGTAATAATGGCATCTATTCTTCTAAAATTTAGATCTTGAACCGAGTTTGTATTGCAGATAACTCAACGCGCCTAATGTGACAGCAGACGATAACTGCTTCCGAATTGCAGACGTTATTTGCATTTTTATCACAGACGTTAAGGTATTATCTGATCTCCATTTGATTGAATTAAGGAACAGACATTGATCCCTGAATCCATATTTGTTTGTTCTTATTAACGGGATATTTGTATATGCTAAATCAACCCGAATACCGCAAATACGTTCTGTAACGTTTTGCACGCGCTAATAGAATGTTTGTTGTTTGTTTGAAAAGACGTCCAACTTCTATCTGGGGGAGAAATCTGGGATTAAAACATTAAACCTTCAGCAGAAAAACATATTGACAATTTAGTTAGGAGTCGAGTTCACCTTAACGAAGAAGGAACGAAATCGCAACCGCAGTAGTTACACATCTCTGATTAATAGTAAATAACTTACTACATAATACCGATTTCAATGTTAGTTTGACAATTGGTTAAAAAAACAATTTAAGTAATTTTATTAATATGCATTCAAAATTTAAAAAATATCAATTGTAAAGAACTGTTAAGTATTTTTAGCGACATAGTTGCAAAACGTACTTTTCCGCAAACCTTTCGATACTTTGAAATTGTTTAGATTCACGTGACCATCATTACAGATAGACGGTGTAATTAGACTTCCTAGTGATGGTACTGTCTATGTAAATTCATGTTTTTAAAAAGCAGATGTGTCGTAAAAGTTTTTTAACTTCATGCTATATGCATCGACGATCTTAAACGTAAATCGCACACGTAATTCAATTGTTGTTTCATTTCTTCTCAGTTCTATAATATAATAGTCAAATATTCAGGTATGTTACTGGTCAGTGTTACATTTAAAAAATTTTATTATTAAAAGCATATATTTTATGTCAAAACATAATTAACATTATATTATTATGCAAAAATCCATATTTATTTATTATTAATTACATTTGCGGCTATGCGTTTTATTGAAATTGCAAAACCCAAACTATAGAATAAATAGAAAGGCACATTTAAAAAGTTAAGAAAGCAAAAGAATTATAAAATAAATTTATCATTCAGTTACACTCGGAGGTGTCGAATTAAGTCTCCTGGTACCCTTGTCCCGACTAATAACGATATTTAGTATTCTGTTTTGGTTTACGACATGTTGTGGAATACGATATTTGTTTGTTAATTCAGGATATCAATAGAATATGCCCCGAAAATTTAAAGTCAGAAAATGACTATTAGAACACTTTTTCCGTGTTTTTCGTTCGTCTAAAATGTATTTGATATTTTCAGGATTAAAAAAATATTCGTACATTTTCAGAAAATATACAGTTTATTTGTAATTGCCGCAAAACAGGTGAGAAATTGCTGGTCAGAGTCTCGCATCTCTACCTGTTTCTAAGGCTCGTACAAATAAATTTTATATTTTCTGACACTGTCCGAATATTTTATATTTATCTTGCAATCATTACATTTTCTGTAAAATAAAGGTGTCAAATACGATATTTGTTTTGACGTCAGGGTATCATTAGAATACAAACCGGAAGTTTATTTGTACGAACTTAAGAAACTGTTTATATTCTTTATTTTCAGCCAATAAGTATTTTCTGGTATATTTTTTTATAAATAAACGAATCAAAATTACTGAATAAATATTTGTACCGGAAAAATTAATGTTATACTAACTAATAATGTTGCAATTCTTTTTAAAAATGAAGCAATTTTTTGCAATTTACCACATAAAACATCACATTGAAGATTTGCAATAAAAGTTCGTGCACTCACCTGCTAAAACATATGTATAGAAAACTACTAGTAACGTAAAGATGTATTTCATTCTAAGTCTTTAAGTAAAAAGTCTGTAATTTCCCTTCTTTCTGTACAGAATGTATAACGTATTAAGTTTGTCCCTCCAAAACCATAAAGTTGTGTTGATGCTCTTATTTAACAAAAATGCTATGTCCAAATGTGTTCTTGAGATGAAACCTGTAATGGAAGTGACAAATTTCAAAACACCTATTTATAGTTGGTGGTCCAACCCTATTGAACGTTCTTTGACGCACACGATTAAGAATCAATCCCTCACTGAGATTGTGACGATTTTCGCCTCCAAGCTCCTCCTATTTCTCAGCTTGATGAATATTCATTTAATTGAGTTGCTGCGAATACTTCTTAGTTTAATGAAATTGAAAGCTTATTTGGTACCGTAATAGGCGTAGAAACAGACATTCCTTAGTTATAGAAGAAATTAATTGATTTTATGTGAAGTGGAATCAATCGAACATATTTTTCCGTTAATTTAAGGTTATCAACGAACCAACAAAAGCTTTGAAAGGTTTAATTATACTTTTGTAGCACATCAAAATATGGAGTTTAGCATTCATACCGACGTAGGCGATGCTTCCGTTGATGCTAGGGTGAAAACAGGATATGGATATTTTATGAAATTGCTCGCCGTTTAACTTTGCATAAATGTACCAACGTGTTTTATTTATATGAAATGTGTTTTAACAGAAATATGCAGAAATACAGTTATCTATTAAAATCTATCGAAAATTCTAGTTTGCAACTATAAAATATCTGACATGACAATACAGTGTCTCTTTAGTGTTTTACTTAGACAATGGTTGTGAAAATAAAACGTGAAAAATTAAATCTTTTATATTGTGATTTTCAATGCCGAACTAGAAAGAGCAAGAAATGTCCACACTTTGGTTTACTTGAAGCATGTAGTTTGTTTGTTTGTTTGCTTTTAGTTTTAGCTAAATGTTTCTTTTCCGGAGACATTAATACGTTTTAATGAATTTATTATTATTATTAAGGCATCGGTTTATGCAATGCAAAGGACGTTTTAAAATAAATATATATATAAAACATATATAAACTGTACTGGTATAGCTCTTCATATGATCTGAAAAGGTCAAATTATTCTGTCAAACATATGTTAAAAGTACTTTTCTGGAGGTTTTTCAAAACTTGAGTATTTAATTTTTTTAAAATAGAAAGTATCAGTAACGCTTATAGAGTATTGTTTTTACTTTATAAAATTCCAAATGCATATATACTACTTTTTGTTAAAAATGGAGGAGTTAAGGTGGTTTTGAGAAGCAATGATTGACTGAGAATTTTGAGAATTTAATGGAAGTGCACATTTTTTGTTTACAGTTGTTCGATAGTTAATGTTGTTAATTAACAGAAAACTATTTTAAAAAATACATTGGCTTCAAAAATGATGTAGAAAAGCTGTGTTATACATATGGTACATTTTTACTATCTAAATTCGATTTTATATTAACTATAAACTGTTGTCTCCTTTTTGGTGTATTGTTATAGCGTGACTGTTATTTCAGGGGTACAGGTTAAAAGTCACAGCAGTAACATTAAATTTAACAGTAACAGGGGCCTCGGTGACAGAGGGCCGCGTTCCCCGAGTGGTTAAGGTAGTTCGTCTTCTATTAACCACGTGGTTTGTGACTGAGGTCGCGGGTTCTAGTCACACCTGCATGCATGGTGTACTCGACTCTAAGGACTGCCAGTTTTCCTACAGAATGTCGGTGTTTTTCTCATGTACTCCGGTTTCCTCCCAAATAAAAACTGGACGCCATGATATAGCTTCATTATTACTGAAATTGGCGTTTAACAACATTCCAAACTAACGAAACATACAGTAAACAGTAACACTCTAATGGTTCGTGTAATAAACAGTACAATGTAAGATCGTGTAACAATTTATGTCATTTATAAAGGCTTTGGAAAAACCGTAGTAAATGAAAACATTTATATTGCTACAGGGGTGTTCGGTATTATCGTATAAAACGCCAACAAGTTAGTATGCAACGTATCTGAAAATGACCTAAAGGTAAATTAACACACCAAACACAGCTTTTTCTGTCGTTTTCTAATTGAAGAATAAAAATACAAAACCATTTAAAAATCTTGAATGATATTTACTCCAGTGATTTGCAACATATGCCTCTAGCTATGGATGAGAATGAAATTCTAAGAGATGTAGTTAGTTTAAAACATTATACAAAGAGTTTAGGTAATTTTCAAAATTACTCGTTATTAATCGAAAGATCAACACTAAAACATCATAGAAAAGTTGACAATTTAGTGGAAAAAAAAGAAAATAAATTCTTTATGGAGTTAAAGAAACAAATATTCGTCTGCATCTGTCTGATATAAATGTCAGGATGAAATTTGAAAATTAATGTTACATAATTTAACATTTTATTTGCATAATTAATCAATTTTCTGCTGATGTTAGCCTTCACAGGAAACAAAGGGTAGCAATATCGGATATTGCTTCTTCTGTCTGGTGTACGTAATCCCTCCTACGGGGTTATGGCGGATCATCGAGTTAGAGTTCGAGTTCGATTTAGAGTTCGCGTTGAACTTTGAATTTCAGTTAAGAATCGCGTTGGAAGTCGAGTTTGAGTTAAATTTTGAGTTAGAGTTAGAATTCGAGTTAAACTTCAAGCTTGATTTTGAGTTAAAGTTCGAGTAATAGTTATGTTTATAGTTATAGCTTTTATGCACGTTCGAGTTAAAATCATATTTATAGTTACCGTTGTAGCTATTGTGCTTAGCAGACAACCATTTTAAAAATATTATTAACGTGGATTTAAAAGGATCGTTTGTAAATAAATTTCGTTAATAAAAGACGCTGCACTGTTAAATATGTTTACAACTGAATTAATGTATATGTATAAATATGTATCATAATATTCATTGAATTGTCAAATTGGAGAAACTTTGTTCAATCAAATAACTATTTATGATGCAAAAAATTAATTTAAACATTGATGAAAAAGTCAAATAAATTCCCTTTCCCAATAAAGAAGCTGTACTAATGCATGTGACTTTATAATGCAGTCAATGGAACTGCAAAGACAAGGTTATTATCGGTTAAAACTAACGAATACCCTGTATTAAAAAGATTCCAAAGTTTAAAACTGGCCGTTGAAAATGCCACTGCTCTCCATTAAAAAGATTCCAAAGTTTAAAAGTGGCCGCTGAAAATGCAACTGTTCTGCATTAAAAAGATTCCAAAGTTTAAAAGTGGCCGTTGAAAATGCCACTGCTCTGCATTAAAAAGATTCCAAAGTTTAAAAGTGGTCGTTGAAAATGCCACTGCTCTGCATTAAAAAAGATTCAATCGTTTAAAAGTGGACGTTGTTACTATCTGTTAGGTACATTTTGAACCGGTTACTATTAGTCACCAACGCATTTTTCAATTATTGATATCAATTGTAATATTTTGTTTGTTGTCTTTTTTAAATTCAGCATGGTTGAAATACTGCTTACATGGCGTTAAACGCCAATCAGTCATTCAACATATTATATAATTTAAAGCTTAATGCAGCAGTGTTCACGAAGATGAAGTTAAGTGTTGTAATTAACGGAGATTCCAGTGAAATATTGGTGGAAATATTAGTATCACTTTATAGAATTTTATACTCGCTGTCATAAACGAAAGGATTTTGGCTAAATGAATTTCAAACCCCTATTTGTAAATGGATTTTACACGGTTAAGTTAGCTTAATTTAAAATCAGAAAAAACATTCCCCAGTAGCTGTAGTTGTTGTTTTGTTTGGTACCTAAAATAGGAGACTATAAATAGGTAACTGTGAAGTCAATGCGTTTGATCCGACATGAACTTTAAAATTGATTTAATATCAATGTTGTGTTACAGTTTAAGAATCACGATTAGAAGCTGGCATTTCCATCATGTTTTCGAGCGATTACAAATAAAATTGAAGTTTCCGGCATGTACGTTTGTTGTTTTTATACCTGGCATGTCATTAAAATTTGTCTTCTTCTCCTGAAAACAACTATGTACTTTGTACACGTTCCGGAAAGTGGACAAATTGTGACGTAGTGAATGAATTGTGACGTTGTGATTAAATATGGTACCAGGCACGGTATACGTATAATATACAAATAACACAAGTGGTAAAGGTGATTCGTCTTCTATTGATTTCGTGGTCTGTCAACACTGAGGTTGTGGGTTCGAGTCTCTCTGCGGGTAGTAATACTTGTATTCATTTTAATTGTTTAACTATGGCCCTACGCAGACATCAAATTTTTCTTGGAACATATCGAAATAATCACACTGACACGTAAAGTGTTCATGCCAATGGTTATTTACACATTCTTTTGATTCTTGCATTCGCCCAGTTACTCATATTTGCGACACTTTTTAAGCATAGCAGAATTAAGAAGAGTCTGAAACATTCGAAACTTTTATATTTCAGACTGCTTCGTGGTTATCAAAATACGTAAAGTAAGTATGAAACACCAAAGATCCAGTTTACAAAGTTGGAAATATTTTTAATTACCCAACGTTTTGACGTTATTTTGTTTAATCATAGTCATTTGAGTTCTTTAAAGGGAAACTTCGCGAAAAAATGAAAATTTGATATTTTACTCTTCAAATAAAAAGAAATATTATTGCCTTTTGATGTTTTATTGTATTCTTTACCGTTACGCTTCTAAAGTGGATTAAAGGTGGTAAAATTTTGTGTATGGGGGCCGCCATATTGACAGTATTTTATCATGTGACTGCGTTTGTGACGTGATAAATGTAATTATCCAGTAAATATGATAAATAATCCAGTTTAAAAATATGTTTTTCTGCATTAGCTCTTTGAAGAATACATAAACTGTGGCGATGACTAATGACCGGCTGACAACATAAGATTACCAAATACGTTTTAATGTTTTAATGATCTTTGTTTTAATAGAAGTATTTTTAGACACAAATTTTAACCTGTCTTTATTTAACTCAGATATAATTTACCTAAATAATAATTGTAATAAAAGATATATTTATATGATTATTTTTATATATAAAAATAATCATCCGTGGACAATTTTGCACGTCTTGAAACGGCAGTTGTACCTGGACGTGAAAATGTTACAGCTAAATCATTACTCGTTTATGAAGGGTAATTAACAGAATTAGCAGGTAAACAAACAGGATGTTTATTGCAATTACTAGACCATTTGACGCCGACTTTGAAGTATGAATATTCGGACTTTTTCAAAAGCTAACCAGATTAAAGGTTAATCATGTAATTCGAAATTAGAAAGGCACACCCCTCCTGCCAAGACAGGTATGATTTGAATACACCGAAGTGTCAGAACACAGGATGTATATAAGATTTCGAATACCTTTAGATGTCAGAGGAAACGTAAAACTTACACGTTAACTCAAATATACACAACATGTAAAATTTTGGAAACTGTGTTACGCACACGCACAATAAATGTTACCAGTAATAATAATTATAATAATAACAATAATAATAATTATAAATGTACTAAACGTGAAGTCAAAGACATGTAATTATATGTCTTTGGTGAAGTGAAATTTTGATGCACGAAAACCAGAGTATTTAAAAATATTTCATTTAATGACCGCTATTTCTTAAATAGTCAACTCGCAAAAGTTTCGTTCAATAAGTTGCTTAATCTGATTAAGTTGAAAATAATAATACGAATACTTTTCAATTTAATTAATATTTATGGACTTTTTTTCTTATCAAAACTGTGACTTTTTTCCTGTGACTTTCTTTCCGTTTACCGTTGTTGCTGCTGTGGAAATAATCAAGTGGGGTTTTTTGCTTAAATATAGATCAGGAATACGAAATGTAATCTTTCAAAACCTTGTCTTATAGTACAACCTTCTGTTATTGACCGTTTCGCGTTATTTTCATTCGACGACTTTTAAGGTACTAGGGTGTCTAGTATCGCCATCTAGTGACGAGATGGTGACAAGATGGCGGACCTCCATAAGTGGATTTTTTACACGAAAAATTCCATGCAGAAACTTAACCACTGAAAATATAATAAAACATTAAGAGGCAAATGTATTTCTTTTTAGTTGAAGAATAACATATCAAATTTTCATTTTTTCGCGAAGTTTCCCTTTAATTGCAATTGTGCAAAATCTGTATAATATTCTACTACGCAAATACAATTAGCAGACCAGAGGAAAAACTTAAATATTTTTTTGTGTGGGAAAACAGCATAATAACACCACTACAGCGTACATAATTCTTTTAAATTAATGTGTACACTGGGGTAAATGCAATGCGAATATCGGCTTTCCCAGGTTTTTCAGCGTTAAAATAATTATTTTGATAATTTGTTTCTTAATTTTAGCACTTTAAGCATTGTGACGATAAGACTCAATGCAACTGCCCAGTGCACAAATATTTTTGTAAATTTAAAGTTCTTTGCAAAGGGTTTGGAGGCCATGCCTTATGCACGATAAAGGTTTCATTTGTAGATTTCGAAAAAGAATAGCCGCTACGAAATGCTAAATTCTCTTCCCTTATTTAATCCTCAACACTATTCCAGAGGCAGTCAAAATTTTGTTCTCGTACAGCGTTGGTCCATACCTTATCACCGTTCTTTTGAGTGTATTTTTTTTTTAAACTTGTACCCTTATAGAATGTCTGAAATAGTACGCATTGGACGTTAGGAAACCATAAAGTGAACCAACATAGATACAATATGTCATTCCTTTGATTTCCAACATTTTTTCTGTTTAGCGATCAAGAACGCTATGTATATATATAACTCAGGGGCCTCTGTGACTTAATGGTTAAGGTAGTTAGTCATCTAC
This sequence comes from Limnoperna fortunei, assembly GCA_944474755.1. Classification (NCBI taxonomy): domain Eukaryota; kingdom Metazoa; phylum Mollusca; class Bivalvia; order Mytilida; family Modiolidae; genus Limnoperna; species Limnoperna fortunei. The sequence continues at coordinate 47,694,094 of OX104120.1, forward strand.
TTTTAATCACGTGCCTGTCAGAACTGAGTCTCACTCCGGGCAGTGTGTGCTCAACTCCAATCTTAATTGACAAATGTTCCAGTCTTCCGATCTTCGTCGGGCTTTTTTTCCGTGTATTCTGGCCTCCTCCCCAATAAAAACATCATTAAAAAACCTAATCCTCAGCGTATCATCATACGTTGACTTGTCAGTGCGTAAGTTCTGGATGCAACTTATAATGTTTTTAACGGCAGTACATATATACATGTACACGGAGAAATATATTTTTTTAATTAAAATTGATATTTTTACCATTGTTTGTATCCTGCAGTCGCATTAATATGCTACAATTAGTATATTTATTAAGCTAAAAAACGTACCCTAAATGCAGACCGCAAGGTGAAATAGGTTTTTAACATCTTATTTGTTTGGCTCTCCACTGTTTTTATTTACTTGCCACTGATTGGGGAAGGCAAGACGAAACGTGCGTCTGTAGTAATTATAAAGTCTTTTTTTATCTTTTATTCCATTTATTTATAATCTACAAATAAGACAGCAATAATATGATATTTAAAGGGATGCAGGACACCATCCTCCACTTTGTTTGTGAAAATCTTACAACAGATTTGTGGTAAAATGAATAATACAATATGTCATTAAATACTCTTAATTCAAAAAAAATTAAAAATAACAATGAAATTCTTACTCTAATTTATTTATGCTTGAAATACAAAATTGTCGCACGTTATCAATTTATAAATTTGTCCTGAAATATTGATTGCTGGGCGTTAAACATCAATCAATCAATCAATCAAAATTGCCGCATAAATGAGTTAGCTATAGGCAAAAATAATGAAAAAGAAATAACAAGGGAAGTAATTTTGACAAAAAACAAAAATGTTAGCACGTTTTGATCAGTATTTTCCCAATAGACAAAAGTTTAACCCAGAGACCTCTATTATTCTTTCCATCACTAAATGGTTACTTATTGTTTGACATTATAAAAAAATATTCAGAATTTCACAACGTTTTGCCATGATGTCTCATGGAAAATAAGGATATTTCCTGTTCTTATGTATGTAGTTTCTTCGTTCTTTTCCAGCATTAGGGCTTTGTTGCTATAGGTAAATCATTCTAAACAACTTCCTCCTGCATGTATTATATTGTACTTTTAAACCAGATATCGTATTTTAATATAGAGTTTTAAGGACACAACGAATCCATTCACAAGTATATAATCTGTCTTATAATAATAGATATATACGTAAAACATCTATTCAAGCGAAGCGATACACATACATCTATAAGAAAGTAACTTATGAGTCTGTTGCGTGCTGACTTTTTACTTAGCAGCCAAGAGGATATGCGAATTGTTTTAGATTTTCTTCTTAAAAAACCAAGTTCATTGTTTTTCTAAGCTAGGCGGCTTGTTTTTAAAAAGTTTCTTGTTTAAGACCTAGTTCATATGAGTCAACATACATTCAATTTGTGGCATAGGTTAATAAACTAATTATCGTATCGAATACAATCGATCAATCAATCAATCAATCTATATTAAACCGTTACCTAATTAATGTAATCAAATTTAATAACAGTGTATATAGGAAAATATCAAATTTTTAAATATATATAAATTTTATCATTAGAAATTGTATTAAGATGAATAATATTTAAATATGTTTTTTGGTTAAATTTCCAAAGTCATTTTTCGCAGATCTGGAGAATGCTGGACACTGTACAATAAATAGGAAACTATTAAAAATGTGTACAAATTTTATTGTAAAACATAGTAAACTATATCTGAAAACAACAGAACAGTTTTCAAATAAGTCAATACCATTTTTTAATGCTTTTGGATTGCTGTATTACAAGGTATGCGACATACTGAAACACACAAAAGTACATACGAGAACTGAGATTTATTATTAAAAAAGGATGCGTTAATTCACATGAACAAAGTTGAAGCAAAAATTATATAAATTTGGTATATGGAAAAATTTTTAATAAAGGTGTAAATAATTTTTGAAATTTTATTCAGTTTTATGTTTTGTACATATATGAGAAGAAATTGGAATGGCACCATTAGTTGTGTTTGATTGCATTTGAGTACATAAACTACGACACATTTCTGCGAGAAAAAGTATTATCTGTAATATGAATTATTGTTGTTTGTTTGTTTGATGGTGTTTAACACCACTTTCATCAATATTTCATCTATATCATGGAGTCCAGTTTTTATTGGCGAGGAAGCCGGAGTACCCACAGGTAAACCCCGACCTTCGGTCGGAAAACTGATAGTCCTTGTCAATTAAGATTTGAGTTGAGAGCATCCTGCCCGCCATGACACTCTAAACAGCAACCACAGTGTTGACAGACCACGTGATCAATATTAGACGACCTACAATAACAATTCGGTCACTGAGGCTCCTTCAGCGATTATAAATTAATCTTAAAATAATGTATTGAACAAAAAGAGCACCGTAACTTGATGTTAAAATTTCGTTCAGCGTAATGTTCTTTACTATGATATAAAAAAGCAAAGCACTTAAAATTTCGCTCCCAAAAGACTTGGCATTGTATGTATTGCATCATAACGTTGTTAATAGTTTGAAATATTGAAAGAAATTATATAACGTTTTTCTTTGCCCGTGAAAGGCTTCATGGTTTTGATAGTGAAAACAAACTCCGCTTAAATCAGATTATCGAATTCAAAGAATATTGAATATTGACGCAACGCACAAATAGAACAAGATTCAAACACAAATACGGTGTTATTCTGGTATAAAGTTAGCGTGATTATGGTATAGTGAATGGAAGTTTCAGACATCACGATATATTAATTAGACAGGTAGAAATTGTTTTTTAAACGCTCAATTTCATTGTTTTTAAGACACCAACGGTGCAGTAAAACTGCTTCTCGCGTGTGAAATTGCTTTGCTGGAGTTGATATTAGGACAAAAGAAAAGCCACAGTATATACAAACATGCGTGACAGGAAAATCGACAAACTCGGAGACAAGGTCATAGGAAAATTGAAGGACAAAGAATAACAGGGCGCTAAATTGGTATTTTCCGTACAGCATCTGGAAAACTGGGGAAATTTGCGAGCACTGCATGTAAGATTCCTAGCATCAAGCTGAGTGAGAGTGGTACATAGGCAGCACCGGCTGAGACACAATCGTTTCGTTTTACTGTGACAATGACTGCTACAGGGGTACTGGAGGCGGTTTCCAGACCCTGGTGCAAACAAAATAAACATATTTTTAAGACTGAATATATTCTGAATTACAGTGACAACATAGCAATTCGAAAATTGTGATTAGATAAAATTGAGAAAATATTATTACATAGTCCTTAGAGCTACCATGTGCATCGCCTAGTGCCGCGCGGGTAAGTGAAGTTCTCGTTGGAATGTCATATCTGTGGTAATACATGTAATACAGTAATACTCTGTGTTTTTACAAAATGCTAATTCACGACCTATTTTGTATATGACGAAACAATTTGGTCTATTTCGCCCAGTTGAAAAGTCTTTATCCTCCTATACGCTTTCCCCAGTTGATTTTTTTAAAGCAGCTCTATGAGGGCGCTTTCAATGCCCATATAGGTTTTTGAATCTAAATCAAATATATCCCATGAATAGTAAATAAAATTGACATACAAATATATGTTCGTCATTTTATTGAATATATGTTCCTCTAAAACATTAAACATTAAAAAAAGATCTTAACAAACCTGTGTGGTTCCAGATTTTCAGTTGAATTTGTAATGACGTCGGAATTTTATTAGAAACCTAAGATGCTCTCAAAGCGTATGAAAAACGCCGTATTAGATAGACTCCTGTGTAGAATATACCAGAAGGATTGCTCGCTGGACGTAGGACCTGTGCAATCAATCTTATGCAATGAACAGATCCTACATTATTGTTCATATTCGCTTGTTTAAGGGATCAATTTGTTCTCGTTCAGAATATTTATCGCTGGCCATATATTAATCAACATTTTATAATCAAAGTGAGCAGGTGGTTAGATCAATAATCGGAAATTAGGAATGCCACAGGAAATATTAGATAGTGTATCTTTACTGCTGACTACTTTTGACTACATGTGCTCGGCCGTCCTGAGCACCTGGGTGCAGCCATGATTGTTATTGGGCCGTTCGGGTTAATCATTTGCTGTATGGTGTTCTTTGTTTTTGTTTTGTTTCGTGTTGTATATGTTTGCCTAAACCCGGATGTGTAATCGTCCAATGACTTTCGGCTCTCGTTGTTTGGTTGGTTTCTTTGCCTTTTTCGTACTGTTTTATCCTGAAATCAGTTCGTTTGCTGTCTAATTAAGATAGCCGAACAAATTTTTGCTTTATTGGGCAGTGCCGAATAAAATCTCCTGGTACGCTTGTTTGCCCTTCTAACGATATATAGTATTTTGTTCTGGTGTACGATATGGAACGCCGTGACTGTCTTATGTTGGTTTGCTTCTTTATATGCTGTGGTTCTGTTATTATATGCTGTGGTTTTGTTATTATATGCTGTGGTTTTGTTATTATATGCTGTGGTTCCGTTATTATATGCTGTGGTTGTGTTATTATATGCTGTGGTTCCGTTATTATATGCTGTGGTTTTGTTATTATATGCTGTGGTTCTGTTATTATATGCTGTGGTTTCATTATTATATGCTGTGGTTGTGTTATTATATGCTGTGGTTTTGTTATTATATGCTGTGGTTTTGTTATTATATGCTGTGGATCTGTTTTTATATGCTGTTGTTCGTAATTATATGCGATTCCGGATTTTAAATAATCGGAAGTTATTTTTGTTTTCACTTATCGACTGAAAAAATAGCGGGTTCGATTGGAGATTTGTTGAAAGAGCTTAATCCCTTGTTCTATTAGGAAAATTCCTAATTTATCCCTAAAAACCCTTCCTTAAAAAAATACTCTTTAAAAATGCCCTTATTTTTTCACTGAAAGTCAATTGAAAGCCTGTACATGCAGGAAAAATCTTGTCAATAACATTTTACTGTATTTTCTTGTTCAGTTAAAGTTCATTAAGATACTTTAGTTTACATTGTAACATTTATTACATGACTGTAAGTTTAAAAACTAATTATACACCTGCATAAGAGAGGGGAAATATTGGTTTAACTCTGTCCTTCAATCCGTCTGCAACGTGATTTTCATTACAGTTTAATCTGCAATATGCAAGTTCTCTATTTAAAGTTTGAATCTATGACTGTATCCCCATCAATCAACGTTTGCCTTGACTGTATTTTGGGTTGAGCGAATGCGAACAGGTTTTTGTTGGGTTTTTATGTCCCGTCTACGAAAGTAGAGGGTAATATAGTGTTTGTCCGTCCCACCAGATTTACCTTCAGGTTTAAGTTATTTTACCACGAAGGAAGCTGTGTGGTATCATCATGAGGAAACTTAATACACATATACCTTAGGGTATGAACAAACAAAAACCATCCTTAATTTGCACCTGTTTCATCAACTTCATGGTTTATTGATCACAGTAACAAAAAAGGGGTGGGGGTGTTATACTTAGGTTTACTTATAGGTTTAGGTGACTTTTCTATTTAATAGCCATTCTCCATAAGCATCAAAGTGACCGCGCCACGGTATGTCACGGATTTTGCTAATTCTCAGTTAATAATTTGATATTGACTATTGAACCTCAAAAGTTCTTCATCTTATTCTTATTAAGTCGCCCCAAAACGTAGTTTGGGCGACTTATTGTTTTTGCACCGTTTCTTTTCCTTACTTAACCATAAACTTATCAAGATACAACTTTCTGAGGTGGTAGGGGGTCCCTCAGAGGTGTGCAATCCATTTTTAAAATTTTCAAGATGGCCGCCATTTTGTCAAAACACTCCTCCCCAAACATTGAACTTTGTCTGAACTCAATGAAATTTTATTTCTAGGCATATTTTGAGGTACTGATTACAATGGTATACTATCCAAGGCGATTTAGGGTGGCTTCTGTGTTGGCATCCCAACAGAATTATACCTAGTTCTTCTTCTTTATTCTTAATATTCTTCTCAGCGAAACCTTGTCCGGGCCATAACTTTTTTGTCTTTTGACATAGGCCTTAGATATTTGGTATGTCGGTAGGTCTCTACAAAACAATGTGTCGCGTACCAACATGGTTGACGTTTGACATTGATCTTTGACCTCAAGGTCATTTTTGATATTTTGGACCATAGTCTTGTCCGGACCATAACTTTTTTGCCCTTTAGTATAGGCCTTAGATATTTGGTACGTAAGTAGGTAAGAACAAGGGGATGTATACCATGTATCAAGGTATGACCTTGGATGACCTTTGACTGAACTTCAAGGTCAAATTTCCAACGTTTTGGTTTTTCAACATTGGACTTAGATATTTAGTATGTCAGTACGTCGGCACAAGACGATGTATATCATGCCTCAAGATATGAACTGGGATGACCTCATACAACAGAAAATTTTGTGTGCAGGCTATAACATTTTTTGCCCTTTGGTCTAGTTGGTATGTAGATCAGTACCAGAGAATGTATACCATACCTCGAGGTATGACCTCAGATAACCTTTGACCTTGACATTCAAGGTCAAATTTCCAACTTTTTTGTTTTTTTCACATAGGACTGAGATATTTAGTATATATGTAAAATTAACAAATTAAATATGAAGGGGGTAACCAAAAACAATTCTAGTTTGGATCTATTTTTCTATTCAAACCTCATATTTTAAGTATGAACTATTTGGTAGATCATTCTGGTGAGTACACATTTTAATTTTGTTGTTTAACTTGTTAAGTGAGAAATGTAATAGAAATTGGCTAATGGAACAAATGTCCATAAAGAGGACATTTGTGCATATGTGTACAAAGTAATCATTGGAAAACAGACTACATTCTATCACTTTAAGATCTGAACCAATTAGTATAAAACATTTTTATTTATTACAAAATATGCTCAAAACTTGGCTAGTTGTTTCTTTTAACAATATCCAAACATCTCTGAAAATCATCTATTTCAAAGTTTTGACGATTTCTGATAAATTCTTGGTCTAACACCTCTCGACACTCATCATTAACAAAGTTAGAAAGAGAATCAAATATAGGCCGATCTCCCTGTTGAACATCGCCCTAATCAAGAAGTCCTTCAGTGTCATAGTTTGGAAGATATTCAGCACCTTCAAGTCCAACAGGGTTCTGAAGCTGCCCTGATGTCCACAAATTGAAGGGAGATGATTTTACAGTACGAAGTATATGTCCAGCCCATGCATCGCTCCAAAATGAAAGCCTTCTGTTAATTTCTGCAATGAACACATAGTGTAGGGCAGCTAAATGAGTTTGATTGAAAGGTTCAAGTATGCCTTGATCTTCCATATGATGGAATAAGTTGTAGAAAAATGCAAGTACTCCGTCGTTTACATCTCTCAAGAGTCTGTTGATCCTTTGGTTGTGTGTGCTTTTTCCTGTTAGCATGCCCCCCTAGGCTCTTTTTAGACAACATGTAGTCTGCAACACCAACATTTTCCAGACCTTTATCAGATCTTACCCTATTAGGGACACCATATCTTTCTACTCCGGACAGAAAACACTGCAATACAGTGTCGGACTTATTATTGTCCGTTCATCTTAAAAAAACATGACTATTCTGCTGAAACCATCGATTCCACACACGAATATGAATCTCCATCGAATAAGTTTGTGGTTTGAGTCTATATGCCAGAGGTGATTCGGTCCCAAAACGTTATAAACCCGTCTGTGCAGTCTACCGGCTTTTCTTTCACTGACACCATGTTGGTCCACTCTATGTATGCTCTCGCGAACCTCCATCTTGGCAATCTAATTTCCTTTAGGATTATCATCTGCCTTAAAAGATTTGCTCCACATAACGGAAAATCGTTTCAGAGATCATTGTCGCTTATTTGTGAAAAAGTCATTTTGCTCAAACCAAATTAAGTCATTCGTCGGTAAACAGTGCTTTCAAATACCGATAGCATTTTCGAAATGTCAGAAACGGTAAAATCGTGTTCAAGCTAATTTTCCAGTTCTGATTTTGGAATGTTATAAACAGAGTTTACTCTTTCTGGCTTATCAGTTCCATACTTAACACATTCGGTTCTAAGTCTCATCATGTCTGCCCTACCTGAAATGACTAGAGATTCTATTTCACGTGCTGACTATTTGCAAACGATGTATGGGGTTATTTTTTTCAGCTTCGAATCTATCAGCAAACATTTGCATATTTAAATCTTCCAATACTTTACTAATCGGGATCAACTGACTTGCCGCCATTATGGTTGTAATGGCGGAACACAACCACAGCATATAATGGCGAAACCACAGCATATAATGACGGAATCACAGCATATAATAACAGATCCACAGCATATAATAACAAAACCACAGCATATAATAACAAAACCACAGCATATAATAACACAACCACAGCATATAATAACGGAACCACAGCATATAATAACAAAACCACAACATATAATAACAAAACCACAGCATATAATAACGGAACCACAGCATATAATAACGGAACCACAGCATATAATAACAAAACCACAGCATATAATAACAAAACCACAGCATATAATAACAGAACCACAGCATATAAAGAAGCAAACCAACATAAGACAGTCACGGCGTTCCATAGTACGACATGTTGTCGAATACGATATTTGTTTGTGACGTCAGTATAATACGCGCCGAAAATTTCAATTGAAAAGTCATCTAGAAGTGTACTTTTTCATGTTTTCTATTAGTGTACAATGTACAGAGCTTCGCATTTCTACCTGTTATTATGACTCGTACAAATACATTTTATAGTTTCTGACAATGTATGAATATTGTTTATTTACGCCCTTAAAAATTCTTATCTTACATTCGTTTACGTTTATATAGTCATTTTTGATTGGTCAAAAGGCCTTAAACCAGTACTTCCCAAATCCGTTCATACTTTGATGAACGACTTTTGGGGAACTACTTTTTTGTTGCTAAACATAAACAAATATGGCGGCCATGTGTCGTGTACGCTTCCAGTACACTCATATTAGCGATGTATCGCTGAAACGGAAAGTTATTAAGTTGAAGTAGCAAAAAAATATTTTACAGTACACTTCGTTTCAGATTCATTGTTTACATTGCTGAATGACGGGGAAATAAACGAATTCAAACAGATATAATGTCACATATGGCGTTACATATAAACCGCGGGTACAATGTGGAACATTAGTATACGGATTGTTTTTTTTTTGTTCAGTCTTCTTTTGATTTTAGTAATAATCTTCCCTCGTCAAATAGTAAAATGTATCTGTTGTCAATGCCAGTTATTCTCTTCATACCGACCACGTCTTCGTCTTCAGTTCGTTGTGTACACTCCTACGCATCACACACTTACAATGAAATTTTATTTTGGGAAAAGAATGTAAATATATAAAAACAATTTAGGAAGAATTATAAGGATTAAACAATTATTTTCGGTAATTCATCGATGTATGAACGAGGTCGACTCACTCACAAACAAACAAATAAACATGGTAAGTTTGTGAGTGAGTCCACCTCGTTCATACATCGATGAATTACCGAAAATAAGCGTTTAATCCTATATTGTAATTAGTACTGGTTAAGTACATGAAACCTTAAAGACTATCACATTTGAAGATTTGACACCCACAAAGAGTACAGAGAATTTGCATATTTATTGAGTTGCTGAATGCATTCGAAACCAATATTAAGATTTTAATTATGATATTATATACATTGGAGGATATATCGAAATTTACATCAATTTCTATTTGCTGCAATTAAGAAGAGTTGTTTCCCTATAACTTGTTTTGAAAATGAAAGTCATATACAAAGTAAAGTTACAAGTTGTGTTAAAATAGTAGCTACTACTGTCACATTTTTACAACTAATTTAACAGGCTGCGACGTTTCCAAAGGTTAATACTTCTTTTAAGGCGCAATTGTGTTAGAGTCTTAATATCTACGTATAATTTGTAGTAAATCACGCCAGTTTCTACGTGTGACTTTATCGCATATCAAGAGACAAGATAGCAATCGTTAGTAGGTATGTTTCTTCAGAAAACGTAAAATAAACTGATAACAAGCAAAAATATCAGAAAATGTTGAGATCTTATGATGCCACCAATTAATCGATAATGTATCTACAAGGAAGGTACTAGAAGCATATTAATATATAGCAGACAATGGTACTTCTCTCGTAAAACACAATGGTGCTTTTATAGTAAAATTTGCATCCAACGTCTATGGAAGGGGATATCCGCAAAAAATATGTTCGTTTGTTCTTTTTTAATTGGTAGACTTGCAGTTCCTTACATGTTCAGTTATTTCTTTGTCAATTGTAAATTCTTCAATTGTTTATTTGAGAAATGCAATTTCCAGCTTTGTAGCCTGTATTAACCGCACGTTTTTATTTTTGTTTCATGTCGTTTCGTTCATGGATATTATATTGTTTCAGCAGTTCTTAATTCGTTCTTTGTATATTTCTCAAATATTTCACTTTCGTAGCTAGTTTAGTTTTACCTTTTTGTAGCTATTTTACTAATTTGTCAAAATCGCCACGCTTACAAAGTACGAATTAACATTGCACAAATTAAGAATGTACGCATTAACATTCTACAAATTAAGAATGAACACGTTACTCATGAGTGATTTTTTTACCGGAAGAGAATGAAATTTGCGGGATGGTCTCAAAACATGACGGAACATTTTCTATATATAAATGGTCATAACTAAAGATTATTGAAGTAAAATCATTAAAGTAAAAATTATAAGCTGTAAAATGACATATAGCTTTTAAATAAAAAATGAGTTTAAGGCAAACATTCTTAACAGGACGAGGTTTTGTTACATGTAAAATTTACCGAAATTGATATATGGTAACAATATTTGACGACACAGACATATAATTACATGCAAATAATATGTCTCTGTTGACGATAAATATTTTACATAAAAACTATTGTCTTCAAGAAATGTTTTAATATTATTGAAGCTCAGATCATACAGATTCTATAAATATAAAAAGTTGATATTTTTTTGTGATTTTAAAGATTGAGTCTACGTATCCTTAAAAAATGTCAAATAACATTTGTTATAAATAAGATCATAATGTATGGAATAACATAAGATTTGTAATATTTGATGTAAGTAAGTAAATATTTACAGGACGTGTATTCATTCCATGGTGGGGTCAAAATTTATAAGTGAAATTAAATAACTTATGTTTGATGACGAATATATGAGTTCATAATAGTTTCGAAAACAGTCATGTCTCAGTGTTATTGTTTATGAAGAATATAAAATGTTGGTGTAAAATGTATATAGACAAGACAAGTCACAAGTTTTATATAAAGTCGGTACAATAACAAAAAATCGATATGCACAGGGGTGCAAAAGCCGAGTTGCCGTATTTTATTAACCAAAACTTTCCTTGTCTTTATTTTAAGATTTAACATAATTGGTTATTACAGGCATTACATGTAAACTGGAGACAAAGTGAGGAAGGGTTTCAGCAAGTAAAATGTAAGCTTTATCAACAAATTTTCAAAGTTGCATAAAATATGAATATGTGAATCCTCTAACAGTATTGAACCATTGTGTAAAATTGCAGTATGTACTTGGTGTAGTTTTTGAGTTATGGTCCGGAAACCACTAATTCAAGTAATGTTCTAACATTTTTTCTGTCACTGTGACCTTGACCTTGAACGGATTTACCCCCAAAATCAACAAGGTTCCTCCTCTTATGGTATGCAACAATATACCAAAGTTTCATCAAAATCGGTTCACAACTTTCTGAGTAATAGTCCGGAAACCAATTGTTGACGCCGCCCGCCCGCCCAGCCGCCCGCCATCATCATAACAATAGCCGAGTTCAACTTCGTTGCAACTCGGCTAACAAATAAAATTTTGCATATATAGATTGACAAAGAAGTTATAGACATGATATACTTTATTTAATAATATAACAAGAATCAACAACGCAACCACCCTCCCAAGTCAAAGGTTATGACTCATAACCCCTGACTGGGAGGATGCAACACAACAAGCACAGTTAATTAATTATCAAAAGTATTTACAATGCTTATATAACAATGAATGTTAATTATGTTTTGAGTAGAACCAATTTCAGTTTTTGTTTCCAAACAAGGTTTTATTCCCTTTTTCCAGTCACGACCCACCAGATCTTCAACTGCATCAGCCAAACCACATTTACAATTCATTTCTACAACCGAATTCTTAGATTTCACTCTACCTTTTTTGTCACAAACTTATTTTGGAAACAACCTGAATTCATCTTTCTTTAAACAAGATATTAAATGCTCTCTCATTTTTTTTCTTCAAATTTAATATGTAAACCAGTCATTTGGTCTAAAAACAGGACGGGGAATTTGACAACTTTACAATCTGTCATATCAGCAATAGATCGATCGAACACTTAATTGTAATTTATTAAAACAACAATCGTTAACGGTACTCACCAGTAATTAGATTAATTAATTTATATACTCACTCAAAAAAGAAACGCAATATAAGATATATTTTTTCAAATTATTTTTTGCGGACAAATAACCTATAAATATTCAAATATATATACACAACATCATAATTGAACCTTAATTAAATGTTTCCAGGTGAAAGTTCACTACCACAGTGAACGACTGTTGTCGAAATCTGGAACACATTATGAAGTACGAATTGCTAAAGACATGGCCGACTTTCACGTGCAAATCATGAGAATTTTTTTAACTCAGACAATCGGTATAAAACCCCGCTATTTTTTTTCTTGACTGCATTAGTAGAATAAAATTCTGATGAGGTGACGATATGCAAAGGTTAGACGCTGCTACCTGGAATATCGCTATCTGTCGAATCGAGGCCGGGGATCGAAGCACAGAATGCTGTTGCCAGAACGTACACTGACTGTTCATCGTAGCACAATTTCACGCCTTTGGAGACGCTACAAGCAGCTTGGTACTACGACAGACCGACTAAGTTCAGGGTGTCCGCGTGTTACAACTCGGGCGCAGGATCGTTACATTAAATTATTCCATCTATGGAACAGGACTATTACTGCAGCAGAAACAGCTGTAAACGTCCCCCGAGGTTGCGCTGTATATCACCACAGACAGTACGCAATCTTAACTCTGTTAGGTTTTAGAGACGAAATTATACGGTCGCATTCATTAAAGAGAATTTTTTCAACACGACAATGCCCGACCACATACAGCACATGTTACAGTAGATTTTTTAGAGCAACAGAATGTCAATGTGATCCGTTGGCCATCACAATCTCCAGATCTTAACCCAATTGAACATCTGTGGGATGAACGGTATCGCGCGTGCGCCAACGACAACCACCGCCGCAAAATCTGCAACAAATGGAGCAGGCACTTTAATATAGGTGGCAAAGCTAGGATACCCCGTGTTCGTACTCAACGTTTAATTAAATCCATGCCAAGAAGAGTAAGGGCTGTGTTACGAGTAAATGCTGGGCACAACCGATACAGACATTTTGTGAGTGATTTATTGACAATATGAGACAAAATGTTATATTCCATGGTAAAAGAACTCATGAACAAGAAGTGTGCCAATTTTTACATTTCTGTATCAATTATTTATATAATAAATTATTAAAATAATATATGAAGTAAAATTCTAATTTTTGTGTGTGTTGCGTTTCTTTTATGAGTGAGTATATAATCTTTCAAATCAGTTTTTCAATGCTTCATTTTATGAATTTATTTGATACTAGATTATAATGTAAATAAATGCTATAATTTCTTTTTGGAATTTACATTTCTTAGAAAACAGTACGTTTTTTTAGCCTGTATATCTTGTTCTATTGTTCTAATAATTTCTCATAAATTGGGTTCACTCCCAAAGTTCATTTTATTGGTTTTATTAGGTATTAAGATAAATATACATGTATGAAATAATCCGAATTTATAAAATGGAAATTCATTGTTTTATACTTAAGTATGTGGTCTACAAATATGGCCTCTTTCACATCGAACGAAAACCCGTCCTGTCAAGATTTTTTTCACTTTACAGATACTAAATTTCAAACTTTATGTTTTTGTAAACTTCGTGATCTCAACTTTAGCAGAAAGTAAACATCTGTTGACAGACACGTATTTTTAAAAAGGTACAAGCTAGACCTCAATCAGTGTGTCATCAGAACGAAATCCGGTCATGTCAAGATATTTTTTATTTTACGTTTATCAAAATTTATCAAACTTTATATTTTTAGAATCTGTATGACCTAAGCTTGAATAAAATATAAACATTTCTTGACAGACAATAGTTTTTATGTAAAATATTTATCGTCAATTTCGGTCAAATTTTCATGCAACAAAATCGCGTCATGTCAAGAATTTTTGCCTTTAAACTCATTATTTTTTTTAGCTATATGTCATTGTACAGTTTATAATTTTTACTTAAAAATTTTATTTTAATAATCTTTATTACTTCAAAAGTTATGACCATTTTATATAGAAAATGTCCCGTCCTGGTTTTCTTCGTCAGGTTTTGAGACCAACCCGCAAATTTCCTTCTTTTCCGGTAAATGGTCACTCTTGAGTAACGTGTTCATTCTTAATTTGTAGAATGTAAATGCGTACATTCTTAATTTGTACAATGTTAATACGTACTTTGTAAGCGTGGCGATTATTTTGAAAAATTGAAGTTAAATAGCTACAAAAAGATAAAGTAAACAAGTTATGAAAGTGAAATATTTGAGAAATATACAAAGAACGAATTAATAACTGCTGAAACAATATAATATCCATGACCGAAATGACATGAAACAAATAAAAACGTGTGGTAAATACAGGCTACCAAGCCGGAAATTGCATTTCTCAAATAAAAAATTGAAGAATTAACAATTGACAAAGAAATAACTGAAGGAACTGCAAGTCTACCAATTAACGAAGAACAAACGAACATATCTTTGGCGGATATCCCCTTCCATAGACGTCCATCGAATGTGAATGATGAAATATGATGTGAACTGTTAAGTCGATGGTCTCTCTTATTACATATTAACATATGATATGTGCTGCCGCTATTGAGTATAGAACGATAACTTTAAAAACCCATGTTTTAATCAAATGTTTCCTTTGCTTATATATACAAGTTTTTTTTTAAATAGGAGTACAGTGTAGTGGGTCACTTCCGGTCAAATGTATAGATAACAAAGACATATAGTAATACCAGTGCAGAAACTGCTCAATAATGTGCATGTTGGTTTTACAAAACAATCACATCTTGCAATCGGTTTCTATTTTCATTACAATTTCTTTGGGTTTTTTTTCATTTAATGTCTTGTATATAAATATATATCCTTGTTAAACCAATCAATCGTAAAATGACATTTTAATCAAATACCAGTATAACATAAATATATAATACTTTGTATCAAGTAGTATGAAGTCATTTCGCACAAAATGAAGGAAGGTCTAATATTTACATTAATTTTAGTCGTTTATAAGGAAATATGCTGCTCGTGTACTTTTAATCCAGAAAAGAACGAAATTCTACGTATGTATTGTTGTAATTATGAAAGTTAAAACATAGCCATGGCAAAATTGAAATGAAATATTTAAAATTTTTTAACTATTATAAAATTGCTTTTCAAAATGAAACAAAACAAAAAAAAATTCTCAAATGTCGGTATTTGGATGATAATAAAAGTACGGCTTTTGGCAAGGGTAGAAAAAATGAATCGAAGATACCGGGGAATATTCATTTGAAAACAAGTCAAGGACAGACAAGTGATTTTTCCAAAGCATTTGATAAGGTTTGGCATAAAGGTTTATTACATAAAATGAAATCGTATGGAGTAAATGGAAATTTATTAGAATGGTTTAAAAGCTATTTGAATAATAGACAACAGAGAGTAGTAATCAAACAATCGTCATCCGAGCTTTGCAATGTGTCTGCTGGTGTCCCACAAGGGTCGGTGCTGGGTCCATTATTATTTATTATATATATCAATGACATAGCTGAAAAACTTGTCTCCTTATGTAGACTGTTTGCTGATGACACGTCGTTCAGCTATTCTAGTCGCGACCCTTCGCAGATACAGACTGTTATCGATCACGATTTGAAAGAGCTGAACGACTGGTCCAAAAAATGGTTAATGTCATTTAACCCCGAAAAAACTGAAATTATGTTATTTTCAAAGATAATAACACCGGATATGCGATTTACACTAAGTGACATTAATATACCCATTACTAATCTTCATAAACATCTAGGGGTCACCTTTAGCAGTGATGCTAAGTGGAATACACACATTGATAATATTATATGTAGTGTTTCAAAGCACCTGAACGTACTCAGGAAACTTAAATATAAACTTACTCGGAAAAACTTAGAAAACTATATTTAGTCTTCATAAGACCACTTTTTGAATATGCCTGTGAAGTTTGGGACAACATGGGGGTGGGCTACTGCAATAAACTTGAACAATTACAACTCGAGGCTGCTCGAATAGTCACAGGCCTACCAATATTTACTAATGCAATTAATATTTATACTGAAATTGGGTGGGAGTCTTTGGATGAGCGCAGGAAACGCAGGAAGTTACAAATGTTCTATAATATACAGCACAACTCGGCACCAGCATATCTGTGTAACTTAATTCCTCCTACAATACAAAGCACGGCAGTTTATCCCTTGCGCAATGGTAACAATATTATGACTCCCTTCTGTAGACTTTCCCTGACTGATGAATCGTTCATACCTTCAACTATTCGACAGTGGAACCGTTTAGATCTATCACTCCGTAATGTTGACTCTATATTTAAATTTAAATCTGAATTAAAAAACTTGAACCCACATAGAAGAGTTCCAAAACACTATGAATATGGTCATCGAAAACTTAATATTGTCCTAACCCAATTAAGATGTTCAGCATCAACATTGAATTATGACCTATACAGGGTAAATATTTTATCTGATCCATCTTGTCGATGTGGATCTGATCGTGAAGATTCAAATCATTACTTCTTGGAATGTTCGCAATATGCTAACATTAGGAATAGATTATTTCAAAACCTTCAGTGGCTGCCAATCTATTGTCCAGTAAATTTAGAACTTCTTACATTTGGTAATTGTCTTTTGACTAATGAGCAGAACGAACTAGTTTTTAAGCACGTCTTTGAGTATATTAAAGGGTCAGAAAGGTTCCCGATTGTTTGATTCTTTTCATAATGTTTTTAAATCACACTCATCATCACATCTATCATCTATCATCTATCCTCTATTTTCTCTCTATTCCTTTTTTTTTTTGTCAAATGTTTTATTTTATCCCTTAAGGTTCATTTCTAACAAACATAATATAATTTGAATTGTATTACTATGTATGCTGCTCCATCAATATATTTTTGTAACATATTGTATATTTGGAGAAGACTTCATAAGTTTGATTAACTTGTGTCTTATCCTATTTGCATATTTGAGCAAATAAAATATGTTTAAACTAAACAGACAAGTGACACGAACCCCACTAAAAACCGGGGTTGGGCGCTTGCGCCCCGGAAGTCTAAGAAACTCCTGCTCCAACTTAATACGTTGTAGGCTAAAAACCGCAAATAAACAATAATATGCTGTCTTCGTAAGTTACTGTGAATTAAAAAAAAATTAAATGTAAATAAAAAAAATCCGTGGTAATACTAATCGTCGGCCATGCCATTAAATGTGTTCGACTGTTAGAGATGCGGAGTTTGAAGCTAACTGAAATTTTATTATGTTGTTATTGACCTATATGAAATTCATGATAGCATAATTAACCTTAACACATGTCCACTGTTATATGTAAACAAAACAGTTTCTTATATAATCATCGTCATAAATACAATCTTCCGAAAAGTTATTACTATAGCGAACTAAGCGACTTAACCGTTTTCTTGATTGCCAAAGCAAAGCAAATTACCCATCAAAAATCGAACTCGATATGATAAGATAGGTTTAAAATAAGTATCTGAGTGTATTTAAAGTTGGAGTATTTGTTTTGTCTGTTATTAACTGTTGTTTCTTCTTGAAATAGGCATAAAAGATATTATAATCTGTCAAAAAGATATACAAAACAAAAATGATTAATGTAATGTAATATTCAATATAATAATAATATTCTGAATACCTACAATCCTACAAGCCACGGCAATCTATCCTTGAGGAAATGGTGAAAAAACTCCCTTTATTCGTCTTTTTCTATAACAACCGACTCTTTCATTGCCTCTATTATTAGGCAATTAAACAGTTTTAATTTATTAATGCGAACTATTATATTAATTTTGAATTTTACGAATAAACTGAAAAATATGTGATCAGGACACAAGCATGTTTCAGAATATTATTTCTTTGGACCGAGAAAACTATATTTTATTCTTATTAAAATACGATTTGTAAATAAGTTTAAATTTTAATTATTTACCTATCCTATAAGTATATTTGTAAAAATATAATTTTATTGGTAATCTTATAGAAATTAATGACAAATATAATAATTTTATTGGTCTGATAATTGCTCCAAATAAACCTCTTTCAAAATGTTTAATCAATTTTGTCTGCTGCAGATATATTGTGAAAACTAATCCAGATGTGGATATTAAAAAATTCTAAATTCTCAGTTAGATATTCTGTAGTCTACGTCACTTTCTTGATGAAACAGTGTTAAACCAAAAGGTTGACTTTTCTACTCATTATATTGCTATAATAAGCTTCAAGATTGGCAAACCTATTATGCCCAGTATAATCCAACCTTTGTAATATGTTTTTGTTGTTATCAACAAGTGCACGTATGTATCTTTTCATTAGTCAGTGGCAGGACAAGAATCTATTGTGAAATATCGGTGACAACAAAATCTGGAGAGAGGAAAATAGTTAAACTAGAACCAGGTTCAGATTATATTTCTAACTGTCGGCAGTGTAAATGTTCTAACACGGGTCTTAGTTGTTGTGGGTAAGTCTTAATCTTATTTAAGAGGAGATAAAGAAAATCTGAAAAGAAAAAAAAATCATTTTTTGCACAAATTTTTCGATTACATTTTCAAATTCTCTGCCTCTAAATGCACACACGAAATAGGTTAACTCGACTATTGATCACATGTGTTTCCAAACGAAGGATGTGATGAGCTCAGTCCTTAATTAGGACGTGTGCTCGAATCTAATCTTAATTTACAATAATTTAATAGTTGTTACAACTCGTTAGCGTTAAAAATAAGACGCCATAATTTGGCTGACCAAAGAAATAATTCTGAAAGTATTCGATGAAATGAACAACGTCTTTCAATACATTATATCATAGTCTTTACAATTTTTTGCAGCATTGGTTTCTATGCCGGGGTGATAGAACCACCACCCGGATGTAAGGTTGTACCCGATGGCTGTGACGCAGTTACAATAAGGATGTGTGACCCTTCTCAACCTTTTCCATCGTAAATTTGTTCTAGATTAATGAAACAAACGTCTTCATGTACCGTCGCCATACCTGTAAAGCAAATAAAAATGTGACTCGTCAAAACCTCAGGGTAGTTGTTGTACATACCTAATATTTATTGGATATCTATGATTTTCACAATTTTCAATGAGTCCAAGGCTTGCTACTTCTTTGCCTTTCTTTGTTAACCACCTGTTAACCTGAACAGGTACAATTTAGAAATCGATTTATCAGGCAAATGCAACAAGCTTTCATGTTGTTGCATTTAACTTTTCTTCACCCCTGTTGTTGCGGTTTACACCACACATCTGTCAATGAAGTTTTAAGTATTTACGGCAACTGCCATGTTGTTGCGGTTTACGTCACCCTTCTTTCACTTCAGTTTAAATATTTACGGTAAAACAGTGTCTAATTTTAACTACTTAACTTGTGAAATTGTTAACTTGTTCAAATGTTTTCATTAATATCTCAGTGAATTCTGTAAAAAAATATTAAAATCTTAAGTGAATAAACAAAATTCTTAAAATAAAAAACAGATTTTCATTCACATTGCGTGTTTTCCATAACTGAACGAAGCAAACAATATTCTGACTGATTCATGACCTGAATACTATCGCTAAGAGACAGACCATTTAACTTGAAAGGGGTGGGCCTTGGTTTTTTGTTTTGGTCGGAAAAAATATTTATTTTTTGAAGAAAACAAAATTCTTAAAATGAAAAACCAGATTTTCATGCACATTGCGAGTTTTCCATAACTGTACGAAGCAAACAATATTCTGACTGATTTATGACTTGAATACTATCGCTAAGAGACAGACCATTTAACTTGAAAGGGGGGGCCTTGGTTTTTTGTTTTGGTCGGAAAAAATATTAATTTTTTTATGGCGTCGCAACAGAATATTTTTTTCATTATTAGCATTATTTTACATAGCAGAAATCCTTCTTCAGAATATTTTTTTCTTACCCTCTGCTTCCAGAATATTTCTTCCATCAAAAATCATTTTCAAAATATTTTTTTAGGAAAAAAACCAAGCCCCCCCCCCCCCCCCTGCAAGTAAAATGGTCGGTCCCTAAAACAACACATTCAGCATTATTTTGTTGAATTCATGTTTTAATAAACTTGTATTGAGATGAACGTTTTGATAGTACTTGTGACCACTGAAATAGTCATACCTACTGTACTATATATAACCTGGTCAATCTTATTGAATCCAACAATATCAGAAATGGTTATACTGTCAAAAAAGAAAGAAAGATCCTAACGCCCCCTAACAATACATATAAGCAAAGCCATACGACATATTAGGAGGGGCCTCGGTGGCCGAGTGGTTAAGGTAGTTCGTCTACTATTGATCACGTGGTCTGTCAACACCGAGACTGTGGGTTCGAGCCTCACTGCTGGCAGGGTGCGTTCGACTCCAATCTTAATTGACAAGGATTGCCTGTTTTCCTACTGAAGGTCGGTGGTTATCCGGGTACTCCGGCTTCCTCTCCCAATAAAAACTGAACGCCATATGATATAGCTGAGAAAATGCTGAAAGTGGTGTTAAACAAAATTCAAACAAACAAACAAAGATATTAGATTAAAAATAGCCCATGCATAATGCAATACTATCAAAGCAGTCGCTTCATAGCAAAACTGCATGTTTACTTGTATTTGAACTGTGCTATTAATGGAATGTTATGTTACATTAAAGTAAAACACACAAAAAGAACATGATACTGATTAATCAAGTGTGAATATTTGTGTTGTAACGCAATAATGACTTAGAAGTAAATCATTGTAAGGCCCGATTAATAAAATTCTTAAAATGTCTTATCGTGATAACGATAATTACTGTTTAATTTGACAATATAGCTGCATAGTGCATGCACAGGTGGCAGAAAGGGGTATACTCTAATTTTGGGTTGTTAAAAAGACTTGGTAACATGTTTAAGAAAACCACGTTTCGTTTATTTGAAGAGACTTGAACCCACAATCTCAGTGTTGACAGACCACGTCACGTGATCAATAGTAATGAACTACATTAACCACTCGGCAACCGAGGACCAGACGATGAATTGAGTCAATAACAAAAATCAAAGAGCACAAAAGTAAAAAGTTTGCAAGAAAGTGTAACACATGTTATACCGGCCAATGTAGATTATAAAACCATTGACTGAATCTCGATTAAACAAAATGCAGATTAAAAGAAACAATGGTTAAACGAGAGTGAACAAAAAAAACAAAAAAAACAACTACAAAAATAACAAACAAACAACAGACACATACAACAAAAACCAAAATATTAAGCAACATGAACCCCACTAACAGAATTGCGCTGTCTGTATATTTTATCTATACGTAATACATCTAAAAACCGCAATCAAATCATGTTGCTTTGGTAATATAACACGGTTTCCTTCTAAGGAGGAGAATATGCGCATTACCGACTTTGTGATAAACTAAAAAAAAATAATGACAGCCACGTATCTTTTGTCATTGTTAAGATAAGTATTAACGTGCATACTTTAAACTGATAACTCGAGACGGAACTATAAATTTAGTCGACGTCAACAACTTTTGTTAGATGCATCGTAGTATCTTAACTGCCTTGTATAGGTGGAATATTGCCTGTCCATGTAAAACTGTCTAAGTTGAACCAGTCACACAAAATGTATTTCCTAAGTATAGATGCATCCAAGTTTTTGATTGACACGGGTATAAAACAGGACATCTATATTTCTAAACAATCGTGTTTGATTTTGATGCAAATTAATCAAATGCATGGGTCAGCTTTTCTTGAAAAAAGTAATTAAAAGGACAATCTACGTTGTAGTATCTAGCTAATAAAATTAAAATATTCTCCAACTGCAGTGTACTTCAGTGATGGTTTGTTTCATATAGTCACAATCACTCATGAATAGAATGTGTGAATTTTTGTTTTAATACTTACAAGACAAGGTATACAATTGTGTCTGTAACATACATGAGTAAAATGAGTAAATAATGTAATTCAACAACAATGCAATTGCTGAAAAAAAAATTCACAAAACCCACAATTAACAAATATGCTAAACACAAAACAAAGAACTCAGTAACACGAACCTTCACGAACAATGGATTTCTGTCAGGTTTTCCTGCTTTAGTCGTGTTAAAAGTAGGTGTGAGGTCGAGACTGATATGGACAAAGATATGACATCATAAAATACTTTGAATTGGACAAACCGCGTGCAACCATCATATTTGGTATTCTATATATACACCTCGCCATAAGTTAGGCAAACACCCTATTATTTTTCAGGGATTCATTTAAGATTTTATATATTTTAATATTTGTTTTAAAGAATTGACAATTTATTGAACATTAATGACAAATGAAACATACAAACAACATGTTTACAGTCGCTTTACTTATTGTTTGATGAAAAATGATCAAAGCAAAGATATAAAAAAAACCAGTGCAAGTATAACTTTCATTAGTTAAAAAATAAGTTTGATTGCATACTTCAATTTCATGAACTTAAAATAAATACGTCATCACAGGTTAACGTTCAAGGAAAGAAAAGTCCATTTGAAATATGTTAAACGCAAAAATACTCAGTAAGTCGTGTAACCACCACGCTTCCGGTACAGTTCATTAACTCTCCATTCCTCATGCTGTTGACTAAACGACGAAGCATAGCATGTTGTAAATTCTGCCATTCATTCTGCAACACGTAGTTCTTGGACATTTTGACAAGCAGGTGCTCCGTTATTGATTTACGGCACAAATGTTCAATTTAATTCATATCGGCTGACATGGATGGCCATTGTAAAAATGTAAAGATGAAGTCGAAAAAGACCAGGAGATGAACACTAAATTATAAGGAAAACAAGGCTTTTATGCCTTCTCGACTACCTTATATCAAACTGGTTTTGCTATTTAAAGATTTACCCGATGACTTAATTAAAGTAACTTTCCCGTGCTCGAATGATGACTTTACTACATAAATAACACAAAGTTAATATTCATTCAGATTTTTGAAATTAAAAAAAAATGTAGGTGTTGCTTAACTTATGGCGAGGTGTATATATTCTAAATAGAATGGATTCAGGAGAATATCAGTGTTTTGTAGACAAAGGACAGAGGTACTGATTAATACAACTGGTCAAAATGTTTTGACACTTTATTGTTTAAATCATCATAAAAGATCTTAAACTTCTGATCATTTAATTTATTACAAATTATCCTGCGACCCATAAGGTTTTGACGTTAACAAGACGTCATTAGAAAATAGAAACCATAGACACACTCCCTGTGATTTATAAACAATCAGTTTGCAACAAAGATAAAACTAGACATTTTATTTGTATCGGATGCATTTTCACTCATTAAAGACACAGCTTGATAAAATTATCCATCTTTCCTTTCTGCGATTGTTAAGAAATAATCAAGTACAAAAATATGTATTTAACTGTACAAGGATTACAGCTGTTTGTCTAGTGTTCCGATATGTAATCATTTCATTCCTTTTCTCTTTGTATTCACGGCACAATGAAATCGACTTATCTTAGCCATTAAATGGAATATCACAGCAAGAGACATAGATTTACGGGATGAAAAGACTAAAGCTGACGACTGTAAGTTTATTAGATTCAATTTCTCCAGCCACGTAAATTGAAAGCATATCAACAGGACGCAGAGTTCTCGAACCTATTATATCATTTCTTTTGATTGTACATTCTGGTAATATGTAACTTTCTGGATTACGAGGAAATTCTATGTCGGAATAAACATCAATGAGATAATTCGCCAGATTTTTACAATTTCACGAAGCATAACGCTGTATTGAGGACAGTCAATATCAAAGTCCTTAAGCTAAAGTCTAAACGCTGACCTGGAATGGTCTGTGACTTGATATAGTCATTTAAACTATAATAATTATATGACTTATAGGCTTTTAATTATATCTAGAAGAAGTTACTTTACAGGACACCGTATTAGGGTTATTATTATCTCCTTGGTTTTTTTAATTGTTTTGTATTTCTTGCAACACAATTAATTTTGATAATATGTGTTAGTATTTGTTTGTTTGTTTGTTTCAATTGTGTTTTAACGCCACTTCCAGCAATTTTTCAGCTATATCATGGCGTCCAGTTTTTATTGGGAGAGGAAGCCGGAGTACCCGGAGAAAACACCCGACCTGCGGTTGGAAAACCCTTGTCAATTAAGATTGGAGTCCAGTACACCCTGCCTGCAGTGAGAATCGAACCCGCAATCTCAGTGTTGACGAGCCACGTGATCAATAGTAGACGAACTACCTTGACCACTCGGCCACCGAGGCCCCTGTTAGTATTTGAGCAAATAATAACACCCATCTATTGACTGTTGCTTATGAATAAATGTTCGTTTAGTTCTATGTAATTTGTTAATGTACCTACACACAGGAAACACTATCCTTTGGTACCTATATTTTGTTTAAATTTGTTAGCTGTCTACTCAATTTATTCAAGATATTATGTTACTAAGCTTATAACTAGGATGTAGGTGCAGTTGTTTAATATAAATATACATGTGAGGTTAACAAACCGAAGCCTTTTCCACAACAATTTAATATTGTATTGATCATCTTAGGAGAGGAGGCCGCGAGCAAACCTTGAACAAAAGTCTGACTATAACTCGCAACCCTTGTTTTGACACGCTGGTGATTAATAGTACGTAGCTTATTATATTTTTAATGATCTTTAACGCCTTCGGTTTTTATGAAGAGGAAGACGGAGTACCAGGAGAAAACCTACGACCTTTGGTCGGAAAACTGGCAGTAATTGCCAATTAAGATTGGAGTCGAGTACAGCCTGCTCGCAGTGAGAGTCAAACCCGCAACCTCATTGTTGACAGGCACGTTATCAATAGTAGACTTACTACCTTCAGCTTTATATTTGAACATGTATCAGTAATGAGTGGAACTTTGTTTTGTCCAGATTATTGGAGATGCTTTTTAGTCAGTTTTAAGGTATCCGACCAATAATTGAAGTTACAGTTAAATTTTATTTTGTGGACCAAAAAATACAGCTTTATCAAATCATTGTATTGCTAATTAAGGTTACAAATTAAATACTTTGTTTTATCTTGAGTCAATGTTAAACATTTTTTATTTAAAAAATTAGTTTCACAAATAGTATTTCCGATGTTTGCCGAACATTACCGAGGTCTGCTCCATTGAAACACAATAGACATCCGGGACACCAAATATGATCACGTGGTCAATTATGGTCCGAATACCTTAAAGCTGCAATAATATCCATAAGTAGTTTCTATCACAAAAAGCAGTCAGAAAAGAAATTAAAAATACCTACAAAACATGTGTTTTGTGGCTAAACAAATATATGTATATGAATAAAGGATAATAGAGATTGTGTTTTATAGAATGTAAAACGAGTAAGCATAAAATGGAAAATATTTATACTGCAGGATATAACAATATACATTTGTAAAGGAAAACTGAAAAATATGCATTATTAAGAAATATATAGAATTTTATAGAATATTCAATACCCGAAAATATAAGATAGAAAAACAACGACCTAATTATTACTTTGTGTATTCTTCTTTTGAGAAGAAAAAAATACAATACCAATAAAGAAACAAAAATCGTGCAGTTTTTAATTAAGTTCACTAACAGAGTCGTGTAATGTACTAAATGTAGTTTCTGATGGTTGATACATAAATATTGTTGGTGTTTTTTTCATAATAGTAGTTAATATATTTAAATAAGACGAATACTTTAAGGTAACGCTATGGTTCTTTTTATTGATCATACAAAACATTTCCCGCATGTCAGCGAGTGGTATTTTCAATAAACTAAACAAACGCTTTATATACCACAACAATATGATTTAGAATTCCGAGAACAATTTATAATTTTAATTTTCATTATTGGGTGGTTCCTTCTGATAACTTAAAATCAAAAAGATTATATAAGTACTTTAGAGTTAAAATATTTTAATATCTAATTATGAAATAAAATATCATCAAATATACCAAGGTTAATAGAATTTACTACGCCAGACGCGCGTTTCGTCTAATCAAGACTCATCAGTGGCGCTCAAACCCAAACAATTTAAATGAAAGTAAATATGCCATTCTATGGAAAAGATTACATATTGAACATTTTTAAATAACCCAGATATCAAAAAATAATTACTGCTTGCAAAATAAAATAAAAATTGGAAATCGAAAAAAATATTTGCAAAAAGTGTTTAAAAAATTGATTAAACAGTTATGTAACTTTGCTGGCAGTTCTAATGCAAATATTTAGTGGGCGAAACTGCAAACAACGGTTTGGCAGGTGTTAACAATATCCGTGCTGTAAATGGGAATATGTAGAATTTTATTCTATAGAAAGTGTTTACCCAAAGATGGAGCAATGCAAATTACCATCACATCACGATTTAAAGGTTATCGTTAACGATTAATCATTAGTTAAATAAAACAGATATTAGAAATGAAGTAGTAAAATTGCCAGCGTATATGACGTAAACACGGTAGGCAGTGACGATTAAAAGTCGTAAAAAGGGTTGTTAATGGTGTCGTAAATGGCCATTATAGATTTAACTCATCCGATAATTCGTGTATGGAAGTATGCATCTATTTAATAACAATGATAGATGCACCTTATTTGTCGATAAGAGTGAGACAGAATAATATCAAAATGTCTAGCTTTAGGATTTCATCTTCCCGTTCCGGAAATTATTTTATGATAAATGGATATACTTCAATGAGTTCTTCGTTTTTGGTTGACACGCACAAAATTGTTAGTTCTGAATTTCCACTTAAATTTCACATTTAACCTTTAGATGCGTTTCGTTCAGTCAGAAGATTAAATCGAAAGGGTTATTTCGCATTCAGAATTTGAGCCTTGTTGGTTAGTTAGCCATCTATTATTGTTCACCGGCGTGTGACTACGGAAGTTGTGAGTTGGTGTAGTCTTGACTGAAAAGGATTGCCAGTTTTCCTAAGAAGGTGGGTCGTTCTCACCGTTTTCTTTGGCTTGCTCCCTAATAAAGCTGGGGCCTGTATAATAAAGCTATCTTAAAATAGTCTTAAGAATTTTTTTGTCAGATGTCGGTTTATGAAGCATCTTCTAAGTTAAGATATATCCTCCTTTTTAACCTAATTTAGGACAACAAATTTGATAACTTAGGACCATCCAAAGATGACTCTAACTTTACTTGAAATATAATTAAGACATCATACATAAAGTTTCCCATATTTGATTTCTTATTTTTTATTGCATCTGTCTAATTAAGTACTCGATAATTCCTTTTTACACAATCAGCATGAATGAAAACTTTTATTTTAATTCGGTTCATTTTTACAAAAATAACAAGCTCTATTGAGCTTTAACCCCCAATGCAAAAGCAAGACAAACATAACAAGCAACAGAAAAGTCATGACAGCACATCAAAACATTAGCTAAATGATACGTGCGCACGCAATTACAAAAACATCACATATTAAGACAATAAAAACATGTAGCATACCAGGACAGATAAGCACTTACTATGACAATAAAACCAGGCAGACTCCACATACTGAAAAGAAATAGTAACTAAATAAGACAATGATAACAGATAAGCATACAAGGCAAGATCAGATAAGAACAAACTGACAGTTAAGCAGTGAAGATATCGCAAACTAAATCTAACTACTAAAACTGTGTCTCTAGCATGCAGTTAAGAGAAAAAAAATCATTTTAAGACAATAAAAGCATTTAGCATACGTTTAGATGAGAACATACTAAGGCAATAAAACGAGTGGTTTTCAAGTATGAAGAGTATTTAAAGTTACTAAATGAATTATTTCACAATAGAAATAAGTATATAATCAAGCCAGCACGAGCAGAATTACAAGTGAACAGCAACTAAACAATCACTTAAATAGACACAAACATACTTTAAAATTATTAAACAGAGAAGTCGCAAATATAGCAGATTGAAAAGTAAATCAAGCTATTTACATGCAGCGCAGCGGCATTCGGAACCGTTCCAGGACTATATTAGGCTTTTAAATTGAGAAGCTATTTTTTTCCTGACATGGTCTGGAAGAATCTTAATCAAAACGTCACTGTAGTTTAAACTATACTAAAAGTGTGTTCAGGTTTTTTGCCTGACCAATAAAAACTGCTTATCGCGTTTCGTCGAGCTTATGCTCCTTAATTTGTAGATCCAAAAATGTTCAAATTGAATTCAAAAATTATTTTCCACATTAAATCAGCGTTTTTAATTGCGGCGGTTTTTTTTTATTTTTAGATACCGGTATGTCGATTTTCTACAGTAAATTTTGGTGAAGGATAATTGTTTCTTCGGTTTGTTCCTCAGGGGAACAGCGCATTGATAGCGAGCGCACATCAGAAAAAAGTAGTGCCATTATAACTCTTTAATGTGGAGGTAATAAAAATAATCAGTTTCACATGTACACAGTTTCACATGTTCCCCAGGGGAATTGTAATGTTCCCCAGGGGAATTGTATCAATGTTTAACTTGACTTTTCTTGTAATGTTCCCCAGGGGAATTGTATCAATGTTTAACTTGACTTTTCTTGTAATGTTCCCCAGGGGAATTGTATCAATGTTTAACTTGACTTTTCTTGTAATGTTCCCCAGAGGAACTTTATCAATATTTAACTTGAGTTTTCTTGTAATGTTCCCCAGGGGAATTGTATCAATGTTTAACTTGACTTTTCTTGTAATGTTCCCCAGAGGAACTTTATCAATATTTAACTTGAGTTTTCTTGTAATGTTCCCCAGGGGAATTGTATCAATGTTTAACTTGACTTTTCTTGTAATGTTCCCCAGAGGAACTTTATCAATATTTAACTTGAGTTTTCACAGTTTCACATGTTCCCCAGAGGAATTCTATCAATGTTTAACTTGACTTTTCTTGTAATGTTCCCCAGAGGAATTTTATCAATATTGATCAAAGTTAAACATTGATACAATTCCCCTGGGGAACATTACAAGAAAAGTCAAGTTAAACATTGATACAATTCCCCTGGGGAACATTACAAGAAAAGTCAAGTTAAACATTGATACAATTCCCCTGGGGAACATTACAATTCCCCTGGGGAACATGTGAAACTGTGTACATGTGAAACTGATTATTTTTATTACCTCCACATTAAAGAGTTATAATGGCACTACTTTTTTCTGATGTGCGCTCGCTATCAATGCGCTGTTCCCCTGAGGAACAAACCGAAGAAACAATTATCCATCACCGTAAATTTTCACCTAAGATAGAAAGGAACTGTAACTAGGAGCAGGCAACTATTGTCTGTTTGAAACCTTGCTGTTGTCGAGGCGGGAAAAGTCTAGCAGTTTGTCCGAATACCATTGAACGTCTCAAAAGCAGACGATCTTTTGGAAACAACAAAAGGTCCCTTTAGAAACAAAAATGGCTGACTTTACTTATAAAATTTCCGATAGCAAAAGTCCAGGACGATTTGTGATATGTATACAACACAGACAGTATAAAATATGGACGTGTTATCATGGAACAATTTTTTCTATTGTGTATTTTTCAGGAACCTGTTAGTTATACTAATCTCAGGACTTTTGCAATACAAAGATACAATATGGAATAATTAAAAAAATGCAAGCAAAGAACTGAACGCACGGAGGTGTGACTTTTGGTATAGACTTTCGGCTCACTGAAGTTCGTTTACACATAACATTCTAAATACAACTGCATCGGGTAAAACTACATTTCACACGAATTGAATGTTTCGTGTATCCCAGGTGTAACATAAACCCATATAACTTGTATTACAACTTAAAGGGCTATATTTCATTTACTCATTTCCGTGTGAAATCAAAGTTGAAATAAAATTAATATGTTACAGACTATAAGCTCATTATCCTTAATTTCTAATTACGCTGTATTTTTAAAAATGAAGAGCATTCTTTTTAAAGAAGAATCGTATATTATACAATTATGCACATTTGTATGTACTAATATTAAAAGGAATTTAGTTCAATGTTTCTTTTGATTAGTTTTGATGGTTTGTTGTCTCATGTACGAAAATTTCACATTTCATTTCAATATCAGCTGAAATTATGAAAACTGTCAACTCAAAAGCAGTATTAAATCAATAAACAATCAACACGTTAAAATGTTTGAAATTGTACGTCATGCTTTCCTAACTTTAAAACCTGAAATATATAGAAGTCAATTCTGATTGGCTGTTTAAAGGACAATTCTAAATTATTTAAAGAAATTTTCAAGTAGCCGTGCAATTTTATGTTTTCTAAATATAACCGTGTAACATCACTTTTCTATCAGCCGTTTTCAAAGAACCGTACCAAATACAGCATGTCATAAGACAGAGTTTACACTAATCATGTTTATAAAAAAAATATCAATTAATACTATATATACATACACATTACATATATTATGTGTAGATGACACGTCGAAACAGTTTTGTACATTCGTATCACTACGAGACGTGCAGAATCGAGTTGTGATTCGGAATGTATTCAACTGATGAGACGTGATACAGGTAGTTGTATCTGCGCATAAATCTATGTAATAAGTTGATCTAAAATTAAGAAGTACAAAAAGGGCAAAACAAAATTAAATGTTTAAAATTAAAAAAATAATAGAATGAGAGTTATCACCGAATCATTGGTTATTTCATTCATTGTGACGTCAAGAAGTAGTTTCGACAAAAGTACCACCTGTATGAGACGAGGTTTTGTATCACACAGGTTGAATCGATCGCTAATTTCCCAGATATTGACAAAATATACACTTAATTTTAGTTAGTTTGTTTGAATGATGTTTAACGCCACTTTCAGCAATTTTTCAGCTATTTCAAGGCTTCCAGTTTTTATTGGGGGAGGAAGCCGGAGTACCCTGAGAGAACCCCCGACCTTCGGTAGGAAAACTGGCAATCCTTGTCAATTAAGATTGGAGTCGAGTACACAATATCCGCAGTGAGACTCGAACCCGCAACCTCAATGTTGACAGATCACGTGACTAACTACCTTAACCACTAGGCCACCGAGGCCCCAACTTAATTTTAGATACATGTAATTAATTATCGATATCTCCTAAATATATATTTCAATACTGTAATATTTAGGATGGTTTTAAGACCATAAGACCATCTTCACTAAGATTGTCTTTAGACAGCTCTTTGTGTTATCTCACACATCTCCTAAGATGGTTCTAAGATGGTCCAAAGAACTCCAAGAAGTGTCTTAAGACCAATCTTGAGCAAGTTTCGCTAAACAGGCCCCAGGACCATATGATATAGCTAAAAAATATTGGTACGAGTGGCTCAAAATTCCACTGAAACAAAAACATACAAAATTTCAATTAAAGTTGTGTACGAATTGCCTCATGGCTACCTCATGGTACCACAGAGGGCTGTCGGTGTATTTGTTAAGGTGGCTATTCTTCTACTATTTATCACGACCTGAAAACACTGAGTTTTTCTATTCGAGCCTTACTGCGTGCAGGGTGTGCTCGACCCAGGTATAAATTTACAGGGAATGCTAGTTTTTCATACGATGGTAGAAGATTTTAAACGGCCTACACAAAGCTAAAAGTGACGTTAAATCCCATTCAAATAAGTAAAACAGAAAGATTAAGATTCTTTGAGAGCAGTCAAAATAAATGTAATTAATAGACTTTGCACTTTAATTTAGACTCGACGTCTTGCAAATGATCAAAATTAAAAACGTTTTATAAACATTTGTTAATACTTGGATTGTTTATTAACAGTTGTCAAGTTATATGTTCGCGTTGGTTTATGTACACAAGAATGGCGAATTAAATAATTTATTATGTTTAATCTAATAAAATAAAGTGCAACTCAAATTAAGTGTAATGTACAACGGTAAATAAATTTTATAGTACTTCATTGGAAATCGTATCAATATCAAATAAAAATACATATATCTGTACAATTCTTCATACAAAAGGTAAGACCTAACTTCAACGTCCATGATTACACGATTAACATACTGTATTGTATTCGGTAGATGGTCAAACGTTTGTCAAATATTGCTTAGCACATACCAAAACGAATAGGGCAGACGGAGCATGTATTGAACATGTTGAAAGGGGATTTCATTTTTCTTAATGTTAATTCCTCCATAAAGCTGTTAAATACTGCAGATTGTTAACCGGTCTGCAAATGTTGCATCCCAGGGTCATGTTAAAGAGAATTAATAAAACAAGTAACAAGTCGGCAGAACAAAAAAACAAGTAAAAGTCGACAGAACTAATAAGACAAGTAACAAGTCGACAGAACTAAAAAGGCAAGTAACAAGTCGGCAGAACTAAAAAGGCAAGTAACAAGTTGACAGAACTAAAAAGGCAAGTAACAAGTCGGCAGAACTAAAAAGGCAAGTAACAAGTCGGCAGAACTAAAAAGGCAAGTAACAAGTCGGCAGAACAAAAAAAAAACAAGTAAAAAGTCGACAGAACTAATAAGACAAGTAACAAGTCGACAGAACTAATAAGACAAGTAACAAGTCGGCAGAACTAAAAAGGCAAGTAACAAGTCGGCAGAACAAAAAAAAACAAGTAAAAAGTCGACAGAACTAATAAGACAAGTAACAAGTCGGCAGAACAAAAAAAAAACAAGTAAAAAGTCGACAGAACTAATAAGACAAGTAACAAGTCGACAAAACTAATAAGACAAGTAACAAGTCGGCAGAACTAAAAAGGCAAGTAACAAGTCGGCAGAACTAAAAAGGCAAGTAACAAGTCGGTAGAACTAAAAAGGCAAGTAACAAGTCGGTAGAACTAATAGGGCAGGCAACAACAAGTCTGCAGAACTAATAAGACAAGTAACAAGTCGGCAGAACTAAAAATGCAAGTAACAAGTCGGCAGAACTAAAAAGGCAAGTAACAAGTCGGCAGAACTAAAAAGGCAAGTAACAAGTCGGTAGAACTAAAAAGGCAAGTAACAAGTCGGTAGAACTAATAGGGCAGGCAACAAGTCTGCAGAACTAATAAGACAAGTAACATGTCGGCAGAACTAATATGGTAAGTAAAAGGTCGGCAGAACTAATATGGCAAGTAACAGGTCGGCAGAATTAATAAGACAAGGAATACGTCGGCAGAAATAATAAGACAAGTAACATGTCGGCAGACTTGATAAGACAAGGAACAAATCGGTAGAACTAATAGGGCAGCCACAAGTCGGCAGAACTAATAAGGCAGGTTAGACACACAAAACAAAAAAAACCAACAAACTGAGTGACATGTACTCCAGAAGGGTAAGCAACTAAACCAACAAATTTTGTTACAGGTTTATTAAATACGTTTCATGTTCAGCTGATGTTGTGTGATTAAGACATTAAACGTTACGAATAAACACCAACGTCTTTCAGTTCAGTTTGAAAAATTAAAGTTTAGAACTTTATGTTTGTGTTGGGAATCTGTTATTTTCAGTGTTAACTGATACATGTATTATTAGAAATGTTTCAAAACCATCAATACTCTTAAAAAATGTATGACTCCATCGTATATTATATATTCGTCGCTAAATATGTCTAGTTAAGTTTAATTAAGTATTAATGCTTCATATATGCAAATCACCATACGTTACAAAAAATTACAACAACTATAAATTTCAGTTAATAGACCACATATTCAAGTTACAAATTAAATAATGTTCCTGCCAGTTTCATTCCAATTTACTATTGAATCGTGGGTTTTACGATATGACTAACACAATTCATGAAAATTAAGAACGGTAACCCCTTTATACTTCAATAGTGATGTTATTTATCGCTTCAGGCTGTAAAACTATCAATGGTTACTTTTTGTTTTATACAGTAAATTTAAATTTATGTTTCTATTTCGTTGTTTCTTAATTAAATATAATGGAGAAAAATGTTTTTTCCATATCAATGTATCTAGGATGTTGGAGCTTTACCAAGCTAAATATTGTTCGAATTTCATAACTGGCATGTTGCAATCAAGATGTTACTCGTAACAAAATTCAGATGTCTTTCTGAAAGAACAAAGTATAATGTTCACTCTTTTTATGCTTAATTATATAAAAATCAGTTTTCTGTGAAAGGTTGGAGAAACGCAGAAATAATAGGGTGCATCGATATATGTACTGATGGTGTTGGAGTACGGAGCGTATACATGTTAGTACGATACAGTGAACACGTGACTAGCAATGTAACTATCTCCTAGAAACACGTGACTACCCATGTAATTATCTTCTAGAAACACGTGACTACCAATGTAACTATCTCCAAAAAACACGTGAATACCAATGTTACTATCTCACAGGACCACGTGACTACCAATGTAACTGTATCTCCAGGGACAATATTCCAAAGATTCATTGAAATCTGATGCACGTTTTGAAACATCTTCCGGAAACCAAATTCAGACGGACGGACATTATACATGTAGGACCACTATAACCCCGACTCTAGTCGAGCGGGGTTATAAAACGCGTGTATATATTGTATAAAATTATCGTCTTATAATCTGCTTAGCTACCATCTTCAAGATTTTTTGGTTTGGTTGAGCATGATTAAAAATCTGACCATAAAATAAAATAACATAAATTTATGCCACAAATGGGAAATTCTCAAATATCATGACATCGACAATATTACTATAATTAAAGAAATCACAGTAATAATTGCATGTAACTTTTACAATGCAAGCCTTATTAAACAGTCAATTATCAATGGATCAAGCAAGCTTAACACAATTAAAGGGATAGTCCGCCATCTTATCAAGTACCAATCTTTGAGTGAAATCTGACTGATTTCATTATTTGATAGAGCAGTGGTTAAACGTCACAGTTATTATACATGTCATATTCGTATTTTATGACATTTTGAGAATTAATTGAATTGCACTTCTTGTTCACCTGGAAATCCATATCTATAGAACGTTTATTTGATAATTTATTTAAGAGTCTCGTTTGAAGATCAGTTTGTACCGGCACTACATGTACAGAAGCTGCTGTGATCGCACAATAAAGACGGCGTTATTACAACAGTTAGACATTGCAGAACATCATATATTTTTCTTACAAATAACATACATCTTGTTATTAGCTTCTGTATTTTCTTTTAAAGACAGCTGTTTTGAAGTTCGATATTTCTTTAGTGCGAAACCGATATTGTCCAAAATGATTTCACTTAACCAATATGAAATTGAAGGTTTATCATTATAAGTTTTTTTTTCCTATCATAAGGTGTAGCAGGATTTTTATAACATTTGAAAATTTTTGTGGCGATAACTTTTACACATTTTAATTATTGTTCTTTTTAATATTAAAAAATTAAAGCGCCACTGATGTATTCATTAAGGAGAAGACATCGTTGTAAACATCCATTTAAATGACTTTTTTTTCAGTAAACTAAATGAATCGCTTTGCTTGCCTATTCACCACACAATGCGTGCCAAAATAAAATAGAGTACTTGTACCTACATGTATATGATGTATTTAAGCTTTGTTATTTTATAAAGGTTACAGTAAAACAACAATATACGACTGTTTTTTCAGATTATCTAAGTCGTATTCAATCTGATTGAAATAAGCTGTTATGTTCGCTCCGTATACTACATTACTACGTCAGTATCGTAGTATAAGGAGCGAACATAACAGCTGACTTTAATCAGACTGAGTCGTATTAAGCAAAATCAACAAGCCCGCAAAACTGCAAAAGCAGCAGAGGGCACTGAACATAATTAGCATCGAATTGTAATTTTTGAATAAATTGCTAAGTTGCAGACACTCAATGTCTTTTATTACGAAATTGGGAGAATTTTTAATAGAAGAGAACATACTAAATCAAAAAGTTATTAATTAATAAATTGTGACCCTTTTTTAATGTGACTTTTTTCCTGACTTTATACGCGTGGGTTTTTGCCACGCTAGATGGGAGTTTCGTGTAACAAATATTAAAACGCAATAAGTTGAGATGTTAAAAACGATTATACAATATACCACACATTCAGTTGTTCTATACAAATACAATTAATCCATGGACAGTATAATTTTAAATTTATATATTTAATTTCTGTCTTAAATGTTTAAAATCGACTTCAATTGTGTGTTTATCACTAATAGCGATATCATTACCCATCATTAAAAATGAAATTTTACAGATGTTGTTTCCTGCCAAGCTTTGTATAAAATGAAACTAAATTATCATGATAAGATCACTATTTTCTAACTTTTGAAACTTTTATCATGTACTTTTAATGTTAATTTAGTTCCAAGGTTTTATGTTATGCATTCATTTACTTTGTTTGTTGTTATCACTTTTAAGCAAAACAAGTTAACACATTTATTATCTTATTTTAACTGTATCTTGTTAGAATCCGTATTTAATCGTTTTTTTTTTCAAAATTATATTTATTAATAATTGCAATTAGTGTTTTTTGTTTTCCTGTTTTGGAATTGTTTCTATAAATAACTAGTTAGGCTCCACATTAACAATAAAAGATAAAATTCAAGGAAACAAATGTGTAGTGTTATTTCAGTCCATTAAATCTGTGATTGATATCACTTTGTTCTCTAGCATTGACTGTACCTTACTTCTACTGAAAAGGTCAGTAAGTTGTCAATGTATAATTGCTAAAAGCGGAGACAACACAAACGCCTGTAAAATTACTAAATGAATTGGATATAACATTTCTTTTACCTATAATATTTTGCAGGTAATTTCTAGCATCAAAGAAAATTCAATGAATTAGCAGTACAAGACTTTCAACGTTAATTAGTTTTTAAACGTTACTTTAAAGCCAATAACTACCTAATGAAGCGAACACAAAGCCACTGTTAAATGTATTTTGACTTACAGGTTGGTTGAATTCTTTAATAATGCCTTTTGGTATCTCAGATCGTGGATAACCAATGTTACTGTGTTTTATGACTTCTTATCAACTGAATATTATACATTATAACTGTCAAGAAACAGAGACATAGAAATTGTCAAGAATTTGAAAAATGCCTTGCATTTATTTTTGATCAATATGTGATAATATACAGGTGTAAACAACAGTTTTATAAAAGTTGTAGTTAATAATGGGAGGTTTAGTGCGCAGTGTCTTGATTACAAATAAACGGGTCATTCTTTTTTTGTTGAAAAGATTTCACTCCAGTTCACCATAAAGGATTAAACCACACTGAAAATAAACAATAGCAGAGTATCGTTCCTGAAGAAAATTATTTCGAACTTCCGGAGTAGCTGCGACGAAACAGCTGTTATTATGTATCGCGATATTTCAGTTTTGTTTTTGTTTTTGTTTATCAGTATTTTTGTTTTATTCTCTTAAAAATATATGAACTTTCTAATTCTTCTGTAAGTTTTTAATCTTCACAAAAATTGAGTAGGCGAATGAAAACGTGATTAAGATGATGATAAGATTGTACAGATACTTTGTAGCAATATGTTAGTGTCTTCTTGCTTGATTCCATCGTGTTGAATTCTTGGGAAACGGTATTGTTAAGAACCACCAAAAAATAATATGAATATTGGCGCAGCCTACATGCGAGCATCGCACACTATATTGTTCGACGTTACTTCAAAGCACCCTAGCAGTGTCTCTGCATTCTCTGATTACGCGACGTCTTTCTCTGTGTTGGTGAAAAAAACTGTAAATTTAAAAATACGTTTCAGAGTGCAAAAAATTGTCTGACTTTTTTGTAGTTATTTATAAAAATAAACACTTTTATTTTTTCGACGTCAAAATTATTTTTGTCTACTTTTATATTAATTTAAGTGCTCGCTTACGACATTTTTTTCGGGTAGCTCAGCTACCATCTGAAATGTTGTGTTCATATGAATAACGTGACATGCATGAAGCCGTATATCTCGCATCTATTGCTCGCTATAACAATAATGTGTTCAGAAAAATCTTTCTGTTCACTGTTTTAAAATATGCATAAGAAAAATATTTCTTCGGTAAATGGCGGATTTCTGGCACAGATGACCCAGTTTAGATGAGCTCACGCGCAAACATATGTACTCGTTGCATTATATATCAAAACTAATAAAACAACAACGTTGTTATGATTACATTGTCCGCTTTTGGTAAAGCCCGTGTAATCTTCCATTTATGACAGAAATTTCTTTCAGTCGTGAAAGATCCCTCGGTCTGTCCCAAAAAGTATACATAATATTCTTCAGTAAATGACCGATTCCTGGTACAGATCATGATTGATAGGGGGAGGTTTTACGTCATACACCGACAACTTAATGCCCTGACGCGCATTCATTTGTACTTGCTGCCTCATCAAATCAAAATGCCTAAACAAGAACGTACCGTTTTTATGGTAATATAACAACGTTCTTGTTTCGGGCGTTCTGATTGGATGTCGAATATTACACAATGGAGAGTCTTTTATGACATCGCGATTTAAAGGTTGTTGGTTTACAGCTGAAATATACACTATCTTTCGCTTTTGGGAAAGCCTGTATGAGCTTCCACTCAGTTTTCGTCTTTAAAGTTTTAGAGTCCCTATCATATATCGGATATCTTTTTATTGTTTATATCGACATAGCAGTTTAATTAACCAAACTTAATATTTTTTTAAAAATTAGGTATTCAGTTATATTGTATTTCCTTCATGTAAAAGTGGTGTAAAACAAACAAACAAACAGATAAACAAAGTCATTCGAACGTGACATAGCGTTTCGTGTAATAGCGCAATGCATGTTAATGGTTTTTAAATGGTTTTAGTATAGGTAGAAAACCGCACTTATCACCTTTAGTTTTCGTTGTTTACGATAAGATTTTTTAAAATTCTCTATGCATTGTTTCTTGTTTTTGTTGTACTTTTAGTCTTATTGAAAAGACGAACGTTTGAACAAAATTAAACGGTTAATAAAATATAATATATTTAATGAGTGATAAGGTTCAGTAGAAAGATTGTTTTAATGATTTCACCACTACCAATAGGGATGATTGTAGAGGATTAAAAAATTTGACAATGATACAATTTCTAATTTGCTGGTATATTTTCATACTGATGTTGTACTTTTATACGAACAAGTGTAATTTCAAATGCGAGTGTAGAATTTTTTAATTAACATTTAATTAAACAAATAGGCGAATACAATAATTATTGTGGTATTGGTCCAACATTTTCGACAAATGTTCTGAAATTGGCAGGTCGAAACAGCCAAGGATAATCCATTTGAATTTCAGTACTAAAAATATATTGTATAGTCAAAATGTTCTCCATTGTATTCTGCAAAACTTTTAGGGAACTTGTCGATAAACACGGAAGAACAAGTGAAGCATAACCTTTTGCAGGCATTTGTGTTTCCGGTTTGGTTGCGTTTATTCTCTCTGTGAAGACACTACTTTTCATGGTTTGCGGAAATGTGTGACACCTTCAATTTAGTTATTTATTATCAATTTTATTTCCTTATTTTATTTAACTTTTTCCTGGTTAGTAGGAACATTAACTATCGTTTTTTGTTAGAGTTCCCGACGAGATCTGTAAAAAAATGTTACATAATTATTAAAGAATCTAGTTTTATTGAATTGTAAGATACATTTTACACAGTAATATAGTCCCCGGGGTTAGATTTTATTATGATATACGCCCTATAATTTTGAAATTATACCCATTCATAAATGAAATGATGAAAACAATAACAAATCATAGTTACTGGTTTGGTCCCGAAGCTGTGAATTGCCAAGTCGTCAACATCAAAGTGCAAGTGAAGCTCAAATGCCTTGAATGAAACATTATTTAAAGTATTTCCGTAATATCAAGGGCAAATAAAAAAATGTATAGTTTGAGGTTAACGATTTATATTAGTACAGAAACAGGTACACAAGAAAACGAATTACAGATACCGAGGAGTATTCATTTGTGATTAAGTCAAGGACAGCCAAAACCATGGTTAAACAACCATAACATTTAGGTTTACGGTTTGGTGTTCGGAAAGTGCATGTAGGAACTCGGCAGTCAGCAATGGTTGACTATCCGTGTGTTTTGTCAATCAATGAAATAGTCCATGGCAAAAACGAATGGCGATTTATGTCAAAATAAATGTCATTTAATCGAGCTATTTTAGCGATTCTTGCTGAATACATAGATATTATAAAATAAATAAGATCTCGTGTATTATTTTTAAAACATCATTCTTTGTTAACAAGAATCGAAAACTAAAGGGCAATGACCACATCCGGATTGGGAAAATGACACATGACATCAATAATAAACAAAAATGAACAACTTAACCAAAAACTGAGTAACCCGAACAAATAAAAACATGTGTGCACTCAGCTCCATACAATTATCTTGAATCATAACTACAAGTGTATTCCGTATCCAACATTCATTTCGTTGTGATTACTTGATTACCATACTCTGGTAATGTTTTCCTGTTTTATTTGTATCGATATATGAATAAAGAAATGTTGCGTGCTTCTGATAAAAAACAATTTAAGATGCGTTCCACATTTTCAAAATGGCCGACTTGCAGGTGGTGTTGTACTGGTTAACTTTACAGTGTCTTGTTTTTCTGAAATTGGTTTAAGGACGTTTTAATAGTGCGGCATCAGCTCAGAACTATCGTATAGTTTAAAAACTATTTTTATCAGCATACAATCACCTATAATTACAAGTGCAAATTGTCAAAGATGTTGTTTGCTGTAAAATTATTTTTTCATTTATCATCGGCGATCAGACGTCTAACAGAAAATAAACGATCCCATAGATAAAAATAAAATGTATAATTTTTCATAGAATTTTCGTTCCAGGCCATTTAAGGTAGGGTGTCCCAAACATCGAAAAGTGTTTTTTGATTGCGGAAAATTGACAGATATATCCGTGGGTGTCTTGTGTTTAAATAGGACAAATGAAGCATAAATTGTGTTTTGTTGGAATCCCGAAGTATCAATTATCTATCGCGGCTTCTCGTCCTTTGTCATTGCTTCTTATCGACATACAACAGGAAATTTTATTTATTTGCAAATAGAAAGGACCTGAAAGAATCAAAACAATAATAATAGCGTATCCTCCCACAAGTCAACACAGTATGTGGGTACCGCATTGGGCTAAGTTGTTCAGCGATAGTTACATATGCATTTTCTTTTTAAATAGAAATATATAATACATGTTCTTATGTTTTTTATAAGAACAATGACGCAATCATTCGAGCAAACAGATACAGATTTTAATAGACACGTGCCGACTCCTGAAAGGGTGGAGGGGTGGAGTATGCAAAAACTTGGT
Source organism: Limnoperna fortunei (assembly GCA_944474755.1). Lineage (NCBI taxonomy): Eukaryota > Metazoa > Mollusca > Bivalvia > Mytilida > Modiolidae > Limnoperna > Limnoperna fortunei. The sequence continues at coordinate 47,735,758 of OX104120.1, forward strand.
CAGTCAGTCTTCGTTTCTATGGTTTTTGGTGTACTAGAATTATTTATCTGAAATGATTTGCGAAATGCAGTTACCAAAACATATTTGTAAAAAGTATAGAAAGCAATCAGGACGAGCATCGAACTATGTTGATTGATGTAAGTAAATCACAAGGCAGAAATGCTTTGATGTATTTTTGCGAAACCCACATTTACATGTAAAATGCTGTAGTGAGCTTTCTTTGTGAGAGCTATAGATATAAGTTATATATTCTGTAAGTAATGATTTCAGGTTTAGAACATGTTATACGAAACCCTAAGACATTTCGCGAAACAAATCAAATTTAATTTATTTGTATGTAAATGTAAGTTTGTGTAAGTATTTAACTATACATGTTGGCAGCAATTATTAAAAGAGTTTAGTAAATTGCAATATTTATAACAAATGTCCTATTTATTTTTAACATGGGAATCATTGTTTGTATGTATTTCCAAACATGATGAAGTGTTAATATTAAAAATGAATTACACAAAATAAATAGTAAAATTCAGTCTTTTAGTCTAATACGACATTCATAAAACGCTTGGATACCACAACTGTTGTAAAATAAGCGTATATTGGTATATACCAATTTTACACTTAGTAGAATTTATTGTGACACATATACTGATTTTTTTATTGTTGAATATATACTGATTTTACTACAAGTTGGTCCGTTATGACCACATTTAACTTTCTGGTATAAAGGACAAATCCGTGGTTAAAGTGTATATTCATGCCCCAATGAATTATTTATTATTCACCCCCACATATTAAAGTCAACGCCATATTCATTCATATACGGAAGATACTCTAAATGTTTGGCCCTTTCTAAATATTTTACGTTACTATAATTATAAATGAAAAAAACCGGTTTTACGAGGAATTATTAGAAGAATCAGAATACATGTTGTTTACATGTCCTGTGATTTGAAACAAACACATTCTTTAAAATGCTAGTTACAGTTGTATCAGATTGTTCTACTAATTATTACTCTAAAGTATTGATCAATTTTCTTTGCCCTTTTTACTTTAGATTTTAAAAATGTCGATAAATGGTAAAAAAAAATTCGATAAATGGTATAAAATAGACATTTCTGTTCAGCCATCTTGTAAGAACACGTGACCTATTGTGTCATGACATACTTGACATGATAACAATAAATGGTTACAAATCCATTATAATATTAGATGGTGCTTAATTAGGCTAATTATTTCAATAATGGAATATAAATATAATAATTCAATTATTTTGTTATGCAACGACGAACTCATTCATAAGACTAATTAGTGTGTGGTTAACCAACTAGACTATTCAATTAAATACACGTTTGTATTCCAGAATTTGTAAATTGTAAATAAGATTTTCAAATCAAGTTATTAGATCAATGTACTGACTGACTTATTGGGGTTTTCAACGTACTACACTGGCAACATAATGCCCTCTGTCGGATAGTTGTTTGATGAAAGTAATTAATGGACTCAACCATGGGGGTTTTGTCGAAGCCGGTTTTTCAGCATACATGGTCGAAGACCTCGGCAGCATAAGTCCTACTAGCGGCCGGGCTGCTCCGATGTAACGTTGGCCTACTCCAGTACCTCACATGTGTAGAAGCGTTAGAAAAATAGCTAATAAATACAAGACTATAAATAGGCATTTGAACTATTTCTTTTATTAATGATATAACTTTTCTTCGTTGTCCAACTTTTTTAATCATTCAAATGTTATTGGAATCCACATATTTAATAAACCATTACCGATAGATTTGGCAGTACAGTTGACGCGATAATGGATTAAGAGAATTCGTGCTTTAGCACGCAACGTACTTATTATTGAACCAGATGAACGGATTGTATTGTAATATTTTCAATAATAGCTACAAATAGAATACAAGTTACTATTTACATCAAGTCTATAATTATATATATTCAAAGCATTGTTGACCAGACCACAAAACGGTTATCACGGAAACACAGAATGTCATGTATTGAAATGAAAAATCGATCTGTCCATAAATGCGCGGACATGGCCGGATACTTATGACGTCATAATTTATCATCAATAGGATGGATTTGATTGAAGAGGTCGCACGGCACCAAATAAAAATAGGTACATATTTCAGTGCGAGTGCGTACCTGCTAGAATACGCGCAGGGTTTTTTATGCATCTTGAAGGAAAGCGAAAAATTGAGCAGTATTGTAGCAAACAATAAATTCACATATATGATTTTGTTTACCAATTCAATGTTGTAAACGAATAAGTACACGATGGATAATAATGGTGTCCAGTTTTATTTGGATTATGAAGTCATAATACCCAGTAAAACCATGATCTCTGAAAAAAAGATTCTTCTATATGCATAAACCAAAAATACACAGAACAAGTAACAGAGCATGCGGTTTTACTACTGTATGACTTTCAATTTTATTGAAGCCGTCGACAATTTAAAATGTGTAGTATGATCTTTTGAACAAGAAACCCAACTCCTCAGAAAAATAATTTGTATTTCAGCAATTTTTCTGTTATATCATTGCGTCCAGTTTTTATTGGGAGAGGAAGCCGGTGTACCCGGAAAAAACCCCGACCTTCGGTAGGAAAACTGACAACCCTTGTCAATTAAGATTTGAGTTGAGTACACCCTGCCTGCAATGAGACTCGAACCCTCTACCTCAGTGTTGACATATCACGTGATTAATAGTAGATCAATAGTAATTTAAAACAATAGGAATGTCTAACAAAATAAGTTAAAAGTCTACCTATTTACTTCTTAATCTTTTGTCAGAATAAACAAATAAAAATAATCTGTCAGTTTCTAGCTATGAATATTATTTTTACGTAAAAAATCGAAAAAATTCTTCTATCAACAACACAAGAATACAAAATAAAAAAAACCGTATCAAACCAAAAACTAAGGTGTTATAATGAATACTATACACTTCACGTTACACATTTTTCAGTTGTTAATAAAGAAATTTAAAAAAATGTATCCAACCATATTTATTATACACACAGGCATGTCGATAACGCTTATATCGAGTACACCCAATTAGGACCAGTCGAACGCACAGTTCGTGAAACATGGCAACCTTTCCATGCGTGGTGGTATGTTATATTCATTGTATTTTATGCATTTTAATTACAACCTAGAACATTCGCAACTAAATATATACGCAAAAGCGAAAACAAATTCTTCTATCAACAACACAAGTTAGAATACAAAAAAAAACTTTCTAAACAAAACAAAAAATACAGTGTCATAAAGTACTATACCGCAAAAAACACGTTACGTATTTTTCAGTTATGAATAACGATATAAAAACAATGTATCCAACCGTATTTAAAGGCCTGTCGATAATACTTATATCGAGTACACCTAAATTAGAACCCGTCGAAGGCATAGTTCGTGAAACATGACAACCCTTCCTTGCATGCTGGTATGTAATGTTCATTGTATTTTACACGTTATAACATTCGTAACTAACAAATATTTGGAGTTACAGCACATTTTAATGTCTGTAAGTTAAATACTGGTATTCAACGCAACAAAATCGGTGTTTTTAAATAGTTTATTACCTTCGGAAACCCGTCAGGATATTTTAATACGCCAGGTGTCGAGTTTTCAATGCACCCCGTTAACCATTATATTTTACAATTAACTTTATTACGTGCACATGACATCCTCAGAGTGTTTTGAAAATTCAATTGGAGTGAAATGGCCCACGACTCCGACACCCATTAGAGTACTTTATCGAGTATTATACAACACGCAAAGTATATAAAGTGTCAATTAAATAAAATAAGAGGATTTAAAACTGAACTGCTTTAAGACATTGGAACCCATCATCATTATCCCGAAAGTGAAGCATTTGGCGTAAGTTTACTTACTCCCAATTTCTGAAAAAGAGATGCCTCATCTGGGCTAAATTATGTTTGGATGGAGGATGGATTTTTAACCCCTTGTTTAAACATGTTGTATTTGTGCGAACATCAAACAGGATCCAAGCCTCGATGGACAAGATGTAACTGTAGTAAGTCATCTACTATTGACCCGCTTGGTCTGTAAACACTTAGGTTGCAGGCTTGATTCGCACTGCGGACAAGGTGTTCTCGACTCCAATCTTAATTGACAATTATGCCAAGTTTTTCTTCCGCAGGTCGGGGGTTTCTCCGGGTACCCCGGCTTCCTCCCAATAAAAACTAGACGCCATGATATAGCTGAAAAATTGCTGAAAGTGGCGTTAAACAATATTCAAACAACAAACAAAAATCAATTACAAGTAAAACAACGTGATCACGTGGTCTGTCAACACTGAGGTCAGTGCAGGCAGGGTGTACTCGACTTCAATCTTAATTGACAAGGATTGCTAGTCTCGATCATCCAGACGCTTAATTGCATTTGTGCGTCTGGATTCATCTCTATATTGAACTCGTTATCATTGATTGGATGCTATTTTTATTGTCTAAAAATTACTTCCGTTCATATCAAGGAGTGTATAAAAAATTGTACCAAAGTTTACAATGTTTTTATAAAATATCACTTTATCAATTAATTAAACAAATATTATTGTTATGAACAATCAAGAGAGAATCTTACTGTGACGTCATTTTATAGGTATAGACATGTTTACATGGTTTTCCTTGTCTAAAAATAGGGCCCTTAACATAGAATCATTGTTTGACTCCACCTATTGGTAACGAAATTTCCACAAGGTGACCCCAGACGCTATTATATGTGCGTCTGGGTGATCGAGACTACAAGGATTGCCAGTTTTCCTACCGAAGGTCACGAGGTTTCTCCGGGTACTCCGGGCTTCATACCCCAATAAAAACTGGACGCCAAGATAAAAATGAAAAATTGCTGAGTGGCGCTAAACATCATTCCTAACAAACAAAACAATAAATATTCGTAGATAAAAAAATACAAATTATTTTCTGAGGAGTTGGGTTTCTTGTTCATGACGTTCAGTGTGTAAATACAAATTATTTTCTGAGGAGTTCTTGTTCATGACGCTTCTTGAGTTAAGACATGTAATCGCTTAGATTTCTTTATAAATTAATAAACATTAGTAAATATAAGTTCATTTTCGGTAGAGAAAGTTAATTGTTACCAAGGGGCCTCGGTGGCCGATTGGTTAGGGTTGTTCGTTTAATATTGATCACGTGATCTGTCAACACTGAGATTGCGGGTTCGATTCTCACTGCAGGCAGGGTGTACTCGACTCCAATCTTAACTGACAAGGATTGCCAGTTTTCCTACCGCATGTCGGGGGTTTTCTCCGGGTACTCCGGCTTCCTCCCCCAATAAAATCTGGACGCCACGATATAGCTTAAAAATTGCTGAAATTGGCGTTAAACACCATTCAAACAAACAAACAATAATTGTTACCATTTAAATTTAAGAATATCTGTAATTGAAATGATAATATTTTATTGTGCTTTTTGTATTGCTCATATAGGAGATCGTTCGGAAAACTGTTCGAATAACAGTGAATGAGTGAACATGCATTCATAATATGAAATCTCTTTTCAAATGAATAAAATATGTCGCTAATTGTAGTATGCAAAATGATTAATTTCAGTTCGTGTTGTTGTTAAGTGCTTGTGTACCAGCATGGTCAGGGACAGTTCCGCAAGACGCAAGTAAATTTACATTTTTTTTTTAATTTTGCTACCAATCTTTAGTAAAGTGGACGATAATTTGGAGAAACATTGCAAAACCATAATACTGCTTTGGATGAATTTGTACGCCAATACACATGGTTGTATCATGGTTAAAAGAAAATGTTTACTATAATTAGAAAGAAGCCAAAAAGGAAAAGAACTTAACCATATTGTATAACATAAATTCTAAAATGGTACTGTTTCTTTAGCGTTTATATATTTGCCTGCTATACAATGTTTTTATTGAACTTTGTATCAAATAGATGTTTGTATATGTTTCGAAATATTTTCGATTACCAATCAAAACTGATAGTGGTAATGGAGGGGATACTTTTATTCGAGTCCAGAAAAAACATAAATGTTTTTATCACTGATTTGCTAACACTGCAGTAAAAAAATCTTATGTCCAAGGTAACTGAAAACCATAAATCGCCAGTATTTAGAATGTAAATTGACGTCATAGATTATTGCGCGACCTATAATACGCATGTAATGGAAACTGGACATAATTCATATTAATTCATTATTAGAGTGGGTTTAGATCAAAGGAAAATAGCTTAAATTAGTGATAGCCATCACCATATTAATATTTAGCTTAAATTGTTTTGGTTGGAGTTCTATATTTTAAATGAATATGTTAGGTATTTAATTTTAAATGTGACCATCAATTTTGTAGCTTATCAGTGCATTTGGCAACTAATCGTAAAATGTTGTTTGTCCTGTCACCATGTTACTTTAAATTCTTGCGCAGATCTTGCGGAAGTCGCGTTAAACAAAGCAAATTAAGATCGTTTCACTTCTAAGCAACAAAATAGTCTGCTTGTAGGTAGAATAATGTGACTGTCTCACTGTTATGACTTAACGAATTGTCATATCAGTGTGGTACTGGCAGGTGACTGTCCCCACCTATCATGAATCAACAATTTTCTCCAGACAAAAATATTGCTCCTCCTTCCAAAATTATATTTCCGAGAAGTACAAGATTTGTTTTAAAAAAAAACATACGCACGAACAGATCTGAAATAAATTTCAACTTGATTAAACACAAGAGCTACTAAATTGGGTACCCATGCCAGCAACTGTCTCCAGCCAAAATCAACTGCCAAATATAGGTCGCCAGCTGTAAATTTGTCACAATAGTGGCAGCAGCATGTAGTGGTGTATTTTCTTCTTATTTGGCGTTCGTCCAACTTGTTGTTTTTGTTTCGACTCTATTGCGAATACTAGTACATGTAGAACCAAATATTCAGTATGGTATGAGACAAGGTAATCGATATAGTGTTCATGACCTGTTAAAGTTATCTTTTGTCACAATACTCTAGTATTCATGGCCTTTAGTGCTCTCACAATACTGACAACAAGCGTGTATTACAGAATCTAACAATTGTGAAAATTTACATGTAAAATGTTTAAGTATAATTTATAATTTTATCTATTAAAAATAATTAGGCCGATGTGGCTCTTGAAACTTAAACACCGAACGTGAAAACTACCTTTCATGTCCGGGTCAATTAAGATTTCTCTGGAGGTCAGTCACATTGGGTTAGTCAGGCAGAAGCTCGAAGGCAAAAAGACAAAACAACAAAGAAACAAACACGAGAGAGGACTTATCGTTATCGTCAATTTCAATTACATGTAGAAAATCCTAGGTCTTTGGAGCTTTCAAGGGGTAAATCAAGGAAGAAACCAAGGGAGAAACAAAAATTCCAAATAATTCAGCCCATAGCTGCGCAAAGGAGTTAGAACACGGAGTCTGTTAATCAATTGCTACTTTACTGATAGTGTCGATTCGTAAGTTGTTTGGCCAAAGAACGATAACTCTGTTTCTATTATAGATGTGTGTGGAGACTTTTATTGCAGATATAATGGAACATGTTTACAAGACAGATGTGACTGTACAGAAGGCTACACCGGGAGATATTGTCAAACAAGTACGTATTATTATATTGGTAGAGATTTTTTTTTAAAGTCCCTCTTTTCAGAAGGGAATGATCGGTATACATTATATGTTAAATAGTTTTGCGTCATATCAAGTTGACATAATTCCGTTAACTTTTATTTTTGAGGTATAAATAGCTAAATCATGTACTCGATAGGCGATGATCTTTTCCATGTTCTGAGAATGTGTTTTAGAGAAGACGAGTTCTACGTATGAACATATAAATAAACATGTTACATGTATAATTCAGTAGTTGGAACCACGGTGGCCAAATAAATAAGGTTATTAGTTATTTACTATTGATCACGTGGTCAGTCAACACTGATGTTGCTGGTTCGGGTCGCACTGCAGGCAAGGTGTACTTGATTCCAATCTTACTTGAAAATGATTGCCAGTTTTCCTACCGCAGGTAGGGGTTTTCCGGGTATTGTGTCTTCCTCCCCAATAAAAACTGGGCGCCATGATATAGCTGAAAAATTACTATTTACTGTGACTTATCCTTTTGTTTTTTAAATCAAGCCAGGTATTCTATCCAGAGCAGTATCTATCAATTGGTTCATATGACTGAGGTGAACTGGTTTCTTCTCGACGAAATTTTTACAAGGATTGATTGATTGATGTCTTAATGTTTAGCGAGCAATATTTCAGCGATAGTAGAAAGGAGAAGAGTTTTTTGTAGAATCTACAACATGAATTTGGCGTTCAGTATTGTTGAACCCTGCTCTATAAATCCTCACATTGATCAATTTTCAGTGTAGTTACTGCTTTGTTACCTGAATTTAGTTATGAAATTGAAATAGACAGGAATGTATTTACTATATCTTGAGTTTTATTTATATTAAAATGACACATATTCAAGTCCGAAATTTAATATAACTAGAAGAATCAAACAATATTTGGTCATTTAGCAGATAATTTTTCGTAAATAATAAGCAAAATACCCATTTTGCTCTGGGACCATACTGTGAGTGTTCACAGTGCTCGAACAACGCGCTGTCCCACGCGTCCCCGGGTGGCAGAAAGTGGGGATCTCGTGATTTTGCCAATACATATAGCCAATCAAATCATGAGAATGTAATACGTATTTTATTGAACATAATGATTGTTTTGCTGACATGGTGAAAGGACGGGATCAATGTCACGTGTATTGATTTAGAAAAAGGACGAAAATAGTTATGATGTAATATTAATATATTAATCGATCTTTAAGTGGGTGAAGGCTTTATCATTATTACGATATTGCACGAATCTCTAGCTCTTTATTGTCTGCTCCAGCTTTTTTAGCTTACCCGACCCAAAGAGTCATGTGAGCTATTGTTATCACTTTGTGTTCGTCGGCTTCGTTGTCGGCGTCTGTAAACTTTTAACATTTTGATCTTCTTCTCTAAAACCACTTAGCCAGTTGAAACCAAACTTGGACATTATGTTCATTGGATGGACCTTTACAAAGTTTGTGTTTTTTATTTGGATTGGAAAACTAATATGGCTGCCACCGCAAGACTGGGTTTAGCATAGGACCTTATGGCGAAAAAGTTTTAAATTACTTCTTCTCTGAAACGGTTAACCAATCAAAACAAAACTTACTAACAATATTGTTTAGATGAGCCTTTATAATGTTTATGTTTTCTAAGCCAATTGTAAATTCAAAATGGCCGCCACCGCAAGACGTAATTTAACATAGGACCCTATGGGACAAAGTTTTAAAAAGCTTCTTTTCTGAAACCGGTTAACCAATGAAAACAAAACTTACTGGCAATATTGTCTGGATGGTCCTCTATAAAGTTTGTGTTTTTTATGACAGTTGGAAATAAAAAATGGCTGCCAACACAGGACTTATTTTAACATAGGACCCTATGGGAAAAAAGTTTAAAAAGCTTCTTCTCTGAAACCGGTTAACCAATCGAAACAAAACTTACTAGCAATATTGTTTGAATTGTTCTCTACAAAGTTTATATTTTTTATCCCAATCGGAAATTCAAAATGGCCACCACCACAGGACTTGGTTTAACATTGGACCCTATTGGAAAAAAGTTTAAAATGGCATCTTCTCTGAAACCTGTTAACCAATCGAAACCAAACTTACTACCAATATTGTTTGGATGGTCCTTTATAAAATGTAAATTTTTTATGCCAATCGGAAAATCAAAATGGCCGCCACCGCAGGACTTATTTTAACAAAGGACCCTAAGGGAAAAAGTTTAGAAGGCTTCTTCTCTGAAACCGGTTAACCAATTGAAACAAAACTAACTAGCAATATTCCTTGGATGGTCCTCTTTAAAGTTTATTGAAAATTACAGGACTTAGTTTAACATCAGGGAAATGCCATCTTCATTGCCTATAAAATCAGGTGAGCGATTCAGGCTCTTAAGAGCCTCTGGTTAAAGTTTGGCAACTGTTTAGTTTTTGTCGAATTATGGCCTTAATATCTTGTTCAGTCAGCTAACTTGTTTATTTTTTAATTTTAGAAATAGAAATTCCAGAATATACAGTTGTATATAGTGACACTGTGCAGCTGGAATGTGGGGTCAACACAACATTAACTTGTACAAGTATCGTCTGGTGGAAAACGATAGAGGGCGTTAAATCTGTTGTTAACATGTCCAATACGCAGAAGTATTCTGATGGCACATTGGCAAAGCCCAACCTCAAGATATATTTTAATGATTTTACTGATACGGGAATATATAAATGTGTTTCTAACTATAGCGATGGTACTTCCCGCAGCAGCAGAATGTCACTCAACGTAGTAGGTGGTACGTACACTTATTTATAAGTTGTCCAGACCCCAATTGACCACGTGATCATATTTGGTGTCTCGGATGTCCATTATTTTTTCAATCAGAGTCGGATACCTTTACTATTAACATTTGGTGTTTAAATGTATAGAAATGAAAACATATCAAGAAAACCGACCGAACTACAGACCCAAAAGTCATAGGACGATTACAAATCGGGGGTTTAGACAAACATATATATTATGTACAATACAAAAGCAAACCCACAAAGCCCGAACCCAATAATAACCAAAGATGCACTCTTGTGTCTTTTTAGCTTCTATAATGAACAACCCCTTTTGTTGTATAATATATAAATATTATGGCAACGACTAATGTGCCTCAATTAAGTTACTTCTTGTTTTCTTTTTGCTCTATGATGCCCGCGTTTGCAGTATGTAGTTTTTATTTACATGTATTTATTTTTGTTTGCTTCAGTTTTAACTTTTACATTTGTTTTGCACTTTAAAGAAAACACATGATAAAAAATAGACATGTAGACATTTAGCCCACTTTAAAAGTAAAAGTGCCTTTGATAGCTTATAACATTACTGTTACATATAGGTCGAACGTAGCAGTCAGACTCTTTTCTCTTTGTTCCATTTCTTCAACGCTTTATTAAGGATAAATGCTGCATAGATTATTCTTAAAGCCGTTTTTGGCGGTTGGTCATCATTTAATAGAAGCACCACGTCAACCAGCGACACCTACAAACAGTACTCCAAGAAATTATGGTATGAAGTTTTCTTCTTCGAGGTTTTTTATGGGGGTTGTCATGTCATAATAGGAAAGCCTGGCGGGTGACGTGTTTGGAGAGTGCAACTCTCCTTGCACGATTAAGACCCCTTTTGTAGATTTCAAAAATTGTAGATTTCAAAAACGAGTAGGCTAATTGTAGCCGCTACAAAAGGCTAAATTCTCTACCCCTAATAAATACTCAATACTTTCCAGTGGTGCAGTCAAAATTTTCTTCCCTTTTTTTTCCATTCCGCCCCTGGGACCATACTGGGAGCTTTCCCAGTGCTCGACCCATAGAGCAGCCCAGCGCGTCCCCAGGTGGCGGATAGGGGAGACCCCCTCGTTGGGGGGTTGTCAGGTCATAATACGGAAAGCCTAACCGCGGACCGTAGTGGGTAACCTGTTTGGAGAGAGACACGCTCCTTACACGATAAAGACCCCTTTTGTAGATTTCGAAAAAGAGTAGGCTCATTGTAGCCGCTACAAAAGGCTCAATTTTCCGCCCCTATCCAAAACTCCATACTTTTCCAGTGGCAGTCAGAATTCCCTGTGACCCCTTTTCCGTTCAATAATATTTTGTTAACTTGTTCTCGTCAAAAATATATATCAGAAATATCGCTCGCTGGACGTAAAACAAACATCCAATCAACCTGTTTTTAATTTTGTTACATGCATACTATTGGTTGGTTCTACACTACATGTAAAATTTCTTTTTTCCAGTTAAAATTGTTTGTGGCCTTCTGGAGGAAAATCGAGTTACTTTAATTTACAACGGAATAGCAAAAGAAGTCATTATGAGAAACTACAACGGCAGTACATGTCCGTTTGTGGCAACGAATGAGAAAATGAACGAATTTACATTGAATGCAAATACTTATGCCCCCAATATAACTGACACCAGTAATAGCACAAACATAACCTCCCTGTGTCGATTTCAGGTAAATATTTTTGCTAGAAATAAGTCGGTGAACTCGATTTAAGTAGTCTAGTTAGTTAAAACTGCAGTTGATCCCTAAGATGGCCCTAGAGAGTTTACTTTCTAATCCTGTGAATATTTGTTGTAAACTTTCTCCGTCCATGATTCAATATCTTATATCGTTCACAGTAGTAACATATTCTTGTAAGTGTTTTGAGGAACGGGGTTCTCTCTGTGATCTAAATTCTGTTTGTTTTTGAACTCCCGTACGTGTCTCGGTTGATTGTAGAATTCGTCGTCATCTTGTTCTAACTTATGGTTTTGAATCTACAGTGGGTCGTTCTACCATATCAAGAGATGGATCCGTCAACGCATAACAAACTTTGCATTTGAAGATTCAGCTTCAATCTGCTGGTCGTGATGGTTCAACATCCTCTGCTCCAGGGTTTAGTTTATCATCAGTGTTCCAATACCTGAAAGTGAACCATTGCCCATATAAACGGCAACAATTAAGTATGGGTCCTCTTACTATGCCGAGTGTTCAAGGTAGTTCGTCTACTATTGATCACGTGGTCTGTAAACACTGAGATTGCGGGTTTGATTCCCACTGCAGGCAGGGTGTACTCGACTCCAATCTTAATTGACAAGAATTGCTAGTTTTCATACCGCAGGTCGGCGGTTTTCTCCGGGTACTCCGGCTTCCTCCCCCAATAAAAACTGGACGCCATGATATAGCTGAAAAATTGCTGAACACCGTCAAACAAACAAACATCTTACTTCTTGTCAGCTATTTTATGCTTCCTGTCGAAGGATACGATCTTTACCAAAACTCTGTCACCGGGTTGCAAGATGGCTCCTCTTGCTGTTTTGTTATATCCTGACCCTTTTCTGTCTTAAGCTGGTCTTTGTGCTCATGTTGCCTTCTTAAGTCTTATCATCGTTTTATCAACTTACTTTGTGGCTGGTTCTTTCTTGCCATCTGTCTCAATTAGAAATTCTACGTTGACTTGTAATCTTGGTTGAATGTCGAACATAGGGAAGTATGGTGTCTGCCTAGTAAGGTATAGTCATGGACGAGTCCAGCAATGTGCGACTTCTAGTCTTTTTTATACGTCCGTCGAAAACGGATCAGATTATGGGACCACCCATGTCAGTCGGCGTCAACAGCGATGTTCGCTCTCTAACAGTTCTTCATGAAACTTGGGGAAAATGTTCATGGGCATAATATCTCTACCAAGATTGATAGCCAGCCAAATTGCTTCAGCCACTTCAGAGTAATGGCCCTTTATTTATACAAAATATGGCAAATTCACCTTGTTCGCTTTCTTACTCAAACAATTGTTGTCCTATCTTCATGAAACTTGGGGAAAATGTTTATGGACATAGTATTTTGGACAAGTTTGATAACGAGCCAAATCACTAAGCCAATTCAGACTTATGAACCTTTATAAAAAATGGCGAATTCGCCTTGTCCGCTCTCTAACTTAAAACAGTTGTGATCCTATCTTCATGAAACTAAAGAAAATGTTTATGGGCATCATATCTCGACCTAGATTGATAACTAGCTTCAGACACTTTAGAGTTATGGTCTTGTATTTATATTAAAAAAATGGCAAATTTTCGGCGGGCGTATTTTGTGTCACGATGTGACTTGTTCAGTATTCACTTCAAGGTTACAAGCATGTTCACTTGCGTTTAATTTAAAAGTTCCGGAATGGTATTCATCATAGGAAGATATGGTGTGGTCCTTAATTTTCCATTCCAGTGATTTTGTACAACGTCTCCACGAAGTTTGCTCCTTGATTCGAATTGAATCATAATGTACTACAAACTTTTTGAAGTAGGCTTTTGGTAGTAGTTTTTCAGTAGGTTTTTTGTTGCTGCATACAACAAAAAAAATCTCTGGGGTAAGTGGTCAGTGATAACTAAGATTTTTTTGTATAGCCTCTTTTTGATTTTTCTAGTGTCCGATAATCCATACACACTAGCTCTAAGGGCTGTGAATGTTGGCAACTGGTGCTTTGTTGATGGCTGGTGTTTTTCGGCGTATGCATCTCTCACATAGGTTTATCCACTGTTCGGTGTCTATATGTTCTTGTCATACCGTACCGTATATTGTGTCCATGTCATCATGTAATGTCTTCAGAACAGTTGACACACAGGCTTCTGGCAGGACAAGTTGGTTCACTTACTCTCGGTCAATATTCATCTGTCTATAGTAAGCAAACAATCAGGTTAAACTTATCAAAGTTAGTAATAGACCATGTATTATGAGATGTTCTTTCAAGCTGGTTTCTATTTGGTATCTTGTGTTTTTCAATCCAGTACAACCATTCTTTAATAATGATGTCGTCTTGTTCAGCAGCTGTTATGTTCCCCAATGGCTGAACTGGTAATGACATTTTGTCTGCTGCTTGGGTTGATAGAACCATACTTGTACAATAGGCTGGGCAAACTAGAGATGATTGCAGATGGCTTTCACGTACTAGGAACACAAGCAGGTGTAAATGGTGTCCTTCCCAAGAGACCCTGTGAGTCTTGAAAGTCCATCAGTATCTGAGTTGTTAATTTCGGGTCTGTACAGAATGTCTGTCATACGATGCAATTGCTGCTATTTTAAAATCTGTGATCAGTAGCATCCACTCGAGCTGATATTACAACGGATTGTCGTCAGTGAGCACAGTAAAGTTATTTCCATATAAGTAATTGTGAAATTTCGAACTATTTCAGTGCCAAGAAATTTTCGTGCTTTGTGTCGGTTTGAAGACTTGTTTGCCTCAATAAAGTTTCTTTAACTTCTATTCTTTGAACAAATTTTCCGAAAGAAAAAAAATGATATCATTGAGATGATATGCATCTCTGTGGGCGCTACTGACATGGGGGTCAACGTTCAAGGTCAAAGGTCATCAACCAAGGTAAGCAAAACATCGCTTTGAAGTTATCTACCCACATTCCAAATTTTTAAAAGCCTACCTCAAAAGACAAATAAAGTTATGAACCGAACACAATTTTGGACGGACGAACGAACGGACTGATTACTATAGGGCGTCCACCACTATGTGTTGGGGCCTAAACATTGTACTTTTTTATTTTCAACACTTTAAAACGAGGACATTAGTTACATGCTTGATTTGAGCATGCGGGCTGTATCGCCAAAGTGGGTATAAATGACCAGCTTATGTGTACTGAGTGTTGCTATATATTGGGATACGATGTTACTATGTGAATTTTAAAGCAATTTTATTAGTGATATCTAATAAATAAAATTAATATTTTATCAAACTTTATATGTATTATAGCTGTTTTTTGTGTTATTTAATTTAATCTTGCATATAGTTATAGATTTTGAGACTTGCATTCAAACATTTTGGTTTTTTTAGACATTATCTGAAACGCCTTCGTACATTTTTTCGGCAAAAGTAGTTGTCAGAGAGCAGATAGAGGGCATGGAATTTCTCCAGGATAATATTTTCGATGTGCAGTGCTCTTACACAGTTACAGCCAAAAGTGGCTTTTCAGTTGTAATGGAAGATGCCCCGTAAGTATCTGAAAGACCAATTTAGGTTCCAAAAATTAATGTAAACTTAAGGTTTTTCTTGCCTGCATTTGTGTCTATAAAATGCATAAATGAATTTAATAACTCCACAGGGAGTAGGGTATTGTGTGGTAGATAAATACAGATTGATTTATCGTTCTTTCCAAGTACAGTACCCACAAAAACTATCAGTGTAAAGTCACTTAAACATGTACGCAGTTTTGAATTTTTCAATGTAGACCCAACGCATTGAATTTCATAGATTAATCTGATAAAAAGTGACGGAAACAATATTTGGGGGCGTTTATTTTCGATTTCCTTAAATTGATAAGGATAGCCAGTTTTCCTACCAATGGTTGGGTGGGTTACAATAAAAAATGGATCCTAACGATATAGCTGGAAAATTAATGAAAATGGCGCTAAACACCATTCAAACAAACATATATAAATTAGGTCCAAAAACATTAAAATATAATCAATAACTAAGAAAGGGATTGCTAATGTGTATCTTTGTATAGATAAAAATTATATTAAGATCTTACTAAGACCTTTAAGTTTTTGCTTACAGAGCATCTAACCCTGTGGTTGTGGCCCAGCCTAGTGGTCCAAAAGCCCAGTCGAATTTCACTGTTGAACTGCGATCATATACTGGAGCTGTGCTGGTTAGTCCAAAATTGGGAGATCTTGTTATGTTCAAAGCAGTTATGACGCGTAAGTAAACATAACCTGGTATCCTGGTGCAATATTTTTCATTGATGCAAGCTTCACTTCAAATATAACACCAAGCATTTTCATTGGTTGATAATATGACGCCATTTAATATCACATGCACATGCCAATCTTCATTAAATCTGGGAATACATTTTCTTTATAAAATTTAAATATAAATTATATTTTGCCTTTACGTTTAAATTATGAAATCATAATGTAAACTCAGCTGAGAAATGTAAACATTGAACGTCACAAAGAGAATTACGTCATAATACGTTCGTTCTACTTGAACTTATCTATAATACTAATGGTCAGTCTAGAGAATACTCGAACGTCAAATTTCAACGCTGTCACCGTTGAAATCCAATGCTCCTGACCTGACGTTATATCTGAAGGCCGCTTAGGCCCATGAGGATATCATCGTCAGGGTACCAGAATAAAGTAAACACTGCTATTAAATACGTAAAATAATTTCTGCTATATGGTGAGCAGAGTCTTGCTCACGTTATGGTCAAATCATTGTTAGTTTGAACTAGAATCGCTTAAAAAAAATAATTGGTTGAATGTTTTCTGATACTTAAACATTCAGAAAAATTGCAAATCTGCAAGATAGTATATCCAGGAAGATTTATAGCGCATGCGGTTTATCATTAATTAACCACCTTAATAGTGATTGTTTGGGGGTAAATTTGGGGGTAAATGTCTATTTAATGTCTTTGTTAAGCATGTTTGGAGGTAAATTATAGATTAAACGCTGAAATCGTCAATTTTTCACCTATACATAATAATGTAATGATAACCAGACAAACGGATCTCAGTACTATTGAATATAGAAACACCTTAGTATAGAACTATGCCACATACCCCCAAACCCCGTAGAAGTTTTATCTCGCCGGCCGGTCGGCAAACATTACACGTCCGGCGGATGAAATAAACCGTTCAAACGATTTAAAAATAAATCGTTGTAGCGATTTAATAAACCGTTCAAACGATTTAATAAATCGTTGTAACGATTTCCTAAATCGTTGTAACGATTTCATAAATCATTGTATTTTTTTTGCAACTAGATTTTGACAATGTTAATATATTGTATTATTTTGAGAGTAGTATTTAACAATTAATATATTTATTACAATTCGTTTATTTTGTTTAGCTGCGGGAAACGACAGTGCTTTCACCGTTAACACTTGTCAGATATATTCAGATGGTAAGATTCCATTTGAATCGCCGGTCATTGTCAATGGGTAAGTAAAAGACATAGGCATACAGTCAAACCAGTCCAAAATCTTTAGGTATCAGCTAGATCTACAGTCTCTCTCTGTAGTTTTTAATTCAATGTGTCTCTTCAAGTCAGCGTTATAGTTAGTACATATTTGGTCAGCAGCTAGATCTATAGTCCCTTTCTGTATTTATTTTGCCTGTATTGGTTCAAGTTGGCGTTATAGTTAGTATACCTGTACCTGCATCTTTAGTCAGCTTATCTATAGTCTCTCTCTGTAGATTTGGTCAGCAGCAATATGTATAGTCCGTTTCTGGACATTGTATTTGCCCGAGTCTGTTCAAGTCGGCGTTATGGCAATACTAGTATGTATGGTCACTCACTATGAACTTTATTTGACTGTACTTTTTAAATCACCGAATCTTTGGCCAGCGGCAAAATCATCGGCATCACTATATTTGACGGTATCAGTTTCATTTTGCAAAAGTATTTTTCTTTCAGATGTGGAACCGGATGGCCATTTTTGAAGACTGATGGATTTACTATGAAAGGATTAGAAGGAAAATCTCCAAATTTTAAGCTCCCTAGTATTCCGGGTGGTGGTCCACTGAAAATAAAATGTAACTTTTTCGTTTGCCCACAAAAATGTGACGGGGTAAGGTCTACTTTTAAATTTAAGTTTTTACGCTGTACATTGCAAAAGTGTAGTTTAAATAATCGCCTTAATATTATTACTTGAAAAGACCCGAAAATGTTTATAAATAGAGTGGACAAATAAAAATTCGTGTGTCATAAGTACATAACACAATAGAGATGGTATTTCAAGCATGAAAGAGTATATTTAATTGTAACTCCAAGAACATTAAAAATTGCACAAAAGGCATTATTATCAAGCTAATACACAATATTGCAGTTCTCTCGGTTACAATATTACTGGTATATCTTCCAATGGGTATCGGTGGCAGACTGGTCAAGATAGTTAGTCGTCTACTATTGACCACTTGCCTGTAATCACCGAGGTTGCAGGTTGAAGTCTCACTGTGGGTATGGTGTGTTCAACTCCAATCCTAATGATTGCCTCTTTTTCCGACCGCAGGTGGAGGCTTTTTACGTGGCACTCTGGCTTTCGCTGCAATAAATCTGAACACAATGTAGATGTAAAATTGCTTAATGGGGCGTTAAACCCAGCTTACCTTAAAATGGCATCTTTTGATATTTAACGCCGAACGTAATGAACATTAAATTTAAAATTAGAATAAAATCGTACTGAACATTACAGTCAACACGATTCTTCATTGATCCTTTGTTCTCTATGCAGAAAAAATATTCAAATGAATTTTTTGCGCAGTTTCATTTTCAATATGCAATCAATGTAACAGCCTTTCGTACGAACGTTCATGCATGTTAGGTTGCATCCGTTAGCAAGAGTTTGACTTGAAATCACTCTTCGGGAGGGGGCCTCGGTGGCCGAGTGGTCAAGGTAGTTCGTCTACTATTGATCACGTGGTCTGTCAACACTGAGATTGCGGGTTCGATTCTCACTGCAGGCAGGGTGTACTCGAGCCCAATCTTAATTGACAAGGATTGCCAGTTTTCCTACCGCAGGTCGGTGGTTTTCTCCGGGTACTCCGGCTTCCTCCCCCAATAAAAACTGGACGCCATGATATAACTGAAAAATTGCTGAAAGTGGCGTTAAACATCATCAAATAAACAAACGGGACCTCGTTGGCCGAGTGGTAAAGTTAGTCTACTATTGATCACGTGATCTGTCAACACTGAGGTTGTGTGTTCGAGTATTGCTGCATGCAGTGTGCACTCGACTCCAATCTTAAATGGATTGCCAGTTCTCCTACCGAAGGTCGGGGGTTTTCTCCGGGTACTCCGGCTTCCTTGCGCAATAAAAACTGAACGCCATTATATAGCTGAAATTGCTGAAAGTGGCGTTTAACACCATTCAAACAAACAAAATCAATCACCTGAGAGACCGGGGTTTCAGATTGTTGAAATTCGTCAGAAAATCGCTTATAAATTAAAATTATAATATTCGCATCGATATATATAAAAAGTATTTTTACTCTATCCTCTCTACAAAACACCACACGTTCCGTATTCAATACCCGACGTGATTGACGGAAACAGCAGCCCAAAATAGTGGAATAGTTCATCAAACGAGCAAGTCACAAGCTTCGGGTTAGTTCCAACAATGCAAACAAAATCACAATGCAAAGTCATAGATTAAAAGTTATATCAGCACAACTTGATATATGTATGTAGAAATTAGTTTTCCAAAAGTGTCAAAAAAAATGATGACATAACTTCACATCAGCCGTAAAATCTACGTTTCGTTCGAAATGTTCAAAAATAATTTGCGATTTAAAATTTATATACTTAACCATATTCCCTACGCCTGGCTATCTTCTTGTTAATTTTCAAGTGTGAAAGAGTTGTCTCGAGTTACTTCGGACAAGGTGTGCTCGACACCAACATAAACAACAATAACTGCCAGTCAGTTAGCTGCCGAAGATCGGATCTTCGTAGGCTTACACCAGGTACACAAGCTTCCAACTCTAATAAAAATGGATGCCATGCTATGCATTTTTTAGCTTAATTGCTGAAACTTCTTTTGTTTCAAATACGTACGGGTATTTTTGTAAACATTTTGTACTTATATTAATATTTATGAAGTTAAAATACGTATTGGTATTTTGTAAGATATGTCACGGCATGGTAGGTACTTAAGCAATATTTATGAAGTTAAAAATTGACATGAACTTGGTTTTTTCTCAGTATATATCAATGAAATTTCCACAGTTGGTGTTAAATTCCAATCAATCAGTTCAGCAAGTCCTGAATTATTAGAGGTTAAGCAAAAAGCCAATAAAACATAAGGATTTAAAGGTATTAATTTGTTACAGTGTAAGTTATTTCCATCTATAAATTATACGCAAATAAACGACAACCTGCATATTACTTTGTTTTTCAGACTACATGTTTGAAGCCGGCATAAGAAACTGTGAAGCATATTAAATGAAGACTGTGTCATGATAGGTCTTTTCGGTTGTTTGCTTTATACTGTTTAATAAAAGTTATCATCTGAATAAAGACAGAACATGTAGCATATTCAAAATTTTACTGCAGTATATTATATCAATTTACGTGATATTTTGGTTGGGGTTTTTAAACAAATATTTCACCGACTGTAAAACATATGATTTACTAATTGGTACCCTAATATAATGCGACTTGACGATGACCTCTTGAACTTTGTATATTAATGGTGACCTGTTGTCTATATTAATGGCGTTGCATGGTTTCTGTGATTACAGTGGTTAACTATACCTCTATTGGTTTGCTCGCTTTCGAAGGAAATGCATTGTTTTTCAATTGTTTTCTCGCGCGGAGTGCCTGTTGTCACGTCTTTGCAGAATTTGATACAAACCTTATATACATTCGAAACAATTTTTTTGCCTGAAATTATCGATTTTGAAGCAAGCAGTTGCCAATAATGCGCAAGGTAAGTGTACAGCATACATTTGTTGAGTAATTATTAGACTGGAGGTTCAACGTATGTGGAACGTTTTATATGGGATTTCCACAATTATGTGCATTATGAAGTTATCAGAAGATAATGTCAATTTATCGTTAGAAAATTTGTAAGGATAATTTCTATAATTGATAATATACAGTTTCAATCGTCGCCAGTCCTATAAGATTTATCGTTTTCTATTGATATTAGCAAGAATTTGTCCCAAAGGCACACCGCTTGCGACAAAATTGTTGGGAAACAATTTTTCCGAATTTCTGCATTAAGATTAAGGTTTCAATGCCTAGCCATTGTGGCCAGCCTAAGATCTTAAGTACATCAATAATAAGCCACCGAAGGTCAGGGGGGTTTCGAAATATGTCTGCGACATACAATTATGTGTCCAATCGTAATAGGCAAGGATTGCAAGTTTTCCTAACTAATGTCGGGATTTTTCTCCTGATACTCCTGCTTTCTCCCCCAATACAAAATATTCTCGATCACCCAGACGAAAATAGAAGTGCGTCTGTGATCACGTTGTAGTAGTTTCGTTACCAATAGGTGGAGACAAAACAATCATATACGTTTATACGTTTCATTATGCGTCTCTATTTAGCAATAGTATTTGTTTAATTAATTGATAAAGTAATATGTAATAAAAAAATATTAATGGTTATTTTTTTATACACTTCGTGGTATGAACTGAAGTAATTTTACCTTGGAATATTATCGGATTTACGATCCGGACTCGTTAATTACCTGGAATAGTGAAAGTATTAATCTGTACCACGGTCTCGAACTTCTCGTATATAAAATTCAAATGTATGAATTAACGATATAACCCGTACGTTTCCCGAAACTGCACTTGTTAAGGGACTAAAACATTCAAATGTTGTACTAATAACTGCGAATTTTAATATTGAACCAGGCACGAAAATTGTTGAACTAGGAACAGCGAATGTTGAACTATAATCAGAAAGTTTTAATGTTGAACAAGGAACTAAACATTTTTAGCATTGCCCCATGAACTGCAAATGTTGACTATGAACTACGAATGTTGAACAAGGAACTAAAATTTTTCAGTATTGCAGCATGAACTGCAAATGTTGACTATGAACTACGAATGTTGAACAAGGAACTAAACATTTTCAGTATTGCCCCATGAACTGCAAATGTTGACTATGAACTACGAATGTTGAACAAGGAACTATACATTTTTAGCATTGTCCCATGAACTGCAAATGTTGTCTATGAACTACGAATGTTGAACTAGAAACTGAAAAATTGAATTACTAGGAACTAATTGGCCAATGTTGAACTGATAAAAGTCATCGCTAGCCGAGTGGTTAAGGTAGTTAGTCATCTAATATCGATCACGTGACCTGTCAACACTGTGGTGCGGGTTCAACTTTTCTCCGGGAACTCTGGCTCCCCCCCCCAAAAAAAAAACAAACAAACAAACAAACAAAACAAAACATAACAAAAAACTTAAAGTTGCTACATGTAAAAGTAGCATTGAACAATATTCAAACAAAAATAAACAATCAACTTGCCATGTATCAAGTCGATGATTTTTGAGTCGACCTTTATCACTTGATACATTTGTAACGAGAGAAGATTAAAGATAGTACAATCTATCATGATGCTCAACCAAAACATGTAAAACTGTATTGTAATTGGATATCTTTAGATATTATGAATCGTCAATAAATACGGCTATTTCTTTTACTATAAGCCAATATCTCTGACTTTTGTTGACAATTATTTTAAGGCAAATAACTTGATAATTAGGAATTATTTTTTGAACGTCATCAACTGCTAAAGTGCCATTTAGAAAAACCCCTAATGACACTGTATTAAAACATTCAATTTGATTGGCGTTTATTAATTTCACTGTTAAGCACGCCTCCATGCGTGCATTTTCCAATATGTCATTCGGATGTCCTCTAGATCCTGTTAATACTACTATCCTCTTCAATTTCTGAGGTTTGTCAAACAATATATGTAACGTATCATTAGCGTTTGGAGACGAATGAGCCCAAAAATATCCATCGGTGGGTAAATATGACTGTTCTAAAGGAAAGTCCGGAGAAATTCGAAGGGTAGTGAAAAGTTTGGCTGATGGATTGTCGCCCTTTATAACCTTTTTGACATCGTCATCAAAATATTTATCGTCTGCTTCCATTACTTTTCCCGGAAGTGATGAATGATAACCAATGTGACGAAAAATTGTTGGACGTCTTATTATTCGATGATTTTGCAGATTTAAATAATTGGCGTACATAAATAAAAAATCAACAGGTTGAGTATCGTAAAATAACAAAATAGTTTTTGCTAGCTTTTCCAAATGGTCGGAATGAAAGACTTTTCCGATAAATCCAATTTGTGAAAATTCTAAGCTCCACCAATCCTCTTTTTGCTGTAAAATAAAATCTTTAATTATATCAATGTACCCATTTACAATTAAAACATCATCTTCCGTTTGCATGTAAAATTTTGACAAGCCTGCACAATACATCCACAGGAAAGCATAATCCACGTTTTGTTTTGATCGCCATTTTGTTCTTGCCTCGCTATCGTTGAAGGTATGTCTCAAATTATCAAGTGGTGGATAGAAATCTTTGTAGGCTTGGATAACTTGAATCGTATTATCTTTCACTAACGTCGGATATCTACGTTGTATTTTATTAAACATATCACTTTTCCAAGTTGTGTTGAAATCAGCAAGAAAAATTACTATTATAATTTCCGACGTTTGTTTTTCTGTTGTGCTGTTTAGAAGTGAATCCAATGATTCAAAAAAGTAGCTGGTTTTATTTCTTCTAACCGTCGGAATTCCTATTGTAAGATATCCTAAAATAACAAAAAATACGATATTTTATAAATACAGTTTATTTCCCAAATGAATGAAAACATTTTCGTAGTTTAGACTTTTGTTATAATAAATTCTTCAATTTATAACATTAACATATTAAGATATTTTTTGTCAATTCATGACATTATTTTTACAGAGAAAAATTCACATTTTAATAGAAAATGGAATTCGTCTCCATGTTCATTTGAATTACAAAGGTTTCACGTTCTAGCCTCTCGCTGAATATTATTCAACTGTCCAGATTCGATCAGTCTGTGGTTTATTAAAGTTCTAAATTTGCAAAAAGTAAAACAATCTCGGTCATCTAATATATCAAAATAACGCTCAAAACTTAAGGATTCTGTAAATAATCGATAATTTGAAGTTTAAGGAGTATTTTGAGTATTGGTAAACTAGGTTTGTTTAAATCGATCTCGGAGACAATTTGTTACTACTAGTTTAAGCCATGCAATATTTAAAAAAGACTGGTCTCTAAAAATAAGACAAGCCACATCACGTGGTCTGTCAACACTGAGATTGCGGGTTCGAGTCTCACTGCAGACAGAATGCACTCGACTCCAATCTTAATTGACAAGGATTGCCAGTTTTTCTACTGAAGGTCGGGGTATTTTCTCCGTACTCGGCTTCCTCGCCTCAATAAAATCTGGACGCGAAAAAAATGCTGAACAATTGCTGCAAGTGTCGTTAAAAACATTAAAACAAACAAAAACAAACATATTTAACTTACATAATAAAGAAGCTATAATATTAACAAATGCTGGATTTAATTTGACTTTTATCAATATCTGTTTGCTCTAAACTATATATTTGTGACCATAAAATCAACGATATATGCTGGCAAATGTTATGATATAGTACAACTAAAGTCAAACGTATTTTTTAAAAATAACATTCTTGTTAAAATAAAAACAAGCTCACAAAATTGACCAAAGTCTTATTAATTAATATTTATAAACAAGAATTACAAATACTTGGTTCTATGTTCTTCACTTCAAACATTCTTGCATTTCTTTTCCAATTGACATGCTGTCCTGACTGTAAATTAAAAGGTGGAAAATAAAAAAAATAGTATATATAATTGGTTTTATACATATTAACTTCTTAGTCAAAGCTAAAAAATAACGTTATGAAGTATTTGAAAAATAGAAATCGTGGTTGGTGTATAAAATTAATTTGTTTTAATAGTTTTAGCCAAAGAACGAGGTTTGTATGCATTACAATTTCACGGTTTTTCTATCAAAAACAGGTCAGCAAACAAGTTGTGGTAGCTTTTAAGTAACATGCCTAAACCTGAAATTTTATTTTTTAAAATGTTATAAAGAGAAAAAACGCAGTGGTCAGACAATTTTGGACCAACTAATTTATTTGTAGAGCTTATTTGCTGACCGCTTAGTTGCTAAGTTATGTTAAAAACACTAAAAAAGTCAAAGTTGGTGAAACATCGTAAATAAAGGAAAATAACTCCCACAGAACTTTCGTTAAAAAAAACAGAATAGAGCTTGTTGTTCTGATCTATTTGAGGTAATAATTTTTTCATCTACTTTTATAATTGTTTAGAATATTCTGTTTTTAGTAACAGCGACCACGTGTGTTAATGAATCGACACTACGGATGATAGCAGTCAAGTTAAGAAAAAAATCTACTTTAAGAAATTTTAGAAAAACGACGAAAGAACGACGGATGCCTTCTTTACTGGTTAGTTAAAAGGGTTTAAAAACAGAAAATGATGGATGGACATAACAAACCCTACATAAAACCTGCAGTAGAAGGAATCAGGGGTCAAAACTCAGTGGTTTAAAAGTGTAAACATTTCCTGCCCCATATGTGACACCCTTTGTGGTTATAAATACAGAATAGTCTTACTTACAATTTCTAGCATCTGCTTTGATGTTATATGATGGTCTGTGTTTAAACTTATATAGTTGCCTGACAAAAAAAATTCAACATTGTAGAAACATGTATATAAAAAGTACAATACTGATTAAAAATAGAATTCGATGCGTCAAGATAGCCTGGCTACTCCGTACTTTTGTTTGTTGTTTAAATTAAGTTTGAAGCCACTTTCAACAACTTTTAAGACATATCACGGCATTTAGTTCTAACTGGGACAGGACGCCCAAGTACCGGTGACTGAACCCCCGATCTTTAGATGGAAATTAGCAATCCTTGTCAATTAAGTATGGAGTCAAGCAAGGCTTGCCTGCAGTAAGGCTTGAACACTCAATCTCAGTCACGTGATCAATAAGGATGACTTACTACCTGAACCACATGACCGAGGCCCAGTGTTTTCTTAAACTTTCGACTAGTCAGTTCTTTTATACAGACATACCTAAGAGCAGACATTAGATTTGGGTTTCAGCTCTGTCGGTTACGTTAGCGTCGAGCAGTGTTTTTGGCGGAGAAATCGCGAATACAAAAAGGGAACTGACTAATATTGCCCTAACGCCATAAAAAGTAAAGCGAAACTTTTTATGAAGGTGAAAGTACTATAACAATATAGGGCAAGCTAAAGTTTTGATTAAATAAACCGAACAAATACTGGTATGATACTATAGGCTAATTAACTGGTAAATATATATCACAATTTGTGAGTCGATGTTGTCTTGTTTCACGCATGCGTAGAAAGCCGCATTAAATAAACCTGGGACAATGCCCAGAAATATGTGTTAGCTTTACATGGTCTAATTCGCTAAACAGCAAAGGAAAATGATACCCAGGCCATAACGCTAGAAAGCAGCGCGTGTTATACCCGGATCAACGCACTATCTATACCCAGACAAATACGCTAAAAAGACGCCGTTAGCTATACACGTAATAATTCGCTGAGGCCCGGGCCTTAACTCTGGAAAGCAGCGTGTGTTATACCCGGATCAAAGCACTAGCTATATTTAGACAAATACGCTAAAAAGACGCCGTTAGCTATACACGGAATAATTCGCTGAAAAGCAATGTAAGTGATGCTCGGGCCATAACGCTGGAATGCAGCGTGTGCTATACTCGCACTAACTATACCCAGATCAATACGCTAAAAAAGACGCCGTTAGCTATATACACGGAATGAGTTTTGTGTTATTGACTTTAAAGTAGTATTAACTACTAGTATAATTATCAGTATTATTTATGACACATCGGATTTATTGGTGTATTTTAATGCTCTAAATGGCCTTTCATACACATGCTTATTTGTCCGATAAAAACTAATGTAAATCCCGGAAACCAATAATCATCCTTTTATTACTGCCGTCTAGATCCATTGAACTATGTTTTAAAAATTGTATGCAAATATCTGATGATTTAGACAAAACGATCAATTAAACTATGGTATTATTTTTGACGTTTTAACTAAGGTCGATCGAAGCTATTTTGTAAAACATATTGTGAATAAATATTCATTTAAAAAACTTTAAATTGATGTTTTGTACAAAGGGTATATGCACGTCATATTTGCACATAATTTAAACACTGAAATGTAACGTTTGACTAATTTAAGCCTGTGCAAAAATGTAAATACAGTCTGCAGGTTACTTGCTGGTTAGATTTTTTTATTTTCATCCTGCAACCATTATATTTGCTGTACAATTAAGGTAGCCGAAGAATTTTTTGCTTTCTTCAGCAGTGACAATTTACGAATGTTATATATTTCTAGAGAGGAAGTTGGACTCGGAATTAATTTGAAGTCAGAAATCGGATAGAAGTCAACTTTCTTAATGTTTTTCTTAAGACTTAAATGTATTTTATGTTTGCAGGATAAACAAATATTCGTACATAGTCAGAAAATATAAGTTCTTTTGTACTCGTCTCAAAACAGGCGAGAAATGCTCTAGCATTTCTACCCGTTTCTACGGCTTGAACAAAATAAATTATTTTTTTCTTTCGGAGTTATCTGACCCGCCATTGAACAAATTTTTTATCGTTTTACTAAAAGTTATATTTTACGTCAAAACCTAACTAGTTTTGAAGGATATCCAGGTTTCGTATATCTCCTACACTTTCTATCGTAACAAGGTCGAAATATTTTAAATGGAAAACGAGTGTTTCGATATAACAGAGTTTCACCCTTATTTTGTGACATATTGTCTCTTGTTTGTCGCTTGAAACCATCCTCACAAGTCAGGGTTTCTGTGTCCACATATCGTGTCCACGAAATGTATACACATGTGGACACAGAAACCCTGACTTGTGAGGATGAAACGAGAGGAAATCCAATGTGTACATGTTGAGCCCAATGTCAGTCAATTCATTCGTTACATTTCCCTTAACGTATTCTTATTTTCATGCAGTATCGCTAAAATGTTGCTTGTTGGAAGATAAGTAATCAATCAATCAATTAATCAAACTAAACCTAATCCTAGGTATTACCATAAAATTATTATTCCAAATGACGTTAGCGTCATGTAGCTAAGATGTAACTTAACATGGCATTAAATCACCGATCTCTATGACGGGAATTTTCTGTTTTTAAAGTGGCGTTGTACATGGTACAGATTAATGAGAGAAATAACATGTTTCGCTTGGGGTAAAATATTTTGCATATATGACCAATGCGTGGTTAAATCAGTGCATAATGGTGCCCCAATGAATTATTTCTTAAATATTTTCCCGTAATTCAATATTTGTTAAGGTAGAAGCAAATTCACACGATATAATAATAGCAAAACACAATTAAACAGAAACGCCACCTATTTTTTTCTTGTTTAGATATAGATTCTTGATGATGTCAGTGCATGTGTTATTAACCCGACGAAGGTATTTCGAACAAGGACAACACCCGATGACGATATACTTTATTCATCGCCATGTCGGTAAGAAGAGGTTATTATATGATAATATTTTGTATCAACTTTGTCTGAGCACCTTTTGGTGTTGAAAGGATACGATATGGATATTTTCATATCATGCAATTTTCAAATAAATTGCATATCTGCAGGGCAGATATGGATCTCGTTTGAACATAAATAGACTATCCATATCTACACTGAAGGAGGTATGATACGGCATTCGTATTACACCCATTGTCGATATGGTTCTTCTACCTCTATCATTATCAGATATGCAAAAACAAATATATCTTTATTAAATAATATATAATAAAACATTATAATATATTAAGTAAGTATTTTATAATTTTGCATACGTGAAACGAGCGATAGTAAACTAATTGATTACCATATCAATGACTTCCGGTCATATCAGAATACGCGGTAACTGCGTTTGTCGCTAAATTGATTTCCGATGTCGTCTTTACAACGGCTGATTATCAGTTAATCAATGTGTACAGTTTATCTTATCATAACAATATTTTTATAAAGTTATTGATTGTTAGGTTTCCCTACTTTAGCCTGTTATAAAATTCATAATAAAAGGCTCATAAATTGTCTTTTCCATATCTGGGGTATCACTCTTCGACCAACATCTCGGGTTATAATGGAGTCCTGATATTTGACCCAAAAGGTCGTGTACATGCGTTTATTTGTATTTATAAGAGACAATATTTTATGGTCTAAAGTGATAAAACGTGACGAACTCAATTTCTGACCATCAAATCACCAACTGATGCCTGCAAATCTTCAAATACATTACGGTGTTCTTTATTCTAATGCTACGGCAAAAACAACTAAATGAACTGACTAAAAGTGGAATTTTTTTACCGGAAATGACGTCTGCTCTTGCGTTAACATATGACGGCATCAATCGTAGAATTTATGCCATGAAATTATTTACGTTGACCCATCAGAAATGACATTTTATCAAGAATTGCATTAGAATAACAAAAAGATACATTAACGCTCCGTATTTTCTTGATCTAACAGTATTTTTTAAAAATAAGTTATTTTGCTACACAATTTAAAAAGGTTTTAAATGGGAACAAATACGTTATCAATCAACAAACTCGCAGATCATAATTTTGTACTTTATGTATAACAATTTTTAACACACAAAATTTTTTTTTAAATTTGCATGGTTATTTACCATAAATCATCGGCTTCCTGGTTCATTGATATGTACTCAATATTTACCAATTGTTTGTATGTTGCTTAGGTGATAAGTCTGTGCTTGTGTCATTATTTAGTAAATCTGTGTATTTATAATACTAGGGATGGCTTCACGCATTCTATATGGCTGCAAGTACTCTAGGTACTAGGGCAGTTTTAAAGGTTCAATCAACCCAGCGGGTCCTTGGGTGGTGGATAGCCTGGAGACAGAACAAAGTGGATAAAAAAAGGCTAAACTCTAAAAAACATCACTTCGTAAGGGGCCTCGGTAGCCGAGTGGTAAAGGTTGCTCGTCTACTATTGATCACGTGGTCTGTCATTAATACTGAGGTTGCGAGTTCGAGTCTAATCGACTCAATCTTAGGATTGCCAGTTTTCCTACCGAAGGTCAGGGATTTTCTCCGGGTATTCCGGCTTCCTCCCCCAATAAAAATTGCAGAATGTGGCCTTAAACATCATATAAACAAACAAACACGCGGATTATACACGGTGTTTTGTTATCCCTCGATGGAGAACATATTTTGTACTACGGAGAAAGAAAGAAATATATATTTAGCAGTATACTGGTTTTTTTTTGCTACATTACGAGTAATTGGGCCTGTAGCCCGAAGATATATAAAAAACGGAGCTACATTTGTATTTATGTAACGGGTCACGTAATTGACCGTTCTTGCTAAGAGTCACGGGGGCGGTGGTGGTGGGGGGCGTGGGGGGGGGGGGGGTAACTTAAGATACTTTTGAGTACAGGTCTGCGGACGGAGATTTGAAAACCCACCCTATTCATATATTTTCGGATGATTTAAACGGGACACAATCATATATTGAATTATTATATATTTTATTATTACCCGATACCTTATATAAATGAAATTCGGTATTTTTTACTGTTTTCTGAAATTCTCAAATCGTCCACGTTCGCGAACTGTTGACCGGTCAATAGTTTCGACTGTTTCCGATCGCGTACTCTGACGTCATTTTTTCTCCGCTAACTTCACGAGGAACAGTAAAGAAACAAAATGACTTTATTGTCGTTGTTTGGAAAGAACCCCATGACTATTTCTCCATAAATAAAATGTGTTGAAGTATTTAAACAAAGTACAATTTGTCAGTTGAAAATAGCAAAATTTTCTTTTTCCTTTTTTTCTTCTGCAAGTACTGTTAAAACAGTAATTGATCAGGTAATAAAACAGTTATTTCATATGTGATTTGGGAACAGTCAAACAGTGGTCCCTCGGTGTCGGGAATTGTGTTTTAAACTGTTGCCCTTGGCCTACGACCTCGGGCAACAGTTAAAAACACTATCCCCTCCACCTCGGACCAACAGTTTGACTGTTCCCAAATCACATATGAAATAACTGTATAATTTTAAAGTGGAAAACGGTATCCTTTCGAAGTAATAAAAACAAAATTACCCTAATAATATATATTTACATTTAATGACGCCCAAATTTTTTCACAGTAACTTGAGATACTACGTATACATATACTTACTTATATTTCTAGTCAACAGAAAAAACTCCAATACAACTATAAACACTAAAGACGTCAGACAGAACAATCCAAAAAAAACGATGCCGTCTTAAAAATTTCGTGATGATAGATTTCCGCATATTTTGAACAATTCTATATGCACAGCATTCACAACTACGAGGCCCCACACAGGTAAAACTATCAATGAACTGTCACATCTGTTACCGTGTTTTATGTAAAATTGATTATCTGTACTAAACAACACCATAATCTGAAATATCGAGTTTTAACTAAAACACAATACATGTATAATCTTTCACCAGTTATGTCGTGTTAAAAATATTTAAATACATTTACTTTGTACACAACAAATTATACGATTGAATACACAGAATACTTAGGAATTCATATTTAGATTTAAACTGGGGTATATTAAGGGTCGGACTACCTTTTTTTTCAAGGCAGCGCTTGTCGATTTCTTTGAATTTCTTCAATACATATCAATGCAAAATAATGTTTTTAAAAGCCATGATCACAGTCCCTTGCAAGCCGTTTCTTTGCATTTCCTTAGGCTTTTTATCAATGCAAAATTGTATTCTATTATTTTCAGTCCTATTGACTGACTGTCTACAGTGAAGCCAATTTACATAAATGACACTACGCTTGAGCACACATTAAATGCCTACAAAGGATTATTTTACGTTTCCTATTTTTCGCATAATATTTGATAAACACGACGTTCTGCAATACATGTATTTGTTGGTACTAAAACAAGCTGACACTAGATGGCGGATAGGGCAAACCCACTCAGCACGGAACAATAATGGATATATGGTTGTGAGCGTGCAGCGTGGCCGCTAAACATACTAAATTTTACATCCGAAACCATCTCTGCATAACTTTTGGTGTCAGTCAAATGTTCCCATTGGCCTGTCATATTGTTTTTTGTAGACTTGTTCTTGTCCTGTATATATATTTGACATGTTGCTCGGCGGACTTCAGCACTTATTCAGTCATTCACCCGATCAAAAAACAATTATACACTTAATCAAAAAGCAATTAGTAATCCACATCAGTAAACGACAATGGTTGAATCGACTCCTGAGAAAAAGCAATTATTAATCCCCATTAATTAACGAAAATCGACTCCTCATCTCATGAAAACGCGCTTCACGAAAAGGTATTCTGATAACATTGGTTTCTTTGATGGCCACTGGCCTCTACGTTAAATCCAAGAATCTTCACAAAAGGAGGAGTTCAGAATTCGGGAATCAACTAAGACAAACTGTAGCTATAGAGTCATATAAAGGTGAATTTGCCAGTGGAATTTGCGTGAATCTGTCTAATCAACTTTGGGCCAATGGATTAACATTCTGCCTGTGTGTTATTCTCTAAAAAACTCAGCTTTATAAACATTTCCCAAAGGAATGACATTGTTATCAATTTCAAAAATATAAATAATCACAGATTTATACATGTACGACGACTGGTTAATTAGCAGATTAAACCACTAAAAATTATCTCGCAGTGGAGCCTCGCAAGGTGTTGATATTGCAATCGAATCGGTTTTTAATTAGTCGTAGATGCGTGTTGAATCAGAAATATAATAAATAATTTAATTAATAAAATTCATATGTTAAATAATTGATTATATAGTAGTTCCTACTGTATATAGTTATCGTCCAAGGATATCTTGTTCAGTTTAAACATATTCTATTCAGGAAATGAATTGGATTGGATTTCTAAAGTATCAAATGTTCTATGTGTAGCTGAAATTTGGTGGTTTGAATCAGATTTGGGGCCATGCATGGAGGGTTCCAAGTTCTCGATCCTAAAAGCTGCCCAGCTGATAGGCGACGCCTTCTTGTTAGGCGGTTGTAAGGTTATAATATTCAAAGCCTGACAGTGGACCGTAATGGGTAACGTGTTTGGAGAATGCCACACGCCTTGCACGATACAGACATTATTGTAGATTTAGAAAAAATATAGGCTCATTGTAGCCGTTTCAAACGACTAAATTCTTCGCCCATATCCATTACTCTATACTTTTCCAGTGGAGGTTAGGTTTTTGCAATGTGCCATCCTATGTTCCTGTTATTTTTTTTTGTTTTTTTTTAGCTTGTTCTTGTTCTAAATTTACAGAAATATTGATTGCAAGAAACAATTAATCAATCAATCAATTTAAATAGGTTAACTTTTTGCGATGATTTTTTTTTGTTTGTTTGAATGGTGTTTTAACGCCACGTTCAGCAATTTTTCAGCTATATCATGGCGTCCAGTTTTTATTGGGGTAGGAAGCCGGAGTACCCGGAGAAAACCCCCGACCTGCGGTAGGAAAACTGGCAATCCTTGTCAATTAAGATTGGAGTCGAGTACACCCTGCCTGCAGTGAGAATCGAACCCGCAATCTCAGTGTTGACAGACCACGTGATCAATAGTAGACGAACTACCTTGACCACTCGGCCACCGAGGCCCCTTTTGCGATGATAAGAGTATTCTAAATTGACATATTGGTGTAGATTATTTTTTAATGGAGACGAAAGCAGGTTTGTTTCAGTTTGTTTATAAGTTTTATTTAGAATTTAATAATTGTTAGTATAAACATGTCATATTTACCCATAGCAACGTTGCAAACATGTACTTTGTGATCCTTACATAAAATAAGTAAAAAGGCCCCGTCTTACCGACCTTGCACTTCTTATTTGTAACGACTTAGAGTGATTTTTGTATACCATAAACGGAGAGGGAGATAAGTTTAACTGTTCAAGAATTTAGTACTACATGCAGTGTTGTTCACTTTGTTGTGTTCTCATTGGCCCGTGCACAATATTTTGTCATGAATTCAGTTTTAAAACGAGGAAACATTTTTTTCAGATCTAGCAAGATTATATTTTGGTAATTTATAAACAACTTAGTATTCTTAGATATCACTATATTAGATATTCGATTGAAAAGTTCAATCTAGTGAAAAAAAATAAAAGGTCACGGATATATTTTTAAATGTTGTATGAAAATGTATAAATTTCCTACCCCTGAATGTTGATAAATATTAGAAAGATATGCAAATCAGAGAAATGTTAGAATAAAACATTCACAACCGTTCTGCCTAAATTAATATGTGCAAATTCCGCCACCTTAAATACCACCAACAAGCATGAGCACGTACACTAGATGTAAAGTTGGGAAAAGGGTGGTTTTTTATTGTTTTGTTTAAATATGTTAAATCTAAAATATTTGTTTAAAATATGTTTGACAGTGTTGTTATTTTTTTTTTGTTGATGATGGGAGTGGCACAAACAAATCCCTGAATATGAGTAGAATATGCCAGTAACGTAAAATGTTGAATACCACAGAAAAAATGAGAAAATAATTCCTGCTAGCAGCAGAGCATGATCTGGGTTCTATTTTTATATTCTGAATAAGTCCTCGGTAAAAAAAAATTATATGAAACACTTTGGACATAATTGTATTCTTTCTAAACATTTTTAAAAAGTTAAGTACTCACTACAATGTCTGTTAAAACTCCAAAAACCCAAATAACAATAAAATTACTAATCCTAAAAACGGATACCGTACATATCACTTGGACATGTTTCACTTCCGCTCATTCTTCATTGATATTGTTTTATAGGCGTCATAATTTAAGGGTGGAAAGTGCGTTTACGATACATAAAACTATCGAGTGATTTTATTTTTCACACGGTAAATATAAATATAAATATATATATATATATATATATATATATATATATATATATATATATATATATATATATAAATAGGTTCTTCCAAGTCCGTGCCGTGCTGTTACTTGGCCCTGCTCAAATATTCTTATAAACTGTATTGTCTAAAAATGTACGGATCTTACCCCATTTCACCTATTCGTTTGAATGATGTTTAACGCCACTTGAAATCACCAATTTTGCAGTAATATCATGGAGTTCAGTTTAATTGGGAGAGGAAGCCGGAGTAGCCGGAGAAAAACCCCGACCTTCAGTAGGAAAACTTTCAATCCTTTCGCTCATTTCAGAAACTGGATAGACCTATACTTTTTAAAGAAAAATACTATATGTGTTTGCATTTATAATACTGATAAATCATAAAATAAAAGAAGTTTTAAGTTTTTTTTTAAAAGACACAGTGTGCCCATAGAAACACAAAATAACCTGATTCTGCTTTCTAATTGATGTTTATTTTTGTAACAGTTTCGCGCACTAAAGTCTGATTTCTGTTACAAAAATATTGGCTCAGTTTGTCATTCATGTTGTTGTTTAGACTGGAATGTATCAAAGCTATTGCGGATGAAATGCTCCTTAAAGACCAAAAACGGAGACTGAAAGGACAGGCGATCCGTACCGATTTTCCCACATTTTTATTCCCATAACCGCCTATAAAAAATCAAACTACTACGTGTGTACATCTTCGAAATTGCGCAAATTAAAAAATGCAGATTTAGATAGATAGTGTTATTACATTTTTTAATGCAGATTAAAGGTGGTAGTGCAAGCTATTATATATAAAAATGCAGATATAGGGAGATATAGTAAAATATTACATATTTGTGTCTGTATATGTGTCAAGTAATTGTTCAGTTAATAATGGGGTTAATAGTGAGAGTCATATCCGTAGTAAAATATTTTACAACAGATTGCTTATATAAATATCACAAAATGTACAAATACTTTAAAATACAAGAATTTACAACGTAAAGTGACAAAATGTACCGATTTGGACAGATGATTATGAAAATCTGTTAGACTGATCCTTAAATTCAGAACAATATAAAACTGATTAGATTACAGTTGACATACAAGGTTTCAGAAACTAGATTAAAGTGTTGACTGTTGAAAACACAATTGAGAAAATGTTTCGGAAATTTTATTTAAAACAAATAAGCAAGAGATATTTTCGGTTTCTTAAATCATCAGAATGTTTTACTTTTTCATTGATAAATATTTGTCATGCAGTTGGATACCAACTGTGCTCGCTTTCATGGTGACTTGTTTCTATATACTGATGAGGCGGATTTTATACACGGACTTTTAAAATCAAGAATGACAAAATGCTAGTTCTCTCTTGCAATTTAACGTTCCGCTATAAATATGAGGTGCTTTCATTTAAAAATGTAAAACTCAAAGACTATGTTCTAACATCACACTGACCTTGAAAACAGCCGGATCAGCCTATACCTTGAATTATATCAAAATATTTACAATGAAGATCTGTTAAGAACCAAAGTTTGCGACAATTTTCATATCGTGAATTTACAAGGATGGTTTTATTTTCCTATTGTGAATTTTTCATTTTTGTGTGTCAACATGCCAGCAACACATATATATATATAGTAGTGTAAATCTCTCATTTAATTAGATACTCGAATGCCTGTATTTCATATCCAGATTTTCATGAGCAGAAAAGTATCTTAACCAGGGTTAACCTTCTTCTGGATTATGACTACTCCCGGAAATGAATATAATTACCACATTTTAACCCGAGTGATACGACGAGTGCCACCCGTAGAACAGGGGTTGCTTACCTTCTGAAGCACACCCCTAATTTTAGATGGGGTTCGTTTAAGTTTTAGTATACATGTATATTTTGTTGCTCTTTTGTTAAACCATATTTTTGTATCCACTGTTCCCTGAACATACTGCCCGTTATATTCGGTAAGTTTTTCTAATGTTGTTCTACAGACATTAGATGGCGCCTTTCTTAAAATTTAACATACAATAATAATAGGGAATTGTATAAGAAATAATTCATTGGGGCACTAATATATACTGATTTTACCACCATAAATGTGGGCATAAAGGGCCAAGCCGTGGTAAAATCAGTATATATTCTTGCTCCCAGTGAATTATTTCGATTTTGATAGGACATATATATTAACTTTACAACGTAACCTTTCAGTTGAGGACTTGTCGGCCATTTATGACACAAATTTGATTGTGACGTCGTTATAATATGTGAAAAATTCGACTATATATCTCCATAAAGAGTGTTGATCGTTTATGACGTTGATAAGGAATATATGCTCGTTTTACATCTGGGACCTTACTCACGAAGCTTCCGTAAATTCCGCATTTGCAGAAGTGTTTATGGACCATTTCCGCATTGTTTACGGAAAGTTTACGGTATGGACTCCAAGCGTTTAGGCGTCATATTCGAATTATCTTTCCGGATTTATTTAAGG
Organism: Limnoperna fortunei; assembly: GCA_944474755.1. Classification (NCBI taxonomy): domain Eukaryota; kingdom Metazoa; phylum Mollusca; class Bivalvia; order Mytilida; family Modiolidae; genus Limnoperna; species Limnoperna fortunei. The sequence continues at coordinate 47,773,324 of OX104120.1, forward strand.
ACAACTTTTTACTCAAAATAGAAAAGTAAAACATTTCTATATATTGAGCGTCTTCGTTTAATATCACTTAATAACAAACCGTAATTATATACAGCTGTTCCTTGTAAACTGTCATTAACTTGAATATCCAGACACACCTTATACTTATCCATTATTATAACAATATACATATTTGATTTAGAAAATAAATAGATCATTTAGATCATTTACATTCACGTGTTCTTCTCCAAGTATTTAATATCTATCATGGAATACAATAAAGTGACATAATTTGTTACACCTATCTCGTATTTACAACACCGCCCACTTAAAATGTCACTTTATATCAAATCGAAGTAGTATAGTAGTCAAATACTATAAAGTATTTGTAGCTATCCAAACTCAATAAAATATTTTAGCGCTATCATGACATTTAAATACATTACCCACAAACCCCACCTTCCAACGAAAATGCAATCTACACGCAAAGGATTCTGGGTATCCTACGTCAACCACGATAATGGAGTCTTTGATTTATAATTCATATAACTGACATAACTGAATGGTTAAATTTTAAAATTTAATATTTAGCGAACCATTTTTACATAAAATATAGTCCCTTCCACACATTCATTCATAGAATGAGAGTAATGATTCACAATAAAGCTGTTGTATGAAAGCATGGTTATACCCTTTCATTATGACGTCCTTATGACGTCAAAAAGTAGTTTTGACAAAAGTACATCTTGTATCACCTATATAAATGATACAAGGTTTTTTATCACCCAGGTTGTATCAGTCGCTAGTTTTCCAGATTTGGACAAAATTTTTGTTTAATATTTGAAACATGTAGCTTTGCAAAAAAGTATTGTATCTTATTTAACTAGTATAACTTATAACTTAATGTTGCGTGACGTCATTAAGATTAAGTGTTAGCGAGGAGCTCTCTGCAATAAAAATGAATATATCTCCGATATGACGCCCTAAGTAAATAAAAGTACACAAATTCTCAATAGAATTATCCGCTACATGTACTCTAGATTTTCACCAATTCTGGTTTGATTCAGGGAATCAGTTTTTCTAAAATATCAATCCATATATTCGCACATTCCGTTACTATGATCTTAATATCGCCGAAGCTTTACATGTCAGATGATTTTAAATACGAAATCTGCTTAAAAGTAGGTTTACTTAGTATTGCAACACTTGTACAGATTCATTGTCATAGGCCTGTTTAAAACATGCATGAAAAATTGACTGTTCATTAATCAGTCAAGACAGCAATTTCTTTAATGAGTAAACAGGACTCATGATTATCGGTGACTGTAATCCTTAAACATAAAATTTTTTGATCCCTAAACGTGTTACGTAAATTTTCAAAAATAACGGTCCCATTTGTAAAACTTCCAAGGTAATATTCGTCGAAACATTTCACGTGATTATCACTTGACGCCTGGCAACCGACACATGCATCTAATTGCGCATGTTGAAGTATGTCTTTCGGGTGTTCTCTAGATCCTGTAATTACAACGACCTTTTTAACACTTTGGGGTTCATAAAACATTACATGAATAGTATCGTTTATCGCTGGAACAGATTGAGACCAGAAAAAGAGTCCATCTTTGGTTGAGTATGCAGCTTCAATTTTGAATGGTGGCGATGACTTCAAAGTACTAAACAGCTCAGCTTTTGGGTTATCTCCCTTTATGGATTTTTTGGTATCCAAAAATTTACTGTCCACTGCAGAAATTTTTCCATAAAGGGACGAATAATAACCGATATGATGAAACAGACGTGGTTTGAGAACGATAGGTCTGCTCTGGACGTTCAGTGTCAAGAAATATCTTAATAAATAATCTACGGGTTGTTGATCATAAAACAATAGGGCATATTTAGCAATTGTTTCTAAATCACCCGAATGAAATAATTTTCCGATAAATCCTTGATTTGAAAATTCTAAGCACACCCATCTTTGCCTTTGCAAAGCTATGAATTTCTTAATCTTAGTTATAGAATCTAGACTTGTGATTACGTCATCTTCTATTTGTAAATAATATGTTGATAAATGATTGCAATATAACCATAAATATGTATAATCAACGTTTTGTTTTGACCGCCATTTTGTTCTAGATTCACTATCATTAAAGTTACGTGTCAAATTGTCCAATGTGGGGTAAAAGTCTTTTGGCGCGGTAATTATCTGAATCGTATGGTTTTGAACTAACTCAGCATATTTCATATTCAAAATCCTTGATGACTGCTGTCTCCAAGTTTCATTAAAATCTGCTAAAAATACCACTATATACAGTTCTTTAATTAGCTCTCCAGTGGTGGAATTCAAAAGTGAATCAATGGTTTTTATAAGATAGTCCGATTGTTTTCTTCGAACCGTTGGTATTCCAACTGCAAGAAATCCTGCAACGAATATTGTATGGATATTACGACAAACACAATTTATGGCAAATGAACATATTTACCCAAAACTCAACTCTTTCCCTGTGTATTAGTTGTGCCCTCAGTAAATGTTTGAGGCTGTAGAAACCGATCCCAAAACACTCCAAACGCTGGAAACTCTACTTGATGGTAGTACTAAATACACAGCAGACATGAAAAACATGAACCTAGATTTGTTTTTTCTCTCCGCATAAACTATTACAAAAAGAATATACTATACATATATACACATGTATATATAGTTATAGGAACAATTTGAGATAGTTGTCTCCCTTCTTATTAACTAGAGAAACAATTTGAGATAGTTATCTCCCTTGTTATTGATTAGAGAAACAATTTAAGATAGTTATCTCCCTTGTTATAGACTAGATAGTGTTGCGTGTTTTTCTTAATCTGTATACTGTTTTAAAATTAAAGCCTGCTTGTACGAGTAAAAACCAGAATTTAAAAATTACGTAACTATGGAATAAATGTATACTTTTAACGGCTTCCTTTCTGAATAAAAACTGGACGGTATTGTATAGATGTAGCTACAATAATGTAGCTCCTTTTTTTTATATATGGACGGAGCTACAAAGAGGTCCCATTACTCGTAATGGAGCAAAAACACTTTTGGGATTTACACATATTTTCCGCTATTTAACCTTTGTCTTTATTAAATAAATATGTTTTCTTTCCTCCGCCATTCTGATATGTCTACAATGTCTAATTAAATAATTTTAACACTTTTTCGTAATCGTGTCATTGTTGACATAATTAAAATTGTGGAGTGTAGAATTTCAGAATCGTATCGGTAAAATTTGTAATAAGGGGACATAATCATAATGCAAATGAATACAGTTGAAATCGTCCGGAATTTCATTTTTTACCAAATCGATTCCGATATTATCTAAATTATGCACTTCCGGAATTCATATTTTGTCAACAATGCCATGATTACGAATAAAGTGATAAAACTAACGAATACGGTGTTGTGGAAATATCAGTTAAACTGCAAATACATAAAAAAAGTATGTAGCAAACCAGGGAAACAGTTAAATTGCTTATAAAATGCATAAAACCCCCGGGTGTGAATCACTCCCGGGCTGCTCCATTACGAGTAATGGGACCGCTTTGTAGCTCCGTCCATAAAAAAAGGAGCTACATTATTGTAGCTAGTATAGATGCAGAATCGCTGATATTTGCGTTGACCCCATTTAAACAAAATAAACTAGAATATTATAATGGATAATATTTAACATATATTTGCATTAACTTACTTTTTAATATGGTATTATGTGAAGTTATGTTCCTTGTACTGGCTAAATCTGTAATCTAAAAAAGAATATAGATTTTTTAGTTCATTTGACATTTCTTTTTCATTTATTATATAATAATATTTTACTTCAAACACAAATCTGAAGTTTTTATTGGATAATTAATATGAGTTCTTCCAATCTGTTCATTCTAGTCAACAATATGGCACTACGATAGATCAATCCTAAATATCACACTCCTGTCCATAAAAAACGCCCTCTCGACTTCGTATCGGGTGATATATTTACTTCGTGTGCTATTCTGGGGTAATACCTTCCACTGCAGGTATAATATTCATGGATATCATATGTTTTGTTGGTTGACGTCATACGATATATTATACGGGACATTCATTTCAAGATTTCACAAATTAGCAGAAGAATGTCTGTTAAAGACCACATAAATTTGTAAAAAGTCGGAATATTTACTTGTATAAATTTGATCGACTGCTTACGTCGTATTTCTACTTCTGAAGAACATGTAGTTAAATCGACTTGTTCTATTTTAATTGTGTTTTGACTATTTGGCTTCTGTAGTGCATTTGCCAGTCTCGACCAGGATGACAAAAAAAAATGCGAAACAAATTTAGTCTAACAATAGTTGACTGTGAGCACGCTAACAAAGGGATACCACCCGCTTCGCTTCAAGTCCAATTATCTCCCCTGAATAATATCCGACAGCAACGAAAATTCTTCATGCACATCTATATATGATGTACTTCCTTCATATAAAGTATCATCAAAATCTGTCAAACGGTTTAGGAGGAGTTGCGCTTACGAGGTCTCACACTGAATACTATGTTAAAAAAGTCTAAGTCCAATTATTTCCCCTGAATAATATCCGACAGCGACGAAAATTCTTCATGCACATCTACATATGATGTACTTCCTTCATGTAAAGTTTCATCAAAATCTGTCAAGCTGTTTAGGAGGAGAAGCGCTTACAAGGGATACGGACAGACGGACAGACAGACAGAGACAGGATGATTCCTATATACCCCCAAACAAGTTTGCGGGGGGGGGGGATAATAAAATACTATAAGCCAAAAAGTGAAATAATTATGAGATATGGTGACTTACCATATACAAGTGCATGTCGAAGGCTTAACGAAATCAACAGAACTTTTAATAGTTAATTTAAAAACAAAGATTTATTTCGGCTTGAAAAACTTATTACCTTCGTGTTGTTTCGATTTGTTGAACTTGTTGGATTTCGGAAGTCGTTTGTTCTAGTAGAAGATTCTGAACTAGTTTTTTCGTCTTTCCAAAATGTCGTTATTTTAACATGAAGAACTTGCTTATCCGACTTATTTGACCCCTTATACACCATTTAATTTTTTTTAAACATTGCGTGGCGCCTCAGTGGTTAAGTTAGTTAGGCATCTACTATTGATCACGTGGCCTGTAAACACTGAGGATGCGGGTTTTAGTCTCACTGCGGGCAGGGTTTGCTCGAATCCAAACGTTGTTGACAAGGACTTCTTCTAACAATGGTCGGGGTTTCTCATGATAATCCGGCTTCCTCCTCCAATAAAAACTGGACGCCACGATGTAGCTTAAAATTGCTCAAAGTGGCGTTAAACATCATTCAAACAACATCATGACGTATGAGATCTATATATAATTTGTAAAAGATATTAAAATCAATAATCCTACCGTATTTTCTGAGCAGCTATGATTCCAAATTTCATCAAATTGTCTAGTTCATCTTCTACTAGTTTATTTACATTTAATATTTTTGTTAAATTTTGAAAAAACAAAAATGGCACGTTTGTAAGAATTATTTAATGTAGATGCATAAAGCATACAATTTTTATTTAAAGTCGGATTTTACAACTAATAGAAAGCATTAGCTTTGTAGAGCGTTTAGCCGACCAGGTTTCTATAAAACATCTCACTTTTACTCCATATTTATTTTTACGGGATAAAAGTTTACAGTGAGTGAACACCACTTTCATTTGGTAAAATGTCACTCATATAATCTGAGGAAGTATTCTGTTCATTAGTGAAGTGCATTCTTCAGCGAGACATCAACTCACTTAAACATGGTTTGTACTGCTACTCATATGTAAGAAAATAGTAATCAATTCTTCCATGTACTGAGTTGCGTTCTACTCAGGAAGACAGGGATTATCATTATCGTAAAAAACTTAGAACATAGTAAAGTGGTTGAGATCATTTTAATTTTATACCTCTGATTAATCTAGAATAATTATGAATAAATTGATGTTTGTTTGCAAATAAAACTCATTTTGAAATATGTGAATATGTTGCTGGAAACGAGTTTCAGTCATGACATGGAGGGGCGGTCACTGTTTATATGATGTTCATACTTTAATGTATAAACATTCTGAAAAAGACTTACAAGACAACATAGCATCACTATTCAGACTCCAGAAACCGAAACACAATAGATAAAATACAGAAGTTGGGGGTGAGAGTGGTGATAATGATAGTTCTGGCAAAACAGTCTTACTTTTATTGATTGGTAACAATTTAAGCGGAATGATAAACTTTTGAAAGTGGTCAACTGCAGAAATACTATCTTTCACAGTGTAAGACCACTTTCTAATGGTAGATATGTTTTATTGCCATTGCAAAAAGGGAGCCTTAATACCCTTTGTGGTATTGTACCAACTCCTGAGCTGTTTTGATAAAAAGAAGTTTTTCTATTGCATTGTTATAGGAATTTTTAATTTAAACCAGTGTATTGATACATGCAAATTTTGCTACCATGTTTAAAATATATAATTTTTTTTCTATTGTTAAGTTCATCACGTGTTGATGTTTTGTTTAATTCACGATCAATACTATCTGATGTATCAGTACACGTTCTGGGTTTTGAAAAGGTTGTAATTGTTCATGGTTATGATTTAATAGAAATAGTCTTTTCAATCCCGTACTTCAAACATTCTTAATATGTTTGTTTGTTTTATGGTGTTTAACGCCACTTTCAGCTATATCATGACGTCCAGTTTTTTTGGGGGAGGAAGCCGGAGTACCCGGAGAAAACCCCCGACCTGCGGTAGGAAAACTGGCAATCCTTGTCAATTAAGATTGGAGTCGAGTACACCCTGCCTGCAGTGAGAATCGAACCCGAAATCTCAGTGTTGACAGACCACGTGATCAATAGTACACGAACTACCTTGACCACTCGGCCACCGAGGCCCCGCATTCTTAATAAAAGAACTACAAAATCAAGCTATCTGATTGGTCAGGAGTACTTTACTATGTTCTAATTTTAACTAAGAACTGAAAATTGTTAGTATAAAAAGCCTGCAGACGTCGGCAACAGGTTTTTAAACAGCCAAGGAAAGACCTTTTCTCCCATACTGTTAAATTGAAAACAAAGTCATCAACTATATTTTGTGGGGTGGTACTGTACGCAATTTAGTCTCAATAAGAAACTCAATTCAGGCAGGGATATTTTCATTGAAGTTTTCAACCATTGATTATATATTTTTTGTACATGCATTTGACACATTTCCGAATCTACAATTTTATCTCGGGCTTTAAAGACGCCTAGGTTAGTTTGTGCTCTTTGCGATTCCCAATAAACGTGTCATTTTCAGTGGAACTATACACATATTTATTTAGTCTCGTGTTCATATTACGGCTATAAAGCAATATATGACCATGGTAGAACAATCTTGTTACTATGCAACTGCTACGAAACTGAAGAGAAGATTTACAGTCTAGCAGTTCTTCTAGTTTTTATAGCTATTGGAATAAATTTAATATTTTCGAGGGGGACTTAAGGTAGTCTATACTTTTGATCACGTGGTCTGTCAACACTTAGAATACGGGTTCGAGTCTCACTGCTGGCACTGGTCACACGACTCCTCTATAAATTGACAAGGATTGCCAGTTTTCCTACCTAAGGTCGGGGATTTTCACGAGGTTCTCCGTCTTCCGCCTCCAATAAAAGTACTGGACATCACGATATAGATTAAAATTGCTGAAAGTGGCATTAAAACACTATTCATTCAATCAATCAATATTGTTCGAGAATGTACCATGTATATATTATGCAGTACCCAATTAAATATTTAGACATGTTCGATTGTTTGACTTAGTATTAAAAGAAAATATGTAAATAAAGTTGAAATCGACCAATGGAAACTGTGTTTATACAAGTGCCCTATGTAATTAAATATTAATATATTTAATTACACAACAAACTGATATTTTGTCGGGTCTTTAAACAAACGACTTAAAGTAGTAAAAATAGTTAAAAACTCACTTACATGTACAAACTAACTAGTATTATTTTTTTAAGTATCCGATATTAAACTGGGTTGTTATATTTTCCGACCTAATACAAAATATAAAAGTACTATCTCGCTGATAAAATAATGCGACATAAATGTTCATCTCGTTATAAAACAATGGTAAACCACAGCCTCCGTGAATTATTTCTTAATTTTATAATGATCTAATGTGAACACACACACACATATAGTGTAATACATGCTTACAACTGACAAGATTTTTGAAGAATTCGTGTTTTCACTTGACTGGAATCTTCGTGTAAATTTGAGGTTCATATCACGCAGATTTTTGTCTCTTTGCTCGATATCTGAAACACAAAAGTGCTCTTATAAGTAATGATGAGATGAATGTTCAACGGGGTTGTTACCTTTAATTAAGTTTTGTTCAAAATGACGTGATAATTATTATCAAATAAGACCAACTTATATATATATATAAGTCTAGAAGATTATGCAACGATACAAATGACGGTGTTTCTGGTCACAAATTTAGACAAAGACTGACCAACGAATGGCCTTAGTCATTGAATGTCAATATAAATAAATGACGTAAACAATTCATAACATATTGATCTTAAACTTTCTCATTTCCAACTTAACCCAAAATAGTTGCTTCCCAGTCCGCCTGCCGCGGACGTGCCGTGCTGTTTCTTGGCTTTGCTCAAATATTCCAACAAGATTTAATCAAAATTACCATGGTGACAAATTCATTACGCCAGACGCGCGTTTCGTCTACTTAAGACTCATCAGTGGCGTTTAACTCTAAATGCTTAAAGTATTTTTTCATTTGGTGATCGAATAATATAAGTCCATTGGGATCTTGTAAATACACAATGCAGGTAGTTCATAATATTAAAAACAAAGTTTAAAGAATATACCAACCAATAAGCTTATTAAGTATCGGATCGACAAACATGAAGATACAGCATAAACAAAAAATAATATACAAGTCTAGAAGATTATGCAACGATACATAAGACGGTGTTTCTTGTCACAAATTTAGACAAAGACTGACCAACGAATGGCCTTAGTCATTGAATGTCAATATAAATAAATGACGTAAATAATTCATAACATATTGATCTTAAACTTTCTCATTTCCAACTTAACCCAAAATAGTTGCGTCCCAGTCCGCCTGCCGCGGACGTGCAGTGCTGTTTCTCGGCTTTGCTCAAATATTCCAACAAGATGTAATCAAAATTACCCAGGTGACAAATTCATTACGCCAGACGCGCGTTTCGTCTACTTAAGACTCATCAGTGGCGTTTAACTCTAAATGCTCAAAGTATTTTTTCATTTGGTGATCGAATAATACAAGTCCACTGGGATCGTGTAAATACACAATACAGGTGTTTACAAACATCATTTGCAGGCGGAGAAATGTAATCCCATGCACAGTGGATGGGGAATGACGTGTGTCAAAGTTTAAATCTATGAACCAGTTATGTTCTCTGTCCAAGAACATCCTCTGCTATTTCCGCCTACGTCACTTTATGGACCCTTGCATACCTGTTTTAATCGACAAGAATTACCCGAGCTAAGAATGTTATAAGTTTCTACATTCAACATTAAAAACAAAATATATTCCACAATTTCCTTAACCAATTCCTTTTTTCAATATTTTTAGCATTTTGAAACGACCTTACTTTTACTTTTAATATCGAAAGCCGTAAATGTACAAGTACTTAACTGATTAAATGTTTAACTAGCAATATCTGACACAAACCCTACTTTCAACCATTTGTCGGAACTCACATAGGAAACATTGTATACATGTTACCATGTACACTGACCCAGGACACAACATAGTCATTCACAGTTTATTGGGGCCTCGATGGCCGAGTGGTTAAGGTAGTCGCACTGCGAGCAGGGTGTACCTCGACTTCAATTATAATTGACAAGGATTGCCAGTTATCCTACCGAAGGTCGGAGGTTTTCTCCGGGTACTCCGTCTCCCTCCCACAATAAAACTGGACGCCATGAAATAGCTGAAAAATTGCTGAAAGTTGCGTTAAACACCATTTTAACAAAAACAAAACACAGTTTACTAAACTTAAGTAGCGCTGGGTACACAATACCCATCCCCCGTCTCTGATAAGGTTATACAATTTAACTTTGCAAAAGGTCATCATTGACAAATAAGAGCTTTGTCGTATGATTTACAACATACAGAGAGTGTGAAACTTCACTTATCAAAAATTTGAAAATTATTAAACCCTAATTAGTTGATATGTGTTCCGAAAAAATAAATAGTAATAATAATAATAATTGGTGAGTTCGTTACCATTTGTCAAACCGTGATGGTTACAATTTTATTTCATTTAATAAATATTGTTAATCGTGAAGGTTACTACGTCATTGAATTAAATATGATAAATATTATAAACACGTCAAAATAGCATGTACATGTAGGTTGTAATACATTATATAAACGTTTAGAAGTCCGAATGTGTTATCAACGCAACCTGTGGTTTTGCCAGAGCAACCGCTGACAGGGTCGGATACAGGATTTTCGAAAAGGGGGCGTAAAGAGGACTTTGGAAACGGAGGGCCACGAACAAGGTTTTTTAGTGTTCAGTAACCTTTATTTGTTCAGTATATACAACAGAGATATCATAATAAACGAATAAGTACCCGGCGTTAATGCATTAATTTATGGCGAGGACGAGCGGGGATTACATTTTTGCCTCCTGGCGCTGGTTGTTACCCTCAATGTTATCTTTTTTTTTCCTCTCTTTTTTTAAAGGGGGGCGTACGCCCCTACACCCCCTCACTGGATCCGCAACTGGCTGAGAGCCTAAAGCGACCCCACCATAATTCAGGTCCTAGGTACGCCTGGCTGGCCACGTTTAGATTTTAACTGGAACACAAAAGACCAGAATTGTGACTATTGCTTGTACCATATAATATCATATTACATAATGATTGTATATTCAAAAACATTATAGGAATGTATATATGTGTCTAGAATTGTTAAAAGAACTACACAGGTATTATTTAGGAGGACATACGTGTATATTAAAATGGTAAGGTAAGATAGTTAAATAAAACGGACGCAGTATGCACAATTAACAAGAACTATGATTAGTACAAAATATGGCCATCTTTAGATTATGTTTATGTTTCATGTTACAAACTCGTTAAATTAAAGCTGTTTTTTACTTTAAATTAAGCTATTCTGGGTATCATTGCAATATACAGCTACAACTACACACACAGGTAAAACGGCACTAATTCATATACATAGCGATATTGACATTTCAGTGATTTGCATACCTGTTTTAATCGACAAGAATTACTGAGCTAAGAAATTTATAAGTTTCTTTATTCAACATTGAAAAATAAATATATTTCATAATTTCTTCAACCAATTCCCTTTTTTTTTACTATTTTTAACATTTTGAAACGACCCTTCTTTTATTCTGACACAAACCCTACTTTTAACCCTTTGCCGGAACTTACATAGGAAACACTGTATGCATGTCACCATGTACACTGACCCAGAACACAACATAGTCATTCACAGTTTACAGGGGCCTCGATGGCCGAGTGGTGAAGGTAGTTTGTCTACTATTTGATCACGTGGTCTGTCAACACTGAGGTTGTGGGTTCGAGTCGCAATTCGGACAGGGTGTACTCCACATCAATCTTTACTGACAAGGATTGCCGGTTTTCCTACCGAAGGTGGGGGTTTTCTCCTGGTACTCCGTCTTCCTCCCCCAATAAAAACTGGACGCCATGAAAAAGCTGAAAAAGTGCTGAAAGTTGCGTTAAACGCCATTTAAACAAAAACAAAACACAATTTACTGAACTTGCTCAAATTGTCAAGATGTCGTATAGAAGTCGCATTTAAATTGCCTTAATTCTAAAAAAAGTACTGCAATGTTATTTTTGTCATTGGTGGTTATATACGAAATATAACTAGTAATCTTTATATTAGAGGGAGTAGTATGTGCCTTTAGACAAATAACATCACAGAAAAAACAAAGTAGGGAAAGACTTCCTTTTGCACCCCCACTAAAAATGAATTATTTCGAACGTAAATAAACGAATTTGGAACTGGGTGGCAGCCACTGGTGAACCCAACAGTGGACACAGTCATGAATTGCCAATTGGGCAAGTGCGAGCAGTGTGAACTCTAAATGTATCTTGTGATAGTCTAATGCATTTTTATTGGAGGGTTCAATTGGAAGTCTTACCCAAAGTAGAAGCAGCAACTACAAGTCGCATGCGTAGTTAAATGAGATTATATATATTTTTTGTAACCATTAATTTTTAACATTTAAACGTTGATAGAAAATTTTCGGCAGCCATGAAAACGATTATCTATGTTTATAATTTAAATCAGTTTAGTTAACTTTATACGTGTATTAAATAAGAATGAGAGACTAATAGCATGTGAATTGGTCTATCAGTTTGTTTTGTTTAATCATATTTTATAGAGGCTAATAAATCAATTAATATGGGCATGTCTCAATTTCTTGTGTGGCAGAGATGAATTCTGACTTAGGTAGATATGTGGCCTCTGTTTCGTTTACAACGCAGCGACCAATAACAAAAAGGGGGGAGCAAGTGAAAGATTTAATTTTAATTAGATTGATACAATATCTTGAAGATGGTCAAGATTTTATCTGAATGTTTTCTGCATTAATTACTTTTATGCTGTTGCACACTGAAACTAATAATGTCAATTTTATTTGTTTACTGCTATAAACATGTAGATAAATTCTTACACATCTAGTGAAGCTACCTCTAGAGGATACTTTGCTTTCATTAACCGATTTAATTAAGTTACATTTGTTTTAGTGTTCAATATATAATCATCCTAATATATGTGCAAGTTAATCTGTCAACCTACCGTCTTAATTTGAATAGAGCAACAATTGATATAACAGTAAAATTGTCACATTAAAGTAATCATAAATGAAATAATTCATTTTATTCATATATACATGTACTTAGGAACAATTATTGTTAAGGATAAATTTTAAGTGGATATAAACTACATTTTTAATGCCATTCTTAAAGGGAGAGATTTCATGAAGCGGTTTCATATAAATATGTTCACCTACTAAGAAGATGTGTATTCTTGCTATATTTTACGACATGCATTTTTAGAACTAGATCAAGAATATTGATGTGAATAATAATAATAATAATAACAATAATAACAATAATAATAATAATAATAACATTATTATTATTATTATTATTATTATTATTATTATTATTATTATTATTATTATTATTATTATTATTATTATTAAGGTTTACTTTTTTCAATATGACGCTTGCTTTCCAAATTCCTTCTCACTTCTGTTATTTTTGCTCTTTTTGCTTCTCATTTTTCCCAAAAGGCAGTGGAAAAAGTAAGAAATATTTCATTTTTAAAGTTTCGCGATAAATTGTTATCTGAAAAGATTCTTCAGAATCGGCCAATGAGATCGAAGCAGTATTCCAAATCTCCAAAATATTGATATCCAAATATATTTTATTTCTATAACATAGCGAAAATGTCAAACACCAAACGCACTGTACATTTTCTTATACATGATGGTGTACTTAGCGCAGATCAAACTTTTAGCAAATAAATTTATCCAATACAGATCGGATATGGCCTCGTTAGACGAGTGGTTAATTAGTTCGTCTACTATTGATCACCGGGTCTGTTAACACCCTTTTTTACAACTAAAATACTTAAACAACTGAACATTGTTAACATTACATACATTGCTACATTTTAGTCAAAACAGAGTCAAGGTTATGACCCAAACCACTCTATGAGCAAACCAATCTGTTTAATTAAAATTCGATCTCTCATCTCTCAAGTTTTGCTGATACATCGCGTCGAAAATAAGTACAGAAGCCATGAGAGGACGAATTCTAATTAGATTGGACAAAACCATAAGAAGATTGAATTTCTTTGTTTAACAATACCAGTGTTTAGTTCGATTTCTTTAACAACTATAAAGCATTGTTTTCGTAGGACAACCGTACATACGTACGTTCCGAATGTACTGAGATTTTTTGTCTTTGTTCAGGGGGCCTCGTTGGCCGAGTGGTTAAGGTAGTTCGTCTACTATTGATCATGTGGTCTGTCAACACTGAGGTTGCGGGGTTCGAGTCACACTGCTGGCAGGGTGTACTCGACTCCAATCTTAATTGACAAGGATTGCCAGTTTTCCTACTGCAGGTCGGGAGTTTTCTCCGGGTACTCCGGCTTTCTCTCCCAATAAAAACTGGACGCCATGATAATTGCTGAAAGTGGCGTTAAACCCCAATCAAACAAACAAACAATCTTTGTTCAGACTATACATTTCATTAGGGTGTCTTCCAGATTGTCCCACTTTTGATAATTATAGGTAAAGAAAGATAGAAAAAGTGATTAACAATGATGGACGACATGGGAATTCTAAGTGTTGGACAAAAGGGAAATGTTATAATGTTTTTTTAAGACTGTCACGGCAATGGTTTAATATAGATAGTTTATAATATAATATATAACATGACAAGCTTAAACACTACTTTATTGATTGATTAACTGATTTATTGTTTGTTTTTATGATCAATACATAATGAGAAAAGTGATATACCACCGGAAACAGAATTTTGATTTCCACTGAAATAGTTATGAGGCGCGTAGTTTTAAGCATAGTATAGCGGGTACAAAGTGCCTACAGAAGGAAGGGGTCTTCATCGCGCAAGAAACGCAGTACTCCGCAAACACTTTATCCACTACGGTTCGCGGTCAGGTTTTTTCCGTTTCGCATGAGACAGGATAAATGATCAAATTCTAAACTGCAGTTGTACTTCAGCTACCCGATTGGCCAACAAATACTAGTAAGCAGAGCTAAGTTAGGGATGAAAACCCTTCATTTGTACGGGGCGGTAGCAATCATAATGGGCAGACCGCCGTTTATGCCACTCGAGAAAAGCCAAGAAATCACGAATCGCTTACGATGAATGAAAAAGGGGAAAAATATGCAAGATAATGGGAAACAAACCAATCTAATTAAAACTATAACTTTACTTGGCTCCCCCTTTTGCTATTTTCACGACGACAACAGCAAAAGGGGGTCAAGTGAAAATATGATTTTAATTAGATTGGAATCAAACTTTTTTTTAAAGGAAAGGAGCATTGATTTGTGTATGTTTATCATAAAATGTGTATAAAACTTAAACGGAAATTTCCGAAGCGTAACATTTTCGCGGACAGGTCTATATCAAATATTTGTGTGAATATAATGGATCTAGGATACTAACAATGATTTCTGGAATACTGCTTTTGATTTGTATTTTATGGACAAATGATTCCGGTTACAAGACACATTTTAATTCTTTTCCTGCTTACTGACAATGTTTACATCAACCATCTTTCCACGTATGATGCATCTAGAGATGCTTAGTATAGTGCTGTCTCTCCCCTATATTTTACGGTTGTCTGATTTGAATATCTAAACATCGTGTACTTATACTGAAGTGATGTAAATAATAACATTAGATATTAAAACATTAAAATTAAAATAACAAAAACGTATTTTTGACCACAAAGAAAAATAAAGCTTTAAGATGGCTAGCTTTTTATGAGAGATAATACTTGTCGTATTATATACCTCACAACTTCTTTCCTCTACCGGAGATGCGCTGTAGCTCGGACACTGGGAACCATCACAGTATAGCCCCAGGGAGAACAGTTTTACCAATATCGGATAAATAATAATGAAAAAAATATTTATGGGGCATTTCAAAGCTCAATTTTTGACCCCAGGATACAAATTCAAAATTAAAGGTATTTTGGTCCTTTTCTCTTTAAGATCATTTTAATGGCAACATTTAACTTGTAAAAATGGATTTGGATGATTAAAATAATAATCTGGATTGCAAACGTCCGATGTACATCGCATGTTTATATACGTTAATTTTCATTTCTTCCAGTTGATATATGACAATCTTAACATCTGGCAAGATATGGGGAGGGGGTACTATTACAGTGTAACTGGACAATAAAAACTGGACGCCACGATATAGCTGAAGAATTGCTGAAATTGGCGTTAAACATAAACAAACATCAATATATTTACGCGCTTGATTTATATAATAGCAAAGACTTTTTTGTTAACAAGGTTTTGGTTGGTGTAATGGGGTTTAACGCCGCTTTCAGAAATTGTACAGCTATGTCATAGTTCCGAGTTAAAAAATCCACAATAAAGAGGCAAATCCTTGTCAATTATATGGTTCGGCCATACCATCTCATAATACTTTAGGCCAGAACATGAACCTACGTGTTCATGTTTGTTTGTTTGTTTCAATGGTGTTTAACGCTTTATCATGGCGTCCAGTTTTTATCGGGATAAAGCCGGAGTAGAGAAAACCCCCGACCTGCGGTAGTAAAACTGGCACTCCTTGTCAATTCCTATGTGATTACAGGCACAAAAAGGAGATCATAAATAATTCATAGTTTTGGAAACTATTAACAACCATTTGTTACAGTGCCATCACTTTGTGGCCATTAGTATTTAATTAACATACACATCTGTAACGAAATATGAGAGTTGGTTACGCCACAGCAGCAATACATTCTTTATCTATCTTTTCACACAATGTTAAAGTTTTATGAGTTATTGAAGGTTTAAAAAAAGAAAAGGTTTTGTAATAACACATTTAACAAAAGGTTGCGTTATTTATACAATGGTGACTTACATCGTATATATAATTTTTAAACAAAAAATATTCTTATATTTAATTATATTTTACTGTACCTCCACTTTGAAAAAAATCCATTTACTATCAAAATGTTTATAAAACAAAAGCAATAAAAATTAAAATGACATATAAAGAATAATATGTATTTATGTTTCCTGTCTGTTAGAACTTGTTCTCCTAGTGTTTATTTCCTCAAATGTCTTCACAATGGCACAGAATTGCAACTAATTATAACATCTGTGGGCATTCCTATACACATTAACAACCATTTGTTATCATTGCATGAAACATGTTTTATTGGTTTATGTAACGACACAAAGACATTAAATGTAATCAAGTGATGTTAATAGAGCACTTGTATTTGCTTAGTCACCGCGGTTAACCTCAGCTTTAGATGAAATAAGGGGAATCGGATATATTTAGATAATTTACAACTACTCAAATATATATGTTATTCAATGAAAAGAACAACCTTTTCATATAATTTGGAAGGGAAAAAAAGAGACCCTTTTGGGCTGCACATCCATATTACCGTACCCCAACTCCAACCCTCTCGTGAAAATTTCATATTTTTGCATTGGTTTTGTTATTGTAACTTGGTGGAAGGGCGATAATCCATACACGTTATTATTGGGAGGTCATTATCCTTTTGGATAGCCTGAGCAAAAGTAACCGAACGGGCGAGACATCAAAATTTTTTATTAAAAAAATCTTTCTTTCACTTAAAATTTCATATATGGGGCATTACACCTATAATGCTAAATTACATAAAAATGGAGAGAAAAGTATACCTATCCACGGACTTTTTTCGGGAAAATTACCTTAAAGTTTAAGAATGGTTTTTCTACTTTCATTTCAGTGTTGTGGTCACATTGTACCACATTACACACTTTAGGAAGTGCTTCCACTGTAAAGACATTGACTGGAAAAAAATATATTCTTGTTCTACAGTAATGCCATACCTTTCAAAATATCCAACTCTAAAGCAATAGCAGTTATAAGCAAAAGCAGAAACAAAAGAGAAAATTGGGACTATTTTTTCATCCTGCCATCTTTTGACATGCACCGGAAATTCATTACATGAATAGGATAATGACCCCTTTAAGCAAAGCCAAAAGTTCCGGATTTCCACCAAAAATTTTTTTTATGTTATTTAATGATTCTGTAAATAAAATAAGCATGCAGTTTGAATATATTGCTACTCAAATAAAAATTATGACAGTTTCCAAAGATGTGGTGAATCCTTGTTTTAGCAATTTTTAACTGATAAGGACAGTAAGGGTATAATTTTTTTCTTCTGTTCAACAATTTTGGCACAACAGTCAAAATATCACCTTTTTATGACAGTACAGGTGTAATAGTTACCAAATAAGCAGAAACACATCTGATAAAAGCAACTTTTTATCAAGTGAGAGCTCATTTGAATATAGGGGGGATTGAAAACAGTCGATTCTGTTGCTATGACGGTATGATATAAAAATTAACATTTTTCCTCACAAATGAAAAAAACTAACTAAAAAAGCTTTTCTTAGCTGTAATGAGTGTATAAATGAACTTATTAAGTAGAAATACACCACAATGGAACTCAGGTTGAGAAGCAAAGGTATCTTTTTTGTAGCTTAAACTTTAATAAAACTATGCACAAAGTAGAGTTATGACTAGTTTTAAGAAAACTGACATATAATTTTTATACAAAAAGACTCATTGGCATCTTTTCAGTCCTTTTTGCATGCCAAGTCACTGAAAAAGTAGAAAACATAGCAACTGACTAGACTGATTGGTTCAAAGTACCCAAAAGCATACTAGATTCACAGACTTTACATTAAAACGGCACATTGCAAATGATGCCTACCCATGCCAAATAATTACCTAGAGGCCAGAGGAATGAATAAACACTACATATTGATTAAAATACTGCTGTATAACCTTCTTTTAAGAAACAAAATGAATACATTTAATCTTTAGTTACAATCTTCAAGGTATGATACATGTTTCTGTCTAGCAATAAGTGCTGGTACATGAAATAGGATCATGGTTTACCTTTATTTAATCAATTTTTGGTCTGAAAGGTATTATTTAATACCAATAATACATTTTTATTTCATGTCATCTTGGGTTCTACCTTACTGTACTCTATAGAATTGTTAACAGTGTGCTTTTTGCAAAAATAATCACTTTTTATGATACCATAAGCCAAAAAGTCAAATTTTACTTCAGATAATGAAACAGACTATAACTATAAAACCTGAAGATATATTTTGCGGAAAAGATGTTTTCCTATAATGAGTTCTGGTACCCTTTCATAAAAAGTACCTGACAAGTGGGATTTGTGTATTTGACCAATTTGTAAATTTAGCTCTTACAGAGGTCATTATCCTTTTGGATAGCCTGAGCAAAAGTAACCGAACGGGCGAGACATCAAAATTTTTTATTAAAAAAATCTTTCTTTCACTTAAAATTTCATATATGGGGCATTACACCTATAATGCTAAATTACATAAAAATGGAGAGAAAAGTATACCTATCCACGGACTTTTTTCGGGAAAATTACCTTAAAG
The DNA here is from genome assembly GCA_944474755.1 of Limnoperna fortunei. Classification (NCBI taxonomy): domain Eukaryota; kingdom Metazoa; phylum Mollusca; class Bivalvia; order Mytilida; family Modiolidae; genus Limnoperna; species Limnoperna fortunei. The sequence continues at coordinate 47,792,584 of OX104120.1, forward strand.
TTTAAGAATGGTTTTTCTACTTTCATTTCAGTGTTGTGGTCACATTGTACCACATTACACACTTTAGGAAGTGCTTCCACTGTAAAGACATTGACTGGAAAAAAATATATTCTTGTTCTACAGTAATGCCATACCTTTCAAAATATCCAACTCTAAAGCAATAGCAGTTATAAGCAAAAGCAGAAACAAAAGAGAAAATTGGGACTATTTTTTCATCCTGCCATCTTTTGACATGCACCGGAAATTCATTACATGAATAGGATAATGACCCCTTTGGGTAGCAGATTTTCATAACGATCTTTCGGAACACATCGATGTTTTACCGAATAAGTATTCCGAACATCAAAAAGCAGCTTGATTGTCATGGTAGCAAAATTTAATACGACACCGGAAATACCAATACTACAACAGCTCGCAATTTCCGCGTAACCGTGTCTTTTTGGGACAACTTATACATGAACTCTATGTAATAAGACCTTGAGTTGAGGTCATTGATTTTCAGTCTTTTTGTAAAGAAATATCATATTATTAAAAATGTGGAAAAAAAATATAATTCTTACCTACTCTAGCTCTGTGTAAGACAAGTATCTGCAATATAATAATGACAATTGGAAGTATGGTACACCCAGATATAATGCTTCGTATTAGTCTTGGCATCGTTAAATATCGTCTCGGCAGAACATGACGTCATTTAATTAGTGTCAAAGTCTTTGCAGCGTTTGCTGAAGCAGTCGTGTAAACTCTGTAATCCAACACCGTTCATGTTCATATTTCTTATGTTTCAATGTTAACTCATAAATAAACTGGTTTATAGTTTATAGGTTATGTTCGTTCGAGCATGATATGTAACAATCGTTATTAAATGCCTTCCTAATCAATAACTGCATCGTATTTTTAGGGCAGGTACGTGGTTTGTTTTTATGTTCTATTGTTATAGTGGTTTTTGTTAAATGATATTCATTTAAAGACTATTTATAAATGCACATATATGGGTATACTAATTGATATTCTTTATGCTACGGAATAACGTTCATCCCATTTCGCTGGGACCCTACCTAAAGAGCTGCCATGCGCGTCCCTAGATTAAGGATGACTTCTAGTTGGGGTTGTCAGTTCATTATTCGGAAAGCCTAGCCGCGGAGAGTGTCCTTACACAATGATGACGTCTTTTGTAGATTGCAAACAAAAGTTGGCTCATTGTAGGCTAAATTCTCCGCCTGTAACAAAAGTCAAAACTTTGTTCCCGTCAACTAATCAATCGATCAATTCTTAACAATGTTTTTTGACGGAAGGAACTGTACTATAAAATTTAAGCAGAGATGGCGGAGAGTGTCCTTACACAATCTTTTGTAGATTGCAAACAAAAGTTGGCTCATTGTAGGCTAAATTCTCCGCCTGTAACAAGAGTCAAAACTTTGTTCTCGTCAACTAATCAATCGATCAATTCTTAACAATGTTTTTTGACGGAAGGAACTTTACTATACAATTTAAGCAGAGATGCCAGCTCAAAACAAGCTCCAAGGGCACCAGCTTTAAAAAATTGACTGAACAAATCAATCAGAATTAACTGATTTGTACTGTAGTAATCTTTTCTATTTATTGTACCTAGAGTTACATGTTAAGTTTCATGTACTTGACTTTTATAATTTATCAATGCATGAATACCTCAAGATTCCAAGTTCAGATTTTGTGGGTTTCCGGTTGTGGCTCATCTTTCGTTCCCAATTTTGTATTTGTGATGTGTTTTGTCCTTATGTTTTGGAGGGGGGCTCTATTTTTGTTTTTGTAGCCATGTCTTTGTCTTCACATACTTATATATGTTCCCCAGCATTTCTACCCGTGTCTAAAACTCGTACTCTTGCATTTAATATTTTCAGACTGTCATTGTACGAATATTGTAAATATATAATAATATCTTCTTTAAATGTGGTCGACTCCAATCTAACTGACAAAGATTGCTTGTTTTCCTACCGATGATCGCGAGTTTTCTTTCTCCACTAGCCATGATTATGCCTGCAGTGAGATTCGACCACGTGATTAATATTATACAAACTACCTTAACCACTCGGTCACCGACATGTTCGTTCTGAATTTTAAGGTGTTTAAACCATTTGGGTTTACGAGATAGCAACGAAAAAAAATTTTGTTAAAACAAATAGCCTTTATATTATATAGTATCTAGTTATTTATCAGTTTGATAAAATACATCCAGGGCTCTCTTGGGAAATTAACAAACTGCATATACGATTATGTGAAATACGTTATGAAATGATTTGTTGTTTTAAATATTCGTGTAGTATTGGCGTCAGCGGTTATTGTTTTAGCATTGTTATACAGAGTACTGATACGGGTTTCCATGGTTTGACCCAATGCACAGAGCTGCCTTTATAGTGCGTTTTCTGGTATCGGACGCGGAAACTCTGTCCGTGTTTGGGTTGGCACGTTATAATACGGAAGGTTGACCGCATCAAAGGTGTGTAGTGCCACGTTGATAAAAACGCCATCTTCTGTTTAAAAAAAAAGAGCAGTGTATTGTAGCCGCGAGAACTCTGATGTAATGTTTGACTCTTGAAAACCTTTAGTTTACGGAATTGATGCATACATGTCCAATTAAAATTTTTCAGAAGTTAAAATAAAAGTGTATAAATTATGCCAATTTATTTGGATCTTTGTATTGATCTATACGCGTTCTCATGTAGATTTTTCTCTCATTTTGCATGCAATAGCATATACATGTAACGAAAAATGGACTCACGTGCGACCAAGAGCACTTAGTCATGTAAATGTGTTAACATGATCGATGTAATGTCACAACTGTTACTTATTTTCAAGTCGATGTTATTGAACTGAGTTTTTATCAATTTGTATTTCGCTTTGACAGTATCAAATTTGTTTCAATGTTAAATATTTGCAGTTGAGATAATGCACAGAACTTTCATAAATCCGGCTGTTTTATCTTATTGAATGGATTTATCAATAGTCAAACACGTTGAACATGGAGGGGTAAAATAAGATTGGCAAAATAGAGTTTATAGTTAGTCTAAATTGTTAAATATTTACAATAGACGATGCGGCTAAACAAGACGTATAAATGGCTAGGTCTGGCGGTTAGCTGCTGGTTACTGTTGTTTATTGTTCTGCCGAGTAAACAGTTTTGTAAGTATAAATCTTTAATAGAGTTGTGTGTGAAAAAGGGAGGTTAGCTATAGTTACTGTAGCAGGGGTTCAGTACATTAAGGCATAGATCCATGCATACATGCAAAACTTATATTTTTGTCTTATTCTTAAATTCCACTTAAAATTTTTTTTTAATTCCATGTGTTTCTGCTCGATTAGACCGAGAATCCTCTGCCGTCCAACGTTTTTTAACATGGATGGGAGCGTGAACTGCGTGGGACCACGGTCCCATCAAAGTTTAAAAAAGCCTTAGACAGAAGGGGATTCTCGGACTTCTTCATCGCAAGTCAGGGGTTCTCAGTCCGCGTTTGATCGATGTCGGAAGACTTGGAAGGATGGATCGATTATAAATATGTAAAATAAATTAATATCATTGTGTCTTGGCATGACATTTGGATTCCATCAAAATACAAGTAAATACTTATTTAATATTGTTTTTATATTTTTTAATGAAAATTAACAAATGAAATTTAACAGTATTTACATCCGGGCAAGAATGCACAAGCATTACACATACTAGTAATATGACGTCATCTAAATAGATTTGAAAATTGGTGGTAGTGCATATATGTTAGTTTATTATTGTGACCATGAGCCATGGATTTAATGTTTTTTCCTAGCACTTTGAATAACTCGTTTGATTTTGCTCCATATAGGCTGCCCCGTTTACTCGTTAACTCGTAAGATTAGCTAGAATTTGCAGTACTATTTTATAATCACTATATTTTACCCTGGGTCTACCCATGCGCGTGTTTCCACAGACAAATTCGTATTTATAAAAATATTTGGAAACATAAATATTTATGAATATATAAGTGTATATTATCTAAACAGGATTACCTTGACAAAGAAGAAATGCCCATAATTAGCGTAGCCTGCGTTTAAGCTAGGATGAGATACACGAAATAAATGTAGTATACATTAGTCATGATTAGTTATTCATCCTCCCAAATCAGAAGTTCTGTTTCGCTCTGTTCGTGCCACCATAATGGTAATGATGGAGCGAACGTGGAAACAGAACCCTTGATTTCTAATATCTGCATGTTCTTTGTACTTTATCAATATATCACCACTTGGTCTCTAGATCAACGCCAACATCTATTTCTGAAAAAAAATTGCGTTGACACGATTCTAGACGAAATAACCTTATTATGGTTTGTTTGTATTTGTTTCAATGGTTTAACGCCACATTCCGCAATTTTTCATCTATCATATTGGGAAGGAACTCGGAGTACTCGGCGCCTAAAACCCCTTAGCTTCGGTTGGAAAACTGGCAATACGTGTCAATTAAGATTGGAGTCGTGCACACTCTTCCCGCAACCTCAGTGGTGACAGGCACTTGATCAATAGTAGACTCACTTTAACCCCTCAGCCACCGAGCTAATCTAATAAAAATAATTGTTGTTGGTCTGTTAGATAGTTTGTCTACACCCAAGATGATCTCCTTTATGTTAATTGGTACATGTATGCGCCCAAACTGGAAATTGTTTAAAAAAACAAATCATATAACTACGACCTACACACATGACACACCAATGCGGAAATATTATATATAATGTACCATTGTGTTCTGTTTAGTGAGTAAAGGAATATCTGTTGTTTTTGTTTGTGTTTACATAATCACGATAATCTTGTTTAAAGATCAGAGATATATCAAGTTAATTAACGTGTGTAAAAACGAAGGAAAGACCTTATCAAAACTTATCTTCATGTAATCGACATAACCGAATAACTGGAGAGCCTAGTGGTGTCTGTTTAATGAGAGGATACATTCCAAAGGGCTAAAAAGTCATTACATTAAGATTCCTACGAAATGTGAATATATAAAACAGACATACTACGTAACAGAATAAAAATCAACTTTCACGTGTGTAGTATGTTAGAATATAAAGTGCACGTTGGAATGTTGATCTATACCAGATGTTGTGAAATCGATCAGGAATCATGATTAGGATATACAGGATTGCACGTGTATTGATTCTGCTATCAATAACTTCACTGCTCCTGCAGGTGTTTGTCGTATATAGAAATCATTCATGTGAGTTATTTTCTTTCTTTCTTTATTTTAGTAATTTATTTAATATTAATGCGCCTTTTCTTTGTGCAGAAGGCATTATTATCAGTATAAATTTATTACGTTCAGTCTATACAATGTAGCCATGGAATGTTCGTTGCATGCTGAGTGTTTAACTATTATGTACAGATCCGTATTTAAAGACAGTCTGGAACCTCTTTATACCACTTGCGGAATGATTTATCTCTCTGGAATCCCTTCAGAGACCTAATTGTTTCAATTATTTTTACAGCCAGCTTTTGTATATCTCAGCAATATCGATTAAATTATCCTCAACGAGAGCTGTAGGTGTGGTTTGCCACAAGTGTGAGACATTGTGGATTCGGGTGTCCCACATATATTTTCAAATGGTACCCACGATGGTACTTTTATCTGCACATTAAATGGAAATAACAATGACTGCTGACTTGGATTGAAGTCGGAATAATGTGTTCGAGTGTCAGTAACATGCCTTACTTCGGACAGTTACACCTGTTTTTTGGGGGTTTTTTTTGACCGACTTTTTAACACAACTGGGATCATACTGGGACGGTTCCCAGTGCTCGACCTCACAAAGCAGCCCAGCGCGTCCCCTGGTGGCGGATAGGGGAGACCAAAAAAAAAGAGTAGGCTCATTGTAGCTGCTCAAAAGCATAAATTCTCCGACCCTACCCAATACGTCGTACTTTTCCAGTGGCAGTCAAAATATTGTATTCTGTGACACATCCCACCCCTTTTTCAATTGTTGTAGTGTTTGTTAACTTGTTCCCGTACTGAATATATCTGAAATACTGCTCGCTGGACGTAAAGCAAACATCTAATCAATCAATCAATCAATCAATCAATTTAATACTATCGCGTATTTCACTCACTTTGCAATAAGTTCATATAAAAATAGTAAAGACAATAGTACATTGAGGTGTCTGAATAGCGGAGTTATCCTAATCAAACAATTCCTATAATGTCGTTATACGGCTGAAGCAATGTTCAGTTTTACAATATTTATTACCATAGGCCGAATGTTACTGCCGTTATAATCCGATGTTGGTTTTGTGATTTGTTGCATGGATTAACTTGCAAAACAAAAGAACGAAGTGATTCACTCCCGCGCTGCTACATTACGAGTAATAGGACTAAATTCGTACCCACGCAAAAAAGTGAGGGTACGATTATTCGTTCTTTCACTATCACAGAATTAACCGGTCTAATAATTTCTCAATACTATTTCTGGCCTGATTTGTACTACTGCGCAAGGTGCACTATTTCTGGCCTGATTTGTACTACTGCGCAAGGTGCACTATTTCTGGCCTGATTTGTACTACTGCGCAAGGTGCACTATTTCTGGCCTGATTTGTACTACTGCGCAAGGTGCACTATTTCTGGCCTGATTTGTACTACTGCGCAAGGCGCACTATTTCTGGCCTGATTTGTACTACTGCGCAAGGTGCACTATTTCTGGCCTGATTTGTACTACTGCGCAAGGTGCACTATTTCTGGCCTGATTTGTACTACTGCGCAAGGTGCACTATTTCTGGCCTGATTTGTACTACTGCGCAAGGTGCACTATTTCTGGCCTGATTTGTACTACTGCGCAAGGTGCACTATTTCTGGCCTGATTTGTACTACTGCGCAAGGTGCACTATTTCTGGCCTGATTTGTACTACTGCGCAAGGTGCACTATTTCTGGCCTGATTTGTACTACTGCGCAAGGTGCACTATTTCTGGCCTGATTTGTACTACTGCGCAAGGCGCACTATTTCTGGCCTGATTTGTACTACTGCGCAAGGTGCACTATTTCTGGCCTGATTTGTACTACTGCGCAAGGTGCACTATAACAACGCATGAATATTTTAATATTTATCAGTGGTGTTGCGAGGGTTTGAATTATGTGGAAGCCTTTCCCTGGGCGAGATGATTGGATCGAATCCCCTGGAAGCTCCAAAGGCCTATCATTTTCACTAAAACTGTTCGTCTCACAATGGCTTCAGAATTGCATAAATTTAAAGTTAAAATAATATATTATCCAAATTGCATAAATTGCATAAATTGCATAAATTTTACATCATACAAATAGAATTAAAATGCATGTCAAAATAATAAATGATCCAGAAGAACACAGCGTTGTATTTCCTATAAATCACGAGTGTAGCAATCTCTTGCGTATGTCATGGTTACAACAATCACGTGACAACAATTAACCTCTTTTTCTGTGGTGAACGTTGGTAGCAACCTCACTTTTAAATTGAAACCAGTACCTTGGCTTTCTATTCATGTATATTCTTGGATAGTTACGAGGGATTTTCTCCGGGTACGCTGGCTTCCTCCCCCCCCCCCCCCAAATAAAAGCTGGACGCCACGGTATTGCTGAAAAATTTGCTGAAAGTTGGTTAAACAAACACAACAAAAACTAATCACAAGAAAAAATCGCGTGTTCGATAAACCGACGTGCACTGCAACTACATGTTTCTATTATCGATTCTTGACTAGAAATGTCAACTTCAGTTGATTCATGGTTGGCAGTAGTAATATTATTTTATTTTATTGCAGTGTCCAGAAATGTCACCTTTGCGAGTACAAGAAGTTACTTTAATTCAAGAAAAGTATTAGAAATTGTAAGTGATGCTATTTTTTAAATGTCTATTTGGACTATTTGTATATTGAACGTGTGTGTATTAGCTTTGTTCGAATTCTGTTTGTTTTAAAATAATCGTTTAGGTTTCCCTTTACGGGTTTTTTTTTGGCACTTAGACATCATTGCCTTCGTCAAACCTTAAATATTTTATCCTATGTTGCAGAATCGTCGAGAAAAAACTAATAACGTCACGTTTTTAGTATTTATTATAGGAATATTGCTTTTGGGGAATTCATCTGTGTATAAACGAGACCAATTTACTTACAAATTTTTAGTCTTCCGCAAACACAACCTTTAATCCTTATAAATCCACTCATATATGTAAGAATATTGTTGCCTCTCATTGTATGGAAATTAAAGCACTATTTTATTGCAACGCGTTTCATATACTTAATCAGTTCGTAAAGAAATCAAACATTACGGACGACCAATAAAAAATGGCTTAACAATGAATTTTAGAATAATAAACTAAACATAGTTTTAGTTTCTAAATCAGTGATCAACTTTTAGATTATTGTGTACATTATTGTTTAAATGTTTTTCAGTCTTTTATTAAATATTTGTCTTTTTTCATGTGACAAGTTCGCGAGGTCTATATATACTATAGATAACATAATTTTACACAGTATTCATTCTTTATTACAGCCTCAGGAGAGCAACTGGAGGAGTAAGGCAATGATGTTTAAAGTTAAAGAAACAGCTGAGCGTAAGTATACTGTTTTTTCATAGAGTTTGGGTGAGTGTATGGGAAAGGGGCGGTGGGCGGTATGGGTTAAAGTGAGAAAATTCGTTATTCCCGCGCACAAAAGACTTGACAGTTTATCCATAAATTTAACTGGATTATATAGATGTAACAAAGTTCAGTTTTTATAAACATTTAAAAACGTTTTGTTTTTAAAATTTTTATAAACTTATGCGTTGTTATAGTTTTTAAAAACTTTATAATGAGTAAAATATATTGATTTATCTCCCTTTGACCTGTGCAACTTTTCTTTTAATCGTCTCTGTAGAAAGAAGTCACATTTTGAATTTAATAAATGTCACATTAATTTGCTATTTCGGTACATAATGATAGCGGACTAAAATCAAATGTTATACCCACGCCCCTTTGTTCGATTTTTGCATTTGTAAACAATTTATGGCTGGTTTACTCATTTTTATAGTTTTTATGGCTGGTTTACTCATTTTTATAGTTTTTATGCCAAGAAACGCGACAATCTTTTGCGTTCGTTTTAATAGCTAATTCGTGTACAATAATATGTTTACCCAAATTATTAAGACAATATCCATGATAGAGGGACCTCGGTGGCCGAGTGGTCATGGTAGTTCGTCTAATATTGATTAGTTGGTCTGTCAACACTGAGATTGTGGGTTCGATTCTCTCTGCAGACAGAGTTTTCCAGACTTCAATCTTAATTGACAAGGATTGTCAGTTTTCCTACCGAAAGTCGGGGGTTTTCTCGGATACTCTGGCTTCCTCCCCCAATAAAAACCGGACGCCATGATACGGCTGAAAAATTGCTGAAAGTGAAGCTGATATAGATTTAATATTTAAGGACATTATGTGTAAATATGGTTAAACAGTTGTCTGACATTACCATTATTTTGTTCCCCAAAAGAAGTTTTGGCAGACGTGTTGTTTTTGTCCAGTTTCTTTAAATAATTATTCTTCATTCTTTTTTCTTTTTATTGTTTCTTTCCCCGTTTAATTTGTCCGCTCGTTTTGTTAGAGAAACGTGTGTTTGTTTGGGCTGATCTGCAATCAACTTTAAAAATGTTTAAGATGACCGCTATTTTTCAAAATGACCGCCGTTGAAAATAAAAGTACATTTCTCATATCTCTTGGATAGGTACTGTAAAGCGATTACAATGGAAATTGGTTAAGTACACTGACAGAGTTGACTGTCCTGAGCATATAAGCGGAAACAAATATGACAACACTCCTCACCCCACCCCCTCCCTCCCCCCCCCCCCAAAAAAAGGGAAGAAAAATAAAAACTTTGTTCGTTTTCAACGAAATTTGGTCTGTATGTAGCTTTGATTTTAGTGACCTGAGTTGAACATGTTGAATAATATACTATCCAAGGTGATTTTGAGCTTGTTTGGGAGACATTTGTGTTGGCTGCAAAACACAGTTCTTACTAGTTTTTACGATAGAGTACATCCTCACAAGTCAGGGTTTCTGTGTCCACATGTGTCCACGAACCCCTGACAAAGTTAGCTAGGAAATTCCCGGGCTAGAAGATTTTCGTATGACGTCAATCCTTTAAAATATCAACTAATGAAATTGCTTGAAAGAAGCAAGTGTTTGGCAGCAGTCATTCTTACTCATTTTGGAGAGTGAAGAAAACGTAACGCAACTAAATAATAACGCGATAATAACAAACTATTAACACTATTGTACAAAATACACTGATTTTCACATGGTCTACGCAACACATCCGTTTGGTTTATTTACAATCGACATCGGGATATCCCCTAAACAAGTCGTGAATGAAAGCGAGCTTTTGATTGGCTACATTAAGGTACGATGTAGCCAATCAAAATAGTGACTTCTAGCCCGGGAATTTCCTAGCTAAGTTTGTCAGGGGTTCGTGGACACATGTGGACACAGAAACCCTGACTTGTGAGGATGGATAGAGTATAGAATTCAATATTGACTTAACCTTTATTCAACGATTTTTTTATGGTTTGTCTCTGCTAGAAATAGTTTTTCAAAATATGGTAAAATGTTTGTTTGATTCCATTTCATTGCAGGCTTTATGACTATTGGAATTCCAACGGTGCAACGACAACATTCGAATTACTTCATGGAAACGTTAGATTCGCTTTTGAATTGTACATCTCAACAAAATATTAGAGAAATTTTCGTAGTTATTTTCTTAGCAGATTTTAACCAAACTTGGAGATATGAAATGTTTAATAAAATAGTCAGACGTTATACAAATTTAGTCCACGACGGAACCATACAGGTTATAGAGGCTCCCAGAGAGTTCTATCCGCCATTAGATAATTTGTTACATACATATAATGACAGTGCTAGTAAAAGAAAGTGGAGATCAAAACAAAATATAGATTATTCCTTTTTATGGCTTTATAGCCAGAATTTGTCAAAATTTTATATGCAAATGGAGGACGACATTTTTACAATACCAGGATATATCGACATCATTAAACATTTTATAGCTGAACAAAAGTCGGATTGGACCTGTTTAGAATTTTCGGAATTGGGATTTATTGGAAAAGTGTATCATTCAAAGTACTTAGAAAGATTGGCTAAAGTAGTGCTTTTATTTTATGAAGAACAGCCAGTGGATTACATATTTTTGTATTTCAACATTTTAAATTTACAGCATCGTAGAATTATACGACGACCAACAATCTTTCAGCATGTTGGATTTTACTCATCTTTGGCGGGAAAGATACAACCGCTAAAGGATAACTATTTTGATGTTATTAAAAAAACTTTGAATGGCGATAACCCGCCTGCTAAACTTTTTACGACACTTAAAACGTCTCCAGATTTTCCATTAGAAATATCTTATTCACACGAAGATGGCTACTTCTGGTCTCATTCGCCGCCTTCTGCGCACGACACCATACATATTCTTTTTAACGAACCTCAGTTTCTTGAAAAAGTTATCATATTATCAGGGTCTGAACAACACCCAACAGACAAGTTTGAAGACGCACAACTTAGTGCTTGTTTAAGTGTACGGATATTGGACAAAAATAATATTGAATGTTTTAATGTTGTGAAATTAGGAAATTCCATAAATGGAAAGATAGTCGCTGAAAATTTACAGACGAAGACAAACATGAACAATTTCAAGGTTACGTGTTTAAAGGTGTCATTTAGTAAAAGTCAGCAGTGGTGGTTGATTGTTAGAGAAATAGCAGTTTTTGTTAGGAGAACTTAAGTTTAGACGTGTTACGTATTGTAACATTAACACTGTAAGTGAAAAGATATTGCGTGACATTTATTTTATTCATCCTCCCAATCAGGAGTTCTTATTCCACATTCCCTCCATCATCACGATTGAGCGGACTTGGAAATAAAACCCTCATCTTGCGGGTGAGACCGGTGTCGTTTTGTTGTTGCTTTGTCGTAAATGTTTGTTAAAAATGAACTAACAATTATAAATTGTTTGTATCTTTGGTTAATCTAGTTGTCTAATGACCCCTTTTGTAGATTTCGAAAAAGAATGGGCTCTGTGTAGCCGCTTCAAAAGGCTAAATTCTCCAATCCTACCCAATACTTACTTTTCCTGTGGCCAAGGGTCTGGGGACCGCAGCGCCCTTGTGGGAGAATAGGGGGCGAAGCCCCCAGAAGCTGGTGACATTTATTGCAAGCATTTGAGAGGGTGTTGAGGAATACAACTTTGAACATTTTTAACAAACTCTCGCTCGCTTTTTTTCATTTCTCTTTCTGTCTTTCCTCTTTTTTTCGCTCACTTTCTCTTTCTTTTCCCTTTTTAGGGGGGAGGCGAACGTCCCCTCCGCCCCTCTCTAGATCCGCCACTGGTGGCAGTCAAAATTTTGTTCCCTGTGTTCCATCCCACCCCCTTTTCCATTGATTTATTGTTTGTTAACTTGTTCCCGTCCTGAATATAGCTGAAATACTTATCGCTGGACGTAAAGCAACATCCAATCAGTCAATCTTATATGAAACCTATTCGCGCTTTTGGTATGTTGACGTTGTCTGTAGAGGCTTCAATTCTACTATATTCTACATTTTCGGCATGTAAAAAGAGGTCTTTAAAGAGAAAGGAAGGTTGTATTTATAAATATACGCCCACGCTGATCCAAGTTCATGCTTTTAACTCCAATAAAAAAGAATTTCTTATCTACCTCCAAGTGACGCGCTGTTGCTATGTTAAAATAGAGGATAAGACGCCCTCACGTTTGAACTGTCACATGTCCTTTTACTGTCCAATGGCGTGTGGGGCAGGACTGCCACCAGTATTAACTTTATACAACTTTATACAACTAAGAGTCGAACAATTCACTGACTGCAAGGCAGAAAAGGATGAGGTATATGAGCATGTATATTACGGTTCATAATCCACTAGGGTTTTAGTTTTAACATATTTTGTTTGCTCATATAGGATAAGACACAATTTAATCAAACTTATGAAGTCTTCTCCTGTTACAAAAATGACAGAGCAGCGTACATTGTAATACAATACAACTTATATTATGTTTGTTGGAGACAAAGCAAAACTTTTGATGACAAATATTAAAGGAAAAACAGAAAAAAGAATTAAATTTAATAGAGAGAATACATTGATGTGATCGATGTGATGGATGTGATGATGGGTGTGATTTCAAATCCTTGTGAGTAATGATTCAAACAATGGGGAACCTTTCTGACCCTTTGATGTACTCAAATACTTAAAGACTTGTTCATTCTGCTCATTATCCGCTTGCGTCCCCTAAGTATGAGCTTTTGAAGTCTTCCTTAGAGATTCTAAGAATCCAAACCATGTCAGAACAGTATATTCTCACAATTGAGACATTTTAGCTGGTTAAGATAACATTGTCTCAACACGTGGGTGAGATTTGCCTGTAGAAATGTCATAAATGTATTGTCGATTTAGCAATCAGAATCAAATATTTACTTTTGTTGTGTTTATTTACTCCGCCTCTTATATATTAACATGAAATAAACTATTTGAGCTTACACGACTACATTTGTGCCACAATATGATAGCAGAACACGTTAACGCAAAATCAATATCCGCGTAAAAGATTTCTTTTGTTCTTCAACTGAGTCTTTTCACGTAGATGTCGGACATTTTCCGGTCTTGCCTTCCCACCGGTTTTGGATCCTTTATTTCTTATTGTACATATCTTATTGTAGCTGTTTAATTAGTGTAATTATTGAATGGTTATTTTACTTGACAATTACCGGTGGCGGATTCGAGGGTGGGAAAGGTACCCTGGCACACTTACGAAGCAGCATCGTTCAAAAGTCCCTTTAAAACAAAATGTGTACGGAGTGCACCGCTTCATTAGAAACCATTCGGCCACCAAAGCCACCAGGAATATTCTGAACTACGTATTTGTTATATATCAGCTGCAGCATGCTTGCAATAGTAAATCAATTGTGGGGAAATTGTACAATTTGGTCTGGAAATTATGGAAAGAATTATGGGTATCCTACGTCAACCACAGTCACCTTTGCCACACCATTGGACGACGCCATGAGAGATATCTCTCGTGTCGGATGAGCCTCTAGTACAAACGCAGTTCTTTTTAAGTAAAATGTATCAAAAGTGTATAAATAAACTATACAAAAAAGACCTTGTGTATTTTTTTACAAACAAATGGCTTTGTTTACAAATATTACAGGCAGACGACAAATGTAGTTCCGCAGTAAAGGGGGGATTAAGTGTGGACGAGGTTATATATGGAAATCAGTTATGTTCTCTGTGCACAGATAACTGCCTTTTTTCTACTCTTATCCTATGTATACATATAGATAATTACACAGGGTCTTCCTTATCAGGTCCAAAATGATTCCGAGATATGGAAAATCATGTATCAGTATCTCGTTATCCTACATTTTCAGCAAAGACCTATCATTTTATATGGGACTTCACATGTATGCAAATGTTCTTGCTTGTTTATATTTTTCATTGCATCAACAAACGCGTTGCGTGTCTTCTAATGATACGACAACAAAAAGACGTTATTTTAGAGTCGCCATCTGAAGTAATTATTGTGAGGCTCAACAGATGCATGTGAGGCACTGCAATATGCAAATCAAGTGCTCTGCGGAGCACGCGGGGCCTTTTTACGCATACGAATTCTCTCGGACAGAATATGACAAGGACACTTCCACCTGCTATATACGTACAAAACTATCCATATTGAAGCTAAGTGTATGATAAAAACCTGTATGCCATCATATATCAGAAAGTACGTGCAACACTCTCCAAACACGTCACCTACAATAAGCTTTGATTAGGTTCTTAGATTTATAATCTGACAACATTACCTCTACCGCCCCGGTCGAAAGGACATCCACATTCTACTACAGGGCGAACAGTCTAAAGTTCAAGCACTAGCAATGGTCCGGTACGCTGCAATTGACGACCAATTTGTGTTAATATACAACACTTTGTAACAGCATACAATTGCACGTCTTAAATTTAAAAAATTTTTCAAAACCATTATTTTAAAATAGATTCTCTATGAATGTAGTTGTATCTGTTAGTTACCATAGTTACGGTTAATGGCGGTACAGTGCGAATTGATGGTAGCAGCAACCATTAGTTGTTTATACAAGGGATGGTTAAAGTGAAGTTTTCGTAAAATAAAAATGTCATCAATTTTAAAAAAATGCGTTCCAGGAGAAAACTGACCTTAATCTGAGATTTTAACTGACAATACTTGTCCAAGGTCGAGCATTAACTCGCAACCCCACTGCTGACCTATCGGTAATAAAGTTAAAATGGCCGACCACCTGGACCGCTCGTCCACAGTTTATTGATTTGTCTATTTCAATCTCTTTCCAGGTTGAGACGTTCATTTGATTTGTTTGGTTTGAGGATGTCTGTAATAATGATTTTAAGAAGAATCACTCGAGTAATAAATGTACAATAATTATGTGTGGTTTATCCGTTAGACTCTAGCTTTCTATTTATAGTTGTCTCATTAGCCTTTATGATTACACATTTAGTATTCCGACTTTTCTCTTATCATGTACTAAATACCTTGAAATTGTATCCCTGTAAAGTTAGGATGAAGTGAACGTTTCAGTTAAGGAATGGGATATTTCAAATACAAACTGCGTATCCAGGTAAAGGTTAATTGTATCAATTTGTACATTTCTTACCAAAAAAGAGTTTGTCTACAAGTTGTTTACCCTTACGTCGTTGCTCTTCTATATGTGTCGCAACAATACTTTCATTACTCTGGGACCATACTGGGACGTTCCCAGTGCTCGACCCACAGAGAAGCCCAGCGCGTCCCCTGGTGTCGGATAGGGGAGACCCTCTTGTTGGGGGGAAAGGGCGTTGTCATAATACGGAAAGCCTTGCCGCGGACCGTAGTGGGTAACGTGTTTAGAGAGTGCCACGCTCCTTGCACGATAAAGATCCCTTTTGTAGATTTCGAAAAAGAGTAGGATCATTGTAGCTGCTACAAAAGGCTACATTCTCCGACCCTACCCAATCTCCGTACTTTTCCAGTGGCAGTCAAAATTGTGTTCCCTATGTCACACCCTACCCCTTTTTCAATTGATGTATTGTTTGTTAACTTGTTTCCGTCCTGAATATAGCTGAAATACTGCTCGCTGGACGTAAAGCAAACATCCAATCAATCAATCAATACTTTCATCACCTACGAAATACAGTTTTACGTTGTCCAATGTTGCAATAGAAAGAAACAATATATCAGCTAAGGGTTTTATGCAAGCGCCGGTAGAAACATCAGAACTTTAGGGTAAGGACTGACAATTGAGTATTTTTCTATAATTTGGCTACACATATGTACATCTTTAAAGGTGGTATTAAACGTAAAAGGAATATGACTCGCTCTTTTACCTACTATTGTATGTGGCTAGATTTCTATATAACAAGCTGACAACACCACCCGCAATGCACACGTATCCATCACCGAGGAAGGCACTCACCAGCTCTGTGCGTCGAGAACTGTTAATTCTCCCTGTACCTACAGGAATAAACTGTTTGTTTGTTTGTTTTTTAACTGGGTTTAACGCAATTTCAGCTATATAATGGCGTCGTTTTTATTTGAAGAAGCCGTGGTATCCGGAGAAATCCCCAGACCGTCATAGGAAAACTAGCAATAATTGTCAATTAAAAATGGAGAGGAGCGCACCCGGTCCGCAGGGAGACCTCAACCCGAATCCCAGTGTTGACAGCACGTGATCAACTACCTTAATCACTCGGCCACCGAGGCACCAGGAATAATCTGAAACTATTTGCTATCTATATATAATTATTTAATGTAACAAAATGCTATCAATAGAATTGTGTGATCATGCAAACTTTAGTAACAGCACAACCAATGTTATAAACAATACAATAACGAAAACAGCAATGAACTTTGTCCCTCGGTCTGCGGCCTTGCGCAATGAGGCTTGTTCTTTATCATCCGGTATAAGTCTTCCGTTATGTGCATCAGTGTTATCGAGATCCGTTGGTTCCTTAAAAATAAATGATTGTTTATTTCCGTCTTTATTTAAAAAAACAACTTAGATTTAGCTTTAAATGTTATATACGCAGCACAATGGGTTTACAGCTCCTTATATGAATAAAATTTCTACAGAAATAAAGTTGTGTCGGAGGTATTACATGTATCAATATTGTTCATATATTTTGCACCACTAGGTATATTATTACGTTTTATGGTCTATATTTATGAAACAAATCTATTGGATATAATAACAATGGATTTCAATGTCGGTTTCAACATATTTAGTTTTCACAAGAACAATAGATATTGTTTAACATTGCCCGAGTAGGAGTGAATGTTAACACTTCACCTAAAAATAGTAAAATTTAAACAAAAAAATATTACAGGAAGATGTAATCATTAAAATTGATTTAGAAAATGAAATTTGAATGTTTTTTGTGATACAATTTCAGCGTGAAGCTACATTTTTTTATTCCAGTAAGGACTGTATAAGATGAATATAAAGTTATTCTATTTGAATAAAACATTTAAATTTTTTTTATTAGTTGGATTAAATCATTTTACTTAAACGTCATTTGCCGATGTAAATACTGACGTTTTAATTGTTGACAACATATTTGTTTGATTGTTCAAATGGGGTTTTGCGTTATTCCAGCTTTATCGTGGCGTCCAGTTTTATTTGATCAGGACGCCGTAGTATCCTGTGAAACCTCCGACACCCGACAAAAAAAAAAAACAAAAAAAAAAAAAACAAAAAAAGTTTGTGAATTAGAAAAACATGAAAAATAACACATATTCAATTTTTAACGACTTTAGAAAATGTGTATAGCTATCAAACGGCTCAATGCATTTTTCTCAAAATTCGTAATATACTTTGGTTAACATCTTTCAAAGAACAAGTTAAAGTCAATGCTAAACGTCATCTTCGCTAGCCAAGAGTAACGATTCGCCCCCATCTCTTCATGGACCGGCTAGAACGTATATGCTTTCATGGTTATTTTATATTTACACAATAGTGAACTTTACTGATGACTATACCACAAAATTAGGACTGCCCAAGGCCTTCGGCTCGCGGTCTATATCAGTATTCCTGATCCAAAATATAGCCCGAGTTTAGTACAAATTTCGTGGCATTGCTACCAGGTTCATTTTCTATTATGTTTATTGCATTGAGGAATAGTTTCAACACTTTTCACTACAACCCGATATTGACCGGTCCGATTTTCTTATATGGACCGAAAGCTATTAGTCCATACCTGAAAATCGGATAGCTTGACTTTATACCTTGTATTTTTTTATGCCAGCTGACTGCAGGTGTAAACCAATAAAATGCAAGAATTTATTACTGATAGGTAATAATTGTGTTTATTGTTAATCTTTGAATTAATATTAATGTCAAGCAGAAAGCCTTAAACAGCATCAAGGTATACGGATGTTATACAATTATAGCCTTTAAATTGGGTCGCTATGAAAAAATATCGACATAAGAACATATTGACCGACAACAAGTTGGAGGTCGATATGTTAGCTCGTGTCGATATTTTTCATATCGACTGTATTTAAAGGCTAGAATTGTTATATTATTAAATGATATTTTATGCACATTTGTATATACTAGTATTGTAAAGGAATTTAGTAGAATGTTTCTTTTGATTAGTGAACTGTTTTAATGTTTTTTTGTCTCATTTGTCTCAAGAAAATTTCACATTTCATTTCAATATCAGCTGTAATTATGAAAACTTCCAATTCAAATGATATATTAGTACATTAAAAAGCAACATATTAAAATGTTTGACATTTTTCAGAATGTAAATACTTTCCTAACTTTCAAACCGGAAATAGACAAAATTTGATTCGCTGTATAAAATTCCAAATTAGTTACAAATACCCATGCAATATCATGTTTTCTAAATATAAACGTGCACCATAACTTTTCTATCAGCCGTTTTTAAAAACATTTTCAAATACAGCGTGTCATGTGACAGAGTTTACACAAGTCAAATTTAGAAAAAAAGTATCCATTAATTAATATATACTTAACATCACTCTACGCGAACAAGTTATCAGTCAATACAAGGAATCAGGAAGTTGCAGAAAGTGTTGAACCTGTTCCTGAATGTAACCAAAGGCAATAGCATGAAATTCTAATGGTATGGACCAGAAAATCCTATCAATATCTGGCCTTCGGCTCGGTCAATATTGATATTTCTGCTCAATAAATCGGCCTGCGAGCTGTTAGAATTTCGAGTTATTGCCGGCAGTAAAATTTATTATTGTGTAGATGTACCATTTCAATGCAGTAGCATAAAGGAATGTCACAATATTTATCTCTTGACATATGTTTGACATTCAGCTGAATTCACCCCATAAATCCGGTCGTAAAACTAGCTACAGCGTGGATCATTTTCATAGAAAACAAAGAAAGATACACAAAATGATACATAGCTATACTTACTACCGTGATTTCAACTTCCGGGCTATTACACCGCATTCCAACCAATTCATAGCGACCACGTGGTCCACGTTTAGCTTTCGAGGGGTTCCGTACATTTCCGTTCCCACTGGGGCCTGGCTGAGGTGACGATGAACGAGAGGGTGTGCGGTGGCCATCACTCGGAGGTTTTTGGATGCTACCATTACATAATACATTAGCATTGTTCCATATGTGTGTGGAATGTGTTTCTTGCATCGGTACAAACTCTTTTACATCCTTTTTAGAGGACTCATTTTTTCGTTTGGAATGAATTCCAAACGTGGAAAGTTTATTCTGAATACTCCTTGAAAAATGCTTTGCTCTACTTTCTCTTTTTGGCGAATTATCTTTGCTTATTAAAGAATCCCTTTTCGGGGATCCTTCTTTTGACACGTCACCATTGATCCGTTTCGGTGATGTTTCTATCGATGACATCGACAGATCACCATTAGCATTCGGATGAAATATTGTTCCATGACCATTTTTTGTCTTAAATGGCTTATCTTCAACCGAAGACGTAGGATAAATTGAGATCACCTCAATCGGTTGTTCAGGTGGTTTCTCAACTTCCGGTAGTTCCAGCACTTCCGGTAAGCTTATAGATAAACTGGCTGTTGATATTGGATATTCCAATGCCAGTTGGTAGTTTTGGGATGGAAAGGAATGCTCTGAAAAATATAAGATTAAATTCGCGTATGTTTGACTTTCACAGTATTATATAGCTTTAAAGGAGTGATAAAAAATTGTAATTTCATGTATACGAAGTAACAGCTTTTAACATCGTATAATAAAACTTGTATAAACAGTCTTTATGCGTGTCACGTATGTTCTCTCCTATGCAATCTGAAATTTTTTTCTATTAAGGTATAGTATATTTCCTGTAGTGAGGCCTTGGTGGCAGAGTTGTTCAGGTAGGTCGTCTACAATTGATCACATGGTATGTCAACACTGAGATTGCGAGTTCGACTCCAATCTTAAATGACAAGGATTGTCAGTTTTCCTACAGATGGTCTGAGGTTTTCTTCGGGTACTCAGGCTTGGACGCCATGATATATGTAAAAAAAATTGCTGAGTGGCGTTAAACAATATTTAAACAAAATATTTCCTGTAGTAAATTAATTAAGCATACATAATTTACCTCTCAAATGCTTTAATATACTATTCTGCACAGAATAATATTCATCATTATTTATTGCATTATAGTGTTTATGCAATATAAAATTATATTGCCTCGGTATCTATGATCCCTTGAGACTATTTAATAACGATTGAAAAGAATGGTCTTGCATGTAATTTAAGATCTTGCTGTAAGTAGGTAATATACCATTATAAATATTCCATATATATTACAATAAGAACATACACAATAAAATAAGAAAATAGAAATAGACAAACGGACAATATACCGAGAAGTTAAGGTTTCATACAACGTATCGGCTTATTGTATGTGAGGTTAAAGCTGGTTTATTGCCCCCGAGACAATTCCGATACATGTTACCCGATTAGCCAGACTTTAAGTAAGCATTTTATTAATAAATGTACTTTTCTGAAATAACGATCCTACATTTTGTGTAATAAAATGAGAACAAAGATACCTATAAATGAGTGTACAAATTAAATGTCTAAAATGGCTACCCATGTCGTCTGTTTATTTAGTTAAATGGAAGAAATCTTTTATAATCTACGACGGCTTATTCGTTTCAAACAACAAAAAGAAAAAAAAAATCATTTCTTTAATAAACCGTACGAACGATTTAATAAACCGCACAAACGATTTAATAAACCGTACAAACGGATTAATAAATCGTACAAACGATTTAATAAATCGTACAAATGATTTAATAAATCGTACAAACGATTTAATAAACCGTACAAACGATTTAATAAACCGTACAAACGGATTAATAAATCGTACAAACGATTTAATAAACCGTACAAACGATTTAATAAACCGTACAAACGGATTAATAAATCATACAAACGATTTAATAAACCGTACAAACGGATTAATAAATCGAACAAACGTTGTTTTAAACGAATAAGCCGTCGTAATCGCATGATTATTTTGTTTGATTTATTTTTACGCAATTTAGCAACTTATCCGCTTTATCATGCCTTCCAGTTTTATTGGAAGCAACCGGAAAAATTGGTGAGAAACTCCGACCTTCGACCAAAGACTGGAAAGTGTTTTCAACTGACGTCGAAGTCGAGTACGTCCGAACCAAACGCCGGTGATAAGAAGCAGTGCTAAAGATAGCCAACTATATATCTTAATTATTCGGCCCCTGAGAATCGTATGATAATTTTTTTTTTTAAATATATCCCTTTTTAGGTTTAAACGGAGTTTTTGTTAGTCAATAATGAATAATATGCTAAATAATTGTTATTTCTTGCTTGGTTAATAAGTATTTTTTTACCAGAACGGTTTCGATAATAGGAATATAGACACGGCCTTCATTCGAGCATCGCACACTTTATGATTCATGACGTTATTTACGTGCACCCTAACACTGCCTTGCATTCAATTGGTGACGTGAGGGTAACGTCACGTGAATGTCATACGACTAAGCGCTTCAAAGATTGAAATTTGTGTTTTCATTACTATAAGTAAATTAATTAAAATTCACTATATTAAGGTATTAGCTTCCGGGCGAAATAAGTAGGCAGATTTTGATAATTTTGAGTTCAACACTCTTTGCAGGCATCCTCATTGCCCGCTACAAACTGTGCTCGCTATAAAGGTTGCGAGTTAATTTTTCATTTTTATTACCTAATTAAGAGTATTTTTATATGTTATCAGTATTTCCATAATTTATGCTATTCCTACGCTTGATTTTGCCCCGCGATCTTTGCACTACTCATGCAAAAACTGAACGCAATGATATAGCTGAAAAAAATGCTGAAAGTGGCGTTAATCATTATTCAAAACAAACAATCATATTTGAACATGAACAGGTTTTGTGACAAAGTTAACTGTTACATTCTTTATTTCATCAAATTTCTCTTTATTTTGATTTGAAGATTATTAATATAT
Organism: Limnoperna fortunei; assembly: GCA_944474755.1. Taxonomy (NCBI): domain Eukaryota; kingdom Metazoa; phylum Mollusca; class Bivalvia; order Mytilida; family Modiolidae; genus Limnoperna; species Limnoperna fortunei. Next base: position 47,815,118 of record OX104120.1, read on the forward strand.
TGATGTTAAAATTTTTCAATAATAAATTAAAAGTTAGGTCTTTTAAACAAGAGTATGTTTCATAAATATAGTCTTTTCATTACAATTATTTGCAGCCTTTGCTGGTGGAATGTTAATCAGCAAACAGTATTCACTTTTTGGTCCCTAAATGAAATACTTGCATCGTTCATTATGTCATTGATATTGTTTGATTGTTTAAATGGGGTTTGACACCACTTAAGGTCATTTTTAGATATATCATGGCCTCCAATTTTATTGAGTAAGGAAGCCTGTGTCTAGTGAAAACCTGCGAAAGTCGACAGGAAAACAGACAATAAAAGTGTTAAGAGTCAAGCATTCCTAGACGGAGGTAAGACTCGAGACGCAACGTTAACCTCATTTTTAGATGAACGTGATGACAATAGTAGGTGACCTGCTACCTTAATATCTAGATCGGTCACCGTTCTAAAACCATCTGAGGCCTCAGTGGCGGAGTGGTTAAGGTAGTTCGTCTACTATTAATCACGTGGCTGTCAACGCCGGGATCGATTAGTATATAGTAGTGAGTAGCAGAGTGTATATATTTAGTTTGAGCGTCCCTGGTATACGTCTTGATTAAACATCACGCGCGTTTAGCGTAGCAAATAATACCAATTAAAGTCTGCTTTTTACACTGAGCATACAATTGTAACCAATTCAAGAGAGCAGTTTTCAAATGGCACGCATACAAACATCATATCAGACAAGGCTGACTTTTACTACAAGTCATCTAATGTGCTGCTAGTAGGGATAGACCATATTTAGCGCCATATTTAGACATTGCAAGATGTAAGCAATATTTGTAAAATGAAATAAACATTATATTTGTACTCGTTAAGAAATAGGATTGCACTACAGAACCTTGGTTTCCTTCCTGTTTCTGAAGTATACTGTACACTTTTAGTACAGCGTATCACGTGGTCACATAAGCATTGTTTAAATTCGGTTTACTGTGCTTGATGGGAAATGTCGATCGTAAATTTGTATCTCAATCTCTTCGAACTTGTAGAGAATTTGTATACCAGCGTATTATTATTACGTAATAAGTCCATGTCATCCGGTTTTCGCAAACATGTATATATGTTTATTTCATCAATATTTGTAATAATTATTGAAGATTCAATATGCAGAGTCATCGTTTGGCATGATGTAATGAAATCCATTATTAGTTTTGATTTAATGAAACATTCCTTGATATTGACAAACACTATTAACATCGTGAGCAGCTTTAAACAAATTAATAACTGTTGGAAACCTTTATAATGGATAAGTGCTGATAAGGACTTATATTGTTACTCAATAATATCTGGGTATTTGTTTGCCATAATATATTTCCAGAATTGATAAAAATAAAATATCTGGTAGTAGTTATGACCTCTGGTTTAGAGGACATTAGGGTGTTCCGAAAGACAATCACCAAAAACCTTTCTGATCACTTCAATATATTGTTCAATCAAATGCTCATTCGCACAAATGTGCTTTTCTGCAATGTGGTATACACAGACGTTTGGACTGAATAATTGATTTGTTTGCTTAACGCCAAGCAGGCAATATTTTTAATATATTCAGGGCAATAACACGTTTAAAAGCAATAATCAAAGGACAAAAAAAGATTGCCACCGTAATCAAAAAGGAACAAGGCTTTCCGTATTATAACCTGATCCCCCTCCCCCCAAAAAGGAGATTCTCCCTTATCCGCCACATGGGATCGCACTGGGTCGAGCACTAGGAACTTACCAGTATGGTCCTATAAACGTTTTGGGGTTCAATTCTCACTGCAATATTTAAAGATGAATATTTCGTGGGTTGCTTTTGCATTTGACAAAACTGTTTGACTTTAAGAGAAGTATACAAATGTCCAGTTACTTTGTTGAAGTTTGTTGTACACTATTTGATAAAAGTAGTACAATTTTTTTTCGTTAACAGTCAAATCATCACTGTGCATAGTATGTAATTGGGGCGACAAAAAGCTTAATATTGTTGTTTTAAAAATACACAATTGTATCTTGTTATAATGTACATGAAGTAACGTAGAAAATGAGAAAGAAATCAACTCGAGGTTCCGCCTACAGAGCAATGTTTCCGTAAATGGACGATTTCTGGTACAGATGACCCAGTACAGATGAGCTCACGCGCACACATCTGTACTTGCTGTGTCATCCAATAAAAACGACAGAAACAAGAACGTTGCTATGAAAGCATAACAACGTTCTTGTGTGACGTTCTTGTTTCCGGCGTTCTGATTGGACGTCAGAGACAATGGAGTCTAAAACAATGGAGAGTCTATAGGTTATATCGATGTGATAGTTGTTGGTTTACGGAAGAAATAGGTACTTACATACGTTTTTGGGAAAGTCCGTGTGATTTTTCACTCATGATAGAAATTTTTATGTATTTTTGCTCGTTCGCTGCCGCTCCACTCGCGAAAAGACATAAAATTTCTATCACTCGTGAAAGATCAACCGGTCTTTCCCCAAAACGTATGAAAGAACCTATTAGACAAATCTAATAATATAGAAATATATCATGCTAGCGTCTGGTATTTGCTAAAATATACTGCTTGAGAGGCTGGTGAAGATTTCACGAGCAGTAGGGGCAAGGAATCTGTTCAAGCCTTAAATAAACAGTATATTTCGCAAATGCTACTCTCTAGAAAGACACATTTCTTTAGTGCCAGCGAACATGTTCCCCTTTATGTAATAAACAGCACAGCTGATGCTCTGATTTCCAATACTTATTGTTAATTCTAAAACAGGCCTTCCATATTGTTGGATCTTTATAAATCCGTAACACAGTTGTAATACATATGTTTGACATGCAGATACATTTCAATTGAGTTTTCTCATCATTTTGACTTTTTAATTTTGGTTTTTGTTTTTGTGGTTTTTTTTGTACCGACAATTTGACCCGTCTGCTGATGCCAGGTATTTCCCGCCTACCATTGTATATTTAAAATATACCACGGCAACGTAAATGGCGGGAAAAAATGTACCATGACACAGAGAGATAAGTTTTAAAGTCATAAAATTTGCAGAAAAATATAATAGCTCTTATCCAATGAAAATCCAGCATTTTTATATAAGGTATAAAAAACCGTACTGAATGGGAAAAAGGTGTTGATACACTAACGAAAGCTCATTCAACAAGAAATCTAACAACATAATCAGATTAAAATTTGACATTGTATAACATTTGCATTTTAATGTCCGAATGACATCCTCCCAAGTCAAGGGTTCTGATTCCACGTGATGATGGAGCGACGTAAAATCTGAAACACTGACTTGGGAGAAAAAGGCGAAAGAAGCCATAAAAAAATCGGTAAATCTCTTCTTGACACAGTACTGAAACTTAAGAAATCTTCGATTGTAATTAACACATTCATTTAAGGATTGTTTTCAATTGCTGGTATAATTATTTGATATAGACGACTTTGGGTCGGTTTACGCCAATAAAACGTCCAGCGTAAAACCACCCAAAGTCTTCTATATATCCAACAATCTATAACCAAAAATTGAAAACAATTCTTATATTAAAAGTTCAATATAATGTAAAGAAATACAAAAACAATATTTTACAATTAGATAATATTTGCAATTAAGATTAGAGTCGAGTACCCATGCCCACAGTGAGACTCGAACCCGCAACCTCAGTGCTGACAAACCACGTGATCAATAGAAGACGACCTACCTTAAGGGGTCATTATCCTATTCATGTAATGAATTTCCGGTGCATGTCAAAAGATGGCAGGATGAAAAAATAGTCCCATTTTTCTCTTTTGTTTCTGCTTTTGCCTATAACTGCTATTGCTTAAGAGTTGGATATTTTGAAAGGTATGGCATTACTGTAGAACATGAATATATTTTTTTCCAGTCAATGTCTTTACAGTGGAAGCACTTCCTAAAGTGTGTAATGTGGTACAATGTGACCACAACACTGAAATGAAAGTAGAAAAACCATTCTTAAACTTTAAGGTAATTTTCCCGAAAAAATTCCGTGGACAGGTATACTTTTGTCTCCATTTTTATGTAATTTAGCATTATAGGTGTAATGCCCCATATATGAAATTTTACGTGAAAGAAAGATTTTTTTAATAAAAATTTTTGATGTCTCGCCCGTCCGGTTACTTTTGCTCAGGCTATCCAAAAGGATAATGACCTCTGTAAGAGCAAAATTTACAAATTGGTCAAATACACAAATCCCATTTGTCAGGTACTTTTTATGGAAGGGTACCAGAACTCATTATAGGAAAACATGTTTTCTGCAAAATATATCTTCAGGTTTTATAGTTATAGTCTGTTTCATTATCTGCAGTAAAATTTGACTTTTTGGCCTATGGTATCATAAAAAGTTATTATTTTTGCAAAAAGCACACTGTTAACAATTCTATAGAGTACAGTAAGGTAGAACCCAAGGTGACATGAAATAAAAATGTATTACTGGTATTAAATAATACCTTTCAGACCAAAAATTGATTAAATAAAGGTAAACCATGATCCTATTTCATGTACCAGCACTTATTGCTAGACAGAAACATGTATCATACCTTGGAGATTGTAACTAAAGATTAAATGTATTCATTTTGTTTCTTAAAAGAAGGTTATACAGCAGTATTTCAATCAATATGTAGTGTTTATTCATTCCTCTGGCCTCTAGGTAATTATTTGGCATGGGTAGGCATCATTTGCAATGTGCCGTTTTAATGTAAAGTCTGTGAATCTAGTATGCTTTTGGGTACTTTGAACCAATCAGTCTAGTCAGTTGCTATGTTTTCTACTTTTTCAGTGACTTGGCATGCAAAAAGGACTGAAAAGATGCCAATGAGTCTTTTTGTATAAAAATTATATGTCAGTTTTCTTAAAACTAGTCATTACTCTACTTTGTGCATAGTTTTATTAAAGTATAAGCTACAGAAAAGAGACCTCTGCTTCTCAACCTGAATTCCATTGTGGTGTATTTCTACTTAATAAGTTCATTTATACACTCATTACAGCTAAGAAAAGCTTTTTTAGTTAGTTTTTTTTCTTTTGTGAGGAAAAATGTTAATTTTTATATCATACCGTCATAGCAACAGAACCGACTGTTTTCAACCCCCCCTATATTCAAATGAGCCCTCACTTGATAAAAAGTTGCTTTTATCAGATGTGTTTCTGCTTATTTGGTAACTATTACACCTGTTCTCTCATAAAAAGGTGAAATTTTGACTGTTGTGCCAAAATTGTTGAACAGAAGAAAAAAATTATACACTTACTGTCCTTATCAGTTAAAAATTGCTAAAACAAGGTTTCACCACATCTTTGGAAACTGTCATAATTTTTATTTGAGTAGCAATATATTCAAACTGCATGCTTATTTTATTTACAGAATCATTAAATAACATATAAAAAAATTTTGGTGGAAATCCGGAACTGTTGGCTTTGCTTAAAGGGGTCATTATCCTATTCATGTAATGAATTTCCGGTGCATGTCAAAAGATGGCAGGATGAAAAAATAGTCCCATTTTTCTCTTTTGTTTCTGCTTTTGCCTATAACTGCTATTGCTTAAGAGTTGGACATTTTGAAAGGTATGGCATTACTGTAGAACATGAATATATTTTTTTCCAGTCAATGTCTTTACAGTGGAAGCACTTCCTAAAGTGTGTAATGTGGTACAATGTGACCACAACACTGAAATGAAAGTAGAAAAACCATTCTTAAACTTTAAGGTAATTTTCCCGAAAAAAATCCGTGGACAGGTATACTTTTGTCTCCATTTTTATGTAATTTAGCATTATAGGTGTAATGCCCCATATATGAAATTTTACGTGAAAGAAAGATTTTTTTAATAAAAATTTTTGATGTCTCGCCCGTCCGGTTACTTTTGCTCAGGCTATCCAAAAGGATAATGACCTCTTAACCACTCTGCCAACAAGGCCCCTAATCTGTAAGTGGGAATAACGCACGATCGCTATTTCATTAAGGATACAGTATTTGTTTGGATAGTTATAACATAAACACATTTGAATACTTAGTTGTCATTTTATAATGCACTGCACGGGACATTTGTAATTTCCGTCGTTTTAGTCGAGCTTTGGTTTCCTTACAAATTTCTTGATAAAAACATCTTTGGTAAACAATTGTAATTCTGCAACACTACGAGTATGCTTCTGAATACAGGTTTCAATTTTGTTGCACGTGTTACATGTAAGTAGATATTCATTATTCTAAATCATATAAAAAATTGGTCTTTAAATATTAATATTTCTCTAATTTTGTTCTGTTAATTTATATTACAATTTTTGTAATTAAAGTTTTTTTCAAAGTGCAAATCTGACAAGATATATTATGTTCGTGTTCATCGTCTACAGTGTGAATGTTGTTAAATCCGATCGGAAATCCAAGATGGCTACCACCGCATGACTTTCTCGTGTACACTTTTTGTTTAAATGTTTCTTATTCAAAACAATTGAACTAGTTAAACAGCAACATCATTGAAAACTCTAATAGGTTTATGTTGTTAGTCCCGAAGGGGAATCGAAAATGGCCGTCACGAAACCATATATTATGGTTGACCTCTACTAAATAATTTACATGGCTGAACATTGTAACATTGTCTAGAACAGCGAATTTACCTTAAGTGACAACCTTAATTGTTCAAAATACGATGTCTTCGCTCTTTTGAACGCCCCTCGTTTAAGTCTTATAAAAACGTTTTAAAAACGCATTTGGAAATAGTCTGAACTTTACTGCCGTTATAATCCGACGTTAGTTTTGTGATTGTACTCGACTCCAATCTTAATTGACAAGGATTGACAGTTTTCCTACCGTAGGTCGGGGGTTTTCTCTGGGTACTCCGACTTCCTCCCCCAATAAAAACTGGACGCCATGATATAGCTGAAAAATTGCTGAAAGTGGCGTGTAACTCCATCAAACAATATAGAAATTTTCCTTTTTTTAACGTTCAACAAAAAAGCTCTATTACACATTGTATATCAAACAAACAAGACAAGAATATAGGTAATGGAATGCATGTTATATTCGTGATGTAACTGCTTTGGGGTTTGCAATAAAAGGGTACCGAATAGACCAATTTCGAATAATTTCTCATATGTGGAAAATATTTATTTTTTAATATATAATATAAATAATATATTTATTTATTATAGTGTCACATATCAGATTATTAATAAATATTACCAAATTGAATATATACATGTACAACTCACACATTAAAACAATAAACTTATATAAGACACATTACATAAAATAGAGAAAAGTAAATCTGATACCCGGCCATTATGACCTACGAGACACTTGTTAACACATCTGTAACGTTAAAATGTAACATATTTGAAGTGGGTAAAAAAGACGATGAAATAATAATGAAATAAATACATTTAGAAAAAAAAGCTACATACATAATAAGTTATTAGTAAAAAAATTAATTTTAAAAATCCACAAGAACCAAAACTAAATGACCAGGAAGAACTATTTATCATATTAAAATTACAATTGAATCGCAATAATGAAAAGAAATTCGAAGAATATAAATAATAAAAATAATAAAATTATAGGAAAAAAGGTTTACACAAAAACCATAAAATTAAATAATAATAAAAAAAAATATATTAAAAAAAAAAAAATTATCTGACTATTAAAGCACGGCGTCTCTTTAACATATTGAATATTAAAATACCAAGGCTATACTGCATTTCACACTTTTGTAAAAGAAAGGTAAATTTCTGAATATATGACATAAAAGCAAATGTAGGTTCAATAATCACAGCTTGCTCGATCAAAGTTGATCTAAGGTCACTATATACATCACAGTTTATCAAAAAATGGATTTCATCCTCTATTTCAGTACGACAGAACGGACAAGTTCTTTGATATAAGGGCGTAGGAGGATAATTATAACGCCCCGTTTTGATTGTATTTTATTGGGAACGAAGATAATTATATATGCGTAATTATCTTCATTCAATGAGTATCCAACCGATTTCCTACCAAAAACGTCGACTGTCCATTACTTACTTTTCATAGGCATATGGAATAACTACATCAAATAAAATCATATGGAATTAAAGGGACCTCATTATAGTGGTTCAAAAGTTATTTTGATGTGATACAACAAAAATGTGAATAAATGCTTCATCCTCTCAGTGTAGCTGTATTTTAGCTGGAGTTCCTCACGTTCTTTGTCCTCTATGTAAATCTTACTCGTAAAATACTTTATCATAATTTAAACGACAAATGGTTAAACAATTGCTAAGTTGTAAAACTGAATTATGTTGACTAATAATGATATTCCAATAGAAAGGGGAAACCTTATATTTCCTGTATTAATACACATAAACATTAAAAGATAATACCCAAATTAAATACATATATAGAAAATATGATATAAAGTATTCCCAGGTAAGTTTTGATCTAATTTGGTCAGCTGTTTCAACGAAGCATCGTAAATTGTTTCCCTTATACGCTCATGTGTTTTTTACGTTAAATTAGAGTCGGCGGTGGTAGCCATGTTGGATTCCAATCTGAACAATAAACTTATTTACTGCCCTAATAATTCGAATTTAGTGTTGTAATTTGTCGGATTAACCAAAGCAAAAGAAAATAAATCTGTAATAAACATAATAAAAAAAACATGGCTTTAATCAGCTTTGCAGATTCTGAGAATAAGACACGTGATCATTTTGACATAGAATCTGATTTGAAACTGTTCAGCGGTGGCGGTAGTCCGAGAATCCTCTGCCGTCCAACCCCGCAAAAAAAGCGTTGGACGGCAGAGGATTCTCGGACTACGGTGACGGCCATGTTGAATGTCTGATTGGCATAAGGAAACACATTGCTTATAGATCTTCGGAGGCAATGTGACGGCAAAAATTTCATGACAAGAAGCTTATCACGTGGCTGATTATGATAAGGGTATACATTAAATTTCATTGTTTGTTGTGCCGCCATACCCATAGAAATGGATTACAATAAAAAAAAAACAGATTCGTGTTCACCCATTATGTTGGTGAAGTGCTCATGATACCAAAACATTACAGTCATCTTATTACAAGAAACATAATTTCAAAATTGGAACTTAAAGTGCACAATATGTTTATTCTGGATGCAATAAGTTGTTGTCATTTACTTGCATTGTGAATTTGTTGGCCTGTTATCTTCCCCGACAAAATTAACGATAACCCCTAATGCACCTCTTTAATTCGGTTGTCAAGTTATCACGAATATTCCTTTATCCTCAAATCAGAAAATCAAATACCTTGTCATTCACAATTTTGTCCGCCCTTGAACAGTAATCAATTTCCAGACGGCTTTCACTTCGCAATATTAGAAAGTATGAGCAACACCACCAAGGGACGTGAGACCGTCTGCTAAAATTTGACATAAATGAGATTGGTGTCATACAAGTAGTTACAAATCTGAAAATTACTGTTTACAAGTATTCCGTTTGATGTTTGTCAATAAACTTTTAACAAAAAGACTCTTTCTATTGTGAAATGATTAAACAAACACGTTTTTTACATGTCTGCATTGAATTAAATTTCAAGTATCGTTATCTGATGACAATCTGTGAAGTATTGCAAACAGCAGATCGAATACACAAGGACTTGGGTGCGTTTATGAGTGAGGGGATGAAACAGAATACACTGTCTATTTAACATACATCTAGATGCAATGTAAATACAACTAAATGTGCATTTTACTACCAGCCAAATTGGGGCCTTGGCTGCCCATCTCCTTCATGTCGTTTGTCGTTTAATATTGATCACGTGCCTGTCAAACAAACCGTCCAAATCGTTTTATTAACACTAGATAATAACAAGTTTAGCTTTTCTAAAAAGCTAACCGTCTCTTAGCTGCATTACCCATTTTAGTGGTATTATTAAAGTGTGTTGTTTTTAATTTATACGTAGGATAGGTAAGCAATGTACCTTTTGAAGACATTGTTTACGCGAACTATTAACCAATTGTGCTTGAGAGATTTAGGGACCGGTCAATATTTATTAGGGTGGTAGGACCGGTGCAAAATGCAATAAGACACTTTTATGCTTGCATAAATATGGTACTCCAAGTTTTTTAATTTTCAGCAATGATAGGACAGCAAGTTTTTTTTTCATAACAATATCATCAATGAAAAAAAATGGATGTTTTAATTCTACACCAACATACTGTAATCGATCAATTTGATTAACAAAAATAAATAATTAATTGTAACCAAAAAATTATTTACTAGATAGGAAAGAACTTTAAAAAAAAAAATTGACTTGATAACTTGAAATGCACCGGTCCCAAACCCCCCCCCCCCCCAAACCCCCAATTAATATTGACCCGTCCCCTTAAATGACTGTGGTCACTAAACACGTGGTTTTTTGAAAAAATGATTAAAAAAATGATTCCCTGAACAAATGTTCAAATGAGCGGTAAAATATGTGTTATTCTATTTGATTCAATGCCGGAACGAAAATAAACTTAGGATACATAAAATATCAGTTTTTCCCCAAACTGCTTTAAAAGTAGGGAGATTTTGGTTCAATGTTTACCTTTTAGTTGTACTGAATGAAATAACAGTCAATATGTGGAACGTAACATTACTACACAAAAATACTGATTACAATCCCGATTCAACCCAAGAATATAGCGAAATTTTAGTACACATACTAGTGCAATCCTGACGTAAACCAATGATATGACAAAGATATTTATAGATTTGGTGAACCACCCAATCAAGTAACAGATAACCATTTACTCTGTATACTGTTCATCATTTGACTTTGTATACCGTCTCCCATGGAGAAGGTTACAAAACAAAACAAATATAACAACATAATATTACAGGAGCATTAGTGCGTTTAATATTATTATTGCTATTAACAAGGGTTAATACATATATAATATTAGTGTATTAACAGGATGAAACTTAGAAACGGTGAAAATTCAAGGCTCTGAATCAATATTTAATGAACACTTATTACTTGAACTTATTTAATTTATATTTTTAACTGGTTTCCACTTGTCTTTGTCTTTTACCCGCGAAAAAAAACCAGAAATCTACACCTAATTATTAACACTCCTAAAGGATGCATGCTCAGAGCGCCAAATTAACAACCCGAATTTGCAGCTTTCTTTATTGACTACGAGACTGCAGTCCAGAATGCCGCTACAACGTATTTTCCAGGTATATGCATCAAGGGTTGCTTTTTCCAAAAAAAGGGGGGGGGGGTCTGATCATAACCCTTGACTTATCTTCAAGAGAGGGGACCTGATTATAACCCTTGGCTAGCGAAGATGGGTTATGACAAAGTGCATATAACAGAGCTGGTAACCAGCTAAAAAGACAAGGTTTCACAGAGCAGCAGTGCAAGCACTCATAACCCAAGACAAAAGATTTCAGGCGTCGAAAGACATTCACCATTAACAGATGCCACCACACTCACATATTATGTTACATTATACTCATCCTCCCAAGTCAGGGGTTCTGAGTCCGCGTACGCTCCATCATCACCCCTGACAACATACATATATATTTTTCGGGTCTGAGTGTCGCCATCTGGCGGTGACCGGAGTTATCATCGGCCAATGAAATTTATCGTAACCTTCGCCTAATGTTTACATGTAAACAAAAAATGTCTGCGCCCTGTATCTTGGATTTTTTCCGACGCAGTCGGTATTATATTCACTTTTTACCCTTTGACCTCATGACACTTCACTTCTCGTAATTCTGTTTCTTGATTGGTTAAAAACCAATTGGACGGGGGTTCGGAACAGGGTGGTAAATTAGACAGGGGCTCGGAACAGGGTTGTAATTCACCTTTCAAATTGTGTACTATTATTATTAGATTTTACCGTCTGTTTGTTTATAAAATTATTTCATAGTGCAATTTAAGTATAAAGAACGATAGAGATGGGCTGCAGTTTGTAAAATTTATATCAAACAACTTGTACAAAAATGTTTAATACATGTATTTTTTATTTGAAGTACAGCGCAAATTAAATGCATATTAACACGCTGGATTCTAGCGGGCTTTTATGGAGGATAAAAAAGACGAAGAGACGAAATTTTAATTAATTTCTAAATACAAATTAACAATCATTTTATATTCATGTTGATATTAAATTTAATGTATTATTGTTCTTGGGCGTCCGTCGTAGTACACACATAGATAGAGAGTTGTGGCTCTAATTGTAAAGTATACTTTGCTTATTCAGTAAATTTTAAACTATAAACATTTTATTACAAAATTTCTAATATTCAATTTGTTTACATTATTGTATAACTGCTTTGGTGCTCGCAGAAAAACTTCATTTCTATATGGGTTTCAATGCATAATAGCAATAAACTTTCTGGAATACATGTACATGTACAGCAAAGTACATGTAGTTGTATGTACATTATCAATTTTAGGTTAACTGTATGCTTGGTAAATCTGTTAATATCGAAAACACGTAAATAAAAGGGGGCACACATGTATAAATGAATAATTTCAAACTCGTTTCATCTGGGACTAGTGTTAATTTATAGGTTCATGATTTCATTCACGTAGTAATAATTGTCCGTCAGTACTTCCCCCAAAAAATTTCCATCAAACATTTCTGGTCTATTGAAACGGGGAATTTGTATGACAATAAAGGCGATGCATAACTCAATTTATATCTTTACTGCGTCGGTTATCTTTTTTAAAGATAGTACTTGTTTTACGATATGTTGGAAAGATTCCCTCCGGACCTCAAAAAGAAGCTGCATGAGCGATGACAGCTGGGGCCATTTGTTTTTTAAACGAAATGAGGACGACTGCAATGGCATATACAATTTTTCATTTGTTTTTTAAACGAAATGAGGACGACTGCAATGGCATATAAAATTTTTCATACGTGATATTGATAAAGTAGTGGACTATATAATAAAATGGAGTTATGTGCAGTATGTGAAAGCAGTAGTTAATGATTCAATCATAATTACAAATTAATAGACAATTAAAATTTTCTGTAATCCGGACGTACTTCTTAGAACTGAAAAAGGACTGAGAAAGAGGTGGTGAAGTAACCCAAAACGAGATTGTTTTAACACAGGACAGATCTGTCAGTGACAGAAGAATGCAAGTTTGTAAATATTCCAACCAAAATTTGTTCATTTGATTGGATTATATGTGATTTAAATTTTACAACACATTTAGGTTGACATTTACATGTATTACACACCTGTATGTAATCTTCAACACATCATCACATATGCATTCAAGACTTAAGTAAAATTTAGTTAACAGTTGTACATTTGGTTAACTATGAACCATGTTAAAACTACTGATTATAGGAGGAAAACATTCAACTTCAAAATGGACATGGATAATGGTTTAATAATATACTGTACATGTAAGAATGTGAGGGATATTAACATTGATTATGCAGCACACTAGTCATGCTAGTCAAACTTTTTATCACATGAAAGCAAATTTCCTATTCTGACTGATTTATAAATTGTTAACTGGAATAAAAGATAAAATGTATTCATGTTCATGCATGTGGAATATGTTCATAGTTTCAAAACCTGTTGCAGATTATCACATTAATTTCCATTTCATTTTGTCTTATTTTGATTTTTTTGTTGTGTTAATCCTACTTTCAGAAATTTTTCAGCTTTATACACATGTAATGCCATGTAGTTTTTATTGGGGAGGAAGCCGGTGTACCAGGAGAAAACTCCTTACTTTCCACAAGGTCCAAACGGGTCAAGAAATCCTGGAAAAGTTATGGAATTTATCAGTATAAAAAAATTACAACAAAGTTACAGGCGAAAAATTTCTACTGTTCCTTTATCTCATATTTTGTGTTAAATTGCAAGTTTCAATTACACTGTCATGCTAGAAATCATTCATGGAAAATGGTCACATAGTTCTTGACAAGTCATGGAATTTTTACACAAAGAATTAGTATGACCATGTTTCGGTAGAAAAACTGGCAATCTTTGTCAGTCGACATAGGAGTCAAGTACACCCTACCAGAAGCTAAGCCCAACCTGCAACCTCAGTGTTGACAGTGTGATCAATAGTAGATGACAAACTACCTCAACTACTCTGCCACCAACTCTCTGTCATAATATTCAGTCTCAGAGTGATGTCAATGACACTGTAATGCTATAATCATTTATGGGAAATGGTCACATAGTTCTTTACAAGTCATGGAATTTTTAGACAAAGAAGGAGTATAGACCATGTTTCGGTAGGAAAATTGGCAATCCTGGTCAGTTAAGATAGGAGTCGAGCACACCCTGCCAGCAGCCAAGCCCAACCTGCAACCCCTGTGTTAACAGTGATCAAAATTAGATGACTAACTACCTCAACCACTCTGCCACTGAGTCCCTGTCTTATAATATTCAGTCTCAGAGTGATTTTAATTACTCCAAGTGAAATAATTGTTCATATACTAGTACATGTACATGTGTTTCATGACAAGAATGAGACTTGTATGGTACTAGTTTACATATACTGTATGTACCTTATTTGCTGGACTAGTTAAAAGAATAAACCCATGTTTTGTTAAGCAAAGGGCTGGATGGTTATAAATGAAGTGTTAAGTTTATTAACAAGGTGTTCTAGAAGTATGCAATAAGTGGCAGAAAAAAATAAAAAATATAAAACCGTGCAAACAGTTCAATAACAGATAATATTTGTAAACCCCTGGGTTTTGAATTACAATTCAACCAGCTGCATCATTCATGGTGATGGGACCTCTTAGCAGATCATAAATTGTCACATGAGCTACATAATTGTATTAAGAATAATTTATAAGTACTGGTATGCTTAATACTAGACCACAATTAAAGGTTGATGATCTGCTTATTAAAGTTCTAGGGAACCCAATTAACAAAAGCATGGACTTTAAGTGTCCTATTTGGGGGAAATGAAATTACTTTAAAGTTAAATATGATTGCAATTCTAACTTAACTAAATTGAAAAAATACATTTAGTTTTTGGCGCCAAATTTGGGTTTGAAAAAATTATTGGTAATCTTGATTTTGCATATTGATGATATATTTCCAAGTAACTTGTCCTATCAATATAGTGTAGTTTTGTGAACATGTATATGATCATGTTTTGGAATTGAACATGAACTAGAACACATAAATCTTATTATTTACTTGAATACTGCTTACTTAAAAGGAATAAATGCAAAAGCTGCAAGTGCAGTTTTTTTACTGTGACAATGGCACTTGTTTTTAATTATTCAATAAATATGCAAGACAAATAATTTAAACCAAGCTCAAACTGTCCTATGCTGGGGCTTGTCATAATAAATAAGTAACTACATGAAGTATGGCAAACTATGTAGTTCTCCTTTAGGTTAAAATGGGCTGTGTAGTTATGACAGTGTATGGGATGTTATTTAGATTGTTTAACTTGTTATGGAACAGGCCCATAAGGTCTAAAATCAAACTAAATGTGCAATTGCAAAAACTGCAACTTGTTGAAACTTGTCTACATATATCAAAGGAATATTCTTTTGGTGTAATGCAGGCAAATACAATACAGCATGTACCCCTATGTACATGTATGAAAAGATAATGAATGCTAATAACGGCTAAACTTTCTCGTGTCCCATTTCAATGATCCCTCAGTTTATATCAGCAGACACTGAATTATCCTTTTGCAAATAACAATTATCAATTAGTCACATACAATTTGTTTGTTTAAATGGAACAATATGACACTTTCAGTAATTTTTTAGCTATATACTGATATTCAGTTTTTATTTGATGGAGATAGGCAGAAATTAAGTACCCAGTATGTGTATACACAAGTACTGCTTTGGTATAAAAGTCGATATTTTGTTGAAATATTTCAACGGTAGATCAGTAACATCTTTAAAATTTCTGGATTTTTTACAACTGTAAAAGGTACATGTATAAATAACCAATCACATCCTTTATGCAGACTTGTGGGGGGTGTAGGAAATAATGCGAGATCTAAAATATAATACTGCTTAGAACACTTCCTTTCTCCCTATATGCTCTTTTTTGCTCAGTTGGAATTACTGACTGTGTGGTTCTTCTGGACTAATTGTGTCCAAAAAACATCCTACCTCCCCCCCTTTTTCTACAAAAAAGAAGTAGGTCCCTACAGAATCATATACTGACACATGCTTACTGTCTTGTTACATATATGGATATAAGATTAATATTATTTACGATTTATACATCACCTCTAGCCAAGGGTTAAAATCCGATACTGGGGACCTGATCGTAACACTTGGCTAGCGAAGATGCGATTTACAAATTAAAGCTTCGTCTTCGTGGAATTGACAAGGTCCAAAATATTCAAGAAGAAAATAAAAACGTATCATTAGCTGTCACACACATCTTATTTTGTGTTGGCGCACGTTTAAATATAAGATACACGATATATTTTTATCAATTTCAAATCAAATTACCGAAGTATTCACATGTGCTTTAAACCTCGTGTGTTTGTTTACGTTCGACATGCAGATTTTGTAAAAACGATTTTGATTGGTACTTCTCAAGGTCAGAAGCAACTTCACTTCCGACCCGAAAAATATACATGTATGTTGTCAGGGGTGATGATGGAGCGAACGCGGACTCAGAACCCCTGACTTGGGAGGATGCATTATACTAGGTTAAAATAAACTAAAAATTTCTATGAAACAGGGCCCAAGAATTACCAACCACCTGGAAAGCTGGCCTACCAGTATGGAGTTGATGGTGAAAGTTAACAAAAAGACGACGATACTCCAAGCTAAACACACAACTACTATTTGGGGATGGTTGCAGAAACTCACTGTTATTTAGTACATGTACTGACACAGCTGCCTACTTCGTACACTTGGATTGATCACGTTATAAAGGGCTATTTGTTAAGATAAAATAGTGTTGTTTGTGCTATTTATATTATATTATGTTCCAAATGTTTTGGGTTTTTTTGCACCATTAAATAAAATATAAAATATCAATTATTAAATTTTTTTCTTTCAAACTATTGTTGCGACAATGATACTTTTTAAAAACACATTATAATAACAAGTACTATCTTTAAAAAAGATAACCAACGCAGTAAAGATATAAACTGAGTTATGCATTGAATTACGAATCGCCATTATTGTCATACAAATTCCCCGATTCAACAGACCAGAAATGTTTGATGGAAATTTTTGGGGAAGTACTGAAGGACAACTATTACTACGTGAAAGAAATCATGAACCTATAAATTTACACTAGTCCCATGTGAAACGAGTTTGAAATGATTAATTCATACATGTGTGCCCCCCCCCCCCCATATGTATTTGTATATTTCAACAGATTATTTTATTTACGTGTTTTCGATATTAACAGATTTACCAAGCATACAGTTAACATAAAATTGATAATTTACATACAACTACATGTACTTTGTTGTACATGTACATGTATTCCAGAACGTTTATTGCTATTATGTATTGAAACCCACTGCCTAACATATAGAAATGAAGTTTTACTGCGAGCACCAAAGCAGTTATACAATAATGTAAACAAACTGAATATTAGAAATTTTTTAATTAAATGTTTATAGTTTAAAATAAATTACAATTAGAGCCACAACTCTCTATCTATGTGTGTACTACGACGGACGCCCAAGAACAATAATAATGCATTTGATTTAATATCAACATGTATATAAAATGATTGTTAATTTGTATTTTTGAAGAAATTAATTAAAATTTCTTCTCTTTGTCTTTTTTACACTTCATAAAAGCCCGCCAAAATCCAGCGTGCTAATATGCGTTTTAATTTGCGCTGTACTTCAAATAAAAAATATTTAACATTTTTGTATAAATTGTTTGATATGAAATTTTACAAATTGCAGCTCATCTCTATCGTTCTTAATACTTAAATTCCACTATGAAATAATTTTATAAACAAACAGACGGCAAAATCTAATAATAATTGTACACAATTAGAAAGGTGAATTGCCAATTTACAAACCTATTCCGAACCCCTGTCCAATTAACCGCCCTGTTCCGAACCCCGGTCCAATTGGTTTTTGACTTATCAAGAAACAGATTACGATCACGTGACTTGCTTTTTACGAGAGGTGAAGTGTCATGAGGTCAAAGGGTAAAAAGTGAATATAATACCGACTGCGTCGGAAAAAAACATTTCCAGATTGTCCCACATTAAAAATTCCCAATTGTCCACCACACCTATCACCGATTGTCAAATGCTACGGTTTTCACCTGCAATTATCGAAAGAGGGACATTCGGCATGACACATTGCGAACAACCATTTAAAGTATTGCTTCAATTTTATCAGAATAAAACAAACAAAAAAAATCAAGCAAGATTTTGCTGGATTTGTGCTAAATATACAAGTCCGTTCGATTACGTTAAATTAATTCAAGCGTGACAGCTGATAAGATGTTACACGCATATAGCAGAAATATATATGTTAGTACAAGTGGATCATCGGATTTTTCCAATCGAGATAGTTAAATTATGGAATTTTAAGTCCGAGTCTTTGCTTGGACTTAAATTGCCATTATTAAACTATCTAGATTGGAGAAATTCGATAACTGAAGAGCACTTATGTAAGATTCTAATTTTAAAAAGTTAATAAATTAGGAAAATTCTCACAAATTCTCCCAACCCAAAAATAGCTGCGGAACCGTAGCTCTTAACGTCCTGGATATTTTTGATTTGGCGGTCCGCCATATAAAAACAATGACAATGGACCTAAAAGCTACGGTTCCGCAGCTACCCAATATATTACTTTAACAGTTGTTTTGTTTATAAATGATGTCATTATTTTGTTTATGACGTCATTATTTTTGTTTATGACTTATTATTTTAAACCAATCAACTGATGAAAACTATAAATTCACTGTGACGAAAACTATTTTTTGTACACCGGTCAGGCGGTTTGAATATAACGTAAAAGTTAGAGAATTGTGTTTAATATTGTCCCGCATGCGTATTACGCCAATTAATTTTGATCATCATTTTCACAAAGACAAATCAAAACGGCAATATGCGTCGTCAACTTCTGTCTGCAAAGCTTCAAAAAGATAATAATTTTGTTTTTAACAAGTTAACTGTACGTGTGCAATGGTGTCCGTCGTTCTTGCGTCCCAGATGTCATATGACGAAACGTAATACTTTTGTGGTTCTTGTTTGTTAAATTACATTGTTAATACTATACATTTGTTATTTCGTTTCGTAAACGCATAAATCTTCTATTTGTAGTGTCGCGTGCAGGTCGGTTGCGTGTATAAATTTTGTATCTGGTTACTCCACACACAAAATCACAATGGGCAGACAACTCGTGGTAAAGCAACCTTCTAACAAAATAACACATTTATTGTACACCCACTCACCCCATCACGGTGTTCCAGATAATAAGTGGCTAACAAACTATTGCTATCAAATATGTACAGTGTATACCTAATGCAGGAATTACTACGCAATGTATTTCTGGGTATTAGTATATGCCTTATTCGGGAGTTACAATACCAATGTCAAGCAGTATTCACTTACCAATCTTAGCTTGTGTATTAATCAGACAATGACCACAATACATATGACAAAGTTATTGGTTTTTTTTTTTTTTTTTGGGGGGGGGGGGGGGGGGGTACGTCGTACACCACGTGCCTACTCCGACAACTTAATGACCTTGGTCGGACGGATGACAAAGTTATGACTTGACTTGGGGAGTTTTTTACGTCCCACACCGACAAACTGACAACCTAATGCCTTTGGTCGGACGGTGACAAAGTTATCTGACTTGGGGAGTTTTTTACTACCTACACCGAAAACTTAATGCCCTCGGTCGGACGGGACAAAGTTATCAAAACGCATCTGCTTATATACTAGTGGAAGAGTCCATTCTGATGGATGTTAGATCGCTCCATTATGAGGTGCGTATGACTGCTACCTTATTTTTACTGGTTCATCACATCATAAATTTAACAATGTAAGATCCCCCGCCCCCCCCCCCCATGTAGGTGCAAAATTTGCAATTTCAAAATTAGAATTGAAGTTATTCATTTCCGCTAATTTTTTTATTATTTAAAAATGGACAGCCATAAATTATTTGGTAATAAAATCGTCCACTGGTTCCCCCTTTTTAATACCATACATACGTGCATAACATCAATTATAAACAATTGTTTCGTACTCTTGCAATAGTCTGTAGTTCTAAGAGTATGTCTGGCGAATACAACACTACAAATGTTTATAATGTACATTTTTTCTGTGTTTTGTATATACAATGTACGTTTTAACCGGTTCTGGCTAGCTTGACAAAACGTGCCATACTACAAACTGCCAAACCCATTCGGAAAATTGCAGTGGATGATTTTTCTTAATAACATTAAAGAAAAAGAATCTGGGATATTTACAATCTAATTAAAATTGAAGCGCGACAATATCTACCAGAGGCTCTTAAGAGCCTGTATCGCTCACTTGATTTTATAGGCAATAAAGGTTGCATTTCCCTGATGTTAAACGAAGTCCTGTAATTTTCAATAATCTTTAAAGAGGACCATCCAAACAATATTGCTAGAAAGTTTTGTTTCCATTGCTTAACCAGTTTTATAGAGAAGAATATATTTTTTACTTTGCCCATAGGGTCCTATATTAAACTAAGTAATCTATAGCTATGTAATGCTGTGGTGGCCATTTTGATTTTCCTATTGGCATAAAAACATAAACTTCACAGAGGACATCCAAACAATATTGCTAGTAAGTTTTGTTTCCATTGGTTAACCAGTTTTAGAGAAGAAGCCTTTGAAAAGCCTTTTCCCATATGGTCCTATGTCAAACTAAGTCTTACGGTGGTGGCTATTTTGATTTCCCAATTGGCATAAAAAATACAAACTTTATAAAGGACCATTCAAAATAATATTGGTAGTAAGTTTTGTTTCCATTGGTTAATCGGTTTCAGAGAAGAAACCTTTTTTAACTTTTTTCCTATAGGGTCCAATGTTAAACCAAGTCCTGCGGTGGCAGACATTTTGAATTTGCGATTGGGATAAAAAACATGAACTTTATAAAGGACCATCCAAACAATATTGCTGGAAAGTTTTGCTTCAATTGGTTAACCGGTTTTAGAGAAAAAGCCTTTTTAACTTTTTTCCCATAGGGTCCTATGTTAAACTACGTCCTGCATTGGTGGCCATTTTGAATTTACAGTTGGCATTAAAAAACATAAACTTTATAGAGGACCATCCAAACAATATTGCTAGTAAGTTTTGTTTACATTGATTAACCAGTTTCAGAGAAGACGCCTTTTTTAACTTTTTCCCATAGGGTCCTATGTTAAAATAATTCCTGCGGTGGCGGCCATTTTGGTTTTCCAATCCAAATAAAAAAACACAAACTTTGTAAAGGTCCATCCAATGAACATTATGGCCAAGTTTGGTTTCAATTGGCCAGGTGGTTTCAGAGAAGAAGAATAAAATGTACAAAGTTTACAGACGCCGCCGACGACGACAACGACGACGACGCCGAGGGACGCAAAGTGATAACAATATCTAACATGACCCCTTGGGTCACGTGAGCTAAAACTGGGGAGCCAAGTGAAGATGTAATTTTATTTGTCGCAATAGTATAATATTAAAATTTCATATTAAAAGATAGAATGATCAAATATCATAAGTTTATTATATAGTAATATTTTTTCAGTATTTGATTTCGTATAGGAATAAAGTGCAATATATTTTCATATTTTCCTCTGCATCTCGGTATTTTATGTAATTTCCGGGGAAAGTACAGATACGTCTGGCCTTAGTTTCATAAAAGTTCTCAAATTGAGATTTTCCTCAAATCCTTGAGTTTTTCCTCAAAGTTGAATTTTCCAGCAATCTGATTGGTCAATATATGAGTTGAGGACGAGTTGAGGAAATCCTCAAATTAGAGATGTTTTATGAAACCGGGCCCGGAACATTAATTATATATTTTTACTGAAGTTTGGTAAACAAACATGGCCAAAAGTGACTAAGATGATCCGCTCTCGAAGGGAGAATCAGCAAAATCGCTTGAAAAGTGAATTCAATTGTCGACAAAAGTTAAGAATTCATTGACCAACAAACGAAAAAATCAACTGTAAAATGTACGAAACGAAATACCGACCAAGTGAAAATATAATAATATTGGGCCTAGTAAAATATAACAAAATAGCAAGACAATGAATGATCACTTGAAAGCACCCCCAAAAATATTACTATATAATAAAAGGGTTATTGCATGAATATTGGGAAATATTGTCCCTCGCAATATGCTATTTTACACTCACAAGCTCGTGCAATGTAGCATTTTGCTTGGGACAGTATTTCCCAATATTCATGCAATAACCCTATATTATAATGTGCTTGTGTGTGGTATAGTGAAGAAACAAACAAGGCTATATAGCATATCCTGTTTAGAAATTTTCATAATAATTTAATTTATACGATAAAAGTAACTTTATATTTTTAACGGTAACAACAGCGACAGCGAGAACGTCATGGAACTATTTGAAATCTAACGGCGTAAGAATAGTCATTTGACCAAAGCAAGTTATTTCGTATAACATATGTTGCTCCAAATTTAATTGGTCACTCAAATTTCAGCTTACAGGGCAAATAAAATTATTTTGATTTAAACATCTTCGTAATTAAATTGTTTTAATGATTATATTATTTGAATTATTTCAAATAGGATTTTCTGATAAATTATTTATTCCATATAATTGATCAGAATTCCGAAAGCTACGTAGTACGAAAATTTAAATTATTAAAATAATGGCCATTTAAGCTTTGATAGTCTTAATATATTCCATGTTTATAAATAGGATCGCACATGGAAGTAAGTTATGTGCATCAAAATCTAAACAGTACTGAATAAATACAGTTGTGTTCATGACTATAGAACAGAGATTGTTCAACAGAAACAAAACGAAGACATTACAGACGTTTGTTCAAATTTTTTTTTTAAATAATACTATTTCAGTGAAACAAAGATGACCAGAGTTTATGACCTGATCGGGTTAACAATTATTTAGGTCTTCCACGGCGATAATAAAAAAGGGAGCTAGTAAAAAAAAAATTTCAATTTTAGTTCTGATATGATGTCTTTAAGGCGTTTCAGAAACAAAGCGTATTTAAATATGCAATATATCGTTCCGCGTGCGTATTATAACATTTATTTGGATCTTGTTTCATAACAAGACACGTCAAAACGGCATTTGTTGTCAGTTTCGACCTGCAAAGCTCAAGAAAAAAACAATTCGTTTGAGACAACGTGTGCAGTGGTGTACACTCATACATTTTATGACCTTAATTTATTTTCGATTCCGTCGCTGGGGAGTTAAGGTTCCTTGACACAAAGAGCTATCCAGCACGGTTACTGATGGTGAATGGGGAATGCCCTGTCGTTGGTAAATTACAGAAAACTTGACTGCTGCTAATCATAGTGGGTAAGTGGTACTCATTTTATAAATTTTGATAGAGTAGGATGATTGTAGCCTATATAAAATGCTAAGTTATCCTTTACGTATTTTTATCAAATTTCCAACAAGGGATCCCGAAAGAACCATAAAATGACCTTTTTTACGTAGGCGCGAAATGATCCGGTTAGAAGAAAATGTGGGTATTCATTATATTGATGAAATTTCTGCCCAAAGCGATAACATTGATGAATATATTGCCTACCCATATTAAAATAATCACTTAAATATGGCTGCCATTAATTAGGTTTTAATTAGACTGCACGTAGCGGTCTTTTACTTGTGTTGGTCTTACAAATAGCGAACACTGAAACACTGATATCTCTTTCTCTACTCTTGGGGTTCTTATGAAGAAGATGAAAAGTTCAAAGACATAAAACAACATGCTGTCAATCAATGCTATTAGCATGTAATTAATTTTTTTTGCACCGTACCCAAATGTATGCGCGCAAGCCATTACAGAATCCTTCGAGACAGCTAATTGGTTTGTCAATAGTCATTAGATGAAAGAAAATCGAACATTTAAATAAACAATACAATTGATGACATGTTCAATTAGGTGTTCATTACATACTGTAGGTCAAACTTCTTTGTCATCATCTGGCTTATTTAGCTTAGTGTGCGAAGCCACTGAATGTTATAACAGACTTATTGGCTTCTAGACATATATAAATTCGGTAAACTTATGTAGTACATGTATTTCGTTGTTTCATCCCGGCCGCGTTTGGTAGAAGTTTTAAAAACATTGAAGTCCGTCACAGGAGCTACTTTATTTCAGCTATGTGCATCCAATTATTGCAGTGACTTGAGTCATTGCTCGTAATGAAAAACTCGTGCGAGAACAAACAAGGTCAATTATAATGAAACAACCCCGACGAGAACCTACTTGGTAAACGGTAGTAAAACGCGAACAAAACAGGCATCTCGTAACGAAGCAATCCGGGCGCGATTACACTAGATCAATGTTAATGAAGCAATCTGGGCTAAAACATATCTGGTCAATGTTAATGAAGCAATCCGGGTGCGATCACACCGGGTCTATGCAACCCAGGAGCTAAGACAACAACTTAATCATAATTATGCAACCCATGCGCGAACACACATTAAGCCGATCGTCATGAAGCAACAAAGAGCAGAACACACTAGATCAATCATAATGAAGCAATGCATGAGCGAACACACCACGTCGACCGTTATGAAGCAACACGGGCGCGAACACTCCAGGTATATTTTCATGAAGCAACCCGGACGCGAACACACCAGGTATATTTTCACGAAGCAACCCGGGCGCGAACACACCAGGTATATTTTCATGAAGTAACCCGGGCGCGAACTCCAGGTCAATAAAAAAAGTCACATGAGCTATGTTATGTGGCTATGCGTTTCATGCTGGCGCTGAGACCGCTAATAAAAATGAATATTGCAGAAAAAAATATAAGCATTACACCTCATGCCGGTCTCATATTCATATATCCAAGCTTTCAGAATTGATATAAACCAGATAGTTTTACAATGACCGCTTGTCAAGACGTCATTGTCGATAATCATTTTCTAAGTAACATGGGTCAATATTCGTAATTCAGGGATTATGAAATAGAAATTGATTCAAGAAGGTCAGTCTCGGTCAAAAAATCGGTCACCTTTTACATTGGCTTTAGCATAGCTGTCTCTTCTATATTGATTAAAAAACAACATGCTTCCTAACAATCATGTTGAATTTATTATTATCATTATTATTTTTGTTCAGAGTTCAAGTATAATTTAAAAAAACAGGACAAGAAAAAATCATTGCGCATGCCTGTCAGTAAGTATGACATGTTTTGCTTTTCATATATAATTATGTTTTGTTTGTTTTGTTTGCTTGGTGATTAACGCCACTTTTGGAAGGATTTTAGTTATATCACGGCGTCCATTTTTTTATTGGGAGAGGAAGCCGAAGTACCCGGAGAAAACCCCTGACCTTCGGTAGGAAAACTGGCAATCCTTGTTAAGATTGGAGTCGTATACACCCTGCCCGCAGTTAGACTCGAATCCTCACCCTTAGCGTTGACAGACCACGTGATCAATAGTAGACGAACTATCTTAACTACTCGGCCATAGAGGCTCCTATATAATTACGTCATTTTATAGGCTAACATAGGCGAATAGAAGCTTTACATGCTTGATTAATGACTGCATGTATTTTGTACCCGTATTGTGTCAAATAGTAACTAATCACGTGGTCTGTCAACACTGAGATTGTGGGTTCGATTCTTACTGCGGGCAGGGTTCGCTCGACTCCAAATTTAATCGACAAGAATTGCCAGTGTTCCTACCAAAGGTCGGGCTTTTTCTCTGGGTACTTCCTCCCCTAATAAAAACTGGACGCCATGATATAGCTGAAAAATTGCGGAAAGTAGCAACGACGAGGAATAATACAGATATCCGATGCTCAATACAGCTTCACCATTTTTTTTGTCATGATAATTTACCTTGTGTTTTAAAAGTTTTGCGATGTGTCATTCAAGATTGCTTGTATTGCGACGTGTCATTAAACATTTAGATGTCATTATTGCATTGCATTGCATGAATGGTTGTCGGACTGCTTTTGGTTATCAATAATTGCAAAGGTGGTAAGATACTACGACGTCTCGTGAATGGTACAGATTCGGTATTACGATGTGTCATTGACTGGTTCAGATGGATTGACATGTCTTACTTATTGCTTAGAACTTGTATTGCAATGTCTTATAAATGGCTAAAACTGCTACATAGAAAGATCTCATTTATTGCTATGATTCTTATTATATTATTAATGGCTAAGGTGTTAAGATGACTAAATTGCACAGTATCACTCAATCTAACAAGTCCTACGAGGATTGCTATTCATTTTTGCTGACGAAGTTCAGGTTCTCTCCTGATACCTCTCGGCAACTGTACACCATGATATACTAGTAACTGATACATTGCTGAAAGTGGTCAGGACCATTTAAACACATAAATAGGTTCGATACTTGTCACTGTGTCATTAATGGCTAAGTAAGACGCTTGTATTCTTAATATGTGTGCAGTTCATTGTCGCAATAATCGCAAGATGCGTGTATTGTTTGTTTGTTGGAATGGTGTTTAACGCAACTTCCAACAATTTTTCAGCTATATTAAATGCGTCCAGTATGTATTGTGCGGGGGGAGGGGGGAGTACCTTGAGAAAACCCCAGACATTCGGTAGGAATACATACATGCAATCATTGTCAATTAGTATTGGAGTCCGGCGCACCCTGCCCACAGTGAGAGCAAGATGCATGTATAACGCCCTGCTAGTAATCCAGTAAAGATTAGAGTCCGGTGCACACTGCCCGCAGTATGAGCAAGATGTATGCATAACGCTCTGTCATTAATTTCTAATAAAATAAAGATTGGATTCCGGCGCACCCTGCCCGCAGTGAGAGCTAGGTTTGTATAACGCTCTGTTATTTATCCTCGTCAATTTAAATTGGAAATCGGCGCACCGTGTCCACAGTGAGGGCAAGATGCATTTATAACGCTCTATCATTTATCCTTGTGAGTTAAGGTTCAAGTCCGGCGAACTCTGCCCGCAGTGAGAGCAAGATGCATATAACGCTCCGTAAATTATCCTTGTCAGTCCGGTGCACCCTTCCCGCAGTGAGAGCAAGATGCATGTATAACGCTCTGTCATTAATCCTCGTCAATGAAGATTGGGAGTCCGGCGCACCCTGCCGCAGTGAGAGCAAAATGCATACATAATGCTCTGTCATTAATGCTAGTATTAGTCGCGCCTGCATATTCCCCATTGTAGAGCGCCATGCAATCACTTCTAACTAAATAACATTATTTGTAGTGTCTGGGTTTTGATTTTAATCTAAAATCTATCTTAGACTTTGTAAATATAACACTTCGCAGACAAAAATTGATGTGCTGATATACAATGTATATGCTCGATCATTAAAACCTAATAAAACAAACTAAGCGTTTCATACTGTTGTTGATCGATTGTTATTATACATGTATATATATCATAAATTTATAGCCGAACAATATATAAGTAACAGTAATCACAATTTATTTGCCATGCGAAGGCGTGATAAGTTTAACCCATAGATTGGTACTTCCTAATATTGATATTAGCATTGTACTTTTCTAGATCAATGGTTGTTTTGTACTGTTCTAGACTGATCGTTGATACGTTCTTATTTAAAGTTTATTAATCATATCATTGCACTCTTTAGTCATTCAACATATCCAGAATCGGTACCAATAATGACAATAGGAATGAGTCACGTGACTCTACAGACAGAAGGATTGTCAAAAATGTGAATTGCCCTGATCAGAGCATTTTTCGTTTTTTGCAGTATTATACATGAAATATGAAAACTTGAAAACTCAACATACTGCTCACTTAAATGGTAGCAATCAACAAAGTTTGAACAAATATAAAACTAGATATTCAACTACCACGATTCCTAAGTATTTTTGCCGAATAATGAGGTGCTGTAACCGGAAACTTTTTTTTCTGTCATTTTTACAACTATGTTTGAGACAATTTTAAGGTTTATAATTTAGTTTATTAGTTTATTTAAATGTGCTTTCACGCAACTTTCAGCAAATATTCAGGTATATTATGGCGTCGAGCATTTATTGTGCGTGGATGTCGCAGCACCCGATGAGAACCGTAAACCCCTAACCATGGGGTAGTCCTTTTCTAAGAAGGTTGAAGCAGATCATGCCTTGCCTGCAGTCGGACATACTTACAACTATAGTAGATTTCTAACTTGACAACTCGGCTACTTTGTCCACTAGTTTATCAGTCTTCGCTTCTTGTGTTCCTCTAAGCTGTGGCTGCCTATTTGCCGAGCGGAATGATTTTTTTTTTCAAAGGCATAACTTTAACTTTTAAGAATTTCAACCAGTTTGAACAACCACCCTCAACTTATCATTATTGAGATAGTGAGTATACCGAAAGGCCTTTATAACGATAATCGGACTTATGGTCAGGGTTGTTGTCCGTTTAGTCAATACGAAGAGAACGAATTTACAATTTAATAGTTGGCAGGTAAAGACTTTGTTTCGTCCCTTCTCCCACACTTTAGCAGAGTTTAACGATGGGGAGCAGGAGGAGATTCATTTACTATAGTTAACAATTTTTATGTTTCCCCCAAAACAGATAACAGTAAATTTAAACGATGATAACAGATTATAGCAATTTACATGTGGTATAATGGTAATAAAGGTATGAGGGAGAGAAAAGTATTTTTATTAGTATTTTCCATGGAAACTATTATCTTTGTTTGTTTGTGTGAGTATTGTTAATTTTTCAGCTATATCATGGCGTCCAGTTTTTATTGGGGGAGGAAGCCAGAGTATCCCGACCTTCGGTAGGAAAACTGGCAATCCTTGTCAATTAAGATTGGAGTCGAGTACACAATGCCCGCAGTAAGACTCGAACCCGCAACCTCAGTGTTGAAAGACCACGTCATCAAAAGTAGACGAACTACTTAAACCATTCGGCCACCGAGGCCCCCAACTATTATGTGAACTTGTGTATATTCCTTCTTTTTTATAGGAGGAGTCAAGTTTTACATATAAACAATGCGGTGAATAAAATGATTTAACATGTTATAGAGAAAAATATGTTAAACACTTAACAGCTCTGACTATTTAGATCTAAAACAGCAAGCATGTTTTTTTCTATTATAACAGCTTACACCAATATCAATTTTATAGAAGACAGATAACACGTGATTGAAGACAGTCAGCAATTGGTTTATGTAAAAAAACAAAGTTAACAGAAGTCTAAAAATGCCACAAATACACATTAACAGTAAAGCTGTTGCACGTGGCGAGAACGGTACCCAATCTGGTTCTAGTCGAAACCGATGCTTTGTACACAAATTGAGAAAACTATCCGCCTGCTAACTTAGTTGCTTTGTTTACTCATAAAATAGCATCTTGATCGTGTCTGATATAACTGTTGTACAGAAACGTATCACAGTTGTTTAAAAGCTGAATATGGGTGTACATTTGTAACATGTTTAAAAACGAAAGGCATTAAATGTGATTATAAATAAGACTTTGTTTCAAGAATAAAACAGGAGTAAAAAAATTATATTTATAGAATAAACGTTTACTCTAATTGCATCTTGGAGAATTTAATTTGTAAATACATGTAATTTAACCTACGAGTTTCGGGTACAATCTACAATAATACAATTTCTCCTTCCTGCCTTTAAGCCGTACATCCATTAATGTATATACTGCCCTACAATTATCCGTACAAACTATCTTAAAGGATCAATCGATTCAGAGAAGCTTCACTTCGCAGGTTGTACACTTTTGTTATGATTTAAACTGAACGTAATACCAATGACCTAGAACCACCATTACAACAAGCAAAGCAATCAATAGTCATACAAGGGTTTCATTAAAATGACATTCTATTTCCTTTTAATTTTACGTCTACCGTCCACACCCTACTTCAAAATAAACAAAACCAATAGTTTTGTAATGATTTGAACCTCGTAGTACCATAAATGACATACACCACCCAATACACACCAACTAATCAATGTGTAACAATAGAAAGGCTGTATTGATTACCGATTACCTTGAAATGATGTTTGTTCCATTCCCTTACTTCTTATCGTAAGCTCTCCTTTTTCCTCAAGTCAATAATCCATGCCATTTTTTTTACAGTTCTATAAACAGCACTTATTCCAATAAATAAGTAGTTAAAAATAAACAGACAAAACAGATTTAACGTTCCACGTTGAGGTATTGTTCCATGTCGTTCGGGTTTTGAGATATACTTGTTTATATTTAAAAACAACGTGCATATGATTGACGTAACATCATATGGATTTATTGTATGCTTATGATTACTTAACTTCAGGTAACTTCACTGCACTGCATCATCATTACACCTGTGTGGTCAGAGACTCATACATAACAGATTTGGTAACAACACACAATTTCCTTTATCTATTTTCCTTTTGGTTGAGAAAATCTCACAGTTTATCCAAACAGTTCGAATATCTTATGTTACCCGAACTCATTTTTGGTTAATCCGTTCAAATCAAAATTAACTCTTCGTGAGGTAAGTGAAGCAATACGTCAGTCTGTGAATTACAAGCAGGGGAGATAATCAAAATGTCGCCTGAGAGAAGTTTATCGATCGTTTTATCGGGATTTTGCTGTGGAATCAATAGCAGAATGTTTACTTCTGTACAAACTCAGAGATAAAGAAATGCAATATTTGGATACAGATGATGGCGCGTAAATACAATATTGCGAAATACTATTATTGTTTGAAATAAAATAACGTCATTTTGTCTTCACATAATACCATACAGTACTACTGCGGTTATCGTCTGGAAATAAAATACCGGAAATTAAACGGCGGGACTGGATAGCATCGATTTAAAAGATTTCTAAAGTACTATAGTGGTGGGTTTCAATAGAAACTTGTAACTCATCCAAGACTGTATTTCTGCAGTAATAGGTTCGCTTTAATATTCTTACTAGGTAAACCAGTAAACTACAAAGCATTATTCGGGATAGGTGGAGATGACTAATTACCGACAATATGCCAACTTTCACTTCAGTGGTCTGCCACTTATTCTGCAGAAATACAGTCTATGATGAGTTACAAGTGTCTATTGAAACCCACCACTATAGTACTTTAGAATTCTTTTGAATCGATGTCAAGTAATAAGAAATAAATTGCTCTGTTCCGGTTTCTGATTGAAATGTTGTATATATACAACAATTATATTTTGTTCATATATCTTTCTATGTTCATTTATTTGTTTTGAAATAAATGCATACTTAATCTCATACATATACCACTGAATGTATGTACCACTAAATATGTTGTTACGTACATGTGATTGAGTCCCTAAGACTTTAAAACTTATCCTTGCAGTTTCTTCTCGTATTCATTGTTTTTTGTAACAACTGTTCTCTTGATTCTTTTCAGTACATATTATTACATGTATTTAGTTTTGAAAATGACCTTTAAACCAATACTGGCCTATATTTTGCTTTAGCTAGGTATTAATAACAGAACCAAATGTGTATTAAAGGTTTGCTATAAAAATGTATAAATTCACTATCAAGAAATCAGAGCAAATGGATACGGGACAAAACTGTTAGAATACACCAAATATAAGGTAGACACAAAAAGAATAAGAGGTTCTCATTTATCCAAACTTATAATGAATATTTTTGTATTTTAACTGTTTTACACAATAAGGTTCATGCTTGTCTACAAGTAAACGTGGATTTTTCCAAGTATCCTTATTGAAATACATTGAATACATTCGAGTATCTTGTGAAGATATTATTGCAGAAAGTTTTCCCCATGTTTGAATTCAGTACATAACGACTGTTCTGAGATGAAAATTGGATTGATTCTCTTATTACTGACTTGTGTTTTTTTGATACCCAAATTTCTCTAACCCTAACGTAGACCATATCTTCACAAAGTTAGTGGAAAATAACTGGACCATTACGTGGACCACAGCTATACAAATCGAGCAGTGAAAATTTAGGCCACTTAAAATCTCGTTTTAAAAAATACGTGAAATAGAATGGACTTTTTAAAATAATTGTTGTACTTATTTTGTTGTTTCGCTGTGGGATTGACTTAAAATGGCCATCACCCTCAAAAATAGCTACGTCAGTATTTAAGTAAAAGTATGCTGCAAAGTCTTCATCCTCTAACATAAAATGTACATGAATTACAAATTCAGGTAACATAATTAAAATGTAGGTCTTGATAATTTGTTTTATTTTTGTGCAAATAATTACTTATTATTCAAACTGCAGATAACTTTTTAACACTTATTTGCATCAGCCGCCTAAAAAAACAAAGTTAGAAAAATTTATTGCTATACCATTGGCCGATATAGAGAATTCAATATATAAATGGTAACAAGGGAGACAACCGCCAAGAGTATCAGTGACATCATCAAAGTTTTAGTCAGACTAGTTACAGTTACTGAAGACGTATTCTGAATGTAAATATTTAAGGTGGAATTTCCGTTTATTATGGATTTTTATATTATCCTCAAAGACAAAGACATATACAAATAAATATAACAGCTGTTTTAAATAAAAAATGTAAACATCCAATACTTAGGCAAACTGATTGATTTTGTTTTGTTTGAATGTTATTTATAGCCAATTTCATCAATTTTCAGATATAATGGCGTCAGGACAGTTTTTATTTGGGGAGGAAGCCGGGTAACTAGGAGAAAACCTCCGACCTCGGTAGAAAAACTGGCAATCCTTGTCAATTAACACTTGGAGTCGAGCGCAGTGAGACTCGAACTCGCAATCTCAGTGTTGACATACCACGTGATATGGATGATTGAATCTCCACGCAAAGGATTCTGGGTATCCTACGTCAACCAAAATCACCTCTGCCATACCATTGGTTGACATTGTGAGAGATATCTCTCATGACAGATCAATCTCCACGCAAAGGATTCTGGGTATCCTACGTCAACCACAATCACCTCTGCCATACCATTGGTTGACATTGTGAGAGATACCTCTCATGGCGGATAAACTTCGCGTACAAACGCAGTTATTTCAATGTAAAACTATATCAA
Organism: Limnoperna fortunei; assembly: GCA_944474755.1. NCBI lineage: Eukaryota > Metazoa > Mollusca > Bivalvia > Mytilida > Modiolidae > Limnoperna > Limnoperna fortunei. The sequence continues at coordinate 47,848,203 of OX104120.1, forward strand.
AAGTATATAAACAGACAATATAAAAATAAATAAGCTCTCGTATATTATTTTACAAGCATTGTTCTTTATTTACAAACGTCACAGGCAGGCGACAAATGTAGTCCCGCAGTAAATGGAGGATGACGTGTGGCAGAGGTTATATCTGGGAACCAGTTATGTTCTCTGTGCCGGAGAGTGATGACAGATAATCTTCTCGTACAAACATAGTAATTTCAAAAATGTAAAATGTATCAAAAGTGTTTTAAAAGACTATAAAAAAAAATAAGATCTCGTGTATTATTTTACAAAGATCGTTCTTTGTTTACCAACGTCACGGGCAGACGACAAATGTAGTCCCGCAGTAAATGGGGAATGACGTGTGGCAGAGGTTATATCTGTGAACCAGTTATGTTCTCTTAGCCGGAGAGTGGATCGAAACTATAGGCGATTGTTGACTGTTCGATACCTATCGGGCAAGGTAGTTTGCGGTTGAGGTGTCAAGACACTAAAGGGGACCAATCAAATTTAGAACATTGATAGTACTTACAAACAAAATAGTCATGTTTATCTTAGTTTATATTAAAAGAAAGTAGCAAAGAAAACCGACCGAACAACAAGAGCCAAAAACCAAGGGACAGTTACAAATCCGGATATAGACAAACACAACACAAAAATCAAAAACATAAAACACAGAAAGAGAGTAACCCGAACCCAATAAAAACCATGGGTGCACTCAGGTGCTCCGGACGAGTAAGCAGTGCCTGCCTCTAATTAGACACCCGTCGAGTTACTCATTGTCTTGTCTAGGGAAAAGTCAAATCCAGGAATAGGAAACACTACCTATGACTCAGCAAAAATGTCAGATCGTATTTGAGACACTGATTTCCCGTAACGATCAATTAAGTCGTGGTGCCGACCATAGAACTTCTGGAGAGATAACATCAACCTAGGTACAACAAACCCTAGTTTAGCAGTCAACAGCAGTGATCGGTCTAGAAAATCTTAATAACGATCGCCGGATCTAGAATAACGTACAGGTTGTGAAATGTACACACCATACGCTGGAGCTGCTGGAATGTTGCTGTCGATGAACGGGAAGTTGACAATTGGGAAGTTGAAGTCATCACGCTTGTCGTAGAGCCTAGTTTGTAGTTTTCCTGAGTCTATTTCTAGAAGTAGGTCTAAGTAAGAGGCTGATCTTAGTGTATTGGTGGTGTCTTTAATTTCAAGCTCGCTAGGGTAAATTGAATGTAAATAGTCACCAAATTTAGCATTGTTGAGGGACAAAACATCATCAATATAGCGGAATGTGAAATTAAAGGTCTGGGCCAGAGTCTTTTCTTTCTTCTTCAGTAGGCCTTCTAGGAACTCAGCCTCATAGGAGTACAAAAACAGGTCGGCAAGGAGAGGAGCACAATTAGTACCCATTGGAATACCAACAGTCTGTTGAAAAACATGTCCTGCAAATATGCCGAATATGTTGTCAATTAGAAAATCTAACATGTGACAGATTTGGTCTTCAGTATATTTAGTATTAGCTTTGGAGTCATTGATGACGAAGTAAGCTCTGTCATGACTAATTACCAGGTATTTATATCGTCTCTTTCCGTTTTTCTTGAAAAAGCAGCGTTTTATAAGATCTTTTAGCCTGGTTTTAAGCTGTGTATGAGGGATGGCCGTATAGAGTTTCGAAAAATCAAATGTTTTAATGCTGTTACAATGGGAAAGAGATCCAGACCTCAAGATGTCTATCAGGTCCTTTGAATTTTTTAATATCCACATTTCATTTATTCCACTTCTGGAGTAGCAAAACTACCAACTGGATTTTAATGAATGAAAGTTTTTTCTGAAAGATGAATATATTGGAGAAATTTTGAGTCCTTATTTGCTCTGTTCTAATGGTGTTTAGTATGTTTTATGTCACATTCACTACATGACCTATATACCAAGATTTTCTGAAAAGAAAGTGCTATTTTTAGAGTGGGTTTACCGCGGAAGCTGGTAATCTCTTGGAAGGTTTTAAAGCGGTCATCAAATTTTGAGAGAACATAGGCCTTTCATGTACGATTCTGGATATATATGATGTCGGTCAAGTTAAAAGGTAAAGGAGCTGCGCTAATTAAAAAAATAACAAATTTAGTAGAAAATCTTAAAGAATTGGATCAGTGTTTTCTCAACTTTAAGGCGACAGAAGCTAGCCTCGCGGTTTGTCTGAATACCATTGAGCGTCACGCAAACAGATTTTCTTTCACAACAAAATAAGGTTCCTTAGTTAGTAAACAAAAATGGCGGGCTTACAATGAAAAGTCCCCTTAGCAAACGTCAATTCCACGGAATTGTGACTTTTAATATAAAGTATTTCTGTATTTCTTCAGTAGGTTTTCTTTGGCGATAAAGTTACAAGAAGAATCTTCAGACTAGAACATAAATACAGTTATGAAATGTCGACAAGTATATATTCAGACCTACGAAGTTTATACTGTTGCTTTTGTCATACTAGGAAACGTCGTAGATATTCGTAAACTCCGCCTGTCATGTCAACGAAGTCATTTTTCTCAAGTTGAAAAATGTAGTTCGTTATGAAATTGAAAAAAAAAGGTCAAATTAGGGCAACGCAATGGGAAATTAATACAAATCTTAAGGAGTTTAGTATTTTCGACATTTTATAACACTTCACAAAGCCATTTGACAAAATTAACTTTTGAAACATAAAAAGCTTTTGTCTTGCCTTCGATAAAAGTCAATGGGTTCAAGACATACTAATTGACAGTTTGATTTATATCTTTGCAAGATAAAGTCATAGATCAGCGAAATTTGGTTTGTTTTGTTTGTTTGGATGTTTAACGCCATTTTCAGCAATTTTTCAGCTATATCATGGTGTCCAGTTTTTGTTGGGGGAGGAAACCAGAGTACCCGGAGAGAACCCCCGACCTTCGGTAGGAAAACTGGCAATCCTTGTCAATTAAGATTGGAGTCGAGTACACCCTGCCCGCAGTGAGACTCGAACCCGCAACCTAAGTGTTGACAGACCACGTGATCAGTAGTAGACGAACTAACTTAACCACTCGGCCACTGAGGCCCCGATCGAAATTTGGTCTGTTGTAGCTTATGATTCACCTGAACTTGACCTCAATTTCACGGTCCAGTGACTACGTAAAAGTTTTTGGATCATGACAGTTCCCCTAGAAACATGCATGATAGGATGACAATATTTGGTACAAGTTTTGCTTTTCTAAAAAGCTAACCGTCTCTTAGCTGCATTACCCATTTTATGGGTTTTATTAAAGTATCTGTTGTTTTTAATTTATGTAGGAAAGGTAAACAATGTACCTGTTAAGGACATTGTTTACGCTAAACTATTAACCAATAATGCTTGAGAGATTTAAATACCCGTCATCACTTCACACGTGCTTTTTGAAAAATAATTAAACAAAAAATGACTCCCTGAACAAATGTTCAAAATGAGCGATAAAAATGTGTTTTTCTATTTGCATCAATATCAGAACTAAAATAAAGATATAGAAAATATCACTTTCCCCCAACAGCTTTAAAAACTAGGGAGAGATTTTGGTACAATGTTTAATTGTTCACTGACCAATGCACTGTATGAAATAGAAGTCAATATGGGGAAAGTAACATTACTACACATAAATACTGATTACAATCCCGATTCAACCAAGAATATATCGAAATTTCAGTACACATACTAGTGCGATCCTGACGTAAACCAATGATATGACAGAAATGTTTGTAGATTTAGTGAACCACCCAATCAAGTAACAGATAGTCATTTACTCCGAAGACTGTTCGTCATTTGAGTATGTATACCATGGGAGACGGTAATAATTGTCGATGAAAGGTTCGTGACAGACTAGTAGGTTAATTGACAAGGATTGTCAGTTTTCCTACCGCAGGTCGGGGCTGGGACTAGTATAACTTGATTTATAGGTTCCTGGTCGGGGTTCTCTCCGGGTACTCCGGCTTCCTCCCCCAATAAAATGTGGACGCCATGATATAGCTGAAAAATTGCTGAAAGTGGCGTTTAACAATATTCAAACAAAAAAAACAAACATACTAATAGGTCTTACCTGACCTTGACCTAAATCCCACGGTCCAGTGACTTCGTTTGTTATCGGATTGTCAGTTCCCTCAGTTAATATGCATGGAAGGATGACAATATTTGGTATATGTTGCTGATGAAAGATAAATGACAGTCTGGTTGGTCTCAACTGATCTGGACATCAATTTCACCGTCCAGTTAATACGCTAAAGTTATTAGAGTTGTATAGTTCTATAGCACAGTTCATTAAGGCGTCACCTGACCTTGACTTCAATTTCACGGTTTACTAACTTCGTTAAAGGTCACGAATTTGTAACAGCAAAACTAGTTTAGATTTTAGGTTTGAGCATTTTAGGTTTGAAAGTTTTAAAACTGGTTTTGGTTTAATTTTTGAGTACTATATAGTTGGTTTTCGGTTTAGGTTTGAGGAAGAAATAAAAACATTCTTAGTTAATAGGAAACAGAGATTACAGAATTATAAAATCAGAAAAAAAAATCTAATATGTGTTGCATATGTTTTTAGTCTGATGACTGTGAAGATTTTGTTGTATCTGTTTTCGAAATCGTCAAATGTCATAGAACTTGTTTGACAATTTTTCTGTTTGTCTTTTATTGGTTTCCCCAGAAAAACGCAACAATGCCATGTTCTAGTAAGGATTTTTTTTCTTGGATTTTTCAAAAGATTTGTTCATTTATCTTTACATCTCCACACTGCAACATTTATGCAGCATTTCGTAGACTTAAAAGTAAAAAACCTAAACCGCAAACCACCCCTGTATGTGGTTTGAATAGTTTGCGAAACCATTGTCTGTTTGGTACTAACAAACGTGAAACCAGTTTATGTTCTAAATTAGGGCGTAGTTGTTGGGCAAAACCAGTTTCAGTTTATTAAACTTTATATTTGTTAATGAGAACCGGTTTGAAGCTAGTTTGGAACCTAAACTGGTTTGCCGTTTGTTAGTAGCAAACTGAAACTGGTTTCGCAAACCATCCAAACCACATACATTTTAGGTTTGTGTATTAAAAAAATGGCGGCACTAATGTTGCAATTTGGAGATGTTGTAAAGATAAACGAAGAAATATTTTGAAAAATCAAAGAAACAAGATAAATCTTTACTAGAACAAAGCATTGCTGTTTTTTCTGGGGAAACTAATAAAAGACAAACATAAAAATTGTCAAACAAAGTCTTTGACATTTGAAGATTTCGAAAACAAAGTCCAACAAAATTTTTAGAGAGTCATCTGAATAGAAGCATATGCAACAAATGTTAGAATTTGTTTTACCCAATTTATAATAGCGTAACCTTTGCTTCCTATTAACTAAAGAATGTTTCTTCATTAATTTCTTAAAACTTAACCGAAAACCAATTATTTGTTACTCACCATTAAACCAAAACCAGTTTTGAAAACTTCATTGAAACCGGTTTAAAACCTAAAACCTAAACCTAAAGTAGTTTTGCTGTAACAAATTCGCCTTTAGTTTCAAATCGGTTCTCATCAACAATTAGAAAGTTTAATAAACTAAAACTGGTTTTGCGCTAACAAATACGCCATATATATTGTTATTCGCATATATCCCATGAGGTTTTATTTTCGTTAATCATGCGGAATGCAGTCGAGACATTTTTTCTGTCCACACTTGTTAAATATCACTGTGGTGTATATAGACTCTTCGAGTCTTTAAAATATCACAAAAAATAAAATAAATACTCTGAAATAATTTGATGTCAGTATTAGATTAGTTATGTCGTATTATCTTATGTTTTTTAATTATGAAAATGACAGCTATAAGACTTTACGATTGTTTATTTTGAGATATTTCTGCTGGCATGGCAACCCCCATGAATGTTTATCACGATGTTTATGAAATCTTACCTGTTCGAATGCTGTTTGTTTTTATGTTTATTGCTAAATGTGTCCTGTTTTCTGGATAACCTAGAAACATGCAATTTTTATCTTTACCAATACTATAACTGCTGCGGAAATCTCGGATCAGATTATATCACGACAATATAAGTACGTAAATATGTGCTTGTTTAACAAAAAATCGATAATCATACAATTTTCAAAATGATATAACATAGGTAAGATTTCAAACTTTAAACATTAATTTTTGTCTGAGTAATATTAGAATGCATGCAAGACTCCATGAAATGTAATTTAGATACAATATTACATCTATGGTTACATAAAAACATCATGACGTTCATCCGGGTAACTCTGTACATCAGACATAAGAAACTTGTGGCGTTAAACTACACATTTGTTTAGTGGCTACATATCAACATTTTATTTTTACGCATCGACTATATGTAAATGTAATGCTACCTGACCGATCCTAGAAGTGGGCTGTTTTTTTCTTAGAAACAGCCCATTGTACAAATACGCGGACGATAATCAATATACTTTCTTTTTGCAGTCCAGACTTTAATAAGCTTATATCCACTCTTGAGGCGGATTCCAACAGATGTATAAAGTGGTTTAAAACTAATAAAGTGCAGGCTAGTTCAGACAAATACCAGGTTTTTGCAGTGAGTAGGCAAATTTATGAAAAAAGGCCAAATTTTTCTTATTCAAAATTTTGAACTGTCGAGTAAAAATACTGATAAATGACTTGTTATTGATGTACATTGTCACCTAAATTTTAATATGCATGCAAGTACAATCTGTAGGAAGGCTTGCAAGAAACTAAATATCATCAAACGCGTTGCGTCATATTTAAATGAATGCGAGACAACTCGGACCGCGGACAACTCGGATCGTGACAACTCGGACCGTAATAGGACAAGTCGGACCGTGTTATTCATATACGGTCCGAGTTGTCCTATACCTTATGGTCCGAGTTGTCCTTTTATTTATGGTCCAAGAAATCTATATTGTCATGTAAAAATAAAGTTTTTGTTTGTTAACTGACGTTTATTTTATTAACTGTACAGCAGTTGACCACGCAGAGTAAAGTTTGTTGTTTGACGTGAAATTTACTATGTATCAGAAAAAAAAACAAAAAAAGCTTCAACATATATTTATTTAAAAATAAGGGAATTGTGATATCAGAGTATGGTATCGTGTCGTCACCAACTCTGAATGTTTTGTAGCATAACTTGACGCGAGGAACAGCCTTCTGTTGTTTAAAGTTGTATTGGGTAATGTTTGTACATGTTCTGTTGAAGTAGTTACAGCAGTACGGACTCTTGTCGTGGTCGATTGGTTTGGGTACAATGCTTACGATCTACTGACATGGTTGTTGAGATATGATAAAGAACGCCTTGTCAAGGTTTTTATTATTCTTTTACAGCTTGACCAAGCTACTCATTTGGAATCACAGAAGTTTCTTTTCAATTAAGTTTCACTAAATTCACTTATTTGAAAACAAACAAGCTCAAATTCTTTCACATCTTAAAATAATTTTTTTTTAAAATTATTATTAACTAAACATCATGATTACCGATCACATTAATTGAAGCCACAATTATTATAGATAATTGTGAGTGTTTTCTGAATTCTTAAGATTTAATGTTGTTAATTGTGTCGCATTTCTCATCATAACATTTAACCTTTATATAATTAAATCAGTATAATTTACATTCGAGTAGAACTGTTTCAATTTACTAGAAAAAAACGTATAACGTTATATTGATAAATATAAAAACAGGACTATCGTATTTTAATATTTTAATGACAGTATAAGAAATAGATGCGGTCCGAGTTGTCTTATTTACTACGGGCCGAGTGGTCCTTACTACGGTCCGAGTTGTCCGCGGTCCGAGTTGTCCGGTTACCATTTAAATATATTAAGTAAGCTGACAATTTTCCAGACTTATCTTGAGAAGCAATTTTAATTTCTACCTTTGGCATGACATTTCTGTGCAGAAAAGAATTAAAGAAAAATTGTAAAAAGTGCCAGAAAGAGTACTTTGTTTTATCTTACAGTTTCCCTTCAATTTAAACTTCTAATTTAGTCCTGGACTGGTAAAGAATGTCGCTGCGCCATTTGCAAATAACTAAATATGTTTCCTAATCGGTTTAAATTTGTCTGTTTTTTCCTTCTCTTTTATCACAACTTCATCTATTTTTTGTCAAATTTGCTGGTGCTTTTAAAGAATTTTAGTTAATGCTTTCTTGCTTTGTGTTGCTTTATATAGCTCCCGTAAACAATTTAATAATTTCTGTTTTAATTACTATGATAGCAAATCAGTTTTACTTTCCCTCTTTCCCTTTTTTACTTCCATATGCCCCCTTTTTAGTTGTTTGCTTAGATAATTTTATGTAACTTTATGTTTGTTTGTTTTGTTTGTTTGAATGGTGTTTTAACGCCACTTTCAGCAATTTTTCAGCTATTTCATGGCGTCCAGTTTTTATTGGGGGAGGAAGCCGGAGTACCCGGAGAGAACCCCCGACCTGCGGTAGGAAAACTGGCAATCCTTGTCAATTAAGATTGGAGTCGAGTACACCCTGCCTGCAGTGAGAATCGAACCCGCAATCTCAGTGTTGACAGACCACGTGATCAATAGTAAACGAACTACCTTGACCACTCGGCCACCGAGGCCCCTATGTAACTTTATATTTTGAATGTAAATTGTGACTTGTGACTAGTTCTCATATCTAAACCTGCTTATTTTTATGGCACAGCGCGATAACGGGTAGTTGCATTTGTTAAATTATCAAACAAAGCAACTGAAATCATGGAAAGTTAACTTTACACACAATAACAGGCATTGGCTTCAGAGTAAATTATAACACAAAACGACTGAAATTAAATATGTTAACCATACGCACAATAGCGGGTGGATGCATTAGTTTCAAAGTAAATTATAACACACAACGTGTGAAATTGAATATGTTAACCATACTAACGATAGCGGTTGGATGCAATGTTTTCAAAGTAAATTATAACACACAAGACGACTGAAATGGAACATGTTAACCTAGACCGAATTATCTGTCGTTTAAAAGCTTATTTTATCATTCCATATTTACTTTTTTCTATTCTGACGTTTATTTTTTATTTTTTATTTTTTATGTTACTTTTGACAAAAGTAACGTAACATAAAAAATAAAAAATAAAAAATAAACGTCAGAATAGAAAAAAGTAAATATGGAATGATAAAATAAGCTTTTAAACGACAGATAATTCGGTCTAATGTTAACCATACACTCGATAGCAGGTGGTTTAATTGATTTCAAAAGTAAATTATCACACAAAACTACTGAAGGGAACATGTTAACCATTCACACAACAATAACAGGTGGTTGCACTTGTTTCAAAGTATTAATTATCCCACAAACATTGTAACATGCTAAAGAATAGCGATATTTAGATAATGAAATATTTGTCCTCAGAAGAGATTTGTCAATAAAAGTTATCAATCTCCATTATTTCTGAAATATTCAAAGTTTTTAATATATAAAAATAGCGGCACATTACAAAACCCTACATTACGACTTCAATTAAAGCAATTTAAAAACTTCTAGTACATATTAAAAAGTACCATTCCAAGTATCTAGTAAGTATACATTAAGATCTTTATGTCTAGCAATGAACAAGAGAAGATATGGTTGAACCATATCGGGGAAACTCAATTAAAGTAAATGGAGGATTAAAACAGGAACCCATTTTGTATTGTAATATGAGAGATTATTACAATACAAATACAAATACAAATATAAATAATTTTATTGGCTCAAACTCATCATCCTCCCAAGTCAGTGGTTCTGAGTCCTCGTTCGCTCCATCATCATGATTAAAAAATTTTGATGTTAAGATATTTTAAAGAAGCAAGTTATATATATATATAATAATACAACATAAAAAAATTCAGTTACGTTCGAATAAAGGTCATCAACAGTTTATATTGTTGAAAATAATTGTAGAAGTTAATAATCTCATCAATTGTTTTGCAAAATAAGACTCTTCTTCGAATTGTTTTTTTTTTATTTTAAATTCTGAAAATTTTATAAAGTTCTTAGCAATGTTTATGCACATGAATGCTAGTTTGACGTTTAAAATACATTTAATTGCAAATCTTTTGAAACAATTTTAATTACAGTAAAATTAAATCAATAAAAATTGTAACTTGTCGGTATGTTTTCTTTGATTTTCCGAGGACGCGATAAATGCCGATCTTACATTCACATTTTCCCCCACAGAACCACTTGACTATGGTCAATGTATTTTTATTGGTAAACATATATATGTCCTTCGAAAACTTTGCTTTTTATTACAGTACTCTTCTCAAAGTTGAGATATTATAATCAAGATGATTATTTCTTGCCTTTCACAATCGTCTATATTTGCATCCCTTTACAGCATATGATAAAATTTTAAATAAAACAAATTGAAAAAAAACTATTAAACCAAATAAGATACACCTATAACATATAAATCGAACATCTCTGGATATGGGTTTAACGCATATCTTTTCTTGTTATATAATTAAATTCAGATGAGAGCAGATTTAATGTGCATTTATGATAATAGTACGAAATAGTACGAAATGTTTATTTGTTCCACACATTTACAACACGTGATTTACAATAAATGGTTATGACACATAATCACGTGCACATAATGTAATTAATACAACAACCTAGCCAGCTTGATCGCGTACGAATATATGAACAGAATTATATTTTTATTCAAATGCAAAGAACAAAATTATTACATTTCGCACTACAAAACATACTGTTTTTCACCTGAAAAATAGTCAAAACAATATTACAGATAGAAAGTACTTACTTCGGTAAATGCAAACATCGAACTATATTATCGCGCAATAGCTCAGTAAACCGTACCTGAAATTAGTTATAACGCCACGTGTGATACAATGCAATGATTTGAGTTATGAAAATGTTAGGTATACACAGTACAATTAAGTTGGTTGTCTTTGTGGTCTAAAGTGTTATTTATTATGTGTAAATGGCTTCTTTATTACCGTTAATAATATATTTTCACGTAAATGGTATGTACAATCATATCCAAAAGAAATTAATTGTCTTTGGACATAGAAAAAAGGTCATAAACCGAAAAAGGCGCTAATACAGTGAACAAAAAGCAGTAAACCATTGCATTAATTATTTCAAATACCAGGATCTTTCGTTTCTAATAAAGATAATTTGATTATTATCGGCGGAACGGTAAATTTGGTTAGAAAAAAAAGATTATTATGGTTTTGAAAGATATCATTTGAAGTGCTTTAAGATATTCTATATATAGCAACGTTATCTTTTAATTTCCTGTCGCTTCTCGACTGGAAACGGAATAAAACGACTGAATATCCGAGACAACGGATATCGGATCGAACAATAATATTCGCAGTCATTTTCTTTGAAATGGGACACATATCTGGTATCTTTCACTAGATACAAACTTGCTAACTCCAAGGATGGGCAGCTTGGCAAAATCTCGAGAAATCGTGCTGCAATCCGGAATTTTAATAGAATATTAAATTCTGAGATCAATACTTGATATTTCCTATTGCGTTATGAGTCACGTATGTCAGTAAACCAGACTCAAGTTTTTCATTTACCATGATATTCAATTTGAGACCCACGCAGCGTACAGCCCATAAGGAAACAAGAAATGGTACATAAAGTATTGAACAATCAGATATATGAACAAATATGTAAGACAGCCTAGAAAGGGAGACCCTAGAATCTAGAAGAGCATACTAATGACCACGTTCTTATACTATCCAACAGTAGGAATAAATCAAACCATGCACTTTAAGAAAATCCAGCAGTACCAAACCTTGTCAGATGTCTTCAAGTAAACTTTCTTTCCAAGATCTATGAGTTTGTTTTTTTAATGTTGTTCACCGCCACTTACAGCATTTTTCAGCTATATCATGGATGGCGTCCAGTTTTTTTGGAAGGGGGGAAGGAAGCTGCAGTACCCGTCGAAAACACCCCAACATTTGGTAGGAAAACTGTCAATCATTGTCAATTAATATTGAAGTCAAGCGCACCCTCGTCAATACTGATACGTTCTTACAACTAGCTACCAATTGCCAATATATAGCTGAGTAGTCCGAAAATCCTCTGCCGTCCAACGCTTTTTTTTTGCGTCCCACCTTTTAAGCGGCGGCTATCACATTTTTGTCTGCTTGGGTGAGTTATGTGTATCCCCAGGCCAGGGTCTGCCACGGTATGTGGACTGAATCAAAAGAATCGAAAATACATTGTAAAATTTTCTTTCGTTGATTTTACTTGTTCTTTATCTTTAACCAATTCTTGTCACTTCACAATTATGTTCAAAACTATCAGTTAATAACTAACTAGCTTTTTGAAATATAATTATCTACCGATGCAGTTTTTACCTGTAGATTTAAAAGGAATATGTGCAAATGGACTCGTTATAGAGCAAGGCGTTTATAACGATAACTAGGTCTCACATTAACCCCGAAAAAAATTAGAAACAAAAAGAAAATTTGACAAGTTGAATTCCTTCAGTCCTTCAGAGACGTAGGTAACTGGTCAATATTAATTCATTGGGGGGTTGTGACCGGTGCATTTCAAATTATCATGTTTAAAAAAGGCTATGTCCTATCTCCTTAAAATACAAAAAAGTTGCTGTCCTACATCAGATTAGTCCGAGATTAACCCTCTGCCGTCCAACGCTTTTTTCTTTTTTTTTTTTGCGTGGGACGTCAGAGAGCTCTCCATAGGCAAAAATTAAAAAAAAAGAAAAAGAATAAAAAAGCGTTGGACGGCAGAGGGTTCTCGGACTAACATCAGATGTGTTGTAAAAAAGTTGGTGTCCTATCTAGAGAAAAATTATATGGTTATAATTCAATATTTATGGTTGTTAAACAAATTGTGCGATTACAGTATATTTGTTTTGAATTAAAACGTCAGACATTTTTTAAATTGAGGATATTGTTATGAAAACAAAACTTGCTGTCCTATATAGTGTTGAAAATAACAAAACTTGGAGTCCGGGCCGTATTTATGCCAGCATAAAAAAGTATGTGTGATATTGCATTTTGTACTGGTCCTACCACCCTAATAAATATTGACCAGTCCCTAGAACTAGTAAATTCATCAAGTTGTGATATCAAAACACTATTGGTTCCTTATATTGTAATTATAACAGTTACAATTAATGAGATCAGATATATTATTCATCCCTGTGCTGATTTACATGATAAATTTTAATTTTCGAAAGATATATTTTTTTTGCAGAAAATAAAAACAGCTATCAAAAGATAACACACTGACTTTTTAAACATCCGTAAGTTGCGTGGATTTTCCTATGAAAATGTTGACTTAAATAACGTGTAACATCTAATTATTTTCAACTACAATTCCTAGGTAGCTGGTAAAATCGCCCCACGGTAAAATCACCCCCTCTAAAAAACGGCCCCACTTTTTGCAAAATCGCTCCCACTGCGTTTTTACAGGGGGGGGGGGAGATTTTACAGTGGGGGCGATTTTGCAAAAAGTGGGGACGTTTTTGACGGGGGCGATTTTACCATGGGGCGATTTGACTTGTATTCTACTACTACTAAGACGAAAGAAAATTATAAAGCAGTTCCTTAGTTATATATTTTTCTTTATTTTAATTACATTTCGTTGTCTTTTTGCACTCGCCTCAATTCAAGGAGTTTGAAATTTACTGATACAGGATCGTAGTCATATTTATTTTATAAAAACTCAACATGACCTCCCAAACTACGGAATTTGATTAGTGTGACCGTACGCGGTTTGAAATGTAATTAACTATTGTTCTATTTACTTCCGGTTTTTATTGCATTTTTTGTTTGTCATTTGTGCATTTTGTGACGATTTCCACTAACAGAAATGTCTGATAAGCATGGTAAATAACTTTTTAGCTACACACAACATGAACATAATTTTTAAATAACATAGTAAACGAAAATCCAGACTGCATGCACAGGGATCACCACAGGCATAGCTACAAATGTAGCTCCTTTTTTTTATATATGGACGGAGCTACAAAGAGGTCCCATTACTCGTAATGGAGCAAAAACACTTTTGGGATTTACACATATTTTCCGCTATTTAACCTTTGTCTTTATTAAATAAATATGTTTTCTTTCCTCCGCCATTCATCTGATATGTCTACAATGTCTAATTAAATAATTTTAACACTTTTTCGTAATCGTGTCATTGTTGACATAATTATTGTGGAGTGTAGAATTTCAGAATCGTATCAGTAAAATTTGTAATAAGGGGACATAATCATAATGCAAATGAATACAGTTGAAATCATCCGGAATTTCATTTTTTACCAAATCGATTCCGATATAATCTAAATTATGCACTTCCGGAATTCATATTTTGTCAACAATGCCATGATTACGAATAAAGTGATAAAACTAACGAATACGGTGTTGTGGAAATATCAGTTAAACTGCAAATACATAAAAAAAGTATGTAGCAAACCAGGGAAACAGTTAAATTGCTTATAAAATGCATAAAACCCCCGGGTGTGAATCACTCCCGGGCTGCTCCATTACGAGTAATGGGACCGCTTTGTAGCTCCGTCCATATAAAAAAAAAAAAAAGGAGCTACATTATTGTAGCTACCACAGGCACAGCTCAAAATCCAAGGGTGGTGCAAGTCGGACGATGATCAATTTCCTTACTTATAAAAATTTTAGAGTGACATTTATTTATTCATAATAGTGTTATCAGTCTTTATTTTTGTTTTCCCACCTGTGTTTTTGCTACCAGTCACAATATACATGTAATTTTGTATTTAAAAACTTCATTGTTTTAGGAATAAAGTCTAACTTTAGTATGAAGCTCAAAATTCAAGGGTGGAGGAAACAAATTCAAGAGTGGAGGAGCACCGCCCTTGAATAGCCTGTGGTGAACCCTGCATGCAGCCAAAAATAAGTTATAACAGGTCATATGATTATGATTGTCAATCATTCACACAATGTACATTCATTAATATTTTAAGGAAAGAATTCAGTATACAAAGACAGGTGACTGGTGTTGTTATTCTTTATTTCATTATTGTTGTATACGGCAATAATGAAATAAAGAATAACAACACCAGTCACCAAACGTCTGAAAAAATTTTGCTCCAATAAAAAAAACCATGATATAGTGAATAAAATTTTTACTAAGTATTTTTTTATGACATTTCACATACAACAAAGTCAACAGACTTCATATAAATAAGAAAACACATAACTAAATTTAAAAAAAAACCTTAAAACATTTGTTAGACAGTATAAGTTCTCTTCATTTTAGTCACCACTGGGTCCATATGGTATCCATTAATAAAACCTCTCATTTCATGTTTATTTTCAACATTTTTTATCGGATATTGATATTTTATGTTTTGAGTGAAATTCGAGGTTTCATCTTTAAACACATTTTCCCGTGCGCAAATTCCGCAAGAAAGTCGTGCTGAATGTTTAAGTTAAGTTTGATATGAAAAAAGTTTGTACAACCTTGCAAACTGCGCTAAACTTCAAGAAAAATATCTAAATTTTCTAAAAATTGTCTTACCTTAGTATATCATGGATTTTTCAAGTCCTGGTTAAAGCTTTATTTGAGGTGTCCTTTACACTACAAACACCAAAACCTTAATTTCCTAGCCAAAACCTTAATTTCCTAGTCAAAACCATAATTTTTTAAGAGTTGACTATAAAATTAAGTGTTCTTTTCTTAAATTAAGGGTGTGACGGGGAAATTAAGGTTTTGACGCGGAGATTAAGGATTTTACTCGGAGATTAAGGTTTTTTGTGGATTGGACCCCTGGGTCGATTTCATTGACCTCAGGCAATGTTGTTGATAACAATCATGTACTATAATAACTCCCATAACATTCAATGCTTGACCCCAATATTAAATCTATCTTATGGCTCTGTTTTTGACGAAACAAATTTTCCATGTGTTACAATTTCTACAAATTGTATTTGTTCTGCTATTAAATATTACTTGATTCCGTAATGTTGATTAACCG
Organism: Limnoperna fortunei; assembly: GCA_944474755.1. Classification (NCBI taxonomy): domain Eukaryota; kingdom Metazoa; phylum Mollusca; class Bivalvia; order Mytilida; family Modiolidae; genus Limnoperna; species Limnoperna fortunei. The sequence goes on from OX104120.1 coordinate 47,864,183, forward strand.
TTAAATTCAAAATGTCAGCTCGCTGAAAAATTTCGTCTCGATAATTCAAAAATGGGTTACTTAATTGATCATAGTTTAATTCATTGAAAACAGGTACAGTCTTTGTGTTTATGTTAGTTTCATGATATTTCACATGTTAAAATATGCAGAACTTCTGAAAAAATTTTGCTCAGAGAAAAATCAATTGGTAGATAAAACCTCGCATTTCAAATAATATTAAAAATGTAAAAGTCAGATGAAAATGATAAATACAAACGTGAAATGGGAGGTTTTATGTTATAGAACTACTAGTATGTGTCCATACTAGTTTTTCTAAAGTATGACAGGCTGGTTAATGAGCATCTAGTTGACACTCTGCTTTCATCTAAAATAAAACCAAGAAGAATATGTTTTGTTGAATTAAAAATTACAACATCTGTTATATGAAGGTTTTGAAATAAAATATTTTCCTTAATCAATATGATGGTTATAATTATCCTTTACATTGCACCCTTGAATTCCTGTTGAATAAGTTTAAAAAAGATAAAATATAATTAAGAATTACCAAGAATATTTTGTAGTACTAGTATCTGTTACTTAACCAAAATCTTTTTCAATGCACCCTTGTCTGCTTGGTGAATATATTCTCTGGAGATCAGTTTAAGGTCATCTCTGATCTGCAATACAGTTGCTGGGCATGTAACCTTTGTAGAACGCATGGTGCATCTCCAGTATTTGAAGTCTTCCTTGCTAACCTAACAAAAAAGGACAAAAAAATGATGCAGTATTTTAGTATTTATACTAAAATATTTATGTTACAATATTGTTCTCTTGGTTCATTTTAATATCTTCACTGGACTACTGATAAAAAACATGAGATTTTTGTTGTTACTTTAAAATAAGTTACAAATAAAATACACTTATCTTCTTTACATATTGGTATCTGTCACTAGATTTGTCACCTCTACTGCAGCATTTCCGTTAACGCAAATTTGTGCGTATTTTACGCACAAAAAACATTTTTGACCCCCAAAAATATTACCCAGAGGGTCATCATGACGCAGCAAATTATGTACCAACAATGTTTTAATACTAGTCTGATGCGGCAGCGTACGCATACTTTTTGGAAAATGTAAAAGCTGGTACCCTTTGTGTTGCCGTTATAAGGAAAACGATTATTTTCAATGGTAACGAGTTCGTTACTTCCGAAAGTCCTTGGACTTTATCTTCAGCTCTGACAGTTTTGTATAACATGGAACGATACGCTTCCATACTTTGATTACATTTTATTTGATTAAGGCAACACTTTAAACAAATAAACAGTCAACCGGCTATGATAAAATTGATAAGTTTATTCCAAAATGAGAATGACGAAAACGATTGTTTTTGAAGTAGGATCGAATTAACGCACCACGTGATCAAACTCTAGGAAGTGCAAACTTTTGCAATCGTCTGTTCCAAAATCTTTCAGAAATCGGCTTTAGAACGACCTTGGTTTACTGATGATCATATAATTGACAAAAAATATTTTATCCTTTTTGCTTTCAGATATCTATTAAAGTTTCAACAGTTTTAGTAATTTTCAGCTGTTCAATACCTCTACCCTCTAGGCTCTACACTACAGACCTTGTCTAGTTTTCTTAAAGAAACTAAACAGATAGAAATTAATAAGCTTTTGTCATATCTTTGCTGTGTTTCCAGAGAAGTCACACTAAATAATTGCCTTCTTTTAAATTCTGGTTAGATACAGATGTAATTATGATACTATCAAATTCTTTTTTCGTAAACAATTATTGAAATCAATTGTATTAAGACATGTAGGATATTAACATGAAACAAAACATTTTTTTCATACACCAGATATGTGTGTATTATTTCAGAGGTATAATTAATTCATGCAGAAATTATATTACAATCTCTCTAAATGTAATTTTAGGCTGTGGTATATGTTTACTCTTTTTTGCAACATTGTTCAATGCAAGTTTTGTATCATCAAAACTGAATAATAAATATGACCCTTGAAAATTGTATTTGACTTCCTAAACTCAGCTGCAGAGGGTCATCATGACCCCCAGATTTGAAAAGTTTCAAAAACACTGTACTGCTGATGTTAAAACATGCTGTCAGAACTGGCCTGTACCATCATGTGTTCAGTGTTGTCAGCTGTTGGTACTATAGAAGTTGTGTTGTGGCTCCTTGCAGTCATAAGTAAAGAAGCCTCAAACAAACCATAGTCTTCATTATCTGATATACCTGTCGAGTTTGCTGATAACAGATTTCTCTTTGCACTGTGTGCACAAAAATGGAAGGTGGCATCTCCTTTCATAAAAACGATACCAGTTTAAAGCTGGGAGTAGTATAATTTATAGGTTCCTGTTTAAAGTAATCATTACTGTAATGTCAGTACTGCTTTTTCTGTGCTGCTATTTGGAGCACTGGTAATTATGCATGTTTCCTGGGTTTGGTAATTAAAACCATGCCTAATTGAACAATATCTCCTGTTGAAATGATATGAAAATACCTACAAAGAAAGACAACTCTTTATACCTTTAAGAAAGGGGAGATAATAGTTTTTCATCCCATTTTCAGTCCAGATTTGGTTGATTGATTGATTAATGGTGTTTAACGCCCGAGCAGCAATATTTCAGCTATATTCAGGCGAGTCCAGATTTGGGAGATTGTCTGTATGTACAGATAAAATAATGCCAAACCTTGTTAATAACAAGTGAATCAATTTAAAAGGGAGACTGTAGCTACATGTGCATGGCTAAATGGCTAAATTTCCTGACACAATTGCATTGTATTTTCTTTTTTAATGGAGTGTTAAAATTTCAAAGGGAGAGTTTTGAATTCAAATACAGTTAATGAACAGTTTTTTTTTCAAAGGGAGATTAGTGAATTCAAATACAGTTAATGAACTACTAAAGTTCTGCAAATTTTGCATTTATTTTTTAAGCCACTAAAATTGCACAAATATTATTAATTAGTAAGGTTTTCATGCAGAAATTAAGGTTTATTGAAAAATCCACCATTGCTTACAAAATTTGTTGCACTTTTCAATAGGGCATCTATGTTTGAGTTGTTTAGGTTGCTTGACATCTACTATTGATCATATATGAATACTGAGGTTGCTGGACCAAGTCCCATTGCGGGCAGTGTGTACTCAAATCCAATCAATTGACAAAAATTACCAGTTTTCCTACCTTAGGTGGAGGGTTTTCTTTAGGTACTTGGACCTTCTCCCACAATATTGCTGAAAGTGGTGTTAAATTCCATTCACACAAACAAACAAACAAGTATTTTTTATATCATTAAATTAAACTGACTGATTTATGTACATGTATTTATTTAAATGAATTCAATGATTGAACTAATCATCGACATCTATCAAGGTAATAATGGAATTCACACTTTGTGTATTCATCAGCTATAAGGCAGTGATCATATACATGTATCAGTGTTGTGTGTTTGCGAATACAAGTTCTATATTTTTATAATTTTAACCCGGTAATTGTGCTCAGTTTCAATTTAAATATAGATTTCTATTCTAAAAAATTAATCCAACGTGTTCGAATATACAGTAAAACCTGTATAAACCGGCTACCTATGGGGCCGAACAATATGGCCGGTTTGGACAGTGGGCCGGTTTGTTCGGATATGGAAAATCCCCGGAAGTGAAGATGAAAAAGGGGGTGTAAATGACCAAGGACACCTGTGATGCACACACGTTTTATACGGAATACATGAAAGAAATGTAATAAAATGTATTATATTTAATAAAAGTTATAAAACACAATGATATTTTATTTATATATACGAGAGTAATAATTTCTCAATAGTTTGACTTTTCTCCATTTTTCTTCACACGATAGCATCCTCTGTAAGTGATTGCATAAGCAAAAGAAACACGGGGTAACAATAATCTTTGCAGAGTTTATCATGTATGCTATGTGTCGTAGAATATCCTAAGACTTAATTCATTACGACATCGTTTTGTCGATGGAGTGTTACAACTCAAATCATCGTCATGTTTTGGCTTTTTAGCTCACCTGACCCAAAGGGTCATGTGAGCTATTGTTATCACTTTGCGTCCGTCGGCGTCGTCGGCGGCGGCGTCTGTAAACTTTTTACATTTTAATCTTCTTCTCTGAAACCACTTGGCCAATTGAAACCAAACTTGGCCATAATGTTCATTGGATGGACCTTTACAAAGTTTGTGTTTTTTATTTTGATTGGTAAACCAATATGGCCGCCACCTCAAGACTTAGTTTAACATAGGACCCTATGGGAAAAAAGTTAAAAAGGGCTTCTTCTCTGAAACCGTTTAACCAATCAAAACAAAACTTACTAGCAATATTGTTTGGATGGTCCTCTATAAAGTTTGTGTTTTTGATGGGAATTGGAAATTCAAAATGGCGGCCACCGCAGGACTTAGTTTAACATAGAACCCTATGGGAAAAAGTTTTAAAAGGCTTCTTCTCTGAAACCGGTTAATCAATGGAAACAAAAACTTACTAGCAATATTGTTTGGATGGTCCTCTATAAAGTTTGTGTTTTTTATGGCAATTGGAAATTCAAAATGTCTGCCACCGCAGGACTTAATTTAACATAGGACCCTATGGGAAAAAGTTTGAAAGGCTTCTTTTCTGAAACTGGTCAACCAATGGAAAGAAAACTTACTAGCAATATTGTTTGGATGGTCCTCTATAAAGTTAATGTTTTTTATCCCAATCGGAAATTCAAAATGGCCGCCACCGCAGGACTTGGTTTAACATTCGACCCTATGAGAAAAAAGTTTAAAAGGGCTTCATCTCTGAAACCGTTTAACCAAACAAAACAAAACTTACTAGCAATACTGTTTGGATGGTCCTCTATAAAGTTTAGGTTTTTTATGGCAATTGGAAATTCAAAATGGCCGCTACCGCAGGACTTAGTTTAACATGGGACCCTATATAGCTATGGGAAAAAGTTTTTAAAGGCTTTTTCTCTGTAACCGGTTAATCAATGGAAACAAAAACTTACTAGCAATATTGTTTGGATGGTCCTCTATAAAGTTTATGTTTTTTATGGCAATCGGAAATTCAAAATGGCCGCTACCGCAGGACTTAGTTTAACATAGGACCCTATGGGAAAAATTTTTAAAGGCTTTTTCTCTGAAACCGGTTAATCAATGGAAACAAAAACTTACTAGCAATATTGTTTGGATGGTCCTCTATAAAGTTTATGTTTTTTATGGCAATTGGAAATTCAAAATGGCCGCTACCGCAGGACTTAGTTTAACATAGGACCCTATGGAAAAAAGCTTTTAAAGGCTTTTCCTCTTAAACCGGTTAATCAATGGAAACAAAAACTTACTAGCAATATTGTTTGGATGGTCCTCTATAAAGTTTATGTTTTTTTATGGCAATTGGAAATTCAAAATGGCCGCTACCGCAGGACTTAGTTTAACATAGGACCCTAGGGGAAAAAGCTTTTAAAGGCTTCTTCTCTGAAACCGGTTAATCAATGGAAACAAAAACTTACTAGCAATATTGTTTGGATGGTCCTTTATAAAGTTTATGTTTTTTATGGCAATTGGAAATTCAAAATGGCCGCCACCACCGCAGGACTTAGTTTAACATAGGACCCAATGGCAAATAAAAAAAATCTCTATACAACGGGTTAACCAATGAAACAAAGCTTTCCAGTAATATTGTTTGGATGGTCCTATTTAAAGTTTATTGAAAATTACAGGACTTACTTTAACATCAGGGAAATGCCATCTTCATTGCCTATAAAATCAGGTGAGCGATACAGGCTCTTAAGAGCCTCTGGTTTTTGGTGTGCTCTACATTTTTACTTTTGAAATTATTGGTTTTGAAAACGATTCACATGTATCTTATACATTAGTTTATTAATAGGATTCACTTTTGAAATAAATGAAAATTAAATTAATACTTTTGAAAACAATTAACCATTATTGTACGCTTTGGTTCATTAATTAAATACGCCCTCAAGGAGAACTCTGTCTCATAAGTCATGTAAATTACCTTGTTTGGATAGCTATCAATTGACAAAATAAATACATCTGGTCATGTTAATTATTTGGTTTAAACAGGTAACTTTTAATTGAGAAATGTGTATTGGGACTGGTCATAAGGTTCGTAATTCGGAATAGACAAGGTCTGGTTTATACAGGTTAAATTAACGAAGGACTTTAAGGGGAAAAAATGGGACCTAAGTTTTTGGCCGGAATCGACAGGGAACCGGTTTATTCAGGGGCCGGTTTTAAAAGGTTTTACTGTACACGAATTCATGCCGTCCCACAATCTTTAGGTGAACAAAACAGAGTTTCGTTTTTAAAGTTTATACATGATGCAAATGAGTTGGGACCTGACACAGAAATGCTAATGTTTTTATTGATTTGTTTGTTTTGTTGTTTATTTATTTATTTGCTTTATTTCAGAAAATCTCCCTCCACCACCATCTTATGAACAAGCTACACAAGGACAGCCTTCTGTAGATTTAGGAAACAAGAATGCTCCCTATCCACAGCAACAGTTTGTGCCTTCCCCGCAAGTCCCACAACATCCTTATCCAGGATGTCCTCTGCAGTATCCATTATCTGCTACTGGAAATCCTGTTCCTGGACAATGTTGGATACAGGGACCCTATACTGGTGTTCAAGGGTCTACGTATGGACAAAATTATCCCATGAGTACCCCAGGATACGTGTACTCGAGTGTGCCTCCTTCTGGTACAGTGACGTATACCGGTGCAGTATGTATTACCTAGAATAGTAAAATTGCTCTTTTTAAAAATTTTTTTCCAAGTTAAGATTTTGATTGAATGCTAAGTTACTAGCACATGTACTACATGAGCAAAATTTGAAAGTAGAAAGTAAAAAAAAACATGTAAATTTACTTTGTACTAAACAAATTTGAAAAGAACAACAGTAGTGAGAACTTTGAAAATTGTACATTTTTAAGCTAATATATATATATATATATATATGTATATAGTATATTGTGATCTGACAGATTCAGCAATTTTAAACACATTTCACTATGTTTCCATATTTTGTAACCTTAAGCTAAAGATAGATGTTCTGTTTGAAGGAATAATCTTGTTCAGGGCTCTTATGATACACTATATATTTCAGACCTTTGTTGTGACTCCAGGACAGGCTATGATCAACAAAAGAAAACAAATGATTCTGTGTTTCATGGTAGGAGTTATAATGCTGGTGATATTTATCATAATTATATCTTCAATCATGTAAGTAATGCAAATGATCTACTGTAAGCCCATGTTTAAGTTCTGCAACATTATAAAAATATAAAAACTTTTCCTGCAAACTTCACAGAAAGATTTCACAACATAGTTCTTTTTGAGTCACCAACTCCAAATAAAGTTTTCGACATTGACTCCTGTTCTACCAGTCACATTTTAAACTATTCCCTTATTAATATTCTTAAGACAGATGCTGTATTTTGCCACCTGCAGGTCAATTAATAAGACATTTTCATTTTTTTTTTGTGACTATAAATTCATGACTCAATTAATTAATTGGCCAGTGTAGTATATGTCAACTAAAACAAGGTCTTGTAGGGGTGAAACGATACAGTTACTCGGCGATACAATACATATCGTAGAATTTCTCAACGATACTATTACTTATGATACGATACATTTGATCGTTATATATATATATATATATATTCATTGATTTTTGTTATATGTATTCATATTGAGATCTATAGCTTGTTGGCGTATCTTTCAATTAAATCACGGCACTACCATCGGCAATCACGTTTTCCTCAGCCATAGCTATGGCGGATTTTTTATCTATGCATTGAAGATTTCCGATGAAAAAGGCTAAAAATTGTGATGTTCGGTCCCCAACCCGTACCGAATCGAAAATTGACAATTTTGTACCATACACCGAAATTCAACAAAATACCGTGGATTTTCGGTACTTTGGTGTATCGTTTCACCCCTAAGGTCTTGGACTTTGTGGCATGACTAAATAATTATGTGGCAGTTTTGTCTACAAATAGGAGCAACCAGTTCATTATTTCCCAAACAAATTTCTTTCATATTGAATTGCACACTTAGTGTGAACTGACACTGTAGTGGTTCAATGCATGCAGGGTGTGCTCGACTCTAATCTTAATTGACAAGGTTTGCCAGTTTCCCTTCCAAAGGTCAGAGTTTTCTCCGGATACTCCACTCTCTTTCCTTGATAAAAACTGGCCTTGCATAGCACAAAGTACTGACATGGGTACATATATTTTTAAATGTAGAAAAATATTAATTGAAATTGGAAAACAAGCCTCCTTTACAGAAGACATCTTATTAGTAGTTTTATTAACTGCACTGGATAGCTATCATGCTGTGGTCAATTTTTTGACATGCATTCAAATTCATCTATTAATAATAGACTTGTCATTTTGAAAAAAAAAGTACCAGTAATTTACATGTAGTTGAAATGGATAAAGGAATGAATATACATGCGGAAGATCAGGTTTTAACTGTCTGATGTATTTTTACAGATTTTGTTGTAATAGTATGAAAATATGTATGTATTTATTTTATGTCTTTATTTGCAGGGGATGAATTTTTTTGGAGGTGTTAATGAAAGAAATGACCCTATGTTATATGAAAGAAATTATTTTATTTGGAAAAAGACATTTCCTATCAGACATGCACTTGTTGACAAACAGATATTCCTTTAATTATTTGTAGACTAGTACTTAAATGGAGAAATTAAGACCAGTTTGGATGGATTACCTTCATGACAAGATAATAATTAGGTTAACGGTAATTAGCTACATTTTGTTCAACTTTAAATGTTATAAGAGTTAATGTGGATGTTGAGGTTGCTAATTCATGTAAGCTGGTTTTAAGAATTCTTAACTACTGTTCCATGATTTTAAATGCAGTAAACAAAATTTTCACATGGGGAAAATTTAGGGGTTTTGTTAAAAAATTATGCGAGTTTATTTTTTGCGTAATGTAATTTCGTGGTACCTAATCAGAATGAAAAACTCATTTTTCCTAATATTTAACGTGTTTTTATTTTTGAAAAAAAACCCCACTTATATGGTATATCTAACCTTTACAAAGAAACAGTATGTGCCTTGGATGGGATAAAATCAAATGATAAATGGTTGACAACATCGTTACTATGCATGATTGCTTGTCTGCAGTTATTAGTTGTTCTGTTCACTAACAGACTAAAGTATATAAATAGTGGTTACGCTTTTCATGGGAAATGTGTTTTTCTGGAAAAGTAGTTAAGGGACTTTTGCTAGATTCCTTATATATCATGCATTTTTCAAAATAACAATTTCTATATCTTATACATGTATAACTGCCAAAATATTCATAGTTAAGTCTTTTAAGTCCAATGTTTAGTAATTATTAACAGATTGACAAAAGTATTAATTAGTATTTTTACAAAGCATGAAATATTAATTTCTTTACCTGATGATCCCATCTTCATTAAACATTAGTTGTGCAATATTCTTACGGGTTAAAATATATTTTTGTTTTTTACTATTGCCTCCATCACACTACACTGTAAATGTTGACAGTGATACAATGTGCAATTATTTCATTGTGATACAATGTATTGCAACATATCTGTCACAAGATGGTGACACATTTTTGGCTTTTGCTTTTTTTCGAATAATATTTCAGTTAATTTATTAAATGTGATTGAATATATGTATTTAACCATTTAAAATATAAAGCATTTTTATTGTTATAGATTAATGCATGTTAGCTGTGATATAAACACTGTATACCTTTGTATGTATATTTTGTGTGTAAATTTATATAGCTTCTATGTTTTTTAAATATATTATAATAATTTTTTTTTATTAAACTAGTCAATAGTGTTGATTAATAATTGATTATGATTGAAAGTAGTTGATTGTTAGGATGATTTGATTTTGATCCCCCAATATTAAAGTTTACATGTAATAACACAAACCATTTTTTGTGGGAAGAATGAATTTTTGTATCACACAGTGATGTCATGTAGTTGTGAAAATCTCAATGGATAATGTCCATGCTTACTAAGCATAGCATACATTGTACATTTAAATTTAGGTTGTAACTTTTAAGCTTTGTAAACCCATTGTATTATCTGTAGTACATGTAGGTTGTTTAGCATATCTTATTATTAATACTAGTCATTATAAGATGGTCAAATTTTTACTTTGAAGTTTTTAGAAATGTCATAAAGGTGCAATATTTGTAACTTATTAAATAGTTTATGTAAAGGACAAATTATTATTAATTTTGTAATTGGGTACTATGTATTTTATGTACCAAATTAGGGGGAAATAACTTTGATGTATTCCTTCATTAGCTCCCCTGGCAAACTGCTGTCACTTGTCACCTTTTTTGTGAATCTACAGATATAAGACCCCTAGGCTGTAGCCACATACTGTTCTGATTAGTTACAATTCTTTATTACTTTGCATTAAACCAATTCATTAATGCACTGTTTTCAAGAGAGGTAATTAGATGTTGATAGTTAAAATAGCATAAAACTCGACCCGCTTCTGTAAATTTATTTTTAGTATGGGCTTTGCACCCCAGATCAACACAGTACAGGTTTCGTTTTGCATTGTCTTTCTTAATCGATTATATCACAACTACAACATATTTTAAGTATATATGCAGTATCTACTTGCATAGTTTTATCATATGATACAACACTTGGTCTACATGGTAGCAGAAAATAGCTTCGAACCAACAAGTCCATGGTATGATTCATAGTAAGAAATTCTATATTACTTTGAAGCTGCTTTTGAAGTAGTGCTGTAGAAGATTTTGTCTGTTTTGTCATTTCACAAAAAATACAATTAAATAAAAATGTCCAATTTCTGAATGGTTGATAAAGTGAAACTCTTAATATATATAAATTTGCAAATTTGTAGCTAGGTAAGACTAACACAGTATACCAAATCACCTCCAATACTTTTTAACTAAGAATTGGAAATTGTACATTCCGGAGTTGTGTATTGAACTGAACAACCATATACTTTTAGAATTAGATTGCTTTGTTTTAAATAAGTGTAGGACATTACTTATATGAGTAGTCTTTAAATAATCTGTATATTTTTGTTCATATTATTTTATGGCGTATTGATCTGCTTTTCAAATGCAAGCATTTAATGCTACTGAGCCAAATTATATTTTATAGATTTTGTTACTGGAAATACTTCTACCTCTTATTGTTAGAAGGGATTTTGTTTTTAAATTAGAACTTTATTTAATGAGTGATACATGTCATTATTTGATTTTTTTGCCAAATTAAAACTGCCATAATACAAGTAGCATATTATATATAGTGTGCATAATATGATAATTTTGTTCAACCCTCACTTCCATTATTGTGTTTACAAAACAAGTTAAAAATCAAAACATTCTTCTGCTTTAGGACACTTAACTGGCCAATTCCTTAAATGAACTTACATCAAAGAATAAAAGAATGAATGATTTTGTAAAATTTCTGTATTTAAAAGACATTGTGCTGCATTTTGTATATTTCTGTTAACACTGTATGAGCTACAAATATAATGTTTTGTATATTTTAATTTTTAAAGGTATTGGGTATAGAAAGAACATATTGCTTGAAGGAAGTGCATTTCTCAAATTATATGCAGCTCTGTGATATTGTTTTTTCTGGTACTTCAGCTTTCTCCCCCAATAAAAACTGGATGCCACAATATAGCTGAAATATTGCTGAAAGTGGCATTAAAAATCATCAAACAAACAAACAATATTGTATATACTAATTTTTGAACATATAAGGTGTTGTGTGCATGCCAACATTTCCTCCTTTCTGTAAGTGGTGCTGGGTGAATACTTTTCCATAATCATTAAGTTTTTTATAGGTCACAGGAGTCAATAAAAAGCTATTATGGCCTATAATGAGGGTAATATCCAAAATTATTTAATCAAGAAAGAGTTATTTTTTAAAATCTTTAGAACCAGGGAAAAATAACAGTTCCAGGATTTCATTATTATTGATATTGCCTGAAGTCTATTATTGATATTGCCTAAAAGCTGTTTTTGAAACATGTATTGTCCCAAGTGTAATATTGATATTACCCGAATTTTGATTGTGATTGTGTACTGATAACTGAGTAACCTTTCAAATTTGCTATTGATCATGTGGTCTGTCAACACTGAGATTGCAGGTTCGAGTCCCACTGCAGGCAGGATGCACTCGCCTTCAGTCTCAATTGACAAATATTGCCAGTTTTCGTACCGTAGTTTGGGGGTTTTAGAATTTATTGTAGTTATTGCTGGGATGACTAGTATGTACAATAAAATGAACCAATATATATTAAAAATAAATTTAAATAGATTATTCCCTCTAAACTGCAGCACATACAAAATGTAAAATATTGTCAGAAAAATTATCTTTTTAAAACCTGGTACAAAGACTATTAACTTAATTTATACATTCCTTCTTCTAACACTTAAAGAATTAAATAATAGTTATAAAAATAGGTAATAATTATTAAAACTATAGATACCTTTTTTACATTTTAATTTGGGCTGGAAAAAGGGTAGAAATGAAAATCAAAATTTAGTTGCCTTATAATTTTTGCAATGACATACATTGTTATTTCCAGTTAAAACGAAATGTTTATAATATTGCTTGTTTTTCAGATGCTTTAGCATAGTTAAAGTTTTATTATTTTATATATTACAAATTCTTATGTCATAATGTGTATATGTTTGATATTAATTTTGATATTAAAATTATTATATATGACATTTTCCTTGCATTTTTGTGATCTTTTACCATCTTTTTGCATTATATAAAAAGGTTAACGAAGTATACATTTAAAGGTACCGGTAATATGAATATAGGCGAATCCTAAATGCGATAATCGCAAATGTTATGGTTCATTACATCACTTCAGGGCACCTAAACAGTGACTATGAATTCCACTGGTGATGTAACGTCTTTCTCTAATGTGTTGGTGACGTCAAAAAACGTAAATTTAAACAGCGTTTCAAAGATTGGAAAAATTTGGATTGCTTGAGTCCGGAAGGATCAAGCTGTATGTTTTTTGTATCTGGTATCATTTGGTCAATGATGGATCATGAGCAGTTTTTCTTTACCATGCATGTAAAACAAGTAATACTTGAATGTTGATATAAATTATTCCAAATTATTGGTTCTGCTTAAAAACAATTGCATAAAATATTTATTTGCAGTAATTTGTAAATTAAATTAGCTATATGTAGAACGGAAATTAGTGACGTTTGCTACGAAATTTATCCAAAATTGAAAAAAAAAGAAATATATGCCATACATATCCTGAATCTCTTATTTTAGAATTTTACGATGACACTTAAAGTTTTTCTTTTAATGTTCAATGCTGAGATGATTGTTAAAATACTTGTTCAAGGATTTACTAATTTCTAATTGCAATATCTGACATAAATGCCAGGACTTTTACAAACTTCATGCCCGAGCTTTTTTTGTAGAGAAAAAATGTAACCACAATTGACCCAATCATAACTTAAAACTGTTAATACATAATGAAGAGTACAGATGTGGTAACCCGTTACTGGTACACGTGTACTGTGTACTAGCGTGTACTAAACTGAGGGCTATAAGCACGACACAGCGTGACTAAAACTAAGACGTGACTATCATGACGAAGCAATCGGATCGGAACTACTTAAATGGTTAATCGTCTCGATTATCCCCTTATATTCATGCTGTTGATAGATTCTTCCTTAAACACTTGTATTGTATTTAAAACTATACGTTGTCATACGAAAAACATACATATGTACAAATAAGTAAAAAAAATATTTAAGCCGTTGGTTGGGGCATGTTCGTGGACACACTAAACAATTTCTAATGCAAATCGGTTTGACCCGTAGTAGCACCATTCCAGATCTCCGAAAGGAATAATTCTATGCCATCTATAACACACGAATGCTCCTATATGAATTGTCAAGTCTAAATGTTAGCTAAGTTAAGCGATAAGTTTGGAAGAAATATTTTCTTTGGTGACGTGATTAGTTTATGATGTATTGAATGTGTTCTTAGCATTTAGTTAGCTATATCAATGAGTCCATGTTTATTAAGGAAAACGCCATGACAATCCGGTCATCAAAATATAAGCTTAGTTCACTAGAAACTAAGCAGAAGACAAAGAAAAACTTAACTGCACTCTGTTAAGAAATTATTCGTATTTTTCTCGCTCCACAACAATGGGATATAAATTTTCGATGCTTTCCTCAGTCTGTCTGTTTTGCGTTTTTACCGGATTGAAAGAGCTCAATGAAATGTAGATCTCTGCATGTTGATAGTCTGTTGACATGTACAAAAATGTGTGGAGTTTCTGGTCTATGAACATGCTTAACATGCAGCAACCTCTTAAGCGAGATTGTGATAACGATTGCATGTATTTTGGATGCCCAGAGAACGTTGTTCATGCTACTGAATTTTGAATTTGGTAAAGGTATCCGATAGATTATAAAAGTAATGAATTCTCGCAACCGGAAGTTTTCTATTTAATCTCCAATTTCTACACAAAATCGCAAAAAATCTCCGTTGTAGGAGAAAAGTGAGCAACCTGAAATAACTTAATACAACTTCAATTTTTTTTCTTGTAAATTTTTTAGTTGATATATTCTTGCATCCGTTTTAACTCAACTTCTCGTAGCCTTTGGACTAAGCACGGAAAGGGGGGGGGGTAACTTGGTATATATAGGTAATGGGTCACTTTTTTACCTCTCCAAAATATGTGTAAAGGTAGCTTTTTTCATTGAAAAATATATCATTGGGTAGTTGTAAATTATCTAAATATATCCATAATGCCTCGATTCTCATCTTAAGCATGTAAAGCCTATGTAAACCAAAGCGATTTTACAAACAAGGTGTTCCATTAACATCACATAATCATTTAGGTAGTGAATGCATGGACTTTTTTGTCAATTCAGTAATAAAATATATTAATAGGTCTGCTTTAATAATTCAATTTATGAATAGGTCTGCTTTAATAATTCAATTTATGATTAGGTCCCGTTTTATAACTTCTGAAAACATATGAATATGGTGGGTTTTCAAATCTCCGTCCGCAGACCTGTACCTAACAGTATCCTTAGTAAACCCACACCCCCACCCCCAGCCCCCCCCCCCTTCCGTGGGACTTAGTGTATCGCAACTACGTAACTACTTAAAATAAATGCTTAACTCAACACGAGATGAAAATACGGACGAAATCATCCTCACAAGTCAGTGTTTCTGTGTCCACATATGTCCACGTTTTTTTAAATTTTATATTTATAAAACATTTATTCTTTAACCAAAGTATTTTATTTTTTGATGATATGCAAAACACGTGCAACGATAGTTGACGTGAATTATTTTATTTTTCGTCTTCTTTGCTAACAAGGATTCTGACGATACTTGACGTGAACTGATATTTGCTGCCATGACTTGCCGTGTAAGTTCGTCTGCTGATCCTGGTTCATATAACAACAAACCCAATCTTGTTAAATGATAAGTGTTAATTTCTTACATTATGACACAATTTGTACACGTTTCCAACTGAATTTAAACAGACTGTGCAATGATGTTGGAATTTTCAGCAAGTGAAAGAATTATATTGAAAAAGTGAATTATAAGTGTAACCAGTCTATTGTAGTTAGCAAGTAGTTCATGTTATTTACCAAGTATCCTGCAGACAACCAATATTTGTTACTTCTTTTAGTACCCTTGTCCCTGTCTACACAAGTAAAGAGGCTGGTAGTACTTTACTGTTCCTTGTTAGTTTTTACACATTATTATGTTCTAATTGTATTTTAATCTAGTTAAAAGGAAAAAAATTGTGTTCTTTTAAGAAATAGCTCTTGTTCAGCTTGTACATTTTAATAATAATGTTATGATGTTATTATTAAATCTTAACTGTATATTTTTTAAAAGCAAGACACAGAATTATCAATCCCTTGCTTGCAGAACCTACGCATAAATAAAGTTGGGAATACAAATACTCAAACTGATTGTTGGACTGGACAATCGTCCACAGTTTGAAGACAGCAGCATAGATGAAACAAATAATGAACAATGTGTCAAAATGGCCCAGTTTAAGGGCCACCACAGTTATTTAAAAACAGAATTGAGTGATGCACAATTTTTTTAAACAAAATTATTATAAAATAGTAGTTTTTTAACAGCTTCAAATAAACAATACCATTCTAAAATTTTGCCAAAAATGTCTAAAACAATACATTACTCTATTGTAATCAAGGCAACTGAATAAGTGAGCACTGAAAGACAAAAATCCACTAAATAAATTAGTAGCCAGAGACCAAGCTTTATTTTGAGGTTTCTATTTTTATTTTTCCTGTCCTAAACAAGACAATTTTTCCAAAACTTTCAGAAAGTTACCAGATCACTGGGATATTTATCAGTTGTGATTCATCTGTATAGTGCTAATTTTGAGGACTAAATTTAAGTTGTTTTAATTTTGCTGTTCGCCACGCAATTTTCATACTTCAACACTTTTGTCTTTCTTTAGATTGTAAGTCCATGGGTAAAACCCTATTTTTCACCAACAAGTTTAGTTCCTGCTGTTTTTTAAATGAGGATTATATTTTAAAGCTTGGATTTTTGTGATTCATGAATTATACACGGGTCTACTCTGTTGATATTGTCATTGATATAACACTGCACATTTGGAAATATTGAAAAAAAACACAATTTATTTAGTAGGCACATATCTTTATATCAGCTGGTTATGGATAACTAAAACAAATCTTATCTAAAAACATAGTTATATGTATTTGAACCACAATATCACCGTTGTATTGACGCGGCATGAAATCGCTGTCACTGACTTATCTTTGGACCAGAAAATTTATGTTTGTTTGTTTTAATGGTGTATAAGGCCACATTCAGCAATTTTTCAACATGGCGTACAGTTTTTATTGGAGGAGGATGATGGAGTACCTGACGTTTGGTAGGAGAACTTTCAATCCTTGTCAACTAAAATAGCAGTTGAGCACTGCCCACATTAAAGTTCTAATTTTCAAACTCTGTGTTCCAGAAAATTTACAGGTGTGACATTAGTCTTTTGCTTGTTTCTCCCTTTATGGCATCAATGAAATAAAATGACCTATAGTATAACTGTATACAATTACAAGGATGGATGGCTTGTTTATTTATCGCCACCCAGCAATTTTTCAGCTATATCATGGCGTCCAGTTGAAATTGGGGGAGGAAGCTGTAGTACCTGGAGAAAAACCTGGACATTTGGTAGGAAAACTAGCAATCCTTGTCAATTAAGATTGGAGTCGAGTACACCCTGCAAGCAGTGAGACTTAAACCCGCAATATCATAGTTGACAGACTATGTGATCAATAGTAGACTAACAACCTTAACCACTCTGCCACTGAGGCCCCAATGGATGGTTGGAGTTGTTTTATTTTGCAAAAGATGTTTTGGAGGAAATTTTGGATTTTTATGCCCCTGCGACGAAAAAAGGATAAAACTAGCTTAGGTTAATGTGCTAAAAATAATTTCACTCGAGCTACTTTTATCCTTATATTTAGGTCGACATTGGATGTACACATAACTTTTCAAGTTAATAATCTGATATTATTTTATCTCGTGGCCTCAAAAAAAAAAGGGGAGGGGGGGGGTGAACATAACATAAAAATTCAACAATCGTGCATCAAAGTAAGGTAATAACATATTATACTATAGAAAACTTCCATAGGATCAATATTAAAGGGATATCGCTCGCCTGACAGATCACACCTATTTACATATTATATTAAAGATCTTAGTAAGATAAATCCTCACAAGTCAGGGTTTCTGTATCCAGAATGTGGATACAGAAACCCTGACTTAAGAGGATGAGTAAGATATAATAATGCATTTATTACATGGGGCTTTAATGTCCAATACGTCGCTAACCTTATTCCCTTGGTCAGACACATCAGTCAGGAAATTTTTGAGGACGCTTTCAATGAACTGGACAGAAAACATAATTATGACATAATAGCTAGAATGTTTTCATGACATATGACGTCAACAACAAAATACACATGATATAAATACATCAGGATGTTTTGACATGTTTTAAAGTCATGATAATGACAACTTTATGATATTTGGTGCGATCATTAACATCCAAAACAAAAGATGGATTGACATGTAAGAGTGTGCTTTAACGTTGGACAGGTGTTACATTGGGACGTCTTACACAAAGCATTAGGACGTTTAAAGGTCCAGGAAAAATAAATCCTTAGTAGAGGGAAATATGACTAACGACTTGGGGAAAGCGTTAACGTCCTCAATGCCCATGGTCGCATGGTATTCAACATTTGTAACGTCCTACGCGACAAATTAATGCCTATCGTAGTACGGCAACAAAAAAAGATTACCGCTTTATAAAGGATAATTGATGTCAAAATCTTATCTCTTTATTTGTCCAGCTATGACGTAACTCTAGTAATCATTGTCAGTGTGATAACGTACATTGATACTAAAAACTTCTTTATTCTTGGACCTAATTGCAATTAAATTGGATATAAAATATAGACTTAAAGAACAGTAAAGTTAATGCATTGTACATAAAGTGAAATAATCTTGAACTGAACAGGGACAGTCTATACTAGTTAGTATAGACTGTCCCTTAACTGAAAGAATGAATAAAAGTGTGTGTGTTTTATTTCTTAATTCCTGATTATTCGCGATTACAAATTATGATGAATTAGTCTGTAAAGAAAAGCATCCTTTTACACTTATTATTTATTCACTTGATGTTATCTTAATCAAAGATAATGCCTTTCAAAAAAATTACCTAGATAAATCTTTGTTTATTGTTACTTACGTGTAAATATAACATGTAGAAATACAAAAAAGGCTTTGCTATAAATAGTTTGAAATATGCAGTGTGCAGAAAAAATACATTATAAAGACGTTTTAAAATAAATAAATAAATAAATAAATAAATAAATAAATAAATAAATAAATAAATAAATAAATAAATAAATAAATAAATAAATAAATAAATAAATAAATAAATACCATGAAAATGACATTGATTAACATTAAGAAGGTGCGACTACTGTCCAATTTTACACGTACCACGTCATGACCAGTGTACTTTAATATAATTTACTGTCATAGTATTTACAATTTGAATGATGGCAGGAGTGACCGCATTTCTATTTGACCACGTGATAATTTCATCAATGGGGATTATGGGAATATACTCCATGACGCATGTCATGAATAAATAATATTTTTGTTTACTACAACTACAAACATTCTACTATTGAATTCTCAGATCGAAAAAAGAGGCGAGACTGTAAACATTGATAACTCTGCCGTACAAGATAACAAATTGTTTGAATTATATAGATACATCATATTAAAATTTTAAGTTCTCTGTACTATGAGAGACACAAAAACAAAAGAATCAGACGCAGGTTTTATACCAGCGATTCCATTAGAAGATGAAGCACTTGACGGAGGAGAAACTCATCGTTATCTTTTTCCGGGGGTACAAGTTGTTGAAGTGGTGAGTATTATTTAACGTAATTTTTATAAAGGTAAACTGAGGTCAAAATATTTGAATTCAATTTTAGTTTTTGTTAATTAATTTTAAAACACATTCTAATATTAAATCACTAATAAAATCTTAATAATTGATGAATACAACTATACATTACGTGTTTTTGTTATGCATACTAAATAGAATGTAACCTTTCATTATTTTTATATTGATCATGATAAATAAAAAATCAGATCGTCGTTTCGTTTATTACATATATTTAAAAATATAAGAATATTATTTTTTTAAATGATGTTTGAAACAAAGGTAACAAATCAAAGACATCCTAAGTACCTCAGTTTAGCTTGTAAATGTCGCGTTTTACGCGAAAGCTATTTTCCTCTTTTTCAAGTTATAAGATATACAACTTTTACAGTGGTTCGTGTATATTATGAACATCCGTCTTAAATAACGTGTCACTGTGACATACTTAATAACTTATTTGAAATCTGTTTTTGCAGTCAGTCTGCGCAAGGACAGTCTGTCACTGGTCTGTGTTTGTTTACAGAGAGATTTTTATGCATATATAACATAACAACTTTGATCTATTGATTTTCACCATTGCTCTTACTGGTATGATCTGGGTTTAAGTTTTATCCAGTTTTGCATCAATAATTGACGGACTTCCAAGGTTTTTCCAGATGTAATTATAATCACATGAAAGGTTTCGGGTGTTTTAATAAATTGTTCAATTATCTCATCTTGAAAATTTGAAATCAAAATATAACGCCCGGCAAGAAATATTTTAGCTATAATCAGGACGAATAACGATGCCATTTAATACGTGTGTGACGTCCAAAGACAAAAATATCAGCTGTAATCTTCTGAAAAAAAGACAAAGAGACAAAAAGTATCTAATACAACAAAGGATTTCATAGAAAGCAATTCAGTGTATCTTCGTTACCCGAGTGAATAGAAAGGTTTATTAACCAGCTTGAGAAAAGGGCAAAATAAAAATTATAAGCCTTATACAAGCAAAGAAATACGTATTTAAATCAGAAACATGAGTCTCTGAAATCCAGTTCCAATAAATAGTTGGTAAATTTTTAATATTTCCAGGTATCAATGTAAATAAAATATTCTGCACGTTCTTTGACACATATTCTACATATTTACTGACAAAGGGCACAATCACCGGTTCAGAGAAACTGTCGAATTTTATTTTAAAATAATGTTAGACTATGAACGAAATTTTTTTATTTTAATGGGCACATGCGAACACTGAAATTGAATTTATAACCAAACATAAAATAAATACTTGTAGATGAGACTTTTTTTTAGGTTAAGTGACAATTTTTTCTCAAGTGCGTGGGATGGAATGGTAGACACATGTTGTAGTCCATCATTATACACCCTTTCCCTTATATAAGGTGTGCTAACTTCATTCTTGTAAGGAATGAAACAAATCTGCCCGAAGAAAGAATCTTGGCCCCTACCTTATTAAAAAATTTCCACGAAGAAGGAATCTTGGCCCTACCTAATTAAAAATCAATTCCTTCTCTAAAGATTAATATTTTTTGAACCGGACTTCAAAAAGTTTTATGAAAAAACAAACCTTACTATTAATTAATATCGGTTAGTTACATCTTCACCTCTGTTTATTACCCGATGACCCAATGATTTCTTAATTTATATTCTTTAAGTATTGACATGTCTTTGTTATTGTTTATTTTCTATTTTTGAAACTCTGCCAGTATTAAAAACGTAATTGACTACATCGAATATAGTATCTGATTGGTTCTTTGCCATGACAACCAGCCTTTTACATGGGATTCCATCGCAATGACGCGCATACATTACATTTTTGAAAAAAGATCGATACTGTATTACATAACTCGATTACTAACACTGTTGTTGAAAAATGATTCGAAATATGGCACTTCTACCGTGTATGTTAATTAATACAAGATCGTCGGTTATCATCTTTTCTTATTTCTATTGATTGTCTTGCTGTGAACATTACACAATTATGTATCAATGATTTTGAGGCAAAATCTGTCAGAAGGAGATTGAAACAGACGTGTGTATGATGTAAACAATCCAGACTTGATTTTATCATGCTAGAAATGGTAAATATGAGCTGCGTGCAAAAAGTATCATTTATTGCTTTATAATATTAATGTACTTTTGTCGTTTTTAGAATGGAATTAGCTTTGTATATAAAAACGAGTAAAGGGACAAAATACGCGGTACTTTTCCACCAAATTATTATGATAAGTACCTCATTTTACTAATCAATATAAGACTTTTTAATCAAAAGTTAATTCACTATACATCAAAGGTGATTTACATAATTTAAAAGCCTTTTGTTCCACGGTAAATACAAATAAATAGTTTAAAGATTGCACGTCGAGAGCTCTGAGGTAACAATATCAACCCACAAGTGGACCATTCACTCCGTAAACACAAGAACGTAACAATTGTGTACTGAAGAATTATCGAACATACCCCCCTTTGTTAGTTTATTTGACGTTTAACGCCATTTGCGGCTCATTAATTTGGTTGCTTGTAAATTTTTCCTGCATATATTCTGTTTTTGGTAGATTATTTTATAGTAAATGAAACATATATGTAAAGTATAATAGTAGTTTTACAGATATTCATGAAGTAAATGGCATTTATTAAAATTAGAACTCATCTGAAATATAATTTGTTAAACTGTATGCGGACCTCCTTAACAAAATATATGGTGTTTCAAACAAAAGAAAACAAACACACTTTAATAAAGTTAAACTATATTCAGTTGTACTAATTTCACATTATTAACAGAGAAACAAACATTTTATATTGCAGAAAGAGCTTCACGTTACGAACCTACAAGGAGATGGAGTGGGGAGTTCACAAAGTTCTATGGATAGTGGAGGTAGCGGGGACCTCCCTGCCACATATGAAACCAAAGAACGAGCATCGTGGGGTGGGAAATTGGAATTTATGTTGACTATGATAGGATATGCTGTCGGACTCGGAAACGTTTGGAGATTTCCGTATCTATGTTATAAAAATGGTGGTGGTAAGTGTATATTATTTTGTAGCATCATTAATTATACATGCGTCTTTCTAAAAGTGCGACACACTTGAGATAAAATCTTTTCTCGGAAAGCGAGGATGGTCTATGTAATCTTAACTCTCGTTTTACAATTACATAAAGTTGATCTCGGCTCGATTGTTAATTGCATAAACGGCTCTTTGTTTAAACCGGGTTTAACTAAAAAATTGCAATTGACATCTTTCTTGTAATTTCCCGCGATATCTATTGGGGAGAACGGCATTGTTTATACCATCCCCAATCCTTTTGATTACGAACTGGGACAAGTATCACTAACTAGTTGATTTATAGGTTCCTTCTACGATATACATGCATTCACTGTCAAAAGTAACATTTAGATTTTTAAATGCTCATCAAACTCCGCATTTGAAATTTTGTAACTTTTGCGAATAGATAGAGATCATAAACAACGGCGTCTTGTGGAAGAATCTATATTTCTATAAAATCGAAATATATTAATAACGTATAATTGCATTTTAAGACGTAATTGCAAGCATGCGCAAGTCAATTATGGTCGAATTAATTAAATGTTACCATTAATATGTTTAAGAATTACGACAAAATTTTTATTGTAAAAGTATTTTAACTAGTTTTCGATGACTTCATTTTCACTTTAGGTATGTATATTTGTTCCGATCTTTACTACAAATCCTGGAACAAAATGAAATCAAATCACGATCGAGTTAAAAAATAACCGTTGAAAAAAAACAAAATTGCTTGAATGCTACAAAGCGGATTTTGTTTATTTTAGTTATATTCGATACTTGTTCTTACTTTAGGTGCGTTTTTGTTGCCGTATTGTATCATGTTGGCTGTTGTTGGGTTACCGTTGTTCTACATGGAACTTGCTCAGGGCTGTCAAGTTTTGATGAGCTGCTCGCGTGAGATTTGCATAAAAATTGAAAGATCAAAGGAAAAAATAAAAACATCAAAGAAATTTGCTACCAAATTGTGGACTAGATGCGTGAGTCTCACGCGAGTTGCGTGACACTTGACAGGTCTGCAGTTGCTATAGGGCAATATGCAAGTCTCGGACCAATCACAATCTGGAGATTGAATCCTTTATTTAAAGGTAAGTCTATACTAAATTCGTTTTCTAAAGTAATTTTTATTCAAATACCGTATGATCACAACCTGGATGCTATATAACAGTTTGAAATTAAATGGTGAAAAGAGGGATTAAATAGAATACGTTTATGTTTAACGTCTAGTAAACAATATTTTAGCTACATTCAGGACATGTGAACAAATGAATTTTCAGCGTAGTTATACGACATATGCAGACTTGCAAGCATCGGTTGTATTGGTTCTTGCTAAAAATAACTAAAATATATAAGATGCACCATACTACGGTATGTAGGCGTGGTTAAACAAAGCGAAAATGTTAAACCGTTAGACCTGCCTCAATGGGTCATACATCTTCGCTAGACAAGTGTTATGATCCGGCCACCCCTCTCTTCAGTGAAGACAGTGGACTGGATCGTAACACTTGGCTAGCGAAGATGTGGGTCATAGCGGTGTTGTCACTTCTGTTATCAGTAGGAGAAATCATTAACTACCAAGACCAATCGACCGTAGACTCCCTCCAGTGCTTGGGTTTAACAATAAATTGCACTATCATGATCTAGTTGCAGTGTAAATTACCAGCTATTTTTATATGTGATATTTGTTGGGTTTCTTGTCAGGACTATTGCATTCATTTTTCTTTGTTTTCCAGGACTTGGATATTCTATGGTAATTGTTTCATGGTTGATTGGTTTATACTATAATGTTATAATCGCTCACGTGCTGTACTACCTTTACGCATCATTTACTTCTGTGTTGCCATGGACAACATGCAATAATGAGTGGAATACAAAACACTGCTTAATCGTTGACAGTACTACCCATTTAAAAAATGGTAAGTTATTTACCGACTTTTATGCAACCGCAACTAAGTTTCTTTACATTCGTTATTACTATATACTCTTTGTTTCAGTGTGTTTTTTTTAAACTAACTATATTTTTGTGAAAAAATGTGGGAAGGTGGGATATACAAACTATTTTTCGTTCAAAAGAGGACATACACATTTTGTTTTCAGAATTTACAAAAGCATGCAAGAAATGCGTTTTCCGCCCTTTAAATACTTTCGGTTTGTCAGTTATATTTTCCCATTTTTTGTCAAATAGATTTATTTTTCTTAATGATTCGTTAATACAATTTTTCCTGAAATCTGCTCTAAAAGGTGTGCACATCGCGTCTATTATAGTAATACAGACCGTTGTATACACTTCGGAACTCACCTTAAATTTCGAACAAATAGAACGAAGGTGATGACATTTCTTACACTTGCAATAGTACACAACGATAACTTGTCACTGACTGATATCTAGTACCAATTAAAACATATACCACTGAGATTCTTCTATTATATTCATGATATTAGGTACAATGCAAATTGACTTGCAGAATCTGTTGAAACCTGCTACCTGTTGTCAGTCAATACCATAGCTACCTATTGTAAATGCTGAAAACGCCGAAACATTCATCAGATTGTTTTGCCTTGTCTTATAATGTCTTACAGACTACCTTCATTATTCCGTACGTAAAGTATATTTGCAACATATACAGTTGATATTGTTTAAATATATCGTGTCTTTTAATATACATTCCATTAAAAATGCTGTAAAAATTTGGCTGTTTTCACACAACTAAAAAACGATAAGTAGATCTTCTGTCAGATGTTTTTATTTGTCATTATATTTAACGTAAACATTTTGTCAACTTTTTGCATTCTGTTACATTTTTCTGCAGAAAGTCGGGGTTTTTGCCGTGTCCCCTGGTTTCCTCCCAAGATAAACTGGACACCATGACAAAGCTGAAAAATTGCTGAAAGTGGCGTTAAACACGATTAAAAAAAAACAAACCAAAAACATTCTGGTACAGTTTGTTACAAGCCTCTGAACTCGAGACGGTCAAGTGTATTTTAAATCCTCACGAAAATTTACCATTGCAGTTCTTTTTGTTTACAGAAACTTCTTACAATTCAACAACGGAAGCGCCTACTGCAAACACTACCGTTACCAGAACCCCTAGTGAGGAGTATTACAGGTATAACTAAAGACCCAAAATCACTGTTACATCGTCTGCATATGTGCATTAGTAGATATAGTCCAATTTTTGACCATGTAACAGTTTTAGATGTTGTGATTCCTGTTTGAAAAAAATATCTGATCTGTTAATTTGTCACTTGTAACATCTATTATATCTTGTTATTACTGTTTTGCAGATATAACGTTCTAGCACAGACCAGCTCTATAGAAGAATTTGGAACTATTCAGTGGCATTTAGCGTTGTCATTGTTTATATCATGGCTTCTTGTCTTTTTAGTACTTCTCAAAGGAATAAAGTCTCTTGGAAAGGTAAATTGTGTCAAAACTCAGTTAATCATCATACTGTAATTACATTGCATTTATCACAGACGAGAGAATTCAGAAAAAGAGTTGTAGAGACTAAAGGGTTTTAGAGACATACGCGTTTCAGCTAAATAATATTTTAGATTATATTTTATAGCGTTTAACGCCACTTTCAGCAATATTTCAGCTATAATATGGCTTCAGGTTTTTAATAAGGGGGAAGGGGGGGGGGGCTGAATATAAACGGAGAAAACCCCCAACCTGCGATGGGATAACTGGCAATCCTCGTCAATTAAGATTAGTGCTGAATACACCCTGCCCGCAGTGAGACTCGAACCCGCAACTTCATCTTAACCACGCGGCCACCCAGTCCACTTCTGATGTATGTACTATACGATTCAATGTGTTTGCTTGTTATCATATAAGTTACAGTTAATACAAGGAATTGTTATTACTATAATATTTTGTCGTACATACATTCGATTTAAATACCTTACTTGATTTTACGCCTATCATATGCATTTGAACGAAAAGCAGTTAATCTCAAAGGTACAGTTTCTTCTAAAAAAGGTTACACATGTAACGTTCACGTTATAATTTTTTTACAGGTTGTTTATTTCACGGCTATTTTCCCATACATTATGTTAACTGTTTTGTTTATTCGGGGAGTGACTTTACCTGGAGCTGGAACTGGTATCGCCTACTACCTGAAGCCAGACTTTGAACGTTTACTTGACCCACGTGTATGGAGTGATGCAGCGACACAAATCTTCTATTCCCTTAGCGCATGCTCAGGAGGGCTTATCGCAATGGCAAGCTACAACAAATTTAACAACAATTGTTACCGAGATTCATTAATTGTGTGTTTTATTAACTGTGGTACTAGTGTCTTTGCTGGATTCGTCATATTCGCCGTTCTTGGTTTTATGGCCCAGGAGAAAGGAGTTGAAATTAAAGACGTCGCTGATGGTGGTACGTATCGTTGTAAATTATTTTTTTGGAATAATTGATTGATTGAATGAATGTTGGCTTTACGTCCAGCGAGCAGTATTTCAGCTGTAAGCATGACGAGAACCAGTTAACAAACAATACATTAAAGGAGAAAAGGGTGGGATAGGACATAGGAACACAATTTCGATCGCCAGTGTAAAAGTAGATAATTGGGTAAAGGCGGAGAATTCAGCTTTTTGTAGTTTTGGAATGAAGACGACCAAGATATACTTTTTGCATACTTTTATATAATTATTATTTAAATATCAATGAGTTTGTAAGCGAGAGAGTTACTATGACAAACAATAAATCGGAAAATTACTATTTAATTTATTAGATTAAGCTCCTGCCTCATGTAATTGTGTTGCTGTAGTTGATTTCGCATATCATTCAGTTTACGATTTAATTACGACAATCTTACCAATTACAGGACCTGGACTTGCCTTTGTAGTATATCCAGAAGCTCTATCGCGCATGCCTATATCTCCATTATGGGCTGTGTTTTTCTTCATTATGATGGCTACTCTTGGATTTGGATCTGAGGTAAGATCGATCAGCATTCTAAGTCAACCTCTAAGTATTATGCATGATAGTTTTATTTGATACCTGGTGAGTCAACTTTATATGACATTTTTTAAAAAAATCAACTAAACTAGAAAAGAAAAATACAGAAGATAATTAAAAATATTTTGTCAGAAAGCCATAAGGGAATGCTGTTTTGTTTGTATTGCAAAATGGCTGATAATTGTTAGCTGAGTGTTAGCCAGAATATACGTGATATTCTATGGCCTTAAAAATTAAAGGTCTTCGTTTAAAAATGTTTCTTTATCTATTTTATGTGGATCTAATTTCTATTGTAGTTTTCAATCGTTGAATGTGTTCTGAGTGCCATTGGAGACGAGTTCCCAATTTTAATTAAGGAGAGAAAGTACAATATTGTATTCCGTGCTGTGTTTATTTCCGTATCATTCCTACTAGGTCTGCCCATGATTTGTAATGTAAGTACGATAAACATTCTTTAATTCATTTCCGTTTTTTGGTCTCTGGTTTCTGACGAATGTTACAACCTAATGTTGTAGATCATTAAGTAAAAGGAAACGATTTACTTTAGTTTCAAAAGGATATGCTTGCTTATAATTAAACAAAAATTAAATTGATTTGCTTAATTTAGAGTGAATGTAACAGAAAATCAATTTTATTTGTACCGAAAATTTTCCAGTTTATCTTCATTTTGTTAATTAGCATTCCGAATGCCATACACATCGTTTAATGTCCTTATTGTCTGGCCATATTGTTTGCAGTACAAATATAGCAGGTCACATCGTTGCAGTGCATCTCCGTTAATCTGTTTCTACATTCTGTTTTTGTTTGTGCTTGCTGTACAATTTACTGTCTGTTCAATTACAGGGTGGGATATATTTACTTAATTTGGTGGATTATAGTGTCGGTGGATTCCCACTGCTAGTGGTCGGCTTTCTAGAACTTGTTGCAATTAACTGGATCTATGGTAAGTTTACATAGTTTTTATCTTGGTAGAAAGAAAATTACCTAAACAACTAAATTACTAGTTGTTGCTCTGAAGAAAAGGAAGATTTTTTTAAGTTGAGTGTTTATATATTTTGATCTTATATTATGAGGCCTCTATGATAAGCCTACTCAGACAAGATCATTATGAAACAGTAGATCTTTTGTTAATTATTAAGCTGAAATCTAAGGTTTGAGAATAAAGCGCGATTCTTTAATTTTGGTAATACATTTTAGTAAACTCAAACGATTATGACAAAGTTAATACACTGGATACAGACAAAAATATTTTGCCGCCACCGCCAACAGTTATGTATAATTTGAAAACGTAGCCGCTTCTACTGCTGACCCAAAATTAGATACGTATAATGTATTACATTATTTTGTACATATGTCCATGCTATGCTTCTAAAAATAAATGTTTTTAATGTTTCTAATTTGTTAGTAAATTTGTTTTAGTTGGTCATTTTTTTTACCTTATCCCACAAATACCAGAATATTGGGAAAGTAAGATCATTTGCAGACCTAGCATGCAGAAGATACATTCACCTATGTCCTTCCTTTTTAGGTATAAGGCAGTTTGCAGATAACGTAACCGATATGTTAGGAAAAGAACCCGGCAAATATTGGGTTATATGTTGGCGTTACATATCTCCACTTGTCATAGCCGTAAGTAGACAAATGACGTTCATTGTTAAAATATTTACTTGTTTGGAATAAATTAAAGTTAAGCCATCTTCGAAGGTTATTCAATGTTAAGCTAATTGCTCAAACGTCAGTTCATAGTTTTGAAGAAAAATATTCCATACGAAATTATATTTGGAACACGACAAAAAACTAGTTGTTATAGCATAAAATAACTACGCAAAACAAAAGAAATTACAGACATGATTGATTGATGTTTAACGTCCAGCAAGCAATTTTTCAGCTATAATCAGGACGCAATTAAAGACCTGTGTATATATATAAAAAAGAAGTACCTTTATATGAAATCTTAAAAGAAACAAGAATTGCGATAGTGTAATATTAGTAGTTATGTGTTTTGGACGGAAATCGTACCACTGTTCTTTTTTGCTCCTATGCTTTGCTGACAATATTTTTTTAACTAGAAATGATGCTATTTCATGGTCCTGCTCTGTTATTTTTTATTCGTGTTTAAAATTACAGGATGAATGTATATAGTCGAGTTTAAGAAATGTGCATATGCCAACAATTAAAACGAAGAGATAAATTCGTATGGACTACATCTGTGCTACCACTCGAAAACACTTACCGGTACACTTAAATAACAATACCAATTCTATACAGCATAATGGCCATTATATTTGTTTATTGTAGATAACAGTTATCATGAATATTGCTATGTATAAAGAACCAGATCTTGATGGCGTGTTATATCCAGAATGGGCTAAAAGTCTGGGATGGTTGATTGCTGCATTTCCGGTTAGTGTGATACCAGCTTGGTTTCTATACAAGTATTGCCACACGGGAGGCTTTAAGGTGAGTGCGTACGATTATGTCATAGAACGTATAACACATATTTTTTTCTTTAACTTTATAATAGCTAACCTGTAGCTGCTAAGATGGCGTAAAATCAATATCGAGTGTCGTTCAAATTAAAACTTAAGCATTATTTTATTCCTGAATATGTACGTGGCCACAACATTTTTATACGGAAAGGTAGACTTTCACCTTTGAAAATTTGTGGGAAGATATTTTAAATTGTGCTATCAATTATCAATAGTTGTTCTATACAAATTGGAAACGAACTCGCTAAATGATTAAAGAACAACAAGGGGATGCGACTAATATATAATCTAGCTATTATCCACATAAAATGAAGATTGTTTGCATACTTCATGCTTCATTTCATAATTGTGAAATTTTGTGAGATTTTTTCACAAATTTGATAATTTATATAAAGATATTCTGCTACTTGAGACATGTGCTTGTTAACTTTGTGTAATGGTTCTTTTATATTCATAAAGTTTACAGTGGTATATGCATTAATGGTTATAAGAAAGTAAACCTTGCTAAGGTCTTGTTGGTGATAAAACATCAATGCCTTTTTAATGGTAATATTTAGAGGTTATAATTTGGCGACATCCCTTATCAACCCGAGACCTCCATATCTACACGAGGGCCTTTAGATATGGTTCGTAGATTGATACGGGATATATATATTTTATCACAGCAACATAAGTGAAAATTTGTCAAAATATAAAATAAGAAATAAACATATTTCAGTTACTAAAGGACGGTATGCAACCTTTACCGTCGTGGGGACCTGCCAGCAAGAGTAAACAACAACAGTATGCAGAAGTTGAAATTAACATAAGACCAACCCATTCAAACCGGGCATTGGCAAGGTTGATGGGAAGTACTCTTTCAAACGCCACAACGACAACAGAGTATTCACCAGCTTCTTCGACCATGAACTTGGTTAGAGGCAGATATCCCAGTGAATCCAATGTTTGATGATAGTTGGTTTAGTCTGCTAGAAAAAATAGTGTTAAAGGGTATTACCATATATCAAATGAAAGACAACACAGTCCATAATAAGGAATAGATGGACTTGGCGGAAAATCAAACTGTACGAGAAAAAAATCCAATTTTATATTTGGATATAAAAATGAGGACTTTAAAAGAGTTTAGGAGCATTTTTTATTATTAATATTAGCATACTTAGCATCTGTTTGTATTGTAAACAAATAATTATTTTAAAGTTTGAAAGGATCATTACTTACATATTTGTGATAATTTGCTGTGCAAAGCCTTCATGACCAACCATATTGTTATTATCATATTGATATTATCGTTATTACCGTGTAAATTGTTAGTGTACATGTCTGGTGCTGTTGTAACACGATTTATTTTAT
Organism: Limnoperna fortunei; assembly: GCA_944474755.1. Lineage (NCBI taxonomy): Eukaryota > Metazoa > Mollusca > Bivalvia > Mytilida > Modiolidae > Limnoperna > Limnoperna fortunei. Next base: position 47,895,598 of record OX104120.1, read on the forward strand.
CTAATAATTTATTATGTGTATAGCGATTATTTGTTCGGTAATAAGGCTTTTTTAGAAATACACTTCTGTTTTTTAGATGTTTGACTCCGAAAATACTATACTGTTCAGAGAGTTGTTCTCGCCATTAAAATTCTCCCCATTTTGCTGATTGTGCCGTTAATTTTAACATCAAAATTAATGGAAAAGTTTTTCACAAAAATTGTCAAAAGATTGGGTGGCGGGAATTACTTGCCGATCAGAATACCCTGTGACCGATAGTGTTTCTATACCTTATTTGAAAATCGAGCGTATTTGTAACTGATGTATTTAAAAATACAATTTTCTGATATTTTCAAAATTGTAACAATTTTGTTTTACCGCTTATCTTCAGGAGCATACATGTACTGTGAACCAATAAATCTGATCTGCACTAGATACTTATATGAAAATCGGATAATCTTAGGCTGTTTCATCTGCGATTGGAAAGTGACCTTTGACGTAAATGGCCTTAGAGATGTACCGACAACCTTTGGCAGATATCAAACGAATCAGTGTTGCATTCCATCACTTAATGTCAATTAAGGCATATACACTTATAATTGTTGTAGTCTTATTTATAAATACAAATTACTGCTTCTTTCGACGCATTTGCTTGGGCCTGAATGATGTTGTTTTAGGAGGCATATAATATGCTTATTTAAATGCAGTTTCATCATCTGTATCAATTTTAAAATGAAATAAATTTGATCTTTTTTTTAAATTAGTGTCAAGTTTAGGAGTTATATTTGGCAATATTTCACAATAGAGTTTTGAATTTTTATAATAGACTCGAAGTAACTGTAGCATAAATTATGAAAAATAGCATTTTAAGGTAAATATGTAAATATCATACAAATCAATCAAAAGCTCAGTTATGTTTTCCGTTTGTGTGATTTCTCAGTTTCTGCATTAATGTCTTTCAGAGTGAGCTTGTCATTGTAATACCGTCCAAAAAGTATTCGTAGATATCATTTTGTCAAGCTTGTTTCGTGGTTTTTTCTATGTAAATACATTTTACCCAATTTCCAATGTTCAGTTGTTGACAATTCGTGAATGTTTATATCAGATTTCAGTTTCGTGGGGTTATTATAACGGTAATATTATAGATTGTGTTAGTTCTATCTGAGCAGTCATGTTCTCATTGTACTGCTGAAATAATCAGTATTAAATATAAAACTGAATTTTTTCCGTGTAAACTTGTTATTAATCATGTACTTTAACCCAAGGATGCAAACGTCACCTTTATTTTTTACCTTAAATCACTTGTTAAAGATTTAACAACACAAATATGGCTTTTACTAAAGCATGTATTATAAAATACTGCCACTGTTTACATGCAATGTTTTAATAAAATCAAACAAGTTATTATTTTTACTTATGTTTTTAGACCTGGACTTTAAGTGCCGCTTTTTTAAACATGGGAATATAGAGTTTGGATAAGAATATTGCAGATACCTCAGTGCACTTGTTTTATCTTTGTTCTGTTATTTATGCGTCCACGAATAGTTTTATCGTTTGAACAAATTACTTCCTGAATGTGAACCACATATCTGAATGGATTGATTTTGATTGGATGTTTGCTGTACGTCCAGCTAGCAGTATTTCAGCTTTATTCAGTACAAGAACAAGTTAACACAACAATTAAGCAATTGACCAAGGGGGAAAATTTTTAATGCCACTGGCATTCGAAAAGTATGGGGTCTGAGTAGGAGCGGAAAAGTTTGCCTTTTGTATTGGCAACAACAAGCCCTCTGGCATCGACGTTTTCGTATTATGCCCTTACAAACCTCCAATGAGAGGGCATCAATTATCTGTTACCCAGGGACACGCTGAACAGCTCTGTGGATCGAGTACTGTGAACTCTAACAGTATGGTCACAGATTACAAATTTTACAAAATCTGCTAATGTTATTTAATATCCGAAGTTTTTTGAGAGTTTATTTTTTACACATACCATATTTGACACGAAGTCAAAAAATAAATAACACAAATTTAAATTTTAAGTAAATGTTTGATTTAAATGACTGATGTCATGTACTATAATATACAAACACCAGAAATGTTGAGCGATTAAATGGGCTTGAAATCTTTATAATATCACCATGTTATGTTGATAAATTTACGAATTTACAGTTTTCTGGAGTAGCGCCGTGAATCTACTAATTTTAAAAGACATATTTATTGTGACATGCAAATTCAACAATTACATCGTTGTTCCTCTTTTTAACTGCATATTTCAGTCTCATTTTTACAATAGTTTTCTATATTTTAAAATCCTAGCTCTAATACTTTAAAATAAGCTAAATTTCTATTAATTTTAATGAATGTAATTATTAAGTAAAACTTGTAGTTTTGACCATGGTTTCCACAGTTTTAGCATACCTAGCAGAAGCAGCTGTGACAGTCCTAAGCAATGATAATAGCTTTGTAAATTTCTTCTTATAAAAAGAAACCCCAAAATATTTTTCTTGAAGGAATCCACACATAACTGAATAGAGTTATTAGTTTTTGCTTTATACCTGTTATTATGCAAGTGACGTCGTTATTTGTTTTCTTTCATTATGTGTGATAGCAGCGCCGTCGCCAAAGATTTTTGATCGAAGCTACGCTCGTCTACTGTAGTAAATAATAGTATCTAAATATCTTTGATGTTACGTGTGTCTGTCCTAATTATGGCTAAAATAATGGTCACATAAGGTTGGGCACTATCTATAGAAACACAAAATATCAGAGTGTTAATTATTTCGTGAACTTCCCTTCTTGAAATGATCTTTCGTAAAACTTCGAAAATATTTAACAAATGAACTAATATAAACATTCAACATGGAAATGTTCTGATAAGTTATGGATTGTATTCGTGCAGATGATAATGACTATCGACAAAGGCGCACACTAACCCTTACTATATTTGATATTGTTAATTGAAAATTAAATTATCATTTTAAGAGATGTCATCAGATCCATTTTGTCTTGTTCTGCGTGAGACGAACTATCGCACATGCAAATGACAAATACTTCTGACAATACAATACAGACTGAAACGGACAAATATGCTGGCAGATGAATATTCAACATGGAATCCAGTTAAAAAGAAAAATACCACTTTGGGAGCAGTAACGTAAATAGCTAGAATGACGCACGTCGATTTCCACTTAACAATATTTTATTACCTTGAAGAAATCAATTTATGTTGCGCTAAAACGGGTCCAGAGATTTATACAATTTGCAATAAGTAGTCATTAACAACGTTGAAGTAATGATCAAATAATTCAATTCATCTAATAATTTAGACAACAATCAATACATAAAATTACTTTATGCCACTCAAAGCTTCTTAAACAAATCTGGAGCTAAACTGATTTATAAACATGGAAACACAAAAAGAACGTTTTCGTTTCATTTAAACACATGTCAAAATAAAACAGATTGTTCAGTATAGATTAAAATCTTCTGAAGTTTACTTAAATGACGACAAGTGTAATTCCGGTATTCATTTTATTAGGAGCACCAGGTGAGCAGATGTCAACCGGTAAAATACAGGTCAAGTTTGAATTCGAGCTATCCGTAAGCTGTCGTTTCCGATATTTGGTTTGTTTTTTGGAACGCACTTTTGCATTTCACAATCTCAATCTGCATTCTATCCATAAGCTGTCGTCCAAACTTACTAAAACATCTAGGATTTTTAAGTATATTATAGAGTTTTAAAACGAGTTTTAATTTTAATACCATGTGGCAGTTACCTCAGTTGATACGCGAAATATATTAAATCATGGTGTTAGAATAGTAATTGTAATAATTTCACACATAATACAGATTGATTTTGATTTATTTGCAGACAATAATAAACAACCGAAATTAGTTTCAGCGATTCGTGTTAATTAAGGCATAGTAGCGAGCAGCATTGTATCGACAAGGAACTTAAGCCATAGTAGCGAGCAGCATTGTATCGACAAGGAACTTAAGCCAGAGTAGCGAGCAGCATTGTATCGACAAGGAACTAATACGAACCAAAAAATAAAATTTCGAGTGCTGCTGGAAAAGCATATAGAGTAGGATAAGGACGGAGAACTTTGCACTGTTAAGCGAAAAAAAATGTGGTTAACTTTTATCAAACCCTACAAAATAAGTTGGTTATTATCATGGAAATAGTGTGGCACTCGCTCTCCTGCGCAGTGAACATAACAGGTACTATGATAAAAACCAAGAATTTTTTGCGTGGAGATTGTGTTGCACTCTCCAAACACAAAACCCACTATAGTCAGCCGGTGTTATTTCAGATTATCCGGACAAAACCAAACGAGAGTCAATTGCCTGTCCAACCGAGGACGATCTGTGCAGCTCCGTGCACCGATTCCTAAGAACCCACTTTAGGACCAGGTTAATAATAACTGAAACAAAGTAATTAAAACATATGCATCAATAAAAACCGAGTGTTATTTTTCATTTGGTCGTACTTATGTGTAAATAAAGCGTATCATATTTCGTTCTAGACTATTTAAGAACAAACTCCTATAAGAATCATTAGGTTTTGTGGTACACTATAAAGTTCAAAATTTTTATTGTGATCTTAAATTGTATGTTTGCTATATAAAAAAAACTCTGTTTTGTTTCGTACTGCCGCTCAATGCAGCAATAAGTCACTTTTTTACTATCAATTACTAATATATATTTGTAAGTGTATTTCACTATACGAATAGGATTTATTTAAAACAAATACTTATATAAACAAACACAAAGACTTTCCTACGTTACCTCTCAACACTGATGTTGCGGATTAGAACTTACTGTGGGCAGATTGTCCTCGACTCCTACCATCGGATTTAACAAACTTTCAGCTTTATCATAATTCTCAGTTTTTATTTAGGAGGAAGCCGGACTGCCTTTACAAAAAACACGACCTTTGGTAGGAAAACTGGTGATTCTTGTCAATTTAGATTGAGGTTAAGCACACCCTGTCCACAGTAAGACTCGAACCCACAACCACAGGAATGTTATAGATTGACTACCTTAACAACTCTGCAACCAAAACAGTCCAATGCTAATTGAAAAGGCTTTCAGTGCCTGTTTTTTTACCGGTAACCTGTCTTGTTCCTGCTTTCTACCCCAATAAAAACGGACGCCACCATATAGATAATAAGTTGTGTTAAACCCTAAATACACAAAGAAACACACATAGACTTTCCCTATCGCTTATTACATGAATTATGGACTATTACTTAATTTCATGAATTTAATTAAAATTCCCGTTTTCTATTCCTTGCATGTAAGCACAATGAACGTAAAATTAATAATTTAAATATACAGCCTGCGTCGGCAGAAAAGAGTAACGATTTGCAGCAAACAATACAGTTCATTCATTTGCTATGCAAACACTTGATTATCGCTATTGTCTGATGCATTTTATTGTATAAGAAGCCAACAGTTTAACAATACTGCTTTCCATTCTAAAATAGCGTAAGTCCGGAAAGAAATTATGATTGAGTAGATTAATTTAAAATTGGCTGGCGTGAATTTCGAAATGTTTTATTCCCACTATTTATTTCATTTAATCTGTAGTGATTTATTGTGTATTTACGCCTGCTGCCATGTCACATTTCGAGTTACCATTAAAAACTATCTAAACGAAACGTAATCAATGGTGTACAGTCGTCACCATGCACTACATAGAAAACATAATAATCCTTTTAAAATTAATTGGTGTTTTAGGATGAGATGTCCCTGGGTTTTATTTTGCACTGTAACTTCAATTGTTGTCTGTTACATGATTAAATCTGCGTCATTCTTTTAATTAATAGTGCATGTTTGGACATGTAATGTGCTTTTAACCATTATAGGAGATGCAATATTGGGTTTACAAACACTCTTTTCATTTCATACATTTTTGTGAGTTAATTTAAAAAATACAAAATAGGGTCCGCCTTGGAGCACATGATACGACCACTGCAAGTCGACAAAGGAAACGTTTTAGCACTAAACGTCACGCGATAATCGCTCAAAACAAGTTGATGTCTAATACTTGATTTTCTGCACTAAATCTGCAATTACCTATCTTTGACAGTTTTGACCATAATTTATTTACGATCTGGCATTAAATTAACAACAAAACCACACACAGTATTATACAATGAAGACAGGTACAAGGAAAGCCTTTATTTACTTTTCAAATATGATTGTCAGTTAACCAAGAAAGCGAGCGTGAACGCTATAGAGGTTATTATTCAAACAACTATGTGTCTTGGTACAATACAGATACTTTTTCACCGTTACTTTACTTGTTTATAATGTTTGCCTTCAACAGTGAATTTGTTTTTATCTTCTATAATAAGGTGTTAATAAGGGCAAAATTTACTGATTAACGTTAGACATTGAAAGGTCTGTGCCATCAATTATCTTATTCTAATAATCACACTACAAGATAACACATTGTAAGAAAGTAACTTTCGCTAATTGAAGCATAGCAAACGTATAACGACTATAATCCGTTTAAGAGATAATTTAACAAATGGAAAACAACTAGGTTTTAAAGCGGCAGATTAGAAGCAATAATCCGTGAACGAGAGTAATGAATCTGTTAACAAACTACTGACACGTTTTGTAATGAAGAATGAAGGTAAAAACAAAATACCGAACACCAAAGAAGCTGTCAAAAAAGACAATAAACAAATCAAAGTCAAAGAAACTGGCAAATGTTAGAACCAACAACCAAAAATATAGCAACTACAGCAATAGTGGAGACATTTCAAAAGAAATGGTGGGTAAAACTAGGTTTTATGGCATGCTAAAACATTCCGCTTCCATTACTGTTGTGTGTGGGTTGGTGTGTTGATGAAAATGGACGAGTATCATATACAACTATTAATAAATAGATGAATTCCACGACATGATTGTCAGACTAAAAAAGTCCATAAATAAAAAACACTAATAATAAGAGAGAAAAATTTTATAAAACTTGTCAGTTAGAACATAAATGAAATAAAAGACGACAATCAGTTATTGAATGCATGCAGCATGAATGAAATAGCTAAAACCAAAAAAGGTCCCTGTATCATTTACTGGTTGAACATATGATAACAACAATGGTTTAAACCAAAATTTTGAAATTAAGGAAACCTTTTCAAATAGCAAAAGACATCTAAAACAGGCTGATATTGTAACCTCTTGTATTGTAATAGTTATGTAGTAATATCAGAAATATAAGCATGCATATTTTAGTTTGTTTTATAAAAATAAATAAACAGAATAAATCCTCATTAAAATAAGTATATAATTTAATTTTTGAAACAATTTTGAAAAGGACCATTTTGACCCCTTATTAACCTAGAAAGGTAAAATATGTACGGAGTAATTTTATGAAAATTTCAATTAAATCAAAATATACACTCATATTTAAATAACAAAACGTGATCCTTTCATTTTTAAAACGGTAAACATCCCAAATGCCACCCCAAGGAGGAAGACGGCAGACTAAAAGCATCAACACTGGGCTCAAATGACTTTAGTAATAAAAGGCAACACTATGAGTAACAAATTCAATCCATTATTAACTAAAAATCAACTATTAAGATTTATAAAATCTAAATCATACGAAGTCTTTACAATCAAGAACTGTAGTAGTGCCACTTAGCTCTTTTGAGAAAGATGGACTGTATCAACATTTTAATATTTGACATTGCGTTTTGTTGGTGTCCTCAAAGCCGGTGGATGGCGACAGGCATCTTCGTCACATCGTCGACACTTTTGACCATTGATTACGTCATAAGACGGCAAAAGACATTCTTTTGGGATATCACTCAATTTACAACGAAGTTTTGGACACAACGGATAAACGATTGTTTGCAATGCTGGAGGCAGCGTCGTTGCTGGGGTCGGAGGATTTTTACAAACATCAATATCACACGCTCTACATAGTGTTCTCCTATTAATTTTTCTAAATTGTCTTATAACACAGTTTGCTGGGATGTCTATGTTATCGCATTTTATCGTTGGACAAAATGGAATAGCAACATCTGGTGGCCACTGAGTAAGAATACAGATGTTAAGGTCACAACTTTCACAAAGTACATCATCAAGTATTATGTAGTCTTTACCTATACATTCTCGAGAGATGTTCATTTGTGGACATCTCAATTCACATTTTGGTATCTCTTTAGTTTCTGAAAGGAAAAAATAAACAACATCAGTTTGATCATTTTTAACTGAAACTAATACAAGGAACTTATTTGATTACTTCAATGTAACAAGCATGGTATGTAAATTGATATAAATTGCAAATAAGCAATATCATTACATTTATTATTCAGTCTTACATACTAAAACATCTTACGTCATTGCGAATTTGTATTTGCTAGACTGTCCTAAGTATTACATGAAAACTAACTTTTAACTTTTTTCTTAAGATTTCATTTGATATAGGTACCTTTATCATTTAATTCTTAACACTTATTTACGGTAATATTAAAACAAAAGTTTTGTTGGTATAAACAAGTCATAATTGATATGAATATCTTCCAGATATTCCTCACTTGAAATAGGTCAATTTAAAATGCCAATACAGTAGAAAATAATTGTTTTCCAATCGTATAACCCGAATTTCTTCTTTTTGGTAGTTCTGATAATGTAGTTTACTGGCTAAATTAAAATTACATCTCATATTTCCAATGTGGGTCAACATTTCTTTCTGCCTATAATAATGTTGCATTTCATGCAATTTACATCTTCATTTAAAATTGTTCTTTATTTTTACTTAATTTTGTCTTTACTTTTTACTTAAAGTTGTTTAATTGATCTATATTCCCCGTTTAAACACTTTCGCAATTGAAAATGATATGTGATCATTAATGAGTATAACAAGAATCATAGCTGCCGTGGCAAACATTTATTTGTATCAGATGAGTGTTTTTTTAAATTTATCTATAAAACGGTAATAGTATAATAATAACACGGAATAAATATAATTTAAATACCCAAAAAGACTTGTAATTCATTATATTTGCCTGTTCATTTTTATGACATACATACGAGCAAATTTACTGGTACCTCAGATGCATGAGTATACTGGAATATAAGTAAGCAATCTAACACAAGCTCTCAAAATAGTTTTAACCTACTCCATGAACAAGATTCATACAATGTTGGTTAATTAATGATTATGGCTAGTGCGAGACGATATGGAAACAACCCTGTAAAATTTTAAAGTCTTAAAATCTATTTTAATCATGTTGGTTGCATTGTAGTGCGAGTTTTTATTAATTTCTCGTGGTGAATTTTTCACAATATATAGTATTATTGCTGTCACGCTTTAATATTGTTAGGTGTTTATACCGTGCATGAATTTTAATGAAGGCAATTATGTAAGAAAAACAGACGTCATTTATGTAAAACAACGAGAAGAATTAAAAATCAACTTGCCCCAAGAACAATACACATATATGGGATTGTCAATAGGTTTAATCGCGAAATATGTCTCTGTTTTGTGCCTTATATGATTTATTCTGACCTGTGATTATCTTTTTCCACAGCTTTCTTGGTGTTCGGTATTTTGTTCATAATTATGATAATATGCATCTGTGCTTAATGTCTTGATATCAGTGAAAGCTTATTTTATTACTTTCAGTCAAGCTTGCCTCAACAACTACCTCTATATTACTAAAAATGTTTTCCCACTGCCTTAGTGACTACCTCTATATTAGTAACACACTTAATTTTTTTCCCACTGCATCGGCAACTACCTATATAGCAGTAACACACTTTATTTTTCAACTGCCTCAGCGACTACCTCTATATTAGTAACACACTTTATTTTCCCACTTTTTAAGCAACTACCTCTATATTAGTAACACAATTTATTTTCCCACTGCCTCAGCGACTACCTCTATATGAATCACACACTTTATTTTTTAACTGACTCAGCGACTACCTCTATATATGTAACAATTATTCCAAATGTATTGTATGTTTTGTTATATCACCTGTATAGAAAAACGTCCTATCATGAGTGACCTTAATTACAGCCTCTCTTTAAAGGTCACATATTACAGGTCGGACGGGATAACTGCAGCATAGCAAAATCAAACCGACTGGATGTTTAAGCCACTCACGTGACTTTAAGGGTGTAAAAAGGACCAAAATGCTCTGGTTTATATATTGTGTACTAGTATGCATACTAATGGGAATTAAGTTACTCCAGTATGTATGGTAAAAATATACCTAATACTCATAGAAAGCCATGCATATCACAAATAATGTAATACAGATACAATTAATGTTTACTTGGCGTCAACCAACATGCAATGAGCCTTTGCATTATTTTGGTAAAAACAAATGGGTATTCTTTAAAAAATATCCCATGTCATTTTGACAAATAGTTAATGTTTTACCGTGAAGTAATTTATTACTTTATTTTCTCAAGTAAACACAAAGAGTCAGAATAAACAAATAAAAGTAACTGTTAATGTCTTAATTATTGACCCTTTGATCTCAAGTGTGACCACTCACCTGTGTTTGTCATCAAGAACAATCCCGCTGCGAGAAAAATAGCCGCTTTTTGATGATACATTAGTTGTTTCTCCATACCTATACACCGTCATAAACATGGCGATAGTTAATAAAATGTTAATTAACCGAGTGACATGTCTTAAATGACAGGAGATTACAAGAAGAGACATTAATACTTATTAATTTCCGTATAACAATAATAAAACCTCTGAACTCACCAATCCTTTAAGTGTTCTAGTACAATTCATACTCATAACTGTATTTTCGAGAGGCAAGCTGCAAAATCTACAGTGCATTTAATTATTTTGGTAGATATTAATTTCTGTACTGTTTAGGGTAATTAATTTAGAGACGTTGTCACTTGCTTTTAAAATCCGGTTTTAGAGGAATTGTATTCTCTACCAAAGTCATCTATCAACCTATCTAAGTCATGATTAAAGTAGGACCCTGTCTTTGGCTTTCTTCAACAGCCTATGTTATTATTTAATAAACAATTTTCTTATTTTAATGTAAATGTGCTTAACTGCGCATTACCACAATGTGTTATTTACTTTTTATATACAAAAGAATAGCTCATAAAACCACTGCCTTATTTTTAACATTGTAATCTGAACCCGCTGGAAAAATTTCAACCAAACTTACCATCACAGGAAAATTCTCTTGTCTAATAATATCCTATTGCTGTTCATTCTAATTAAGACGCTGCCTTTACTGACAATATATTTGTTTAAATAGCAGATTATAGGTTAGTTTTTGCTACAACAGCTCAAATTTGAAGATTATAAATTCTTAAATTATAATTCTACGGGAAGCCATTTTCTTTACTAAACTTAGCCAAATCTACATTCAAAGAATTTTAAATTTGATTTTTGGATTTTCTTTTTTGAGTGTTTCATAGGTGTTTGGTATTTTGTTATTACCTTCATTTTAAAATGCAAGTCTAAGCCTTGGTGAGGACTTAAATTTCCATTATTTAACTATCAAGATTGGAAAAATCTGACGATCCAAGAGTACTAATAAAAGAATCTGTTTCTCTCATTTTAAAAAGAAGTAAATTTACAAAATGACGTACGAATTCTCCCAACCCCAATTTTACGTTCATAACTTGAATACGCAATAAATGAAAGGTATTTTGTTTTTCACGTAATGAGTCCTTATTATTGTAAACCAACCAACTGCTGAGAACTATATTTTCCACACCGTCCACGCGGTTGAAATATAACGCCAAAATTAGAGAAATATTGATTTAAGTGTCTTTATATCGGCAGTGTAATATATAGACGTAGTTTTTCATCAAACGGGAAAAATGCCGATTATAACGCTAATGCAAATTATACTTATTTTGGCATTAAATAATTTAACAGAATCAAAGGACTTAACCAATGTTAATTAATTTCTCAATGAGCAAACACAGCTGAAATTTAATTTTCGGTCTTATACAATGAGTTTTACATATAAGCTACGTTTGGCAGTAACAGTCTCCTTAAAACATTTGGTATTACATTATTAGCACACATACTGTCGAAATCGCCAGTTTTCCGATCGTTAAATTTTTCTCTGAGGTGCTTTTAGCAAAAATGTCATTTATTAAACTAAAGCCCTGAATACTACGTATCATACTGCCTAGATTATTAGTAAGATTGAATATTATTTGCAAAACATACATTTTGAAAACTATAATGACATAATGATACTTGACGATGAATGATACAATTTTGTGGCAAATGTATTTTTTTTAAATATTTTTCGGAAATGTCATGTTAGTAATGTTTATACTGCACATGTTAAAAGTATTTTAAAATGAATAAAAATCATATCCCTGCTAAGAATATATTGACATAAAATATATCGACTCATTAAAGGTCATGCGGATTTAATATTCTGACTGCATAATAATTTATTTCCTGTAATTGTTTTCACTGAGACAAGAACACGAAATAAGATCTAAAAAATAATCATCTGAAAACGTTCCCTTTTCATTTAAACGTACCACAAAATGTTGTTTTTCCCTGCAGGTGATATAGTTATAAAAAGGTAAAACATACCACAAAAATTAAAGGAGATTAATATAAATGTTTACCAAATTGATAAATATACGGAAAAAAATATCAGTTAAACGAAATACATAGCCAGGCAATGTGACCAGAAATAGATAAATATTTCAGCGCGGTTTAGCATTCCTATGTTTTGGTTGTGCAGTACTGAGCCTTCATATTCTGACAGTTTTATTTCATACATTGAAATTAAAATATAACATGTCAATTACGGATGTAGATAAAACAACGCAACATGAAGTTTATGTATTTCACCCTTAACACTTTCTAAACTTGCGAAGTTTAAAACAGCACTGTTTGTGAGTAGTGAAAAAAATGTGTTTCTATATTTCCAGTTTTGGATTTTAACACGTAACGTTAAAAATAATATGATCCTTTTTTGTAGATTGTCACTGACTAAAGTATCTTTACTACTATCAAATATTCAACAGTATAGCAGCCATATTGTTGAATGAATCTTTATCTCTAAAAAGAATGAACACATATAGGAAAGTTTCGAAATATTATGAATATGGACAACGGAAACTCAATATTACCATTACACAACTAAGTTGATCGGTTTCATTTTTAAATTATGACCTTTAAGAGTTAATATTATTCCTGATTCATCCTGACTGTGTTCGTCTGACGTGAAGATTCGTGTCATTATTTCTTTGAATGTTTTCAATAAATAATAACATTAGAGATCAGTTATAAATAACCTTCACTGACTGCCAAATTGTTGCCATTAGATCTATGGTAACCCGTTACGACCCAGCAATTTTATGTGAATATATATGACTACATCAAAAGGTCAGCAAGATTCAATATAGTTTCATTTGTTGCACACATTGTTTTTTAAATCATTTTACATTCTGTATTATGTTTGCTATAATAGTGTTTTTTTACATATCTCTCTATCTCGTGTTGTTAATATGTGTCACACATACTCTAATTTATACGTAACATACTGTAAACTGGAGAAGACTTTGTAAGACTTTCTAACTTGTGGTCCGTCTTTTTGTATATAAAAATGTACAAAAGGCACACACAAAATAAAACATACAGACTATCAAGACCTCTTTATTGTAATCTTATATGATATTAAACAGGAAATAATTAAATATTAACGTACCGATTGGAAGTCCTATCTTGTGGTTGTGAATGACACATTATTTTTTATATACTTGATACATTGATCTAGGAATATTAATAAGACACCAAACTCATTAAGAATAATCAGAATATGATATCAACAGCATGCATCTCATAAATTATGTTTCTAGTCAATGATAACACTCACCAGTTAATGACCTAACAAAGTGCATACACTTGTCGGAGTTTCTATTGGCAACGCGTAGCAGGGTGACAGCAAAAAAACGGACAACCACACACTTACTTTTATTTTATTTATTTTTACTTTTACCTGAAATGCCTTGGATGACTTCGAAAATCGCATAAGGTAAAATTATAAGAGGTCTGCCACCTACATTTCTTGTCCAATGTTCATCAAATTTATATCGAAGTTGTGTATATCAACAAAGCCTATTACCAGTTGGAAAATCAGAACCAATTATCTATGGTTACTAGTGTTGTGGTTAAATATTCTTTATATGGAAAAATTAAAATCGGTCTAACGCTTGTATTTCTTTTCGGATTTTTATTGTTTGTACTTGCTTTTCAGTTGCCTGCAATTATCATCTATAATAATTTAATAACCAAACAAATTATGATAATAAAACAGTTATTATAATTATTACATAATTAACTATTAACTTTATAATTTTTGCTAAGATTTGTTGGTTTAAATGGTATTTAATGCCACTTTTAGCAATTTTTTATGACGTTGCGTCCATTGTTTACTGGGAGAGGAAGTCAAAGTACTCACAGAAAACATCCGACTTTCAGTCGAAAAACAGGCAATCCTTGTCAATTAAGAGTCCAGTGCACCCTGCCCGCAGTGACAATCGAAAGCGCAACCTTAGATCACGTGATTAATAGTAGACTAACTACCTTTACCACGCGTCGTTTCACTTACATAACATTAAAACTGTACATTTAGTATATTTTGACGAGTCAGTCCAATACGGTTTTGACCTAATTTACCTGCATTAACCTGATGATTACAAAATATTCACTTAACATTATGTGTGAATTAGGTAATATATTTTAAATAATTTATTAGGGTGCATCTCATGCCAACACGGTAAGCCTTTGGACCATAACTAGGCTAATAATAAATCATAACGTTACTATATCATATTATTTTATAAATACGAATGCCTTCAATACATATCCGTCTTGTTTTACTCATAAGCACCTAATCTTAAGCTGTTTCGTATACTGTTAAAATACTATCGAGAAATGAAGGAAAATCAACTTGGCAATTCCAAATTCATACTGGTTGTTCTCAACATATCTTCTTCGGGATGCAAACATGTCTTTAAAACAGCAGTCAAAAAGGCCAATTCTACAGTAACTGGATGTTTGACTCTTGTAAAACCAATAATAATACAACATTGAAAATATATTGCTTCTCACTAGGTGTAACTTTTTGTCTTAGTTATATATGTATAGATGCTTTAACGATTACAAAGCAATCCATCATTCTATTTATTTACTCTGTTATTGAAAATTTTTGGTGCTACAAGTTTTAATTACTAACAATAGAATAAATAACTTATACAAGGTATATAACCCCATTAAAACAATATTTAAATTCATGCCGACGTTTCAGCGAAAAGGGTTAATTTGTTTTACATCTGTTCAGTGAACCATTATAGCACAGTTTTGAAATATTCAACGTTTTTTCTGACTATTTTCAGTTCATGGCCAGGTATGTGTTACACAAGACATACATCTCTTAGAAGTTATCATATATGCCAAACATAACTGTTGTTTTTATTCTTTAAACATATGAAACAAATAAAGAGAAAAATACGAACCTGAGCAATAAAACCAGAATTCATAACATGAATTCCACACACAGAAAGGGTTCGGTCCGGAAAGTCGACATCTTTTGTCTTGCCAGTAAATTCATATAAATTATATATACATAATGCTTATCTATTTGGAATATAAATATTTGGTAAGACATGTGCAACAACAGCGGGAACAAGTACACATATTTTACTATGAATGAATTAAATTTGTTTTAGACACACAGGATACTCAACATCTGAATTTATTATTGACAGGTCAAAGATAAATTAAAGGAAAAGAAAACTGACCGGTCAATAAAGATCGAAAGCTAGAGGAAATTCAGATTGAAATAAATAACACAAAGAAGAAACATAAAACAAAGCTAAAATGAGTAGCAAGAACCCCAAAACAAACATGTGTGTACTTATATGCTTTCAAAGAGTAAGCTGTGCATGCCGATAATTTAACACTCGACGACTTACTTAACACTTGTTAATGTTGAAATTATTGTTAAATGTAGGATGAAAAGTAAACAATAGACATACCAGTTTTTGTTTCATATTGGACTCTTTGGTCGAATAATTCAAGATTATTATTTATGGAAATTTTGTAAAGCAATAAATTCTTGTCACGCGTCGGAAAGTTATTTTTAGACTATAGTTCAATAATTCTTTTAAATGAAGATAATAACAAAATACCGAACACCACGGAAACTGTCAAAACAGACAATCCTCAAATCTAAGTTCAAGAAACTGGCAAACTGGAGAACAAACAACCAAAATACAGCCACTGCAGCAATCGTCCTGACTTTGTACAGGTATTTTGGAAGAGAGTTTTTTTACAGATTGTATTGCATGCAAATCCTTCCGCTTCCTTAACTGTTATTTGTGAGTAAGTGTAATGCTGAAAATGACTAGATATCATTCGCATCTAGACAGTTATAGGTGCCTTAAAAAGCATTTCATCACACTCGCTATATTTTGTGGTCATATATGACAGCGAAGGCTTTGTGTATGATTTCTTTAAGACGGGGTTTTAGTTTATCGTCATATAAGGTGGTAAGACGAGCTGGAAATTCAAAGGTTATGACAGATGAACTTTTAGATATCGTTCTTGATTTTACAATGTCCAAAAAAATTTTTTGGGAGAGCACGTAGATGAGCCGGCTATGAACCTTTCATTGTAAGGACATTAATGTAATTTAGGAATGCAAATTAAGTATGGTACATGTAAGTCTTCAGACTCTTTGTCAAAATGAACATTCAAAGAAGTCATAAAGGACTTATGGCTAGCAAGAATGTTATCTTTGTCAAACGTAATACGTTTGTACCAGGGATTAACAGAGTAATAATCAAAATAACATGTTACACATATATAAAACTACCACATAAGAGATACATTTTTGATTCGTAAAATGTGCGCTATATATGTTTTATTTTTTTTAATTTAGTTAACACATGCAATAAATGAACAAAACCACATAATTTACTGTCACATATTCTAAGCAAGAAGCATAAATATGAAGGCACTTTTGGATTAAACAACTACAAAACATGAAAGGATTTTTATGGATTTCTGTTGACAGCATGTTTAAATTAAAATGTTAATAAAGTTATATATGTCTCATTAGGGATGTTGACATGCAAGTCCACAAATCTGTCCAACGATTTGTTGTTTTTGGTCTTTAACCAATTCTTGACTTAATGTGTCCTTTGCTGGTACAAATTACAAATTAATTGTTTGCATTGTTAGTTATTTGTTATTTGTTGCTTTCTGAATAACATCATTATTCATATCACATTAATCTTTTTAGCATCTATTTGTGCTGTCGTTAGTATCCCTCGTAAAAGCGAAATATAATTTGATACAACACTCTAAGCACAATTTAAGTTATCCCCAATAAAATTTAGTGTACGGTTTATATTGTGGAATTACATCTGGGCATATATTTTTATAACATCCTCGACATCGTTGTCCTTCATAGTAATATATAGTTGGTAGTTTACATCTAGATGGAATGCTGACCATCGGACATTGAAGTATAGGACATCCTCTGTTTAAATAGCCAGATGTATATAGCCCATGTGTAAGCCCTGTAAGTGACAAAACATTACACTATATTTAAACACAAAATATGTATATTTCATTAAAAATTAATACACACAAAAGTTGTTACATGAAAGCAGAGTCGGTAAAAATACGAAATTTACGACGTTGCATAATGTTTTTTAAATGAAGCTAAAGTCGTTAATTTATAATCATCTGGTATGGAAAAAATGTGTATGCATGATTCCCCCTTCGCTGACGATGTATAAAGATCGTCTTAAAACCAGGACCAAACAAAGTATGACGTTGAACTATTGATATTAATCCAGTTCGAGAATTTTTACATGCCGTTTTAATCTTGAAAATGGAGTACATATGTAACATTTTTAAATTTTTAGTTCATCTAAAGGCTTAAATTCTACATTGTATGTCATCAAAAATGTCAAATAAACGTTTCAATTAAGACGACACTATTTACATCCAATCGAAAATAAAACAACATACCTTACTATACGCTTGTTTTATCATCATCTTACACATGGTAAAGTCGGTGTTTATTTAATAATACCTAAACTATTGTATTAAAATATATTTCATAAAAGTAGAATGTTGATTCCCCAAGAGAGGGTAATAAGACTTACCTTCTATAGCTCCATGAATTACAAAAACCAAGAAAAATATAAGACCTGCCGTTAGACGCATGTTCAATCAGTTTATACCACTGGTGTATTATACAGTAGATTAAAACAAGTTATCGTCACACATTCTTTTTATATGTAGAGTGTCAACCTGTCATTTATCATCAAGTTGAAACAACAAAAATTAATGGACAAATTAATCCAGAGTTTTTACCATGTTTTAATAGAATTTGACACCTATCAGTCTGTCTAATAACCTCAATAAACTCATAATTATAAGAAGTCGCCAATTAATGTGTCTAAATGAATTTCCTCAAGGTGTGGAATATAGAACATTATACCACAAAATGATACAAAAACACTTTGTTCCTGGTACTGAGGACAGTACTATGTAATTAAAAAACTGTATACAAGCAAAGGGACATTGGATTACTTTGACACAAGACATTTTACTCTGATAGAAGATTTCCCTTCTTTACTAAGAGACATAATGTTCTTAACCTATTAAAATAAAAGAAGTCAACACTAGAGTGAACAACCTTTACTTCATATATCCCGTTGATTCGGGATTAAAAATAAAATGCAACCAAATATACAGAATCCGCCTCATATTTAGACCTTCGTTTATTTACTTTGAAATTTAAATGAAGGATAGCTTAGTTCCACATTTTAACCGGTGTAATAACTTAATTTTCAGTGCGTTAATTAAAAAAAATTGAATGTCAAAATTTTCGCTGCGTTTCGGAGACGATGTAATATGCCAGAGTTTGTCTATTGATGATCTCGAAACAATAAATGCGGATTATTTAATGGAATTATAATATAATGTCTGCGTAACACGACGATTGGGGGTAGGGGCCGTAGCAATGTCGTTCATTTATACATATATGTTTCTCCAAAAGCTATATCCTAAATTAGAACTAGGCAGGAAAATTAAACTACTATTCAAACTTTTTTCGAACATGTAAACAATGCAAAGATACCATGGTGATTAAACTTACGACACCATACTGGGGTTTCGTATAATAAAACTTAATAATACCACTAAAGTATTTGAAAAGCCAAAAAATTTATTGTGTTGAAAATCATTTATCACCAAGATTTCAAAAAAATATAGTATATCTGGCTATAGTCAACTGAAAAAAACATTTTAGAACAAGGACAGTAACTTACGAAAAATGCCTTGTGTCCTACACGAATCAATGATATTCGTGTAAGCAACAAAACCTCTATAACCTCTGTATGCTGCTTTACGAGATGATAAGCGCTGTTTATAGTAATTATTATAATAATTTATCTTCTCGTCATCAACGGGTCTACACATTCAATTTAAGAGCGTTGTAGTAATATTTTTGCCAAAGCAGAAAATTAGTTTTTGAATTATTAAATGTAACCTATTAGTTTAAAAGGTTTTATTGTACTTGATATATATCACATGCGAGGGTTTTGTGATCGATAGTTCAAATTAATTTTTTTGATATTTTAAATATTACTAATATGATATTTAATATTCATTGACATGTGTCTCTTTGCACTTATCCATCCTTTGAAACCTTTAATTTTACATAAGAAAAAAAAAGTCTGAGGTATGATTTGATATATAAAACGAACGTACGAAGAATATTATTAACTTGGTGAGACTTGGTGACACTTATACATCAATGTATATTCATGGTTTATAGGTCATTTATTTGTTTACTGTAATTTTAACACGTTCATAAACAATAAGATTTCCTTAACATTTTTGCTTTTTAGTACAAATAAATACACACGTTTTTCATGTCTTACGTATTATCTTAAGATATTCTCATGTTTGTCGAGGGATCAGCCTGTTTACATTAAAACAGTTTACAGGGGAAATCTATTTAGATACGCGTATTAGCAAAAGCTACAAATAACATACTTGATTTAGTTGCATGTAGTTGGTTGTAGTAATACATCTACAAAATTGTTTTAATCCAGCAGAGATGTAAAATATAGCACTTGCCTGACTCTTGTTCTCGAAAATAGTCGGACATTCACGTAGCTATACAAATAAAATGTCATCAAAGATACCAAGGTTAAAAGAATTTACTACGCCAGCAAAGCCCCATTTATGAACAAAATGAAGGAAATCGGGTTTATTTTTATTTATTTTAATTTTCTGACGTTTATGACATCTTATAATAACTATTTCAGTTAATATATGATACTTTAACAATTACAGGTTCGTACTTATCGCCTCGACTTTTCATACCCTTTTCAGTAGTTCAAACCTGTTTTTTAGTACATTTTCTTAATCCATTTATTATCATAGAATGTACTGCATAAATAACCAGGCCACAGAAAAACATGTTGGTATTTTGTTGTCATAAACTTAATTCGGATATGATGTTCTCAATTAATTATAAACAGGAAAGTTTTTGAAAGTCTTCCCGTAAGTTTCTGGTAATAAAAATGGTGTAGTACGTATAAAGTTGATCCCTATACCTATTTGCGTTAAACATTGAAATCGATGTCTTAGGCAATCGAATTTATTAGGTTTTATAGATATTTAGATCACTTTCACTTAAAATAAGAAGACTATATCACTGTGAATTACAAACTGCTTATCGGTTGGTTAAAAATCAACAGAGGTCGAATTATTGAGACACTCGTTTGCATTGAAGAGTGCAAACAGTGCAATTATCATTCCTAATATTCCAGTTAAAGATAAACAGTGCGATGCATATATTCATATTATTTTGCTGATTAACTATTTAAAATTGTTTAAAAGTTTACAAGGTAAGAGGAAAAATATCAATTAAAAATATTTTTTGAATTTACCGCTAGCCCATGGGCGTCGACATATTGAGGCGCTCTTTTGCATTGAAGATTGCAAAAGTGCAATTGTCTAAATCATTCCTACTTTTCCGGTTAAAGAGAGACAGTGCGATGTATATATTCATATTATTTTGCTTTCATCTGCACTAAATTTTGCCATCTTCCAAAAATATTAATTGCTTAAATTTAAGTAATAAAATATTGAAGCTGACCAATAAATGATCTGTTGTTACAATCTTCTGTCACTTTGGTATTTATTTTAAAAAAATTAATCCAACTGTATAAATGTAACAACGGAAATTTAGAATTACAATTTGGGTGCATTGTTACGCATAATCAAGTTGTTCGTTTTCACCAAGTCGAATTGTCTACAACAAACATTTTCTTCTGTAGTGAGCATTCCGTGCTGATTTTTAAACTGATCCAAACTCGTATCAGTTTGCTATGTCCGAAATACAACTTCTGAATATGTTAAATGCTTCTCGAATTCAATATCTTCAGAAATAAGATCTTTTTTTAAAAAAATATTATGAACAAGACCCATTTGGTTTTGGCTGTTTTTGTTTTCCGTATCAACGTTATCAGTTATAAATATATTGGAAGGTTAATCATAATTAGCCGATGCTGAGACAGGTAAACCGGAAAAGTAGGTGTGACGTCACAGATCACACATTTATGCCTACATGGAGGCGTGAATTTCAAAATTAATTATTACAAAATATTGATTTATTTCTTCATGGTGCCATTTTTTAAACACGAATATAGTTAGAAATACATTTATAGAAGAATCTGCTTTAACCTTTGCAAATATGTTTGGAGGCTTTCCTTCCCCTTTAATATATAATATCATCGAGCACATGTATATCAAATTTTTGTATCACTCATCTAAAACTTATATACTATTGTTCATTTATCGTCTTCATTTCATTTTTTGGCTTTTCATATCTTTGCAAACAATAGGAAACGGGATGCACCGATCCGGCTTCCGTAGACTAACGTAAAGAAAAGAAATATGTTTAATTCTGTGCTGTCCTGTTTTGAATGTCTTGAAAAGATTATATATAGCATGTTTTACGTACTTATGCTCCCATTATATACATTTACATAGTAACATCCGAGATTTGTTGGCTTCACATAATAGCGCTGAAATGATAAAATGATAGTAGAGCTTATTGAACGACGAATGTTCGTTGCGTTTTAATACGTTATTATTTGATGTTTAGCAATCACCATTACCTTTATCATGAAAAATTTATAAAGAAGATTAGAGAAATAATTTTACTGAAAGAAAACAAACAGGGCTTAACTGGTTGCCATGCAAACAGTAAAGAAAGCCGGATAAAGCAGACGTCATCATTAGAGAATACTACAAAAGGTACTTGTACAAAAACAGGGACGTTGTCGAATTACAGTAATCCATGTCAGAGATAGCGATAAAATGGTACATTAGAATCTATTATTCATTTGAGGAATTTTGTAGTGAACCCTAAACAAATTTACCACTTGACAGGTACGAAATATAGAATTATGCAAGATCCAGATGACTATATGGACAATTATAATGTGTTAAGACCAATGAACGTTCGGTAACGCGTGAATCAAAAGTTCTTGTCCATATAATCATCTGGTTCCCTGCCAACACTGAAGTTGCGAGTTCGAGCCTTACTGTAAGAAGGGTTTGCTTGACTCAAACTTAAATTGACACAGATTGCTATATTTCCTGCCGAAGGTTGGTGTTTTCGCCGTCTGCCTACCACTATAAAAAACTAGATGACATGATATAGCTGAACATGCTTGCAGAAACGTTAACAACCTTTGAAACAAAGGCACAAAAAATATTTATTTCTGAAGAAAAAAATAATGCAGGTTACTTTTTGGACAAATGCAAACGTAATCTTGCAAGGACCTTTAAAGGTACATACATTACTTATATATTTAATGTATACAAAAGCTTTTAACGTCGTTTGCGAATGAAGCAATATTTTTTAAATTTAAAAAAACTGAACAATTTAAAGTTGTTTTGGTTACTAAATTGTGGAGACATAGATATTTTAAACTTTGTTTCATTTTCGTTTAAAAATATGCCATAATTATTGTTATATTAAGGTTTCTTATATTTTACCTAACAGAACACCAACAACTATTAGATATAATTACATGTCTATTGATGTCATTGTTTTGTTTTATACAACGTTGTTTTTTTCAATTGTTATGATTTTTATCTCAATCATGCAGCTCTGTATAAGCCTCTTGTGGGCACCTAATTGGAAATAAATAATTTCAATTTATTCTTTATACAAGGTCATGTTGCATTCATTCAATACTACATTTAAAGATAATAGGTCTGGTTGTTTTCCAGAAAACATCATCACGAATAGATTCTCTTCCAAAGTGAGATCAAAATGAAAATTAAGTATATGTATGTTAATATCATGTGTTTATTTGTGTACACTTTTCAATTTCTAATATCCCTAAGCTATGATCAATAGTCAGTCTGTTAATATTCTTGTCAGCAGCAAATGATGTACCTATGTAAGGAGGAACGTTGTTGAATTATTTCATTTTTTTAAACTTCACGCAGTCATGTTTTCAAAGCTAAAAGTATTTGGTATTCAATATTTATTCCTCATATATGAAACAAGATCATTTCTCTTGCATGGAAGAAAAGACAACAACTTTGATAATTTGAAAATAACCGAGATAAATTTAGAATCGAGAACTGTTCGTAGCCGTACAGAATGTTTGGTTCATTGTTCAGGAATTAAAACATGTTTGTCGTTTTCTTTTAACAATATAACCAGTGTGTGTGTCCTTTTTGGAACAGATTACGTCACAATGGGTTCGATGGCTGTGGTTCCTGAAAATAACTGGGCATATTTTTTCATCAAGAGAGGTTTGTGTACAAAATCATAGCATAACATAATGTTTTTTTACCTTAATAAATTGAATTAAGAATTTAGCTTAGAATATACAAATGTACAAGAATGCTTGTTTCTTAATTGACGTTTTGTCTGCTGCATGGAGTCACATTAATTATTTGTCAGACGATTTCTTCCCCTAAATGGTAACCTAGTGTTAAGTTGCAATAATATGTCCTTCTATGAACAGTTATTCAAAATGTAGGCACTATATTAACAATAAATCAGTGCATACTGGGCGTTAAACCATAGTAATTCATTCAAAAAGTCAAAGTATTCAGTTCGTCGTTTACAAACCTCAAATACCATTTGCATTTATTCGCGTAAACTATGAAGAGTATTTTGCTATCCGAAAGGATATTGATGCCTCCGAAACAAATAGATAGGCTTTCCATGTCGAGATTGACCTCTCATTACAGATGACTAAAATAAACAACGATTGGTTTCTTTAGAAACGCTCACTTGCCAGGATTTTTATTCTTGGTTTTATTAGTTCGAGTTCTCATTAGTTTCAATTTATCTTTACGCCGGAAAGTGTGTCTTTACTCATAGTCCATATATGTTTTTTATTTATAACAGATTGTTTATTATCACATACCTGCCTTAGTCGTATTGGCTATTCGTACCATTTGCCATTGTGCTTCTGCTACAAATATGATCCTACAAAAAGAGAACGAAGTATTGCCCAAAATATTTGCAAACAAGATGGAGGTAACCTATGGAAAATTGACAGCAAAAGAAAACAAATAACTCTGCAAAACATTCTGGGTATGTTGATCCCTTACAAAACAAAAAAAAAGGATTTTGGAGTTCTTAGTCGTATAATATTCCAAAAGGTCAAGCACAGTAGGCCTTGACATTCTGTTATAAAATACAAAAACGAGACATTAGGAAACATTTCCAAGACAGAGTACAACGTAGATTGACCAATTATAGTCACTCATTTCAGCTATCAATTCTAATTTACTTGCGCAGAGATATATATATTTCATTTACTAAATAAGGTTTTATCAAGACATTGAAAAATGAAATTTTGCAGCGAAGTGTTAAAAAATGGGAGGCAGTTTTGACCAAATAATGGGAAGGTGTATGATCTTTTTTCCTTAAATTAAGCAGTTACAAAAAAAAATGCTTTACGACAAAAGATTTTTTTTAAATTATGCAAAACAAAACTGTCTTTAAACACTGACACTTCTTTTTTAACTCACCAAAAGCCTTATTTGCCCGTTTTAGCAAATAATAAAACATTTTCTGTCCTAGAAGAAAAAAATTGAAAAAGGGAAGAGAACTCTATGTTATGGAGAAATTAAATGACCATTCTTTGTGTTTATAGATGACGTGGCTGATGGGATAGTTTTTATACAAGGTACATTGATGAATTCTTTTTGGAGATATGATGATGGAACCAAGATGATGTTCTTCAACTGGAACACAGCTGCAGGCCAGCCTCAAGGAAATGTAAATGAAATTCACTTAGTAATGAAGAGGGAATTTGCGTACTTATGGCACGATGTATTTGCAACCGAGTATTATGCCAGTGTGTGTGAAATTACATAACATCTCCTCCGTGGTATTAATTCAAATGTCGGCATGTTTTGTCTGTTTGTGCAAAAAAGTTTCTACCATCGGCAAGGTGGTGGTTCTTTTTGAATCGCTTACAGTCTCTGTAGCTTAGGAAACCAAATTGTTTGTATGAACTCTTTAAAAAATATCTTATAGCCCATCAATAAAATTGTTTGTATATTTGTTAGACTCAGATCAAAGCACGTCCTCAAATCGATGCCATTTGTTTAAATCTTTTTGTTTCTAAACATCTCAGAGAAGGGAAAGCATATCCTATTAGATATAACAAACGCTTTCATCTACATGACTTCAAATATAATAAATAATTAAAAACCGATGCTATGATTATAATTATTAAAATTAACAGCAGCAAAACTTTATAATAAACTATTTTTTTTCAATAAACGTTTCATAAAGATGGCACATTTTTGTTCCTAAAATTCGAGAGCCAAGAAAGATTTAATATAGCGAAAATATTCGTAATTATCAATTTATAAAAATTCAAAAGCTATCAATCATCAGCAAACCTAAACGTATAATACACAATTTATGGTAAAGAAAAATGAAAACCGTCACTTAGTCTGTTAAAATCAGGATAAGACTATACAAATAATTGTGGCAATAATTTTGTCCATCTTATTAGGTTATATGTAAAGATTTTACTAATCTGTAACTGACGAATTGCTTGCTGAACGCTAAGCAATAAATCAAATAATCAATTTGTATATCAATTTATTTTCAATCAGTCTGGACAAAAGGAGTTTATAGCTCTTTTCATTACTGCCCCAAAATGAAATAGAATATTCTGTCTTTTTTTAACTAGCCACAATATTTTCCACAACGAACAGTTTGTTCTATTTCTTCATAAAAATTTCAATGTGACGTCATGATTTGCATGATATCATAAAGCTAGTGACGTTATTGTTATGGCGTAGCAGGATTCTATTTAAAACGATGGATATGTTTGAATAAAGAAAGTCCAAAATAACTTTCTGACAACTCGCTCCTGTTATCCAAGATTTAATACGTAGATAACTTTTTCGCTTCCCAATTATGATTTCTAAAGCAGTGTACGAGTCTCTCCGGACAACCGTAATTCCAGTTTTTAAGGAAACCATAAAAGTTTAAAAAAACAGGTTAATATTCAACAATGAAACAATGGTGCAGAAATATCTGAAACTTCGACCACGAGATATCCTATCCCAACAACATAAGCAAAAAAAAAATTACCCCAAATACATATTCTGTATTTAACACAAATTCCATATACAATATACTCAATAAAAAGAAGTGATTTTTCTCGAATTAGCACACCGAATGTAAAGCAGGGTGAATAAGAGGAAAATGAAGAACGCGTAAATACAAAGTTTACAAACGAATGTGGCATCATGAAGAACTTGAGCCTGTAGTACATTGAGATTTAAGACGATCAGCTAACTTTTGATTGTAAATTTTAATGCACTTTTGTAGGTCAAAATGTTTTTCATGAGTCGTATCTGCAAAAATTCTTATAATATGTAGTTGAATAATTATACCAAACAATCGAGATTGAATTTTTACTACTGTAATACTTAATATTCATTCATTTGTGTTCAAATGCTTAAATGCAAATATTTTAATTTCCTTTAAATACTATATAGCTGATGACGTTGACGATATTTTAAATTTTTATTTGACGGAAATTCGTGGTTGCTTAGTTTACTTGTATTAAATTAAACATATCAAGGACATGGTCATTTTTGTCACAATTTCTATCTTATTGTAAAAACTATATAATATTGTTTTCAAATTCCTTTGGCAAAATAATATTACATGTAACACATATTTAGTGCTTGCTTGAGTCATTAAATGTGTTAAAAATCAGAACGTGAGTTATCACGAGAGCGTGAATCGCAATAGTCATAAAGTCACACAAGTTGTTGTTGCCTTTTGCATCTTTGTCTCTCTAAAAAGCCAGCATTAATCGCAAAAGTGATAACGTCACACAATTGTTTGCTTTTATCATCTCTGTCTATCTAATAAAACCTTTCTGTAACGAGGTATTAAATGCTCTTGATGTCTTTTATAGGCAATGAATCAATACGCATTTTAAGATGCAGTTCGTAAAAGTTAAGATTACACGGTTGCTAAGTTCTTACATTGTTTAGAAAAATGTATAAATGTAATATGTGCTAGAAAAAACATACCGTTGGAAAGCATGTTAAGGCTATCTTAACCTCTTGCAGTGCCCAAGATAAAAGTTTGGGGTACGTTTTGACACTTGTTACTAAATCGTGGTGTCATGTATTATTAGCTATATTCATTCCTTAATTTAGGAAATATCGTACTAAATATTTTGCCATAAAATGTTTTTTTCCTTTTAAAGGGAACTATAGTGTAACTTTCAGAGGACTCTGTTGATCTCAAATTACATTTTGACACATGATACGATAAAAGTTCAGTTACATATGATGGTGCGTTACCAACAGAAAAGTAATACATTTAAATTAAAATTTTTAAAACTTATACGTGCCTTAATTTGACCAAATGCAGCCTGTGTAGAACTAGCATTCATAGTACGATAACACACCAGTTTAGCACACATATTTTGAAGTTTTGACGAATCAGTTTTAGAAATGCCATAAAGAATACTTCAACAATAGTATAAATTAGATTCAACTAAAGACTATATAACAAATGCATTTAGTCATAAAATAATTCAACATAGCAGTTTTATACTTTTTTAAATGAAATTTAATATCACAATACACCAAGATATCTTATACGTGTTTGAAATTAAAAAACATCGCCATGTTTTTGAAATTAAATCTGTTGAGTTGTGCCCGGCTTCCCCGTAGAATAAACAAATTTCAAATATTGTTTCCCTATGTCAAGTATATCCATAGACCAGAACAACTCTGCAATTGAGTATCCGCTCTGATCACGTATTATAGTTGACTCTTAGTCAACTACTTGCGTGGTTTCAGGTTTTACTAGACCCATTTAAGTGCAGATCCACAAACGCCATCGTTTCCGATTCTCAATTCCATCAAGAATGATGTACACTAACTTAAGAATGGCTCTCTCACAAGAGTGAAATTGACGGTATGTTAGAAGGTTTTCGTTTTCGTTCACGTGTTTATTAATACGATAAAGAGCAGATTTTTCAATTAATTGCTTACTGGTCGATAACTTATTTCTTGTATAGAACTCTTTTAACAGAGGTCTGAATATTGCCTGCTTCCACCTTGCTGGAAAGACTCCATTTCTCAGAGACAGATTCACAAGCTGCGCTATCGTAGGCAAAGTTTTATTCAAAACGATTTGAATAGTTAGTGTGAAAGGTATAAAGTTCACACGATTTTGAATTTTGAGATCGGATAAAAACAATAATATGCGTTATAAACTCTACATTCTGAAAACAGTGTAGTTTCATAAACCGCTTCAATAAAGTAAAATATAACAATGAGCGATAATGCACAGCAGAACGTGCTATGCATTACCATTTAGAATGTCGAACTTAACAGAATAAAAAGAACAGATTTTAGGAATCGCAACGAAATTTACATCAACGTAGAAAAGTTACTAGTTAACATCGACAGTATTCCTACAAGTAAATCATTTTAGTTTGGACTTATATAACTAAGACAATAATTTAGACAAAATAAACGATTTTTATTACTTTGTGTGTAAACCAAAACTGTTAGTTTTGAGATAGCACAAACACATCAGACACAGAATAGGTCATTTAAATTTTTTCTTTCCACATTATTCAGTTTTTCATTATTTTGCTCGCACTAATTTGTTGTATCTCTTAGACACTTTTATTTCAGTGTGTTTGCAATCAATTATGATTATGAGATTGTTGCTTGTGTCAATTCTGATAGTTGTCTTTTCAGTAAACGTTAAGCTAAATTTAAAACTAAAAATTGAAGTTACGTATACAATTGTTTGCATGTATGTATCTCGAAAAATGGAATAAAGTAGCATAAAAGATCGATAAACCACGTCAATCAAAATGTTTACATTATATATACAAATATATGACAGCCTTGACCAAGATATTTTTACATATATCATCATATAGATCTCAATTAAAGAAAGTTCTTTTCTTCACACCAAGACCAAAATCTTCGCGGCAACTATCCTTTAACCATTGTCAGCCAGTGTTTTAAATTATTTTCTGTAACTGTTTATACATGTTAATGTATTCTTAATTACCCGATAGAAAAACTTTACATATTATTATGCATTTGGTGTTTCATTAATTGAATTCTTTTATCTCTCAGATACACAGTGGACAACATACAATGGTAATTGCTACTAGTTTTGAGAGGACCTTCGCACCTGGTTTGAAGGAGATGTAATTTACTTACATTTCTATATGAGTAGTTGTGTGTCTCTGATTACATGTACATATTAAAGGCATCGACTAAATTACAGTTTGCCAATTTAAAATTTTATCCTTCGAAAACACCTAAATGAACATAATAATGATAACAAAGGCTATTTAAATAAGTTTTACATTGTACAGTTTGAAACATAAAGGATATACGATGTATTTCAATTATGTAATTCCTCATTAGACTAAAGCCCTCATAAGATGTTGCTATTGACAGGGATCATATTTCTCCGTTTTAATAGTTTCTGACGAATAATTAATTAATAATTAATGCTCACTTGGTTAACCTTATTAGGTAACAGAGATAATCTTTCAGATAACAGGAAATAATCAGTTTTGTTCAATTCTTATCTTTGTAATGAATCGTAACATCAATATTTATTATTATTTTTGGTGAAAAGGGAACCGTTTGATAGTAACATATCAACATTTGATAAGTATTTATTAATAGAATTCTTCTTCTCTTTGAATAATAATAAGGGTTTTACTTTTGATGAACTGAATTCTTTTATGTTATTGTTCCGCGATATGTCCTAAGGACATTTTATACAATGAACCAGCTATTCTAGTCGTGTCGTTTCACAGATACAATCTGTAATTGATCACGATTTGAGAGAGCTTAACGATTAGTCAAGAAAATAGTGAAAGGCACTCAACCCTAAAAAAAAAAACAGAAATTATGTTGATTTAAAAAAAAGGGCCACCAGATATAAGGAAAATAGCAAAGAAAACCGACTGAACAACAAGAGCCAAAGTCAAGGGACAGCTACAAATCCGGATATAGACAAACGCAATACAACACCAAAAACAGAAAAAAACAGAGAGTAACACTAACCCCAAAAAACCATGGGTTTACTCAGGTACTCCGGACGAGTAAGCAGTGCCTGCCTCTAATTAGACACCCGACGAGTTACTCCTTGTCATGTCTAGGGAAAAGTCAAATCCAGGAATAGGAATCCCTTTACCTATGACTCGGCGAAAATGTCAGATCGTATTTGAGACACTGATATCCCTTAACGATCAATTAAGTCATGGTGACAATAGAACTTCTGGAGAAATAGCATCAACCTAGGTGCATCAAACCTTTGTTTGAGTAGTTTAGCAGTCAACAGCATTGATCGGTCTAGAAAATCGTAATACCGATCGCAGGTTCTAGAATAACGGGAAGTTGACAATTGGAAAGTTTACACTATACGGTTATGACTCAGATTCCAGTTACTTATTTTCATAAACATCTAACAGTCACTTTTAAAAGTGATGATAGGTAGAAAATCCTTTATCAAAAATATTATTAGTAGAGTTTCTAGGCCCCTGAAAGTACTCAGGATACTGCAATACAAATTAAATCGAAAAATTCAAGAAAAATGTATTTAACCTTTATTATGCTACTTTTTTAGTATGCATGTGCAGTTTAGAACAACGTTGGTGTGGGTTACTGCAATAAACTCGAGCAACTGCAGCTAGACGCTGCTAGAATCGTCAAAGGCCTTCCAAATTTTACCAATATTCTGAAACTGAGTGAAAGCCCTTGGCTGAGCGTAGGAAACTTCAAATGTTTTATAATATACAACATAGCTCTGCACCATCATATTTTGTAATTTAATACCGCAACTATACACAAAAACGTCCGTGACGGAAATAACATTATAAAACACATATTGCGGCCTGTCCCTGACTAAGGAATCTTTCATTTCATCAACTAGTCGACGGTGGAACAGCTTAGATATGTCAGTCCGTAATGTCAAATCTATTTTTAAATTTAAATCCGAACTAAAAACCGTGAACCCACATAGAATCCACACCCGACATGTGTGTTATATTCATGCGTGAATTGTATTAGACACAAGAATAGGTAAATTTCTTAGAAATCTTCTTTTACACTTATACGCCGTCTATACATCAGCAATAATTTAGACTTATTTTCTATTGTCGGTACAAAGTCTAAAGTTTTAAAAGCTTTAAAACGGGGTTACACATAAGGCAGTTTCCTAACCGGACACCTCTTCAGTACAGTATTCACATGGATTCATTTAGCATTATTATCATTTTAATTTTAAACAGTTTTTAAAGCAAATTTTTATGTTTTTCTAAAAACATCATATATCAACTATGACCGATGCTGATAAGAATAACGTAAATTTTAGCTTG
This sequence comes from Limnoperna fortunei, assembly GCA_944474755.1. NCBI lineage: Eukaryota > Metazoa > Mollusca > Bivalvia > Mytilida > Modiolidae > Limnoperna > Limnoperna fortunei. The sequence goes on from OX104120.1 coordinate 47,927,561, forward strand.
ACCAATGGCAAGAAAGTTTAACAAGTGATGTTATTTTAACGGTAAGGGCCTCTTCAGTACATTTCGAAAAAATAGTAAGTTCGTTGTAGCTGATACAAAAGTCTAATTTTTTCCTATTGTCCATACTTTTAGTGGCATTCAAAATTGTTTCCACGGTGGTCCATCCCTTTTCCCAGAGATGACATTTGTTAACCTGTTTCCTTTCTGAATATAGTCGAAATACTACTTGGTGGACGCAAATCTACTCATAAATCAATCAACCAACATCAGCATTGGGAATGAGTGCGATTTTCCTTTGAAGTAACGACTTTTATATGGTCCTGCAAGAAAGTTTTAAAAATCGATCAAAGACAGAAAATGCCAGATTTCGTTAAAAATAAGTCGGTTAACAGGAAGTATTTGAGCGACAGACCTGAAATCGAATCCAACTTTATGGGAGACCATGCTGATGCTGCATACCAAATTTCAAAAGTATGTGATTAGCAGTTGATGAGAAAACTGTTACGCAAATTTGTTCCCTGACCGCCCAACATTCATTATACTATAACCCGGATTTTCACTCCGTGAAATCCAGGTAAAAATTTGGGCTTTTCTGAAGACTATAGTGTCAAACAGGAAGCTAATTTAATATTTTCCTAAAGGTTTCTCTGTTTAAATAATTCCTACAGTGACGGCCATCAAGGATTTTTTCTTAAAAAAACATAAACTTTTAACAGAACCATCCAATAAACATTCACACGGCATTAGAAAGTTTTCCCAAAAGAGTCCTCTGTTAAACGTAGTCTGTAATGGTTATGGTGGCCATTTTTATTTATTGGCATACCTACATTTGTAGAAGACCATCCAATAAATATTCTTGAAAACTTTTGTTTCCATTGGCTGACCAGTTCAAGAGAAGATGCCCGTTTACAATTTTTTCCAAAAGGTACTGTGTTCACCTAAGTAATGCAATGGTGGCAATTTTGAATTTTGCAATTGGCATTAAACACATAAACCTTATATAGGACTATCCAGTAAATACTGGTGATAAGTTTTGATTAAACTGGTTAAGAGGTTTAAAAAAAAAAGAAGCCATTTAAAACTTTATTCTCAAGGGGTCCTATGTTCAACGTAGTCCTGCAGAGGGACCATTTTGAATTTCCAATTGGCATAAAAACATAAACTTTATAGAGCACCATCAAACGAGTACTGGTGATAAGTTTTGTTTCAATTTGTTAACTGGTTTCAGAGATGAAGCCTTTTTCTACTTTTTGTAATAGAGTCTTATGTTACACTTTTTCTCTTATGTAAAAAATAATAAAATAATCATCATGAATAGTGTTAAATTATGAATGGATTAAACATGTTAAAGATGCAGACAGATTCAATGATATTTCACAAAGGAAATGAATCTGTTGACAGTTACCAGAATGTGTTCCAACAAATGATACAAAATGGACTCAATCAAATGTACACTTCTATAAACCAGACTAAACAACACTTCTGATTGGTTAAGAAGAATAATTTAAACAACTGTTTCAATCAACATTAATGTATTGTTCTGTAAAAAAAAAACATTGATGAACAAAATAAATAAGTGTGTCAAATGATATTGTCTGATCATTGACATTAAATGACATCAGTTAATGCTATTCTTTTAAAATGTCTGAGGTGAGGCCGGTAGAGATTTATTTGAACATGCATCCTGGGTTATAAGATATCATAAAGCCCAATAGAAAAAAAACATGCAGGTTGCAGATATATTTTTTGAACTTTTGTCCAATTCTAAATGCCATTCAACAGAATAGCCCTTACAAGAAACAACCTCTTGACATTAATCTCAGTTAAGTTTAAAAATATTATAATAAACTTTTTTACCTGTATGCAACATGTTGTTTTAGTTGTAATACTGTAAAATGTGAAATTTTTGCGTGGGGATCATTATAACTTAATTTCGCGATAAATGTATATGTGTCAAAATGTGCCCCACGTATACAATTTTGATACAGCAAATAATACAAATGAGATATATTTCTCAGTGGGGAAAATAACCAAGTTTACAGGAGACTTTTTACCTAACGTCTTAAATTGTTGACAGCTTTATAACAGTATTACAAACAAGACCACTAAGAGGGTTCTTATAAGCCATTTCTTCCCAGTTACATAATGCTCAAAATTCGTAGTGTTCTCTACTCGTAACAAGTGTAACTATTTTAACCGTTGAACAATCACAGCATTCAATAAATTAGCTTTTTGTAAAGTCAATGATTCATCTGTGAGTTCCTTGTTTGGAAATGTTGTCAATAAAACAAAGTTGGAGGAGGCGTATTCAGGTCTGGCTCTGAAATTAAGGTTAAGGAAAACAAATATTGAAATTGATATTCTTCCTTTTCACATATGGCTGCAGTTATCAATGTTAATAATTTTGGTAAAAATTGTCTTTTAAGTGTTGAACCTGATATCTAGAAAAAAAATAAAAGGAACAGTGCATCCACAGTAATCATTGGTTATACACATTGCAATTTTTCAAATAAAAGGGAGACAAATTATGGAAAGCATTTTAACAAATTAAAATTAAATCTGATCTTTACTTCAATAACATGCAGTGTGAAAAAACTTTATAGTCAATTACACTTAGCAGGTCATTGAATTTAAACATCAAAATTTTTATTTTCAAAGATCAGGCCCCCGTTTCACAAAAAAGAAGTACAACTTACGACCAGTCATAAATATTTTACAAACCATATACCTTAAGACGTATCCGTAAGTCGTATGACTTTTTTGTGAAACCGGGGCCAAGATCTGATAATCATCAGCTGAATTTTATAGTAAAAAACTATTTCTGTGTAAAGTACATGTAGAAATGAGAACAGGATACCAGATACACCACATATTTTTACACCATTTTTGTTTATTGATGAAAATTACATGAGACTACAAGTTGATTAGTATATTTTCCTCTTTTCAAAAACCAATGGGTGTTAAGAAGATACAAACTAGCACCTAGATATTTGTTGCATGAGTAAATATACACCAGTCTCCTCGGGCAGGGCAGGGTGGGAGGAAGTAATAAAAGTTATAAAAACCATACATAAATGAATTCATACTTTTGTAAATATATATTCTCACCTTACTTTATACATTTTTTTATGCATGTTGATGAAACAGTCATTTATGCTGAGGGGCTAGAGATGATTTAAGAAATAGTGCCAGAGGCTGAAGTTCTCAAGTCATCTCCAGCATAGTGAAGCATCATGGAAGAGTTTAATATCTATCATGAGAGAGTTTAACACTTCAGCAATTTGTCATCTGGATCATGCCACACAAATTTTATTGGAGAAGGAATTCGGCGTACCTGGTGCAAACCCTGATCAAATGTATGTAAATGTATCCTAGCATTGCAATATTTAAATGCATCCATACCTTACATTAGAAAATATCCACACTTTTCATATGTAAAAACTTTTCACCTTTGATAACTGTATTCACAGTTTATACAAATACCTATGAAATATATCCAAATGATGGGATATCACAACCTTGAAAGGTGATGTTTCATTTTATCAGAGGTTACACTGTCTTGTAACTCATGTTCTGAAAAGGATACATTATAATATATCTTCTGATATCACTGACCACATGTGAATGATTTAATGTTGCTGATAACCTGAAAATGTAATAAAATTTATGCTAACTAAATAAACCTGTGAAAAAATCAACATGTCTGTTATAATGGGAAATGTCACAAGAGTCACCATGCTGGGGGATCCAAGTAAAAAGTGTTCTTTCCGAGTCTTGAGTTGCTTTAAAGGCCCATCAAAAGTCCACTTCAAGTTGCCCTATTACATTTAACAGTCTCATTCACTAAAGGCTCCCAGGAGCCTGTAATGGCTCACCTGGAACCCAAATGACTTCAACTATATTTAAATTTTTGAAATTAACAGTTTCAGTCTAGTTGTTATAGCTTTTAAGTTACTGTGCAAATACTAAACATTTCTTCAAAAATTTTAGTTAGGTACAATTACTCCTATAAAGTGCCATCAGACAATTTCTGAAAATTAAATGGTTTGTAGGCCTTGTCCTTTAGAGTAATTGAGAAATTTGCAGTTTTACTCTAGGTGTGTTATCGACTAATTTATAATACAAAAACTGTTCATTTGTCCAAATTCATAATTAAAGGGCAATAACTAAAGAGTCATCTTGCAATTTTGGACTAAGCAATCATTTGTAGGGCTTGCATTGCTGAACATTGTTGCTATTTACAGTTTTACTCTAGCTGTTATAGTTTTTAAATTACAGGACAAATAGGGGAAATTTCATAAAAAATTGTCATTTAAGGGCAATAACTCCTACAAGAAGCCAATACACAACTTCACACTAATAGCAACTATTGTAGACCTTAATGTGCTGCTCAATTAGAAGAAACAGTTTTCTCCATAGCTATTATAATTTTTGAGATAATGATCAAAACCTGTGTTGACGCCAATGTTCAATTTTTAGTAACAGTGGCCATCTTTGTCTGTTGATCAACACCCTGGCTAAAAACGGGAAACTAGGACTCCTAAGGATGATTGTGGCTAAGTTTGAAAAAAAATTGGCCCAATGATTTCAGAGGAGAAGATTTAAAAAAAAAGTTTATGATGGATGACAGAGAGCAAATGACGGACGACAGACAACGGATGCCAAGTAATGGCAAAAGCTCACATGGATCTTCGGTCCAGATGATCTAAAAATAGCACTATCTGAAAACTTAAAACAATGTGTGGACTGTCCCAATTTATTATTACTGATTCTGTTTTAATTCTGCATATTGTAGGGAGACTCTTGACATTTAATTGAACTTTGCCACTGTCTTAAAGTAACTCTTTCAAGCAAAAAAAAAATGCAAACCTATTTCCCTAGTTCCCTTAGAAAAATGTTTGTTCACTGTATCAAATTTTGTTCCTGTACATGTATTTTATTAATTTAATTTAATTCCAGGAAATTGAAAACCACAAAAATGACTGCAAAACAAAACACATTATTGTAAACAATCTGAATATATGAGTTGCTTCTTTCTTCAAACTTTTAATTCATGTCAGTGAAAAGAAAACAAATTTTGTGACTTGTGTTAATAATTGAATTTTTTACTTCAATTGGTTGTCTTCACATTTGTGTTTGTGCTTTAGTTATACTAATATTATTGTACATCCAGAGCACTGACCAGCACCTAAAACCTTCCATCTAGACCAGACAATCTAATAATAATCTGTAACAATACATGCTGCACTCACCGTGACCCATCTGCTAATCTTATTTGTATGTTTGTGGTAGGTTTGGATGAATCAACAGAAACCTGTCGCTTTGCAGCACTATCATTGGATGAACCAGTGGCAGCTGGTGTAGGAACAACTCTGGGTGCAGGACTGTAACAGAGTGTAACATTTAAATCACAACAACATTAGGTTAGGGAAGACAATAGCTAGAATATTTATTTCCCATAATACATTTTCTATTACAATATAAAGAAATACATAGAATTGTTTGTAATATTTATGTCTATCTGTTGTAATTATTCTATTTGGGTTAATATGCTACAAAAACAAGTATTAATTAAAAATAAACTGTTTATTGTACAACAAAAAATTCCTTGTTTCAATGGGTACAATATTGTTAAAAATTCCTGTTCATACAGTGAACCATGGCATGAAAACCCCCAAAATTTCTGTCATATGTTTTGTTAAACCAGGGACTGCCACTAACTAAATAATAATACGTCTTTCACTTGGACAATAACAAAACAACATTAAAGGTATTCAGGTTTCGTTTATGATTTTTATACATATTTTGCTATATACTGTCTGCCTAAGAGGTTGTTTTATTGGGTTAACATGCCTTTGTCATGTGTCAAGCTACCAATTTTTTTTTCATAGATAAGTTGACTCTATATGTCACAGATGTAGTTTTTACATGATTGTTACTTACTTGTATCTAATTTGTATAAAGACATCAATCTACCTTAACCTTATTAATTTATAAAGTCATGGTAAAATTAATGTACTCCACTATTACTGTAAAGATCTTTTATTGTTTCAGGATACTTAATTAGGTACTAAGTAGATTTCCTGTGGATAGACAAACCAGAAATTTCAGTTCTCAACAAAAAATGATTTCCCCAGTGTTGTGAGCAAATTAAGATGAAATGCCACAATACCTTCCTAACATATGACCTTCCCCTGTAAATGCTTTAATTGGCATCTTTGGTTGAACATAATCTTCAGTTCTGTGATCCTCCATGTCTAAATTAACTTCTCCTCCCTTCGCCTCCTTCACCAATTCATTTGGCACTTCACTGAAAACAATAAATAAATCACATAAATTGAACAGTTGGAGGGCTCGGTGGCCAAGTGGTTAAGGTAGTTCATCTACTATTGTTCATGTGGTATGTAAACACTGTAATTGTGGGTTCTGCAGGCAGGGTGTACTCGACTCCATTCTTAATTGACAAAATGCAAGGATTGCCAGTTTTCCTACCAAGGTCAGTGGTTTTCTATGGCTTCTATGCCCAATAAAAACTGGACACCATGAAATAGTTGAAAATTGCTGAAAATGGTGATAAACAACATCCATGACAAGAACAACCTAACAATAATATATACTAGATCTAGAGGCTCTTAGAAGCCTGGACTGCTCACCTGAACCTGAAACCAATTGAAAAACTATGTGATTTTTCCTTTTTGTCTAGCTTTTCTTTTCTATAAAGAAATGTGCAATACTTCTGCAAAATCATTAATTTTGACACTTTAAAAGGAATAACTCCTACAAGGAGTCCTCCAACACAATATGCACCAAATTTGTTTATATCTTGATATTTTTGTATTTGAGAAAGTTTTCTCAGCCTCTTAGAGTTTTTAATATATTGATGAACAATGTCATAAAATGACAAGTTTGACAATTAAGGGGCAATAACTTCTATAAAGCATCGTCAAACAATTTCAGCTAAATAAAGAGTATTGTATTGAGGAAGCGAATTCACGTCAGATTTACTGCATCCGTTATTCTTTTAGAACTATAGCCGAACACTATATTGACCTATATAATGGTGGGTGGGCATTCTATTTTAGCCATGGTAGCCATGTTGGTTTGTTGGCTTCTATGATTTTGGGCAATCTTGGTAAAAATAAATCGACCCTTTTGGGTCAGTTGAGCTAAAAGTGGGGCTGATAGGATGAAATTTATAAATTATGGAACATTCAGGTGTATTATGTCAATGTTCACCTAATTGAGGCAATGTGTACCATGCATTCAGCAATATCTAGAAAATGATCACAATAAACCAACTGGAAGGTACACAATGAGTACATAAAGGTGCTTCATAAATGAAAAAGTGGAGTAGAGTAGGGATCAGGCATATTAGTGCAATTCAAGTACAGTACAGTCAACATGATGCTGTGATTTTCCCTGCATTTGCAAATGAGTGGAAAATGCATGGTCATTTGTAGGTTTGATGCATTTGTGTGGAATCACGCAAACTGAATTCTGTTCACGATAATACCACAAATAATATGTCCACGCAAAATTAGTGGATGATGCAATGACCACGCATATTAATCTATATAAAAATTCGCTGTGTAACATGAATGATGTTTATAAACTTGACCTGCAAACGTATTTGTCCAATCTTATTTACGTTATATACAATGTGTATATTTCTTTTCCAGGTACAACAGAATTGTTACTTGTTATACATTATAATAAAAATATCTATATATTCTTTCTTTCTTAAATCTATCTTTCTTCCTTTAGTTATTCATGTATGTTGGTGAAATAAACATCGTGTCCGTAAATTTTCTTTTTTTAAATATACGGTCTGTTCATTTTCAAGGCTCCATATATGCTACTTATTTAAGTAAATTTACTTTAAGTAGTAAATATAAAAGAAAAATTTTAGATACTTTGTATGAAACAAACTACCAAAAACTTATACCTACAAACGGCGATTGTTAAGTTTCAATATTGTATTTCCGATCGATCACAATTTTAAACTAGAGGCTCCCAGGAGCCTGTAATCGCTCACCTAGAATCCAAATGACTTCAACTCTATTAAAATTTTTGAATTTAACAGTTTCAGTCTAGTTGTTATCGCTTTTAAGTAACTGTGCAAAAACTAAACATTTCTTCAAAAATTTTTGTTAAATACAATAACTCCTATAAGGTGCCATCAGGCAATTTCTGAAAATTAAATGGTTTTTAGGCATTGTCCTTTAGGGTACTTTAGAAATTTACTGTTTTACTCTACTAATAGGTGTGTTATAGACTAATTTATAATTCAAAAACTGTTCATTTGCCCAAATTCATAATGAAAGGGCAATAACTCCTATAAAGAGTCATCTTGCAATTTTGGACTAAGCAATCATTTGTAGGGCTTCTATTGCTGATCATTTGTGCAATTTACAGTTTTAATCTACTGCTATTGTTTTCAAGTTACAGGACAAAAATGGAAAATTTCATAACAAAATTGTCATTTAAGGGCAATTAACCCTATAAGGAGTCATCTGACAATTTCAGACCAAATAAGTGAATTGTAGGGCTTTTATTGCTGATCATTTCTGCAATTTATTATTTCACTCTAGCTGTTATGGTTTTTAAGTTACAGGACAAAAACGGAAAATTTCTTAAAAAATTACAATTTAAGGGCAATAACTCCTATAAGAAGTCATCTGACAATTTCAGACTTATTTAGTAATTTGTAGGGCTTGTATTGCTGATCATTTTTGCTATTAACAGTTTCACTCTAACTGTTACAGTTTTTAAGTTACAGGACAAAAACGGAAAATTTCATAAAAAATTGTCATTTATGGGCAATAACTTATTTAAGGAGTTGTCTGACAATTTCAGACTTATCAAGTGAATTGTAGGGCCTTTATTGCTGATCATTTGTGCAATTTACAGTTTCGATCTAGCTGCTATAGTTTTCAAGTTACAGGACAAAAACGGAAATTTTCATAAAAAATTGCCATTTAAGGGCAATAACTCCTATAAGGAGTCATCTGACAATTTCAGACTAATACAGTGAATTGTAGGGCTTGTATTGTTGATCATTTTTGCTATTTACAGTTTTACTCTAGCTGTTATAGTTTTAAAGTTACAGGACCAAAACAGAAAATTTCATAAAAAATTACAATTTAAGGGCCATAACTCATATAAGGAGTCATCTGACAATTTCAGACCAATCAAGTGAATTGTAGGGCTTTTATTGCTGATCATTTTTGCCATTTACAGTTTCACTCTACCTCGTATAGTTTTCAGGTTATATTGTAAATACCAAAAAATTTTGTCAAAAATCGTCAATAAAGGGCAATAACTCCTACAAGAAGCCAATACACAACTTCACACTAATAGCAACTATTGTAGACCTTAATGTGCTGATCAAAAACCTGTGTTGACCCCCCCCCCATGTTCTATTTTTAGTAACAGCGGCCATATTTGTCTGTTGATCAACACCCTGGGTACAAACTTGAAACTAGGAACCCTAAGGATGATTGTGGCCAAGTTTGAAAAAAATTGGCCCAGTGGTTAAAGATGAGAAGATTTTTTAAAAAGTTTACGACGGACGGACGACGGACTACAGACGACGGACGCCAAGTGATAGCAAAAGCTCACATGGACCTTCGGTCCAGGTGAGCTAAAAATATATATCAATAGTATTGCTCAATTGTAAGAAATATTTCAAATATCCCAACCAAATGTTATATCTTGTGTGCTTGTCTTCATCATTTTAGACAAGCTCGTAAAATTACGTTTAAATATTAACGGAAATCCTTCCAATTGAGTTGCACCTTATAACTAAGTACGCTTAGTGTGATTTATTAAAGACTTATTATCATTCAAGGTTTGCAATCCCACTCTTATGTACTACACTACAGGATTCAACCCCTTACGACAGGAGACAACTTTGTTTAATTGCCATATTGCATTATATGCGGGTTTCAATTAACAAATCTACTTCCAACACTGTTCGAGGCATCGTACATAAATGTTTTGCATTTATTTACATACATGCACCTGTGTTAAATGTACTTTATATATTTGTTGCTATGCTACATCTGTAGCTATGAGATACATTTGAACCTACGTATTCAACACTATTTATAATTTTCGGATCTTATTTGTTTCCATCTCCGCCCATGATGAACATTGTTCGCCATAGACCACTTCTTTTGCCTTTGGTGCAAATATTTAACAATTACCATTTTCATTAACTTTTTGAATTTGTGTCTTAAATGTTTATTTTTATTTATTTCATGTTATTTTATTTTATTTTTTTTTCGGGGGGGAGGGGGGGTGTTTAAAATAGCATTTGAAAACGGGAATTGTGACATATTTCCACCAAAGAGGTAGAAGAATTCGGCATATATTGTTCATCAAATATTTTCCACACAGCTATCGTTATAATAATTTTAGAATGTACATAATTATATTTTCCTTTATCAGGAGGAAATACACCTGCTGCGAAAGCAGCTGTTGCCTTCCATTACACAAATGCTCAGTAGAATTTGGCTGAAATATACAAGAAACTGTGGTATTAAAAATGAGGAGCATTCACAGAATATTTTTACAATGTACTGTCGATGCCAAATTTTCAACTTCTGTGATCTTAAACAATACTCCATCCCGAAATTAATTAGGAATCATTCAATTCAATATATTATAAAACATCCACAGTTTCTGTATATTTCTTGAAAATTCATAGAGAAAATGTAAAGTACGATGTTCAAAGACAACTTCTGCTTACCGCATTATGTGTTTCCCGCCTTGAGAATTGGCACGTGCAGTTTATGTAATTACAAAAGGTGTGTCAGTCAGTCAGTTAAGAAATGAATACACACATTTAAAATAAATGTACGAATCCTCCTTTGTAATAATAAAAATTATTTTTACTATAATTGCTATTTATAATAATAAAGATATAACCAAGATTTTTCTATCCATGATGACAGAATTGCAAAACTTCCTTCTGAGGTAGCAACTATCGGTAGAAAGCCGTATTAAAACTGTGCGACAGTTGTATTTTATTGTTTACTGTCCCATTCGTGGGTTGCATATTTTTTTATTATATCCATTATTTTTTTTTTTCAAAATTCGAGGCTGAATTCGAAATATTTCTTTTAATCGTGAAGGATATACAAATCTATGCAAGTTGATTTTTAAAGTGAATGTTTTTTTCGGTAATAAACGTCGATTTTATTTGCAAAATGACATTACTTGTAAACATTTTCTTGGAGATATTGTCACACATAATACGATGAACCAAACAAACTTAACAGTTTAATTGATATCGTGAAAGTTTATGAATGTTGCGAAACTAGAAACACAAAAACAGTGTATGCTTCATCATTATAAAATGTGTATCATAAGGCAAGGTTCATTTTTTCTAACTGACAAACTATGTGATAGCTATTCAAAGTGGCTCATATGATTGAGCAACATACACAAGTATAAATAAACGCAGGATTTTCTTGTGTTTTTAAGGTTAATAAATCACAAACATTCTTTTTCTCAAAACACTTAATCACTTATTGAAAACTATATGTTTCTTTTATGATACGGGTATTGAACATTTAACAACATGAACAGATTTTGTTCCGAAAACATGTTAATAGATGTATATGATTTCCATTTCAGTTAATTCTTTTGGCAAAAATGGCACTGCAGGCGATGCTTTTCGGTATTTGTTTTAATTGAATAAATTTACCTGCCGGTTTAATCGTATCATGGTATGAAAATTTACGTCAACGAAAATTATCCTTAATATATTATTTGTACAAAAGAAGAAAATGTAAAATACATTTACTTGTATAAACAGTGTCTTGGATTCAAATTCTTACTGAATAGCGTTCATGTATACCGATAACATGCACAATCACGCCCACTCAAATTTTGCGCTTTTTTGCGCGGCATCCACTCAATATTTTTCCACGCAAATTTGCGTGGGTAAAAAATTAGTGATTCGTGGCATAAATTGAGTGGATTTTGCGTGATGACTATGCGTGGGCTATGGAAAATCACAGCATTCCGTTGACTGTATTGTACCATTACAGAAAATGTACATATGCACACATAAACAAGTCATAGAATGCATCATGTACAAATATAGTATATAACAAGCAGATAAACCAAACACCATTCAAAAATTCACAAAGAAAGAATGAAAATTACAAAAAACAAGGATAGAAACTATTGGTTTGAAACAGTCATCTAAAACATTACCTAACAAAGATTAGGCTTTACTGTACCTACCCTTTAGATATAGAATCAAGAAACTCTTTGTTTGCAGGATCTTTGAAATCTCTTAGAGGACCATTATCAATACTGAAACCATTCTTCCATAACTTCAATACCATATCAACCTGAAATATATACAGAATTTGTGTTTTCCTTCTACAGAAATCAAACACCTTCCAATTATTAATGGCATTTGACCCCTATGTTAATTGAGTGATTGATTGACTGCATGATGAAACCTGTTTTATTGATTGGTTGATAGATGGTATAATCAAAACAGGTCATTAAATCACCAAAATTCCAGCATCTTTCAACAACAAGATAACGACAATGAATCAAAAGGGTTGGACTAATGGACAGAAAAACAGTACACAATAACTGCATTTATTTCAGTTTCTCGTTTGTTGATTATTAAGCACATTTAGTTGTTCTAGCTTTAAAATTGAAAAAAAGAAAGATAACTCTTTGTAGATCTTGCAATGTGTTTTTGTTTAGTTTGTTTGTTTGTTTGAATGGTGTTTTAACGCCACTTTCAGCAATTTTTCAGCTATTTCATGGCGTCCAGTTTTTATTGGGGGAGGAAGCCGGAGTACCCGGAGAGAACCCCCGACCTGCGGTAGGAAACAAGGCAATCCTTGTCAATTAAGATTGGAGTCGAGTACACCCTGCCTGCAGTGAGAATCGAACCCGCAATCTCAGTGTTGACAGACCACGTGATCAATAGTAGACGAACTACCTTGACCACTCGGCCACCGAGGCCCCGTTTTTGTTTAGTAATTACAGCTACAGTAAACCCAGAAAGGAATCTTTTTGTAGCATGCCATATATTAAGTATTTTATCCATTCAAATAAATCGACAATAATTAATAAATAGTGTAATAACATTTTATAAACTTTATTATGAAATCATGGAAATACATTTCAAGAAAAAACTTATCAACTTACAGTTTGAAAGAACTAATGAAACAATACAATTTTTTTTTTTCGTAATTGACAACACACAAGTCAACAACAATAATAATGTTTTTAAAGAAATAAAACTTGACCACATATATCATTGATCAGATCAAAAGAAATTTTCAGTAATTTTCATTTTTAATTAAACATGACAAAATAATTCGGACAGTAATTAGCGGATCGTCAATTAACCTTAATAATGCATGTACTGCACTTGGATTACCAATTCGCTTTATTAAATTGCCAATTCAAATTGTAATAGCCAATCAAAAATTGTGTTTACTCATGACAGGTGTTTAAAATAAACAGACGCGAAATAAGTAACAAAACAAAATACAATGAAATTTTTAGTTTTCACATCGATATCGAGAGCAAAATTTACTTCGAGACAACGAGGTTACAATTACACTTATTAATATTGTTCGGGCTACAAAAATCATCGAGTTAAGCGAAATATTGAAACGACCAAGATCGATACATCCGAGGAAGAAATTCATTGTTGATATGGGAAAAATGCCGGGACTTAAAAATTATATCGACATAACTTAAGTATCAAGTCGAGATAACAAGGTTCGACTGTAATTCATGTTTGGCCCAAACTTACTTTTTTCTAACTGCATTGTTTTAAAAGTTTGATATCTTTTTATTCTACATGTACCTTTTGAGTCTATAGAAAACATTTAATACTGGTAATACTGTTAATCACGAAATGACAAAACACACAATCCCTGGTATACCAATGCAATTACCTGCCATTATAAGTTTTAAATCCATGTGTTTTTTAACTAGAACTAAGGATATTTTCATTGTATGACAAAATTATCATTTTACACTGATTGATCAACACAGAAGCTTTTTACCTTCCTAGCTTCCTCCATAATAGGAGCACCATGAACAACATGGGTTGGGTCATCTTCAGTCTCCCCAAGTCTGTAACCAGCACCTTTAAAGGCAAGTTTACTGCCTGTAGGTTTCCGGGGCTCTGATTCTCCTACTTCTTCAGCACCATGTCTATTGAAAGTAACAAGATTAGTGCCCTTAATGCATAGATATATATACTGTGAAAATAATGTTTTATTAGCAATACCAAGATTTTTACTATAAGCACAATTTTTACCATACTAACCAGTCTCTCTATAAGTACCATGTACTGTCAAACATGTGTATAAAATGTTGAAATGAAAATTGAAAAGGTGCCCTTAATGGACAGGTATCTTTTTACACCTACTGGATAAAAACAGATATCTGCATGGAGAAAATGAACTATGTTACAGACAGTTATTTGTTATATAGATACAGACATACCCATTAGAGCAAAGTTGATGAGCTGATGGTACATGTACTTTGTTTTGGCTATCGTAGGACACATGTAATAGAACAGTCCAAATGAAGTGCTTCAGAATAAAAACAAAGGTTCCTAATTTCACTGCTAAAGACTAATACAAATAAATTAACTTACTCTTTAGCTGACTTGAACAGATCTTCAACTATCTTTTTGGAATTTTTCTTTTTTGATGGTCCTAGTACCTGTTGACCACTTTAAAAACAACAAAAAACATTACAACGACATTCTATATCAGCTGTGAGCTAATAAATATACAAGTGCATTAATGACAATTTTGTTCAACTTTCATTTGATCATGCAACCTGAGAAAATCCTTTACTTGCGTGGTATACTAGTAGATACATGTAATTATCGTCTCTCTAAAATGTACTAGCAAGATAAAGATAATCAGAGGGATTAAAATTAGCATTTGTGACCAGAAGGTCTCAGGCCTTCTGCTAACAAAAATTGAAGGTCCGTCAATACCAGCACTAGGTCCTGCCATTCCTTGAATTTTCATTATGAGAGATTTTAACTTGAAAGCAAAACAAGATCATGACCATGAATAATGAAATCACCATTCTGAACAATGTTATGTGACTAGGCATAGAAAATGATTTTAAGTTTTGTAAACACAAGCAAATTAATGATTGTTGCGAAAATTGTTCAAGCGATTTGTACATTGAGGAATTTTTTTTTTTTCCTCGTTTTTAAAACATTTAACTATCTATGATTACAAGTATGATTTAAGTTGTTGTGTTGTCTGTCTTGTTGTGAATAAATGACAATAAATGTTTTCTTTATTAACTGAACAAGAAAATTAAAATTTCTTTGTCATAACTTATTAAGCACACATGTTGATTGAATTATAAAAAAAGCGGAAAGATGAAAATTGCATCATTCTGTAAAAAAATGTATTTAAATGGAAAAAAAATGAAATATTTAAACAAATTGAAATTAAATATTTTAAAAACTGCCAATTAACAGCTTTGTATTTACAGTCTATATGGCACCATGTTATTATCAAGACCCCAGATTGCTGTATCTTCCTTAGTTCTGTACTGGTTTTTGCTAGTATTGTGACAGTTTCTGATGCAAATGGCAAGACAATTGTTCCATATATTCCCGATTTTTTATCAATCATCGAAAATCTTATCACAACTTAACACTAAACTGTTTTCTTGAAAATGAACCAAACAAATGACAGGTGATTTTTTTTTTACTTATTTGAAAACATCTTAACTGTTCAAATACAGAATGATGAACTATAAGTACAACTACTTGGTTAATTAAGCAAAAATTGTATTTCAAAGTTTAAGTGGAGCCATTCAGAATACTTGTTATCATTCTCTGAAATGCTTTGGAATTTACAAACTGTAGTAATATCCTCACTGCTACTGGGGCTTAACTACTAATAAACTATTCATTGCAGAATTGCTGAATGTCTAGTTATGGCACTTACTAATATATAAGCTGTCTGTTAGTTTATTTAAATTACCTGTGTTCTGATCCCCCTGCATAAAATGCCTGCCCTTCTTCAGAACTAGAACTGTCATCATCATCTTGGTAGTTTGATAATGTAGCAAACCTAAATAGTGAATATAATGTTTATATTATATTACTCCCAATGTGTTACATAAAACAATAATTACATGTCATTGGCTACATGTTTTTAATTGGTGGATGAAGTCAGAGGTATCCAGAAGGACCAGCCAATAACTACTGTAGTACATGTACTGGTAGTTTAACATATTCTATTGGGAGACAAGTGCATGTATAAATTCAGAGTTAAAATATAATCTGTTAATAGGCAATAACATTATGTTTGCAAATGCTTGGTTTATTGTATAAAATGCTATCAAATGCAACAAATCTCAAATGGATTGTTTATTTCTCCCACTGCTTACTTTTTTCCTGGACCTTGTGGGTGTATGCACAAATAAACTGTTATCCAGTATCTATGTGTTTCAAACAAATGAATTCTCACACAGCTGCCCACATGATGACTTGATTGGGCTTTGACAAAATTTTATTAGGTATTAGTTAGGTATTTGACTCATAATAATTAAAGTCAAAATTTGTGACCAAGAAATACTGCTTCATTAAATCAATGCAGTGCCAACATCCGGGGCACCAAATATGATCATGTGGTCAGTTGTGGTCCGACTACCTTTAGCTACATTGTAATGTACTTCTATTTTAGTTGAGATTACCTGCAATACTACATTTATATATACCTAGATGTTGGTTTTGGAGGCCCTGATGCAGCATGTTGCATTGCAGGAGGTCCTGTATTTTGTGGGACTGGAGCCGACACAATATTGTCATCCCCATCTTCCTCATAAAAGCTGGAAATGGCCAACTGTAAAACCCAAACAAACGATATCAACTAATCTAAGGACTGAAAGTATGTACTTTGTATGTTTTTTCAACATGAACTAATTAGAGTATGAGGGGTTTACAAATACCTGAAGTGCAAAACATTCCCATTGGATAAATCACTTTTTATTTTCCTTCACTGTCATTGTTTTGTTTACTACATGTAGTATATTTCCCAAGTAATGTCCTTTTCACACAACATGCAGGACATGATAAAAGCACGAATTTAATATCAATTATAAAGGTTTTATATGTAAGAATATGCAAATAAATGCAATTTGTTAAAAGTTAGAAATTGTCAGTTTATTTATTGTTAAAATGAACATTCTTTAAGTGCCTAAAAGTGCAAAAAGTTATTTGTTTTTTTTTTTTTTGTAAATGTTGTTTAGTGCCACTGTAAGCAATTTTCAGCTATATAATGGCATCCAGGTTTTATTGGGGACAAAAAACAATTTTGGCCACAAGCATGCTGCAATAATTTCCTTGTTCATGTAGCTACATGTACATAAGTTAACTTTTATGCCTAATTACATAACATTGTTTAAAACTGTGATTTCATCATTTGTGTACAGTCATGATATTGTTTCGCTTCGGTGTTAAAATCTCACACACATTATTAATTTTTAAATATAGATAGACATATAGATAAAGACCGACAAGTTATTTCTGCATGCGCAAAACAAAAGAAAAATCGCGAAGTTCGAAGATTGAACACATTTTAATTTTGTTGTAATGAGATCTAGATAGCAAGACATTATTTGGTTCTTTACTTGCAATAAACAATCGATACAATATATTTTCTACACCCTGAAAATCCAAAAAAAAACACAGAGTCACACTGTGTTACACCCTAAAGTCGGTACATCAATTACAAGGGGATTAATTTTAAGGTGGTTATGGACAACAACACTATGATTTTCCGAGAAAATTTCGGTGTAACACAGAGAAATTTGAGTGTTCGAGTGACCATACAGTCTGGGCATACTGTACAGGTCAATGCACATAATAGGCAATATTCTATCTAAAAGTCGCAAGGGATGAAACGGTAAGACAATTGGTTCTTGGAGATGATTGGGTTCTCACGCAAGACCATAATACAGTACTTAAAGTCAATTCAGTATTGACGGTAGCCTGTGGTTACCTGTGATGTCGTGTGGAAATAAGTCACACCCTTGATCTACTCTGTAGATATTTCTTTTTAATAGTTCACTCAGATTTGTTTATATTTTGTTAATATGCTACCCTTGCAATAATGATTAATCATCTAAACTTAGATGGATTACCGGAAATACTGAAGAAGAAGCTTGTTTGGTCTCGAGTTTTTTTAGTTTATAAATTAGCTGACTGAATTTAGTTTAAAAAACCACTCGATAGTCTTAACTATTTGCAGTGCTTTTCTATATGGTGACTGCAATCACATTTACAAGATGATTCAAACAAAAAATCGTAGAGTATTAACAACAAAATTTACCCTGTATTTTTACGAATATGGCGAACGAATAACGATATTTGAATTTGCGTACAGTAGTACAACCTCACTTCTTAAAATCAAAGGGAAGGAACTTAACTCTACAGAAACAATTGTAGAAGGATGGGCTGACTATTTTCAAGAGCTAGCAACACCTGTCGAAGATACAAACTTTGATGAGAATTTCAAAACTATTGTCAAAGATGATGTCAACATCTTATTAAGTATATTCAAACAAACCTCACAACCGCTCTCTCCAGTGACTGCAGAAGAACTTAGACGAGTGATAAGATCGTTCAAAAATGGAAAATCTCCTGATGGACAAAATGTTTCAATCGAGCACATCAAATATGGAGGTGATACTCTAGTTAAAATCTTGACCAAGATACTGAATCTCATCTTTTCGTCATGCTACCTTCCTGCCAAACTTGAATCGGGAATCAGCAATCCAATATATAAAAAAGGAGGAAAGCCAATGCATGACCCAAATTCATACAGAAAAATCACAGTGACAAGTACTATAGGGAAAATTGTCGAAAAGATTCACCTATCTAGAAATAATGAAAGAATTCGTAATCATCAAAATCGTTTACAAAAAGGCTTCACGGAAAAAGAATCACCTTCCATTGCTGCACTAATAGTCACAGAACTTAGAAATGAGGCTCTTGAAAATAAGAAACCGATTCTTTTAGCGCTGACAGATGCCCAAAAAGCGTTTGACATTGTATGGCATGATGGTCTACTAAGAGAAATCAACAAAACAGGAATTTCTGATGAAAACTGGTTACTCTTCCGCAATTGGTACATTGACCTTTCTTCCTGTATTAAATGGAGAGGACAACTTTCCCGTCCTATTACTGAATACCAAGGTGTTCGCTAGGGGGGAGTCTGGTCCCCCACCGCATATAAAGTATTCATCGATTCTCTGCTACATATATTTGAAAAACACAAACTGGGTGCTCACCTAGGAACCATATATTGCGGAGTCCCTACAGTAGCGAATGATGTAACATTAGTATCAAATGATCCAAATGAGTTACAAATTATGCTTAATGTTCAATCTGACTTTGCCAATAAACATAGATATATCATCAGCTCTCAAAAGTCATGTGTCTTGGAAAAGGGTAATAAGGAAAACAAACAATGGACCTTAAATGGAGAGACCTTACAAACTCCAAAAAGCGCTACTCACCTTGGTATCCAGCGTGACAATTACTCAAAATCAGGGATAAGCCAAGTAGTCCCTTCACGAATTCAAACAGCTAGACGCACTGTATACTCACTCATGGGAGCAGGTTTGCACGGACTTAATGGTCTGAACCCCATGGTGTCCGTACATCTGATACAATGCTATGTCATCCCATGGTTGCTATATGGACTAGATATTATAAATTTATCACAATCAGACATTCAACAGCTATCTAGATATTTTAACAGACTCATTAAGCAAATCCAACATCTTCCTACGAGGACTGCTAATGCAGGAGCTCTCTTGTTAGTCGGACAAATTCCTATAGAAGCAGAAATCCACAAACGTATGTTAAATTTATTTGGGAACATTGTGAACAAGACTAAATCTGTAGAAAAAGAAATATGTATCAGACAACTTGAGATTAAATCTAATCAATCAAATAGCTGGTTCGTAAAAATAACAGAACTTCTGGAAATCTATGAATTACCATCGCCACATGACTTAGTACTCACTTTACCGTCTTCTCCAGCTGCGTGGAAAAGAAAAGTCAAGGATGCCGTTCATACATACTGGATGGAAAGACTAAAAACTGAAGCAAAGGAAAAAACATCAAGTATTTAAATCTGGATAATGTAAAACCTGGTAAAGTTCATAACATATGGGAAAATTGTGGGACAGAAGCATTTGCCACAACAGCAGGATCTATAAAATGTAAAATCGCATGTGGGGCCTACACACTGATGAAAGACAGAGCAAAATTAAGTAAAACTGGCACAGTGAATCCAACTTGTAAACTCTGCATGGAGGAATCTGAAGACATGGCACATTTTCTCATCAGATGCAAATCCCTTCAACATGTGAGAGCTCTATATGTTAACAAACTACATTCAGAACTGACATCCGGATATGATGTTGAGACTGCTACTGAACTAACTTCAGACAATCAGCTATTGAAGCTAATTATTGACTGCACTAACCTTTTGTTCCTAAAACCTGAAATGACAACCAAAATAGAATCTATTTCAAGAGGTCTCTGCTATCGACTACATCAAAAACGAGCTGCAATGTTACTATAGAACTGTCAATCCCACTATTTCAACTAAGAGTACAGTTTTGTCTCTTGCTCATGGTGAGGTTATGTACATAAGTTTTGATCCCCCTACTTTTTTATCATTTTATTCCGCTTAAATCCCCCTTTTTAAAACTTTTTATCCCACATCAGTGCTGTTTTTTATTTTATTTTATGATAATAACTTTTTTAACCCTAACACTGAAGAAAATTTGGTGGTGCGCCTGGTATAGGCGGAATCTACAAAGAAGACGTAAGACGTAAGACAGTACTAGTCAGTAGCTATTAGGGCTATTAAGACACCAGAAATATGTCGGTCGGTGCGGACATGACATTTAAGAATAACGCATATACCTCAACATTTCCCCCAGCTGATTCTAAATAGAATCTTGCCCTGTCATCATCAACGCCTGTTAAATTTTTAAACTGATCAATTTTTGTTTGATCGGCCATGATTAGCAACTTTCATGCAGAGTTAAACCCCTTGCAAATAAATAGTTCGACAACAAAGTCCGTCTATATGTTTCGGAATTTACTACCTAAGCTCGTATCCTAACACAGCGTAAGATGTACGTGGAGATAATAAACCAGATTTTTAGCAAAAAAATTACCTTACAGGATTAAAAAAAATACCACAATAAATAAACTGACCTATTTTCGTTAAGAGTCATTTCGTACCATAACCAAATCGTACCATGTAATTAAAACCATTTCGTACCATAACCATTTCGTAACATAACCACTTCGTACCATATGGGGTATTATGACAATTGTAATGGGAAGTGTATTAATGAAAAAAACTGTAATATTCCTCTTTCGATCAAAGTGGTAAATAGAAATAAAAACTATTTTTATTTTTTAATTTATTAACCATCATTTCGTCATAACAAAATATCAGATAACAACTAATGACACACATAAAAAAAATATGTTTTAATGCTTAGCAACTATTTTAAACATGAGCTACTATTTTCAATATTGTCATAATCAATTGTCTTTATTTAAGGGATTTGCCTTCCGACACAAGTCTGGAATTCAGTGGCAACAGGGATGCTTCTTCTAGCACGTAGAGACTCCTTTGTTGCCTGAACCTGCCTTTTTATTCCTATTTAAACGGTGATGCCACCCCTCCACGTCATTGTTTGTGCGAGTTGGCCTCATAAATACTTACCAGGACGCAATTGTCCATACAGTGATATGTAACCAAGTGTCACTGATACAGGTGGTTAGCTTTCAGCTTTACTGCGTCATCGTCCAGCTGGTCATTTAGGCGATTAAAGGCTGGCAAAATGTGTTCGTGTGGAAGGTAACACAGGGCCATCAGCTTGCGTACAAACTTGTAAACACCGTCGTGCTGCTTGTAGTCTGCTTGTTAAAAAGTATACACGATTAAACTCTTCTTATTAATAAAAATGAATTTATTCTAACATTTAATTACCACCAACACGGCGCATTGCAAACAAAACATAGATACATGTAGCTGTAAATTATCATTTTTTAACGTCTAAGTATTGTGACAAAATATATTATAGAAATATATACGCCAATGATATATAACATCTAAGTATTGTGACAAAATATATAATATAAACGGGCAATACAATATTGAAGCATATTTCTAAAATATACCTTTATAGTGTAAGTGTACCCTGTTACGGCACATATTGTCGCCCTGCACATATTGACATATTGTCGCCGACGATAATATGTGCATACATTTGTTAGCATAAATTGTCGTCGGCGACAATTTGTGCCGCAAGTTGGGGTCACCTATTTATCGTTGTTCGGCGGCAATATATGCCTTTGATTGTTTGTTTGTTTGATGGTGTTTAACGCCACTTTCAGCAATTTTTCAGCTATATCATGGCGTCCAGTTTTTATTGGGGGAGAAAGCCGGAGTACCCGGAGAAAACCCCGGACCTGCGGTAGGAAAACTGGCAATCCTTGTCAATTAAGATTGGAGTCGAGTACACCCTGCCTGCGGTGAGAATCGAACCCGCAATCTCAGTGTTGACAGACCACGTGATCAATAGTAGACGAACTACCTTGACCACTCGGCCACCGAGGCCCCTATGCCTTTGAAAAATTTTTGACTGCACAAATTGTCGCCAGGACATAATTTTTCTGTGGCTTTAATAACGTTATCTGTATAGTAAAATAAGAGAGAAGTCATAGGTTTTTTCATGAAATTTCTATTAAATTTCAATTTTGGTTCTGTCAAACAGTGGAGATGGAAACTTATTCCTGTGACAGTGGAGATGGAGACTTATACCTCTTACTTTAACTTCGGAGTAATTACATTTCATTCATCATAATGAATAAAACTTGTCTAAAATATTTGTCAACAAAAATCGCAAAAGGGATTTTGAATCAATTTTTAAAAAAAATAATCCAAATTCGGGTTATGCAACAAGCGAGTGTCTCGGGCAATAGCGACATTGCCGGTACTGTTCAAACCGAACCTCTTTAAATTGCTGGACCAAACAACAGCACCATTTTTTTTGTAAATTAAAATAAAAAATGCCTGTTTTCAACTGAGTCAGGAACAAAAATTGCCGTTTTTGGTCATTTTCAATTTTAGTGCCAGGAAACTCCCAGAATGCAGGTCACAAGCATCCCCATCACGTTTTCGCGTGCATGAATGGTCTTAATAAATAATTTAAAAATTTTCATCGTATCTATAGATACGATAAATGTAATGTAATAACAAATTAAAAAACTTGATTGAACTTAAAAAATAACATTCAAATTTCTAATTTAGAGCAAACACGGATACAAATAAAAACTACACAATTTTAACGAACATCATAGAGAATCATAATAGAAATAAATGGTTTGTTTTTTGTTTATGGTAATAAACTAGGAATTTAAATGAAAGTACATTTGCATTCTTAATTAACGTGTTTTTATGTTATTTTTTATATTGACGTTACATTAAAATTTTGCTCAAAAAGGCCTTATTAATTCTTTTTAAACATAACACAAAAATCCATGATACCTTTCTAATGAGAACAACTTTATATTTTTGTCTTGACGTTTTGTACCTTTTACTTTACAATAACTTCATGTCTTATTAACAGCCGTTTATAATTATTTCTTATTTTTTATATGCCTATCTATGAATTAAACTACCGATTGTTCAAAGAACAACGTGCGTGGTCTTCCCCGTGTCTCCATTACACTTTCACGTTAATTGTTTCGAGATGACCATTGGTGAAGGCCCTATGTCTTCACGATTTTTTGTGCTATAACGACTTTATCGTAACTGTCCAATAAGGAGTCGTTTAATAGGTTCAATCTTTCTTCTTACGCTGCGAGATGTAATAATACCAAGGTTCAATGTCAAAGATCAGGTTTGACATTTATTTCAGTCAATGCACTATTGGGTCCCATGGCCAATGGTGGTGCTCCTCGTACTATTCATTTTTA
Organism: Limnoperna fortunei; assembly: GCA_944474755.1. Taxonomy (NCBI): domain Eukaryota; kingdom Metazoa; phylum Mollusca; class Bivalvia; order Mytilida; family Modiolidae; genus Limnoperna; species Limnoperna fortunei. Next base: position 47,951,622 of record OX104120.1, read on the forward strand.
ATTGGTGCAGCACATTCTCGCTTAAGAAAACTGAGAAAAATGTTATAACTGTGCCTACAATGTGTGCTGTAAATGCCGTATATATTGTCGCATGATGAGGTAAAAATACCGCGACAATTTGTGCTGTTAAAACCTGCATATATTGTCACCGGCGACAATATATGCAGACGACAATTTATGCTGTATTATAGATTGCACATATTGTCGCCCTGCACAAATTGTCGCTGTAACATACCCGTTGCTCTCGGCCAATTTGGGTTTATTTCTGTTAGAACCATTTTCAGCTGTGTGGTATGTCACTATGTCACTTGGTGTATCAGATTCTTGTGGGTTTATGTCTTCAAGTGACCTGAAAATAAATATCCTTTTTTATGTCATAAATGTATACAATGTTTAAAAAATAAACAAAATTATATTAATTTGAACATTAATATTCGGTTCCACAGACTTTTTATTACACGGAGCAATCATCGGTATACAATCTTGTAGGATTTCATGACTATTTTTTCTTACTTTTATTGCAAAAAAATATTATCGCATGAAATCACTTACGTCTGCTCCATATGTACTACTACTACAGGTATCTAAATGACCGTCTGCTAATGTCGAAAGAAGAGGTATCAAGGTCTGGCTCCGCTTGGTCAATACGTGTGCTTTCTTGAGCAGGCATTTCTGTGGAAGAGATGTCCTATTTTGCGTGAACTCGTCATTTTGATGCTTTCTTACAATAACTAATAGAGATTTATTTCAATACAATGTCTTTGTAAGTAATAATATTTTTATTGATTAAAAAGGCGATTCGGAGACAATACTAATTGACCGGAGGCAAGTTGTATAAATGTGGAAAAAGACAATGTTATTGACAGCAGTGATCATAGTGCAGTACTGGCTCTATTTTGAAACATTCACTGTATCATTCACAACCAGCAAGCCTTTATGCAGCAGGAAACGAACTGCGATAAAGATGTGGACATCGACAGATAATTTGTTCTTTTGTTGTCAGTAGCTTTAATGCGCATACTCTTTTTCGACTATAAAAAGAAGCCATTAACCTGTAAGATGTGTTGTGTTTTTTTTAAAGTTAAGAGTGTCCAACACCACCCTAGATTAGATTTGAAATATACCAGACGTCAGTGTTGACCATAACCTGTAATAATATAACGATTACAAACTTAGAATTTTGAAAATAAACATTTGAAGTGGCTGTTGTTATACCAACAGCATTAAATTATTGTACACCTCTTAAGTAATAGTAATACAGTATACGACTTCGTTACCAAGGTGAAAAACTAAAGCAGATAACACAGGTTGTAACAGATGAAAATTTTTTTCCTGATAAAAAATATTCTGTTATAAATAATTTGAATTTGAGAAAAATGCCATCCTTTTGAAAGCCCTATTCTTATGAACTCTTAAAATAGTACTACATGCATACGATTGGAATGAAATTTTATATCAAAATATCCGTTTATACAAGCCATGATCCCAGATTCCCATTCATCAGTGGCCTCGTTGGTCTAAAGGTTAAGGTAGTTAGCCACTATTGATCACGTGGTATGTAAACATTGGGGTTGCGGATTCGAGTCTCACTGCGGGCAGGATGTGCTCTACCCAATCTTAATGTCAAGTATTGCCAGTTTTCCTACCGAAAGTCCGGGTTATCTCCTGGTACTCCGGCTTCCTCACCCTATAGCTGAAAAATTTGGTGTTAAAAACGTGGACTGAAACCCGATTCAAACAAACATTCATCGGTAAAGACAAACCTAAAACTTAAAAATCAATCTGTCAAAACGTCTTTAGCGTATATTTACTGTATGTAAGATTGAGATATTATATAACAATATTATATGACAATACATTTGGTAATAACATTATGACCCCTTATTGTAGACTGTCCCTGACTAACGAATCATTCATACCATCAACTATTCGACATTGGAACAGTTTGGATATGTCGATCCGTAATGTCGATTCTATATTTAAATTCAAATCCGAACTTAAAAACATGAACCCATGTATAAAAGTTCCGAAGCATTATGAATATGGACAGCGTAAATTTAATATTGTCCTAACCCAGCTAAGATGCTCAGCTTCATTTTTAAACTTTGATCTTTGCAGATTTAATATTATTTCTGATCCATCCTGTCGCTGTGGATCTAACCGTGAAGATTCATATCATTATTTCTTTGCATGTTCTAAATATACCATTATCAGAGACAGATTATTTGTGAACCTTTCCTGGCTGCCGAATTATTGTCTAATAAATCTAGAACTTTTAACATGTGGTAACCCGTTAATGTCCACTGAGCAGAACAAAGAAGTTTTTAAACATGTATTTGAGTATATCAAAGGGTCAGAAAGATTCCACGTTGATTAATAACTTGTACACAGGGTTCTTGAAGCACACAATTCATCACCCCCCCCCTTTATTCTCTAATTATTCGTTTATCTTTGCTAATTTTTTTTCTGGTACATTCCATTTATCTCATGTATTGTACAGATCTTATCTTACACATATAATATATATTGTATTAAATTGTATGCATGCTCCTTTAAATGTTCTTTTGCAACAAATTGTATATTTGGAGAAGACTTCATAAGTTTGTCTAACTTGTGTCTTATCCTTTTTGCAAATTTGAGCAAATAAAATATGTTTAAACTAAACAAAACAATACATTTGTAAATTTTATTTATTTCTTAAACAGTAAATTGAATTGAAATGGGCAGCAGGCTAGGCCTAAGCCATCTCCACATGACAAAGACATTTTGGGACAGAACGCGAGCTTTAAAGACAGACACTCTTAGTTTTAAATATTTATAAGCTACACCTGCTATCAAACACCGCAACAATATTAAAATATTTTATATTACATATTTTGAAGTATTTTGTTTATTCTTACTAAAGGTTAATATGGAGCATGTACATGTGTGAAGATAAGTTAAATGGAAATGGATCGAGCTTGGAGTTTCGACCTAAATTATTTATTTATCTGGCAACAAAAACATTTAATTTGTATACTAGAAAAAATCATGTAGCCTGACATCACATTAAAATCTAGGGCATGTCCGAATAAGAGATTGGATTGAAATTCGTGTAACTGTCCTCGTTTACGAAAACGACGCTTAATAAAAATCAACTAGCTACTATTAATTACAAGCAAAAGAAATCGCCATTTGGCGGATTCTGGCGGTAAAGAGGCGAGTGAACAAATAGTAACGATTGCGAATTTCTATCATTCTAACTGATGAAAACATGAGCACTTTGAAATTGCTTAAGTTTCCTGGAAGCCACATCTACAGCGGCCTCTGAATCATATCCATATCACTGCTCCCCTTTTAACATGAAATCAAGGAGCTGTTCCTGATATCGCATGTCAATTTTCATGTTCCTGGTTTCAAAACACATTTTTACGATTTAGCTGAAAAAATTGCAGAAATCAGCGTTAATCTATCATAATTCTATTCATGCTGTAATTTATTTATATAAAGTGCTTTGATTGGATAAAAACACTTAAATGGCGTCTTCTCAGATAATTTATATATCGATATTTCCTCTGAGCGGACTACTTTCAGTATCCAATGTAAACAAGATGGCGTCCTCCTAGCGTATCGTCAGGGAGAGGGGACAATGTTTTCTCTGCCCCAATTGTTTCAAATTAAATCGATTGAGATTTCAAATAAAATATAATATAAACACAATTTAGTGTTTCATTTTTGTTTTTTTCCTATCAATATTCTACAGAACTGCGATTCCATTGGTACTATGTTTTGCATATCCCAACGCTTTCCGACCTAGGTACGTTTTGAGGTCTAGATGGGTTTCTGTAACTGTTTTTCCTGTTTTAAAAATCGCAACGATTATTTCACAGAATTATAAGGATTAAACACTGTGTTATAGGAAATTATCAATGTGTAAACTCCGGCGACTCCCTCACAAACTTGACATAAAGTCCTTCGGACTTTATTTAGTTTGTGAGTGAGTCGCCGGAGTTTACACATTGATAATTTCCTAAAACCCAGTGTTTAATCCTATAATAAAAACAAAACAAACAAAAATTATGAACATTTCCAGCAGAAATGATAACAGTGCATCGAACTATATAGCCTGCAGGATTGCTTCATTTCACTCAAATCAAAGGCACTATCCGCAGCATGAATCTTTAGTTAGGACCGATGTTTGATAACGTGTCTAAGTAGTGATGGATAATTTTGGACACCTGTTTTAACAATGAGTCCCACCTGTTATTACTAATTTGTTTATTGGAGTTCGTTTTTGTTCTTTGTATCTTTTGCATGTTTATTGCTTATTGTGCTTATGTTTGTTGTTCGCCATGACTTCGAAATTTCGTCCATGGATTTTGCACTTTGGATAACGTCTCGGTGTCTTCTGATTTTACATAATTGATTTAACTTCTCGTGCTGGTTTGATGCACGCATCTTTCTAGCCCAGAATGCGTGTTGCACTTAAACATAAGACAATCCACTTCTTATGCAGACGCTTCATTGAAGAGCTGAAGATATGACCGGTTTTGGAATCAGATTCATCTCCGATTACATGATTAAGTGAGTGTAGTGCTGTCTCGTCTGTCTGGCATTGTATAAATCTAACACTGTGGTTATCAGTGATCTGTTTGGTACACATTAGACAAATGAAAGTGTATATAACCCACAATTCATGGTCGACTTAATGTTATATTGAAAGCCATCCATTTGCCCCTTTTTCTTTTAAGTACGCTTCCAAACCGCTGATCGCAGACGTCATAGTAACACCATGCACTTCTTCCGTTGACTTCTGGTACAGATGACCTATTAAAGATGAGCTTGAACGCGCACTCGTCTGTAATCGTTGCGTCATCCAATCAATATGCCTGAAACAAGAACATTATCATTTTCATGTTGAAAGTTCCAGTTACGGGCGTTTTGATTAAATGTCTGATACTAAACAACGGAGAGTCTATAGAATATCGATGTGAAAGTTATTAGTTTACAGAAGAAATATGAACTATCTCTCGTAATAGATGTTGTATGTCTTTCGCTCGCGTCGATGCGCTCCACTCGAGAAAATTAAGGCATAAAATTTCTATCACTCGTGGCAGATCACCCGGTCTTTCCCCAAAACGCATGTAAGAACCTATTTCATTGAACGTTTGACCGATAGACCTTTAACTGGTGAATAGTAGGAGAAAAGACCTGTTTTTCTATCTATATATATTTTATTATACGGACAAAGCTATAAATTTCATTGTTTCGTCGTTAATGTAAACAACACAAATTTCAACAAATATATACTTGTCATATTGTAAGTAGATATTGTAAATTTCATTCATATTGTTATCGTCTAATAGGTAACTGATGTATATTTGTAAACATCATTTATCTTATCTAATTTACACGTGAACACATATACACACTAGTTCTCGGTGCAAGAAGTTGCAAATCAGAATATGGGATTAAACAGGATTATTCGTGATATTTGGGAAATAAAACGAACTCTGCTGGTCATTATTGTACCACTAGTTCTACTACCATTGCCGTTGCTGACTGACTCTTCGGTAAGTCTGTTGGTTCGCTTCAACACGATTGTTTGTATAATGTAGAAAGAGTACGTCTTAATTGTTGTTAGATGTATGTATATAAAAAATCCCAAAAGACATGCAAGTGGATTAAGCTTGCATACCATACTTTTTTCACGTATCTTAGACATCGCAAATATACTTGGAAGTATAAAGGATAATAAAAACCTCAAGACGTTTTGTTAGGACAACGAGTGGTATTCGAATGGATACAAAACAATATTATTATTTTTTCAATAAGCAATATGCTTAATACATCAAGGTTGTCATATAGGCGTAGATCGTTACTCCAAAACGTAGTCATGTCTTGACTCAACAGTATACAATTATATCATCTTCAATAAATTGTCCCGTCTCGTTAAATGGTATTAATTCTCATACTATTGATCATGTTCCTTTAAACACTGATGTTGCTGGTTCGAGCCCTACTGCGGAAAGGGCGCTCGATTCGAACTCACTTGGCAATAAGTGCCGAAGGTCGTGGGTTTTTATCTTGTTTTCAAGCATCTCAAGCCCTATAAAACTGGGGATTACCCATGTATCTGAAAAAATTATGTTATTTTGCTTGATTATAATGATCGATTTTGTGTTTTTATTTATTTATTAGAAATATGTACAACAAATTTAATAATTACTGGATTTAGTTGTATAAAAACACGTAAATAGTTGTGTTCGGTATGTCTGTATATAAATTTTGTAAATTAACTTCTTCATCCCTTCGTACGGCTATAAAATTGCCATAGACATCTTTAAACGAATAACAGTATTTAGTTTTATGGCATTTTCAAATGTTCGATCTCTTCTTATTATCCACTGCAGGCAGGGTGTACTCGACTCCAATTTTAATTGACAAGGATTGCCAGTTTTCCTACCGCAGGTCGGGGGTTTTCTCCGGGTACTCCGGCTTCCTCCCACAATAAAAACCGGACGCCATGATATAGCTGAAAAATTGCTGAAAGTGGCGTTGAACTCCATCAAACAAACAAACAAACAATCTTCTTATTATCTCTTAATGATATATAATTGTTTTCGGGTAAATTGAGCAAAAAGGTAAAAACCATACTCTACAATATAGTTCATGTTGTAAGTGATAAAATGGCAAATTCAATATTAAAGAAAATATTTCAATTACAGTTTTTCGTATTTAATAAATCCTTCAAGCTTTAAAATACATTTTTTGTCCTGATCTAATAAGAAGAAGTAAAGGTGTACATAATTGCATATTAATACGCGCTCTACCAGTATCTCGGTAGTTTGAATAGATCGTTTCAATTTTTATTTTTGGATTATTTTACTATCTATAGGGTAAGCCTAGTATTTTTATTAATGCATTCTATTCTTGACATAATAAAATGTATTTTCTTTTATTAATTAGTTATTTAATTTGATAAGAAAAAGGCATTTAAAATTTTTTTTATGTTAGGCACGTAATGTATTTCATCGCTTCAATTGTATTTCTTGGATTATTTCGTGATTTATATGTCAAGCTTCGTAATTTTTTATGCATTCTTACTTTAACATGATAAAGTGTAAATTTTTCGGTTTCTTTTATTAGTTACTTAGATAATTTGACAATAAAAGTGCATTTTTAGATTTTGTTTAACGCGCTTGTGACCACTCATCCAGAAAACTTATTTCTGGATTATTTCATAATTTATAAGGTAGAAAATGTAACCTTTACGCAGAAAATTAGTCATCTTGAACATTAAATTTAATTTCCCTGGGTTTTGTTTATTGACGGTTTCGAAATCCTAAACTCTCGTGAACGATCCGTGTGTGGTAGTGGTGGTTTTAGGGAGGGGGCAGAGACATTTCTGTGATGTAATTGTACATTAGATATGCCTTGTTTATTTGCTAATTGTTTATTTATTACCTGACACTGAACTTTGATGAAAGGTAAAAATGAAAGACCAATCAGACTCGTATAATAAGCCGCTAAAATGGCTAAATTAGATTATGATTTTGATATATATTGTATATAGCCTGTTGTTTTGTTTGTTTATTTGTTACTTTCTCTGTAGCAATTGTATTATTGGATGTGTGAGAATAAACTATATATACAAAATTAGATTTTCAAACAGGCATACTATTTATAAAAATTGATGTCTGAATCAGTGAACAATGTGGTAGAAATTAGTAGGGAAAAGAAATTTCTCAATAATAAATAAAGCACAAAAGATATAGATTTTTATTTAATTCAAGATTTAAAAGTTTTGATGTTAAGCTATTTTAACGAAGCAAGTTATATGTATAATAATACAACAGAAAAAAAATCAGTTACGTTCGAATAAAGGTCATCAACAGTTTATATTGTTGAAAATAATTGTAGAAGTTAATAATCTTATTAATTGTTTTGCAAAGTAAGACTCTTCTTCTAATTGTTTTTTTTTTATATTTTAAATTCTGAAAATTTTATAAAGTTCTTAGCAATGTTTATGCACATGAAACCTAGTTTGACGTTTGAAATACATTTAATTGCAAATCTTTTAAAACAATTTTAATTACAGTAAAATTAAATCAATAGAAATTGTAACTTGTCGGTATGTTTTCTTTGATTTTCCGAGGACGCGATAACAGCCGATCTTACATTCACATTTTCCCCCACAGAACCACTTGACTATGGTCAATGTATTTTTATTTTTAAACATATATTTGTCATTCCAAAACTTAGCTTTTTTTAATTACAGTACTCTTCTCGAAGTTGAGATATTATAATCAAGATGATTATTTCTTGCCTTTCACAATCGTCTATATTTGCATCCCTTTACAGCATATGATGAAATTTTAAATAAAACAAATTAAAAAAAAACTATTAAACCAAATGGGATACACCTATAACATATAAATCGAACATCTCTGGATATGGGTTTAACCCATATCTTTTCTTGTTTATTTACCTTAACGGAAAGGTGTACAAGCTGCCGAGCACAAGAAATGCAGGCATGGTGTGTTTGACACTAACCTTTGAAAATGTATTGCCAGTTTTCCCATTTCACCATTATTGTCGGTGGTGTTCACTACCGTCTTCGCAAAAAAAAAATTTTTAAAAAGACCAAACAAAACAAAAAAAACAAAATTATTCAAATCTAGGAGCGCATTTTAATAAATGTGTGTGAATTGAAAAAAGGGGGGGTTCCACGTTCTTCTCGTCTAAATGAATCATCATTACAAAAAATCAGATGTTTCTAAACAAAACAGAAAAAATTTACATGCTTGGACTTAACAATAGAAGGTTAAAGGTAATTGCAAATTTGATATTATAGTAATAATAAAAATAAAAACTGGCAGAACAACCAACAAAAAAAACAAAACAATTAACTAATCCCATCCCCCAAAAACAAAACAAAACAAAGCAAAAAAACAAAACAGTGCAAAACAGCGCAGTATTTGAATGTATACATGCATGACGGGAATAAGTTTTCAATGATGTTATATAACATGTTGGAATGTTTAATGCACACACGTCGTTGTGTAATCATCGCCACTGTCCATGGCAACAACAATAAATCTAAAGAATAAGATATTTAACATCATGTTTATATTGCATAAATTCTAAAGCACGACGTTATACAAAATTGAAAAAAAATATTATACCAGATATAAAAAGGAAATTCTGAACAATCCTTAGATCCTGGTCAGACTGCCATTAATCATTTTATTGTGTCAAAGACCTGAAACCGATAAGTAAACCCGGTAGTCCGGGAATGCTTTATTTCTCCATGTTTTATAATTTAACACAATTAATTTAATCAACTTTTTATTGTATATAATATTGACCGATATCTTAAGTTTTAACGTTTATTAATTACTACAGACATTTTAATATATTTTTAACCATTCTCTGTATTATTTTTTTTCTAATACACAGATAAGTATTTGAACACGAATTAAATTCGTTGTTGCTTTCCCTAATGACGCGTCATATACATGTTTTTGTTGTCTATTTTACTCTAAATAATTTACGCGTTGACATTTATCAGTCTATTAAAAAGGATAATAAAGTACATGCATGACTAATGAATTATTACATGTAGTAATAGATGCGCAAAACGTTTTATTAGTATGTCACATGAAGACTGAGACATATTTGCCCTGTAGGATATACCATAGTTTTAACAGAAATTGTATTATAATGTGAAAGTGCTACAATAATGTGATTTAAGACTTCCTCGTAATAGCACTTTAAGTTTTGCAAGATTTTTGCTAATTCAAATACAAATGTCACCCTTTAAGAGATTATTTTTGTCCAGTGTCCAAATATTTTTACCTCAGTCAATATTATATAAATCGTACTATACTAAACGTTTTGCGACTGTTTAAAACCAGTGTGTTTTTCCCTTGGGTTCATCCTTTATGTTATCTATTTTGTTAATTTGTTAGCGATTTGCCCTTCTGCATTTTAGTGCTTAAATGATTTGTAAGAGTTATTCAGAGAAGTTTTTATATATTTGAGGCGTTATAAACCTATTTATACCATGTGATATATGTTAATATGTAAAAGATGTGCTTTTTCTTTAAAGGAGGCAAAATGTGCGTATGGTGTAGCTGTCATGGCGATATACTGGATATCAGAGTCGTTACCATTGGCTGTAACAGCGTTGTTACCTGTTATCGTGTTCCCTATATTCGGTGTTATGAAGGCTGGTGATGTAGCTTCCAATTACATTAAGGTACTGTTTAACTGTTGCCTGATATCGTGTTGCCTATATTCGGTGTAATGAAGGCTTGTGACGTAGCATCCTTATATATTTAGGTACTGTTTAAATGATTAATTCTATGAAAATTTATCTAAATAATTCTGCGACTAATGTTCTGAAAAATCGTATTGGTAATAATTGTTTAGAGATAAGAGGAATGATCTAAATCGTCCTCAAAACTGACCCATTGAGAACTATTGAAAAAGATATGATCTTACCTTGAACATTTGTTACGACCTGTATAATACAGCGTAGGGTCGGTGTACACAAGGAGCAGTGGTCTGTGAGTGATGGTGGGATGGCGAACAAGTTGATTAGTCATATACTAGAATCAACTTACCAATCGGAACATCTGTCGGCCATTTCCGTCAAGGGTCGGGAAAGTGACCTCGGAGGTAAGTGATCTCCATTTTGAACTATTTTCAGTGATTTCAAAGAATTTGTGACGTCACAAGTTCGTTTGTGACGTTTCAGTTAATTCATTTGATTGGCTTGTCATTGACGTTTAGTCGATTGTTACTGATGACGTCAGATTATGTATCCATTTAAACGTTGTCGGAGAAGGAATTTTTTGGCAGTGTTAGCGAATTTAAGTTTAAAAAATACAATCTTGTATTAGATTTTTAGTTCTGCTTCGATAAAGATATGTATAGTTGAATAATTAAAGGATAATCTATTTCATCGCACTAAAATAATGTTGTTGTGTAAACAGGCTAACCGTATCACATTTGGACCGATTTTTGGTCCATATCCATACACTTACCTCCGAGATTACTTTCCGACCATAGGCGGAAATAACCGAGGTGATCCGATTGTCAACTTACGTGTCTGAGATTACATTGTCTTCCCACTTATCCAACTTTTGTAAATTAGGTATTACCATTATCGAGCTTGTTTTTTTAAAACATGCTGGGGTGTTTATTTAATACTCAGTCGTCATTTATACAAATTGTCCCTTTGTTCGTTATTGCCTCCAATTATTAAATTTCAACCGGCAGTTCTTTTTTTGCGGCGGTCGGTCGGCATACACAGCGATGTCCGCTATCTAACTCAAACAGATGTAATTGCCTGATCTTCATAAAACTTGAAGACGATGCTTATCGTCATAATATCGCGGCCAAGTTCGATTGTGGGTTTTGTTTTAATACTTTGATCCCTTTAGTGCCCAAAGTTTCAATTTACAATCAAGAGACTATATTCAGTTGAGAATAAACAAACATATAGTCAGTCCCAAAGTCCCAAAGCAAACATGCCGGATTAAAAAAAACAGTTTACAGTTTATTTTCAGTTAATTGCAATGAAAATATAACATATTTGCGTAAAATTTTTAACTTGCGGCTTGTAAAAAAAAATTTAGTTCAAGAATACGCGACGTTCACATGACGTCACAATCTTCATATCGTGAGGGTGGCTAAACATGCATCAAAATGTTGTATATGCCACCCTGTATTTGTCTAATCAAACGTAATTGCAATAGACATATTTATTTTAAGGCTAAGTTTGTAAGTCAATAATAAAGTATTGTTAATTTCAACTGTCGCATGTTACCTATATGTCACAGCGAAACTCCAAATCTAGATTAATTAAAAGCACGGACATTACTCTTCAAACCAGTGTCTTAACTATGCATTTCTCTAATACTATTGTATATAATTAAATAAGAAAGCAAAGAAAACCGACGGAACAACATTTATTATGTGTGAAACTAACCATAAAATAAAATAAATGTTGAAAACACTTTGTACGATATTTGCTGCTCACCGATTTGTTATTGCAAAAGAAGGTAAAGTAATACTAAAAGCAAAGATTTCTAAGTCTAAATAGTATTTCGAGAAAAAAATCAGAAAAGAATAAAAAGAATTATTGCTTTCTGTGATAAAGTACAGTTTCTACAACATTTTTAGGATTCATCTATATTTGGAATTGGTGGTTTAACTATTGCAATAGCTGTAGAAAAATGGAATCTTCATAAAAGAATAGCCCTACGAGTTCTTCTCTGGTTTGGTTCTAAGCCAAAGTGGTAAGTTGTTATTGCAATAGCTGTAGAAAAATGGTATCTTCATAAAAGAATAGCCCTGCGAATTCTTCTCTGGTTTGGTTATAAGCCTAAACAGTAAGTTTGTTTACAAGGTCTAGGCACATGAAAGGGTTTCCAGGGCTTGACTCACAGAACTTCTCATCGCATCCCAGGTTGTGGAAAGAGGAGGCCTTGTATTGGTTTTCAGGGTATACTGCTAAGAACCTGGCGTGTAGTATAATTGACCTCGTGCTAATCGAGTGCCACGTCTTTCCACTGTTGTAGTTATAACGTATTTTACGCATAACAATATGTTGATTTTCGTCAATATTCAAAACTCCATACTATTACAGTGGCAGTCAAAACAGTTTCTATTTTTCTGATTGATATATTGTTTGTTAACATGTTTTCATCCTTGATATAAGTGAAATGACGACTTAAAAAATTCGTAACACTGACTGTCCCAGTCAAAGTCAGGAATTTTTTTAAGGCGTCATATAATAAAAATGTAATCAAAGACCCCATGTTTATATAATTTGAAATAAATAAATTAATGGAAAAGTTTTAAGTATCGATATCGGCGATAAAAGCTATTTTCAAAATATTTCATTTTAATGAGGATTTCTTCGCGAATATTTCCCTGAATTATGGATAAACTCGTTTGGCGCCACGAACTGAAATAATAGCAATTATGCATTTAAAAAAATATTATTACTGATATAAATGTATGTTATAATAAACAAATGACCTTTATTAATTGTTGTAAAAATTTTAAAGTTAAATGTGTCATTTTGATCATTGTGTATCAGATTGGCGAATAGTTTTTCATTTATGAGTAGAATTTTAACGTGAAACATGAAAAAGTGTCGGATTGATTCGATTAGCCGATAAAAAAGCAATTTCAACTCTAAAAATCTGTTTAAAAGCAACAAAACTAGTAAAATAACTGGCGTTTATCTATAATTTATCAATTGATTGCACTTAATTAAACTTAATCGGATATTAAAATGTCTGAGCAAGAAACTGTTTATACACAAATTCCTTTTATCAATTGAAATCTCAAATTATGTTCTTGATACATGATAAAGGTTACTGTTTGGTTTTATGCTGCCCACATGGTTCCTGTCTATGTGGGTTAGTAATACTGCCGCTACTGCCATGATGATACCTATAGTCGGAGCTGTAATGACACAACTGAAGGAGGTCAATAAAAACAATGGTAAATAACTTGTAATTGGTTTGAAATAGTAGGTAATTTTGTATATATTATGTTTTGGAAGAATGAGAAACATCAATACTACTAAATCAGTAATTTTTGTAATGAACACTCCAAAACAGTCACACTTGTACAAACTCTGCGATACGTGTAAGCTGTTACCGTCAATAAATGTCCGTAATCTTGTGCGCAATCGCTGTTTCCACTTCCTCTATGTTTAAAAACCTAATTGGAACCATAGATGATCATTTATAGAATTCTGTTACAAATTGGATGCGTTTGGTAACGTTTCTTTTCTTTCCAACTCAGTAACGTGTTTTGATTATGTAAACTTCAGAACACTGACCGAACTAATATTGGCAAAGCATTGTGGTAGTGCGGTAGACGACTTGTCTTTCTTTCATTCTTGTAACATATAAAGGAATATATAGGTCGAACATGTGTGGTGAGAAGGATAGTCAAAGGTTTATGTGATAAATAAACAATATTCATCTAGAAGATTGCATTGATATCAAGTCCAAAAGTCTAACGAGTTTTAATCGTTAAATATCTGCTCTTCCGTTAAAACATTCCAATAATCTATATATAAAACAAATTTAAATTTTTAAACTATTAAAGAATATTGTACAAAAGATCGTTATATATACAACCTTAACCTATTATTTTTAACTATTGTGTTGTCTTCGAAAAACGTCGATGTTAATAGCAAGAAAAATAGCAGGAAACCGACCGAACATCAATAGCCGAAAGTCAAGAGACAGCTACAAAATCGGATATAGACGAACATATACAGAGCAACAAAAACACCAAAAAACACAAAGCACAGAAAGAGAGTAACCAGAACCCACCAAAAACCATGGGTGCATTCAGATGCAAACTATTTTTATATTTCTAAAGTATTATATATATTTTCGCTATCAGGTGTTGAAAACAATGCGTTTGAAAATGATTCCGTGATGGCGGGGAAGGAGGAAAAGCCTAATAGTTTGGAAAATGGAGTGACGGATACACACATTATTCCAAAGAATGACATTGGTTTTAGGACGTACAACGAGGTCGAAATTGTGATAACAGAAAAACAGTATGTACCTAAGATAAGGTCTTTTTGTGCAAAGAAATAAGACAATTATGCCATACGGGAACTGCAAAAAGTACGATCATACAGCTTTCTATAGTAGCACTTCAAACTTACATAGTATCTAGTAAGAACAATGTGTATGCATGATACTTAACTGTAGTATTAGAGGAATGAATTTGAAGGAATTTTTCTGGTACACAGTTATACCTTTCCTGGGGCTAAATAGACAATAATTCTGTAAATGGGCAAAGTGGAATTTTTGAACATCGATTTACATATAACAAAGCACTAGCATACATCGTATATTAATATACATGTATGTCAGGACAACACAAAGATCAACTACACTTTAATACGGATAAGAATAACTTTCAGCAAAATATTTTATTTTTTTTCTATTCACAGAAATAATGAATCCACTCCAGTTAACTACTCTGACTCGGATGAGTATCGTAATATGTGCAAAGCCTTGACACTTTGCATAGCATACGCTGCTAACATAGGTGGAACAGGAACTTTATCTGGGACTGGTCCCAATATTATTTTACAAGGACAGGCAGATCTGTGAGTATATGTTGTAAGTCTTCCATGTACATACAGCATGTATGAGTACAACCGCACTAGCATACTGTATTTATATTTCACATAAAACATAAGCGGTTATAGAAAAATGGATTTTTCGAACCCGTGGGATTGATTCTGGTGGCTACTTTGATGATAGCAATTTAAGGAACACGACTGTAGGTTAATATGACAAAAATTTGGGGTCGTTGTCTCTCAGAAATTTACCAAAATGTTTATCATCTATACTACTAAAATTATAAAATTATATAAAATTATAGACCCCCTTTTTTAAGCGCGCATCACAAAACACAGATAAAAAATTTAATAATAGATATCCACAGTAAATATTTTTAATGTGCAACATCAACTGCATGTAACCTTATACATATTGAAGTACGAACTACAGCTATAGACTTCCGTCACGTGAAGCAAGCAAACAATTCGTTCTTGTTTAAATTCAGCCGGCTCAAATAAAAAAACCCCGATTGGAATCGAAGTGATTTTCACCAGACATGTCTGGTAGGTCCTACGAATTTTGTTTTCACTGTGATCAGACCTAATATGACATTAAACTGAAGTTACGCTTTCACTGATTACAATGCCGTCTAATTTAATAATTGCCAGTTAGATAGGCGTACGTTTGTTTTGTACCTCTCACGGGTTTTCCTTCATCGGAAATAAATGTTTAAATGTAAAGGAGGACCGTATCCGGTACAAATTTGCGGACGTAATTAATCGTTAATTGCTCATTAATTAAAACAATAATCGATATAAAAATTAAATATTTTGCATACGCAACATTAACTGCATGTGACCTTATATGGGTTAATACTGCGCTATTTCTCTGTGTTTTTTAATGCGCGCTTAAAAAGGGGGTCTATAATTTTAATAGTATAGATGGTGGTATAAAGTGTTTTCGATGGTTTGATTTTTGTTAAATGAACTTGGTGCATTGGTAGATAAACCAAATGATTCTTTTTTTAGTGAATTCAATAATTACTAAGGTCATGTTTTTACCGATTCATCAACTTTTTACATAAACTCTTGATTGTGTAAATAGTAAATAGTGTATAAAAATAAAGGTGTTTTCGATAACTAATGTTACCTAGTACTCAAAACTTTTAGGCACTATAGGGTGAAATACTTTATTTATTTGAATGAAAGAAAGATTTGATTAAAGTAAGAGTAACCTTTTTATAATGTGAGTAGGAGACCATTGTCTGTACTCTATACGTTAGTATTAAGTCTTAAAAACAGAGATAAAGACGTAGACAGATTAATTCTTGTCTTGACAAATATATGTCAGGTAAATTGCACAAATACTATCCAGAGCATCTTAAATTAAAATACTTGAAAGGCCATTTGAAATGTGATATACTTTTCTTGTGATTATTTTTATGATAATAATATTTCATGGTAAACTCTTAATGTTCAAGTAATGACACTAAGAAAAACATAGTACATGGCTAGCGAAATGTGCAGACTTAAAATCAATTTAGGTTTAAAGTAAAAAATTACTAGAACTGATGAAATCTCTCGCCATGGGTGAAAGGGCAAAATCAGTTAAGTGTAGAAAAGTGGATACAGGGAATGTGGCGTTTGTAAAAGGTCGAACAATTAACTGCACAGTTAAAATTTATCGCCCTTAAAACAAAAAAGTATTAAAAACAACATAATGCGGTTATAAAAAGTATTATGTTATTCCAGTCGTTTCGTCATCAAAGGCGTTTAAAAAACCAAACAAATTGGAATTTATTGGTTAAATACTAAGAGGGTATATTAACGTGGATTGATAATACCATTTATACTATTTTAGAGCCATACTTGTTTTCTTCTTATTCCCGCACCTTAAACACTTACGTAAAATAAGCAGTGTGATTTATTCTACTATCACATTTTCAAAGATGTTTCATAAAATCTTTAAATAATAAATATTCACACAAAAAACCTACAATAAACTCTCCTCGACAGATAGGAAATGTCTGTTAAATTAATACAGTTCGAATTAATTTAAATATGTTTCTCTTATTTTGACGTAATATTTCAACCGATTGACCGGTGTGGAAAATATAGTTCTCGTCATTAGTGAATTTGTTGTTCTCAGCAGTTGATTGGTTTAAAATAATAATGTCATAATAAGAACTCTTGACGTCATAAACAAAACAAATTCCATTTACCGTGTATTCAAGTCGTCAACGTAAAATTGGGGTTGGGAGAATTTGTACTTCATTTCGCAAATTTACTATTTTTGTAAATTGGAGAAACAGAATCTTACATTAGTACACTTGGATTAGTGGATTTCTCCAATCTCGATGGTTAAATTATGGAAATTTTACTATCTCGATTGGAGAAATCTGATAATCCACTCGTACCAATGTAAGATCCTAGTTATATCACACAGATATGTTGTTGCGCTTGTTGTTAATTGCAGCCAGGCGTCACCAGCCTTATCTCGTCGTGGTATGTGATGCCCTTTTGTAGTATTGAAGTTAGGCGAGATTTGGCCATCTCGTACGTTTTACCATATATCCCGATGTTAAATTTATGTAAGAGGTTTAAATAACACCTCACTACAACCTCATGTATCTGAAATGCTTTATTGACTTTTGCTGAAAATTACTGGTCTGTGTAAATTAGAATTGTTGTAAACAAATCAATTACGAGAACCTTATATGTAAAGTTCAACCGATATAAACCCTGTTTACATTTATGTCTTTGACTGACGCAGCTCGCAGAAGAGTGTCTGTATTTTAAGCTTCTTGGTGGTTTCTCAGTGAAAGTAGAAACCTTAGCGTAACGTCTAAATTAACTAGTTATAGTAATATAGTGACACCCTATTCTGTTTGTAGCGTTTTTCGTCGAGTTGGTCTAGACTCGTCGGGAGTTAACTTTGTCAGTTGGATGATTTTTGCTCTCCCAGGATCGATTATTTGTCTTGTATTAGTGTGGATATGGTTGATGATCTGGTTTCTCGGATGGAGGTATGTTTCTAAGCTATTTGCTTAAAAACGTAAATAATGTAATGATTAAGAAATGCAAAATACGTGTACATGTGTAATATTATAAAGTACAATTGTATGAAAAGACCTAGAATGCATTATATTGTTAACTCTTCTTGTATAAGTCACAATTCGTAAAATTTCAACGCATGGTTATTGAAAACTACAACAGTATTGAATTTTGTGTTTTGTCATTTACAGTTCTTAAATTAAAAAAAATCGACTATTTTTTAATGCTACTTAAACATTTTTTTTAATTTTATTTTTAAGAGAGTTGTTTTGTTCTAAAGTCAAAGAAGACGAAGGCGCAACTAAAGTGATACGAGAGTCATATGAAAAGCTGGGATCAATGTCGTATGAAAATGTTATTTATTTTTTATTAAATGACCAGGTATATTCTGGCGAAAACAAGACTAGTTTCATTGACCTGCTTTGTATTACTCTTGTGCAACTGTCTACAGGTTGAGATGTTACCACACTTCAACATACTGTTCTGACTCCGATTCGCACAGTCCTTACCTTTCTCAATATTGCTTGATGTGAAGAATCAGCAATGTTATACTGTTATATTTGGCTTAACCCTAATGGGTCACTCTGGGAAAATTTACATATTAAGCCGGGGATGAAATCGACTTCCGTTTGTTTGAAATATATGGTTTTTCACATAAGCTTTACTTGTCTATACTCTTTATTGTTTGAAAGTAAAACGATATATCGATGTGGCCATTGAAGGGTGTTACAGAAAAATATAACATAGATATATTATTTATATAGTTTTTTCTTTTACTTTTGAGGAAATCAAAATTTTTAAATAACGTCTTAAGATTTAGTAAGATTTATGTTGTGAAATGATGTTTTAAGCAGTCACTAATAATCTTTTTTAGATTTGCAGAAATAGTTGTTCTTGTTCATTTTATCTTGTTGATTATTCTATGGTTTAGCCGCGAGCCTCCATATGTCAATGGATGGGGATCCTGGTTTAAAACAGGGTACTTAAAGCATTAGCTTCTCTGTCTGGTTTATGATAATTGCTTTTACGTTTTGTTGTTTTATGTAATACACCCATTTAACCGTAATTTTCATAACTGATTATCTAGGCAATATTCAAATTAATATAACGGACACGTATTTGCACTTAAAAACAAAGAAATCAACTAAAAGCATGGAAATGAAAACAAACATAAAACAACAAACACAATTACCGCGGGATCAAACACTATGTTACAAAATTCAATAAGAAAAATAAATCAAACATTTGATTTAATTGTAGCGTTAAAGTTGTTCGCTCTTTCCGATTTGATGCAATGCAATTTAAGTTGAACGAATTCCTATACTAAAATACATTTATTGTAATTTTGCAGATATATGACAGATTCGTTTTCCGCAATTATAATTGTAACATCGATGTTTGTTTTTCCATCTGTTAGACCAGCCGTTCTATGTTTCCGAAAAACAAAAGGTTTGTTTTAATTAGGTAGTTGGTATGTGTAATTGGTGTTATGTATTATTTTATATTTAAAAATGTGCATCATATTACATAGTTAGAAATTTTACTTTAAACGCTACAAATAAATCAAATGTTTGATTTTTTTAAATATGTTTTTTCGATTTTTTCGCAAACAACCATGATGGTTTAGTTTATCTGTTGTTTTAGCCGCATTAAATTGTGTGAAGCGCTATTACATGTTAAACTTATATTATATGAAATAAGATATTGTAAATACTAGTTTAGTTTTAGTTTCTAATTAGAAAGTCATTTACATAACGTGGTTAAATAGAAACTATTACACTTTCGTTAAGATTATTTATAATAATTTTGCAAGAATCCTTCAGATGCTTTTTGTATTTACTAAAGGATTTCCAAAAGATGAAAGACCTCATAAGTCCGTACCACCAATTCTAGACTGGGATACAGTAGAAAAACAGTTCCCATGGGGAGTATTGTTATTAATAGGAGGAGGTTTCGCGTTAGCAGATGCCTGTGAGGTAAATAAAAGATTACAAAATGATATTCCTGAATTCATATTAGCCGTCTATACCCAACAAATGAGACAAAACGACAATCATAAATGCCCATGCTTTGTTTCTTTAAAAAATTGTCAACTAATTTAATGAGAGTTTGAGTCTCACTGCAGGCATGGTGTACTCGACTCCGATCTTCATTGACAAAAATTGCCAGTTTTCTTAGCGCAGGTCTGGTGTTTTCTCCTGGTACTCCGGCTTCCTCCCCTAAGAAAAACTCACGCCATAATATAGCTGAAAAATTAATGAAACTAAGTTTTAACTTATTTAAAAATGTAATTGTAAAAATCACATATGAAATATTTATATCTGCGTTTATGATTGTTTCGATAGCTGACTAAATTTTATCTTTAAAACCGCATTTGCGCTGAGCTCACTATTACTAAATTGCTTTTATTTGTCATGTAAAAGGAGATAATACATGTCATCTCTGTCGGTTATGTGCATATGCGCTAATAAAATACGAGTCAAAATACTAATTATTAGTGTTAACGGAATTTCGTTGCTATTTATGTTTCTTTCCTTTAGAAATCTGGTTTGTCAGCGTGGATTGGCTCAGGGTTAGATTCGTTAAAAGATCTAGACACGTGGGTGATGGTTTTACTTCTGACAACTATTGTTGCTGCAACGACTGAAGTCACCAGTAACACAGCCACAATTACCTTACTTTTACCTATTCTTGCTGATCTGGTGTGTAACATAAACTTCTCGTTAATCATTATGTTGGTTGTTATATGCACAAGATAGAATTTGACTTCCATTATTTCATGTTAAACTTGTTGAAAAGTTAAGAAAGGGATCTTCTGGGGGGTGCGTTTTCTTCTGGGTATGAAAACTTAAAAATGGTCTAATGCGGTCTATTGCAATCAACAAATTTCTGCTCTTCTTTTTGTTACGTCAAATTAAATTTACAATCCGAGATTTTTGGTAATACTTAAAAATGTCAAACTTGTTAACGTAGTATATAATCCAAAACTTAACTCGCTGACAAAGACAAAAGTACTTTAGTCTGACCACTCATACACCAATTACATAGAATAAATGTAATAAAAACAAACGTAGAAGAATAAGACAAAAATTAAAAATAAAATTGAAGATTGCATAAATCAAGAAATAAATCAACCATAGCAGAATTATCTTTACAAGTTTTTAATAAGAAAAATCAGAAACAGTGTACTTATCACATAATTAACTGTTGCTTCATTTTCAAACTCTAAACATTGTTAATTTAACGCGTATCGCATATCTCTAATTAGGATATAGGATAATAAACAGTTGAACTATCTTACTGAACATTATTGAATTGATAAAATTGTTTATAGGCTTTACGTTTAGAACTGAATCCGTTATATTTAATGCTGCCATGTGCCATTGCAACTTCGTTCGCATTTATGTTGCCAGTCGCCACACCACCGAATGCTATCGTATTTGCAACGGGATATATTACGGTAAAGGATATGGTATGTAACTGTTTAAAATCAATTTCGATATACATGAAATATTTATAATGAAATGCATATAAAGACATGTACTTAACAGGTTGTATTGTGGACATGTAAATGTTGGTGCTTTGTGTTGAAGACAGATTCTGTTCACGAGATGCATTATATAGGTTGTCGGATCATAGAGTGAATTAAACATAATGTTGCCATATTGTAGTGCTATGTCAATAAATTCTTCCCGCCGCATTATAAGGAAATATACTGCACGCCGTTTGGATGTTATTGATCAAAATATAAAATTCCTACATTTATAACACGGCACTGAAATGTATAGACATATAACAAACGTTGGTTTTAAAATAAAAAAGCACTAACGTCTTCAATGTTCAGATTACAAAGCACATTCTTTCCTTCACAAACGTCGGTGGTTTACAATGTATCTTATAGAAGGTACAGGGTCTCTGTCGAAAACTGAACGAAGATGTCATTATATGAAAAAATACTGTTTTCTGTCAAACTTGATGTAACACGACTGATCGCATGGGATATGAGATCAATCTTCCGTATAGGCACCTTTTTCAAAACTGAGAAGATTTGATACGAACAATTTACACCGCTTTCTGTACATTTCCTTATCAGAAGTCTGAAAAAAACAGACGAAAACGACTTGAACAAGTCCATAATAACAAGTTCACAATATGTTGTATTCTTTTTTTCAGTTTCTAGGTTTAAACTTTAGCAGGAGTTGATTCCACAAAATATATTTATATTTTGCTGGACAGACTTAACACTGTTATTTAACACCATTTGGGAATTCGTGCAACCGGACGAAACGAAAACATCCTTATCACTGCACATAGGGTGGATGTGAATGTACAACTGCCATAACTATGCTTTAAGTATAGTAAAGAAGCAATACAGAAGCTATAATTTCTTTCAAACAGAAAATGTATGATTGTCCCTTTACAGATAAGTTTATACAAATTAAACAATATTACAGTAAGTATTATCTGTTTTTTAAATTGCTTTGCTAGATTTGTTTGTTTTGTAGGCATGCGCTGGATTGATGGTTAACGTCATATGTATCGTGGTATTAAACTTGGCAGCTAATACATGGGGAATGGCATATTTCAACCTGGACGTCGTACCACCAGAGTTCTTGCATGCACACAACAAGACTGGCAATGCCACCATATTTTCCCCGAAATCTGCTTACAAAAATAGTTCATTGTTCGTAATATAATTTCATTATTCTAGATCTGAGTTTGGTTTTTCAAATATTTAATAGTTTTACTAACAATGACTCACAATACGCAATCCTTAAATTTGTTGTGCCGACTTGTAGATGTACCATCATGTTCTTAGCATTGTTTTGCTGTATGTTTACTCGTGTGCATTCTATTTTCTTTGTTTTCTACTCCTGTGTATCTAGACACAGATAGACCTAGTTCGTTGATTGACGATTAATGTTTCAAATCTTGCCATTTATGTATTACATTCCATTCGAATCTTTCTATATTTAATATTTAAAAATTATTTTTAATTATATACATTACATTTTATCTGGGACTAGTATTCAATATGATAGGTTCCTGATTTTATTGGTTTTATACCTTAACGAAGACTTGAGGTACTGTTGATAAAAGTCGCTGCTGATTGAAATTTGCCATGTTCTTTCATTAAGTAATATTTGTATTTAATCGCTTGTTTATTTTCTGTTAAATTATGCACACATATGTTGGTTCTGTTTATTATGTTTTATATCTTGTAGTGTAATTTGTTTCAGAATGACAGTATTTTGTTATAGGATAAAAAGATAGGGACTGGAAACTCGGTCAAGTAATTTCATCTCGGCCTCTTAAAATTGGTATGCAATTGTTCAAAAACAGGAGACAGTGGTTGACATGCTTGTTTGTTGTGTTATTCTACGGCTTTTGATCATTAGTTTTAATGTTTTGACGTCAGCTTTTGTTCTATTAATTTAATGTTATTTGTTCCTCTCTACCTGTTGTTTGTAAGGGTTTTACCAACAGCGATTAATTTGCTTGATACCAATTACGTTTGGGTTATTGCAGGATCTAAATATTTTTTAAGTTTTAAACATACAAAAAAATTGCAATTCATTTTGTATAAATACATTAATCTATGTTCTGTTGTTTAAAATAAATTGCATTGTAGTTTAACCCGACTTTTTGTGTGTTGATAGACAATGTACCTACATTATGGTAGGGGCCTCGGTGGCCGAGTGGTCAAGGTAGTTCGTTTACTATTGATCACGTGGTCTGTCAACACTGAGATTGCGGGTTCGATTCTCACTGCAGGCAGGGTGTACTCGACTCCAATCTTAATTGACAAGGATTGCCAGTTTTCCTACCGTAGGTCGGGGGTTCTCTCCGGGTACTCCGGCTTCCTCCCCCAATAAAAACTGGACGCCATGAAATAGCTGAAAAATTGCTGAAAGTGGCGTTAAAACACCATTCAAACAAACAAACAAATACATTATGGTACTACGCGTGCTTACATTAGATTCTAAACGTTATTAAAAATTTAATTTAGGCATGCTATATATTAAGAACAAGAAGTGTGTTATACATGTACATGCTTTTATGTGTTTGTTTTTGTAGTAAACAAACAGTAGGGCTAATTAATTGTCGGTTGTTAACTTCCGGTATTTGTAGTTCGTGTCTTGTATTTTTCTAATTGTGATACCAAGTAAAATATTAAATCTCAGGTGCCGTCAATATTATCCAGACGCTTTAATTGCATTTGTGCGTCTAGATTCATCTCTATATTGAATTCGTTATCATAAAATATGGCGTAAGTGTTTGAATGGATGATATTTTTATTGTCTAAAAATACTTCCGCTGATAAGAAGAATTGTATAAAGTTTTTACCGAAGTTAATAATTGAATATCAGTTAATTAATCAATTGTTATGCACAGTCAAGAGAAAAGCGCAACGTGACGGTATTGTATAAGTCTTGACATTTTTTCATGGTTTTCCTGCTCTAAAAATACGGCCCTTAAAATAGAATGATTATTTTTTCTCTACCAGTTGGTAGCGAAATTACAACAACATGGTGATGCGTCTGGGTGATCTAGACTAGTGCCGATGTCGTATCAGCTCCGTTCCATTCTCCGTAACACTACGCTGAGGATATCATCTCTGCTCTACAAGCTTGAGCATTCCATGAACGAAGAATTTTCAGTCTTGCACATTAATTTTTTTACCACATTTAGAAACGTATATAAGGTTTACAAATCTGTTTTAATAAACATTAAAACGTTGGTTATCTATGTTTATAGTTTGGTTAGACTATATCAGTGTATACCATAAGAATTAATTACCAATTAAATTGTGCAAGCAATACGTCGTTTTCAAGATAGGTAGTTAGATGTATCATATCACGTGATTAATGGTATCACATGATTTAGTTTAGGGCACTTTCCTCAATGTACCGTCTATAAACATAATGTGAACGTCATAAAACGGAAAAAAAACTTGACCTCTTGCTATAAATTTAATGTTTAGTGTTGGCTTTGCACTCCGGAATAACACAGCACATGATTGGTTTTGCATCGTCTTTCTTATTCCGTCCCATTTCGTATCAAGCGTTGCCGTTTTAAACTAAAAGTGCCCTAAATTTTTTATGACGTCAGGTGATCAGTATTACAATTTCAACCTCCTTTAACGAGAGCGATTATATCTTGAAAACGACGTATTGATCCATTAGGTTTTTGCTTTTTTATTGGTTTAGTTATCATATGTGTCATATGTTCGATCTTTTCTTATTATCTCTTAATGATATATAATTGTTTTCAGCTACGATAGCCATTTATCGCTTTTCAAGTAAAAAGCCATACTCTACAATATAGTTCATGTTGTAAGTGATATAATGGCTAATTAAATATTAAAGAAAATATTTCATTTACAGGTTTTCGTATTTGTTTAATCCTTCAAGCTTTAAAGTACATTTTTGTTGTCCTGATCTAATAAGGAGTAGTTAAGATGTACAAAATGGTATATTAATGCGATCTTGACCTCTCAAATCCTCGCTTGATATGATCAGAAAGAATTAATCATTTTTATTTTATTTCTTGGATTATTTTATGATTTATATGGTATGGTTCGTCTTTTAGTAATGCATTCTTATCTTTACATAATAAAATGTATATATTTGTGTTTCTTTTATTAATTAGTTAGATAATTTGATAATAAAGGCAATTTTTAGATATTTTACGTTATATTACGTAACGTATAAGTAGGAAGACTTGTTTGGTTCAATTTTATCATATTTATTTTGTTTTGTTTGGATTATTTTACGGTCTTTAGGTCGAGCTTCATATCTGTTTTTTGCATTCGTGTCATTACATAAAACTGTAGTTGATAATAAATTTGACTTGATCGATAATAATCAATTTTATTTTTTGGGTTATTTCACAATTAATAGGGTACTTAAGATTTGTATTTTGTATGCAGTTTCTAATGTCAAGTTAAGTAGATTTTAATGAAAGTCGGTGACATATATAATAACAAACATAAGCTCTGTAGAGCTTTTAAAACCGACATAAATAACAATTTTGAAACCCACAGTCCAAAAAATAAACCGAGGAAGTTCCACTCAGGACACTTAAATCTACCTCCACACCATTTTTTTTGCAATCGGAGCACGTAAAATTTCATCGAGATCGGACAACGCTGACAGTTAACGCGACGTCGGAAAAACATTCAAAGGTAGCGTTTCACTCGAAATGCTAAAATCTGCCTCCATACCAAATTTCGTTGAAATCGGACCACGCGAAATTTTTTTTCCATTTTTAGGTGTGTGTCGTCAAGTGGCGGCCATTTTTAAATGGCGGCCAAAATAAAAAATCTTACTATCAACTGCACCCCTCCATATCTACAACTGTGCTTAGATTCATTTGATTCTATTAAGGCGTCTCTGAGAAATGTGTCAGACAAGTTCACGATCTAGAAAAAGTGGAAACAGAAATAATAATAAGAAACGGTGCAAAAACAATAAGTCGCCAAAACTTAGTTTTGTGCGTCTTAATAAGACACATTTGTATTATACAAAAAGGGGTATAATAGCAATAACATTAAAGAAACAGTTACTGTGTGTTTCAATGTAATCCGTATATTTAAAAAAAGTTTAGTTCAATCTATATCGTTGTATATTAAGTTAATGACAATTTATCTATTATTCCTTTAATTATAAATCTTGTTTGTAGAAAAAAGTGATATGTTTTTATATTATTCAGTTAAATTAGAAAAAGTTATACTAAAAAACATTTTTATAATAAATTGTTTAAAATAAATGTTATATAGAAACACATTCCTAGCGATGAAAATAAAGTGGAGTTACCTCCCCTTAAGTGCGAATTCATGGTCAGTTGTCGATCGTTTTGAAGACCTGATAAGATTAAATAATTGACAGATGTGTGGCGTGTCAAAAGCTTAACACCTTATTCCAATCAAACCAAACCAGGCGAGCGGGAAACACTAAATGAATGGAAGGAGCATCTCTTCAATCATTTCAAGTCTTAAATACGACATCTACAACTATGCATCTATCGATGTTGCACAACAAAAAGAACAAACACTTTTAAGATATTTTGTTTTTTATTTTCTATTTTTCACAAAACCTACGGCTGCCAAAGTTTGGAAATAATTATCCTAAAATGTATGGGAAAAATATTGCTTTAACGTCGTGTTTCTGTGTTTGTATAAATAATGTCTAACGCCACTTTCAGCAATTTTTCAGCTATATAATAGCGTCCAGTTATTATTGGGGAGTAAGCCGGAGTATCCGCAGAAAACCCCGACCTTCGGTCCTAAAACTTGCAATCCTTGTCAATTATGATTGGAGTCCAGTACACGCTGCCCGCAGTGCATGAGACTCGAACCAACAACCTAAGTTGACAAACGTGATCAATAATACCTTACCTTAACCACTCGGCCACCGAGACCCACACGTCATGTTTGAAAGATGCTACAAATTTCTTTCAATTTTTTAATAACATGTTAAACCTGGGTCATAAATGTTCATGGGTAAATGTTACAAATTGCACGTTTTGCATGTTAACTTTATCAATTAACACCAGTTACCTGTACATGATGGTGTACTGTATCAAGAATGTTAACATGTCCATAAATAAGACAACCATAATCCAATTGAGATAAAACCAACCATCTATATAAATTGAGTCATGTATAGATGAGCGCAAGATAAAATTAATAAAATGTCTAGAGCTTTTAGTGTTTACAATAAAAGGTTAGTCTTCGGTCAAACATCAGACCAATGTAATTACAGCTGTAGTTTCTTTTACAATTTTTTTAGGAGTATATCAAGTTAGTTCGGGGTCTAGCTACATTTGCCTGAGCAATGATTGTGTAGCGATGATAATTGGATAAACTTATTTCTAACTAGTAGTATACGATGTCCATCCATTTTCAGCAATGAAACAAATCACATATTACATTAATGGACGCTAGAGGTTTGGCACGCAATAAAACCTTGTTTAACCCACTATTTCTTTTGAATTGTCTGTAGTAAGTCAGGACCATTGCTGTAGTTACTATTTTTTGGTTGTTGGTTCTAAAGTTTGCCAGTTTCATGGACACATTTGTGAATTGTCTTTTTTGACAGTTTCCTTGGTGTTCAGTATTACAGCGGTTTTTGCAGTGGAGAATTTTAAATCGTACTACACTGCCTCTTGATGATAGGCAAAAATCCGAAAATATGCGAAAATGACTACTAAACTTTAAAAAAAAATACCTAAACGAAGCTCTATCCGTCAGCAAAAAAGTTAAAAAAACTGGTAAAATAATGCGATCATAAAGTTTTTTTTACAATTTATCAAGAAAAGCGGCTATATAGAGAGAGTTATCCGATCAAGATTCGCAAGCTGCAGTTTATGTGGCTAAAATTATGGTTGATATATAGCAAAATGACGAGCTAATTGTATTCATTCGTTTATTTAAAAGAAAATATATTTGACTTTTAAGAAAATTTGAAAAAAGCGTAAAAGTTAATTGTATACTAAATTTTGACTTTATAGAAAGCAAAATTTTCCGAGACGTGATTAATTAACAGTCTTTAATTAAAATGGAATGACGAACACGTCGTGTGCAAGTTTGTTTATTTGAATCGTGTTTAACGCTACTACCAGCAATTTTTCAGCTATATGGCTCTAGTTTTTAATGGGGTGGGAGGCCGGAGTATCCAGAGAAAACCCCCGACCTTCGTTAGTAAACTGGCAATCTTGAGAAATAGTGGTACATGTATATCGTGTTTTCAGAAATAGATCAAGGCAATGGGTGTATAATATTTTAACATTTTTTTTTCATCTTGTGTTAAGGGCATAAAAATCGTGACGTGATTCAATTCAACGTATCAATAAAGGATCTATATTGTTTTGTTTAGATCTTAGTGTGAAATATTGAAGTAATTGTGTTGACAAATTAAATATATCTATGTTGTTATTTCGTATTAACAACTCCCATAGGCTATGTAAATGTTATTGTCCAATAAATAGGTTGTTTTCTTTTGTCCATTTTGTACACATAAATTTCCTTTCTAGACAACAATTGTTTGCAAGTAAGCACACCGAAGTTCTGTCAACATCCGTTCCGAACCCCAAAGCGAAACTGCATTAACAGACAACTCCCATTTCTACAAAACTGACTATGGAACACCTAAGTCATAGACCTGACGTTTTATGTAAGTAGCTCTGGATACGATCAATAAATTCTGAACAATCCAATCATAATTTGGATAAGTGAATAACTGCATTATGCTCTTTCATAGCATTATCTTGTACATGTACGTTCATAGGTTAACGGAAGATTAACTGGACTAGAAGTGAATCAGTATATTCCGATGTTGGACGTTGTAACCTTAAAAATCGTTAAAATTATCAAGTACAAAAAACTTTTAATATTTTTCATAATAATAATAATAAAAATAAAAATAATAATAATAATAATAATAATAATAATAATAATAATAATAATAATTTGAAAATGATTACCTCTTGGATTTTTCGCTGTGGCTACGTGTTATAGTATTACTGCGGGCAGGTGTGACTTAATTGAAAAGCCAGATTTCCTACAGAAGGCCGGCTTTTGTCCGGTACTCCAGTTTTCCTCCCTCAAATAAAAACTGGATGCCACGATATAAATTGATAACTTTGCGTTAAATACCATTCAAATAAACAAAAATTAAACTCATAAAACCTAGTTCAGAAAGCGACAGACCTTCCCTTATTGTTCATTTTTTTCAAAATTTTTTTATATCTGGAAGGACCCTTCTGCCTACCTTGTAGCCGAGAACTGCCAAGATTTGTTCTCTTTTTCGTTGTCGCTATTGCTCCTTGTATTCTGTGAGTAAATGGGTGTCACCATACCGCACGTGTTATTACTGTTTTTTAAAATTGATTATTAATTATCTGTTTAAAAAAAAACCTCAAATATATTCCCAAAAGTTTATATTATTTATCGTTTTTGAGTCAGTGTCTCATGCATTCGCTGTGTTGGTATTTGTTGATTGATTGATTGATATATTGATTGATTGATTGATTGATTGATTGACGGCCATCGAGCAATATGTCGGATATATTTAATAAGGGAATATGTTTACAAGCAATAAATCAACGTGAAAATGAATACGCATATTGGTAGGGGCGGAGAATTTAGCCCTTTGTAAGGGGCTCTGTGGGTTTGTGTTGTCAGTGGTTCACCAGAAATTATCACTAACGTAAAAGCATGTGAGATAAAAATTTGCCAAAAAACCAAGTTCTTTTATACTTTCTAATACATAATTTTTTCTAATGACATCTACCTTGAATAATTTTTTAAACAATAACAATTTTTCAAATTTAATAAATTTTCAATACAGATATACATAAATTCCATTATAGCATACAATATATAACGGTACATAAAGATGGCAGTTACGTGAGTCTATTTGTTCGATATAATATCAACCAAAACATGTAAAAGGGCCATGCGTGCTTTTGGCTATAAATAAAGTTAT
The DNA here is from genome assembly GCA_944474755.1 of Limnoperna fortunei. Taxonomy (NCBI): domain Eukaryota; kingdom Metazoa; phylum Mollusca; class Bivalvia; order Mytilida; family Modiolidae; genus Limnoperna; species Limnoperna fortunei. The sequence goes on from OX104120.1 coordinate 47,982,267, forward strand.
ACGACAACCAATTGATGAAATAAACTTTATAATGCGTTTTGTTCGTCATTTCGTTAAACTTGCAAATGACTTTCCCTCAAACAGACCACAATAGTAAATACGTACATAAAACGATTCTAAAATTTTTTAAGTTAGAATCTTTTGACTGTGCAAGTAAATCAAGGTTGACGGGCAACGCCTTGTCGGTAGCAATCAAAAGTATAGACGGAAAATATTCTAGTATATATCCAATAGACGAGTAACAATCTATTACAGATTTAAATTTTAAACTTTGTTGACTATAATCAGTAATAGAAAATATTTCATGAAATTATTTTCTCCTAAATTAAACAAACTGTGCCAAATATGACCCACAAAAGGATGAAAGTAAGAGGCGTTACTAATTGCATTATGTTGGAAAATATTGGCAATATTCGAAAAATTTATGTGTTCCCTATTCACTTTCTCTGTTTGGACTAACAAAAGATAATGACTATTAATTAAACATATAGTGCAGACTGGAAAGCCATTGACTTTTATAACATATGATACTAGTATATACGTGCATCGCCCATTATTTGGATCACTTGATCACGTGACCTTCTAACTTCGTGTTGTTACGAATATATTTTGGTATATGCACTATTTCAACTGTGACCGGATCGTGTCATGTCATCAATCGGTTTATTTAATCACTAAAAACGAGTTGATGTGAAAACAAATGCATATTTTCAATTCACATTTTAGAGAAGAAACATGTCAGGAACTTACAGGAAGAATGAATTGAGGAGCACAATAGATCGTAAGTCTTACGGGGTTGTAGTATTACTTTTGCGACGTTGCTTTGCAGTAAATAGCTAGTAATATTATATCATAATTAAGCATATAAAAACAAAAGATACCAACAGAGATGCCCAGATGTCCTACGCTAGGGGATATGAAAGGTGGGGAGGGGGTTTTCAGGTCATTATAAGGAAAGACTGGACGCTGGCCACAATTGGCGACGTGTTCGGAGAATACCACGCTAATTACACGACAAACAAATCCCTGTGTAGATTTTCAAATAAAATTCAGCCGTACAGAAGGCTGAATTCTCCGTCACTACCAAATAGTCCATACTTTTATAGGTATTTTCCCCCTTTTTTCCTCGTTGATTACCGTTACCAATATTGTATGGGTTTTAATAAAAGATATATTTACAAAGTTGAAACCAACAAAAAGTGTACTTTGCCGTTTTTTATACTGGCATTCAGCAACGTGTTGTCTTTCAAAAAATTATAATCTTAAGTTACTATCCCTGTACATAAAACATAACCTTCGGGATCTTAATTCGGACGTTCGGATTCTTCATTGTCATGGATTATTTCGTTATATAAATTGCATTAACTAGACAACGTTTATTGTTTTTTGCTTCTTTGTTTGAATGGTGTATAACTTTTTCAGCTTTATCAAGGCGTATAGGTTTAATGGGGGAGAAAGCCGGAGTACCCGTGCAAAACCCCGGACCTTCGTTATAAAAATAGCAATCCTTGTTAGTTAAGATTGGATTCGAGTACACCTGCCACAGTGAGACTCTAACCCACAATTTCAGTGTTGACAGACAATGTGATCAATTGTAGACGAACAACAATAACCACTCGGGTTCGGATGTAAATTATTTTCATATCCCCTAGCGTAGGACATCTGGGCATCTCTGTTGGTATCTATTTATTGTGACAAAATGTTTTCATAGTATTTATAATAAAATGACAGTTTCAAGGCTAGGAAAGAAAATAGCTCTTTTCAGTGGCCGTTTTGCGAATTTACTTTTTTACGAATATCCAGTCAGTAATTGTTTTAATATACCGAAAGACAGAAAGAAAAGACAGAAAGTGGAGGCAATAATTGCTAACAAATAAAAAAAAATTTACCAGCAAGGTGGTTTAAAAATAATTTGAAAGTTAACATGTTTAATAACAAACACAACAATGATACACCAATTAACAACTCACTTTGCCCGTCAATAGTTCGTTGCCGGGCAATAGTTCTGCAAACTATTGACTGACCAAACAGAAAAATGATTAACAATTCACTTAGCCATTCAATAGTTCGTCACCGGGCAATAGTTCTGAAAACTATTTACTACCCGAAAATAACAAATGTATTGTAGATTTAAATTCTATTTAATTTATAAACTGAAGTATAAGAAAATACTTCATCGACTAACAATGGTATATAAGTCCTAATATGATTAAAACCGCCAATACATTGCCTTGTAAGCTAATATGACGTATTAAAATTGTCAAATTTTCCAATACCATATGTACCACCTGATCGTGCAATGTTTCGTTTATAGCATAGTTTACTGTATAGTGCATCGTTTCCTACACTGTAATTGCATGGGTTTAATAGTTCTAATACGTAAATATTGTTTATTAAGTTATGTGTAGTATTTCAATACTGAAATACTTACATATAGATCTATATTTATTTATAGGAAATTAGACTCAACTGATAACGACTCACAATCATTTGAGTAAATTTTAGGCTTCAACTTTTTTTCAACTTAATTGATCAATAAAAATTGCCGAAAACGTCTACTTGAAAAAAAAATCGCTATTTGAAATAAAAATCGCACTCTAAAATGAGTACTTAAACCTTGAATATTCATGTCTACGTGTTTTACTATGCTTCTATACACTAATTATTTAATTCATATACAATCTAGATAGTGTACAAGAGCTTTTATTGAGCATGCACGAACTTCACACAGATCCAATAATGTTTGTTGGTTAAATTATTGGATATAGACGACTTTGGATGGGTTTACGCTGTACACTAAACATATCCCCCTATCTTGCTTCTATTTAATGTGCCTGTCTTATACTAATTATAATACAGCTGCGGTTTTCTAAAAACAATATCAATATCATTAAAAAAATTATGTATCTGAGTTCAAACATTACACAAGGCCATTTTGTGCCGTGGTTAAATGGATTCAACAAAAATTTTAATCGACTATCATTATACGTCTACTTTATCTGTTTGTAAATTAAAATATTCATAAGTTCATGTATACTGGTATATGTGTATCCATTTAAATCGATGAATATCATTACTGACACCTACATGACATTAAACGTCATTTAACTGTAATTACATAAGCCTTTAAAAAATTGAAGTAACGACATTTTAAATATGAAATCATTTTTGCTTTCTTATCTAGTATCAGTTGATAAATAAGAGTACATCACGACGGCAGAATTGTCATGTGTTGTGTAGTAGTTAATTTGTAGCTATCATCCATAACACGGATTCAAATTTTTTCAACTTCTTATACACCCACTTAATAAGGAGTTTAAGACACTTGTCCACTGAAAATAATTTATTATTGAGTTTTATTTTTGCCATATATTATAAGTTATATACGTTCATATCCGTAGATATGAAGACTTTAACACCTGAAGTGCCCCAAGTACGCACTGAGGCGAAGCCGAAGGTGTACAGGGGTGCTGAAGGTGTTCAAGGAAGTTTGATTGAAATTTGATAAAAATGAGGCTTTTTACAGGGTGTAGGGTACTATCTTTGGTAGAACTCTACAGTTCTTGAAAAAGAATAGTTTTTTGTTGGATTCAAACAGATGTTTAAGAAATACATTTTGGCACTAAATGTCTTGCAGGGACGTCATAATAGTGTGACGTCGTTGTTTGTCACACTGCGTATCTTTTGTTTCTTTTTCTGTTAAAAATAAAACACATTTGGACCTTTTGTTAAAGATTTCATCATCCTATGTATATGACACAAACCGATTACCATTTAAAATATAAACGCATCTTAAGTACTTTTGTGCAACTAACGGTTAGCAACACCCGGGACGTGTATTGTAACTTGACGTCGCAATATGGGAAAACTTAATATACCAATCTAGCGCTTAAATCGAGAGTATTAAATCATTACAGAGGAGGTCAGAGAGAACCGCCTAACTTGGACAAGTACTGACAAACTTGAATGTGAATCGAGTGTACCGTTTGTTTTTACCTCAGCAATGATAAGATAAAGAAGTATTTATATAAGTTAATAAAACATCTTGGGTGTTCACTCACCCCGAATAATAACAATTAAATCATGTGAAACATGGTATTTCCTCAGAATCAACAAAACGAAAAAGAAAATCACATTTTCCAGTACCAATCATCAAAACTTCCTTTAACAGTTAAACGAATTGTTACATATTATACAAGTATAACTCAAATTATTTTCAATAACGTCTTCAAATAGAGAAGGGCTTTGATTATTTAAGAACCCACTCTGAATATTTTCAGGTATATCATGGCGTCCAGCTTTAAATGTATGATGCAGAAAACCAGCTGTCCCCGTGTCCCCACTTCGAGCACAGAAGGATGTTTGTTACGCTCACTTATTTACATTTCTTGTATAAACTAATCATTGTTAATTGTGGATGGTGATAAGATACTTTTATGGAATACATCAAATCACCTTTATACAAGATCCCCGATTAGGGATTGAATCCATTTTGATACTTTATGTAAGATATCCTTGGGAATACATCATATAACAAACATTTTATGAAAGATTAGTTATTAAATTCCATATCTTTTATTACTTCCTAGATGAAATCAGGAAAACGAGTAAGTACAAGTCGAGCACGCACACGACTTTAAAAAGAATAAATGTAGTAAAGATATAGAGAAAGATTAATTAATTGCTCAGTATTTGTATTATTTCTTCATAGAACAAACGGAGCCTCGGTGGTCGAGTGGTTAAGGTAGTTCGTCTACTATTAGTTACACGGTCTGTCTCATGCGGGTAGAGTGCGCTAGACTCCAATCTTAACTGACAAGGATTGCTAGTTTTTCTACCGAAGGTCGAGGGTTTTCTCCTGGTACAACTACTCCCAATTGCTGGAAGTGGCGTTAAACACCATTCAAACAACAACCAATCTTGAATTCACAGAACTATAAATCTTATCAGTAAATACTCTCATACGTTTGGTTGAAAACACTTCGAAAAATATTTTTATTTCTATACACGCTAACCATTAGAAACAAGATGGCAAAATAATCTTTTGCTAAATAAACGCATCGTTTGCTTAAAAAGTATTAAAATTAAATGCAATTTTGAAATTTAAAAAGAATTACAAGGATTAAAAACGGTTGTAAAGGGATTTTTTTTATGTATTAACAAGATTGTCACTCATATACACTTCTTAGAAGTTGAAAGTGCTTCGGACTTCAACATCTATTTGTTTATGAGGGAATTATGTATATGGTCAAGTACTTCATGCAGGAAGTTGTTATTAAGTCGCTTTCCATTTTTTCTAGATCGTGAACTTGTCCGACACATTTCTCAGAGACGTCTTAAAAGAATCAAATAAAACTTGGCACAGTTGTAGATCGACATGTGGAGGGGTGCAGTCAATAGTCAAATTTTCTATAATGGCTGCAATTTCAAAATAGCCGCCACTTGACGACACCCACCCCAAAAATGGCAAAAATTTTCCCGTATTCCGATCTGAACGAAATTTGTTATGTAGGTAGATTTTAGTATTTCGAGTTCAACGCTACCTTTAAAACTTTTAACCGACGTCAAGTTTCAAAATGGAGGCGAAAAACGTGTATAATTTTCAACATTATCCGATCTTGATGAACTTTAACTCGCTCCGATTGCAACAAAATTTGGTGTAGGTTTTGCCACCAAAAACGCGGCAAATTTACAACGTTGTCCGATTTTAATGAAATTTGATGTGTAGGTTCATTTATTGTCCTGAGTAAAATGCAATACTATTCATAGGGATTTTGGGCGACTTCTGTCTTGGCATCTCAACACATTATTTTTAATTTAATTTTTCTGTTGGTGAAACGTTGTACGAAACGATTTTCAATCAATCAAATAATCCATACACCAAACGATGTTCGCTAACACAAACGAAAAACCATACAATAAACCTATGCAACTGCATGACGTGATACATGTAGTTATATCTACACTTAAATAGATATAATAAGTTATATAAAATTAAGTATAAAAAACAGAACAAAACTGAATTTAATATTCAGCGAACCGTTTTTACATAAAATATATATATATTCATAATACGTGCGACACGTATTATGATGCCATTTTTGTTCATTGAATAAGCCATTCTATATACACGGAAATTCAGCAATCTAATCTCATTCGAAATCATATTTTGTCCATTTGTCCATTTTAACTCCCCCCCCCTATTTTGTGTTTGTTTTAGTTATGTCAGATTACCTGGAAAAAGAACATGTATATAAATAGATGTATTGAAACGATCTGTTTATATCAGTAATATATGAGTAGCAACAACAATGCCGTCCGACCAAAGGCAATATGTTGTAGGCCGTTAAAAACTCCCCAACCAACCTGAATGCAGACTGCTACAAATACAGTTTTATACTGTTTAGATGTCATTAGAATAAAAAAAATATAGAGGGAAGGCAATAAATGTATTATTCTGATATATAGTGCGAGATTTCTATGCCGTCCAACGTCCCACGCGAAAAGAGGTTTGCATTTTGACTGCAGAGGATTCTCGAAATATCCGATATATTGTCATAAACAAAACTAATTTATGTTTAGTAAGTACATGTAATTTTGTATGACACGCAATAAGATGAATGTTAATTTTGATTTTGATTTTGATTTGTTTGAACAGTTATTAAATTGATTCTAATTTAAAAAAAAAACCATTAAATTCTCTATTAATATTCTCTACATACATCCAAATATATTATTTATTACAATATCTACAAATATGTCTCAATTATACTTCTAACAGTGCATAACAATCACAAGACGGGAAAGAAACCGGAAAGAGGTCTAAAGGTAGGTCATAAAAAGTTATAATTTGGAAAAAATTTTTTATGCTAATCTATTGCCTATAGCCATTTAAAATTTTTATTTCCATTCGATTTGTAAATTTAAGCAAATGTTCGTTTTTACTTTATATTGATCTTTTGTTAGGTAATAATTTCTTAATAATAATAATAATAATAATAATAATAATAATAATAATAATAATAATAATAATAATAATAATATTATTATTATTATTATTATTAATATTATTGTAATGATAATTCTGCTAACTCAAGAAATAAGGCATTATATTATTATTATTAGTAGTAGTAGTAGTAGTAGTAGTAGTAGCAGTAGTAGTAGTAGTAGTACATGTACTATTAGTAATAGTAGTACTATAATTATTATAAGTGGTTAGCTGTCATTCATTTGTCTTTATGCTTGATGAATTGACAACGAGTTTTTTTTTTGCTCATCACTTTTAATGTACCGTATAATGACCGATCCTTCAAAGTTGATTATTAACTGAACATTTGATTCGGTGTTCTATGAATTGAATCGCATCTACCTTTAATAGCATCTAATTTGATTTGTTAATGAACTTTAATTGGTTTCATTTACTTATCCTTATTTTTTTATTCTAGTGTTCAATGCTAATAACCACGAAATTTACAATATTAAATATAAATATCAAAAGCAATTATAAAAATAATTGTGATTTACAAAGATTTTGTCATTTTCAAAGAATAAACCAATTTGAAAATTACAAACTATTTTCTTTAAATTTAATATTTATATTTTGCATTGCAGGCGCTTGCATCCGGGTCACTTGCGATAGCCAGATTTCACACTATCTTGGACAAGACTGAGAAACAACTAGAGTTAGAACTTGAAAGGGAAAATAGGGCTCCGCCCCAAACATTGATTGGCAAGTAAGTATATATATATACATCTTCTGTTGGGATTTATAAATTCAGTCAAACAAGAATCAATCAAATTAAACTATTTGCAACACAAAATTAAAAATTAATGGTTTCTTACAGAAAAAATGTTGATTACCCTCATGTTAAATGTAATCGATTATAAGAGTGTTTCCAGACTTTACAATACAGTTATTTATCCTTCGATCATGACATTTGTTGTATAATAAAGGCAGCCTAATACATTTGTGCTTTATTCGGTTAGTGACCGAATAAGGTCACCCGGTGCATTCCTCTCGTCAAGCGATATTAAGTATTCGGTTCGGGTTCACGACATGTTGTCGAAGCAATTAGATGTATTCCTTACATACATTCGAGGGTCCAAAATCGACGGTAGGCGAAAATAGCAGAGGATAATTTGATTGGTTTTCTAAGACAAGGTCATGTCCTTATTCAAATACGCTCAAAAAACCGTTTAACAAAGAAATCGGATAGAATTGGTATTTCGGTTTTCTCAGCGTAAAATTATATTCGCATCGTGTCAAAAATATAGTTATTTGTACTTGTTGCGAATAAGCCGAGAAATGCTATGAAGAGTCTCGCATTTCTATTTGTTTTTAAGGCTTGTACAAATAAATTGTATATTATATTTATATTTTCTGACAATGTACGAATACTGCATAAAACTATGAACAGTTTGTATGATTCCCAAATTATATTCTTATATAGAAAAAAAGTTACACGCTCACACGTTAGTTACGTTACACTGCCCTTGTTTTAAGACAAAGTACTCTGATCTAGCCCTGCAGTGTTTTCTCAATATTTGTATCGGTTTTATCAGAAAACGAATCATATTAAAAATATGGGACCTCGTGACATAGAGAGCAATTTAATAAATCTTAGCATCCACGCGTTAGAGACCCATGTAGGATTTTATCGACATAAAAATAAATAAAAAGTTTTTAAACCCATTGAGACAAATTTTGAAATGTAATTTCGAGTTTGAATTGTTATCAATTTCGTTTTGTATATTAATAAAGTCAAACACACTTCGTCCCATCCCATTGATCAGGATTTTTTTTCTATTTAGCCATTAAAATGTGATCCAGTACGCCTACAAACTACATAATTTTGGATAAAAGTATATTTTCTTGTACACCTCCATATAAACGTTGCGGTTTGTTTCACTTTTATGATAACCAATCAACTTTTATTACTAATATTTCTTGTGAAGTAGAAAGGACTTTTCTGAGGTTATACAAACAAAGTACTGCAAAACTAAATGAATGTCAAACAGTGTATGAGAACCTGTAAAAGTTTATTGCTTAATATATTTTATATAAGTTTAGTGAAAAGACATGTCCTTTAAATTATAAGAGTGCTATCGTATGTGACACTTTCATACGCATAAGATTCAAAACACGTTGACCAATTCATTGAGGGTGCAGTAAATGATAAAATGATATTGTATATATGAATAACAAATTACGAAACTAATTTTAATAGTGAAAAAGCAATACGTGCTTACTTTAAATGAATTAAATAATCTTTATAATATGCGATTGTTAATGGTTAAGTTTAACTTTCATGTTACGTTTTATAATTTAAACAATTTTCGAATGAATGATCAGTTAATATTTCTATTTTCTGTAGACGGCAAAAAACCAGTAGACAGACATAATAAATGCTTTATGGAGCAAGCACAAATGATGTTTTGAACTATTAAAAATAAATTATTTGTACATTGAAATGTTGTTGACTCAAAACTGCGGTTTGTGTTTAATATCTTTTATAAAAAAACAAAAAATGCTAAATTATACTTTAGATAAAACCTAATGGTTTCCAACGTATATAACACCGTTGTATCCAAAGTATGTTTCGATAATATTGAAAACGTAAAACATTATACTTTTCTCTCAATGCAGGTTATGTAGGGCGATCGCCTAAAATTAATGCTAGAATATTTTCTCTTTATTTAAATCTTGACCAAAACCTATAACAACACTGAATCCATTATCGTAAACACTACAATTTAAATGACCAACAAATATACGAAATGACAATTTATTAAGTTTAACATTAACATACAGTCATAAAATATGTTTATTATTTGCATTAAGCATGTTTTTATAATGTTTCCGATATTTAAAATATGAATTAAATCTTTAATGATTTAAGTGAAATTTGTTGCTTTTCTTAACACATGATTTTGGTGTGTTGGCCTTGACTTCCTGGATAAATTTGGCACGATACAAAGAAAACTTTACAGATAAACGCAATAATTATTAACAAGGTTTGCATAAAACACTAATAAACAACTCGTTGTATTAAGACAAAGTTAACGTGTAACACGTACAATTGTATAACAATCGAATTATCATCGGCTTTTCCGCCTACCGTCAGAAACTTTCCGGACCCTTGACGGAAGCAGCGGAGAGATGTTCCGAGTGCTCAAAGAAATAACAAAGCATCGTAAGTTTGGCGGATAACAATTGATGCATAAAAGAGGCAAATTGTTATAATATAATATTAAGTAAAAACAGGGAAGGTAAATTGGTTTTAACGGTTATATTATTATTTTTTATTTCATATCTGTAAAATTATGTCTGTTTCCATAGGTAACAACAAGGTCAGACAAAAATTAGTCTGTAGTATAGTAACACGAGGGATTCATCACTTGTTATAACGCCCGTGAGCATGCTCACGTCATGGTAATGCCCTGTCCAGTAAAAATAACACTAACTGTTTATTTTAAATTTATATAAATCAATGTGCACTTGTACAATCTTTAAAATGTCTGATATAAAGTTTAGAAAACGACTTGTATATAGCCCGAAAATACACAACAATATTACATCATAAGACCAAATTCAAATCACACAGCAAAAAACTACTTAAAAAATTATACAGTTATAAAAAAAACACCTTTTCTTAATTCTTCAAGGCAACACAATTTAATAGCTGCTTATACATTTATACGATTACACAGCAAATGGCGTTCTCATGATAATTTCAGCTCTACTGAGACTGGTATTGCTTGCAACATTGATAGTGCCCTTGCCTTTTGCCTTTTTCTTGGGTATTATCAATAATGTTTCAGGCAATATACCATGAAAATGCCATCTATATTAGCCACTGTTATTTAATTTTTTCCCGAAATACAAAAAGATAAAGCGTAAAAAGGTATAAAGATGAACAGTTCCTTTCAGCCTATATACGAAACTATCATCTCAAAACAATTTTATTTTTCAAATATTCAATTCACCTATGACTGTCAAGGTTTTTAAAAAGTTAAGAATATAAAACCTTCTATTCCGTTCATATATGTTTGCTCGCTCTGAAAATCAAAATACAACAATTTCTGGTAAATGTCACGATCGTACATGAGCCGTGGTGACATTACTCTGTGATGTTTATAACGTTTATTGATCGGCATACTAGTGGCCAAAACACAATAGGAACTAAGAACGAAACTGACCGAAAACAATAGCCGGAATTCAAGGCACGATTACAAATACGGATCCAGACAAAACAAAAATCAAAAACACTAGTGAGTAACCCAAATCAAATAAAACACTATGGGTTGACTCAGTTACACCTTCTAATGTTCAGAAAAAAGTAGAAGAAGATCTAAGTCAGCGGACTCAAGCTCGCTACGGTAGATTAAATGCAATTATTTCATATAAGTAAAATTATGTTTGTTTCAATTGGATAAAAGAGTGTCAGCTGGCATTAATTAATCTGCAGTAATTTGACACGAGGGCATTATCACGCCGGGATCGCGGGCGTTATCACGTCGTGATAATGCCCTGTCTAGTGATTTAGAGTTAAACTTAGCAACTTAGCATTTGTAATCAAAGGAGACTAAATGATTGATTCACGCATAAAAAATCGTACATACCAAACATAAATTATATATTTTTATATACTTGTAAATTAAATAAATATTGAGCACCAAAATCATGCAAAACTGAATTTGAAAACCATACACAAGCAACAGAAACTGTTTTTAATTCTTCAATGAAATAAATTTAATAGTTGCCTATATAGAGGGCATTGTCGTGATACTTAACAGCACTCGGGACAGTGGTATTGCCTTCGTCATTGATAATGCCCTTGCCTTCGGCTCAGGCATTATCCATGTTTCAATCAATACCACTCTCCCTTGTGCAGTCAAGATATCATGACAATGCCCTCTGTATAGGCAACTATTGTATAAATAGTCACAAAATTTATGATTGTTCGATGACAAGACAGGTCAGCAAGGAGAGGGGAACAATTCATATCAATTTAATGCAACGATCTGTAGAAAAACACGTCCTCTAAACATGACAAATATGTTGTCATTTAAAAAGAATAATTTTTTTACAAATTTAATTGTCAATTAAGTTTAATACCGTCGAAAACTGGAGGGTACGTAAATATTGTTTTTACATCCAGGGCACGAAGAAAAGGGGAGACTGTATTGCACAGCAAACAAGTTTTATTCTGTGTCATCATACTCAACGTCATCGACTGCATACTTGTGTTGGGAGAACTTATTTTGGATATGTATTACGTAAAAGGTATGTGCCTTTATGACGAAGCGTCCATGTTAATATACCAATAAATGAAACGTTGAAAGTGTCAGCTTCGTGCCTTTTATACATTAAAAAAAAATTACCTTACCAAAACATTTCTGGGTACTAAAAAAACGGTTCCCTAAACTTGCCTTACCAAACTGTCAAGCTGGTCTCTTAGTGGTGGATAGAAATGTTTACTGCCGCGTAGAAAAGTGCGTGGGGTGTTTGGAGAGTGCAACGCTAGTCTATACGATGTCAAAAATCACCCTGCACATTAGCTTGTCCTATTTCAGTGATTGAATTTTTGTTCGTTTACTTTTTCTGTGGTGAATACTAAAATACTTATAATCGCTGGATGTTAAGCGACCAGCCACTCGTTAAATCAGTCAAACCTAATCCTAAAAATAAATACTATTTTGTTGTGGTTTTGTGTTCGACGTAAAAAATAAGTAATAAAAACGTTCAACAGACTTGTATTAACGAAAAAAAAGACAAGAGGGCGTCTGCTTTATAAATTTGTACACTTGGTAGGACTGCAACAGGGCCTACTTTATTGCATTTTAGATCATCTATTTAAACAGGGATCTTAAAACTCTGTGAAGATAATGACCGTACAAAGGATAATGTCATGTCTGTTAAAAGGTTTGGTTTTTCCACAGGACTTCTTGAATCTTCACAAGGCGCTACGTCAGCATTTATCACAGATATGAAAACTTTGTATCCTGTCGATCTATCGTCAATTAACATTTATGACGTGCAGCCCCTGTATCATAATTTACTGCATGCGCATATCGAATGGGATCACTTTACTCACATTGTTAAAAGGGATGTTTCGGAGTCAGTGGTGAAACCTGGATGCAATCCCAACCTCACTTCTGCGTCGCCAGTTATCGCCCCTGAACACAGTATTGAAAAACGATCAGCTGATAATAGTACTGACGAAAGCGACACTTTGAATAACACCTTTGATGACCATGACAACGACACTGTAAACACGCAGTTGAATAACGACCATTCTGACAACAGTTCGACAATTAATCATGACAATTTTGATTCAAATAATGAAACAGATGATCACCACGATGTCCATACCGGGCATAGCGTGGAGGAGGAGATAGCGCATGCATTTCATAAGGCCAGCATAACTATATTAGCTATTTTGGCAGTAGAGGTAGGCTTTTTATTGTCTGTTATCTCTGTAAATCTGACTTAAATGAGATTTTCATATATATACTAATATTTGCGCAGATAAAAACAATTATATGTTTGAATGTTCTGTAGGATGTTTATTCAAATGTTGTTTAACGCCACTTTTAGCAATTTTGCAGCTATATAATGGGATCCAGTTTTTATTGTGAGGAAGAAGCTCGAAAACCAGGAAAAAAATCCACTACCATTGGTAGGAAAACTGGCAATCTTTGTCAATTAAGATTGGAGTTGAGTGTACCCTGTTGGCAGTAAGACTCGAACCTGCAATCTCAGTGCCGACAGACAACTTGATCAATAATAGATGAACTGCCTTAACCACTCACTCGCCAACGATTTTGTTTGTTTGAATGGTGTTTTAACGCCACTTTCAGCAATTTTTCAGCTATTTCATGGCGTCCAGTTTTTATTGGGGGAGGAAGCCGGAGTACCCGGAGAGAACCCCCGACCTGCGGTAGGAAAACTGGCAATCCTTGTCAATTAAGATTGGAGTCGAGTACACCCTGCCTGCAGTGAGAATCGAACCCGCAATCTCAGTGTTGACAGACCACGTGATCAATAGTAGACGAACTACCTTGACCACCACTCGCCAACGAATCCCTGTATTCTGTAAGATACCTAGTTTATTCATTGTACTGAAGAAGGGATGCATAAACAAAGATGGTTGCTGCTATTTAAAGTAGAGGATCAACACTAGGCCGAATTTTACTGCCGTTTTAATCCGGAGTTAGTTTTGTGATTTGTAGGATTAACAGCAGAATTCAGTCCTTTTGCTCGTAATGTAGCAAATAAAAAATTCCAACTTCGGTCTATTTATACAAAATTCAAACATAATATTCATCTTCTTTACGTTATTAAGCTTTAGACATTGCGAAACTAACGGGAAACGATCTTTATTGAAGAAATTTCTGTTTTCGTCTTTAAAGATGCACGTGGAAAATGCTATGTTTATCATTTTCCCGTATATGGATAATGTGACCTTATTTTATTATAAACGTGCTCATTTACATATACTATAACAACCACCCCATAGTAAGAATCTAGTAATTTACATATGTATTACCCAAGATGCAACACGCCATTCAGTTTCGGGTTTCTCAATATTTTTCACGTATTAAACGAAATTAAAATGAGACACGAATGTCAATTAATACACAACGCACAGTTGAAATGGTGACACTGTCGAAAGATATCAAGATCGACCACGTCTGATTGTATATGAAACTTCTTTCGGATATCAAAGTGCCGGGAGTGATTCACTCCCGCTCTGCTACATTACGAGTAATCGGACTAAATTCGTACCCTCGCCAAAAAAAAGCGAGGGTACAATTATTCGTTGGTTTTGTCTGTATCTTGAACATTATTATAGCTAAGAAAATGCCTATGAGATAACTCTAAAGATAACTCCATATTAAGAATCTGTAGAGGTTATTACCCTTTAAAGACATTTTGTCATATAACTTCAAAACAGTCACAGATATATTGCAAAAATGATACGGAATTGTTCTTATGACTTTGACTGATTACTTGAAATCTATAGTAGTTAGAGAGAAAATGTAACGTGCAAAAATAATCAGAAAGCAACGATCTTTAACCCAGTCTACATTGTTCATCGACTCTATAAAATTTATTGCCTTTTATAGCAGTTTTTGCTATTATCTTGAAAACAATATAAATAGTGAAACTGTGAACAGCAATAGTATTAGTGTTTTTCTGACATCTCTGTCTAACTAAGCTTAGTCTTCGTGTGAACCTCTGGTTTGTTATGTGAATTGATTTGTTATTACCTCTGTGTATTGTACTCTACACATATTAATATTCGGCTTGTACTGAATCTTTTTTTTTAAGAATTTGTGCAAGATTTTCTTCTATGGAATGACATTCTTAGAGAAAAGACTGGAGGTAAGAAATTACGTTCTGCTCAGAAAGTTCGAAGATTTTATATAAACAGCTAAAACATTTAAATTTGGATTTCGTTTTACCCTCCAGTACATTAAAATGCACTACTCGGATTGTACGATTTGTGGAACATCGTCAAATTTTCTAATAGTATATGTGAGTATAGCAGGCATTGCTTTTATGAAATAAATTTAAAGATGACAGTTTGATTGCGAATATCTTGATAGCGGTTGCACGCCAGTTTCAGGAATTTGTCAGCTAAATATTTTTTGGTGGAAGCAGACGGAGTACATAGTAACAACCAACGACATTCGGCAAGACACGGACAATCCTTTTAAAGTACGGTTTGGTTACATCCGGGCTTCGTGTCACTCAGTTTTTAATTTCTCTGTTTAGTTGTAGTCACATCTATTGTTTAACCATGGTTTTGTCTGTCCCTGACTTATTGTCTATTCGATACTCCTCGATATCTTCGACTCTTTCTTAAGGTTAAAGTCAAGCACATCTGGTCTTTAGACAAGAAAATCTCACTAAAATTTCAAAACAAAATTTAACATTATAAAAGCGTTTCATTGTAGGTGTTTGACTGTGTTATAGTGTTTGGATCGCTGTTTGTTGATATATACTTCCTCAATGGAATAAGTGCTTATAAAATACAAGAATTTGTTATAATTTTGGCTTTCCTGGTACCATGGAGAGTGATTCGAGTAGTCAATAGTAAGTTTTGAAGACCAGTTCGTCTAATAAAATACCATGTAATTTCCATATAGTGTAAGTTTGGTGCTACTATTAAAGAGAAGTGTACTCATATATATTTTAAATATATAGCTAATTTGAAAATTGAGTTTTTGAACAAATTCGATAATAAGGAAAACTACAAATTATGTATAATTAATATTTTTTCACAACATATATTTAAATTTAGCTTCTTGCATTTTACGTAGTCTGCGTTAGTGCATTAAACTTTGCATATGACCCGAGCGTATGAATACATAATCAAATTAGGTAGGTCAAATAAAAAACATGACAATAAGCCTGTTATATTAATTAACATGGAGGACAACTTAGTAGCTAATATAAGTCTGCATGCTAAATGTCTTAATGCATATACCAGATGCAGAGTACAAAAAAAGTACCGATTTGTGGTGAGTTTGCTCACATCCTGCGTATTTATTTGTTAAAGTACATGTGGAGGCAATTTTAAGTTTTCATGTGCGGATTTGGTTTGGCGAAACGGAATTCATAAATACACATTATGTGATATATGCATAGGTTTACTTTGAGTATTTTAAAAAACACGCAAGATGCACACAATGAACAGTCAAAGAAACGACCCTAATAACTTTGTAATTGCTGAGATTCCGGAATTTTAGAACGACCCCACAGACACCCCAATGAATCATTGCAACCCCAGCCTTAGATATTACTGTAATGTGTCTCTGCATCTTTGTGAATAACATAAGCCACGTTACTGTTGACTGGAAATTAACGAACTTTTACAGGTTTGGTCGTAGCTGTTATTGATCACGAACACTTCCGGTTAAAACTTCTGTACAAACAGAAAAAAGAAGTTTCAAATGAATTAAAAAAGACTAAAACTGATGTAAAGACTTTACAGGTATACTGACCTTATAAATTAAGCTAGCTTGTGATATTATTTAGGATTCGATTATAGTATATTTACAGCGACGGTATAGATATTTTTGATATTAAAATGCAATAGTCTTATTAGAGCAGCTTAAATGCGTTTGCATTATTTGTATGTGGTTAACTGAAATGAGTTTTAGCCACGCCTACTTTAGATACTTGTTGACCTTTCTTGCCAATCTAAACAAATCGATATGTTGCAATCACACAAATTAGGTGTTTTTTTTATTTCTTTTGAAACGTGTTACGCTATTTACTTTTGCATATATTCACCCCAAACATTAGAACTCATAAATTACGCTATTTTACGTCATTCATTTTGATTACCAAAATAATGCGCACAGTGTGTGAGGCGTAATAAGGGTACAATTTAAAGTGAATTTTAAAAGGCACAAACATGACAAAAAGGACAAAAAGTACCATGGTAATAAATAGTGTACGATAAATTGCAGCATAAAAATGATATTATTGTAGTGATTGGACACAACGTAAGTACTCGGCACGTTTCTAAATCCTCGTCCTTATACTTTATGTCAAGTCACTGCACTAATATTATATAATAAATATTTTGATTCCTAATAATTGCATACACTTTTATCATTTTTAAAAATAAAATATTGTAATAAAAAAATTTATATAAATACGAAAATATGTACTAGTATGAGTATGTCACGCCGTTCTTGTCAAAAGTATTATTCAAAATATCATCACAAATTACACACTCAAAATTTTAAATTACGCACTCAAAATTAAAATATGCACTCAAAATTTTAAATTTCGCACTCAAAATTAAAATATGCACTCAAAATTTTACGAAAACACACTCAAAAGGTAGGTTGAAATTACACACTCAAAATTTTAATTCATGCACTCAAAACTGAAAATTACGCACTCAAATTTGCGCGCATTATTTTAGCGCAAAACTCATAAATATTCATAAAGATATAAATAAATAAAATTTGATCTGGGTGGTTTTTGATTTTTAAAGCGAACCGAAAGTGCTGAAATCCAAATGTCAATCCACGACACAGAAGATTTGCTTAAGTTTTTCAATCCTTGTTACACGTGTGTGAAAACACAATGCAACTTTTACACCCCCTTAACCCCTTATTACCTTCGGATTCAGAGAGTACCGAAATTGTCCCAGGTTACAATAAAATAAGAAACGAAATAGAAACGAAACGAAACAGGCATTTTGATAAGCCCGTAGATAAAACTATTTGTTTTACCATAAAACATAATTCAATAATGGAATAAATCACACTCTATAGTTAATATGAGTCTGAGATACAGGGCCGAGGGTAGGATGTAAAAAAATCAAAAATTGTTTGGTCTGTTTCGTTCGTTGTTTTACAGGGACAATTTAATGAATATTTATAAGTCCTGCGTAAAAAAGGTGCGCACAATTTTGAGTGTATATGTTTTCTGTTTTGAGTGCGTAATTTTCAGTTTTGAGTGCCTTTTTCGTAAAATTTTTGAGTGCATGTTTCAATTTTGAGTGCGAAATTTAAAATTTTGAGTGCATATTTTAATTTTGAGTCCGAAATTTAAAAATTTGGGTGCATATTTTAATTTTCAGTGCGTAATTAAAAATTTTGAGTGTGTAATTTGTGATGATATTTTGAACCATACTTTTGACGAGAACGGCGTGCCATATATGAGCATCGTCTGTTTTATCGATTCCTCATTTTGTATTGCTTATTACATGTATTACATGTATCCTATAACTGTCTGTCTTCAGCAAGCTGTTGATATTGTAAAGAAAATAGCGATAGATGCAGGAATTCCAGAACAGAAGATTGCACAGCATCTGGGTAATCCTTGATTCTTATATCTCTCTCTCTCTCTCTCTTTGTATAAGTCTCAAGTATTGCATTTAAAGCTAAATTAAAGTTAACGAGAGGAATAAATAAGCTTGTGCATTTTTTAAACAATTAGTTTTTTTTATTTTGATAGTAATTATATTTATAATTATTATATAATATTTTTTTTGTTTTTGTTGGTTAATTTGTTTATTTGTTATTGTTTGTTTGTCGGACATTTTTGTATAAAAATTATTTCGCGTTTAATATCATTATGAGTTTGGTAATATAATGTTTTCTTCTGTAGCTATGACACAACAAATTATGGGGAAGCAGAAAAAGAAAGGTGTTCTGAACTTCGGTCACAGTTTTCCTTTATTCAATAGCTCACCGAAATCATCGCCCAATTTGAGACTGCGGCTTGATGCAAATGCAAATGCGAACGTTCAAGATCAAGTTGATGACGTCATGCACGATAAATCCAACGAGGGAGACAACACTTCGTGTAACACAGTTAGCACTCACGTGACCGATACAGTCCTGAATATTTCAACGGATGACGTCAATTACATGTGAACACAATTCAAAAAGGCTTCATTTGTACGAACTCAAAATGTTGATACGTTTATTGTCTGTATGGAAAAATTGGAAACACAAGCCAACGTATTTAAATTTAATGAGTGGTTTGTAAACAGTGTTTTATGGAATAGTATTCTTTTCAGAATTTTGTGCTTTATTATTATTTGAACACAATGCATTGTTTTATTTATTTTAATTTGGTTTCAAATTTGTTTCTATATTAAATTATTTTATTTTAAACTTATGAATTAACATATGAAGAAATATTCAGTATGTGTGGAATTGGTTAAAAAAGTCAACTTGAAGTATCTTCTAATTAGGTGACTGATATTGACACAAAACGTTTTAAGACTTATTGCAACCAACTATATTCTCCATGCCACATGCCACATACTTAGAACGGTCAAATAAATATTTACTTATATTCAGGTTATCACTGAAAATTGCAATTTACTAGTGCTTGCCGAGTTCACTTATCCTGATATGCATCTGTCTAATTGAATAAAAAAAAACAAGTAATCTTGAGCTAATGATGTCTCCGCTCTATAACTTCTGATGGTTCTGAAAATACAAAAGCAATTGACAAATTTCATTGGAAAAATGTTACAAAAAATAGTTAAGGACGGACACAAATAATGTCGCACACACGGACCAAAAACAGGTAAACCTCTGTCCCCTATGCGTAATTCCCACTATTTCCTGTAGGTAAAAGATCTTATGCATACAGCTAGATTTTTTATTAATTGCAAGATTGCATATCTATAGATTTTTGACTATCCATTTGATCATTTTTATGTGGCAATCAACATATATTGCACATGGACCCTTCTCCTCCTCAATATGTAAACTTACCAACAATCTTGTTCGTAAATAACTTACTAGGCATTTGATACAAACAACAAACATAGACATGTACAAAATAGCAAATTAAGAGACTAATAAAAAATAACAAATAGAGAAAAATTACAGGTGATATTGTTTTAAATACGGCGAAAAGTTGTAATCACGAGTCCTCGTTTGCTCCATCATTAAAACCCTGACTTGGGAGTTTGTGTTTTATTAAGGCATTGTAGAAAAAAGTTGTATTTTGTAAAAGTCAAATGCAGCTGTGCATCTTCCAAATTTGAATAAAAATTAGTTACTTATATACTGAATAATAAATGTCACCATCGGGTCAACCGCCTTCACTCGACCGCAGGGCCTTGGTTGACAAGTAGTTAAGGTAGTTCGTCTACTATTGTTCAATGGGGGCTGTCACCACTGAGGTTGCGGGTTCGAGTCTCAGTTTTCCTACCTAAGGGGGTTTTCTCCTGGTACTCCGGCTTCCTCCTCAAATAAAAACCAAACGCCATGATATAGCTGAAAACTTGCTGAAAGTGGCGTTAAACAATATTCAATAAACAAAATAAATCACAACTGAGGTTGCGGGTTCGAGTCTCACTGCTGCAGGCTCAATCGGATTTGACACAGATTGCCAGTTTTCCTACCAGGTACTCCGGCTTCCTCCCCACAATAAAAACTGGACGCCATGACACAGCTGGACAATTTCTGAAAGTGGCGTTAAATACTTTATAAACACACAAATAAACAATCTTAAATTAATAACGAAATCCAAATCGAATATTTGAAATTAAATTTAAAGCTGCATCACGCGTCATACACATAACATCTCCCGACATTTGTTTAATTGAATAACATCATAAAGTCAGGAAAAACTTAGAACAACACCAATCCAGATACCATCAACAATTTACTTCGAGAATAAATGTTTATCGCTATTTTGCAGTATTTTCTTTTGATCTTTGTGTGCGATATTATTCCATCTCACTCTACTAGCTTGAGATGGGCCCATCTCAGCTCGCTGTCAAGACGTCGTTAAGTAACACGGTGATGTCACAATGTTACAAAACAGCGATAAACAGATTATTTACGTTTTATGAAACTCGATGCATTTTCTCGTCATCTCATCTCAGGGCTGTCGCCCTTCGATGAGATATGAACGAGAAAACGCAGGGCTGTCGCCCTTCGATGAGATATGAACGAGAAAACGCATCTCGTTTCAAAAAACGTAAATAACCTATAAATATTAAAGTCTGTCAAAAATCGCAAATGCGCACGATGTTAATATTAGTGAGAAAACATACGAACACAGCAAGCAAATACAACAAACAGATGCAACCCTCTAAAAATGTTGAATTTTGGATATATGTGAGCTTATTCTGTTTTCCGTACTGACACAAATAACAATTACTGTTAGTGTGATGTAAGGATAAATCTCGTAAAAAGAGATGGTTGTGCGCTGGGGGTCGATCGCACTCTCTTTTACGAAAAAACATTGATATGTTATCAAAAATCGAAATATGTTGAGCCAAATTATTAGTAATTTATTTCTTGAATATTGAACTAATTAAAAAGGAGGCGAAATTCGTTTGCAGCAAACATCTGTCTCTAACAACAATTGTTACCTGGTCGTAATTTGTTAGCCAGAGCAGTACGAAATCGTCTTAAAGCTGCAGGTTTGAGGTCAAGAAGAGTCATTAAACGCCCAATGCTTGATCGCCATCGCAGTGACAGGTTAGCATGGTGCAGAGAAAGACAAAATTGGAACCTTAGAACCTGACGACGAATACACTGGTCAGATTAGAGCCGATTTTTACTCCATGTAACTGAGCGAACCCATGTTTGGAGGCATACACGCCAAAAAAAATTGTTCCAACAGTGCCTTTTGGTGGGGGTTCAGTTATGGTGTGCATGGGGCTGTATTTCACCTGATTGCAAACTGGATCTGGTAACAAGCAATGGCAACAATAATGGCGAAAGTACATCCGAGACGTGCATTCACCTGTAGCTGTGCCCGATTTTGAAAACCATCTGTTCGAGTCAAGACCTGGTTTCATGGATCTTTCGTGGCCTCCAAGAAGTCCAGATCTCAACCCAATAGAGCATCTATGGGATTAATTGGATAGGCGATTACTGTGGAACCTCCTCCACAGCAATTTCAACATTTAGAAGCTCAATTAGACGCCTTATTGGCAGTATGCGACGAAGGGTTGCAGCTGTTATTCATGCTAACGGTGGATATACCTGGTATTTACCCTTCGACGGCTAATTATCAATTTGACGTTTTCAAGTGTGATTGTACATTTAAATAACAGATTGGAGCTTTCGGTGACAATACTTTTTAAAGACTACGTGAAAGAACAAAGACATTCCATATTTTGATGAAATGATATGTAAATAAATAATGATTTTTGGGGTTAAAATAATGTTTCATTGTGCCCAACAATCCATTTTGTTTTTGTTTTTTTATACAAATTAAAAACTGCAGTACAATATTAGTCCAAAGGTGTTCGAATATGTATGACTTGAGAAAAAACAACTTGGGGTGCCTAACTTTTTTCCAGGTGTGTATAATAAACATATTTGCATTTTCTTTGGTTCTACTGATCCCAGATGAAAATATCTTATTAAATCGGTTATCTGTAGTCGTGAATTGTTGCATTGTGAACTAATTTCTTGTGTTGTTGTAGTTACAAGTTTAAAGTCGTGTAAGTCATTGCTACATTCAAGTTTCAACAGATCGTTTATAAGTGACTATTGCAAATACAACCCCTAACAGCAAGCGCGTGAATCACAGTTACGCGTTGCAGTTATCAGTGTCGCCTGAAGCCGTTGTCTTAAAAATGTTATAACTTGGCCACTGATAAAAGAGCAATCATACTTCCGCCAGAACTATTACACTATTGTAGCGGAAAGGATTATTCGGCATACTGAGAAATTAAAACTTGTCATATCGTGAACATGGTAAGAATTAACGCACTTTTCTTTCTTTCTTATTAATAATTTATCTATGATACGATTGGATGAAGTGATTTCAATGTTCATTTGTTCTGTAAAATTGTATAAATATTTTATTTTTCTCATTTCTCTGTTAGAATGATATATGATTACTAATTCGTCGAACTGTTGCATTTCTAAGCCAGTTGTTTATGTTTGTATATTTTATTGTTGTTTTATTTTCGTGAAGTTTTTTTCCCTTCTTTTTATGTGAAGTTTCTGTTTTGTTTAGCGCATTTTATGTTTTAACGGTCTGCTTTTCCCGACCATTACAAAGAAAACTGAACAAACAGCTTGGTATTATACAGATCTGCAGAGCTAACTAAATTGATCAACAGGGCTCGTTCATGTATATTTAATATATTTTATGTCAGTTAAAATACTTATTTTTAACCAATTTCATCTTATTTTATGGTGAAGGTTTTCGTAATTTTCAGCAGTAACAATCTACGTGTTTATATCAGAAACAATTTAGAAATCGCGCGCTTTCTGGTCGTTAAACGGAAGTTAATTTTTTAAAGCATGCAATACGAATCCTTCAAATTCTGATTTATTACAATTAATAATTTACTTAAAAATCTTGTCCAAATAAATGAGAAGCGTGAAGAATCTTAAGTTTAAAGTTTGCACTTATCAACATATCAAAATATTTTGATCCATTGGTACTTGTGATGATTGTTTATTGACGAATATGATTTTTGTATGAAAAAAATAACAAACCTGCGATTTTAGGTTAATGTGTGTGAAATTGAATACATATATTAAATTAGGAAAACGATGATACCTGCGACAACAGAAATTATAATTAAATATAAAATGTGACAAAACATGACCCACATCTTACTTCTTTATTGATTCATGTATATTAATGACTTATATATTAAATATGATTAACCAAATTCGTTTGATCATACTATCCCAATGGTGTACCTATAATTCAAAGAGAGTTGCCGCAGCAGGCAATTATTTATGTAAATATCTTAATTAGCCATGTAATACGTCTAGTCGGCCTTGGGACCTGGATTAATCGATGCCATATAAAATTATCTTGATTTTATACTTTCATGCTAAGAAGAAGAAAAGTACTTAAATCGGAAGCGTGTAAATAATAATATAGGATAAAACACTGGGTTATAGGAAATTATTAATGTGTAAACTCCGGCAACTCACTAACTAAATAAAGTCTATGTCAAGTTTGTGAGAGATTCGATGAAGATTAAACATTGATAATTTCCTAAAACACAGTGTTTAATCCTTATAATTCTCTGAAATAATCGTTGCAAATTTTAAAGCACAAACAGTTGCCAATTTAGAACTCAAAATGTACAAAGATCGGAAAACGTAGGAATATGCACAACATAGCACCAAAGGAATCTATGTTCTGTAGATTTTAATGAAAAAACTACACAATAAAACGCTTTCTTTTATTCATATTATATATATTTGAAATTTCACTCGATTTAATTAGAAATCATTGTCGCAGACAAAACATTGTCCCCTCTCCCTTACGATACGCTAGGAGGACACCATCTTGTTTACTTTGGATACTGAAAGTAGTCCGCTTGGGAAATATCGATTTGTAAATTATGACTGACTTGGGGAGTTTTTTACGTCCTACACCGACAACTTAATGCCCTTGGTCGGACGAAATTTATCTAAGATGATGTAATTTAAGTATTTTTTTTATCCAATCAAAGCACGTAATATAAATAAATTACGGCATGAATAGAATTATATTGTAATAACTGATACATCCTTCTAGTTTATATACGATTTTTCGGAAAATTGTGTAAATATTATAATAACTTTTCTTAGTATTCTTCCTTATCCTGTCTCGATTTAAATTTCTCGATTCCATCTGTAACTTTCTACGCCTTCTGATGTTTTTATTGCTTTGAAAAGATTAGACCATGATACCTACTAGAATGGAAACAGTGCAAAGAAAGTCGCTAAATAATTAATGCTTTGAAATGCCAATAATCTAATAAACAGATCAAACGAAGGATCTTCATTGATTTTAGAGTATACTACAATTTTCAAAGCAGTGGTAATTTTATGCAGAAAGATTATTTAATCCAGGTTTATGTTTATTTTCTCGTTTGAACAAAATGAATCAGTCTTTTCGCAACATGTACATTTCAGGAGAATTTGTCAGGGTATACAAGATGAAGAAAAAACCCGAGAGAGGCCTCAAGGTAAATTTCTATATTCCTAATTGTTTTATTTTTATCAGATGCATTTTTGCAGTGTAAAGAGTAGATGCAACAAATAATCACAGATATAAACCGTATCGATATATATTGATATTATAGATGTTACTATTTATTATTTTGTTACTTTTTGATTTTATTGATCTCTATTTCACACGCTTAATGATACAACGTTTTCGTTGTTTTCAACATTGATCAACATTGAAGAGTTAAATTTGATTTCAAGGCATACACAGTACAGTATGCAACATTTACGGTAAATTAAGTGACACAAACGAAGTAATTTACACGAACTCTTGTTAAACGGATGATATATGACGTAGTTTTAACGTGGGTGCGATATTTATAACTTTTCACCGTACGTTAGTATATAGTCTCGATCATCGCTTAAATTACGTTTGTGCGTCTGGATTCATTTCTATATGTGTAGGACAACTACTGTTTTACGACTCTTCGGCTATATTAAATTTGATGATTTTGACTTATACTAGAAAATTTAACTTTATTTCAATTAAAGTGACAATTCTGTCCCCTATAAATATAGAGCGGGTCTCCCGTAAACTTTATATTTTATGGGTCCTGGCTGTTAAATTTATACGAAAAACGGACCTATAAACTGTAAATTTAAGGGCTCCGGGTTTATGCAAATAGTTTAATAAGAAATGCGGACTAATAGTAAATTTATTGATTAGTGGCTTAAACGTAACTTGGAAAGTTGGATCTGTAAATTGTATAAATTGGAAATGATAAAGTAAATTAGTCGCATTTAAGAAAAATACTCTACACGGGAGTTTACAGTGAAATTACTAATATTACGTTATTCCCTGACCTGACAAAAATCGATCGAAAGCGGATCCAAAATGTTTACCTTATGGGTCCGGGCGTACCCGGGCCTGTAATTATATGCACCAGGCACATGTTTCCTTTTTTTCCCTTTAAGGGTTTTTTCTTGCCGGCGATTTCGTCAGAGATGGAGAACTGCTATTGTTTTGTTGTATTGTATGATTCAAATGTTATAATTTTCGTTATTAAACTAGTTTCCATCGTCCATACTGTGCTAATAGCAAATAGAATATTTGTTCAGAATTTGTCTCTTAGAGAAAAAAACCCTGAGTATATATTGTACTCTTTCTGTTTTCATTGATGTTACCTGTTTGATTTCTATCATATTACGATATGGGCACTAAGGATGTACGAAGACAATAAATGTAATGACAAATCCGGAGACAACAGAATATCAGAAGACACCTTAGTTAATACAATAGTCTATTTTGATAGCGTTATATCACGAGGATATTTGGTTTTTAAATGCTAAAAAAGAAAAGAAAACACCCGAAAAGTAAAGGATAAAATACGACTACTTATGTAATGCAGCCACCTTATCAAAGCATTCTTTACTTTTCTGTTGTTTTACAGGCTCTTGCATCTGGTTCATTAACTGTGGCCAGAATGCACAATGTTCTGGACAGTACGGAGAAACAATTAGAACATGAAATTGCCAGAGAGAACAGAGTTGCAAAAACTGCTCTGGGAAGGTAATAATGTGTTAGCTAATACACCTATATATTAACAATATCATCTTACTCACTTTCAGTTTTTGCGTTGTATATATTTGTCTATATCCGAAATTGCAATTGAACCAGGACTTTCGGCCCATGTTTTTCGGTGGTTGTCCTTTGTTATTTTCTCCTATCTATTAAAACTTTCCCGAATCTTAATCAGATGTCTGGTCTGTCTAGCGATCCTATGAAGTTTAATACTGATTGATTAATTGATGTTTACTTAAAGTCCAGCTATTAATATTTCAGTTATATTCAAAAAAGAGAACAAGTTAACAAACAATAAATTAACGAGGAAAGTGGTGGGTTAACGGTAACAAAATGTTACATGTACGAGAAAAAATTGGGCATGCTAAAACATATTTTATTTTCATAAGACAAGACAAATAGGAGACACAAGTTTTCCAAAACTTTTTGGGTGTTGAGTTGTCTTTTGTAGCGACTTCAATGTTTTGTTAATTTTTTTTTAAATATATACAAAAGGGTCTTTACCTTGCGAAGGCCTGACACTCTGCAAACACATCACTCAATAACGGCCTCAGGGTTTGATTCTACAATCAGAGTTATTCATATAAAATAACATGTCGGTTCCAAGGTACTTGCACAATGCTTTGATAATAAGTGAAAGCTGATCGACAGGTCAAAGGGTAAATACATCAAGTCATTCAGGGCCTCGCTAGTCGTGGGGTTAAAGTATAGTCATCTACTATTGGTAACGGCCTGTCAACATCGAGGTTTACCGTTGACAGTGTTTGCTCAACTCCAAACTTACTCGACAAGGATTGCTAGTTTTAAAAAAAAAGAAGGTCAGGGGATTTTATCAGGTACTCCGGCTTCCTCCTCCAATAAAAGCTGGACGCCTCGATAAAGCTGAAGAGTTGTTAAAATTATTCAATCAAAAAAAAAAAAAAAAAAAAAAAAAAAAAAAACCAACAAAAAAATAAAACGGAACACATTTTTAACATATATGTTATAGTAAAGTTTAGAAATAATTCACGGAGGCTGTGGTTTATCATTGCTTTACAACGGGATGTCTATTTATGTCGCATTATTTTATCCCGGATAAAATAACGACATAAATGGGAATCCCGTTATGAATTATTTATTTATTATTATCATTATTTCATATCATTTAAGATATTTCACTTACCTATAGCCAACACAACTTTTGCCATAAACTGGCTGTTCCGTCTATGTAACAGACTATATTGCATCGGATAATTATAGCGAGTGTCATTTTTTTAAGACATATACGTCATATGTAATAGCTTTAAGGAGGGACTATTTCACTAATTCTGATATAAATTTTAACTTCCTGATAGTTTTAAAAAACCCAAAGCGTTTCTGTAAAATCTCATTAATTAAGTGGCGACCTCGGTCGCCCAGCGGTTAAGGTTGTTCGTCTACTATTGATCAAGTGGTCACGTGAACACTATGATTGCGGGGCGATCTAACCGCCGGCAGGGTGTGCTCGACTACAATTTTAATTGATATGGATTGCCAGTTACCAACCGAAAAAAGGGGGTTTTCTCCTGGTGCTCCGGATTCCTACCCTAATAAAAACTGGACGCCATGATATAGCTGAAAAATTGCTGAAAGTGGTGTTAAAGAAAATTAAAACAAACAAACTAATTAAGTGCAAATACGTCCCCAGATAACTGATTTGAAGTGTCTATCTTTTCCAGAGCAAGACAGAGGGGTGAGGTGTTTATACACAGTAAACCAGTACTGTTTTGCATTGTTATTCTAAACATTGTAGACTGTATCTTGGTGCTGGGAGAACTAATATTAGATATGTATTATATAAAAGGTATGTACGAGGTTTAATAGGTATGTTTTCCTTGTTATCTAAATAAGGTTTACGCATTTTTTAGGATACTTTTCGAAAAGGATAAAATTAAAATAATTCGGTCTCGACTGATTTTGAATGGTTGACAGAACCTAATGCAATACGTAAACAAGACCACTTTTGATGCAAAGCATCAGTTCGCCGCCGATTTATTCTACATTCTGCACGCGTTTGTCAACGTGATTTCTAAAAACAAGGCACTTGAACTTATTCTCCATAAGTTTCTATGTAAAGCTAAGCCCTGCTGTTGTGGCTAGTTTCTATTGCCAATTTCTAAATTTGTGCACATGTAATCTTTTGTCATATATTAAATCATAAATATACTTGAATTAAAACTAATATTCACGTGGTTCAGTTAAATTATTGACAAAATATTTATTTATTGAATCTTACAAATATCGGCATACTCCGGAATTGTCTACGCAAAATAGCCTTTTATTCTGGTTTCCAATTTTTCAAAGCTACGCTTGTCGATAGAGCTATCAACGAAAGACTTAGTACCAGGATAAAAATGGTCTCTCTGCATTATTAACTTTCGTAAAAAGAATACTAAAAAAAGTTATTATTACATGAAACTTTGATATCACAAAAGCAATTTTGAAGTCGAACCTCATATACTATCTTTAATTTTCACTCAAGTTAAATGATTAACATTCTTGTAGCAAAATTCTGTTCATTTATGGTAACTAAGCGTACTTAAAAATATGTTCTCATTTATCCATCGTTAGCAACGAAAGTGAATACAAATATATCGCCGCCGGCGATAATAAAGCGGAAGATTCCTATTTCTAAAAATACATCATTTGCGAATGTAGTAAACGTAAAGGAGACAACAAAACGTAATTGAAAGAACAAAATCAGTGTCAACAGAAACTCAATAACACAACAAGCAAGAAAATCCCCCAAACCAACTACAAACAAACACCCAAAACCAACAACAAACAAATGCGTACCAACTTAGAACGCAGAAATGATATCAGGAATTTCGAACGGGTGACCTTATCTAACTTCACTAGTGACACCTTTCGTTACTTATGGTCAAAACTGAGTCGCGAACGAAAGATATAAGTAAGCTATACAATATCTGTCATAAACAACATGCACAAACAATGCGACCCCGACTTAACTATCAGAAATGCCAGACTTTTCGGTCTTTCAGTACTCACATCTTTTTTAAATATTTATACACATGTAGTAGCTTTTTTATCTTAAATTATTCAATATTATTTTTAAGCTGTGATGGAGTCCTCTGAAGCCGTGTCGACGTCGTTTATTATTGACATTAAAACGCTGTATCCAAAGGAACTGGTCGCCATAGAAACAGATATCAAACCTTTATATAAACAAATTTTAGATGCACGAATAGAATGGGATAATTTGACATATGGTAACGTGAAATCGACATCTCAACAGGAGAATTCAAAGAATAATATTGAAAACTGCAAAAGAATAAAAAGAACAGAACACATACAGGTCGCTAATATTAGCTTGAGTTCACAAATGCAAAGCAATCACACCAACTACCATAAAGAATATTATAAAGATAATCATGCGCAAAGCATAGAAGTGATACTTGCGCATGCGTTCCACAAAGCAAGTATTACGATCCTATGTATCTTAGCGGCAGAGGTAAGTGTTTAGTGAAATTTAAGGATTTGGGTAATGAATCACTGTGAAGGATAACAGGGAAATTGTGTTTAACGCCACATTTCAACTATAGTTAAGACATAGAAAAAATCAAAGTACTGTTCTTAAGATTGTAGGCGTGTACTTTACATATAATTAAGGCAATCCGAAGGTAGGGGTTCTCTCGCGTTTTTCTCTCTTAATCAGAACTGAATGTCTGGTGTAGCTAAAAATAGCTAATATGACATAAAAAGCTCATTTTAACAGGCAAAATGCTACATAAACATTTAGAATAAAAATTGAAATTCGTGTTACGTCCAGTACACAATAATGCATCTGAACACGTTGTAAATGAAACGTTACGTTTATGTTGTGTTTTTCCTTTGCTCTGTGGAAAAATTATAAATTTTCCGCAGCAAATATCGCGGGAATTCGAAGCATCTCTTGACGTCTTGATAAGTAATACATGTTTATTACAACTATATATTGTCTGGTAGGAAAATTGAAAATCCGCTTAGAATTCCATCAGTGTGCAGTAAAATTTCATCACTGTATAGTTTTATAAAAAAAATGTTCTGTCACTAAAACATCTTTTAACCAGTCGTCAAAACATAAAACTCACAAAACAGTACTGACGTTGTTGTTTTCAGCGAAGATACAACTGACTTTTTTCAAATTTCAGACGCTATTCAAAATATTTGCTTACGGAAAGGAGTTTTTCCATAGAAGATTAGAGGTAAGACAACGAACAACGGGACAAAGTTTAAATAATCCAGTTCGGAAATATACATTCTTAAGAATTTAGTGGTGGTGTGAATATACGATTGGTCGAATAAACTTTAATTATTCACTGTCTAATGATAACTGGAATCAGCATTTTAAATATTTGTGGCAATTCTCGTCAAAATCTTGTACCATTAACAGTATGACTTTATGGATTACTATAGCATAATCCGGTGGAGAAGTCGACAAAGATATTAAGAAGTTCATATTTCAAGTTTTTGTTTAAATATATTGAGGAATGTTTTATCTTTTAAACCGCTCTGTCCGATGCCAAAAAAAAAGGACGTGATATTATTTGTCATTGTTAATCCAATGTTTAGATAACCTATATAAAAGTTAGGATAAACTTTTGAGATCTCCAATCAATGATGGTCACTTCTGAAAAAGGAAAATTATTGAATTGGACAATTTGCTTCACTTTTTATAAGACAGTGGTAAAATTTTAACTGTAGTCGATAAAGATAAATAGTATCAGTTATTATGGGTTTTTCTAAAAATAGGCATATTTTCTGCAATTAAAGCCAAGTCTGTAATGCATAGCCCTGTACTATGCAGTACAATCTTTGTATCTGGTAGTCTGCCCTCCGACTCACATATAGCCACTGTGATAAAAATAGACATGCGCTTTTGAGTGATTCATCTTAATTTTTGGCCAACCATACTTCGATAGGAACTGGTCTTCAAAAGTATTTCTGTAGGCTATTTTGAAAGAATATTTTTGCAGACTTTCAATTTGTTTTCTCACTATTTTTCAAACAGAATTGGATGCATATTATTCAGGCAAATTTTTTATAAAAAGTATCAGTGTTTCAACAAAGAACGAATAATAATTGTTTATATTAATATTAACTTACCGGATTTCTTTAGTGTATGACGTATGGTTTTAGTATTGGATTGTTTGGCTCTACTTTATATCATTTTTCAGCTATATCGGGGTACATGTATCAAGTTTAAAATTGGGAATATTAAACCAGACTACACATTTAGAAGCTAACAAATTTAGGCAGGAAAATAGGAAATTCTTGGCAATTAGGGAGTCGAGCACATTATGCTACAGAATCGCAACCCTTGTGTTGACACATCACTGATCATTAGTAAATGCATAAAACATAATGTTGTTGTTTTAAATTTTCAGGTATTTGACTGTGGTGTGGTGTTGTGTTCACTGTTTGTAGATATTTATTTTCTAAAAGGAATTAGTGCCTTTAAAATCCAGGATTTTGTGATTATACTGGCGTTTCTAGTGCCCTGGAGGGTAATAAGAGTAGTCAACAGTAAGTGTATAGTAACCTTCATATGTTTCAATTTATTAAATAGTCAATATTTTATTTTTCCCATTTTATTTTGGTCCTTTATACATTTTGGACATATCTTTGGTCCTTCATACTTTTTCGCCATATCTTGATACTGCTCCAACCGTATAAATAATTTTGACAGTTACGTTATGCCGTAATTGTTGATTTCAGAAAATTATTTTAGAAGGTATTACCTAGCTACGTGAGTTGGAAGGGACACTTCATAACTTTCAATAGCATTAAACGGTACGAATAATTGCTGTATTCCTATGCGTCGTTACAACTATCGTAACGCTATAGTAGTCAAGTATGCAGTAAAAGCTCCATATCAATTATTACCAATAATTAGCTTCATTGCTTTTCATGTTAAACCATAGTAATGATCAATATCTCAGAACCGTGAAAAATCTATAAATTACTGTTAGTTGTTGTGTTTTCAATTCGCGGCGATTTACTGCTTTCGAAGGCGGAATAAAAAGTACCTTTTGGGAATACAATTAAAAGCCAATATTTAAAAAATTGCAATACAATCATTATTGTGTTTTTTTGCACTCGATTCAAAATAGCTCAGCTAATCTTGTTTAAAATGTCTCGAGGAAAATAGGAAATATTTTAAATTTGCAATACAAAAAGTTTATATATATGTGGTGTTATTATGGTTCGTTTAAATAGTCTATAACGCCACTTTCAGCAGATTTTCCGCTATATAGTGGCGTCCAGTTTGTACTGGGGAGGAGGTCGGAATACCTGGAGAAAAGCTCCGACCATTGTCAGAAAACTGGAAATCGTTGTCAATTAAGATTGGAGTAAAGAACACCCTATCAACCGTGAGACTCTAACTCGCCAACTCAGTGTTGACAGGCACGTAATCACTACTTAACTATTGCTATTATGGAGAACTTACTTTACTGAAAATTATATTTTTATAAATATAAACACTATTTTTTACAAACATTGTCTCAATTTTTGGGACACTTTTAGGTCTTGTTGTTGCAGTCATTGACCACGAACATTTCAGACTGAAATTACTTTACAAACAGAAAAAAGACATCTCCAACGAATTGAAGAAATGTAAAGCTGACGCCAAGACGTTGCAGGTGAATCTCAAACCTTAATGCATGCAAGTTTAGTGTATTGTCAATGATTTAGTTAAAGTATGAAAGTAAAAGCAGAATATAAATATAAAAAGACCTACGCAACAAATCCGAAACGACCGGTTCAGGCATTGAAGTGATACCATGAAAATGTATACCGTTATTGACAGGCGCATATAATGCGCACTCAAATAGTATATGCACATAAGCCAATGTTCTTACAATGAAAGGTTCAATTACTTAAATTGTGTTTGCCTATAATACCCATCAAGGTTGATTTAATGATCTTTTAAACAAAAAAATGACAACAACTTAAAACACTCCTCAGGTTATCTTGGTCGTTAACATTTAATGTGTAAAGAAATACACGAATTAAAACCGCACGTTCAACAAGATTCGAAAACAATAAAACAGTGACAAAAGCCGGATTGAGACAAAGACACAAGACAAAAAGAAGAAACAGAAAAATAAGAAAAAAAAAATGCAAAACAAAACAAAATTAAAAACCAAAAATTAGCAACACAAATAAAAAACAATGGTTCTCTAAGAAGATCCGCTAGAATAAGTAGTACCTGCTTCCATTAAGATAATTTGAGTAAACTCATGTCCGTGATAAAGTCAAATTTAGGTATAGAAAAACCTACAAATAATTTCATCTTTTTTATATTTGTAGCAATGTCTTGATGTTGTGAAGAATATGGCTTTAAGTGAAGGGATCTCAGAACAGAAAATAGCACAGCATTTAGGTATGCAATTTATTTTTAAATGCTGAATTTATTATTAAGAACAAAAGCCGAATATGAAGAAAAAATAAGAAATTCGGATATAGAAAACATATTCAATACGAAACAAAACCCCAAACACAAAAAAACCCCAGAAAGTTAGTATCCCAAAATCAAATAGAAACTATGGGTGCACTCAATAAGCAGTGACTGCCTCTAACACCCGTCGAGTTACTAATTGTCATGTCTAGGTCCAGGAAAAGGTAAAATCCAGAAATAGGAAAGACTACCTATGACTCATAGAAAAATGGCCGGTATTTGAGAGATTGATTTCCCATATCGATTAATTAAATCATGGTGACGACCAAAGAATTTCTGAACTGGGGCCTCGGTGGCCGAGTGGTTAAGGTAGTTCGTCCACTAGCGATCACGTGGTCTGTCAACACTGAGATTGCGAGTTTGATTCTCACTGCAGGCAGGGTGTACTCCACTCCAATCTTAATTGACAAGGATTGCCTACCGCAGGTCGGGGGTTTTCTCCGGGTACTCCGGCTTCCTCCCCAATATAAACTGGACGCCATGATATAGCAGAAAAATTGCTGAAACACCATCAACAAACATCGAAAATTCCTGAACTGATCAACCTAGGTCTTGTTTGAGTAGCTGAGTAGTCAACGGCATTAAGCGGTATACAAAATCCGAATTCCGGTCGCAGGATCTATCATAACGTATAAATTGAAAAATGTACGTACCATACGCTTGAGTTGCTGGACTGTTGCTATTAATAAACGAGTAGTAGACAATTGGAAATTTGAAGTAATCACGTATGTCGTAAAGTCTGTAGTTTTTCGCAGTCTATTTCTAGAAGAAGGCCTAAGTAAGAGGCCGACCTGTGTAAATTCAAGCTCGATAGTGTAGTTTGTAGTTTTTCGCAGTCTATTTCTAGAAGAAGGCCTAAGTAAGAGGCCGACCTGTGTAAATTCAAGCTCGATAGTGTAGGATGTATGCAAATGTTAATAGTTACAAAATGTTTTCTCTGAAATATAGTAATGACGTTCAATCAGAATTAAAGTATCCGGACCACAATTTTATTTTTCGACCAAGAAATGTGGCTTTATTAAATAAATATATTGCTAATTAATGATGCAAATTATATATATTGTGCTACTTTGAGTCAATGTTAACATTTTTGAGCAAAAAATTTAGTTACTCAAATAGTATTTCCGATGTTTGCCGAAGATTACTGAGGTCTGCTCCATTGAAATACAATGGACATCCGGGACATCAAATATGATCACGTGGTCAATTGTGGTCCGGATACCTTAAAGGGGCAATTATCTTTGACAAAACTTAAATACCCGAAACAGAGTTATTTCAGTGACAACAGTGGAGAACTCTTGGTCTGATATATTTCTATTTGTCGCAATTCGACCATTAGCACAAAAATATTATCAATTATTTTAAAATATCGCATGGTCTACAATTATATCTCGTTAAAGGGGCCTCGGTGGCCGAGTGGTCAAGGTAGTTCGTTTACTATTGATCACGTGGTCTGTCAACACTGAGATTGCGGGTTCGATTATCACTGCAGGCAGGGTGTACTCGACTCCAATCTTAATTGACAAGGATTGCCAGTTTGCCTACCGCAGGTTGGTGGTTCTCTCCGGGTACTCCGGCTTCCTCCCCCAATAAAAACTGGACTCCATGAAATAGCTGAAAAATTGCTGAAAGTGGCGTTAAAACACCATTCAAACAAACAAAACAAAAAATATGTCTCGTTAAAAAATTAAGCGTGCTAGTTGAAAAATTAAACACCTAAAACATCTTAAAATCGTAAATAAAATTGAATGATTGACTCTTAAAATCTGGTAAAAATGTCACATATATCCAGGCATGGCAAAAAAATCAATAAGTATATTAAATGAAAAAATTGGACAGATCAATAGAAGGAAATTTGCATTGCCACTTGACACAAATATGGAATTCCATAGCTGCCTTAAGTAAACAAAGCAATACTAATGACATAACGTTACCTTATCTTGTGTTACCTTAAGATGGTTTTTGTTATCAAATAAATGAAACTTTCATCAGGTGATGTGGTCTTCTGGTGGCAATACCTGGTGTTTTCTTAATAAATGATGATACATATACTTAGTCGTTTTAAGATGATTGTATTCACATGATGTCTGTTACAGAGGCGTAGCATCGCATTTGATATTGGTACGGCGGAAGCCGTACCTGCATTTGATATTGGTATTGCGAAAGCCGTACCTGCCGTACCGGCTGCTACGCCTATGTATTTGAGATGAGGGGAGAGTCGAAAGGCACCAATAAAAATAGAAATATATGAACAATTTTTTTTATTTCTGAAAATTATTGGTACGGCATGCCGTACCTGCAAAAGTTATTGGCGCCAGGAACCTATAAATCAGTTATACTAGTCCCCTACTGCGTTTATTATTGCATTAGAAAATTGTTTGTTCAGAAAAGAAATTCATTTTTTATCACACCCCTTACGGTTTGTTGTGTTTCGTGAGTGAAGTATGACGCAATTTATAGCAATTTTAGTTTTATTACTGTGTAAATTGTTTATGAAGAGAATAACATGTTGCATGTATGGTGAAAGGGCTACTAGTAATAGGAAAAGTTCACTGAACAAAATGCGAATCAAATAATTCAATGGTAAAACGACAGTAACACAAGACAAGGTGACATTTGCGACCAGTTTTCATGTGACTGCTATTACGTTTCATGATGAACTAGGTTTTCTGTTACTTATACACGTGTTTTTATTGTTTAAATTTAGCTCTTCTTACGCAAGGGAAAAGCAAAAGTAAAGGCTCTGGCAGTTTTAGAGGCAGTCTGTATTTTAAAAATCTGCAGTCAAAGTTTAACACATCATCTGAAAAGCTACATGCCAAAAGCAATTATTCTTCAAAGACACAAGTCGACAAATGTCACGCGGAAATAAAACCCAAAGAATCTATAACTGTAAACATGAATGAAAGTCGGCACAAAATTCTCTGACCCAGCTTAATTTTCTCTCACTTGGAGGAGAACAGAAAAGATCCAACAAAAGGTCTACGCAATTCAGAGCAGAACAGAATAAAAAAACAAGAAGTTTTGATTTTGACTTGGAAGTCGTCATTTAATGCAGATTTGGACAGACAATAACTACGTAATTATCGAAGGATGAAGTTCTTTTTTCTCTTTTTGTTTTTCTCAATTTCAACACGGGGTTGTGAAATATTTTTGTTGCATTATGTATGAGAACAAAGCACTGTATATTTAATATTAGCTTTGAAAACACGACCTATTTTATTCTGCCTGAGGAACTATTTGTGTACGTTTATTTAGAAATAAAAACTCACTGGTTAATACAAAGGTTTATTTTCCGAACGCCTACTGGATTAAAAAAAACCATTTAATTAATGTATGGGATTAAGAGGCCTTCTAAGGGATGTTCTTAATGGCAAATTAAATTAATTTTTTAAAGTTAAACCTGCACTTTGTATACATATAATAATAATTGTTTATATGTGTCATTTATTATGTGCAAATAAAATTGATAAAGTATACCGGTATGTTTCGTTAATTATTTTATTAATTTAGTGTTCTTGCTGTTATGATTGAATTATGGTACTATGCGTTTTGTTAGTATCACTACATGTAATTGTGATTTAAGATAAATTACCTGCATTCATTACATCCAGACATATGAACATGGTCACTTGAAATGAAGCTGAAGACTTTTAAAACTTGTCTACTGTGCGGAGGTATCTAAACAGACCTAGGTTAAGAAAGGGTACTAGAATGAGTCAAGTGGTTGACAGCCTATATCTTTCAGAAGAGCTAGCAAGATTAAAAACAGCAATCAGTGTGAATTTCTTTAGCTATCCAACAAGGGGTGTAAATTTTTTACCTAATAAATATTGTATATTCACTGCAGAACACGATAAACAATAATGAAGACATTCAAGCATTCTTTAACTAAGGATCAATCTGTCAAACTGACAAGTAGACGTATCTATAGGAGGCGAAGTACCCATTATTCCAAAGAATCTACGTACTACTTCAAAATCTGGCCTTAGCGTATATAAATGCACGTAAGCAGTTCAAGTTATTTTTAATTAATTTTTTAATTATAAAAAACCTGAAATCCTGATAACAGAAAATATTTCTTCTGTCAGATCTCGTTGTCTGTATATTTAAGTTGTTCTTAATATAATATATAGAATCCTTTTTTAAAATGCAAAACATTGACAATGCCACGATGAAAACCTGTTCTTTGTCAGCTCTTATTTTTGAGTCTATAGGCTAATAATAATCATAGCCTCATTCAACGGGAAGAAACAAAAAACAAAACTTCAAAAATAAACAACATTTTAAAATGAATATTCCGTGCATTAAAGCTCAGTCTGTGTCAATTAATAAATAAACCAATAATTGCTCACATCTCAACTTGCATAATATGCACTTTGCTTAATCAATATTTTGTCAGCACTAAATTACGCACAGTTATTTGACCAATTTTTTCATGACATAAATAGACGGAGTATATTTTAGGTAGACTTTCTGAAAATGTTTAGTAAATTAAGTAATTAAATAATATAAAAATTCGATGTCACACTCTGAGATAATAGATTCATGTATGTATTAATTGTCTCTTGTGAATTACAGTTCCAGGCACCTGTCGACACAATTGTATAATTATGAATTGTAAAAGAGGTCGAATACTTTATTTGCCTTTTGAGAATGGAGAATAATATAAACTGTATCGTCACAAAACGTTAAGCTTCGATCAACATTTATTATTGAACACTGTAGCTTATGATAAATTGCAACGAGTAAAAATTCTAAATCAAAATGAGTCATACATTTACAATAATAAAATTGTTAAAGTTGCTAAATTTTCCACGGTACGTTGACCCAATTTACCCATTGATTGATGTGTTGAAAACATATTAGCTTCCTCAACATAGCTGAAATATTGTTTGCTGATAATTTAGCAAACTTTCAATGAACTATACTTCAGCATGTGTGGTGACAAAAATCTCCACTCTCTGATAAAGGTTGCCAAGAAGTACATCAGTTGAGTTCTTAGGATTATGGTATGGCACTCTACATTATCATTCTTTCTCCTCCGAAATGTACTAGGGAAAGAATGTACCAATCCTTTGCTTTTTATACCTATTACAACATTTTGCAACTACAGGCGTGTATAGCAGGATCTTATAGAGACAGGTAAACCTGCCTTATTCCAACAATTTACGAGAAAAGGTATTACTTTAATTTCCCTATTGTGAAATTTCCATTTGTGTGTGGTAACATTCCCGCAGCATCACCTGCATATAGCGTATAATCTCCAAATTGACCAGGTACTCAAGAGCCTGTATTTCCTGTCGATACGATATTGATGAAGGTTGAGTTCTGATGTTTAAATAGTGTAACAAACAACCCGTTACAGGTAAGGAAACGACTCGTAGTACCCTTTACGCTTTTGAAAAATGTGTTGTCTATAGGACCATCTCGAGACATTTTCTGAACCATACTGGAAGAGTTCCCACTACCCGACCCAAAAAGCTGCCTAGCTCGCCTTTTAGTGGCGTTGGGTTTGCCTGGTAGCTACTGTAGTGGGTGAGGGTTTTACATAGTGTAACACGTTAAAATCAACTTTAGTAGATTAAAAAAAATAGGCTTCTTATGACCGCTAGAAGAGCTAAATAACTCGTATACAGGAGTAGTCTGTGTATTTTTAATAAAAAACTCGCAGAAATATTACAACATGTTGATGCTGACAAAGTCGATGAATTGATCTAATGACACGATTCCGTACGATTGCGGAGCTCTTACATCTTTGACATCTCTTCCTCTTAGCTTATCGCCAAAACTATACTCGTTTGCCAGTTTAGCTTGAGCCCATAATATAATTCATTAAGCTACGTTAACGAGTTCTGCTATCCCTTTAATAACAACTATACCAAATGGAATATCCTCGGACAGGTAACGATAGTTAAAATCCGGAATAAAACCCATTTCTATAGATTGCATTGGATGGGGAAGTCCATTATATGCTTTATTTGTTAACAATGATGTCATTAACGTGCTTTTGTCAGAAATATCATCAGGATAATGCACCTTCATCCAATCAAAGATATGCAAAACGGCAGTCATGTCCAAATCAGTTCAAAGTTCTAAACTGTTTGGCTACAGACACAACTTCATCACTTATTTTTGACAAACACTTAACCTGCTGATCGTCTACAACCTGAGAGAACAATGGTTTTGGTTTAATGGTATTCCGTTCCAGTCCTTCCATTTCGTAGGTGATTTATTGATTTATTGTTTGTTAACTTGTTTTCGTCCTAAATAAAACCTGAAATACTGCTCGCTTGGCGTAAAGCAAACATCCAATCGATCAACCAATCAATTAAATGAAAAAGGAAGTACATCATTTTGTTTGAATTTTCATTGTGACATCTATTAACTACCACTGTTTTATTCTGATTGGCAATGAATGATTAAATGAACAAATAATCCAGTTCCATCCAGTGTGAACAACACTCAGTAGCTGCTATGAATGCCCAGCATATGTGTTAAGGATTGGCTATGTCTGCCATGAATTATATTCAAATAAAGCTGAATTTCCTCAACATCATTTTAGACTTTTACCACGAATATGACACCAACGGTCATTTATCTTAGCAAGAGGGAATTTTAATTTAAAAATTATATTTATTTTCCTAACTTATGCAGCAATATCCCAGCTTCGCCTGCAATTGTGTCTATATTTCTCAATTGAACAGTTATGCAAGAATTTGCAGCTTGTACGACTTTTGCAAACGTCTCAAATTTCTTTTGGATAAACTTAAAAACCAAGATTACCAGAAAAACGATTCGTCCTCGTCTCTTTAATAAGGTGTACTGAAGATATCATGTCCTTGTTGCAAAAAATATCTCGTTTGCAAATATGACTGCAGATAGTTTTTTTAAAATACCTGTTCCAATTCAGGACCATTGATGTAGTAGAAATATGTTTAGTTGTTGTTTCTAAATTTTGCCAGTTTCACAAGTCGTACCTGTGCTGATGATTTGTTTGTTCCTTCTGCTTGTCTACATTTTTATATAGAGTAAAGTAAATATCACAGAGTTAGGATGGACAAAGTGATGGCTTACAATATTCCCTGTTGAGAGAACAAAAAGACTCCGATTCCATGGCTCCTGAAATAGGAAAAAAATGTATCATTTGGGCGCTGACAGTTAAACAGACAACAAAAAAAAAACTATGACTTTCATCATACTATTGTCTGTAAAATCTTTGATAACAAACACGAACTGCAGGACTCAGACAATGTAGCATACTTGAGGCAACGTACTGAATGCACTGGTTCTCATTTTCCTTTCATAAACAATCCATCTGTTATTGCCATTACTGGTTATCTGAATATCATTGACCACGAGAAAAGTTATTTCGCATTGCCATAAATTGAGGAAACCTCAACCAGTAGACTGGCATTAAAATTTAAAACACGGTTGCCATCAAATACTATGCCAGAAAGTGGATTAAGATAGAAAGAGAACAAGAATTAGATGAATTGTCTAACTGGGTAAAAACAATAAGATTTTTTGGTACAAAGTCGCATTAGGAATTTTAAACATTGAATTAACGATCTACCTAAATCAATATTCAAAGACAAGAACGCTATCAGGTGACTCACTCCACCCATGAAAAAGTATGACTCACATTGTTCCTGCAGACAACAGTATGTATGTGAGTCACTATTCCATTAATGAGATAGGCATGAAGGATAACTCTGGTAAATCACATATAAACATACCACAGTTGACATATAAAAAATCCTGGCAAACCATTTATACCGTATAACGTTTTATTCATTACGATAAAGAGTCTAATGACGTTCCATGCTTATATTTAATTCCAAAATGACATAAACGCCTTTCAAGGAAACGTACATAGCAGCCTCACGAACGTGCTTTACAAAAGAAGAAAATGGATAGAAATATATCAAAGATATTGTGAAATTGCTTTTTCGCGAGTGATTTATTTCAATCGTATAAGGATTCCTAAACATTCTAGAAATATGTTTTGACAATATAAAATCAAGATCTATATCTAAAATTGCATCTGTTACATCTTTGCATCACGATAAACTTCAATCTCGTCTGAAAGAAATGCATGCAGAAAGGCTTCACTTTCACATATGATACAAATATGTAGGTATGGTTTACAACAATACGTATTCTCTACTACAGAACAAAAACTTAAATTCAAGTACAACGAGGAACATGTTTATAGTATGCTAGATTTTCTGATATGCAACCTATTTGATACTTTTTGAGGAGGATGTGTTTTTCACCAAGTACTTAAGATTCATATAGGTACAACCAGTGACAATGTGTTCGTGTATTCTTATCAAACTGCTTATCAAACAAAAAACAGCAGAAGCTAGGTCCTATAATTTCTCGTATAGATATATTAATGATGTCCTTTCAATTAACAACCCTCAGTTTGCTAAGTGGCTTCAGTACATATGTCCTTTAGAACTTGAAATTAAAGAAACCACATAAACAGGTTAAGATACCTAATTTTTAGACCCAATTGATCAGGTATGCAAGAGTATACTGATGATTGCAAACATCATAAATTGGCAAGATTGACTAAAAAACCAAGAAACAAAGAGTAGTCGGCGGCTTTAACAAGTTTAACTATAGACAGCCTTTCTTGTTTGATGCTAAATTTTTGGATGTTGGTTCTCATGTTTACCGGTTTCTTGGACCTTAATTTAAGGATTGTCTTTTTGACAGTTTTCATGATGTTCGGTATTTTATTATTAGCCCCATTTATTTACTCATCTTTGTTCATTTGTTAAAGAAAATTTATTTAGCTGAGAATTTTGTGAACCGAACAACAACCTAAAGTTAACGGACGATTACCAATCCATGTTTAGATCAACATATAAAACACAGAAAAACACAAACAACCCCACAAAAACTCCTTAAAGTGAGTAACCCGAACCCAATAAAAGCCATTGGTGCACTCAGGTGCTCTGGATGAGTAAACACGGCCTGCCTCTTATTATACACCGTTGAGTTACTCATTTTCATGTCTAGGAAAAAAAACAAATCCAGGAATAGGAAAGAATACATATGCCTCAGAAAAAATGCCTGATCGTTTTGTAGAGATTGATTTCTCATAACGATCAATTAAGTCATCAACCTGAGTACCACAAACCCTTGTTTGAGTAGCTTATTAGTAACCAGCAGTGACCGGTCTAGAAATCGGAATACAGATCACAGGATCTAGCATAAACTACAAGTTGTGAAATGTACACGTCATTCAAAAAAGCAGCTGGAATATTTTTATAAATAAGCAAAGGAGTAGACAATTGGACAGTTGAAATTATGACGTTTATCGTAGAGTCTGGTTTGTATTTTTCCCGAGTCGGTTTCTATAAGTAAGTAAATTTATTAGTGGAGTCTATAATTAATGCTCAATTTGTTAGATTAAATGTAAATAAACAACGCGTTTGGCATTGTTCTGGGACAAAACAGATTCATTTTAGCGGAATGCGAAATGATAAGTCCGGACGGCCAATGTTTTCTTTCACTTCTTCAGCACACCTTGAAGTTCTAGGAACTCACCCCCACAAGAGTGCAAAAAACCAGGTTGGCGAGAAGAGGAACACAATATTCATTGGAATATCAAGTTTGTTGCTTAGAATGTACTCCATACATGACACATATGTTGTCAATAAGAAAATCTAACATTCGACAGATTTGAAATTCAATATATTTATTATCAGATTTAAAGTGACATATTACGAAGTAAGTTCTGTCATGACTAATTGCCAGGTAGTTATATCGTTTTATTCCGTTTTTCCGAAAAGCAAAGTTTTTGTTTAGTTTCAAGCTGCATATAGTGGTGGTCGTGTAGACTGGTTTTAATTCTGGTAATCTAA
This sequence comes from Limnoperna fortunei, assembly GCA_944474755.1. Taxonomy (NCBI): domain Eukaryota; kingdom Metazoa; phylum Mollusca; class Bivalvia; order Mytilida; family Modiolidae; genus Limnoperna; species Limnoperna fortunei. Next base: position 48,026,638 of record OX104120.1, read on the forward strand.
AAGGAGATCTAGGCGTGTCGACTTTGACAGCCCCGTTTAATTTCTGTTAAAATAGTAGTCAAGAATTTCAATATAGGTTTTTTGTTGTTTACTTTGACAATCCATGCTTAGAAACGTTCTTTGTATGGAGTTTGTAAAGGTTTTGATATCCAATACAAGGCTAGATCATAATCTTTGACTTTGATATGGAGCCCAAAAGATGCCAAAATCTCCTCTTTTAGAAGCCTTTTGGATGTGGATGTATAAGTAGGAAAGTGAACTCTCCATGTCTTATTCATTTATTAATCTCTATTTTATGTTTCTTGCAAACAAAAAATGTCGTTAGGAGCCCCATCTGCTGCCCCACAACATATTTGTCAGGAATATCGGATATAATTTTATCAGGATCAAGTTTTATTAAGACCGATGATGCTTTGGTACTCATTGATTTAGTTAATCTACTGATTTTTATTTGAATCGGTGACCTCAGGGGTTTTTCCCACCAGGACTAACATCAGCATCTAGTCTTCTTGTTTTAACCGTTTGTTCTGTTACTGTCTTCTGTTGAATCCATTCCGACCCATAATTGAAGTTACAGTTTAATTTAATTTTTCGACCAAGAAATACAGCTTAATTAAATTATGTTTTTGCTAATTAAAGATATGCATTAAATATATTGTTTTACTTTGATTCAATTTTAACAATTTTTAGTTAAAAAAAGCAGCTACTCAAATATTATTTGATTTCTGAGGTGAGGTCTGCTCCAATAAGAATCAATCTGCATCCGGAATACCAATGTTGTGTTCTGATTGGGTCAGTAGTTTTTAGATGTGCACAGTTTGTGTCTGTAAAATCTCCAGAGCCGAGGTCATGTCAGCTTCGTTAAATAATGCGTAGCACTACGCTAAGAATATCACCTCTGCCACACAAGCTTAAGCTTTCCTTATAACTCTGCCAACTAATCGGTCCAAATTATAGGAATACCCAAGAAATTCATTCCTGTACGCTACAAACTTATTTTGTAACTATAATTAAGCGAAATGTTAATTTAAATTTGATAGTAAATTAGATTTCAAGATTCATTTATTTCCTGAAATTGCGCCGATATACAACTTCGATAATCTCAAAATAAACAAAAACAAACACCGATTATCTATGTTTGGAAAGAGCTTACTTTTAACGTAGGAAGATATCAAGTCTCTCTTTTGAAGATTGGTGTCTGTAAACTCCGGTATGAACTAAGTTTTAAAAAGTGGTGAATTTCTTTTAAGATGAAATTTTAATGTTTTACAGTTTGAAGCTTTTAAATTAAAAGCTAAAGCTTTTAGATTAAAAGCACTGAATATAACATGCAAAAGTGAGATTGAAATATTTAAACTATTGCAAAATTAAGTGGCTGATTCCATTGTTGTAAATAGTATGCAGCCTCCTGAGTGCACTAATTATTGGTTGTGGTCTGATGAATATGTTAAAACTTTAATAATTCAGAACGGATAGGCTTATCAACAAGAGCTTACTTTGTTTTAACCTTTTTTTTAAACAGTCATTTGCTAATAATTAATTTATGTTACATGTTCTCATTTTCTGTTTGGTTTAATAATGTATATCTGAGAAAATCCTAAGCTAAAATTAGTTCTACCAAATTATAACGTCATAAGTATTGGGCTATTAAGGCATATTAACACTAGTTTTGCTGCACCCCTAAACTTAATTATAAAAATATTGTTCGTACAATCGGAAGTATGAGTTCATTAAAAAATTTAAAATACCAACTGTTCAGGACTGCAATTTAACTTGATCAAAAAAGTTTTTTTTTTCAAGTTCTCTTTACTGATTCGAGTCATAAGATTGCACATCCTATTAGTCAATTACAGCAATGTTTCCCGGACATTTCCTGATCCCTCCAACTTCCGCTTGTTAACGTTTTCTCGACATGAATATGGCTGAAGTACTGATCGAAGAACGTTATACCAGCATATATTAAAAATCAATATTGTGTTTGCAGTCTTTCATCTTAAAGAAAAAAGTACAAATTAATCCTTTTTAAATTTACATATATTTTACTAGTGCATTGATCAATGATTCGTAAATTAGAAAGCAATTTATCCACGTTATGCTTATCTACTAAATGTACTGAACGTAATTTACGCAATTTTTATGTCGAGAAAACAAATTAATGCACACATTTTAAATTAAACCCTTACTAACAACATTTTTTTATAGCTCATTGAAGCCGCTATAAAAGACTTGATTCTACACCCAACTCTCCATACTTTTCCAATGATATTAAAACTTCCATATTAGTTTAACTTATTGTACCTTATCTTTTTTGCCAACCTTTTTTTGTCCTGAACTAATTACAATTATATTGTTGGCTGCACGTGACTCAATAAACCAAAATAATAACCTGTTCTATCCAATTCTAATGCAATTCTTGATATAACGTCAAATCTAATTGGAAACGTGAATAATTTCATGGCATCAATTTTACAGTTGATGAAGTACAAGCTAATGCAAGTGCAGACGTTATTTCCGGTCCCCGGGTACAATATTTTTCATTTACCTAAGCTTCACTTTCAAAAAATATTATCTGAAGGCAGCTTGTGCTAAAAAGAAATCATCATCAAGATACCAGAACATGTATATCTGCAATTGTCTGCAATTTCCGGAATAAACACATCTTTCAACCTAATTTACTTTTGGCTAACTACAGTCAAAAATGAGTGAGCAACGTACAAGACTGAATATTCTTAGCATTTCCTTAATTTGGATCGAGAATTGTACGGAGCTCTCTATTGTGTGGCTGAGGAGTAGCGTACAGTTACGAAGTATGGAATAGAGCGGATATGACCTCCACTACGGAGATTGCATCGGAAGTAAGTGATCTCCTATTTGAACTATTTTCAGTTGTTATCAATAAATATATATTGCATCGTGATTTCGTTTGTGACTTTTCTATACCTTCAGTTGATATGTTTGTATTTGATTGCTACATATGACATCAAATTGTAAACAAATACTTCTCCGCCAGAAAATCGTCTATGAAGGATTTTAGTGTATATATTTATTTAATTAAATATTTAAATTTGTGATGAACAAAAAGTATTTAAATTCTTACATTAGCATACAAAATATGGAACAAAAGCTTTTAATTGACACTAACATTTCTTTTTTTGTTGAGTGTGCTTGTTGTGATCATTCAATTGATTGTTGCACCTACATGTAATGGAACCTTGTTACGTAGGGTGGTAGCTTATGCAGAATCCAATACAATTAATTTTGATGAAATTTAGTTAAAATTATATTTTTGTTTTCTGTAGAATAATACAGTTTTGCATGGTACAGTGCAATGTTTCATGTGACCGGGTTGGTTTGAAACTTTTATACAATTTTTATATCAAATTCAAATAATAAATACGATTTTTAGGAATCATTTTTATTTTAATATTAAATGAAAAATCACTTAAACAAAATGAGTTGAATATTTATATCTTCCTCGGTTGTATATTCATGCAAAACTATTACTGATTTTATAGTAGTGTTTGTTAATTGTTTGTACAGCCCAGTATAGTGAAATAAACTGCTGTTCAAAAAGAGTCCAGATTGAGGCTATATATATATTAAGGGAACTGTTATCAAATAACTTAAATATTTTTAAACGCATAGAAGTTGCTTCCCTTATTCCAGTTCGTATAGTAGAAACAAATAAATCAAAGTCAAAATATGACGTTTAGCATGTAAAATTAAACATATTATTTCTTGGAGTTGAAGATTAAACGTAAATAAATTGAATCTGAAGATACCAATTATGCAATTAAAACTACTAATTCCAAGTACGACACAACAAACGAAACACTTACAGAAAACCAATTTCTGCAGCAAGAAACAAAAACTCAAAATAAATAAATATAAAATACACCCCTTTGAAAAAAGATTTGATGTCGGATGTTTCATAAAGTTGTTGAAATCTTGCTTCAAATGCCACATTGTGGTGCTAGTTTTGGTCACGTAAAATGAAAATAATAAATGCCTGTTTGTAACGAAAGTGCGGTTTATGTTGGTTTAGTAAATAACAATAATTAAGTTTGATATAAAGAAATGAAATGCAATTTATTTTTAATTCATTCATTTTTGTTTTGCAATATTTTATTTCAGCCGGGTACTTTGGAAATGTATTATTCTACTAAGATCAGCCATCATTAACAAAATCGATTGAAATGTTAAAAGAATGTTTACTCTTATATTGATGGATAAATGTGAACCATTAATTATAATAACATTAAATATTTTAACTGTCCACCAGCGTAATCAAATTCCATTGATATCATAAAGTATTTGATATTGATATATTGACGAAAATCGTGTTCCTAAACATTTTTGTGATTGCTTACGCTCGGTGTTTAATGTTTATAAAATCATGGGCTGCTGATAGTAAATACAGTTGTTCGATACATATTCAAATTTAAAATTAAGCAACTTTGCTTTCACGATTTTATTCGAAAGTACTTTGACACATAGTCTCAGGTATATATTCAAGTGCCCCAGTGGTCGAGTTGAATATGCAGCAATTTATCGAGTCCGGTAATATGAAAAGTTTATGCAACTCCAACCATTATCAACAATGGTTGCCAGTGTAATTATGTAAAAATTTAATAGGCAATAAATGCACTATAGATACAACCGAACTTTACTGTGCCATCAGTGCATGCTAGTAATAATAAAATCGGATGCTTGAAACAAATCTGTTTCTACGAGATGCAATATCGAATCTTTTACGTTTTAGATTAAATCTCCCCCAATATAGGATTGGAGTGATGCCGCAAGGATAAAACTCGAGCTTAAATTAAGGACCTTTTTGTTACATTTCCAATCAAAAATACATTGTGTCACACGAGTCACAAAGTCAAGAAAGAGAAAAAAAAGGCGTTGATCAAGTGTTAATCAAATTGATAGAATGAAAGTTTATCATATAATAAAGACTTAATAATTTAGTTTTGGAAACGGCATATTACTTTTAACGCGTCAAGGTTAAGATAAAGGGTGCTTAATTGAGTGAATTGTGGAAAGAGGTACATAATAACAAACAAACAGTGCGAAAGGAGGACAGATAGACGTTAGGAACAGAAAGAGAGGTAAATTTATATTTCTAAATATATACTGACGTCCTTGTTCGTGGCAAAACAATAAACAACAATCTAGGTTTATCATTACAATTATAATTGGAAACTCAACGCTAAATATAGTTTAGGTACATTAATAGAGAAGAGACGACTCAAAGTATTCTTTCTATATAAGCATTCTCTCAATTGATTCAATTTGTTTATAACCACACGAAAATTTTACAAAATTACACATACAAAAATTCTTAATAATTATGATTTAGTAGCTTAGATTAAATTGTTCGAAAACTTTGTAGCAAGACTAGATTTATAAAGATTATAAACTTGTTATTTGTATTCGCATATAAAAACTAAACGCATAGCAACAAACAATATATAATTAATTTAGCACAAAGAAACAACACATGTTTATGAATGCAGATATTAAAGCAGCCAATATTTGTTTTAATGTGAAATAAATATTTAATAAAAAATATTAAAAAAGGTGTGTCTTGTATTTAAATTTACAATTCGGTATTTACTTTTTTTATCCGAACAAACAAACTACCAAATAAATTATTAAACCGAATTAGTAAGTTTCAGTTCATTTCTCCATCATATCTGCCAAGACTTTTCTTAGAAACCAGATTTTGTAAAGTTCCCGTGTGATATTGTAACTATAATTTTTCATGTAATATCTTCGTCGGAAGCTTACGTTAGGTCACATCATTATGTTCCTCATTTCGTCAACAATCCTTATTGTTAAAAACTAATACAATATGATCACTGTATGATACAATTCGTTCTTTGTTCATTATTTCTGCATTAAACAGGACGTTTACTGATAGTTTTGTTCTTTCATATTAAACTTAGAATTTATTTTTCTTTCGATTTCTACATAGATTATGTCCTTATTTGATGTACATTTGTTAATATTTTGAAGAAAGACTTCAAGTTCCAAAGCTTATATATTTTATTCAAGTAACACAGGTTCAGCTGAATATTTATGTCATCTGTACAAAAACAACGAATTAAGCATGCTTAACCTAGGTATGCTACGTATACATATTTTATTTTTTAATGTACACAGAATTGTATATCTTGAGTAATATGCAATTTAAAATCTAGATAGGATGAACAGGAATATGAATATAATATTAATCGAAATGTAGCACGGTGACAATAGCGTCATTTTAAACATTTTTACAGAGATTTAGCATTACATTTTCAGCGCTTGTTTACGCCGGAAATAATGATGGTAATAACAAAATATCAAACACCGAGGAAACTGTCAAAAAAGACAAAATCCATCAATCAATTCCGAGAAACCGGCAAACTCTAGAACCAACAACTAGAAATAAAGTAACTACAGCAATGGATCTGATTTGGTATAGTCATTTCCGATGAAATATTGGGTAAAACTAGGGTTTATGACATGCCAAACTTCCCGCTTACTGTAGTCTGAGAGTTGGTTAGGTGATTAAAACGGATAGATATCACGATATCATTTGCCACTAGTCAGTAATTGGTGTATCCGACATTCATCGTAGCACATTCACTGTACACTTAATTAAAAATTTGTGAAAAGCTATCTGCAACCATGATTTAAAATGGGAGAGAATATTTGCCGACGAAAAAGTGGTATCTATTGTACAACTTATTAAAGGCGGGGACGAGTCGTTTTGTTTTGTAACCATGGGTTATACGAACTAACTTTACGTCATCAAAACGCATGACTGATGTTTTTCGATCGATTTATTCCGTTTTATAGCAAATGTCACGGGCAGTAATTGTGTTAATTGACACATTTTTAGACTGTTAAAATTTTTTATTTAGAGATATATATTGTAAGAATAATATAACTTTGGGAATATTGCAGATCTTTGTCATTTTTAAAATAAACCATCAGTATCTGCGACTACTGGCGAAAAACAGAACGACAAAGAGGGGAAGTGATGGCATAAAACATCTGGTTGAAATTATCCAGTTATTTATTTGTATTTTATATATTTACACGGGTAAATGGATTTGTCATGCAGGTAGTTAATGAGTTTTGCTATTTTCAATAATTTGAGTAAATATCTATTAGTCTTAAATTATTGTATTTCTTAGAACCAATTTGCAGTTTTATACGGTTTACCAAACAGCACATAACAATACCAAATAATAACAAAAACATTGTTTTCTGATATTATGTTAGCTATACAAATGTATTTAATTGTAATAAATCCATTCCAGAAGCACAATAGTCATATTGAAAGCAAAGGTCTTTCATTAACCTCTAATCCTAAGACAAACACCAAGGTTTTGTTTAAATGTGTGAATAAACTGGTCGTCTATTGCCTCATGTTTTGCAGGACTATGCGATCAAGATTACCAAGAAACATGCTACTGGCATACTAAATCATGCTAATATTAACATTGGTTTAGCTACAACACCACTAAAACACAAATAAATTTTTTTCTAAATATAAGTCATGGAACATACATGTCATTTAGACCTCAATATACAGAGTTCTTTAGAATATAAATAAAAAAACCATCTGAATGTGCCACATTCTCCAGCTGTTTTCTTTATTCTTTGTTGACTTCAAATTCTTTTTTTAAAAACATCATTGAACAATGAATACGATTACATGAAAGTTATTTCATTTTTATTTGCTATGCATCTAAATCTGCAGTATAAACAGGTATATGAAAAATAGCCAAGAAAACCGTCCAAACAACAGGAGCCAAAAGTCAAGGGACAGTTACAAATCCCGATATAGACAAACATACACAACGCAACATCAAAACCATATACACAAAAACAGAAAGAGAGTAACCCGAACCCAATACAAACCATGGGTGCACCCAGATGCTCCGGACGAGTAAGCAGTGACTGCCTCTTATGAGCCAACCGTCGAGTTACTCATTGTCATGTCAAAGAAAAAGTCAAATCCAGGAATAGGAAACAATACCTATGACTCAGCGAAAAGGTCAGATCTTATTTGAGACACTCATTCCCCATAACGGTCAATTAAGTCACAGTGACGACCATAGAACTTTTGAAGAGATAACATCAACCTAGATACAACAAACCCTTGTTTGAGTAGTTTAGCAGTCAATAGCTGTGATCGATCTACCGATCGCAGGATCTAGAATAATGTATAATATAACGGGAAATGTACACACTGTACGCCGGAGCTGCTAAAATGTCGCTGTTGATAAACAGGAAGGTGACAATTGGAAAGTTGAAGTCATCACGTTTGTCGTACATTCTAGTTAGTAGTTTTCCTGAGTCTATTTCTAGAAGTAGGTCTAAGTAAGAAGCTGACCTAAGTGTACTAGTGGTGTCCTTAATTTCAAGCTTCCTAGGGAAAATTGATCAATATAGCTGAATGTTAGATGACAGGTCTGGGCCAGTGTCTTTTCTTTCTTCTTCAGCAGACCTTCCAGGAAAGGAAATCAGCCTCATAAGAGTACAAAAACAGGTCGGCGAGGAGAGGAGCACAATTAGTACCCATTGGAATACCAATGGTTTGTTGAAAAACATGTCCTCCAAACAGGACTAATATGTTGTCAATCAGAAAATCTAACATATGACTGATTTTGTCTTCAGTATATTTACTATTATATTTAGAGTCATTGATGACGAAGTAAGTTCTGTCATGACATATTACAATGTATTTATATCGTCTCCTTCCGTTTTTCTTGAAAAGCAGCGCTTTATTAGATCTTTGATCCTGTCGAAAAATCAAATGTTTAAATACTGTTACAATGCTTTGGTAGCTGGTCAAATCGCCCCATTATAAACGCCCCTACTGTATAATCGCCCCTGTTACAACGCCCGCACCTTCAACAAATCAACCCCACCAAATAGCCCCCACTTTCAGCAAAATCGCACTTTTAGGAGTATATTGACTGATTATGCTAATGTGTTGTAAATAATGATCGATTATGTCATTATTTTGCTTTAATTATTACAAGTATCATAATTACCTTATTGATTTTAGGTAAGAACTATACCATTGTTTTGTTATTATGATTAAATTATCAAAGATTCTTTATTCTTAATAAATCGTCAAAAAATATACAGTGCATAATGCATTGTTTGTACCCATTGTTTGTTTCCTTGTTTTCTGCTATAATTAAAAAAGATGATATTGTTGTTGTCGTGTCTTTGTATTTTCCTATAAAAAAAGAACAATTAAAATCTTTGAACATATATAATTCTATTAAGACCGAAGAAAGAGCTCATATTTATACATATATATATATTTATATTTACAGGGGCGATTTTACAGTACGGCGTTTTTGACGTGAGCGATTTTAACGCGGGGCGATTTGACTTGTATTCAATACTTCACATTAATTAGGTGGGGTCCATCAAGAACGGAGTAGTTAAGAACGTCATCTGGTACAGTCGAACCACGAGTAGAACTAAAATTATTTACGGCTTGGGTAATAAAATGTGTTAAGTTCGAAGCCAAACCTGTAAAACGCCAAGCTTGATCTTAAATGATATAATCCTTAATAATTGTACCTGTAGCGTAAAGATCTAAAGTACATTAATTTGTATAATTTACGTCTCTGTCAGTAAATTTTTTGAAATTTGTTTTAGTTGATTGCAATATACGAAAATTGTCATAAAATCTGCCATTATCGAGGTCAGTGAAAAGCTTACGAAAATCAATAATACCTATTTATACATCTTATGCATTAAATGAAACAAGAAGACTAACAGTAAACATTTTTTATTTTAACAAAACCATAAAAACAACGTAACAACAAGGTTTACATATCAAATACAGTAAATAAACACATTTTTACTAGCCATCGAATTTATCAAGTTTGACAGGAAATTGATTGAAATATATAAACAGATATCGATTCAAGTTCGCCCATGAACTATTTCTAGAAAATAACACGACACGGTTTCGCGAATTCTCGATTTCTCAAACACGTTTCATCGGCCCCTTCGAGTTCAAGCCATCGAAGTTCGACTGCATGAATAATGTGAATGTCCTATTGAGGTTGGGAGTTCCAATCTTGGTTGACCATTGTTAGTTTTCCTGACAGAACAAGGATTTGGTTATGGTACTAAAGTATCATCAATAGTGAAAAAATTGAACACATTGACATAGCTGTAGAGTTGATTGATTGATTGTTGTTTTACGTCCAGCAAACAATATTTCAGCTATAATCAGGACGTGAAAATTAGAACTTTAATTAATTTCATTATTAAAGGATATCCATTCTTTCTAAAACGTGGTCTCATACAAAAATATGAGCATATAAACAGATAAAAAGAAAACTAAAACAATAAAAAGTATTCAATATCACAATTTAAAATCCAATTAAATTTTTTTGTATACGTCAATTTCCTTTAAAAACTGTAAAATTGTGTCGCCAGCGACAGTTGTAAATACATTGTGCCACGTCAACACAGTCCATCAAGACATGCTTGATGGTATATGGACAGTTGCATGGCAAACACTCGGGTCTTGGTTCATTGTTTAAAATATAACTATGTGTCGTCCTGGTATGACCAAGACTACACCTGATTAAAACCACTTGGTATCTACGACCTCTACAAGATTTTAAATTATGTATGTGGAGAAGTGGTTGGATCTCATGAAGTTTATTATGAACTTCGAGATCCCAACCACGCTGCCATAGATTAGAAATGTATTTAAAAATATATAATCTAAAATCAGTGTAAGGAAGTTTACAGTTAATAATGTCATTTTCTAAGGCTGCCCGAGCCTCCCTGTCCACGACTGTGTTTCCATAGATTCCCACATGGCTGGGAATCCAGAAAAATACGACATCTTTTGCCAATGTTGTCACGGATTTGTAAAATTTGAATGATTTTTTTTTAAAATAAATGGATTCTTAATTTTACAATTTTCAATTGCAAGAAGACATGATAAAGAATCAGAGCAGATAACAAATTTACTTTCAACTTACGATGCAACAATTTTGAGTGCCAAAAGAATAGCTTGTGCCTCTGCACTGAATACAGAGGATGCGGATGGAAGACGGCGAGTTTCAACACGCTCTCCGAAGACAGCGCGGCAGCAACTTTATCGCCGTCTTTCGATCCATCTGTATATATTGTGCTATGGTCAGAATATTTAGATTTTATTTCTGCAAAGTGTTGCTGAATAATTATAGGGTTTGTTTCGGATTTTTTATGCATTCTCAAATCATAAATAAATACGGGTTTGTGGTTCAACCAAGGAGGATTATGTGGAATTCCGACAGTAGCTATTTCATTTAAATTTATTCCAGAATTTCCCAAATGAGATTTAATTCTTAGGCCAAAAGGTTGAATTTTATGTGGATGTTTTTCAAAAATATTCTCGTAAAGAGGTTTACACAGTCGTGAACAGGATTGCCAGGGTATGCCATTAACTTGGTTGCGTATTGCAAACCGAGCTTATCTCTTCTCTGATTAAAAGAAGGCTCGTTTGCTTCAACATATAAACTGTCGACAGGTTCAAGATGGTTTAATAGGATGTTTTGGATTTGTCGAGGTCTTAGGAATTATTTCATCAGCAATTGAAATAAGTGTTTCATTGAATTTTAAAATTGGATCAGAAATAAATTCAAAGGCATCCGAGTTAAGTCGCTCTATACAGAGTTGTTGAAATAGAGGCGAATTGACCTTGCCAAATTTATACCGAGTGACTCGTTCTGTGTTTGAAGAGTGTAAAGATTTCAATATAATGGGAAAGTGATCACTGCCGCAGAGATCGTCATGGACTTTCCATGAGAAGTCGGGCAACAGAGAAGGATCTGCTATTGTAAGATCAATAGCCGAATATGATCCATTCCCATAATGTAAATATGTTTTGCTTCCACCATTAAAAATACACAGATCTTCCTGATTCATTAAGCCTTTAATAATTTTACCTTTATCGTTTATTGTGTTACTACCCCATAAAGGGTTGTGTCCGTTAAAGTCGCCAAGTTATATATAAGGGACCGGAAGCTGATCAGTAAGATGTTTCAACTGATTTAAATTAAATGAAGAATTATGAGGGACATACACAGAGCATAAAGTAATTGTTTTGTCTAAAGATATTCTAACAGCAATCGCCTGAAGTTCAGTGTTGAGATCTACAAGGCTATGTAGAACTTGATCTTTTACAAGAATGGTAGAGCCGCCAGCAGCTCTATTATTCTCGTCTCCATATGTGCTGTATATAGAGTAATTTTTTTAAAGATATGTTATCACTTCGTTTAAGGTGGGATTCTTGGAGGCAAAATGCAACAGGAAGAAAGGCTTGATTTAATAATGTAATCTCAAGAAAATTAATCTTAAGACCTCGACAATTCCATTGAATTATTATACCCATTATGGTCTGCGAATAGGGGAATAGTTGACAGATTTTTTGGGGCTATTCCGCCGGTTTCTGCTGGGGGATCTACTTTTAAATCCAGTATCTGGGGGTTATGTAGCCATGGGATCGCCCCAGATAGTAGTGTCTAGATGATCTAGACTTCCAAACCTGTTGTGGACCTTGACGGGATCCCGCAGCAGTTTTGAGTACGATCTCCTTCTTGATATGAGTTTTTATTTGAGTTAAATTGGAGTTTTTGAATTTTTTTATGGGCTGCTTGAAGATTTAGTTTTGGATTGAGAGGGTGCTGAAGACGTAGCAGTTTGAGAAGATGAAGATTTTCGTGAAGGTTTAATGATTTTATCTGTTATTGTAACTGGTAATTTTGAAGGTTCCTGATTGTCTGCGTTTCAACTGAAGTGAGAACGCGTTTGACCACACATCCGTATGACGTTGATGCAGGAGACGAGGGATTATTCATGGAATTATACAGACGACGAGCCTCAGTTTTTATTTTTTTGTATTTCTTTTTCTTTTTTAAAGTGTTGACAATCCTTGGATGAGGACATGTGGGCTTCACCGCAATTGGGACACTTTGGCGTTTTAGTGCAGGTAAAGCCCTAATGCCCTTGTTCTGCACATTTAAAACAAACCAGGTGACCTCTGCACTGTCCCTTTCCATGACCGAACTTTTGACACTTAAAGCAGCGCACCGGGTTGGATATGTATGCGCTGACTAATCTTGATGGACTCGGGGACAGTGGGTGAATTGAAATTCAACAGAAAGGTGTTCAGTTTTACCTGAACACCCTGTCTGAAAGCAATAAATCTTTTCCCCTCTGTTACACCCTGAGGCTCTAGTTCTAAACATATTTCATCATCTGATAATTCTGGGAGATCTTCACCTCGTTAGCGAAAAATACCTTGACTTGAGGTTAACGTTCTGTTGGGTGAGCTAGTTATATCTAAATCTACAATTTTGAAAAGTTTGAGTAAATTCAGCGATTGGTGTTTTCTACTGCATTCTATTAGCAGGGAACCGGACTTCATTTTGGTGACGTTTTTAACGCCTACTGCACACCCTTGATAGATTTTTCAATGATGAATGGAGATACCTTTGCCAAAGGTTTAGTTGGGTCTTTACTAGATAATGCAATAAATTTAGGCCAACTTTCTTCTACAACCAAATCTTTAAGAGGAAAATCATTTTTTTTCTTTTTTTGGACCTTTTTGTGTTAAAGGGGGTGTTTCGGAAGCCATTATTAGAAAATTGTGGTGCACCACCCTTGTCACCCACCCGACACGGAGTGCGGATCTCCAGCAGAGAGCATCAGGTGTTCCAAGGGTGGTATACTCAAACAGACGAATTTCTCAATGAACGCAAGCCTTGTGCCCGGGGTTACCTGGCGATACAACCGTTCGAAACTCTGTCTACTTGATTGACCCATGAGCCACCGCCTTCTTAACAGCCTGTTACTGAACAACTTTTGTAGTAAGATACACAAGATAAAATCAAGTGACAAGAAGAATGACGACAAGCTTGTTAAGGGCTCGGCATGACCAGCCGATTGACCGAACCGGGTCCATCCGGCCTCCCGTCTAGTTGAAGTTAGGGCCAAAGTGGTGTATTGAAAATCGAAACCCGCTGACCCGCACTAATGAATGCAGCAGTGAGTTATCTCTCTACCACCAGGATCCCTTCCTCCACCATCACGGGTTGCAACACATGGTAAACATGTCGCCTCTATAAAGCTGAGGAAGCTTTGCCCTTCAACCACCGCCTTCTTTGTAAATCCTTAAAGGAATCTGTCTATCAATTGGGTAATACATTTCATGGAATAGTTTGAAAAAAAATAAATGTAATAGAAAAGCTAAAATGAGAAGGATTTACAAAGGGCAAGACGTGACATGCCGATTCATCGAAGTCATGACTAACTTGATTTCCCGTCTAGAAAAAGTAAGGGTTCAGTAGGTTATCGGGACCGTTTACCCGGCCTACTGAAATCTCGTCCTGTAATCGACACGGGTCGCAACACACGGCAAGTGTTGTCTCTGTTAGCAGACTCTTACTGCAGGCTGAGGAAGCCGTGAGCCTATTCTCCTGTGCCCCGGGTCCCACACGGGGTGCTGTAGAATTGAAGACACCGGCTTAAAAAACACATCTTACAAAAAAAAACAAATAAGTGACAACTGGAGCAACAGAGGAGAAATGCTTATTTATAAGTGACAGTTCTAAAAGTACTACAGGATGAAATGTTCTGAGCATATATATGACTTCTAGCTAACTCTTTGAATTGGCATTTCAAACATGTTGCTTTTAAATTCTTCTAAAACAATCTTTTTAAACAACAATATAATATTACACTGATATTTCAAAGTTTCTTCATCTTTGGTGTATTCAGCTTGAAATGAAATTAAGGTAATATTACACAACCTGTGAATTTTTTACTTTGCATACCTTGCCTAAATTCTATGAAGAAAAATACTTAACAATACACATGTACAACTCAATTTTACATACAAGAAAACAGATTGACTTAATAACACAGTAAATCAAGAGTTGTTATTCACAAATGGTTCCCAGTCACATTTTAGATTGAAAGTATTCAATTTTTTAAAATGCATATTGTCATTGCCCCAAATGTTCTAAGCCCCAATATATCTCCCTTAAAAAAAGATAATGACAGATGAACGATCCAACCACGATTTTGCACATATTAAAACCTTTTTAAATGTAAGCGTACCAGCTCTTACAAAACTGGACAAGATGAATGCGCAGATGGTTATTTCTGCCCCCATTAAATTTCTGAGATGTTGACATTTGCACGAAATTCTAAGAGAAAGGGACAAGCTGAATAATTAACACGGAAAATCAGTGTCGTAGCCAGGCGGAAGCTAGAAAGTCATGGTTTGCACATCGCTTTGACAAAAAAACCAATAAGCAAAAAAAAAAAAAAAAAAAAAAAAAAAAACGAAAAACAAACGTGAGTCCGCAAGTCCAAAGTCCCGCTATCAAGAGAACGCCGTCTTCGCCAAGATTCATATCCTGTTGCTATGCCAATGAAAATAAGAAAAAAATCACCCTTCATTTTTAAGGTATAAATATATTAGACATTAGGTAACACTTTTTAATTTGTAAACAAAAACAGTGATTCGGTAGATTATAAATTTATTTTACATTACATAATCACGTAAGAAGTGACAAGGCTTAACATTATCGAATCTGATTGTTTAATCAATGATAGAAAACTGCTGACAAAATGTAAATAATAAATAATCACGCTGTTGCTTAGATTCAAAGCATTGCAAATTTAATAGGAAATATCCGTATGGGTCATACAAATGAGATTGAAGTCATAACGTTTACTAAAAAGTTTGACGATACATCATAACAAAATGCAGGCCACGAAATACTCGTATCAAAAACACAATAGGCAGTTTTGCACGGCCATCGGCGGTGACTTTGACTATAAGGAAAAGTAACTCAGGTATTTTTAGCATACGCTAACACATATGCATAGAAGAATAATTCGAAGAAAAGGGAAGCACAATTAGTGAACAACCCAGTTGTCCGCTGCAAACCCTAAAACTTATTAAATTCTTTGATATAACAATTAAAAACTATTATTTCCAGTCCATATAATCAAGGTCTTTTATACAGACCTCAGTGCTAGAGTCATATGTGGAACAAATCTGTAGTAAGAACTCAAACTAAAAACCGGTGCAATAACAATTGTGTCTGCTTTCCCATATACGTTTCAAATTCTGCATTGACTGGACCATGAAGGATGCTGCCAACAACAAAAGCACAGGCATAACCTATTTCTTGACAGAGAGGCTGGAAGATCTTGATTTTGCAGTCGGCATCATTCTGTTATACCACCACATCATGATATGCAATACAAAATGGACATGCTGGTAACATGAGCAGCTAAGAGAAAACTGAACATCAACTCAAGCAAAAGTAAATGTTATCATGAAAATAAATAATAGAACAGAAGAACCCATCTCACTAGACGGAAAAACATCGAGGATGTAGATGCTTTTGTCTATTTGTATATACCACTGATGGAGATTTTGAGGTTGATATTGAAGCCCGGATTTCAAAAGCCACAGGAACATATGCTGCACTCCGTATCATCTGGAGATATAATCGCAGAATCGTGCCCATTTACTGGCAAAACAAAATCTCAAATAAAGATGTGAGGACCAACACCATACCACTCTCACAAGAAATCAAAAGAAATCAATTGTGCAAAACGCACCCAACTGCCATCCCCAGGGCTTATTAAGATGGAGAGCAGCAGGTAAAGGAAAAAGAGGCAGACCGAAAAAGACATGTGATATGTGGAGAAGGAATTGACGGAAAATGGCTGGACATGGTTTAACTACAAATTCTGTCACAGGACATGAATGTCTGTGATGATAGTCTGATGTGCTTCCCAGCACGAAGAGGATTAAGTAAGTAAATAAGGAAGTAAAACTTACTGTCTTAAATATTCTAAACTGAAGATTTTCTGTTTTCTGTACACGAAGTATTGCATCTTTGTTAATTGTTGGACTTTGTTAACAATCTGTTAACAAATAAAATAAAATAAAAGATACCAAGGTTAAAAGACTTTACTACGAACATTTCCACTAATCAGACTGATAAGTTGAGATAAAACCTTCAAAATATGTTAAAAACAAATGAAAAAGATGTACAGCTTTAATTATCACCATTAAAAAACGTTATGCAAAATCCGGTTAAGGCTCTCTAATTTAAGCACTGACTATATTACTGAAAAAATGAATGATATTCCTGGCACCGCTGAAGTGTGACTACTTGGCAAATAAAATGTTATCAAAGATATCAAAGTTTATCGAATTTACTACGCGAACGTAGCGTCTCATCAGTGGCACTCAAACCCAAACATTATTTAAAATTCAAATGATTAAGATGTTGTGGAGTTGTATTATCAAAATTTCAAAACGTTATGCCAAATCAGACTAGGGCTTTATACACCTTGTAAATAAAATAACGTAGAATTCAAATAATTTTCAAAATTAAGGGCAGTACATTTAGACAAAAACTATACACTCTAGATACCTGTCACCTAATAATATATGTTTATATCTGTTATTTGATCTTTATGCATAATATCATTTTACATATTTAATTTATGATATGTGACCATTTAGTATTTTAGACCCAAGTTTGAACCACACACTGAGACAATTTTGTGTGGGTTACAGGATTGCACTCACGGTGATTCCCGCAATGTTGCACATTGTTTCTGATAGAGGAGAAAATCTTTTTTGGACTGATCATCTATAATACGGAGAAACTAACCACGGACTATGTTTGAGGAAACATGCTCCTTTCGAAATCAAGTCCCTGATGTAGATTTCGAAAAGTGTATGTTAATTGTAGCGGCTAAAATCGTTTTTAACCCTAACCCATACTCCATACGTTTTATTGGAAGTGAAGAAATTTATTGTGTTAACTTGTTTTTTTCCTGAATATAGCTAAATATTGCTCACCAAGCTTTAAGCAAACCAACGTTAACAAATTATATACCTTTTAATACGCTATATAAATAAAGATCGTTATTTTTGTGAACGCGGCTTTCTAATGTCAACAAAATACATACTACAGACAGTTTAAACCTTGGTTGATAGAAATGACTAAGAAACTAAGAAACGCTTAAAATTTATGCCATGCAGAAAACAATTATGAAATAACAGTAAGAATCGAACAGCAAACAATCAAAATGTATTATTTGTAATTGTTGAATAACAAAACTACAAAATTTGTTTTAAATGTAGTGAAATGTACAAAAGTAACACAAAAGTAAGTCTACTTATCCTTTTGACACACATCAAAAAGAGCGGTTAGGTGAAAGAGTCCAGTGAACTGTTATCCAATGTGCTTTCACCAAAAGGTAAAAACGGAGTCTTTAATAATTGTTCATATTGAATTGATAGATTTTGAATAGTATTGTTGTGTTATTGATTTGCTTAATTTATATTCTTAGGGATCAGCAACGGTTCAGCATAAATTTGATGTTACGGTATTAATTGCTTCCGTGTAGCAAGCTGTTATATTATTGTCCACATAGACTCCATGACAAGTTTAATATGCCGGAAATGATATAAAGGAATTTTGAGCATGTATTCAGTAGGTTCATAATAATAATAATGAGAACTATGATCTCCTTTTACAATTTATTTGATTCAGCTAATCACATTCAAACACAGAATTCGTTACAATTGTAGATTATGAAATAAAAATACATAGCAAATAATCAATCAATTTAATAGTTTAAGTTGCTCACAACTTATTTGTACAACATTGATAACACCAATTTTAGTAACTGAAATCACCAAATGCACCGAAATTCCTACATCAGTTTTAAGTGACAAAAATAATGAAATGTTAAAGTTTGTAGATTGTGAATACAAACAACATGGGTTCAATCGGAAACAAAACATGTGCAAGGTCGTAAAAGTTATTGAAGACGATTTTTTCTAGAAAGAAAGGAAAGAATCTGCATCTTGCTGTATAGAGCTGTAGAATAACGAATGATGGCAAGTAAACATTTAAAACGGACCTAAAATTTAAAATACAGATTTAGTGGTAATAGCGTTATTTAATAACAAATAGGAACAATGAATTTAAATACACATAATTCGAAATATGGGATAAGTCCTGTTCTCGACAACTTATCTGGGTAATGATTTTACAGTGTAAAATATTTGAAATTCGTAAATTACACATTTGGTGCGCAGAGTGTGCAGTTGTTAGTAAAGATATTTATTGACATTTTGTCGCTGGAGTGTATTTTAATCATCACATATACATTGCATTCTCCTTTGAAAAATATTATAAGCAGCCTATAAGGCAAATTTATCCATAGTTTGAACCGAGTAGAGATAATTAGTATTTGCATACATGACTTAATCCTTTTATGTAAATATTCGTCACAAACAACAGTTATTTCATTAATAAAGTGGAATATTCATTCGTATAAGTTTTTGAGTAGCATTTCTATCCGTTTTATTGGAGACCAGGGTAAGTAGTTCCATCATAAACTTATCAATTTCCTGCATACATTCGTTTGCAACAAAAGCAGCCTTTATCAAGTACATTAGCCCAAAAGCACGAGTATCATCATTGGTAACTAAAAACCCTTCCTCCACTGTCAATTTAATATCCCCAAAGCATCTATTTCTTTCAACGAAATTTCCTAGATAGTGGAAACACAAGCAACGTAAATAATGAATAAGTACACTGGGGGGTCCGGCTATTAAGCCATATTGTCCGCGCAAATCCAAAAATTCTAGTTCTTCAATGTTCAATACAGAATGTAAAGATAGCCATGTAGCACAAACGTCTATATATGATAGTTTATGTTTTTGAAGAAATGAAATTTTGCTGTTGATATAATAATTTTCTTCAAAATTAAATGATCCCGTATAATATTTGTCTGGTGTACATTCTTGAAGTGCGTAGTTCATGACTGACAAAGACTTTTCATATTCTTTGTGTCTATAAAAGAATGCGGCTAATATGAACCCACCAGAAACAACATTTAAGTCTTTTGATATCAAACAATGAGACAAAAGTAACTTGTAAGACCGATAGAAGTGTTTGTTCAAAGTGCGGAATTCGTATGACTTGGTTTCAACAATTCCTAAATAATAACAAGCCAGCCACAGTATATATAAAGATTTTATCAAATGACCTCCATTTACAAGATGCCCTCTAATTCTTTGTAGTATATGGTAGTTGCTTTTTGCAGGACGTCCAAGGTAACCTAAAAGAGGAAAGATTGCCTTGACTTCGTCCGAGCTGTCATAAACGTTACATCGAAAGTTATTAGAGAAGAAATTTGATAAAGTTGTAGATCTATTCATAAGTTTAAGACCCTCCTTCCGCAAAATCGTCAGAAAATCCAATAGATGTTGTTGATATTTGCCAACAACTTTTCCTTCGAACATGTTGTTTTCTGGTACGAAGTAATTTGGGCAATAGCCAATCATTACCCAGTATATGAGGCGATCAAGGCAAGCCTGAAAACAAATAAACAACGTTTCTGGATTCCATGAAGAAGGATCTGATTCTTCAGATAGCCAAAACACAACTGTTTTCAAAAAGTAAAAACAAAATAAATTTTTAGTGTCACTGTTTGTGTTAATAACTTCATTTAGTACAATTTTTAGAAGCGCATAACAAAAAAGTTGTGCTTGATTGAATGAGTGAATTAATATTTTTTCTGGAACGGAAAAAGAAATTCGCCATTCTTTAGAATTTTCATTTTTCGAACCAAATTTGCTACCGATGGGTACATATAGTAACCCTTGTAATGCTATTCCCGCGACATCATTCGCTGAGGGCCATGTTGAAAATCTTGGTCTGTGAAACCACTGCATGCAAACATCTGGCCACGTCTGACTCTTAAGGCAAAATGCATGATCTATATTATCATTGACTGTAGTAAGACAAGGACCGTGTATATTTGGGACGACAATAAGATATTTATAATATTCCCGATGACGTTGGAGCAATGTTTGCTTGAATTCGTAACTTGATAACAGTATACCATATTCTGAATATGTACATTCAAATGCATTATGTGGAATCTTTCCGTATGGGAGTTTTAGTAAAACAAATCCAGGTGCAGCATTTTCTGTATCGGTAACTAATCCAAAATTAGTGCCTATCTGTGATTGTGAATGGTAAACTGGAAATTCATTCATTATAAACATAATATCTATATCACTACCCTTTATGTTTAGCCCTTCTGCCTTGCTACCACTGGTAATATAAGTATATATACCATCGGACATTACATCATCCATAATTTTGAAAAACAATATTCTGCTTTTTACCACTTTCGCTGTTCCGACAACATTACATAAGAAATCAAATATTTTGCAGCTAATGTCTTTTTTGTCCACATAGATTTCCATTTTTTCTGTGAAAAAAGAATATATAAATTAATATTTACATCTCGATATATCTTATTAATTTTAATAGCAATAGGGACTTATCAGCTTTCTTAAAATGTATGATTAAACTAAAATTAGAAACAGAATCGGTGTTGTGATGGTTGATATGCAGTCTAACTTCGATGGTTCGAACTTGTATTTACCTAAAATGTGTTTAATGCACGGTTACAAACATTTTCACATGTCAGATCATACTATTCATCACACAGAAATTCCACCAATTTTATTTAACCTTTTAATGGTAAACAAAGATAATTACACAATAACATTAATATTTATTAGACTTAATAACTGTGGAGATAAAGAGTTTCTATACAAATTCGCTTGAGTTAATGTCTGTAGAAGTTAGTTTATAATAGTACCAATTGATCATCATTTTACTATCATCATTACGTTTAAAAGTTGTTTCCATAGAAATATTTTTCATTTATAACAATTTATGTACCAAATAATTTTTTCTTTTTCAAAACAATTTCGACATTAGGTTTGTTTCAATGCAGATTCATAAATAATAGTCGAATCCAGTAGTTTTCTTGTAGTTACAACTAAGATACGCTTCAGATATATTCGATAAAATGTTTTTTTAGTTTTTGAGATTTTCTTACAAAAATACTAGAAGTATGCAATACCCTTACGAAAAATGAAAGTGTGCCTGTAAAGACACAAATGATCCCCACCCCAAACAATCCTCGTTATTATGCGTACATATATCATTAATTATAAGAAGAAAGCAGAACAAGCCATGCACCCCAATTCGGACTCACAAACAGACGGACGTACGGATGGAAACACGTACAAATAGGGTAAATTTAGATGCCCCGACTTAATAAACAGAGAGCAAACATTAAAAAAAACAACATATAAGGTCTGTTTTTGCCAAGCCCGATTGGATTGCTAAAAAAACCCCAAATTTGAAAACATGTTTAATGAAGTGTTAAGGCGCGAAATCACGCAATGACGCCAATATGTAAAAAAATAGGTGAAATGAACAATAAATAAATAAATAAATAAATAAATAAATAAATAAATAAATAAATAAATAAATAAATAGATTGTGCTTACTTAATTTATTTATGAACGTTTATCTGTTGGCTTTATGCAGCAGCTGTTTTATAATATCTTAATGGGGATGTTTTAGTTGCAAGTTGTATGCTTTAATAGTATCAACATTTCCTTTTTATGAGTAGTAATCTTTACGCAGTTTCGTAAAAAAAAAGTTTCTTGTGAAATTTCCGGTTTCTATGTATAATTTGATTGTTGAAAAGGGAATTTTTAAATTGGAAATTTTCTCATGTCAATATTTTTTTGGTAAGATTAGCTAAATGGATTATCATGGTACATATACCTCCGATTGTACTTCAATTGAAAAAAATGTTGTTGAATTAATGGTTATTTTAGCATCTCTCAAGAAAAAAGAAAGTTAGTAAATAATTAATTAAATGAGATATACCAAGCACGTCAGCCACTATGGTATGCTTACATAATTAATCTATGATCAATAACCGGGCAGTTCCCTACCTGAATCGAGAGAATTGTTAGATAATATAAAAACTTTTTTGGAAAGAGACAGAAATAAGGATAATTAACTTGTTATTTGTATTCACATATAATATAATATAATATAAAAAACTAAACTCATAGCAACAAACAATATATAGTTAATTCATCAGAAGGAAGCAACACATGTACTCAAATAAATTTGTAATTTCCCAAAAAATGATTTAGCAAGAATACGTGTAATGATGGAAAGGTGTATTCTAATTGTCTTCTTAAAACTTGTAAAGAAAGTACTTTTGATCTTACTACATTTTGTAAAGGCACTTTAATATCAATAGATGCATGAAATATCCCAGTATATTTATATATGCGTATATAAGTTAAAGCTATTCTTAGAAACATTTTGTTGCAAAACTTTCGTGTGATATTCTACTTATAATTTTCCATAGAATATATAATATTTGTATCGGAAGCTTACGTTAGGTCACATCATTCTCTTCCTCATTACGTCAACAATTTCTATTGTTAATAATATAATACTCTATTATCATTGTATGATACAATTCGTCCTTTGTTCATTGTTTCTGCATTAAACAGGACGTTTACTGATAGTTTTGTACTTTCAGAAAATTATTCTTTCGATTGTTACATAGTTTACATAGTTTATGTCCTTAATGGAAGTATATTCGTTTATATTTTACAAAAGAACTTAAACTTCCAAAACTTGTATATTTTATACATGTACAGCTTAACAATTAAATCATCAATACAAAAACAACGAATTATGCATGTATAAACTACGTATGCAAAACATACATAATCTTTAAAAACATACACAATTAAATACATAATCAAAAGAAAAGTAGCCAAACACATATCACATAATTATTGTCTATTTTGTAGTACAGGCGAATGATTTAGATTATAAAATTAGAAACTATATGAAAAATGTGTATATACACAACACAAAACTATTTATTGGTAATATCGTATTAATAAGTTAAATAATACGGGAAAAGAAAAATAGTCCAGATCATAAAACATTGCAAACATTGTCTCGAAGAAGAATTGATACCTATCTAGTTCTACCATATGCCGTATGGGGTATTTCGAATGCGTAAGTATTCCCTAATGATTGTTTATATTTCTTGAAATTAAGAGGCATGTATGTATTGGACTATTGTTGACAGCTTTAAAGGTTTGAATTGAAAAAGTTCATATTATGCGACAACTAAGATAAGGATTCTTGCATTGAACTAAAGGCTGTTTGTAAGTCTCTTGGGTCTCTCTTGTGTTATTTTCATTTTGTTGGTATTCTATTCAATACGAAAATTCAAGGTGGCTAAAAAAGATAAAAATAATTAAAAATAATGTGTTCGGATGCCAACACAGAAGTCACCCAAAATCCCCATGGATAGTATTGCGTTCCACTCAGGACATTAAAATGTACCTACTCATCAAATTTCATTAAATTCGAACAAATTTTAAAAGTTGATGCTTTTTTGGCGGTTATTTTGACACGCACGGTCGCGAAAAAAAAATCCGAATGTAGAACTCCACCTGGACACTTAAATCTACCTCCATACCAAATTGTGTTGCAATTGCAGCACATTAACACCAATTCTCCATAAGGATCAAAGAATTTCCATATTGGCTTAGACATGACATGACTCAGATTTTGCTGATTTTCATTTTATAAGTTTAAATTGACCATAGGATCACAAAATAATGATTGTTTGTTATGACTTGACTTCGATTGCCATGGTAACTGTGGCAGCCATTTTGGGCCGGTTAAAATACAGTGAAAAGGGCGATATTCAAATCCCAATTTTCCAGGGGAAAATCAATTTATATTCAATAGAGTTTTTTTATTTGCTTAATTCAATATCTCATTGACAATACTCAAAACAGTTACAACACTTTCAATATATGTGTGATCAGACTGAGACTATTGAACATGTCAAGAAATAGGGCATTATTCTCTATAATTTTTGGTAAAAAATATTACCATTTTTGCCACTTTTCCGACTCCATTTTCAGAAAATGCACCAATCACAAATACTCATCATGAATATAATTACATAGATTGATGATTAATATTAAAAAAAATTTAAAATCTCAATGGGGTGAGAAAAAATGTCTTTAGAAAACACCGTTAAATTTGGTTACCATGGTAATAAAACAAAAACGGCAATTTTTCGATATTTAAATATATGTATGACCATACTTCTAATATGAGCCAAGATAACAATTGTTGTCATCATATGTACCTAAAAGGGATCTTTTCAACATAGTATGACCTTAGAAAACTTTCAAGGTCACTTAAAATTGATTTTGCTTCGAGATTTTCATATTTTAAAGCTCAATTTTTAGTTGACCTTGATCTTGAGACACTGTACCCTGAAATGATTTCAGTGTCATTTTAAGTTTATAGGATTTCTGTTAAAAATAATAATTAAGGATGATTTAATTTAACACTAAGAAATAGCAGTTTCGTGGAAATATTGAACAATACAGAAAAGGCTTTTTTTCACAAGTTACAATGGTAACCATCTTTGACAGTGTTTTCTAAACTAATCTTTTGTTACCCCACTGAGATTTTTATCAGTTTTGAATATTAATCATCAATTTATGTAATTATATTCATCATGAGTATTTGTGATTGGTGCATTTTCTGAAAATGGAGTCAGAAAAGTGGCAAAAATGGAAAATTTTTGGTAAAACAATTCCAGAAAAAATCCATGATTTCTTGACATATTCGATAGCCTCGTTCTGACTACACATGTATATTTAGTCTTGAAACAGTTTTGAATATTGTCAATGAGGTATTGAATTAAGCAAATAAAATGTTATTGAATATGCATTGATTTTGGAATAACAAATTGGGAATAGAATATAGGCTATTTCGCAGTATGAGAAATGATAAAAAAATGACCGCCTCGGTTACCATGGCAACCGTGGTCAATCATAACAAACAGTCATCAATTTTGTGATCCAATAGTCAATTGCAACTTATGAAATGAAAATCAGCAAAATCTGAGACATGTAATGTCTCAGTTATTTTGGTGCTTAGGGATAATTGGTCTTAAATGTCATCGAGATAGGATAACGTTAAAAAATCATACACGTTTCCTGCCACTATTTTGAAATGCTACGTGGGAAAAAAATTTCAAATGTAGCGTTTCACTCGAAAAACCTACGTCTATACCAAATTTCGTTGAAATCAGAACAGGGGAAAATTTTTGCCATTTTTGGGTGGGTGCCGTCAAGTGGCGGCCATTTTTAAATGGGGCCATTGTCAAAATTCTGACCATAGACTGCACCCCTCAATATCTCGATCTACAACTGTGCCAAGTTTTATTTTATAATATTGAGGTGTCTCTAAGAAATGTGTCGGACAAAAATAGAATAACATTTTATTTAGAATTTGACGCGTTTTTGGCGGCCATTTTGAAAAGCACGGTCGAAAAAAATTCAGAATGTAGATTTTCACTCGGGACACTTAAATCAACCTTCACACCAAATTTTGTTGCAATCGGAGCATCGAGATCGGATAACGTTGAAAATTATAAACATTTTTCGCCACCAGTTTTAAACGCGACGGCGGAAAAACATTTCAAAGGTAGCGTTTTACTCCCAATATTAAAATCTACCTCCATACCAAATTCGTTGAAATTGAGCCACGGAAAAAGTATTGACATTTTTGGGTGGGTGCATCAAGTGGCAGCCATTTTAAAACGGCCATTATCAGAAATCGGAATATCGACTGCACCTTTCCATATGTCGATCTACAACTGAATCAAGTTTCATTTGATTCTATTAAGGCGTAGCTGAGAAATGTGTCGTACAAATTCACGATCTAGAAAAAGTGGAAACCAAAATAATAATAATTAAACATGATTATGATCTTATGAATCATAACTGGCTCCCAAGATGGCCGCCAATTAAAAAATTTTACACCTGAATAGCACAACTAAACATCATGACCAATTTTCGTGTGAAGTTTCATGTCGATCCAATTTACTGTGCCCGAAAAAAATGGTCGGACAAAATTCTGGCGGAAAGTGGAAGTAAAAATAATATAAGAACCGAGCAAAAACAATATCTTTTGGGAGCCATAATAATAACTAGCGCTAATTGTGTTAGGACGCCAACACAGAATGTCTCAAAAACGAATCCCCCTTGCCACCATATTCCTGAACATGTTGAAAACCACTAATTAAACATGATATTCTTAGTGTATGTATTAAATCTACGTACATAACAAATTTTGTTTTAATGATTTAATCAGACTAATATGACATTTGGAGGGGGTGGAAAGGGTAGTTAAATGGCTGCCATCACAAAATGATGGCGTTCGCTTCCAATTTTTTTTCCAAAAATGCTCAGGATAGTTAGCTTAATCAGTATACCAATTTTCATTGAAATTGCTTGGCCATTACTGAGATTTGAAAACAGCCGCCTTTTTGTAAAACTTTAAATTTCGTCGAAATCGGATGACGTTTACATTTTTGCAGTTTTTTGGAAGGGGGGTGGGGGTAGGGTATTCGGATGTCGGCCACGTTAAAATGGCGTTCGTACCCAATTTTTTAGCCGAAAATGCTCAGGATACATGTATCAGTATACCAATTTTCATTGCAAGTGCTCTGGCCATTACTGAGATCTAACAACGGTTGCAATTGTTCAAAAACATTGAAACGGCCGCCGCTTTAAAACCGGAAGTCGGACAAAAAATTTCAAAAGTAGTGACAAACTCAGGGTACCATAATCTATCTGTGTACCAAATTTCGTCGAAATCTGATGATCTTCAAATTTTACATTTTTAGATGGGGTGGTGTTCGGATTGAGGCCATTTTGAAATGTCGTTTGCGTCCACTTTATTTTTAAAAAAATCTCAGGATAGTTAGTTGCATCAGTATACCAATTTTCATTTAAATTGCTCTAGCCATTACAGATATATGACAACAGCCGCTATTTTTTTTAAAACGGCGGACATTTTGAAAATAGCGGCCATTTTGAAAATTCCAAAAGTGGATTGCAAAACTTAAGGTCACCCTTGACATGTTCCCATAATTTCAGCTTGATTGGACATTGCATTTTCGAGAAAATGTGTGGACAAGATTGAACGTAAAGAAGAAGAAAGGAAGAAAGAAGAAGAAGAATACGAAACAGGACAAAAGCAATAATAATAATAATAATAATAATAATAATAATAATAATTATAATAATAATAATTATACTAATAATCTCGTTAGGGAGACATAATAATAAAAAACAGGGTAAAAACAATATGTCTCCAACCTTCGTTTGAGAGAGGGGCTTATAAATGGGGGTTTTTATAGAAATAAATGACTGGACTTTAAAAACAGTTCGAGAAATTTGTGGTTTTCAAGTCATCCGAGTTCTAACCTCCGAAGTATGACTGTACTTTAATATATTCTACGTCCAAAGATCTCTTAATTGTAAAATGCCAACTACTGAAACTGTGATTTTTTCATGCTACGACTACTTCTTATCACTATTATACTATTAGCTTACATGTATAAAGGAATCAACTTTTTAACATTTGGTACCTTCCTGTCGTATTTATAATGCTTAATAATGGAATCGCCCTATTGGCTTATTTCATCACCCCCATATAATGACATAATGTTGCTTTAAAGACACTTTCAGCAATTTTTCAACTATATCATGGCGTCCAGTTTTTTATTAGGGAGGAAGTCGGAGTACCGGAAAATTTCCCCGAACTTATGTAAAAAAACTGGTAATCCTTGTCAATTAAGATTTGAGTCGAGTGCACCATTCTTGTAGTGAGACTCGTTCAAGATTAATAAAACTACTTATATACACTATTTTGTTTCAACAATATGATATTAAAAAATCTATAATCCCTTATATTCTACAATTGTAAGTACAATTGTACTGAGGGTTTTTTTATAAAATTTATATAATTTAGTTCCTTTTCTCTTATTTATCCCTTGACGTTAAGCAAACATTCATTTAATCAATTTTTCATGCGTTATTTTAACTCCCAAGACACTAAAACATTTGTTATGGTAAAAAAGAAAACCTAATCAAAGATACCAAGGTTATAAAATATACTAAGCAAGACGCGCTTTCGTCTAATCCAGAACAACGAAAAGTGAAAACAGGCTTACAGGACAAATCTGATAAATTACCTCATGTCCTCAACATTTGTTACTAGTATTTCTTGACACGACTTAGTTGGAGCAAATCACTAAGTTAAAGGTTAATGCTATATTTACAATGTCAGTGGACCATTTTTCATAACAAATCCTATTTGTCGCAGATACCAAAAAAAAAAACCAGAAGATAAAACATTTTGACGTTATCTATGTTATCCTTCTTTAAATCTAAAACGAATTGAAACTAATCATGTCCAAAACATTACTTAATATGTTCACTATTGAAATTTGTGTGTCACCCAGTCTCAACTTTTAATACGTTTTAGTTCTCGTGTAGCATGCTAATTACATTTTAGGTATAACCATCCGGAAACAATGTCAATATTTGGGATGACGAAGGAAGACATCTGAGTCGTTCTAAAAAAATCAACATTTAAAAAAAATTATATTTTTCTTTATCATTGAGTGGTAAAAAGTCTCTTTATTTTAAATGCATTTTAATAAAAGATTCCTTGAAACTTACAACATGTTTACCAATGCAATCAATTGATCTAACGACACGATTCCATAAGATTGGGGAGCCCTTACTTCTTTAACATCTCTGCCTTTTAGATGTTCACCAACAATATACTCTTTTCCCAGTTTACCTTGAGCCCATATTATAATTTCATCAAGCGTAGGGGTCGCTACGTCAACAAGTTCTGATATCCATTTTATCACAACGAGACCAAATGGAACATCTTCGGACAGGTAACGATAGGTAAAATCCGGAATAAAACCCATTTCTGTAGATTGCATTGGATGGAGCAGCCCATTATATGCTTTATTTGTTACTAATGATGTCCTTAACGTGCTTTTGTCCGAAATACCATCAGGATAATGCACCTTCATCCAATCAAAGATATGCAAAACATGAGTCAAGTCTAAATCATTTCGAAGGTCGAACTCATTTGGCTACAGGCACAACGTCATTATTTAATTATGCTTAAAACCTATTCGGTCATATTCCTTCCATTCATCGTACATAATTGGTGGGTGAATGGAAGTGATTCAAGCACTACTATTACTGTATTTGGTTCGATTAAAGGGGAAATGACTTCTTGCACTCCAATCGCAGGATCGAAAATTATTATAAAATTTCCGTCATTTATATATATATATATAACTGATACATGGTTGTTTGTTATCAACACTTTTAAAATTTTTCTCTCAATGCCATTCTCCATCTTTTAGCCTCGTGTTCACGCAGCGTCAATACTTTAACCTCGACATTTAGGCGAGGTGACGAGATTCAAGGCAGACAATGAGCGCCACTACCATCACCGCAAATCAGTTGTTTTTACTTTTTCTGACATCAAAAAGAAAGTTTTCAATACTATAATTTGCTGAAATTATTTAAGCGTGTCTACTGGTTATTTAATATACCTTTTCAAATGATGTTATTACATGTAGTTTTTTTGTACTAAATTTTGTTTGTATTGAATGTCGATTTAACTCTTATCATTTTTGAAGTTTCTATTAAGGTTTCAAAGGTCGACCCACACCATTCTGTTTCTTCACAAAGCTACATACCTCTTTCATAATGTCCTTCACCCATTGGTCTATTTATTCTATTTACTTAATTGATTTAATATTTGTTAACTTATTCGCGAATAGAATATAGCTGAAATAGAGCTCTGAAAAATATGCAATCAGTTAATTAAAATAATTAAAACTATATTTAAGAATGAAATAAATTCTGACAAAATTATTAAAGTATGAAACGTTTTCTTAACGCTTGGCACAACATGTCAACATAGCTGTGTTGTTACAGTCAAGAATGCTTAACCTTGAACTAGCTGCAGGTATTATTAATACGGAGATAGCGTGTATATAAATTGAACCGAAATCTACGTTCATCCTAGCTAGCTCTTTCCCATTCATTTGAAGACATCGTTGTTATCGGTCCTAGTGTGAAAAATTTGATTATATGTGTGTGGTGTGTATCATGTCTGTCTTAAAACACTAAACCTAAACACGAATTCCCTGTTAGATCTATTTCTGCTCAATTTGCACTTATCAGTGACGACTTTATTATTATGTTTTTTCTTTTAAAACGTATGACAAATGACAATTATTTATATAATTAATAATATGTTGTAGACAGTACGTTTTTGACTCATAACAGTATTTACCGTTATGCTCTTACCCATATCAGAACTGCCAATAGCTACCACAAATCTTTGGCGTTAGGATTATGAAATTTAAATGAAATTATAACTTAATTTTAAATAGTCATGGTAATATGCACATATTAAAATAATTGAAAATACCTTTGGGTTACGTATCTGTAACACATACAGCAAGAAAACAACAAAATATATAATACATAATAAATAATAATCGTATGTACTTTAAATAAAAAAGAAAATTTTGCTTTGAATTTTTTAAAATCTATTAACTAGTACAGTTCATTCCGAGTGGCAGTAAAGGATGAAACTTAACAACAATCAAAGTAGCACAACCTTGTGGCTGATATGTAGGCCAGCATTTATGTTAAGAATTGGATATATCTGCCATAAATTATTGCATTTCGCCTTGCAAATCTGTAAAAGCTTGATAGACGCGGAGCTGTGTTGGCGATTTATTACGACGTTTGCACTCGCCTTAATACTACATACTTATTGGAGCAGCTTGTTACCACACATATGATCGAGTCATGATATCAAACATTATAGACAAACAGTAAATTTCAGTCAGCACAGCAGTGAGATAAATTTATTGTGCCAATTATTTATGCTTATATATTTTTGTGCTAGGCGGACCCGAAGAGTTCTACTTTCACTAATTGTAAGGATTATTGGGTTGTGATTATTTAAATGTAACTCTCATTAATTGATTGTTTCTTTTTATATGCTTTTAAGTATTGTCTATTCGGTTTGAGGAAAAAATTTCTTCTATATACAAATGTTTTGTTTTATAAATAGAGGGTTATTAACTAAAAGCAGGCACACATAAATTAACCCTTGAAGGACTAAAAACAAACAACTTCAAAATAATAACACCAAGAACTAAAGAAGACCGTTATTTGATGTTCTGTAACAGGAAAAAAAGATAAAGTGGCTAAGTTGAACTGATTTTCGAGATCTCGAGTCCCCTTATATTTTGATACGCGTAGTGATACTATTTTCCCGGTATACAGAACAAAAATAAATTTCATTCCATTTCTCATAACACTAGAAATTAAGATAATAAAACATAAATTTAAAGAAACAAATCTAGTTCGTTTGTAAACAAAATTTGTGAAAAAAACTCACCAAGCGCTAGCAAACACATTTTGCAATCTACTTCAGATACGCGTCTTTACCAGTAACACGTGAAACTCGAAAAATGTTACAAACAATATATCATTTAGACGCTGACCATGAGAAAAAACAACACAAACAATGTGCATTCATTTTGCCATCTAAAACAGGTACTCCCACACATAAGATTACACACTATAGAAATTGCTTTGTCAGCTTTTTTATGTTTTCTACAAACACCTGCAACACACCACATAAAGGCACAGAAAATTGTTGCAATGCCTTAAGTCAAGGGATTGCAAATCGTGATGTAGACAAATATTAAAAACACGAAACTATAACCACTCAAAATTCAAAAACAAACGTGAGTTATCTGAAAGCTCATGGATGCACTCAGATGATACGAAATTCCATGACAGCATAAGTTTACCTTCCGAGAAGTCCATAATATAAAAAAATAGATAATCATGTGTCTTGAGTTTATAATTAGGCATGTTCACTTTGTTAAAATGGTGCACTTGATTCGTAACCTGATATGATAACGATCTTCTGGTACTGGTCCAAGCTCATTGCTTCTCCCTGGTAATTTGTAACGTGAATCATTTCTAAATTTTTTTTACTCAGTCATATTATGTGCACGAAGTAAACACAATTTTAAAAAGTTTGTGCCTAGAAGTTTTGAGTAAATAACGACATTGAAAGATAATTTATTGGTCCATACCCTTTAATTTATTTAAATTTTAGAACTAATATTACCAATATGGTAATTCACAATTAAATTAATAATTGTCAAAATTTTATATAACGACAACCATCATTTTTTCATGTGTGTAATGCAAATATTTTGCCAGTAATTTAGTTTCCTGTACAATATATTTTATCTTTTATTCGATTAAAGAATCACTGAATGATTGCAGTTAGTTTGTAATTTTTACTAAGCATTTAATGAAGATTTCTGCAATGTCACTAAGTTTTGATCAACAGTTTGATTAGTGTTTTTGGGCTATAAGAGACCATATAATTTATATAGAGTATTCAAAGAAAAGATAGATTTATGAGACGTTAAGCCCAACGGATGAGATGGCTAGCATAAACTACTAGCAGACAAGGATAACCTATGAAGATTTGCTAGAAAGTTTAAAAAATTGATGAACAAATGTACATTGATTATGATCAAGTATGGTATATTTATATTTACATAGAGAATTATGAAAAACGTGAGGTGATGGTGTAGAAAGCACTAGCTAAACGAATGATTTCGGTTATGGAAGACAGCACAAATACCAGGTAGGATATGTGAAAATGCTAAAAATCATTTGACAGTGTTATGAGGACTTTGGAAAGCAGCAAATAATACAAATAAGTCAACAAATATGCATCAGCCACTTTGATAATGATGTGAAATTGTGAATTTAATATTGTTAAAGTTTAGTGGAACATTGTAAAGATGATGTCTACCGCACGATTAAATGGGTAATGTTGACGACTTTATCTTCAAAGATCATATAGATAATACAATTCGACTTGAACGTTTCCATAACGTGTATGCGTTTTTCTAGAAACTGAACGTGAATGGTAATAACCAGTAACTTTATGTGTCTTCCCAGTAACTCTGTCTGCGTTATATAAGTAACTGTACGAGTGTTTGTTATAGAAATGTTTGTCGTTTAGCAAGTGTAGAACTGCGAACGAGGGAAAAGAAATAAAATTTCTATCCCCAGGGAAGGATCACCAGATCTTTTCCAAAAACGTATATCAGAACTTAATATTTTTCGCTGTTAAAATAATGCTAATCTTTGCGATCATTCCAGTGCTTTCCACTACCAAAATTCAAAATTTCTAATGGAAGAAATTATGTTCGAGTTTTTAGTTATTAATCTGTTTTCACGAAAACAACGAAATACATTAGATTTATAACACCATATCTGTACTACTATGATAATACAAACACTATTGTAATGTTAACGAATATGTACGTTGAATTTATTATGTTGGTTATTTATGTGTCGAAACTAAATATGGGCATGTATATTTTGTATTTATGTCATTTTTTCATGACACCATTACATGTAGCTTGTTATTGTTTTGTATTGTACATATGCAAACCTAATGTGACCTGTCCGATTGATTGTTTGTATGCCATTTAAGCAATTTTCAGCTGCATAATGTAGTCCAGTAGATATTGGCAGAGGAGCGTGTTGACAGGCACGTGATCATTATTAGACCAACGATATAAATTAAAATATTGTCTGTTAAAATGCGATAGTACGCCAGTTACTAACATCAACCTAGGTACAATAAACTTTTGTTTGAGTATTTTAGCAGTCAACAGCAGACTGCTGCAGTGATCGGTCTAGAAAATTGAAGCTTAAACAAAAATAAGTTGAATCAGAAGATACATATGTAGATTTAAAACTACTAACTCGAACGACACTACAAACGGAAAGATTACAGAAAGTCCATTACTGCAGCAAAAAATAAATCTCGAAACGTCTACAAATTAAACCCAACACTGTTAGAATTAAATTTTTACACTGTCAAATTTTAGCTAACCCTCAGCGGGATTCGAACTCACACCGTTGTTACACTGTGGCACCAAATTCCTGCGGTCTAGTCCCCTCGGCAAAATCCGCTATATAATAATACTTGTCCTCACAACGGTGTGAGTTGGGTTTAATTTGTAGACGTATATATACATATTTGATATGAACCCTTTATTTCTGATGATTCAGAAATCCGCTGGATAGATATATTATATGGTTGTCACAATACTTAGACGTTTGTATATAATTTACTTACTGTGACTGTATGAAAAGTAACTTTGTCATCCTATATAATATATATATATATAAAATTGCTGATCAGAATTAGATTACTGTCAAATTAATATGTATTGGTTACGAAAATTCCATCGTCACACGCTAGTACACATTTATTATGTCTATGTCTACGATTCATCCCTGTGAATGAAGCTATATTTGTATATGTATAGCTTTGGCCGAGGGGTCTAGACCGCTGGACATAGTACTGGCGATCTGGTGCCATAGTGTCACAACGGTGTGTTTTCGAATCCCGCTGAGGGTAAGCAAAAATTTGACAGTGTAAAACTCTAATTCTAACAGTGTTGCGTTTAATTTGTAGACGTATATATATTATATATAAACATTAAAAACGCATTTCTCGTTGTTTTAAATTGCATTTCGGTAAATTTTTTAATCTAAACAAACAAATAAATAAATAAATTTTAGTATTAAGGTTCAAATCATGTTTGCATCATTTTTGCCAATACTTTTCTTAGAAACAATTTTTTGTAAAGTTTCCTTGAGATATTGTAACTATAATTTTTCAAGTAACATGTGCGTCGGAAGCTTAATTTAGGTCACGTCATTCTCCTCCTCTTTACGTCAACAATTCTTATTGTTGATAAACTAATGTTGTATGATCACTTTAATAACACAATTCTTATTTGTTCATTGTTTCAACATTACACAGGGTGTTTACTGATAGTTTTGTACTATAAAAACCAAGATAATCTTTTGATTGTTATGTCCTTAATTAAAGTTCATTTTTTATAATTTGAACAAGAAGGATTTAATATTTCAAAGCTTTTATACAAGTAACAAAGCTGAATGTTTGTCATCTTTACTTACATAAACAAGAGAAAAGTAGCAAAACATATCAATACTACCATCACATATCGTATATTATGTGGTTTAAACTTTCATTGTATTTATTTTCAATTTTGTTTGGTTATTCGTACTACTGTGAATAAAATATCAAACCTTACATACTAACCATGAAAATACATTTACATTTTTCATTTTTTCGAATAAGTATAGTTCTTGCAAAATAATTAGTTGATACAATGGAATTACAGATGTCAGATTTTTTTCTATATTCAATATTTTAAAACGGAATTCAGTCATTTAAATTAAGCAATAAAATAATAAAGTGTTTTAAAAAATAATGTTTAAACTTTAAATCAAGTCTTCAAATGATTTTCACAGAACATCTTGCATTTATCACAAAAATTCCAAAACGTTATACCAAATCCTTTCGCAGAAACATCTTTTTGTGACTTATCTTTTCATAGTTCAAATTGATTAAGAAAACTATAATATAGATGACACTTTTACCTCGTATACATAAAGAGTTAATAATAATTACATGTACATGTACGATAAATATAAAGAAATGGAATGCAAAATATTTTAATTCGATCATTTTGTTTTGCAACATTTTTAAATAGTTTAAAATTATTGATGACGCTTCTAACTTCTATAATAACGTGAACAAATCATAAATACTATCAATAATTCGAATTCTTTATGTAACAAGCAAAATAATATGAACACCAACAGGTATGCTTTACCACCTCTTTATGTTGATAATTAAAATTTCTTAAAAGCAAACTTCTTATTTCACGCTTTTTATATATTAATCTGAAGTACTTTGACACATATTTTACACATTCAAGGGCCCCTGAGGTCGAGTTGTATATGCAGCAATCCACCACCTGGCGAGTTCGAGTCCGGCATAGGAAAAGGTTATTTGACTCCAACCCTAATCGACAAGGGTTGCCAGATTTAATTATATACAAAGGTAACAGAAGGTCCATAAGTATTCTTTCGATATAAGTATTATCTCAAATGGTTAAATTTGTTTATAACCCCACACGGAAATTTAAAAAAATTGCATGTACAAAACTTATGAAAAATTATGATTAGGTTGTTTATGAAATACTAATGCTTTTTTAAAACAAAACAGCATGCACTTTTATCTAATGCGTATTTAAGTTAAATGTTTTTATAGAAGCAGGTTTTAAACCAAGAAATATTTATCTCAAATTAAAATTGAAAACCATTTTTTTGTAAAATTTCTTATCATATATTTGCGTCGGAAGCTTACTTTAGGTCACATCGTACGCCTCCTCATTACGTCATCAATTCTTATTGTTAATAAACTAACTGTGTATGATCACTTTAATGACACAATTCATCCTTTTTTCATTGTTTCCGCATTAAACAGAACGTTTACTGATTTGAACTTTTAGAAACTTAGGATTTCTTTTTCTTTCAATTGTTACATAGTTTTTGTCCTTATTTGAAGTACATTTGTTTATTTTTGGAAAAAGGAGTATTTTTAAAGCTCTAAAGCTTTTTTTATTTTAACATAGGTTCAGCTGAACATTTAAGTTATCTTTAAAAAAAACGACGAATTAGGCATGCATAAACTACGTATGCACAACATACATACTCATTAAGAACATACAATCTTAATTACATAAAGAAGTGAAAGTAGCCAAACACATTCAAAAACATAAGAAAACATATGTATATAAGCAACATAAAAGCTAGTTGTTGTTAATATCCTATAAATAATTTAAATAATACAGGAAAAGTAAAATAGCCCGGATCATAAAACATGGCAACTGTGTAGCGAAGACTTGATGCCATATCTAGTTCTTCCACTTTGGGTATTTCGACTGTGTGAGTGGTCCCAAAGAAATGTTTATGTTTCTTGAAATTAAGAGGCATGTATGTATTGGACTTTTGTTGACGACTTTAAAGGTGTGAAATAAAGAAGGACGTAATATACGAACACTAGAACAAGGGATCTTAAATTTGGTCAAAGGTTGTTGGCAAGTCTTTGCGGTCTCTTTTGAGTTTTGTTGGCATTCTCGTTAATACAAAAAATTCCGGGTGGTTAAATAAAAATAGAAAAAAGAAAACCTACTTAATGGTTAGACGCCCTATTTTGTTTAGATATTTTTAAATGATTTTCTAAATATTTATCTTCAGTGATGTCTTTTACAGAGCAGCCTCAGTGGTCGGGTTTCAAGATACTTAGATAACTACTTGCCTGTCAGCACTGAGGTTGCAAATTCATTCGAGCCCTACTCTTTCCATGGTGTGCGGGACTCGAACCTTGATTGACAAGAGTTTGTCGTTATTCCTGCTAAATGTCGTGAGTTTTCATAGGGTGCTCCAGCTTCGTGTGAACTAAAAACTAAACGCCATGATAAGGTTTTCAAATTGCAATAAACATCATTCGAAATCAAAACAAATCTGTTTACAGATATTATACATTTACAGTTTTTAGTAAAAGACTTATTGCTTCCAGCAGTCGCTTTAAATTCGAAAGTAATGGCGGGCATTAAATTTGAAAACAAAATAGTTAATTTGTATGATTAATTAGAAATAAAATTAAATGGTCTCTTCAATAATGGGTCAATTACTTTAATTCTTCAATCTTTCTGAAAGGAAGTAAAAGTCTATAATCACGGTCACACCCCTATGTCCACGAGAAAATCGCGATGTCTAAAAAAATAACTCACCTCAATGTTCATATTTTTAGTAGAAACATATACATTTATAAATTGCAAGACGAATTGCATAATACATCCAATAAATAATGTTTACACGTTGACATCGCGTCATTTTAAAATGTCTACGGACATTTAACATTGCACTTTCAGCAATTGTTTACTCCGAAAATAACGTAAAGGAGAACTAACTTTGCGTCATCAAAACGCACGCCCCGACAGGTAATGAGTAGATCGGTTAATTCCGTTTCTAGCAAAAGTCGACGGAAGTAATTTGAAAACTGACTTCTGTCGAAGACAAACAAACTAGTCCAGAAGACCTTTGAGACTTTTTAAAGAATATTTTATCATATTTTTGTTGTTCACTTTATCTAAAAAATGTGATACTGAATGACCCAAAATATTTTTGTTGTTCATATTACTGTGGGACCATAAATATTTTAGTATTCTACCTGTGGATTACTTTCATTCAATTCATCAGGTTCTAGAGTTTTTAAATGATGTATCCAAAATGTTTCTCTAAGTCTTCTGGTTGATGTATTCCACTTTGGGTTTTGTTCAGTAATTTGGAATTTTACAGTATCAAAAGAATGGCCTGCATTTTTATTTATTTGTTTGATTGTTTGAATAGTGTTTTAACGCCACTTTCAGAAGTTTTTCAAGTATAACGTGGCGTCACATTTTTATTGGGGGAAGAAGCCGAAGTACCCGGAGAGAACCCCCGACCTGCGGTAGGAAAACTGGCGAGTTAATAGACAGTTTCTGAAAAGAAGCAAAGGTTGTTAAGTTGCATATTGAAAGCTCTCTCTGTTTCTTCAACATACTGGATGTTACAAGTTCCACAGGTCAGTATGTAAATACAATTGCTGGATTTACAACAACACTTGGAGTATATTGTAAAGCTTTCTTTGGTAGTTGTGCTTCGAAAAATGCTAGCAACGTTTGCTGCTTTACATCATTTGCAATTCGTGCAATGCATGAATTGTATCCACCAGATTTTGAAAGAAGGTTCCTTTTGACTCTAGCATTTACAATTGTATCTTTTAGACTCTTTAGTCGACGATAGGCCATTATAGGTGGTTGAAGGAAAAGCTTTTAAAGTTGGATCATTTTCGATTAGGTTTCAATGTTTCCTTGTAACATTCAAAAAGTCAGTGTTGTATGTGACGACTAATGGTATTCTGATGTTTGCTACATTTGTATCTTTGTAATTCAGCAAGAAGATATCATTGTATCATAAAATTGAGGTTGTGAGTTCGAGCCTTAATTGCCAATTGTCAGTTTTCGTGCCAGAACAGAGATTTGATTGTTGTACTTAAGCATCCTCCAATAATAAAAAAATATGAACACATTGAAATAGCTTATACGTTGCAGACACTGGTTTTAAACCAAATCTCACAGGAAACAAATAATAAATAATAATTGTATATGTATATTTATAAGTCACAGGTATAAATGTAGTATTTCAGGATGAAATGTTTTGAGCCTATATGTTATTTCTATCTAACTATGTGAATTGAATTTTCATACATGCTGTTTATATATTTGTGTATTGCATTTTCATACATGTTTAATATATTCAAATCACAATCCAATATCGCTCTAAAATTTCAAAGTTTCTTCATCATCTGGTGTATTCAGCCTGAAATAACAAAAACATAATATTACACCATTTGTGAATTGTTTTCTTCATATATCTTTTGCATATATTCCTGAAGAAAAAAGCTGAACACTGAACATGTACAGCCACATTTTACGTTCATGTAAAAGAGTGACTTTATAACACAGTAAATTAAGAGCTGATTCACAAGTGTTTCTCGGTCACATGTTAGATTGAAGGTAAGCAATTATCCAGAACATTTATACTATCCCAACCACAATTTAACTGCCTTAAAATAAGTAAATGACAAATGAACGATGATGTTTGAATCCAACCACGATAAGCGTTAAAAACGAAGATAAATGCCCTAAAATGAAAAAGGAACTGACAGCCTCCCATTCACATATAACCAACGCAGCTATCGACAGAAAAAGGTCTTTTAGATCGACCTGTTTAAATTAACCTTTGATTATAACTTGGAATAATACCTGTACAGTTGAACAAGAACAGGAAACATCACAGACATAAAGAAGATGGCTTACAAAATTATGAAGGACTTGGCTGAGAAGGATTTGATGACATAATAAACAAAATGGTCATTATAATGCAAAAATTGCTCCCTGGGCCAAATCTGTTTGCCAGTGCCTTAATCAGACTTATTACAATGATAGAACATCATAAACTAGAGGAAATCATTTAGCGCCTTAAAAATTAGTCGATTTAAATACATGGACCTGAAACAATCAGGCTATGATAGACAAAGTTCTTAGTTAACTTTTGTTTTTTGAATTTGTATGTCGCTTTATATATATTTCCCACGCAATAAGTTGAAGCATTCTATGCTTGTCAATATAATAGTTTGTTTTAATTAGTTGTTTTATTTGCAAGTATGACAGCATAAAAATTACAATTAAACTTTGTGTTCATATTTGAAACTCAGTAACTAAAATTTCTTGCACTAAACCAACCATGTAGCTTAAAAAGTTTCTATCATAAACACATTTTTGGCATAACCTTGTAATTTTCAACTTGAAAAAAAAGTCAGTGTTCAAAATGACATATTATTAAAAATTCATGGTATGATCCGTTGTCCAAGTTGAAAGTTTTGTTGGTTGCTACATTATTTAATAATCTTTCAGCATTATCATAACCCCAGGTTTTTATTGGGAAGAAAGAAATCTCCAATCTTCTGCAGGGAAAGTGCAAACATTAAGTTGACCACATAATCAATAGTAGATTAAAAACTACCTTTAACACTTATAAAACAAGGGCAATTCAATCCAATTTAAATCAGTTGTTCCTGTTCTGAATTTGCAAAATAGTTAAAATAGGAGGTAGCTTGTAGAAGGTTTAATTTTAGTTATATTGGATAAAGTTTTCATATTTCTTTTAACAAATGTACATGAAATGAATTATAGGCCAAAAATACCAATCCATAATAAGATTAACTACCGTATGCAGTCTTTTAAGGTAAACTAGGGTTGTAATATGCAACACTAAAATGTGAATTATATGTCCAAATAAATGTTTTTTTTTCTATACTGTATATGCCGGTACTAAATTTGTTTCTACATTTATCATGATTTTAATGCATAAATACTCATTTTGCAACAAAATCATATGGTAAAATGTTCCAGTCTGGCGGCACTGCCACCGGATTTAGTCTTCGTTAGAATTATTAGCAATTATATGGTGTACAGTTGTAAGTTTTTTGGTCTCATTTTGTATTACCCGTCTACAAAACTTGGGAGACCTACAGATTTTTGGTTCGTTCATTGGTCCATCCCACCTCAGGTTTACTTTTGCGTTAAATCTTTAAGAAGATGACTTCACATCTTAATGAAACTTGGTACACATACTCAGATCTCATCACTGGAGAAATTCTATATTTCTCACTTGAAGTATCTTAGAAAAAGGGAGATATTCAGTGTCTCTTAGACAACCTTTTTTCATTTCCAAATTGTTTTAAAGTGTATTAAATCAGAGTCAAACTTGACAGAAAATACTCGCAAGTGGTACAGGTTGAAAACAGTATACTAACTTATGATTCGTCCTTCTTGTGAATGAACCAACAACAAAAAATATTGCTGTCCATAACTATACATCAGAAGTATTTTTATGATATACGTTTCTTATTTGTAGGTGGCTTGGTGGCCTAGGTAAAGGTAGATGTTGGTAAGGTGAGTCATCTACTATTGAGGTTCTGGGTTTGAGTCTCACTGCGGACAGGGTGTGCTAGACTCCAATATTTATTGACAGTTTTCCTATGGAAGGTCCGGTTTTTACCGCGGTCACGGTAACCGACTAAGTACTCGCCATAAACATAAGTACCGCTAAACCAAATTTGGTTTAAGCTTACAAACATAAAAGCAAAGTGTTTAGTGTTAACGCCGCAGTTCCCACCGAAATCCCTTATATATGTCTTGCCTTCAGCGACTTTCGCCGCAGGCAATACAAAAAATCAAATACCATGATATAGCTGAAAACTTCCTGCAACTAACGTTAAACACTAGTTGGTTACATGTCTGTTAAAACTAATGTTGCGTGTTTGGTCTAACTGTGGACAGTGTGTGCTCAACTCCAATCTTATTGACGAGGATTGCTTGTTTTCCTTCCGAATGTCTGGATTTTCACCAAATACTCCGAATTCATCCACCAACAAAAACTAGGTTTGACAATATAGCTGAAAACTTGCTGAAAGTGATGTTAAATCCCATTCAAGCCAACAATCTGCTTTCTACAGTACATTTAGAAGTTTAACTAATAATCATAAAGGTACATATAGAGATGTATTTAATGAAATTTTTTCTTGGGACTAATAATTGGTCTATGGTTTCATAGCTTATATCAGC
Source organism: Limnoperna fortunei (assembly GCA_944474755.1). NCBI lineage: Eukaryota > Metazoa > Mollusca > Bivalvia > Mytilida > Modiolidae > Limnoperna > Limnoperna fortunei. Next base: position 48,069,745 of record OX104120.1, read on the forward strand.
TATCGATTTGTTTATTACCTAAATGTGTTTGCTTTATTTTGCTTATCATGTCACAGAATAGTAGTAAACCAGTATACAATTAAAGCAAGTCGTTCATAGATTTTATTATTGATCATCAAGAAATACTAAAGAAACGTCTTCTTTATCTTGATAGGTGTACTCTTGTGTATCATGTTCAGATTGTATACCAAAAATATAATCAGATCAAACAATTCGGAAAAGTGTAAGTTCATTGTAAGGCTTAAAAGTTTTGACTTCTTATTCATAATCTATACTTTTCCGGTGGCGGTAAAACACAATAACACAATAAATATTTTTTAAAGAATATTTATTGTTACCTTGTTCTTCTCCTGAATATAGCTAAATATTGCTCGCTAAGCGTTTATCAAACTAGCGTTAACAAATTTTACACTTAACAAAGATATAAATCAAGATCATTATTTTAATGAACGTGGATTTCTAATGGTCCACGATATAAATAACAGAAAGTTTAGTCTTTGGTTGATAAATGATTTTTCTTACTAAGAAATTTCTGCAAAGCAGAAAACAATTCTTAAACAACGGTAGGAATGTAACGCTAAGCAATCAAAATACATTATTTGTAATTATTGAATAAAAAACGTACATAAATTGTTATAAATGTTATAAATGAAGTAATAAATCAGTACGTCTACTGAACCGTTTGACACACGTCAATAAGAGCTTATTGGCTAAGAGTTCAAATAGTGTCATGTAGACAGTTTTCCGATGTGATTGCACAAAAAAGGTAAAAACGAAGTCTTTAATAATTGTTCATTTATTGAATCGAAAGATTGTGAATACGTACAGGAAAACCTTTTAAAACCGGCCCCTGAATAAACCGGTTCCCTGTCGATTACCGTCGAATATTTAGGTCCCATTTTTTCCCTTTAAAGTCCTTCCTTAATTTAACCTGTATAAACCGGACCTCGTGTATTCCGAATTACGACCATAATGTCAAGTCCGAATACACATTTCCCAATTAAAATTTACCTGTTTAAACCGAATAATTTACATGACCAGATGTATTTTTTAAATCAATTGATAGCTATTCAAACAAGGTAATTTACATGACTTGTGAGGTCTCCTTGAGGGTGTATTTAATTAATGAACCAAAGCGTACAACAAAGATGAATTGTTTTCAAAACCATTAATTTAATTTTCATAATTTGCATTATTTTCAAAAGTGACTCCTATTAATGAACCGTTTTTAAGATACATGTGATTCATTTTCAAAACCAATAATTTCAAAAGTAAAATGGAGAGAGGAAATTTGACGATGAAGTAACACTCCTTCGCCAAGCGATCTCGTAAAGACTTAAGTCTGAGGATATGCTACGACACATAGCATACATGATAAACTTTGCAAACAGTAAAGATTATCGTTACCTGTAGTTTCATTTGCTTATGCAATCACTAACAGAGGACACTATCGTGCGAAGAAAAACGGAGAAAAGACAAGGAACCCCTGACATGTATTTTGCTGTAAACTATTGATTAACTATTATTCTCGTATATATCAATAAAATATCAGTGTGTATTATAAGTTTTATTTAATATAATACATTTTATTACATTTCTTTCATGTATTCCGTTGCATAGAAAACGAGTGTGCATCAAAAGTGTCCGTAGTTTTAACCCCCCCTTTTTAATCTTTACTTCAGGTGATTTTCCAAATCCAAACACACCGGCCCACCGTCCAAACCGGCCATATTGTTCGGCCCCATAGGTAGCCGGTTTATACAGGTTTTACTGTATTTGCATCAGTTAAGCAAGCTGTCGTATTCTTGTATTTCAAATATACATTGACTCCATGACAAGTTTAATCTGCCGTAAATATTGTCAATAATTTTTGAGCATGTATTCAGTAAGCTCATAGTAATAATGCCAAAGATGATCTACTTTTACTGTTTTTTTAATTGAGCTAATCACATTCAAACACAGATATCGTTACCATTGGTAGATTATGAAATAAAAATATCAATTTGATAGTTTAAGTACGTCACGCCTTATTAATACAAAAACATGGTAACATCAATTTCAATAACTGAAGGCACCAACTGCACCGAAATTTCTACATCATTTTTAAATGAAAAAAAACAATGAAATTGTTGCAGTTTTATGTTTGTGAATACGGACAATAGAATCTGCAGCGGAAACAGAAAAGGGATGAGGTAGTAAAATACAATTGGATACTATTTATGAGAGTTGTGGAGCTGTTAGGATAGATTTTGATTAACATTTTACCGCTGCGTGAAGTGCTTTTTAATCATTACATATAAAACTGCATTATTTTTGTAGAATATTCTAAGCAGCCTTTGTTAAGGCAAATTTATTCATAATTTAAACCTGGTAATGATAATTAGTATTCGCATACATTTCTTAATCCTTTCTTGTAAATTTTCTTAAAATCGAACAGTTGAAGTGGAGTGTGTCATATATAAAAATGGATTTTCGTTTGAAGAATATAAATAATAGTTTTTGTTTTCGTTTTAGCTGAAATTATTTTCTATATAACTTTGAGCACAGGAAACTAGTTCTTTCCATGACTTAAGGGGATGCAGGACACTTTCGCTGAAAATAATTTGTCAATACATTTTCTTTACATTTGCCATATAGTTAGTTTTTTTATTCAAGTTATCATAATTCAAAATAAAAAAATAGGGGTTTCAGAGCTTATTTTCGAGGGGTTGATCATTGTAATTTTAAATATTCTAATAGATTATACAGAGAAGAATATAAAAGCACTAAAATACAAGATTACAAAAGTTCTGTCCAATGAAATTTTGTAAATTATTTATAAAATGTCAAGCAACCATTAAACATTTCAATGATGGAAAGAAAAAAAAGGGGTTTCGGAGCTAAATTTTTTAGTCAATTGGAAACAAACTGGTTAAAACGTGCTAAAAATGTTTTTTTTGGGTCCAAATTACCTCCATTGTTAAAAAAATCATTTTCACTATTTTTGCCAATACCTAACTGTTTTATGCAAAAACTTTTTACATATATTTCAACCATTGTTAAATTGAAGTAATAATGTAAGTATAAGAGTTTCATTATTATTTTAAATTTTATGTAAATAAAGAGTAAATAATAACAGAAATTATAATTAAATTTACCATAAATATTCAATCTATTTTGAAATTTTCCCAAAATGGTGTCCAGCATCCCCTTAATAATCGTATGTGTAAATCTTCCCAACAGTTGCTTACTAAGGCAGCATTCATCAACCAAAATAACCATCTGCAACGTGTATACGAATCGTTAATTAAGAATTCTTCTTCCAGTGCCAATTTAATATCCCCTAAGCACCTATTTCTTGCAATGAAATTTCCTAAATTGTGGAAACACAAACAACGTACATTTTGTAAATAATGAATAAGTACATCAGGTGGTGCGAATATCGCGCAAAGTTTTGATGTAGAATGTCTTAGCTCGTAGATGTGAATACAGAATGTTGACGTGGAACTATAGCGCACTCAATTATACATGACAGTTTATATCTTTGAAGAAAGGAAATATTGCAATTGATATTAAGATTTATTTTCTTCAAAATTAAATGTACAGGTACTGGTATAATATTTCTCTGTTGTACATTCTTGAAGTGCGTAGTTCGTGACTGACACTTTTCATATTCTTTGTGTCTATAAAAAATGAGGCCAATATGACCCCACCAGAAACAACATTTAAGTTTTTTGCAATCAAGCAGTGAGACAAAAGTAACTTGTAAGATCGATAGAAGTCTTTGTTCAAAGTGTGGAATTTGTATGACTTGCTTTCAACTATTTTTAAATAATAAAGTGCAAGGCACAGTATATATAAAGACTGGCCTCTATTAACGAGATGCCCTCTAATTCTTTGTAGTATTTGGTAGTTACTTTTCGTAGGAGAACTGGAAAACAGGTAATGCAAAAGAGGGACGATTTCTCTGTCTTCTTCCTTGCTGTCATTAACGTTATATCGAAAATTATTAGAAAAGAACTTAGATACAGTTGTAGATCTATTCATAAGTTTAAAACCCTCTTTTCGCAGAATCGTCAGAAACTCCAATATATATGCTTGACATTGGCCAACAATTTTCCCTTCAAACATGTTGTTTTCTGTTCTGAAATAATTTGGACAATAACCAATCTGTAACCAGTATATGAGACGATCAAGACAGGCCAGAAAACAAGTAAACAGCGTTTCTGGATTCCACGAAGAAGGATCTGATTCTTCAGATAACCAAAATACAACTGTTTTTAAAAAGTAAGAACACTTGTGTTAATCACTTCTTTGAATACAATTTTAAGAAGCGCATAACACAATAGTTGTGTTTGATTGAATGAGTGAATTAATATTTTTCTGGAACGGAAAAAGAAAATCGCCACTCATTAGAATTGTTGTTTTTCGAACCAAATTTGCTACCGAGGGGAACAAAAAATAATCATTCTTTTGCTATTTTTTCGACGCCATTTGATGAGGGCCATGTTGAATAATTTGGTCTATGAAACCACATCATGCAAACATGTGGCCACGTCTGACTTTTAAGACTAAATGCATAATCTGTAGAATCATCGTTTGAAGTAAGATAAGGACCGTGTACTTTAGCGAGGTAAAGATAAGGATCTAGGAGTCTTTGCTTGAATTCGTCACTTGATAATAGTATCCCATATTCTGAATATGTATAAAGAAATACATTACGTTGAATGTTTCCATATGGGAGTTTAATTAAAACAAATCCAGGTGCAGCATTTTCTGAATCGGTAACAAATCGAAAATTACTGCCAATCTCTGATTGAGAATGGCAAATGGAAGTTTGTTTATTACTATCATGACATCCATATCATTACCATTCATGTTTAGCCCTTCTCCCTTGCTACCACTGGTTATATGAGTAAAATCATTATCATACATAACATCATCCTTAATTTGGAAAAACAATATTTTATTTTAATATTTCTGCTGATCCAACAGCATTACATAGAAAAGCAAACATTTTGAAGCTGATGTCTTTCTTGTCCACAGAAATTTTTATTTTTCTGTTTAAACAAAAATATCTAAATTAACATTGACATCTCAATATATCTTATTCATTTTGAAATTGTAAAAGCAGCAACAAAAGGAACATTCACCCTTACAATATGTGTAAAGTGTCCTGTCTGATGACTATTACAATTAATTTAACATTGTCTCAGATATAGATTACATCAATATTAGAAATTCCATCAATTTATTTAAAACCTCTTAATGTTAAACAAAACTGGTTAAAAGGTAACACTAATAGTTACTAGACCTAATAACTGTGGAGTTTTTATACCAATTCGCTAGAGTTATCACAGTAATCCCATAAAGTATAATGCTATAATGATAGTACAGTTATAAACACAGTTTTGTTATTATAAAAAGATTCATTTAAGGTATATTGAATGCCATTTTTGAGCTATTCTTTCAAAATAGGACGTATGCACCATTCTGTTTTAGAATGCAAATTGTGTCTGTCAAGACACAAATGATGTCCCACAAAATCCTATGGTTATAATGCGTACAAACATCCTGAAAAAAATTAATGCTGTAACCCTAAAAAGGTAGCCCTAAAATTAAAGAAAAAAGCCGAACAAGCCTTGCACCCCTGTCCGGATTGACTACGGATGGACGCAACAAAGTACTGGCAAGGGTAAATTAATATGACCCCGACTTTTGGACGAAATAATCAGAAATACAACATAAAAGCATGTTATGTCTATTTTGTTAATTCCGATTGTATTTCTGAAACCAACTAATTTGAAAGAGAATAAGAAGTACTAATACGTAAAATGACGCCAATGCAAGCAATATTTCCAAACATTTTCTTAATAATTGAAATGAAGAAGCTTTTCTGATAAGATAAGCTTAAGGGATTATCACGGTACTTCCGATCATTCTTAAATTAAAAATAATAAATGTTTTTGAATGAATGGTTACTCAGTGTACATGTACCAGTATGTAAGCATGTCGCAGGACGAGAGCAAGGTTGTAAAAAAATAAATAATTGAGATAGGCCAAACATGGTCACTATAGCCAACTTACAGAATAAACCTAAAATCAATAACCTGTCAGATACCTACCTCAATCGAGACTCGGGAACCGTCAAGTTAACAGTGTTAACATTGTAAAAATTATTCCATGTTTAATGATTAATCGTTTTCAATAAAAATATACATGACATTGGCCATGTACTTCCCTAGTCAATATACTGTATTGTAAAGAAGTTTTGGCTACATAATCATTTTTTAAAAGGTGATGGCAGGATTACGAAAATGTTCGGCACCTTAAACAAGTCATATTAAAGGAATCCATACGAAAATAAATTATATGAATGTTACCGTACACAGGCAAGTATGGTTTACTTACACGATCCTGTTGCTGCTTATGCGCATAATTGGCTGCTCTGATACGTAAACGACAGACACGTAAAGTATTTAATATAATGAATAAGTAAAAGGACATCAATACACATCATATATCACATCAGGGATTCGCATAATATATGTATACATTATATTTGTACTTTCTAGCACATTTCCCCTATTTTGTTTGTTTTGCTAGACTGGATTTACCGCAACGTGTCAATTTTTCAGATGTATCATGGCGTCCATCTTTTTTTATTAAAGTAGAAAACCAGGGTGCCTGTTGAAATTTCCAAACATTCGGCAGGAAAATGGCAATCCTTGTCAATTTAGGTTTAAGCGGAGCCTGGGATCAATACAAGATGACAAAGTACCCTTTAAAATTGGCCACCGATCGTGTCCTCTCCGTTATTTTGTATGTCAAAATAAATAAAAGATATATGTAAATTCGCTTTCAAGAAATGTGTATCTACTAATTATATTAAGATGTTCTCTTGGCCAATAACTGGCAAACAAGCAGCAAACGGTGAATTAATAATTTAAAGCTACAAACAACAGTATAGCATTCAAAACCAGTACAATGTTAGAAGCACAACTAAATTTATTATCAGATTTTAAATACCAATATATGCACCATATGTTGATTAGAGAAACACATTTTAAATGCTGTCAGTAAAGCTCTTCTTTTTGATGCTTTGACAATTACCCCGGTAAACATTTCTGACATATACGTTAACATGTTACATTAAACTAAACCATTCCACACCGAAAATCGTGACATCTGTTCAAGCCAAACTTTCATCGAATGAGTTGTACAGAGTGGAGTCACATGATATTGCTCACACTTGATTCGTTTTATTTTTTCTCCAAATAAGGGAATGTACACGAAAAGAACACAACTTATTAAGCTACAATCTGTATTAAAACCAATCTAATTAAAATAAAATCTTTCACTAACTCCCCTTTTTGTTATTGTCGCTGTGAAGATCTAACAACATCCTATTACAGGTCATTTCAGAATGGACTTCTGTGTTGACCAATAAAAAACTGTTTTCACTAACCAATAAAGTTGAAGAATCCTTTGTCATTACAGGGAATCTCTGTGTAATGTTGTACTTTTTCCATCAGTAAACCCCAAGTTAAGATAAAAGCTTACGTTTGAATGGTTAACTTTTTGAGGGATAGACACATTTTTCATTGGATAATATTTATTTCAAAAGATCAATCTGAGATGACGTGTAGTGAGGATGTTGTAAGATCTTCACAGCGACTATAACAAAAAGGGGGAGCTAGTGAAAGATTTAATTTTAATTATCCACCTCGCCATAAGTTAAGCAACACATGCAATGTTTTTTTTTATAATTTAAACAATCTGAATGAATATTAACTTTGTGTGATTTGTCATTCGAGCACAGGAAAGTCACTTTAATTAACTCCGCAGGTAAATTTTTCAATAGCAAAACCAGTTTGTCATACGGTAGTCGAGCACGCCTAAAAGTCTTGTTTTCCTGAACGATTTAGTGTTCATTTCTTGGTCTTTTTGACTTCATCTTTATATGTTTACAATGCCTAAACGGAAATTAAGTGAAGCTGAGAAGTGGCAGATCGTTGAAATGCGTAATTTTGGACTGAGCTTGCGTCAGATAGCACAACACTTTGGCATTCACTTTAGTATTGTATCCTAGCTAATGAAACGTCATTGAATTGATGGAACTATCCAGGAACGTCCTAAATCAGGTCGACCACCAAAAACATCTGAAAGGGAGGATAGAGCACTCATTCGTGTAGCCAAACGCCAACCGTTTGCCACTGTCTATGCAAGGTTGAAAGCTCGTCGTCACCGCCAATGTAATATTCGAAGCTGCCAAACGAGTACACTGGACCGACGAAAGCATATTCCTTCTTCGTCATATTGATGGGCGCATGCGCGTTTGGAGACAACGAGGCAATGCTTACAAACAGAAAAACAGCCTAGGCACTACAGCGTTTGGCGGTACTGGTGTTACAGTGTGGTGAGGCTTTTCATGAGACTGTAAACTTATTGTAAAATGCAAACCACTGAAAATATTAGGTTATCATGATATGACTACATGTACTTCCGATCAATATTATACTGTTAGCGTACATATATAATGCAATAACCTTTTGACCATTTGGTACGTTTATATATCGCTTTAACGCCACTTTCAGCAATTTTTCAACTATATACATCGTCCAGTTTTTGCTGAGGAAGGAAGCCTGAGTACCCGGAGAAAGCCCCTGACCTTCGGTAGGAAAGTGGCAATCCTTTTCATTTAAGATTGGAGTGGAGTGAACCCTGCCCACAGCGAGACTCTTCAATAAACTATTTATATACATTAATTTTTTCATCACTATGATTTTAACACCAATTCTCCATAAGGATCAAAGGATTTCCATATAGGGTGAGACATGACATGTCTCAGATTTAGCTGATTTTCATTTTATAAGTTGAAATTGACCATTGGACCACAAAATAATTATTGTTTGTTATTATTTGACTTCGGTTGCCATGGTAACGGTGGCGGCCATTTTGGGCCGATTAAAATACAGTGAAAAGGGCAATATTCAAATCCCAATTTTTTCAGGGGAAAATCGATTCATATTCAATAGAATTTCTTTATTTGCTTAATTCAATATCTCATTGACAATATTCAAAACAGTTACAACACTTTAAGTATATGTGTGATCAGACTGAGACTATTGAACATGTAAAGAAATAGTGCATTATTCTCTATAATTTTTTGGTCAAAAATATTACCATTTTTGACACTTTTCTGACTCCATTTTCAGAAAATGCACCAATCACAAATAATCATCATGAATATAATTACATAGATTGATGATTAATATTCAAAAATCTCAATAGGGTAAGAAAAAATGTCTTTAAAAACACTGTTAAAGTTGGTTCCCATGGTAATAAAACAAAAACGGCAATTTTTCGATATTTAAATACATGTATGACCATACTTCTAATATGAGCCAAGATAACAATTGTTGTCATCATATGTACCTAAAAGGATCTTTTCAACATAGTATGACCTTAGAAAACTTTCAAGGTCACTTGTGTTGTTCTCAAGGTCACTTAAAATTGATTTTGCTTCGTGATTTTCATATTCGAAAGTTCAATTTTTAGTTGATCTTGACCTTGAGGCACTGTGCCCTGAAATGATTTCAATGTCATTTTAAGTTTATAGTATGTCTGTTAAAAATAATAATTAAGGATGATTTAATTTATTTCTAAGAGAAACAGTAGTTTCATGGAAATACTGAACAATACAAAAATGGCTTTTTTTCACAAGTTACCATGGTAGCCATCTTTGACAGTGTTTTCTATAGACATCTTTTGTTACCCCATTGAGATTTTTATAAGTTTTGAATATTAATCATAAATTTATGTAATTATATTCATGATGAGTATTTGTGATTGGTGCATTTTCTGAAAATGGAGTCAGTAAAGTGGCAAAAATGGTAATTTTTTAGTACAAAAATTCCAGAAAAAATGCATGATTTCTTGACATATTGGATAGCCTCGTTCTGACTACACATTTATGTTTAGTCTTGAAACTGTTTTGAATATTGTCAATGAGGTATTGAATTAAGCAAATAAAACATTATATTGAATATGCATTGATTTTTGAATAACAAATTGGGAATTGAATATAGGCTATATCGAAATATGAGAAATTATAAAAAATTACCGCCTCAGTTACCATGGCAACCGTGGTCAATCATAACAAACAGTCATCATTTTTATGATCCAATGGTCAATTGCAACTTATGAAATTAAAATCAGCAAAATCTGAGACAGTTATTTTGGTGCTTATGGATAATTGGTCTTAAAATGGATATTCGGTTATCCTCTGCTATGGTTTGTACAATGATACTGAGGTTCTTATCTCACATTTTCTCTTTCCCGTTATTAGTTCGAAATATATATGCCCTCGTCTGACGCCTCGGGGTATACATAGGTGTGTCGGGAAGATATCAGGGCAGATATGGAATTCGACATTTGTAATAATCTATACTTATCGCATGCCTGTCAATAGGCTGCACATTTTCAAATTAATGCGGGTAGGGTGTCCAGACTTCAACTTAATTGACAACGATTGTCTGTTTTGCACTGTACCCCCGGCGTCCTCTCACCCCAGCCACAATAAAAACTGGACACCATTACAAAACTGAAATTTTGCAGAAAATCCTAAACAATCAAACAATCCAGCGTAATTATAAGTATCCTTTTTAACTATTTTTATTCCATGTCAAATATAACTTTCGACAAGAATTGCTGTATATTTTACATTACTTCAAACTTTATATTTAGTAAATTAGTAAATTTAGTAAATGTGTATTGATATTGATTTACAATGCTTGGTCAATAGTTTAACAATTATTTATACATAACAGGTTTACAATTGAATTTAAAAATGTCGTAAACAAAATTTGAAATAAATCTGTTACTGAGTGTGGGGACGGGTCGGCTTAATATTTACGACAAATAATATACATGTAACAGGTAACAGAAAATAGAATAAATTGAAAACACAATTCGCGGAACAAAATCATATCAATAATAGATTGCGAAAAAAGCCTTTAACTCGTCCCTAATAGTGTGCCTTAAATGAACGGATTTTTTTTTAGGTTAACAGGGTTCAACCCGCAGAGATGTCTTGCTTTAATGAAATTGGCTTCATTATATATTGTAAAGAAAATATTTGTTTATTTATTACATTTTTATAACATTTGTATTAACTATTCGGTTAAATACTTTCGTTTATGTTATTATACATGCATATATAATATACAAATGATGCAGAATTCGTTTCATCGTCAAATTATAAAGTTATACGTATCAGTCAATAAATTGACAGATTTATGCATATTATAACATGACGGATTCTGGCTCGCACTGATCGAACTGATCGCTTACGGTTACAAAATAATGAGGGATTCATAATTTTGGACAAATATATTCGCCAGCAATCAGTCAGCGTTCCAAAATCCGTCAGCAATCAGTTATCAATCAGTCAAATTGTTGCGTGTATGGGTGCAAGCGCTGTACTTATTGAAGCAGCCTGTAACCAGACATGTAATCGAATCGCAATATCACATATTACAGACAAAGAGTAAATTTCAGTACGTGCAGCAGTTAGATAATTTTATTATACACATTAGCTATCATTATGTACACTTGGACATAAGTTAGGGAACACCAAGATTTTTGCTTACTATGTGATTTTTGAAACCCATATTTTTATCAATATATAACCATCCATTGTTCATTTCTCGTTTCGTTTAAAATAGTCGACTATTATAAAGAACTTTATGATTTGACTATTCAAAATGTATAGAAAAGACCAACAATATATTTGTCTTGAATATCGGACAAACTTTTAGGAGCAAAAAGAATTCGAAGGACTCTTATTGATTCTCTTAATCTTTTTATTATGCTTATTGCCCACAAGGACTTTACCCATTCAGTCAAGGTATCGACGTCCTTGTCTTCTTGCTTTGCCCATTTTTTGGCATCGTCCTCCATTGAATTCCTCAATAGGTTCACGGTATTTAGATCCTTCGGACAAAGTATTTCACCCAAAGTTTTGGCATTACTATAAAAAAATCTTTAGCTAAAACTACATTATTTTACCATCTGCTGAATTTAGACCCAAAATTAAGCAAATTAATGGGAAAAAACCCTTATGATTAAATGTTAGTCCCCAATATGCAAAAATCTGCATTCAATCTTAATGCAATGGTTAATGTAACAATAACGGTGATTTATGGTTCATATTATTTAACAAAACATCGTCAAATGACGTTTGTAAAGGCAAAATAAGTGTTCAACATATTCAAATAAAATGAGAAAACCCACTGCCTTTACTTGGTAGTTTTTTGTGAACATAGTGCCGGCAATTTCCTAAAAAATATCTCTACTCTCTCTTATCCAAATTCCGATACTGCACATTATAAAGTTTACAACAATATACTGAATATTATTTAAAACTTTATTTGCAGATTCTCACATAAATTTGTTTTAAAACGTGTGTTATCAGACGACGAATGCAGGCAACACTTCATATTAGAATGTCTTAGTTCTTATCTTTCTTAATGCATTATTGCAATATATTCTGTAGATTATAAATTAGACCATACTGGGAGGGTTCCAGTGTTCGACCCACAGAGCAGCCCAGCGCGTCCCCGGATGGCGGATAGGGCAGACCCTCTCGTTTGGGGGTTGTCAGGTCATAATATGGAAAGCCTGACCGCGGACCGTAGTGGGTAACGTGTTTGGGGAGTGCCACGCTCCTTGCAGGATAAAGACCCCTTTTGTAGAATTTGAAAAAGAGTAGGCTCATAGTAGCCGCTACAAAAGGCTAAATTTTCCGCCCCTACACAAAACTCCATACTTTTCCAGTGGCAGTCAAAATTGTATTCCCTGTGACCCATCCCACCCCCAGTTTCCGTTGATTTATTGTTTGTTAACTTGTTCCCGTCCTGAATATAGCTGAAATACTGCTCGCTGGACGTAAAGCAGACATCCAATCAATCAATCAATCAATCAAAAGCTAAGACAATAAAAAGGGGAAATACATCCCCTGACAACACAAGTTTACCTTCCGAGAAGTCCATATATTATAATAATTTTCAGATTTATTATTGTTATTTATTGTTATTACAATTTTTATAAAGCGCTAAATCAAATGTATTATTCTTAGATAATACTGTGCCATTCGTTTATAAATGGGTATGTGTAAGTTCATGCTTCACTTTGCAAAAAAGGTGCACTTGACTTGTAACCTAATATGATAAAGATTTCCAAGTACTGGTTAAAGCTCGTTGCTCCTGCCTAGTTATATGAAACGCGAGTCATTGCTAAAATTTATTTACTTAGTCAAATTATGTGCACAAAGTAAACAAAATTTTAAAAAGTCGGTGACTAGACGTTTTGACTTAACAACTTTGAAATATTATTTATTGGTGCATACCCTTTAATTTATACTAATGTTATAATCAATATTACCAATATGGTAATATATCATTAAATTAGTAATTGTCAAAATGTTATATAACGGCAATCATTATCTTTTTGTGTTTTATGAAAATATGTTGCCTGTAATTTTGTTTCCTGTACAATATATTGTATCTTTCATTCGCTTAAAGAATCTGTGAATGGTTTAATTAATTTGTAATACTTACTAAGCATTCAATAAAGCTGACTGAAAGATTGATCGACAGTTCGATTAGTGTTTTAAGCATCTAAGGGACCATATAAATTTATATAGAATATTTGAAGAAAAGAAAGAAATATTAGAGCAGCACAACTAGACAGTAACCTCAACAGATGTGATGGCTAGCAAAACTCCCGAGCAGACAAGGAGAACATGCTAGAAAGTTTGTACATTGATGCACTAATGTACATTGATTATGATCAAAAATTGAATATTGATACTTACAAAGAGAATAACGAAACACGTGTGGTGATGGTGAGGAAAGCACTAGAAAAACGATTTTCAGTAAGTGAAGACAACAAAAAGACCAGGTAGGATATGTAAAAATGCTAAAAATCATTTGATGGTGGTATTAGGACTTGTAGCAAAGACAGCAAATAATACAAATAAGTCAAAAGAATACGCATCAGCCACTTTGGATGGGTGTGAAATTGTGATTTTAAATATTGTTAAAGTTTTGTTGAACATTTTAAAGCTGATTAAATAGTAAATGTTGACGACTTTATCTTCAAAGTGCATACATATCATACTATTTGACTTGAAGGCTCCATGACGTGTATGCGTTGTTCTAGACACTGTACTTTTATGGGTTTTTCCAGTAACTGTACGTGTATGTGAATTACCGGTAATTACGAATGTGTTATATCAGTTACTGTACGCGTGTGTGTTATAGAAATGTTTGTTATTTAGCAAGTGGAGAGCAGCGAAACGAGGGAAAAGAAATAAAATTTATATTCCTCGTCAAAGATCACTAGATCTTTTCCATAAACGTATATTAGAACCTAATAATATTTTTCACTAAAAAAATGCATGTCTTTGCACTCATTCCAGTGCTCTCCACTACCAAAAGACAAAATTTCTATCATTGGAATAATGTATGTAGTAAAAAAATTTTTTTCACAAAAAACAATTAAATGCATTAGATTTTAACGTTATATCAGTATTGCTATGATAATCAAAACACCGTTGTAATGTTAACGAATATGTACGTTAAATTTTACAAATTATGATGGTTATGTATGTGTCTCATAATAATTATATCATGGGCGAGTACATTTTGTATTTATGTCATTTATATCATTCGTTTTTCATGACACCATTTCATGTAGCTTGTCATTGTTTTTGTATTTTGTATATGAAAACCTCTTGTGACCTGTCAGATTGTGTGTTTGTATGCAATATGAGCAATTTTGAGCTGTATATTATAACCCGATTATTGGCAGAGAAAGGTGTAGAATCCGGTGAAACAAACAACATTTGGCAGTAAAACCGACAATCCTTGCAATTAAGGTTAGTGTGGGGCACACCATGCCTGCAGTAAGCCTCGAACCTTTGTTGACGTGATCAGTATTATATGGCTACCAACGAAATATTAAATAAAAATATTGTTAAAATGGGATAGTACTCTTCTTTCACTTTTATTAGTAAGGAAGACTGAGGACCGGGTGAAATGAATAAGTATATGCACAAATATTGAACAAAAAACAAAAACGTTTAAATGACACTAATATGTCTTGTTTGTAAACGAAATTAATTATTTACTTTTTTTCTCACTCGGTTATATATTCGTGAATAACTCTTACCGATTTGATTATCCTGCTGGTTAAATTATGTAAAGCCCAGTAAAAAATAGTGACATTAACTGCTGTTCAAAAAGAGCAGATTTTGGCTATACATATTAGGATAATTGTCATTAAATAACTTGATTATTCTTTAACGCATAGAAGTTGCTAAGCCAGTTCGTATAGAAAAACACGATAAATAAAATTCAAAATATAAAGTTGTGTAAGCAACGTTAAACCTTATTTCTTTGGGTTGAAGCTTAAACATAAATAAATCGAATGAAAAGATATCAATGTGCAATTAAAACTACTAACTCCAAGTACGACACTACAAACGGAAAGATTGCAGAAAGTAAATTACTGCAGCGAGAAACAAAAACTCCAAAAAAACAATAAGATAACACCCTTTTCAAAAACGCGTTGCTATCAGATGTTTCAGGCAAATGTGGAAATCCTGCTTGAAATGAAACACGGTTGTGTTATTTTTAGTCAAAATTAGTTTAGGTCAAGCAAAATAAAAATTACAAATAAGTGTTTACGAGTATGCGGTTTCTGTCGATTAAATTCAAATCCTTTTTACCGTATGGAGAATGTCTACGTAAAATATATGCAGATACAATCCAAATGAAGTGCACACATAAAAACGGCTTAAAACCATGTTTACTCATTGGTAATAGGTGATACAGAGACAAGGTACAACACTTCCAATTAAATTGAACTACAAAGAAAACCAAAATAAAATAAAACAACAAGGGAAAAGCCAAATAAACTTTGCGCTACACTGATTATATTTTGTTTCATATTCGTATTATGTGGTTTCAACTTTTAATGTATTCATTATCAATTTTTATTTGTCAGTCTGTAAATGTATGTATAAAGTATTAAACCTTGCACATTAACCATGCACAAACATCTACTGTCACGTACATGTGTAGTAGTTACAAACTTTTCTTCTTGTGCATAATCAATTTATGTTATAAAACAATATGTTATAAGTATAGTTCTTTCAAAACGAGTTTATATTGAGGAATTACAAATGTTAGCCATATTGCATGTTTGAAACATATTTTATTCATTTAAATTAAGAAATACAATAATCTAATGTTATTAAATACCAATGTTTAAAATCTTAACCCAAGTGTTGACAAGATGTTCACAGAACATCTTGTTTGTTAATTTATCGAATTTATCTTCTTTTTGGGGGGTTATGAATGACTTTAATTGTTGAAACCTTAAATCAAGTGTTTTCAACTTTTCCAGGTTAGTTTTGAATTACCTATATCAAGTTTTTAAAAAAAATTTGCAGAGGATTATGAATAATTACCACTGTAAAAAAACATTAAATCAAGTGTTTAAAACTTTTGAAGAAATAAATTTTTGTGACAAGGCAAATTTATCTTTTGCTAGTCCAGTTTAAAGGATGAACCTATAATATAGATGATATGTTAAACGATTATGCGTAATGAATTAACAATAACTAAGTTAGAAATGGAATGCAAAATATTTTGCTTCAATCATTTTGTTTTGCAACTTCTAATTATAACACGGTACTTGGGTAATGTTTGATTCTACTTATATCAACCATAATAAAATATGATTGAAAGATACATGTAAAAAGAAATGTTTACATTTATATTAATGAATAAATGTTAACCATTTTAACATAAGCAATAACACTGAAGATCTTTTAGGATTAAACACTGGGTTTTAGGAAATTATCAATGTGTAAACTCCGGCGACTCACTCACAAACAAGTTTGTGAGGGAGTCGCCGGAGTTTACACATTGATAATTTCCTAAAACACAGTGTTAAATCCTTATAATTCTGTAAAATAATCGTTGCGAGTTTTAAAACAGCACAAACAGTTACAGAAACCCATCTAGACCTCAAAATGTACCTACGCCGGAAAGCGCAGGGATATGCAAAGCATAGTACCAAAGGAATCGCGGTTCTGTAGAATATTGATAGAAAAATTACAAAATGAAACACTACATTGTATTTATATTATATTTTATTTGAAATCTCAACCGATTTAATTGGAAATCATTAGGGCAGAGAAAACATTGTCCCCCTCTCCCTTACGATACGCTAGGAGGACGCCATCTTGTTTACATTGGATACTGAAAGTAGTCCGCTCATAGGAAATATCGATATATAAATTATCTGAAAAGACGCCATTTAAGTGTTTTTATCCAATCAAAGCACTTAATATAAATAAATTACAGCATTAATAGAATTATAATATAAATATTAAATATTAATTATTTATAATTACAATAAATATTAACTGCAACAAGCGTACTTAAATTTCATTGCCATTATAAAATATTTGATATTGATATATTGACAAACATCTTGTTCCTAAACACTTCACTCCTAAAGATCGGTGCTGCTGGTAGTAAATACAGTTGTCCGATACAGATTTAACTATGGAAATACCAACACCTTAGTGTAAAAGTATTAATGATGCCTCTAACTTCTGTAATAATATAAACAAAACACAAAACACTTTCAAATTCTTATATTGCCCATCTAACAAACATAATATGAAAAACAACCGGAAAGTTTTACTACTTCTTTAAGTTGAAAGATATATGAATTAAAATTCGGCCACTTTGTATGTCACGATTTATCAAGTAATTTCAAATGCATTGACACATAGTCTCATTTATATATTCAAGGGCCAGAGTGGTCTAGTTGTATATGCAGCAATATACCATCAGCTGGCGATTTGGAGTACGGCATAGAAAAAGTGTATTCGACTCCAGACATAGTCGACAGGGGTTGCCAGATTAAATTATGTCAAACGTTAAATTTAGGACCACATTGTTAACGTTTCAATCAAACATACATTGAACGTTTATGTGTGACAAATGTCAAGGTAATATTTACACCTTCAGAAAGAGAAAACAAAGGCATTGATCTAGTGATAATCAAATTGATAAAATGATAGTTTACCATATAATTCAAACTAACTGATACAATTTTGGAAAAACATATTACTTTTAACACCACAGGGTAAAGATAAAAGGTATATAAATGGATGAATTGTGGAAGGGATGGACAAAAGGACAGACGAATGGTGCGAAGGATAGACGGATGTTAGAAACAGAAAGTGAAGAGTAAATTTATGTTTATAAAAGTACTGACGTCCTGATTTGTAGAAAGTGTATCATTACAGTTATAATTGGTAATTGAAACTCAACGCTAAATATAGTTTACGTTCAGAGCAAGGAACGTTGGGACCATAAGTAATCTTTCGATATATTCTTAGATGATTAAATTTGTTTAAAAAACCACACCGAAATTTTACAAAATTACACATATGAAACTACTTTATAATTTATGATTCAGTAGTTTAATATATAATTATACATACTCCAAAAACAACATGCACATTTATCTAAGGTATAGATTGAATTGTTGGATAAAATAAACGACACCAACTTTTTGAAAAAAGAAGATATAATGATTATAAACTTGTTATTTGTATTCACAACTAAAAGCTAAACTCATAGCAACAAACAATATAAAGGTAAATTAGCACATGGATAAAACAAAATGTAGTAAAAATTAATAGATGTAATTTCCAAATAGAAATATTTAAGCAAGAATTACGCGTAATGAGCGAAAGGTCTTTTTAAACCTGGTAATAAATGTACTTCTGATCAAACTACATGTACCTTTTTTAAGGAACTTCCATGTTGATAGATGCATGAAATATTCCAGTTAATTTCTATAAATGCCTATATAAGTTAAGTGGTTTATAAAAGCAGATATTAAAGCAATCAGTATAGGTTTTACTGTCAGATAAATATTTAATATAAACAGATTAAAAAACGTGTGTCTCGTGTTTAAATTTACATTTTGGTATTTCCTTTTTTATCTGGCCACACAATACTACCAAATAAATTAATAAACTGAGTTTCAGTATATTTTTGCATTATATATATGCCAAGAGTTTTCTTAGAAACCGGTTTTTGTATAGTTTTCGTGTGATATTGTAACTATAAATTTTCATATAATATCTGCGTCGGAAGTTGACGTTAGTTCATTCTCTTCCTCATCACGTAAACAATTATTATTGTTAATAAAATAACTATATGATCACTGTATGATACAATTCGTTCTGTGTTCATTGTGTCTGCATTAAACAGGACGTTTACTTATAGATTTGTACTTTCGATTTCTACATAGTTGATGTCCTTACCTGATGTATATTTGTTAATATTTTGAAGAAAAACTTAAAGTTCCAAAGCTTAAATATTTTATACAAGTAACATAGGTTCAGCTAAACATTTAAGTCATCTATACATAAACAACGAATTCGGTATGGTTAATCTACATACGCTACTTATACGTATTTTTATTTTTGAAATTTACACATAATTTTATATTTTGAGTAATTATTCTTATAATAATATAACTTTAAGAATATTTCAGATCTGTGTCACTTTTAAAATAAACCACCAGTATATGAGAATACCGGCGAAAACACAACGAGAAAGAGGGGAAGTGATGCAACAAAAACTCTGGTTGAAAATTATCCAGATTTTATTGGTTTTGTATATATTTACACCGTAAATGGATTTGTCATGCAGGCGGTTTTGCTAAATTTTAGTTGTTTGAATAAACATCTGTAAGTCTTAAATTATTTTATTTCTTAGAACCAATTTTCAGTTTTAAACAGATTACGGAATTTGCATTGGAACTAAAGTTAAATAACACTCAGTCTTATAGTATACAGACAGCACATTGCAGTATCAAATGATAACAAAAAAGCATTGTTTTCTGATATTATGTTGGCTATTATACATTTATTGACTTTGATATAGGTTAATCCACCGAGCCAACGGCGAGTGTGGATAATATTTTTGAGGGTTGATAAAACCAGGTATTAACCAATATAAAAGTCGATGAAAGTTTTATTATATGACTGTTTTTACTTTTACACTGGAAATCTTTAATAAAAAAGGATAACAATAAAAATTTATTTCAATATTACAACAGTAGGCTATCACATTTTAAATTGATATATTCACATTTTCCAATTAAAATTTATAGTAATATTAGAGCAATTATGAAAAATTGGCAAAAACAATTCCTGTTCATTGGTTCTGCGATTTTGAACCAATGTCCACAAAAAGAATGTTTTAAAAGAAATATTTTGATTGGCTGATGTTTTTAATTCAATCAATCAAATTATTGCTCGTTTCTCCATTGTTGAATTCTATTTTTAACCACTAAATAGTAATAAATATTCTATTTTTATCTACTCAAAAGTCAAAACTTTGATATCAGTCTATTTTTATCTACTTTGAGGTTAACTCACTGTCTGCATAATACTCTTCATGATACACTGGGCCAATCAAAATTAAGATAAATGTTAGTCATATAAAAAATAAATTTATTCAATTGTAATAAATACATTCCAGAAGGACAATGTTCATATTGAAATCAAAAGTCTTGCATTAACCTTTAATCCTATGCACGATTATGTGATCCAAATCCTGCCAAAATTAACATTGGTATGGCTGCAAAACTTCACTAAAACACAAATTAATATTTTCCCAGATATAGAACATAGAACAAACATGTCATTTAGACCTCAATATTAAAAATTCTTAGAATATAAAGAAAATCCATCAAAATGTGCCACATTCTATAAATCTTTTTCTTATTCTTTGTTGACTTCAAATTCCATTTTATTCAAAACATAAAAAAAATGAATACGATTGTTTGAAAGTTATTCCATTGTTGTTTGCTATGCATCTAAATCTACAGTTTAGGCAGGTATATGTTCACATTAATTAGAGTGGGGTCCATCAAAGAACGTCATCTAGTACTGTCGAACCGAATGGAACTAAAATACGTGACGCTTGGCTCACAAAAGGTGTGAAGATCGAAGTCATACCTGTAAAATGCCAAGCTTTATTTTTAATAACATAATCCTTATTGTTTGTAAAAGACCTAACGTTCACCAATTTGTATTTATTTACGTCTTTGTCGGTAAATTTGTTGAAATTTCTTTTAATTAATTACAGTTTACAAACATTGCCATACAAATCTGCTTGAATATCGAGGTCATTGATAAGCTAACGAAAATCAATAATACCTATTTACACATCTTATACAATAAGAATAATAGTAAACATTTTTATTTAAACAAAATCATAAAAAAACATACGTTTGCTTGTTTGAATGGTGTTTTAACGCCACTTTCAGCAATTTTTCAGCTATTTCATGACGTCCAGTTTTTACTGGGGGAGGAAGCCGGAATACCCGGAGAGAACCCCCTACCTGCGTAGGAAAAGTGGAAAAACATACGTAACAAGGTTTATATATCCAAAAGAAAAAAAATAAATACAATTTTACAGGCCAGATAATTGATCAAATTTGACAGGAAAATAATTGAAATATATAAACAGATATCGATTCAAGTCTGCTCATGAACTATTTCCGGTAATAACAAGACCCGGTTTCGCGAAATCCCTATTTCTCAAAAACCTTTCATCTGCCCCTTCGAGTTCCAGTCATCGAAGTTCGACTGCATTGATAATTGGAAAGTCTAATTGAGGTTGAGAGTTCGAGCCTTAATTGATAATTGTTAGTTTTCGTGACAGAACAGGGATTTTGTTATGGTACCAACGCATCCTTCAATAATGAAAAAAAATGAACACATTGAAATAGCTGTAGAGTTGAAGACACTGGCTTTAAACCCCAATCTTACATAAAACAAACAAACAAATGATAACTCGATCAACAAATGAGAAATGTATATTTATTGACAGTTATAAAAGTACTACAGGATGAAATGTTTTGAGCATATATATTATTTCTAGCTAACTCTGAATTGCCTTTCCATACATGTTGTTTACCTATTCTTAAAAACAAATCGTTTAAAATCACAATCCAATATTACACTGATATTTCAAAGTTTCTTCATCTTCTGGTGTATTCAGCCTGAAATGAAAGAAAGATTATATTACACAACCTGTTAATTTTTTATTTCGTATATCTTTTGCCTAAATTCCAGAAGAAAAGTATTTAAAAATTAACATTTTACATATCAGTAAAAGATTGACTTAATAACACAGTTAATCAGGAGTTGTGACTCACAAGTGTTTCTCGGTCACATTTTAGATTGAAGGTATGCAATTTTTCAGAAAATTTATTTTGTCCCAACTGTTCTAAGGCACAATTTATTCCCCTGGAAAGATAATGTCAGATGAACGATATTTTTTTAAACCAACCACGAATTAGCTCATATAAAAACTTGTTTAAATGTCGGTGTGACAGCTCCTACAAGACTGGACAAAACAGATGCGTAAATAATCTGCATTTCTGCCCACATTAAAAAATAATTAACTTTTCTGAGATATAAACACTTGCACGAAATTCTACGGGAAAGGAATAGGCTGAATAATTAACAAGGAATATCAGTGTCGTAGACAGTCAGAAGCTAGAATGTCATGGGTTGCACATCGCTTTGACAAAACAAAAACAAGCTACAAGCACAAAACAACACTGTGCACGGTCCCACTATCAAAAGAACGGCTTCTTCGTCAAAATTCGCACCATAAAGCAATGCCAATGAAGATAACAATGAAGATTGTAAACAAAAAACACTGACCACCTGGCCCCGATTTCTCGAAAAATACTTAAGTTTTATCTCAAATTCTCCAAACTTACTTAGCTGAGATTTGTCTTAAGTTCGATTTCTTGAAGCAAACTCAGATAAAACTCAGCTGAGTTTGAGATTTTTTATTTTTTTGCTGCTGTAAGCGGCCCATTTGGAAAATCCCCTACTTCCGTTGTCAATGTAAATAGTCGTCTGCTCACGTTTATAATGACGGAAAAGAGTCAACGAAGGCAGAATTGGACAGAGAAAGAATGCCTTTTACTAGTCGAAGAAGTCCAAAAGCGTGAAGATCGTATATTTTCTAAATTCAAGGGGTGTGGAGCAGTGAAAGGAGAAAAATTGAAGGAAGCGGCATGGACAGAGATCGCAACTATTCTGAATTCGTAAGAATTTTGTTTAATTTAAAATCTTAGTATTTGAAATCTCAGTGCTCTTAACTTGGCTTGTTGTAGGGTTTTATTTGTCATTTAGAATATTTTGTGCAACAGGAGGTAATTGCAATGTAATAAGAAGACATTGCAATTTAGTAAACTGCAGACGAATTTTACAATTGATAGGGAAAATAACGTTACTGAAAGTGAAATTGGGCATGTTTACCGGACTGGCGGAATTACCGGACTCGGGTGTTAATAAAATAAGTTTTTTGTCTGCAAGTCTTATCAGATGTTCTTGAAAGTGCTTTTCAACTTAAAAATGTGCCCGTTTGTATAAAAAAATGGCTGGGGAGGCAAAACACGTTCAAAACAAAATGAAGAAATCTGATGTATGAAATTCATATTAGAAGTAACCTGATTATAGTCTATAAGGGTCCTATTGTTATACTTGCTTACTTATAGTATTATAATCCATTTAAAAAAATGCTTGCTGGACGTTAAACAGCAATCAATCAATCTATTTAAAAATTAAACCCCTTGTAGTACTTGAACACTCAATTCTTAGCTCACACATAACCTGTGTCATATTTTCACTGCTTCTAAACTATATTTTTCATGAAATATAGTGTCAACTAGCCATAGAATATATTATTAATTTATGTTTATTAAATGAAAAATGTGTTATAATTCTTTTTTTTTCTCTTTTACTCTGTGATGAATGTTTACATTCTGTTCGAAGTCGCATAATTGCATGATTTTAAATGTCATGAGTTAAAGAAATAACTTACATTTTTAATGTGCTATTTCAAACTTTTCAGCAAATCAGACACTGTACAGAGATCAGTGGATGAAGTTAAGAAATAGTATGCTAACATCAAGCAGAGAGGTAAATTTAGGATACTTAGTACTTTTCTACTTTTTTATCACATGTCTGTTACATCTGTACATGTATTTGTTTGTTTTTAATTTTTGGTTTCTGCAGAACCACTTGTTCAAATATGAAAAACCAAAAAAAAAAAAAAAAAAACCAAGCAGAAAATACTCTTAGATCAAAATGACAGGCATTAATTGTATTCAGCAGAGGGATTGAATGGAATCTAAACTTGTAAACGTTAACCAGTAGTTGTGGATACTTTCTTAAATTGTTGTCAGTGTTAAAAGACACCATGCTAAAGCATTATGCGTTGTTCTGTGATTTAATATCGTATTTAAAGAATCAATAATCTCATTTGAAGACATAATTAAAAAGAACCAACATATTGCCCCCTCCCCCTCTTATCCCTTAAGCAGTTTTACTGTTACATTAGAACCAAGAATCGTACCCTTGCCCCCTTTATGGGTGAGGTTAATCCAACAAATCACAAAACTATTATCAAATTATTACGGCAGCAAAAATCTGCCTACTGTTACAAAAAATAGAAAAAATTCTATGTTGTATTACAGCCAAGGAGAAATCAGATGCCATGAGGAGACCCCCAACAGGAGGAGGTCCCTTACCCCAATCTCCAACAGTACCAGAACAGGAAGTTCTGAAGCAGTTGGAGGACAGGCCATCACTGTGTGGTCTTGCCTCTGGACATGACACAGAAGAAGGTATATAGCATTATAGGCAGGCAGTTATGCTCTTATCAACATTTCATCCATTTAATTTGTTTGGCATGTACAATTACTATTAATTTCAAAGCAAGTCCTTTTATTATAAGGTTCTAGGCATTGCACTATCTTACCTGATTGGAGCTAGGATTTTTTTTTGCAAAAGTAATTTGTTTCTAGTCTGAAAAAAATTCTACTAATTCAAAAGTGTATCAATTTTCCTGTTATATCTTTATTATTTTGATGAACAAAATTATTTTTATCTTTTGGAAGAAAACGAAACGATCAGAACAAGGAAGCCCAAACACTCCATTATAAGAAAATAGTTAGTCCCTAATTAACATGGGTTGTTATATGCAAGTCAACAGACAGAAAGAAATACATGTCATACACATTATATATATATGTCTATATATGTATAGTTGTATGGTAGCCAGATGACAATATTTATAAATGCTTAATCAATATCAAACATCTACAATAGGTTAATTATAATAAATATACTGTTTATTATTAATGTTAAAAATTGTAGGAGCAAGCAATATAGTTGGCCAAGATGGATTTGATTTAGATTTGGAATGTGCCACTAACAGTAAGTTGTACATCTTCATTTCTTAGTAGTGAGCTGTATACATTTTTTTTCAGAACTACATGTGCATATTAATTATTTTAAAATTTTGATTGATTGGATGTTTTTTTACCTTCTGGGGGCAGTTTTTCAGCTATATTCAGGACAAGAACAAGTTAACAAATTGACTTTAAAAAGGGGTGGGATGGGAAACAGGGAACAAAATTTTTTCTGCAACTGGAAAAGTATGAAGAGTTGGGCATGGGCAGAAATTTTGCCTTCTGTAGCGTTACAATGAGCCAACTGTTTTAGTCAATAACACATACATGCTGTTAACAAGTGAAAGAGACCTTACCTTATAAATTATATTTTTAAATAGCTTCCTCACAGAATTGGGAAAATCATTCATAGTTATACCACAAAGACTCTCATATTTTTTTTATAATATTCTAAGCAAATAAGAATTGATGACAATGTAGAAATAAGTAAATGAGGAAAATGTCCATAAATAATCTTCTCAAATATCACAGGGATTTATCTTGATCGCACATGTTAACTCCATATATGGTCAGATAATAAAAAAATATTTTTTTTATGTCAGTTTATCTCTTTTTTAATATAACATTGATATTTATATTCTATTCTTATTTTAATATTCTATTTTTATTAATGTCTTGTTCTTGTGTTTGAAGCTTTCAGTAGAGTAGAGGAACCAGTTGGCTTGTCGTTTCCTGAAAAATGTGCAAATATAAATGGTATGTATTAAAGTGACATATAATTATTTCAAACTGTTGACACACTTGAACCAATATCTACTAATTTTAACAGTAAGTAAATGTTCCTGCAAATACAATTCTTGAATTGAATTCTCTGCTACCATTTTTTTCCAAAGAAGCAAGGAATTTGATAATTATTCATCTGTACAAGTTACTGTATCACAGAAGTTAACTTCTGTTCACAACATCATTCAGACTTCAGTTAATAAAATATTTATATGGAACTGTATACCTCATTGATTGGATGCAGGTTATTAAATATACAAATTTATATAGCTCTTGTAGATTAGAACAGGGAAATGTTCTGTGCAGATTTAAATTTGCCCAGTACATAAGCCTAATGTACATAGATAAGCTATAATTTTCAACAACACACTAATATATTATATATAAGTAATTAAAACAAACTCTGTTATGTGTTGATATTATATTTGATTTGCACTCCACTGATATTTTTATTTTGTAGCCACAAGGGTTTATGACATTCATGTAAACCACATGGCTGTGGGAAATAGTTCCAGCACCATTGATCTCCCCTTCACAACATGTACTACAAAAACAACAAAACTAAGAAAAACAATGGAAGAGGAGGAAATTTTAACACTTCGTGCAGAGAGAGACAAATATGTGCAAGAAACAATTAAAGTTGAAACAAGAAACTGAATTTTATAAAACTAAAACATTGTACCTGGAATTAAAACTTGTAAAACTTAAAAGGGAGCAACAGTTGTTACAAACTGAGAACTGAACAGAAATAGTGTAATTTTTATCTGTTATTATTGCTATTATTTTATAAATATAATATCTTTATTTTTAATATTTGTTTACTACAACATAAAAATAGTTGTTGTATAAATTGTTCATTTTTTACTCAACATGACCAACATTCTATCTGGAGAAAAATGCTTGGCATAAATATTGCCTGATATTGGATCCAGTCCAATCATCTCTGACATTAAAGTGTACATCACCAACATTAATATAGTCTTCATCAATATCTAAAATATCATTTCGCTCTATCCCTATATTGTGCAAAACCGCACAACCTAAAGAAATGTCGCATGCTTTTTCTGGTAATGTTCGGAGTGCACTGTGAAGGCATGCAAATCTCCTTTTTAAAATACCAAAGGTCTGTTCGATTATAACCCTGGTTTTTGCATGTGATTTATTATACTTTTCCTCTGCTGGATTTGATGGCAAGGAGAATGGAGTCATCAGGTATGGCTTGCATGGGTAGCCTGAATTTCCCAACAAAAGTCCTTTATGTATTCCTAAAAAAGCATGATTGGTTTGAAAAATAAACAGCAGTGCCATGAGTGTATGATACGCCCATCTGAATATAAGAACAAGAGCTAAACAATTCCTGGATGCATAATTCTATCTGCACTGATTAGACATATCACATCTATGAATATAAACAATGCTACTAAATTTCAAGAAAATTGAAAGCTTTTTTGAATTCGTGTATAAAAACTGAACCCCGCCCCTCCCCCCTTTCTACAAAGCACCATAACTCTATAAGAAAAAAACTGAAATGTATCAAAAACGAAAGGATCTACCAAAGTGAAAAATTCCACAAACTTGAAACAAAACTGATGAAAGCCTGTTAGAAACTGAAAACTGACCCCACCCACTTTTCTTCTCGAATAAATTATTAAAACTATATAAGTATTAATCAGAAATATACGACAAAAGGTATACAGACCACGGGCTAACATAGTAAACAAATGTGTGCAGCTGCAAGAAAATCTGAAGGCATGCTCAACATTCAGTGCGACATGTGGACGACGTTTAGACATGTGTATACCGGCATATTAAGTCCGTCATTGACGGGCGTATACAAATTAACCATTAATTGTCAAATAAAAACGAATGTTATGAAAGAATATTTGATTTTCATAATATTTGCTTTTAAATCTTATTATCAGAAGAAATAGTGAAAATTTTTATGATAAATACAAGTTGTACAGTAGTGTTATGTAAATCATGGTAAATAGTACAGTGTTTTGGATTATATGATCAAAAATGACTGTATTATACATATATCTTGTTAGTACATACTTGCAGATGATTGAAATAATTAACATCAATACGCTAATGATTGATAAAGAAAAATATATTTTGACTTGTTTTAATTGCACTAATAAATACCATGTTCAAATGAAACTGAAATGTGACTGTCACGGAAAATCCTGCTGTCGTGTACACTACCCGGCCATTTGGCGACACAATTCACAATTCTATATTTTGCATCACATACCATCTGCAATAATAAAATGGTGATTCATACTTTTTTGGACCTGAAAATGAGTAACTTGATTGGTGTCGTAAAGACACTGCCTACTCGTCTTAAGCACCCGTGTGCACTCATTGTTTGTTTTTTTTCTTTCTTGTTTGTTTTTTCGGGGGGTGGGGAGGGGGGTTATCTTGCAAATTTCCTATAATAAAGCTATCCTAATTTTATCAATAATAATACAGGACGCCTGATAGCAGAGGTTAACTAAAACGTAGATATTTTTTTTTAAATAATAATAATATTTTATTGGCAAAATACACCCTTAAAGGTAAAGCAAATACAATTCAAATGACATGTATACAAAACATCAAACCAAGATACACAATATGTATTGAACTTCTGACCAACGGGGATCCTAGCTTCGCAAAATGACAGATTGCTTTAAAAAGTTTCCTTGCTGTGTCAAAAGTTCAGGTTTAGGAGTAAGAATAAACCTCAACTTATCACGTGGTTGATCTTGCACAAAAGTTGGTTTAAGATCATTTATATTCAAGAACAATTCCTTTCTAATAGAGTTTTTTTTACAACGTAAATGATACTAAAACATGTGTTCATGCACATAGAGTGAAGGCACTCTATCATTCGTCTAGAAAATGCATTTTTCAAATGAATTCCTAATACATGTAACAAGTACCTGTACATTAAGGGAATGGTAACCTTTTCTGTTCAAAAATTCTGCTTCATTTTCTTTTGGACACTGAATCCTAATGTACGTTCCATCAACGCAGCCAAGTACGTTTGGAAAACCTGTAATTTTAATTGAACAAATGTTGAGAAGTGGGGAGAGGATTGCAATATAAAATTAACAGAAAATTGTTGAATTCTGAAGGTTTATTTTTTTTAATAGACAATCACGATACAACCTTTTAAATTAATAAAAAAAATTACTTCAGTAAAAGATTTTGTTAACTTTTAAATATCTTTTTTTTATATGTAGGTTTCAGTGTTTTATCATTTATTTAAAATTATAAAGATGGGGATTGCTTTTAATTTAGTTATTATACAGAGGAATAATTTTTCAATTTACAGTTTGCATGTTTTAACAATTTGAGTTATAAGTTGCACTTCATGTTATATTCTAAAGAACCACCGTTCCGGTCATCATTTAACAGGTTTCCCCTTTTAAAATAAAATTAAGGTATATATCAATAAATTTGCTGTAAAATTTAGAAGTTGCAAATATTATCTACTTTTGATTGAGTTCCACAAGTTGAACAACATTTGGTACCAAATTGAACAAAATTGTATTAAACTGTACAAAATAACAATAACCCTCCTGTCAAGTTTTAAATAATTTAAATCAAAATAACTCAATAATTTATATTCAATGTGTATGATATTTTACCCTTCAGAATCATTTGTAATTGCATCAATATGTGGTATTATTTAAAAGTTATGTGGTAAAATATACCAAAAACCTTCGATTTTTCCACCCTTCCTCTGTTTAGTCACTCCGTTAAAACAAGTTATTTCCCTTACAATTATCGTTTCCGTTTTTGATTTTGTAAACAAAGTGTACCTGCTATTAAATAAAACTGCGTTTTCATAGACTCGGCAGCATCTCCCGTTGGCATCTTCACAAATCGTCGTGATATTTGACATAGTTGTCTACAAACATCCTTTACAGCTCTGCAGACAGACACGGCCGAAATAAATGAGAAAGTATCAGAAACTAAGAAATAAAAACCTCCTGTTGCCAAAAATCTCAGGGTTACAAGAACTTGGCGAAGTGGAGTTAAGGCATTGCTTCTACAAGTTGGACGAGTCAAATATGGATTCAGCAAGTTAACAATGTACATTATTGTATCTGGACGGAACCGAAACCGTTTGAAAATCTCCGACTCGGGCATTGTTTCTAATGGATTTTCTCGATCCAGCAATCTGTTTTTAGCTATTCTTTGACGATGTCTACGCCGGCGACGCTGTCTTCTGTTATTGATCGCCATCTTTATTGACAGAATTTCAGACTTAAGTCTAGTGGGGTGGTAACTTAAGTTTTTCGGGAATTTGAGACGAAGCTTAAACTGAGTTTTTTTTCCAGAAATGCTCATTTCTGAGATTTCTCAAACTTAAGTTAAAATTCAGACTTAAGTCTTAGTTTTGTCTTAAGTATTTTTCGAGAAATCGGGGCCAGGTCAGGTTCTGTGTTGTGTGGCTGTTCTACGGTTCGCATATATTCAAGGACAGTTGACTTCTGTTCTGTGATTCGATATATTATAAAATTATTTCAAATTACATATTCACGTAAGAAGTGACAAGCCTGATTATTATCGAACTAGAATCTGTTTGGTTAATCAATGATAGAAAACTGCTGACAAAATGTAAATAAAAAATTTCTCCGGCTGTTGCCTAGATGCAAAACATTCCGAAATTTACTATCGGAAATATCCGTTTAGTTCATAAAAATAAGCTTTAAGTCCTAACTTGTATTTTAAAAAGTTTGACGATGCATCATAACCAAATGTAAGACATGGAAATACTCGAACGAAAACTATTAGCATTTTATAATAATTTTATTATAATACGGAAAAACTAACCGATGACTATGTGTGAGGAAACACGCTCCTTTCACAATCAAGTCGCCTTTTGTAGATTTCGAAAAGTGTATGTTCATTGTAGCGGCTAAAATCGTTTTTACCCCTAACCCATACTCTATACTTTTTATTGGAAGAAAAATTTTTCCCTTTTTATAAATATTTATCCTCTTAACTTGTTTTTCGCCTATAGTTAAATATTGCTCACTAAGCGTCAAGCAAACTAACAAATTCTACACCATATAAAGGACTGTATAAATAAATTTCTAATGGTCGACAAAATACATACTACAGACATTTTAACCTTTGGTTGATAGAATTGACTCAGAAACTAAGAAACGCTTAAAATTTCTGCTAAGCAGAAAAAAATTCTAAAACGATTGTTACAATTGAACAGCAAGCAATCAAAATGTATTATTTGTAATTGTTGAATAAAAAGCTTACATAATTTATTTTCAATATTGTTGGGAAATGTACAAAGTAACACATTAGTACGTCTACTTATCCTTTTGACATACATAAAAAGAGCTGTTAGGTTAAGAGTTCTGTGGATAGTTATCCGATGTGCTTTCACCAATAGGTAAAACGGTGTCTTTGATAATTGTTTATGTATTGAATAGAGAGATTGTGAATAGTATTGTGTTGTTACTTATTTATTTATTTCCAATTCTTAAGGATCAGCAACGTTTTAGCATATATCTGCTGTTACGGTATTAATTACTTCAGTTTAGCAAGTTGTTATATTCTTGTACACATTGACTCCATGACAAATTTAATATGCCGGAAATGAATTTTGAGCATGTATTCAGTAGGTTCATAATAATAATGACAAGAATTATCTACTTTTACTTTTTATTTGATTCAGCAAATCACATTCAAACACAGATATCGTTACAATTAGCAGATTAAGAAATAAAATTACTAACACATACCAATTTCACACCTTATTTGTACAATTTCATAACTAAAAGTCACCTGCATCAAAATTAATACATCATTTTCAAATGGAAAACAAAAATTAAATCGTAGAAGTTTCTAGTTTGTGAATACAGACAACAGAGGCTGAATCGGAAACAGAAAATATGCGAGGTGGTTAAAGTTATGGCCACGATTTATCGCCAGAAATAAGCTTTATATAAAGAAAGGAAAGAATCCTCATCTTGTATTAGAGAGTCGTGGAATAAACGATGGTAAGCAAACATGTAGAAAAGACTTAAAAAGTATCAACAAATGTAAATTTTTAACACAGGTTTAGTTGGCATGATATTGTAAAGCGTTATTTAATAACAAATAGGAACAATTAATTTTTAATACACATTACTCGAAATATGGAATAGGTTCCGTTCCCAAGGACTAATCTGGAAAATGATTTAACAGTGTAAAATATTAGAAATTTGTAAATTACACATCTGTTGTAGTTTTGGCGTTGTTATGATAGATTTTGATTGACATTTCGTTGCAGCTTAGAGTGTATTTTAATCATCACATATGAAATTCCATTCTCCTTTGTAGAATATTATTAGCAGACTTTGTTAAGGCAAATTTATCCATAGTTGGAACCTGGTATAAATAATTAGTATTTGCATATACCTTAATCATTACCTGTGAATGTTCCCCACAACCTACAGTTGAAGTGGGGTCTGTCTTAAAGGTTATATATAAAATGGCATTTTTTTTGTAGAATATAATTAGAAGCCTTTGTTTCCATATTTACGAAGACAATTTTGTACATAAGTTTGACACCAGGTAAATAGTTCCTTCCAGAACTTAATATATACCTGTGCATATTCTTCCCAACAATTAGTAACTGAGCCGGCCTTTAACAAGCAAACAATACCCGTGTTACGTGTATACCAATGGTCACTTAAAAATCCTTCCTCCGTTGCCAATTTAATATCCACTAAGCACCTATTTCTTTCAATGAAATTTCCTAAGTAGTGGAAACACAAACAACGTAAATAATGAATAAGTAGATTGGGTGATCCAGCTATAAAGCGACATTGTCTGTGCATAACAGGGATTTCTAGCTCTTCCATGTGCAATGCAGAATGTAGACTTAGAATTATAAAGCATTCGTGAATATATGACAGTTTATATCTTTGCAGAAATGAAATATTGCTGTTGATATTAACATTTTTTTCAATAAATGATCCGCAACTGAGATAACATTTCTCTCGTGTACATTCCGGAAGTGAGTAGTTCAAGACTGACAAAGACTTTTCATATTCTTTGTGCCTATAAAAAAATGCTGCCAATATGAACCCACCAGAAACAACATTTAGGTTTTTTGCAATCAAGCAATGAGACAAAAGTAACTTGTAAGACCGATAGAAGTGTTTGTTCAAAGTGTGGAATTCGTATGACTTCGTTTCAACTATTCCTAAATAATAACGAGCCAGCCACAGTATATATAAAGACTTAATTAACTGATTTCCGTTTACGACATGCCCTCTAATTCTTTGTAGTATTTGGTAGTTGTTTTTTCCGGCACGAAGACAGAGGTAACCCATTAGAGGATAGATTGCTTTGACCTGTTCCTCGCTGTCATTATCATTAAATCGAATGTTATTAGAATAGAACTTAGATAAAGTTTCAGATCTATTCATTATTTGAAGACCCTCTTTTCGCAGGATCGTCAGAAAATGCAATAGATATTGTTGACATTTGCCAACAATTTTTCCTTCGAACATGTTGTTTTCTACAATGAAGTAATTTGGGCAATAACCAATCCTTACCCAGTATATGAGACGATCAAGACAAGCCTGAAAACAAGTAAACAACGTTTCTGGATTCCATGAAGAAGGATCTGATTCTTCAGCTAACCAAAGCACAACTGTTTTCATAAAATAAGAACAAAACAAATTTGAAGTGTGACTGTTTTTGTTAATCACATCGCTGAGTACTATTTTTAGAAGCGCATAACAAATAAGTTGTGCATGATTGAATGAGTGAATTAATATTTTTTCTGGAACGGAAAAAGAAATTCGCCATTCTTTAGAATTTTCGTTTTTCGATCCAAATTTGCTACCGATGGGAACATAAAGTAACCCTTCTTTTGCTATTTTCACGACATCGTTCGATGAGGGCCATGTTGAATATTTTGGTCTTTGAAACCACTTAGTGCAAACATTTGGCCACGACTGACTCTTAAGGCAAGACGCAACATCTGTTTGGTCTGTACTAATACAAGGACCGTGTATTTTAGGTCCGACCATATATTTGGGATAAACTTCATTCATACGGTGGAGCAATGTTTGCTTGAATTCGTCACTTGCTAACAGTACCCCATATTCTGAATATGTAGTATATGGAATGTTTCCATATGGGAGTTTTAATAAAACAAATCCAGGTGCAGCATTTTCTGTATCAGTAACTAATCCAAAATTATTGTCAATCTCTGATTGAGAATGATAAACTGGAGCTTGATTATTTACAAGCATGATATCAAGATCACTTCCGTTCATATTTAGCCCTTCTGCCTTGCTACCACTGGTTATACATGTATATTCACCATTAGAAATAACATCATCACTAATTTTAAAAAACAATCTTCTGTTTTTTACTATTTGTTCTGATCCGACAACATTACATAGGAAATCAAACATTTTGCAGCTGATGTCTTTCTGGTCCACAGAGATTTCCATTTTGCTGTTTAAAAAGAATATATAAATTAATATTTATATCTCGATATATCTGATTAATTTTCAAACCAATAGACACTTTTCATCCTTCTTTAAAAGTATATAAATTTAAATGGAAAACAGAATCTGTGTTGTGATGATTGATATATTTATGTAAAATGTGTTTGATGCAAGGTTTCAAATATATTTTTTCACTAGGTCATATCATACGACATCACACAGAAATGCCACTAATTTATTTGAACCTCTTAATGGTAAAAAACCGGGTTAAACAATAATAATTATGATACTTAATAACTGTGGAAATAAAATGAGTTTCCATACCAGTTGGCTGGAGTTAATGTATAGGAGTTAGTTTATAATAATATCAATTAATCATCATCTTACAATTATATTATTACGTTAAACTGTTGTTTCCTTAGAATTATTTTCCATTTCTAAAAATTCGCGGAGGAAATAATTTTTTTCTATTTCCAAACAATATCGGCATTACGTTTCTTTTAATACATTTTCATAAATGATAGTCGAGTCAAGTTTTTGTCTAATAATTCAAAAGAAGATTTCATTCCGGTAAAGTGGATAAAATGTTTTTTTTTAGTATTTCAGCTTTATTTACAAAAAAATCTAAAAGTATGCCCTGCCCTTTTTGTAGAAATGAAAGCGTGTCTGTAAAGACACAAATGATCCTACACCCCACAAAATTAAGCATGAATAAAAATGTTTAGTTATTTTGTGTAGATATATCCTACTATATATATCCAAGCCATTCACCCCAATCCGGTCTGAAAGACGGGCAGACGTACGGACGGAACTACGTACAAATAAAGGGTAAATTTAGTTGACCCGACCTTTTAGGCATAAAAAACAGAAAGAAAACATAAAACCTAAACAACATGGGCATAAAGGGCATACTTTTAGTTGTTTTGTAAATAAAGCTCAAATATGTTTTTGTTAAACCTGATTGGATTGCTAAAACTAACAAATTTGCTAAACATGTTTAAAGAAGTGCTAAGGCGTGAAATGACGCCAATACAAGCAATATGTCAAAATATTTTAAATAGTTCAAATGAACAATAAATAAATAAATACAGTAAAAAAATAAATAAATAAATTGTACTTACATAAATTATATATGAATATGATATGTTGGCCTTATCTAGCAATTGTTTTATAATCTCTTAACGCTGATGTTTGTTGTTGCAAATTGTAAACTTAAATAGTATCTTCATTTTTATTCCTTATGAGTAGTACTTTTAAGTAGTTTAGTGAAAAAGTTCTTTTAAAATTTCCGCATTCTATTAATAATTTGATTGTTGAAAATATTTAGATTGGAAATTTTCTGATGTCAACCTGTCTTTCTTTTCTGCTAAGATTAGCTAAATGGATTATCACGGTACACATACCTTACCTCCGATCATATTTAAATTGAAAATAAAATGTTGTTGAATGAATAGTTACACAGTACATATTGATCAGTATTTTAGCATGTCTCATGACGAGAGCAAGTTAGTAAATAATTAATTAAATGAGATAGTCCAAGCACGTCAGCCACTATGGTCCGCTTACATAATTAACCTATAATCAATAACCAGGCAGTTCTCTACCTCAATCGAGGCATCAAACCGTCTGTTTAAATC
The DNA here is from genome assembly GCA_944474755.1 of Limnoperna fortunei. Classification (NCBI taxonomy): domain Eukaryota; kingdom Metazoa; phylum Mollusca; class Bivalvia; order Mytilida; family Modiolidae; genus Limnoperna; species Limnoperna fortunei. The sequence continues at coordinate 48,106,001 of OX104120.1, forward strand.
AGTTAACATAGTAGAAATTATTCAATGGTTTATGAATAATCGTTTTCCAGAAAATATATGATATTAGTCACGTACTGCACTAGTCAATACACAGTATGTAAACACATTTGTTTACAGCATAAGGGTTTAAGAAAGGTGATGGTAGTATTACGAAAATGTTTGGCACCTAAATTGTCATTTTCAAAAATATATACGAAAATAAATTATATGAATGTTAATGTACACAGGTAGAAAAGGTTTTCAGACACGACCCCATTGCTCATGCGCATAAATGGCTTCCATGATACATGAACGGCAATGATTCATCCCATACACGTAAATTATTTAAGATAATGAATAAGTAAACGGCATCAATACATATCATATAACAAGGAACGCATAATATATGTGTACATTATATTTTTACTATTTCCTCACATTTCCCTTATTTTGTTGCCTTTGCTTGACTGGTTTATCGCAACGTGTGTCTATTTTTAAGATATATCATGGCATCCATTTTTTATTGGTGTAGGAACCCATGATGTCCGGTGAAAATTCCATGACCATCGGCAGGAAAAAAATGACAATCTTGTTTTCAATTTAGGTTGGAGTCAAGCAAACACTGCCTGCAGTTAAACTCAAGCACACGGCCACAGTGTTGACACGCCTAGGATCAATACTAGATTTGGAGTGCAATATTTTGTCATGTTACTTTTTTAAAACTCTAGACGAGCTCTAACGAAGGTGAAAGCTTTAAAAATTAAAAGTACCGTAATAAGGGTCGTATTGTCCGCAGTTTTTTTCTTTTAATTTTAGTTGGAAAGGAATGGTGCGGATTATACATAAATACAGACTCGATCGGGTTTTTTTCGTCCCGTTGATTGTTGTCAATGGCGGTCGCCATTTTGTTGTAGTGTCATACGCGGTATTTTCGTACTATTCTAACATAATTCTTTTACAAACTTCCATATGTATACGTTGTTATGATATTAATTTTTACTTAAATTATTTTTAGTAATATTATATTAATTCTATAGGACGAATAAGAATTCAAACAGATACGAAAATAGTAGATGTGTAACCTGTATTGCGTAAAATGCAAATGGCGTCGTTATGTAACCTCAGGTGTTTGAAGATCGATGTTTTGATTGCAATCATTCAGGGATTAAAATAAAACGTGTTATCTTTTTGTTTTCTTTGTTTGGTTGATGAATCAAAGTTGACAAATTGTTTTGGTTTCGAAATGTGTGATTTTCCATTTTAACAACGATCAAAATAGACGATATGAGAATGCTCTATTTTTAATTTAATTTACTACAATCACTTGAAATTAATAAAAGTATAAACATAAATGATATTAAAAAAGAGAATAAATTACATATTAAAGTAAAAACTTGTTAAAGACATATCCTACTATTGTTTCTGCGCATTTTGATTTTAAACGTTATTGTTTCGTAATTCGTTTATGACGTCGTCGTCGTCAAACTTCCGCGAAATTTCCATTTCAATTACCGTACTCTTTATGGATCAACTTAGAGGTTTTTTATGAGTAAAAAAGCAATACAGCGTTTTAGAATTTGGAAAAAAACAAAATTAATCACTTTGCAATAGCAACATACACAAAAAAGAACTATTTTACTTTCGTGATTGTATTCTGCGCTACAAATCTAGAAAAGATATTGCAGTTTATATGAAGAAAAACGCGCCCTTTCCTTCCCGCCAATTCTGGCCTATACTTATTTTTCTCCAATATTTTTTCCCCTGATTCGGTGACCATATTTTTTATTTATTCAATTTGGGGAGTAAGTTATCATCTATCTTCTGTGAAAATATAGTTTTATTGTCATAGGTCAGTTTTTTGCGATCTGCGATTTTGTGTATTCCGAGTGCATAACAAAAATGGCGGGAACGTATTAATTCCACATTTATGCTCGAAACTTACGTATTTTTAAATAGATTATGGCAGAGTTATTTTCTACATGCAATGAAGCCTTCAAAACAATTTAAGTTGATTCTAGCAGTAAACTATGGGGAAAATATAACTAAAATAACACATAATCCTAGTACCCTAAAACAGATGATACAGATGACGTCATAACTTTTTAATACGGTCGGTGACCACTAATTTTTGTTTGCTTTATTTAAAGATTTTGTCATAAGGAAAGTTAAGACAAAATATTAAGAAAATATCATATGAAGATCGAATAGTAGGATATGTCCTTAAGAAGCGCGGCCAAGTTGGACTTGGATGTCTTCATCTTGAGACGTTTTGTGAAAACTTGTACGTGCGGATCGTACATGCATATAAGAATTTTTCCGCAATTTTCTGGTCTAAGAAAGGGGTGCGGACAATACCTAAATGCGGACTATACACACTGTTTTACTCGCTCAAGTTATCGGTGAATTCCTGATTACTAATGTTTCAGCCAAGAAGAATTGACTGATGCAATTTTAATAGAGGCACATTTACAAACTTTGGAAAGACTGACTCAAAAGAATCCATTTGTTTTGCGTTCGTTTATATTTAGTATAAATAACCCATTTTGGATGCTATAATTTGGTGGTAAGACATAAAAAGAAATCCTACTATTGATTCTGAACGTTTGTTTTTTTTAACATCATTGTTGTGTAACAAAAATTGACATTATCGTCGTCAAAATTTTGTGAACTTTCCATATGCATAACGGCAGCCATCATAGAAAAGTCAGTTCATAAGTACACAAAAGAAACAAAGATCTAAAGAAAAGCTATATCTCTTTGAAAAAGGACTGTATTGAAGCTTTCATTGAAGACACTTAAATGTTGGTACAAGCAGAACAAAAACCATTATACTGGTTGCAACAAAAGCTAAACGTGTGATGTATCAACTGTAGTGGCATTCTAAAACTCACTGACGTTGTTGATTTAAACAAAATGTAGACTAGTGTTCTTCGTGTATACTATGTGTCCCTGTGAAATCAACCATATCAAGCTCATTATGCTCCACTCAAAGCGATAACTAGACTTATTTTTGACATAAATTTTACAGCAACAAAAGGTATATATTATATGGCAGAAAGTGTATTCCACCCGTGCAAGATTTAATATAAATATATGCTAATAAATTTAACGTTGGTATATTTTGATTAAGTTATCAACAAACAGCTACGGTTACCTGTTATCATGTTCTTGAGGCTTGTTGCACTATTAAGGTTTGTTCAGAAATTCAATTCTAACCCATGTACCGTATAAGTTGTTTTTTTTCACGTGGGTAAAATTTATCGTTTTGTTACAAAGCTTTGAGAGTTTATTTTGGCGTAATGTTATTCTCGCGGTCCCATATCATGATGAATAATTATATCATTTGTCTTAATATTTCGCGCGTTTTTATTTTCGAGTTCCAACTTTTACCACAAATATAGCGAAAATTTTATCACCGCGAAACAAAACACTTATACGTACTCAACGTCATCAAATACGTCAAAAATGGATTATGCAACGTTGGGATTTGGCTTTTATAACAGATTAACAGGGAACTTTCCAATGAAATACAATATAAGCAATTTATTATAGCGTTAAAGTAGGAATGTATTTTATTTAATGACAAAGTACTGTCAATTGATTTTGGAGTACATTGACATTGACCTTTTCACATAAAATGACGTCTACTTAAAGTTTGACTGCCACCGACACGCTTCTTTTCCATATCACCTTACTTAGTTCTGATTTAGTTAAAGGTCGCTGCATGGTTTTTGTTGGTTTGAACTTGTTTGTTTATTGTAATGTATCTCAAATATAAAAATAATAAATTTGGTTGCAAACTTTTCAACTTTGCATATCTTTAAATTGTGTTCTTGTTCTCTATATATACATTTCAGCTATTTATTTTACAGGTTTTTGACGAGAATAGGTATATAGAGTTTTGGCGAATAATTATATTTCTGGAATGCATCGAGCAGCTTTTACGAAACGAGAGCTGAATGTTTCAATTCACATTAAACATGATTCGCTAGAGTCATTAGAAACATATATGGAGGAGGAAAAGAGTCAGTCACCTTTATTGAAGGATGGTTACACATATCATGACAATGGATTAATATTCTTTTACAATATACAAAGATGTAAAAGAGTTTTTATTTGCAATCAATCACAGATTTTATAGCAGTTTAAGTTTTGGTGCTCGTTTAAAAATTTTTTACCTGCTACGCAAAGGGTCGAATTTCTATGTGATACTTTCCGTGTTCATGTTCATGGATGGATGTCTGTCCGTCCGTCACAGATGGTTTCGGATGATAAATTGAAAACGTGTTGACCATTTTTAATAAACTTTAAGGAACTACATTTTCAGCACAATATATGTATTTTAAAGTTTTGCCACACTATTTTTCTGACACGTGGTGCGATATCCTGAAAATGGCCTTTTCTCAAAATATAATTTTGTACTTGGCACATATATGTTTGTTGCGTGCGAGAGATGTTTTGTTATAATAAAGGAAAGTTTAAAATTGATTAAATCTGCATTTTAACGACAATAAAGAAATTATAAAGGTGATGAGCCCCTCAAAAGCAGGCTATGTCGAAATAATAACGTATTCCCGCGGAATGTCGCCATTACATATTATCGCCGTGTAAAATGCAACTGAAATGCGATTGTAATATGACGTCCTGCTTGCGCTATGTTGTCAATTCCGTGTTTATTGATTGATTGATTAATGGTGTTTAACGCCCGAGCAGCAATATTTCAGCTATATGCAGGCGATGAACATGAAATGGATGATAAAATGAACATGAAATGATGATGAATGAAAATGGGAAGGGACACAAGGAAAAATAGGGGTAACGGATTTTAGATTGCCACTGGCAAATGGGAGGATGGATAGGGTCGGACAATTTAGCCTCCTGTAGCGGGATCGAAATCCCTACTCATAGCGAATACTACAGCAGCGTTCTTTAACGTGCGAGGAACGTGGCATTTTTCCCAACACGGTGCACTAATATGGTTTGCGGTCAGGTTTTCCGTATTATGGCCTGACAACCCCAGCTTGCCAGGGGTACCCCATTCAACCACCTGGGGCACACATCCCAGTCGGTTTTTAGGCAAACCGACCTGACACGCCGGTCAGGGTACTGGGCGCTATTTAGTCGCCTTTTACGATATATTCCAAAAATAAATGTATGCTCGTTTATGTAAATTGTTGTAGTATTTTTAGAATTGAAATAAACAATGCATGCAAAACTTTATTGTCGCTCTGGGCAAGATATTCACGCATATCCTACCGCTTGTACGTATCTGGTTTTTGATTGACTTCACGTTATGACCCCATATTTTCTATACACGATTTATACTAGGCAGGTAGGTAAGAGTAACCGTTGTTGGCGACATTGAAACACACTGAATAAATGTTACTGATTGAATTCCGACAGTTTTAGGACAGTCGGTAGTCATTTTCTACATAAGCAGTGTTGACCTTAAATCAGATATATATGGAATATAGGACATTTTGTTTGTGATACAGACTTTATCACGGCCAGTATCAGGTGAGCCCGTAGGGCGAACCTGATACGTTAAGCCGTGATAAAGTCTGTATCACAAACAAAATGTCCTATATTCCTTTTATCGGTAATTTTCAAAAAGAGTATTTTTTTGTCAATTTATGGCATATTTTTAAGGAACTACTTTTTTGGTCGAAGTGATCTGTGAAAAACGGTTTGCAACGTCATGTAGCGTCAACGTCATTCAATCGGAATGTGGCATGATGAATGGACGTGTTTTTTCATTGATCCTCTGTAAGGCAAGTCTTTTTTTATCGTTTATGTAATAGTTTGTGAATGAGAATCTTTTAATTTACTCTTAATTATAATATGGGGTGTCAAATTTTGTGTTTTTAATATTTTGCTCTTTAAAGAACCGTATTATTTCAAATTTATGTTGCCAACACCCAACGTTTCTGGCCGATTTTCCAATTGAGTGTCCGTTCTCCCTTAATGTTTTCTACAATTTGTTCGTTATCATTTCTGGTAACTGTTTGGTGCTGTGTTATTTTAAATTTTCAGTACTTTGCAGTGGCCAGGGGGGATACGATTTACACATCATGCATAAATGCGATGAGTTGTAAATAGGTTCTTGTGTAGATAATTTTTCCTGCCGTAATAATCCTATTACAGTTTTGTGATTTGTCAGATTAACCCCCAAAAATGGAGGGGTCATTCGCAAGTTCTTGTGGGGAATGAACAGGAATTCTGATGTTTGGGCAATTTGAAGAGTTTTGTTCAGATTACTTAAACTGTATTATTGTTAACGGAAGGGGGTTTAGTCTGATCGTTTTTTATCTTGCTTTCACGTTTGTTTATTTTTGAACATTCTGTGACGTAACAATCGTTAGATTCCTCCGCAGCCTACTGACCCGATAAATTCGGTGATAAATGCCAGTACGTTGTTACTGACTTTATCACCGGTACACATCAAAGGGAAAATGTACAAATTACCGATAAACACGGATATGTCTCGAAAGATTTTCGAAGACTACGGAATGTCCCCGGTAAAATCTCGGAACAATCTTCAGAAAAAATGGCTACAAAAAGAAATATCAACAAACGTACAATAACTCAAAAAAAGAGAAAACTTAGCAATTTTTCAAGAAACAATCGTTTACATTTCCAAAATAACGCAGTTGAGCTTAAAACATCAATTGACATGGAGATGCCAAATAATATTGATATAGACTTCAGTACAGACCCAGATTTAACATATATCTATAAATACTGATATCCATTCTATTGCATACTTTGATATTGAAACAATACGTGCGTCCATAGACTGTGACATTATTCAGATATCCGCCAGTAAGGGGTCATAAATTTTCCCTTCAAAACGGATGAGAAGAAAAACATCAGAACTTGCCAAAAACACGACTTTATTGAAAGTCCTACTCACTTCTGTCGTTGAGAAGCAAGTATCAATCTCAGTGTTCAGTTAAATTTGCGTTTTATGTTATTTTGTTCTTGATAATAGTTTTATCTTTCATCCGAGTGAAATTTACGTCAGTTAAAATTTGGAATCCCACACACCTGATTTTGAATGAAATTTCAGCATATCGTGTGTTAGAAATTAAGGATAATCGGACATTAACTTCCTCTAGTCTCAGTGTCAAATAGGCAAATGCTTTTTTAAATAGACTTGCCAATAAAACAACATAATTACAAATACATTTTCAGGCCTAACGCGCACTAGTTTCATATACACTCATCTGAAGGTGCGTTTTAGCCAAATTTTTGCAATTAAAGATACTAAAAAAATTCCTTTTATAACAAAGTTTAGTTTAAACATATTTTATTGTCAAAAATAACCAATAGGATTGAACACAAGTTATTACAACTTATGAAGTTCTCTCCGTTCAATAATCTTACAAAATAATTCACAAGATGACAACAAGGAAATAACTACACAATTTTAAGTACAGAAAAAATACATGACACATAACAAAATATACAAAGCAATACATTATAAACAATGCAAGAAAGTCAACCATAATAATAAGGAGGGGGAGGGGGTCGAGCTATGCAGAAAATATTTTAGAATGGTGAATGTAACTGTGTACATGTCTAAAAATTATAGTGTTCACTTCGTTACTAAGGCTATCAGAACCAAATAGGACAATTTCAATAGAGAGATTAGTAATTCGCATCAACGGATGTAAAAATTGATTTCTAATGTTATCGTAGAGTGGACATTCTAGAAAATAGTGTATGGAGTCTTCTAAGGAACAACCACAAGCACAGCTTGGGTCGTTGATTATGTTTACTCTATATAAATCGGCCTTTAGGGAACTGCAGCGGTGACGTAATCTAGTATGAATAATATTTAAATTTCTGCTTCCTATTAGAAAATATGATGGGACAATATAGTTTTCTCTTTTCAGTGAGGAAGTCCTGTTACAATTCTAGCAGCTTCTAACTGTAAACGTTCAATTTTTTCCCTATCAGTGACAGAGCAACCATCCCATAATTCGCAAGCATATTATAGCAAAAGCATTCAATAAGGTAAGCGTGTGAACATAATAAACATAGACTAGAAGCAAAAAGAAGAACAAAGGAACATTTTGCCTTCTCTTGCCATACATTAAACAGAGTATATTTTTTTAAGTTTAAATTCTCAGAATGAAATTTGCTGCGACATTGCAAGGCTCGCCGATTTTTTGTCCGGCTGATAACTCAGAGATGGCTGATTGGATTAGAACATCACATGGCATAAAGTAGAAACACTATCTGAAGTTGTGCAATCAACTTTAAAAATGGTGATATGTGGAACCATCTCCGTGGAAACCAGAAAGTTATGCATGAGTGATTTTGGGCATTTTCCTTAATTTTTCGGAAACCTAGAAGCACAGAGGGACCAAACTTGGTATGATGGATGACCATAATGAGATACAGGTTTGAGATGATTTTGGGGCGGAACGGAAAAACAAGATGGCCGCCATGGCTAAAAATAGATTTAACATGGGGCCTATGGGAAAATGATTTTTCTACAATAGCTTCACCATGGTTTGAGATATTCCAAAGTTTTTGTATAGGAAGTTGGACCTCATCAACCTCAAGAAGACAGGAAAGTTTGAAAAAAAATTTCACACCGTGTGGCCGCAGCCACAACCGTTACGTTTGCATAGAAGCCTATGGGGAAATGGAGGTTTTTTGTCACCTCCATTTCTCTGCTATGCATTGATGGATTCCGATCAAACTTTACACAAAGCACCATCATCATTACATCTTGGAATTCACATATCAAAAAGTTCCAAAATGGCCACCTTTTCCAAGATGGCCGCCACGTTACATATGCAAAGAAGCCTATGGGGAAATGGAGGTTTTTTGTCGCCTCCATTTCTCTGCTATGCATTGATGGATTCCAATCAAACTTTACACAAAGCACCGTCACCATTACATCTTGGAATTCATATTACGAAAAATTTCAAAATGGTGGCCATTTTTAAGATGGCTGCCGAGTTACGTTAAAAAATACAACCGATTGTCGGAATTCAATGAAAATCAACTTCTAGAGATAATTTGATGTGGGGAACAACATGGAATCATCGATTTTGGAATTCACATGACGAAAAATTGCAAAATGGCCACTTTGTCCAAGATGGCCGCCACGTTACCGTTTAAATGAAAATGTCAGAATTTGATGCATTTTGACTTCAGGTATTTTGACATGAAATCATAAAAAAATGTCAGGGCGACATCTGCTATTGCTCGCAATGGCAATTCTAGTTTTTATCCTGATTCGGTGAATATACTTTTTATTTATTTAATTTGAAGACTATGTTAGCCTATATTTTCTGCGACAATAAGGTTTTATTGTCATAAATCCACTTTTGCGATCTGCAATTTTGTGAACAAAAATGGCCTGAAAGTATAAATTCCTCATTCGAATCAAAACTTATGGTTTTTTTTTTAAATAGATTATGAAATAGCTTTTTCTACATGCCATTGCAGACTTCAAAGCAATGTAACCTGAAAACAACAGAGAACAGTCGCTGTGTTAAAAATTATAGCTCAAATAACTTATAATCGGCATCTTTGCAAGACGTTATAAGGAGGACGTCATAACTTTTAAATACAGTCGGTGACCATTATTTATTTTAGCTTTTTAAAGATTTTGTCATAAGAAAAGAAAATATAAAATATCTAGCAAATATCATATGAAGATTGAATAGTAGAATATTTCCTTAAAGTTTTCAACCATTTTTTGCGAGCGGAAGCAAAAGCATACGTCAGTATTTTATTGACTTTAAGAGCTTAAGGTTCCCTTTACACAACGTCTGCATACTTGTATCAACATCCAGTAGAATCGGTTCAAATATATAAATACAATGCAAACTTATTGGCGACTGATCATCACCCAATAAGAAGACACAATTAACTCATGTAATGTTATGGTTTTTTTTATTTTTAAACATACATATTCTTAACTACATACATGTTTATTGTAGCACTCAGTGGTCCATTGGTTAAATTTCGCATATTGAATTGTCATAGGATCATTTTTGGAAACAGAAATTTGACGCGCACACTGCGCCTCTTCGAAACTTTTACAACTATAGTTTACAAACAATAATGAGTGGTCTGTCAACACTGAGGATGCGGGTTCGAGTCTCCATGCGGGCAGGGTTCGCTCGACTCCAATCTTAATTGGCAAGGATTGTCAGTTTTTCTACCGAAGGTCGGGGTTTTCTCTAGGTACTCCTGCTTTCTCTCCAATAATAACTGGACGTCATGATATAGCTGAAAAATTGCTTAAAGTGGCGTTAAACAAAATACAAACAATCAAAACAAACTAACGCAAAAAAGCGATTGGCATTTTCTTTTATCCAAACAACTTGGTTTCTAAATTTCTAGCTTAAAATATCGTTCAAACATTAAAATCTCTAACACCATGACCCTTGAATCCCTTATCATAATGTAACTATGTATCACAATGACCCTTGAACCTCAACTATAATGTAACCGTGTATAATGGAATCTCCTCTATAAATGGAATAGCACCCTTGACAAAAAATATTTGTCATCATATTTATCTATATTTTTTGTTATATTTTTTAAATATAATAATGGAATAGCCCGATTGCCAATTAGATGACCACTAATATACAATGACATCACATCAATATCTCTACCCCCTCTCTGTGAACGCGTACACGAGAGTTTGGGATTTCGAAATCGCAAATACTTCTAATAGTTTTGGATAATATGGAACACAAATTGAAATTCTCGTATACGCCTATCTAATTAGTTCAACGATATTAGTCATATTAAGTTGTTAGTCATTATTATTTAAACAACTGTGATTCTGGATTTATCAAAAAAGTTTATAAAATTATTAAATCAAAGATGGTGAGCTTGTAAAGCTGTGTCGATAAACACCTCTCATTTATAAATACGAATACATTATCGAGTAAATTCAACAGTGAAATTCAACTTTAACTACCAGTAATTAATTATAACTGTCTATTAATAGCTTAAAACAACTCACTGTAACTCCATATTTATAATGATGGAAAATACGAATACAACTAAGACCATAGTAAAGTGCTCTCGACCAATGAAATTGTCCCATTTTGTATGTCTTATTCATGAAGACCGTGACATATTATCTTTTGTTCAAAATTAGTCTGCTTAATACATAAACTTGCCTGAAGCTCATTAAATATGTCTAAAAAATGTGAGCTGAAATTCAACCAAAAAAATGCAGACATATTTCGAACAAAGATAATTCTTTAAGTCGGTGATAAACCATTAAATATGTCTAAAAACTGTGAGCTGAAATTCAATAAACAAAGAATGCAGACATATTTTGAACAAAGATAATTCTTTAAGTCGGTAATACCCCATGTTATTAAGGCCACGAAAGTCCGGAGATCTTCATGAATAGGACACACAAAATGGGTCAATTTCATTTTCGAATTCTTCAAAAAAAAAAAAAAAAAAAAAACAACGACAGAGCAACAAAATAAAGTTTTTCACAAAAAAATTGAAATTTGCAAATCCTAAAATAGTACTAAATCATCATCAAAAAGGATTCCTATAATTGTTTACTTGTAATGTTTTGAGGGGCAAGGTAGTTCGTGTAACATTGATCACGTGGTCTGTCAACACTGAGATTGCGGGTTCGATTCTCACTGCAGGCAGGGTGTACTCGACTCCAATCTTAATTGACAAGGATTTCCTATCGCAGGTCGGGGGTTTTCTCCGGGTACTCCGGCTTCCTCCTCCAATAAAAAAACTGGGCGCCATGATATAGCTGAAAAATGCTGAAAGTGGCATTAAACGCCATCAAACAAAACAAATGTAACATTTTAAATAAATTGTGGACGGACGGACAGACAAACAAAATGAAAACTATAAGGTAGGGCCCAAATTAACTTACAAGTAGCATTATCATTTTCCCTTCATTTTCCCTTATAGCAAATATAAAAAATAGTCTCCCTAAAAATTGAAGTTTAGAATAATAATAGATTTTAAAATTGTTTGCATAAAAATGAACATTTTATGTAATTTAAAAGGAAAATAAAGCACTTCGCTTCGCTCGTACTTAATCATGAAGACAGGGATTAACATATTCTTACATATACTTATCACACTAGCACAAGTACGGATGCTCACATCAACTCACGTTCACTAGTTATTTACATTGAGATAAATCACGTGAGTGAACACAGCTTCTAACCGTAAAATGCGTAACATAACTAAAAAGTTCATTATTTCATGTGACACTTTATTCACTTTGCAGATGCAGTTCTGTTAAGTATTCAAAGATCTTGTCATTACGAAATTGTGCATGAAGTTAATTTCTGATTTGATATGAACTCTGTTATATATATAGTGAATATTATATAACAAAATTAAAAAATAAAATAAAACATTCAAAAACGTAATGAATATAACTGTAAAGGATAAGATTGAAGTATGACCGAACTGTATTGCTTAATTATAATTTATTTTTGTTAGTTTGATTAAACGTGTTTTACGCCACATCCACCAATTTTTCAGCTGTACCATAGCGTCCAGTTTTTATTGGAGAAGGAAGCCGGAGCATCCAGAGAAAACCCCCGACCTTCGGTGTGAAAACTGAGAATAATTTAGAAAATATCCGTTATTCAGAGTAATTGTTTGATATTTCACGTCCAGAACCAAATATGTCCATGATGTTACTCAACGAGAACAAGTAGCAAAACAATGTACAAATTACGTGACTTCGCACTCCTATTATGAGAAAGAAATATATAAATGGACGAAATAGAGAAAGAGTACAGTTGGGAAATACGACCGGGTCACTCGTAACTAACTTATACTTTAATATATTCTACGTCCAAAGAGCTCTTTATTGTAAAATGCAAACTACTGAAAATATGATGTTATCATGATATGACTACTTCCAATCACTATTATACTATTAGCGTACATGTATAATAGAATCACCTTTTGACAATTTGAACGTTCCTGTCGTATTTGTAAAACTTAACAATGGAATCGCTCTTTCGGTTAATTTTATCGCTCCCTCCCCACATGATGACACAAAGATTTTAAAAGTTTTGTTTGTTTGTTTTATGGTGTTTAACGCCACTTTCAGCAATTTTTCAACTTTATCATGGCGTCTAGTTTTTATTGGGGAGTAAGCCGGAGAAATCCCCCAACCTTCGGTCAAAAAACTGGCAATCCTTGTCAATTAAGTTTGAGTCGAGTGCACCCTGCCCACAGTGAGACTTAAACATGATTTTAAAGGTCAACGGATCCCCATAAAGCTACTAATATACACTATTTTTTTTCAACACTACGAGATTAAAAAATGGCTATTCGCTTATCTTCTACTATGGTTAGTACAATGATACTGACGTTGTAATCTCACATTGTCCCTTTCTCATTATTTAAAAAATTAAATTAGTCTGTTCCTTTTCTCTTTTCTCCCTGGATGTTAAGCAAACATTCAATTAATCATTTTTTCATACGTTGTTTTAACTACCCAGACACTTAAAACTTTTTTATGGTAAAAAAAGTAAACGTAATAGTTAGAGATAAAGGTCATCATAGATACCAAGGTTATAAAATTTGAGAATTACCCCAAGTCATCAACATTAGTTACTAGTGTTTCTTGACACGACTTTTAGCAAAAGCACTAAGTAAAAGGTTAATGTTATATTTACAATGTTCGTGGACCATTTATCATCACAACTCCGTATTTTTAGCAGATACCGGAAAATCAGAAGATGAAACATTTTGACGTTATTTATGTTATCTTTCTTTAAATGTGAAACGAAACTGTTCGTGTCCAAAACATGACTTAATGTGTTCACTATTAAAATTTTTGGTGTCACCCAGTGTCAACTTTTAATACTTTAAAGTTAAGTTTGTAGCATGTTAATCACATTGTAAGTAGAACCACACAGAAACAATGTCAATATGTTGGTTGACGAAGGAAGACCAATGAATCGTTCTCAAACAATCAACATTTTTTAAAATTACATGTTTCTTTATTATTGACAGTTATACAGAAAGTCTCTTTATTTTAAATGCATTTTAATAAAAGATTCTCTGAAAATTACAACATGTTGCTGTTTATGGATTCGATCAATTGATCTAACGACTCGATTCCGTAAGATTGGGGAGCCCTTACTTCTTTAACATTTTTCTCCCTTTTAGATGTTCACCAACAATATACTCTTTTCCCAGTTTAGCTTGAGCCCATATTATAATTTCATCAAGCGTAGGAGTCGCTACGTCAACAAGTTCTGCTATCCCTTTTATAACAACGAGACCAAATGAAACATCTTCGGACAGGTAACGATAGGTAAAATCCGGAATAAAACCCATTTCTGTAGATTGCATTGGATGGAGCAGCCCATTATATGCTTTATTTGTTACTAATGATGTCATTAACGTGCTTTTGTCCGAAATACCATCAGGATAATGCGCCTTCATCCAATCAAAAATATGCAGAACAGGGTTCATGTCTAAATCATTTCGAAGTTCATAAACCTTTTTTGCTGTAGCAACAACTTCATCACTCAATGTTGACAAGAACCAAACCTGCTGATCGTCAACACCCTGATAAAACAATGGCTTCTCTTTAAGTGGCATTCCATCCCATTTTTTCCATTTACCGTACAGAATTGGGGGGTGAATGATAGATCCTGCCATTAGAATTACAGCTACAACATTACTGACTACCTTAACACGCGGTTTATCTCCGAGTATATTCTGTATTGATTCTATAGCAGGATAAGGAAGGTTACAATCAACACCGGTCAGGAAAGATGCACCAAGGATATCCTTATAACCGAGAAGTTGTACCTGTTTTCCATATTCAACAATGCGACATGCCCATGGAAGAGACTCAAAGCCTACGAAAGCACACGGTTTTACTTTTCCTTTAAGAATCGACTTGCACTGTAGCTCAAATCCGGCATGTCCCGGCAGGCCTACTATTTGTGTATTTGGTTGGATAAACGGAGCAAGTATGTTTAAAAACAGCTGATGAACATAGGAAGGTACGACAATGAAGATAATGTCAACTCCGTCAACGCCAACCGCAGGATCGTCGGTTATTTTCAAATATCCGGAATTAATGTACTTAACTGACCCGTCTTCATCCGTTATTGACACTTTCAAACTTGTTTGCCTTAATGCTGTACTCCATCGTTCAGCCTCGTTTTCATACACCGTCAAGACTTTAACTTCGACATTTGGGCGAGATGAAGCGATTCCAGCCAGACAATGAGCGCCATTACCTCCGCCACAAATCAGTATCTTTACCTTTTCCAACGACATCCAGATATCCTAAAATTATAATTATTACACTTCACTACATAAAAAAAATACAGAAAGGATTGACAGTAAAACTGTTTATGTAAGAATACTTTTAAAAAAATAAAATGAGTATTTTGATCATTACCACGTGGTTTTAAAAGTCGGGGCGAAGTCGTAATGTTCTAGAAGAGCCAAAGTCATGGTTGGATAATCTCTTTTACATGTAGTTTTCATGTGACGTGCAATTGGTAATCGTACAATAGGACGATGGACATCTAAGCCTATAGAAGTTCTGTTGAATGGTTATTGCCTGTTTAGTTGTTTGTTTGAACGATATTTAAGCAATTATTCAACTAAATCATGTTTAGTTTTTAATACGGGAAGAAGCCGGAGTACCGAGGAAAAACCACGACCTCCTATAGGAAAACTGGCTATCCATGTAAATTGAGATTGGAGTTGAGTGACTACCCCCACCCCCTTCCCGAAATGAGACTCGAACCCGCAACCTCAATGTTGATAGGCCGCGTTATCAATACTATTCACACTTTTTTAGCCACTCGGACACTAAGTCTTACAATGTTATTGCAGATGAGACCAAATTGTATACTCCACACAGCTACCATGGGTAAGCAACTTTTGCAAATCCTCAGATCGCTAACATGTGGCATTTAAAATTAATTAAATGTTTATCTACTGATCTGCTGACAGGTTTTCACTTATTGTTACCAATAAATATTATTCAACTTGAGACTTATCTCTGTGGTTTGTTTGTATTTACGGTAACAGTATCAAAACAATATTAGAAATTAGATTTATCAATTAAAGTTCCCATTTAAACGTATAACGAGCGAGAGTCTGAGAATTGCACTCGGTATAGAATGTCTTGCTAAGTCCAAGACTATTCTTTTTAAATTGCAAATCATATTTCTTCTGACAAATTGTTTTAAATATTTCTCACTATAATATCTATAAATATAAGTATTTCGCCTCGGTGGTCGTGTAGTTAAGGTACTTAGTCTAATATTGATCACGTGCCTGTTAACCCTGATTTTGCGGGTTAGAGTCTTACTGCGGGCAGGGTGTGCTCGACACCAATCTTAATAAGAATCGTCAGTTTTGTAGCAAAAGTAGGTGGCTTTCTCCGGCTACTCTCCTTAATAAAGACTGATATAGACGAAAGTGGCATTAAACCCCAAACGAACAATTAAACAATATGTCTGTCAAGTATTCACTTCCTTTTAATTGGAATAATTCAACACTCATGCATGTAAGTTTTACATACATGTATCACTGTGTAGCCAATTATTTACCTTGATCTAGTGATCTTGTGTATTTATTAACAGTATGACTTATCTCTGTATTACATTTATGTCAATTGTAACAATTAAAACAAAACGCACCATCAAAGTTTGAGACCAAAACTTGTACTCATACTCTGTTTTGTTTAATGGAAGTCCTTGTGGATGTACTGATACATTATTCAGTACATCCACAAGGACTTTCAGGGTTAACAGGCACGTGATCAATATTAGACTACGTGTCCACGTGATCAATAGTAGACAAAATGCCGAGACTCCTATTCGCTTTATTATACATGAAGTCAGTTCTAAAGCGAATAGGAGTCTCGGCATTTTGTCTACTATTGATCACGTGGTCTGTAAACACTGAGATTGTGAGTTCAAGTCTAACTCCAGGCATTGTGTGCTCGATTCATATCTTAATTGACAAGGATTTCCAGTTTGCCTTCCTTCCCAATAAAAACTAGACGTCATGGAATAGCTTAAAAACTTGCTGAAATAAACAGACATGTTAAACAACACGCAAACAAACAATAAAAAGAGAATGCATATGAGAAGACCCAGACCATGGGGGTGGATAGTACAAAATCACAAAGTACATTAATTGGTACATAGACGTTGCTTGACGGACAATACGACTATCAGAAGTGGATGAAGATCATTCGATACTTAGACCACGTGACGGGACAGTACGAGTATCGCAAAGTGGATCACATCAATCATTACTTAGACCCTGTGTAAGTACGAATGCCACAGTTCATTCAATCGTTATCTAGCTTGACATTAGCACGAGCATTTCAAAGTTGATTTAAATGGATTGGCACTTGTTACTTTCGTGACGACAGTAAAAGTATTACACGCAAGTTATAAGCAGCGATATCATAAGGGGCTTCGGTGCCCGAGTGGTTAAGGTAGTTAGTCTACTATTGATCTTGTGGTCTTACAACACCGATGTTAGGGGTTCGAGTCTCACTACGAGAAAGATGTACTCGACTCCAATCTTAACTGAAAAGGATTGCAAGTTTTCCACCGAAGGTCCGGGATTTTCGCCGGGTACAACGGCTTCCTCCTCCAATAAAAACTTGACGCTATGAGGTAGTTTAAAAATTATTGCAGGTGGCGCTAAACACCATTCAAACAAACAAAAGCAAGAATCACAGTGTGATGTACATCATTCGGTTCAACGATAACAGAGTGATGTACAACGGTCGGAATCAAGACGTCACGGACAGTAAGAACAAACTTAGATGTTCATCAAATGGCATTTACAAGTGACCTGGGGAGGGGGCCTATGTGGCCGAGTGGTTAAGGTAGTTTGTCTTTTATTGATCACGTGGTCTATCAAAACTGAGGTTGCGGATTCCAGCCTCACTGCATGCTGATTCTACTCGACACTAATCTTTATTGACAAGTATTGCCAGTTTTCTTACCAAACTTTGGGGGTTTTCGCAGGGTACTCAGGATTGCTCCTTCAATAAAAAGTTCACGCTACGATGTACCTGAATCTCTTGTATAGTTCCTGTAATTCCTATTTTCCTATAAACTACAGGATGTTATAGGAAAAAAAAGATAAATATGAAGGCGCGTATCCAAGGATAGGCGTACCGAGCGTACGCCCCCGCCCTAATAAAAGAGAGAGAGAGAGAAAGAGAGAGAACGAGAGGGTAAAACGAGAGAAAAGGAAAAGGAGAAATGAGAAAACGAGTAAACGCGTCGACTAAACCAGAGTTCCTTCCCGGCTACACCTTCATTCCTTTATTCCTTTTTTCGGTTTTCATTATTTATCGTCATAATTGAAAAAAGCCAGCTAAAAGAAGACGCAAAAGTAAAAAACGAGTCTAGAAAACTTTAACTGGATGGCTACCAAATGCTTAGATTCCCGGAGCTTTACGGGGGCTTCGCCACCCTGCACCCCTTACCAGGCCTTGGACCTGCTGGGGGACTTAAGAGGCCCCCAGACCTTCCGCCGAACTTTTACGGCTCCCCTCACACAAATTCCTGGATCCGCCCCTGATATTTTTGGTATCAGCGCAGTCTTTTGTCTTAAAAACATACCATAGCATATTTATTACAGTCTTAATTAACCTTAAAGCTTAAAGCCAGCCATAATTTTTAAGGTGAAAGACTTACCTTATGTCTGTAACCTATAGGAATTTATCACACGAAATCTTCCGCCAAAAGTAGTTATCAATTCTGCACCTACGGAAAACACGCGGGCTTAAGTGTTCTGTTCTAAATATATCATCTAATTTTATAGGTCAAGGTATTATTTTCACAATTATTAAGTAAACATGAATTGTTTTTATTATTTTACTTGTAATAATTCGAAATACTGTTTGTTGAAATATGTTATGACAATATTACGTGAGGATGAAAGGTACGATCTGTCAAAACTAATTTTGATAATAATAAGGCTATATTTCAACTGATTTACTGTGATGTAAGAGTAACTCCCCTTACAACATGTACAACAGTGTTGAAAGCAGATTAAAGCCGAAGGAATTCGGATAATAAAGCACAGGTCATTCCTAAGTATAAAATTTAGATACATGTATTTTAAGATTTATCTTTAAGCATTTTGACGCTTAAAGATACTTAATATACATGTATCTAAATTTTATAATTAGGAATTACCTGTGCTTTATTATCCGAATTTCTTCGGCTTTAATCTGCTTTCAACACTGTTGCAAATTTTTAAAAGAATTAATTATCTTATGTTTTAAATGGATTACTTCATGAAATTCTTGCCAATATTTAAATATTTTGGCATATATCACATGAAGCGACTTGCCATTTTTCAAGAAATATTTTGCACATTTAATGATTCTCAATTTGACAGGCCTCAATTTTGCTTTTGCAAGGTGGCCAATTCCCTTTGTTTTCTGGCCGAGGTAGTCTTTCATATTCAAGGATAGAAATGACACTAAACAACTCGACGGTGTCCAATTAGAGGCAAGCCCTTATTAGTCGTCCGGAGCAGCCATGGTTTCTACTTTTTGTTGTTGAGTTGTATGTTGTATATGGTCATATGCATCTAAATTTGTAATTATTCAATATTGGTTCATCAGTCATTTGACATCTTCAAGATTTTTTAAATAACACGATTATCACAGTGTAAACGTCAATCAATAGATGTTTTATGCCGTTCATATTGAAATTAATAAATGCATATGATTCCGCTATGAAGATTTGAGGTGAGTTATGTTTTTAGAAATCGCAATTTCGTGTGGACAAAGGGGTGTGACATTGACTAAGCAATTATGCAGGTTTTATTTAGAACATAAGCAGTTCATTCAGGGGAATTCCATGTTCAATTTAATAACAATAATATTGATTGCCAATGAAAATTGAGAAAAAACAGGATAGGGTTACTTTAATGCCACTGAAAATGGGATATAAAGAACAGGATGATCGTGAATGCCACTGGAAAATAGTATGCACGGATCGGCATACTTTCAATGCGGCCGGAAAATGGTATTAGGGTAACGGATAAAGTTATTTTGAATTACACTAAAAATAAGGGATTTAAGGATCGGGTGATTTTGAATGGCACTGAAAACACACTTTCTACCAAAGTATATGTATTCTACGGGCAGAGTGTGCAGAATTCAAATTCAAGCCACGTGTTTCAAAACATAATCAAATAACGCAAGCTTTACTTAAATGGCACCAAGTCTGTTGTTTAGTAAACCACATAAAACACAACCAGTCTAAAGTGAAATAAGGGGCCTCGGTGGCCGAGTGATTAAGTTCAGCTACTATTGATCAAATGGTCTGTCAACACTAAGGTTGCGAGTCTCACTGCTGGCAGGGTTCGCTCGTCTCCAATCTTAGTTGACAAGGGTTGCCAGTTTTCCTACTGAAGGTCGGGGGTTTTCTTCGGGTACTCCGGTTTCTTCCCCAAAAATAACTGGATGTCATGATATAACTGAAAAATTGCTGAAAGTGGCGTTAAACAACATTCAAACCAAAACAAACTAAAGCAAAAAAGCGATTGGCATTTCTTTTCACCAGAACAATTCAGTTTCTTATTGGGTGCTTTACTAAACCTATAAATATTTTTGTCATATCATTGATTTACGTCAGAATTGCACTAGTATATGTACTGAAATTTCGATATATTCTTAGGTTGAATCAGGGTTGTAATCAGTATTTTAGTGTAGTAATGTTACGTTCCACATATTGACTTCTATTTCATTCAAGGAATTGTCAGTGAACAATTAAAAGGTAATCATTATACCCTTTTTAAAGCTGTTTCGTAAAAAATGATATCTTCTATATCTTTATTTTCGTTCTGATATTGATGCAAATAGAACAACACATATTTTTACAGATCATTTTGAACATTTGTTCAGGGTGTAATTTTTGTTTATTTTTGAAAAAGCACGTGTGAAGTGACGACAGGCATTTAAATCTCTCAAGCATCATTGGATAATAGTTTAGCGTAAACAATGTCCTTAAACTACGTATTATAATGTAACTGTGTATAATGGAATCTCCTCAATAGTGTTATAATATAAATGAGATAGCCCAATTGGCTTAGGTGTCCCATCCCATTTTCATTCAGCATTATTTCATGTTCATTTTATCATCCATTTCATGTTCATCGCCTGAATATAGCTGAAATATTATATATATCATATTTACTTATATTTTTTGTTATATTTTGTAAAAATGATACCATGAAAAAGCCCGATTTGCCATTTACAATGACATCACATAAAAATCTTTACCCCCTCTCTGAGAACTCCTACGCAAATTCTTCTTATAGTTTTGTATATTATGGAACTAAAATTGAAAATTCTCGTATGCGCCTATCTAATTAGTACAGCGATATTAAGTTGTGCGTCATTATTATTCAAACAATTGTGATTCTGGATTTATCATAAAAGTTTGTAAAATTATTACATCAAAGATGGTGAGCTTGTAAAACTGTGTCGATAATCACCTCTAATATTCACTCATTATTTTATAAATACAAATACATTATCGAATAAATTCAACTTTAACCAGGTACGAGTAATAACTGTCTAATAATAATAGCTTAAAACAACTCACTGTAACTCCATATTTATAATGATTGAAAATACGTTATTGAGTAATACAACCTACGACACTAGCACAATTACCGATGCTCACATCAACTCACGTTTGCTCGTTATTTACATGGAGATTATTACGTGAGTGAACACAGCTTCGAACCGTTAAATGCGTAACATTACTAAAAAGTCCATTTTAATTATTTCATGTGACTCTTTATTCACTTTGCAGATGCATTTCTGTTAGGTATTCAAAGATCTTGTGATTAAGAAATTTTGCATGAAGTTAATTTCTGATTTGATATGAACTCGGTTATATATATAGTGAATAATATGCATGTGCACTCATATATTTTTGTACTGTAAAAAATTATTTAAGAAATAAAACATTAAAAACCGTAATAAATAACTGTAAAGGATAAGATTGAAATATGGCCGAGAACAAGTAGCAACAATCTGTAAATTTGTGCCTACTTCTAATATGAGAAAGAAATAGATAAATGGACGAAATAGGAAAAGAGTACGGTTGGGAAATACGGACCGGGTCACTCGTAACTAACTTATGCTTCAATATATTCCAGTTTTCCTACCGCAGGTCGGGGATTCTCTCCCGGTACTCCGACTTCCTCCCCCCCCCCCAATAAACACTGGACGCCATGATATAGCTGAAAAATTGCTGAAAGTGGCGTTAAAACACCAATCAAACAAACAAAACAAACTTTAATATATTCTACGTCCAAAGAGCTCTTTATTGTAAAATGCAAACTACTGAAAATATGAGGTTATCATGATATGACTACTTCCAATCACTATTATACTATTAGCGTACATGTGTAATGGAATCACCTTTTGACAATTTTGTACGTTACTGTCGTATTTGTAAAATTTAACAATGGAATCGCTCTTTCCGTTAATTTTATCGCTCCCACCCCACACGATGACACCAAGATTTTAAAGGTTTTGTTTGTTTGTTTGTTTCTATGGTGTTTCAACAATTTTTCAGCTATATCATGGCGTCCAGTTTTTATTGTGGAGTAAGCCGGAGAAATCCCCCGACCTTTGGCAAAAAAAACTGGCAACCCTTGTCAATTAAGATTTAAGTCACGCGCAGCCTGCCCACAGTGAGACTCAAACATGATTTTGAAGGTCAATGGATCCCCATAAAGCTACTAATATACAATATTTTTTTCCTAACCTCAGATAGAATTAGGGTCACCCATTTAATCTCTACAGCCTCTTGTTTAAAGTAGCATCTCTAACAGCTCTTGCTTGTTTTTTATGTAGGAAAGAGTTTTTTGTTAGCAATGCTTTTAACATTTCTTCCTTGATTTTTGTACATATAATTATTTCTACGTTTCTTTGATTAACTTTGTAATAATGTAATATTCTTGTCTAGAGATTTTATTAGACCCTGCGAAATGCTTTGCGTTTATAGGCTGTATTTATTGACTATACTATTCATGTTGAACAAACCTTTAGTGACACTTAAAATTTTTTTTTCATTAGACTGGAAGTAATATACAATTATGGCCTTTAATGCCGGTCATATTAAATCCAGAAAGGATTACTTTCGTGGTCCTCACGTGACCTGATGTCGATTAAAGACCACAACTGTATTATTTTATTGAGCTTAAGACAAACACAAACACGTTATTACTTTGATGGAGACCGTGTATTGATAACCCTTCCATATTTGGCGCGCTTTTACACGTCGAACGAACAACTAGTTATGTTCATTCGACGCACAAGAGGGCACAAAATATGAAAGGGTTATTTTGGCGACGTGCAAAATCCCAGAAAATTATTTTACTTATGTTCAGTTTTGAGCGAAAAAAACAGTTATTAGTTGTTAAATCTGTTTTATTCTATATTGCGTTTTGTAGTAAAGTATAATATTAGTACACTTAATAAAATAGAACGTACAAGTTTCACAAAACATACATCTGTAGCTATCTACAAAATAAACTAAAATATTTAATATAAATCATAAATAGTCGTAATAAATATGATGGCATTTACACTAGCTAACTTTATATGATAATTAAGCACTTTTGCTAACTGTGTTTATCGTTTCAAACAAAATTGCAACCTCCACGAACATAATTCTTTCCAGTTCTGTATAATATCTATATATCAGTAGGATTAAAACAAGGTTTGTTAGATAACATTTTTATTAAATTAAGATTTTCGTGTCTTTCAAATTTATTGTTTAGTTTCTCGCATAATGAGCACATTCCTAATTGCATCAAATTCAATGTATTTACGAATTTGTTTTTATTTTGAAGGTAAAAAAGATATTTAGTTTCATTAGATCCAACTACTTTCAGATATTTCGCCAACTCCTCTGGTGACTTAAAATCATTTGACGATATAAAAGTGTTTGCTGGGATTAATTTTTTAACATTTGGTGCACCACGTACTACTGGAATAATATTAACACCGTCATTGAAATTTTGAAACAACTTTTCTGTAATATAGTCCTCACATAAAGCATTTTCAAATGATAAATAAAATTTATATGTATTTCTTAAGGTTTGAATGCAGCCATTGTCACCACACGGTTTTCCGCAGTAACCAAAAATATCAACGTTAATGATTTGTTGCATTCTCTTTACGTAGTCCATTCGTTTTGAGATTGTATTACAATGGCTCACCACCCATGCGACATCTTTGGTCTTTTTGGCAAATAACAATGTATTGTTTATTTCTTGCATTTGTTTTCTCAGAACTATCTTTCCATAAGGTGCATAACCTTCCGAATCTGATCGATATGACATCGTCCAATCGAATTTATCCCTCCAACGTTGTTGTGTGTAATATTTGCGCGTGTTGGGTAAAGCCTCGAATGACACAAATACCCAGATCTGATCCTTCTGTTTAGTTGGAGGTTCTATGTTCATATCAGCATGATGAAATAGAACTAGATCACTGTTTGTAATATCACGTCTATCAAATGAAATAGCACAATTTTTAAATTCACAATCCTGCAATATTCTAAATGGTTGTTGCCATGATGGAGGTGCATACCACAGAATTTTAAAGACTTTTTCTTCTCGTTGTAAATCCTCCATTAAAGTTGAATTATAATGTGTTAATGTTTTCTTTAAAGTCGTGTATAATTCATTAACTGGACGAGGCACAATATGTGTATTGAAATTTGCCCGTAAGATATTATCAGTGGCGTCAAAAAGCATCCACATTAAAGCAGGAATGACAAAACAGACGGAATATTTAAATACAGATAACATTTCTCTGAAAATATAATACACACGTATCAGATATTTAAGAAAATGATTACAACATAACTATAATAGGACTGCATACCAGCATGGCCGAAACAATGAACGGATTTACCCTTCACCGTAGTCTCAATATATTTACCATTTCTGTACAAGTTCTTCCGATCACAGATTGAGTTGTACAACAAGTTGCAACACAGGATAACTTCAATTAGGAAAGTAAAACTTCAATTAGGAAAGTAAGCAGTGGGTTCGCGCCCAAAACCACAAGTTTTCAAAATGGATGCTGATGATGAAAGAATCCAACTGCGCGAATTTGATTGGTTAATTACATCTGTGATTTTCGTGTCAACCTTTATTGTTCGTATAGAGAAACCCCATACTATGTAGTATTAAAGTATACCATGTATACTACTGAACCGCATAACCCCACATAACCTAATATCTACTGAATAGGAAAACCCCAGTTGCATCGGGTGATACACAAGTTCACAACATTTTTTTCTGTATAAACATGTTACTTTTCACATACCTCGTGTCCAAAGCTGTACAGACCTTGCCCTCTGACCCTTTAGTAAAATACCAACAGATATTTCCAGCGTACAAGAAAAAAATCATATTGAATCAGATTTGTTGCAGGCAATTATTTAATTCTCACATTAAGTATATAAGAAAACATAATAAATATATTTGTATAAAAACAAGAACACTTCAGCCTTAGGATATGAAATTGGCATGTTAGAGATTGCGGAAGTTCACAACATTTATTTTCTGTATAAACATGTTAATATTTACATAATTCGTTCCCAAAGAGGTACAGACCTTGCCTTTTAGTGAAATACTAACTGTTATTTCCAACGTAAACAAAATAAAAAAAAAACCAAAAAAAAAATATATATATAAATAAATAAAAAAACAATCAAACAAACAAAACCATATTGAATCAGATGTGTTGCAGGCAATTATTTCTTACATTCAATATATAAGAAAACATAATTAATATATTTGTATATAAATAGGAACTTATTATCCTTCGGATTTTACTCTTGCATATTAGAGATCGCGGGAGTATTGGATAAGTTAAAGTGAGATACTAAGATGAAATGTATTTCGTTAATTTACCTCTATATCATGTATATAATAGGAAAAAGTATTCACATGTGATATTTACATTAAAACATAAAGAGTATAGGCACACGTCTTTTCGGCGAGGGTCTGGGCCGCTGTTGCAAGAATGCATTTATTGTGTTGTAAAATTTAATATGTAATTGTGTTGTTAAAATCTTTCTTGAAGAGGAAATTTTACATTTAAAACAGTTTTAAAAAAGACAGGAAAAAATATTAAAAAAGAGGTAGCAAATTAATGTTTACTGGGACTGATTTGCTTCCTAGAAACGTTTTGTTTGTTTTGTATATGTTATCACTTTAGAAAATTATACTGTATTGTCATGGTCAGTATAATTATCGTTTCCAAATAAGTATTTCAATCAGAATATCACTTGCATTTATTTCTTAGAACAGATTTAATCTTTAATTTAGATACATTGGACATTCAAGAAAATAATGAAACGCGTCTTCATAGGGTGATCCGCGTCCACATGCGCATCGAGTATGCAGTATATTAATAATTCGGTTACCTTCGCCATAATTCACTGGGTATTTTCAGCTGTAGGTAGGTTAAGGGGATGCAAGACACCATCCGCCATTTGTCGCGAAATTTAAAATAAATATCACATTTATGGTAAATTTAATAATAATTTCTTTCATTATTCTCTTAATTTCCATAAAATTTAAAACAATCATGATTGTCTTATACCTATATCATTACTTCAATTTATTAATGGTTGAAATAAGAGTTTCGGCAAAAATAATGAAAATGAAATTTTTAACAAAGGAGGTAATTTTGACAAAAAATACATTAGACTAGTCATTTTTTCTAGGATCAAAAGTTAACTCAAAACCCTTTATTTGTCTTCCCATCACTAAAATGTATACCAATTGCTTGCCATTATATCAAAAATTCAGAAAAATTTATTGGACAGAATTTGTCATGTTTTATTTTAGTGCCTTTTTTTATTCTCTTCTTTGTATAATCTATTAAAAATAAAAAATTTCAGTACCCAACCAATCAAAAATAAGCTCTAAAAGTGTACTGCATCCCTTTAAGGCAATTTAATGCATTTTTTTTAAAGGAAATCGTGCATATGGTACATGTTATGATCCCTCGAAGATGTTTTTATAACACAATCATTTTAAGGAGATGTTTTCTACTGAATGGACCTTTCAGATAAATTATCAACAAAATTGTATCTTTTACCAGCGTCACATGTGTTATCACGTGACACTGAAATAGCTTAAGTTACGTTACGTTTGTCGTCAAAATTTAAATAATTTTTGCAGTATATATAACCAAATGTTATTGAAATCAAAAGAACATTTCTTAAATATTACGAAAAACAGCATGCGCGGAATATTGATTAAATATTACTGTTTAATTTTTATGTTTTTTTTGTAATGATAGCTGCATAAACTGAATTTTAGTCTGATTATCGGAATATGTTACATGTTACTTTACTTTGTAATTAATCGCGTAGAACTTTTCTAAATAGTTACAGTTTGCCAATAGAGATAGCATATCTCTAACTCTAAAACGTATTGGAAAATTATGAAAATGAGAATAAAATCAAATAAAGGCTGTTCTAATACAACCCCAATTCAGATTCAAGATCATAGCTTGGAAGATGTATTCTATGGGAACGACGAGAAATGTAAGTTATTGAATACATATTTTTGCCAAAATTCCTCATTAGAGCATGGAAATGTTACTCTCCTTGATTTTGGACAAAAGACAAATTAGAAGCAATATTGTTATAAGTACAGAAGAAATTGTTTATAGTATAACAATTTTAGAACCTAATAAAGCATCAGGGCCAGAAATAATAAGTCACAAAATTTTAATAATAAATCTCTGTACCAATGAAAATATCCAAATGTTATTGCAATATTCAAAAAGGGCGACATCTCATAGCCATCTAATTATAGGCCAATATCCCTCATTAGTTGCGGAGGAATGATAATGAAACGTGTTATTTATAAATATGATTTTAACCAATGTAAAGAAATATTTTTATATACAAACATCAGTCAGGCTTTCTTTTTAACTGTTCATCAGTTCATCAGTTGTTATAAATATACAATATTATTTTAAATTAACGCTGGATGAAGGAAGTAAATTGCTTTGTTTTCTGTGATTTTTCTAAATCATTCGACAAAGTTTGTTACAAAGGATTATTATATAAATTGAAAGCGTATGGTGTGAATGGAAATTTATTAGAATGGTTTAAAAAACTATTTAAATAATAAGCAGCAGGGAGTAGTTATCAAGCAATCGTCGTCGGAGCTTTGTAATGTGAATGCAGGTTTTCCTCAAGGATCGGTATTATAGGTTCATTATTATTTATTGTATGTATTAATGATATAGCTGAAAATCTTGTTTCTCTTTTCAGACTTTTGCTGACGACACATCGTTCAGCTATTCTATAGTAGTGACGTTTAACAGATACATGTGATTGATTAGGATTTGAGAGACCTGAACGATTTGTCAAGAAAGTGGTTAATGTCATTTAACCCCCCCCCCCCCAAAAAAAAACAAAACAAAAAAAAAACAAAAAAACAAAACAACCCCCCCCCAGAAATTATGTTGTTTTTAAATATATTACAACCAGATATAAGGTATACACTAAATAACATAGATATTCAAATTACTAATTTTCATAAAATCTGGGATTCATTTTCAGCAGTGATGCTAAGAGGAACATACATATTTAAAATATTATATGTAGTGTTTCTGCGCACCAGGACGTCCCCTGGAAACTTAAAAACACACTCTATCGAACAAAATTTAGTAAAATTGTATTTAGTCTTTATAAGACTACTTTTTGAGTATGCCTGTGAAGTTTAGGACAACGTCGGTGTGGGTTACTGCAATAAACTCAAGCATGCAACACTGTAAATTCAAGTGTTAAAACTGAGAACACTTAATGAACACTTTTTTTGTAACACTTATTGAACGTGTAATGGTGTTTCCAATATTAACACTGTTGTTCATCATATTTATGCCAAGTGTCAAGTTTTTGAACTCTGGTGTTCTGCTGATGCGTGTCTAAGTGTGTCGTTTTTGAACGCTAGTATTATAAACGTTCTGAATACCTCGTGTGCAATATTTTGAACAAATCCATGCGTTCTAAAATTTAATGGCAAGACGTGTTCTTAAGCCCTGTAACACTTTTTGAACACACAGAACATGTTCAAAGAAAGAATGTAAATATTTGGAACACCTTTTTAAAGTGTTCAAAGGGAAAATGTTAAAAAGTAGAACACTGCAATGTTTATATTGCGAATATGTTCAAAGGGTAACATGTTCCGACAAAGTAAATTGCAAAGTAGGATCTAGCCGATTTGGAAATGAAGATGTACTGCAATCAATATTAAAAGTATACTATTTAAATGTATCTGTTAGTTAAGAAAATATATTTTATCCCTACTTAAAATCATCTTCGGTATCTAAGTGTTAGGGGGGACCGGATAGCAACACTTGGCTAGCGAAAATGCCATTTTGTATATTTTCATAGAGAATGAAAATAAATAAATAAGATAAATATTATTTTTTGTAAATGACTCGGTTAGTAAAAACATAAAAATATTGATGCAGCAAAAATTATATCTTACAGAAAAGAAATGATTCATTATAGTTTTATTAATTGGTATAGGAAACATTCATATTAAGATACAAGATTTGCAATATAGTAAATTGCTTTGTTTAAAAAAAGCACATGAATTGAGTGGCAAAATATCATTTAATACAAACATGTATACACCATTGATAAAGTTAGACATAATGAAACTACTTAAATACAAACTGTTTTAGAAATTTAAGAAAAAGCATCAATCTCATTTCTGAATTTTCCTGATGAGTTTAACATACGCTAAAAGAGAAAACAAAAAACACGATTGCTGCAGGTATAGGTAGCTATGCATGCACTCTAAAATGTCATGAGTTCATGTCCACAAGTTTGTCCAAAGAACAAATGAAAGATACATGTACATAACTCCAAATAAATGGTCAGATAAAATTTAGTAAATGTCTGAATACACAATATGTCTATCCATCCTGCAAGATTTTTATTGAAGTCCTTCAACTGTCTATAAAATATGTACAGAAACTGTACGTGAAAATGTCTAAAAAACTTGGGACAACACACACCACTTTCCTCACACAGCTACAAACTCAGAGTAAACAGGTAAATTCAGCCACCACCACTTTCAATAAATTTCGCAATTCGTCCTTTGAAGCTCTTCCCAATGCACAGTCTCTCTCATTATGATATGTTTAATGCCTCTCTATTCTATTCTTCCTTTAGTTTGGACAGATAAGACTAATTCTTCATGTTTTTTTAGAATCTCCCTTGGGTAAATCTGGTAAGACACAGGTTGTACATTCACATGTCATATGCTCCAAACCCACAATTCACACAGTTGGGGCCATTTGAATGAATGTTCAACAGTGGCAAATGAACAAAGATTTCAAAGTAATTCATCATTACCCGTGAGAAATGCTTGTATAATTACGTCTGTATCTTTGAATTTCACCACCCAAAAACTGAAACAGGCAGACTTCCGGTGGTTCCGTGGTGCAAGCTGGCACTATATTGCGGGAAATGTTGAACACCAGTGTTCAGGTGTAGGACCACCAAATGCCGGGAACCAGTCTTGAGGTAAAAGTAGTGCTATTTCAAAATAGCTGTTCACTGTTATAATTATAGCATTTGAACCATAATAGATATTGGAACAAACTTGGTATTTTTGGAAAACTGAATAAAACAAGACGATAAAGTTGAACTGATGTGTACTAAAGATAAAAAAATATGTGAGTCATTGGATGACATGCACTATTTTGGGACAGAACAAAGCGAAAGTAGATTTTTTGAGTGAGTTGACTTCCGGTTGTCGTTCTTTCTTATATGCATTGAAAGTGGTGCTGAAATTTTGAGAGAAAAATTAGGGGTGACATGTTGTCATGTGACAGGAATATTTCTTTGTTTGAAACACAGGTAAAATGTTCAGAAAAATTCAAAATCAACTAATTTAATGTAGCCAAAGAGGCGATAAACAATGGTGGTCCTACCCCTTCAGAGATAGAACACTTGATAAACACAGAGTGTTCAATAACAGAACAGATTATGACATTTATGATAAATTTTCAACCATAAATACAAATATTTGAAAGAGAAGTATTTTGTGTACTATAAATTAATAAACGGAACGACATGACCACTGCACATTATTTTAGAAACAAGACAGAGAACACTAATGTAATGTGCTATATCAGAATAGTATACAGAAAACATAGATCAAATTAATTTCCCCGGTATGACACTGCAGCATTGAAATTTATTGAACACTTGAATGTGAACGTTTTAAACACAGATGTTTAAAACTAGGACACGTTGTGTTAAGATGAGCACTTCTTGAACATGCAGTGTTAAATTTTTGCACACTATGCGTATAAAATTTTAACGCGTCCGGACGCGTCCGGACGCGTTAGCGTCCGTTATATTTTTCACATGCAAGCAAGCCTACAAGGTTTCACTGCTACAATTTATATCTATACTGAAACTAGGTGGGAGCCTTTGGCTGAGCGTAGGAAATGTAGGAAGCTACAAATGTTCTATGAAATACAACATAGCTCTGCACCAGCAGTTCTTCGTTATTTAATACCACATACTATAAAACGCACGTCCGTGTATCACTTGCGCAACGGTAGTAACATTACGACCACCTATTATAGACTGCTCCTGACTAACGAATCTTTCACACATCAACTATTCGACAATGGAACAGCTTAGATATGTCAATCCGTAAATTCGAATCTATTTTTAAATTTTAATCTAAACTAAAAAACCTGAACCCCTATACAAAAATTCCGAAGAATTATAAATATGGACAGCGCAAGTTCAATATTATCCTAACCCAACTAAGATGCTTAGCTTCATTTTTAAACTATGATCTTTTCAGAGTTAACATTATTTCTTATCCGTCCTGTAGTTGTGGATCTGAACGTTAAGATTCGTATCATTATTTCTATGCATGTTCCAAAAATACTAACTTTACAGACAGATTATTTGATAACCTTGAATGGCTGCCAAATTACTGTTCAGTAAATCTTGAACTTTTTTTACATTTGTCAACTTGTTACTGTCCACAGAGCAGAACGAACAAGTTTTTAAACATGTAGTTGAGTATATAAAAGGGTCAGAAAGATTCCATATTGCTTAACTTAATGTTTTGCACACAAGGTTTTTAAATCATGCACGTTATTACTTCCTCCGTATTCTTCAATTATTCTAATATCTTTGCGATAATTTTTTTCTTATATATTCCCTCTATCTCCTGTTTTGTACATATCTTATCTTACATATATACTATAATTTGTAAATTGTATACATGCTCCATGAATGTTCTTTTGTAACATAATATACATTTGGAGAAGTTTGACTAACGTGTGCCTTATCATATATGGATATTTGAGGAAATAAAGTATGTTTAAACTAGACATATCTTAAAAAAAAATTAACCGTTGAAATCACTTTTCACTTTTTTCGCTATAAATATTAAAGTCGGTAATTACATCCGTGGCTTTAAAGAATCTTTTAAGCGCACTCGTGATCTTCAAAGTGATGCACCTAGTACACACATTTGTCGGTATTTTTTCTTTGATATTCCGACGATGCTCCACTGAAAGACACGATTACTGTCGGTCTTACCCCCCCCCCCACCCCCACAGAACCACCAGACTATGGGATTTCGAAAAGGTCAATACTTCTCATAGTTTTGTATATTATGGAACTAAAATTGAAATTCTCGTATACGCATATCTAATTAGTACAACGATATAAAGTTGTGCGTCATAATTACTTAAACAATTGTGATTCTAGATTTATCATAAAAGTTTATACAATTATTAAATCAAAGATGGCGCGCTTGTAAAACTGTGTAGATAAACACCCCTCATATTCACTCTATATTTTATAAATGCGAATACATTATCGAGTAAATAATTTAACTTTAACAGGTACGAGTAATTAATTATAACTGTTATAATTAAGTCCGCGCATGTGCATGATGGACAGTCGGTGTTTTTTTTGGTGAGAGTTAAAATGTTAAAATGAATTGATTTGCAAAACTCCAAGAGCCGAGTATTTTCTATATTAAGGATGGAAAAGGAATTGTTTATCAAAGGCGGTAAGAAATATTAAAACATATTACTCAAATGTTTATTTTTTCGATATATCAAATTCGAAGAGTGTCAACGAATTAGTAAGTAGTTTACACTATATGTGTATACCTATGTCCTGTGAACTGATACTCGTTACTAGCTGACATTTATAACAGTTATGTAAACAAGTTAGAACATTATTTATATACAAATGGCGATGTATATTAAAATTTAAATTTGTGTTTTCGTATTATGTCAAGAACTGAAACTTGTCCCAAACGCCATAGACACACATCGGAAACCTCACCCAACCACACTGAGAACTTTCACGACTATCCTGTAAAGAAAAAACTTATATATTTGATTTGGATCAAGAAACAACTGTTTTTAAACTAACTGATAATCAGTTTGCTTCTTCAAAAGTCTCAATGGAATCCTCATCGCAGTCACTTACTTATAAGCCGCCAAATCCTTCATCCTTTTTCACCGAAGATGATGTATCAAGACTTGCACATGCTGTTAAAGAAATTATGGTTGATGATCTCAGGAAATAACTAAAGAATGACCTCCAAATGTATGTTAACAGTATAACTTTACCTTTATATAACGAAATTGACAATCTCAAGGTAGAAATTTCAAATCTAAAAAAACAGTAGACGAAATGGTTAAAGCTTGCATGGAAAGTTGACGACCTTGAACAGCACAGCGGCAAAAGCTGTATTCGGCTGAGTGGTGTTCCTCTAAAAAGAGATGAAGACACAATTCAAACTGTATGCGATATTGCTAAGAAATTAAATGTCAACATTGATAGTAGCGATATTAGTGTCGTACATAGACTTCCAAGTCACAATGGTCCAAAACAGATAATAACCCGTTTTACTTATGCCAATAAACGTATACAGCTGTTAAAAGCAACCAAAGAAATCCGAAAAATACCTGATCTGAAAGTTATCTGAATAAGCCCAGATTTGACCAAGTTACGAAGTAGGGTAGCTTATCTAGCAAGACAAGCCGTAAAACAGCATAAACTTTATAAAAGTACTTCAGTGTGGGATGGAAAATTTTTTCTCACTTAAGAGACAGCGTGGTACCTATTTTTAGCCGGTTGAGATATCCTTATCTCAACCCGTGGGTGAGATAAGAATTTCACGCTCCTTTTCTCGTAAAAATGTATTGTGACGTCAACTGTCGGTTCAGCAATAAAAATTATAAAATATTTGCTTTAGTTTTGTTGGTTTACTATGCCTTTTTAAATATTAACATGAAAACAAACATATCTGAGCTTCCATGGCCCAATTTATGCCACAATATGATAATGGTAAACATCAAAACAAACACGGTGACACAACATGTGTACACTGGAGATTACGTTCAGGGTATATAACTCTATTTGTTGCCATCTTTCAATAGAACAGGACCGGATTTTTTTTTAAACGAATTAGTGAGAAAAAGAATCAAACACCGGTGGTTGGGCAAGACGGGAAAATCTCAGACACCCGCGTGAAAGATTTCTTTTGGTGTCCAACTCGGCAGAGCCTCGTTGGAGACCAGAAATCTTTTCCCTTGGGTGTGTGAGATTTTCCCGTCTTGCCCTTCCACCGGTGTTAGATCCTATATATCTTACTGACTTATCAGATAAATGGCACGTGGTAACCAGCGAATCCGAACTCGATAACATTCTTAATCCAAATGAAAAATATTCAGTGCAAAATTCTCACTATGATTCACCGCAGGCGTCACGGTCCACAGTGGCTAACCTTGCACCACCTCAAATAATATCTTCAGTGCCACAATATGTGTATCAACATTCGATGCCCGGCGTGTTCAGCCAACAATCCCTCTCGTCAATGCATTATTAACATTATCAGCAGACATGCTGCAGGCAATACGCAACTACTTGCTAATATTGACTTGGTTCACTAGTTTTATTTAATTTTGTACCAAACCTACATCTTATTTATTATTCTTAAAAAAAATCAAATTATAATTTGATATACAGGTGTAGATCATATTCCTATGAAACAAAGTTTGAAACGTTCAATTTAAACATATATCGATGTTTTTTTCTATCCACTAAGTTCTTTTGTAATTATTACAATTCTGATCATATTCAAAACAAAACCAGCTTTTTTTATTGATCATGTTTTAGAAAATCCTAGTATTTGCTCATGCTGCTCGCCCAAAAACAAGCGAGGGACTTCATTAGTAAGTATATTATAATAAACATATATCTTGGTAAATTATACCCAAAAATATCTAGTAATGTATTAATTAACCTGATTGACTTATTACTAGTTTGATATATTTAATTACACAATTTTTGTCTTTGTGTTTTCTTTCCTTTTTTCTTTTGACCTATTTATGTATTACTTTCTTTTACTATTGGAGTACCAATTACTAAAGACAAATCAGTCTACATTACTCTGTAAAATTTATGTTAATCGTTATTTTATGTTTTCTAACTCACATTTGTTACAATATTTACTCACATGATGTTTTATTTATGGTTGACAATTATTTTGTTTTAACTGCCAGTAGCAATTCGAGCAGTTCCTTCATTTGCAGTACATTTTGTGCCTGGGACACTAAAGTAACATAATGGGTATCGCTAGCGCAGAGTTTACTGCTAGAATAGGACTGTTCTATTGTAGAGCAAGACGAAACAAGAGCACGTTATATTTGTCAATTTATATGCATCTATTGGAACTGAGTGTATTCCTGTTATGTTGCTATTGACATGTTTGTGTTTTTATGAACATTATGATATTTCTACAAGTGGCAATTGTAAAAATGAAACTAACTATGATAACAGCCATGCTTTATCTAATTGCATTCACAAAAAAGGTCATTGATATTTTATATGTATCATTATCATATGTATCATATTGCTCATAATTCTGTTGGGCGACGTAGAAACAAATCCTGGCCCCTCTTCCCAGTCAACTACTGAATCGTCCTCATCAGATGAATATTTAGACGAATTTAGCAGATGTTTAAATCAATACACATCTTTTATACACTTAAATGTTCAAAGTTTACTGCCAAAAATAGAAGAATTAATAAACGGAGAACTTAGAAATATTGATATTCTCTGTTTTAGTGTGACTTGGCTCAATCCTACAATTGTTAACCAAGATATTTAACTTGACAACTTCGAACCCCCATTTAGAAACGATAGAATAAATAGGCAAGGAGGGGGTGTGGCAGTATATGTAAATAATGGCTTACTTGCTGTTCAGAGAAAGGATCTAGAGGTACGTGGTGTTGAATGTGTATGGATAGAATTAAAAAATTGTAGGAACCAACCAGTTTTGTTGGGAACATTCTATAGACCCCCCCCGACTCACATGTCCACGTATATGACCTAATTGAATACTCAATCGATTTAGCGGTTGATTCAGGTATAAATACTATAATAATTCTGATTTTAGGTGATTGTAACCAAGATCAAGGTAACCATATTAATATTAAAATGTCAACTATTTGTGCAAAGTACAATATGACCCAGTTTGTAAATAACCTAACCCATTTTACGGTAAGTTCAAATTCTTGATGCTTTTATTAACTCCAGAGAATGTCTGGACGATCTAGTCGGTTCTCTCTCCAGTCTCGTATTACAGTTTGCAGATGCATGTATCTCTATCAAAATTATAACAGTTAGAAAATTTGAACCGCCATCGATGAATAATTCTATTCATAAATCAATTCGAAAACGAAACCGATTGCATAAAAAGGCAAAAAGATTGAATTATCCAGAACATTTGGCAGAATTTAGGAGAGCACAGAATAAAACTATTAATACTATTAGGAGTCAAAAAGAACGTTATTGTAATAAATTAGTTAATAAGCTTAAGTCTAACTCAAAAAATATAATGGAATGGTGGGGTATAGCGTCAAAAATTGTTGGTATAAAATCAAAAGATTATATCACTCCTCCGCTGAATGTACATGGCAAGATTTTGCACAGTAATTTAGAAAAAGCAGAAGCATTTAATACGTTTTTTGTGAATCAGTCCAATAAAGACGGAGTAATAAATATATTCTCTCTAACGATCAACCCCCATCTGTCTATCTGGATCATACTGCACTGCATAAATATGAAGTAGAAGATGTCCTAAGACTTTAAAATACTAGCAAAGCTTCTTGTCCAGATAACATTAGTGGCAAGCTACTTAAAGTTGCCTGGGACTTCCTTTCAAAC
This sequence comes from Limnoperna fortunei, assembly GCA_944474755.1. Classification (NCBI taxonomy): domain Eukaryota; kingdom Metazoa; phylum Mollusca; class Bivalvia; order Mytilida; family Modiolidae; genus Limnoperna; species Limnoperna fortunei. Next base: position 48,143,308 of record OX104120.1, read on the forward strand.
CTCTATGTGCAATTTTTAATTAAAGCTTATCTACAAAAAAATTTCCATCAAAATGGAAATTAGCGCATGTAACACCAGTTCACAAAAAAGACAACCCAAACGTAGTTGAAAATTAGCGTCCAATTTCTTTACTTCCAATTTTAAGTAAAATATTCGAAAAGTGTATTTTTAAACGAATTTTTAACTTTATTAGGGATTAAATTACAGAACATCAATCTGGGTTTCATCTTAAACGATTATAGTATAAATCAACTGCTCTACATAGCTCACACATTCAACAAGGCCCTTGATGAACGGAAAGAAATCCGATTTGTGTTCTTTGATATTAGTAAAGTCTTCGATCGTGTATGGCACAAAGGCCTTGTACATAAACTAAAACAAAATGGGCATCACGGGAGATCTCCTTTTAGGGATAATGCACCTTCATCCAATCAAAAATATGCAGAACCGGCTTCATGTCTAAATCATTTCGAAGTTTATTCACTTTTTTCTGTAGCAACAACTTCACCACTTAATTGTGACAAAATTCTAACCTGCTGATCGTCGACACTCTGACAAAACAATGGCTTCTCTTTAAGGGGTATTCCATTCCAATCCTTCCATTTACCGTACATAATTGGTGGGTGAATGATAGATCCTGCCATTAGAATTACAGCTACAACGTTGCCGACTACCTTAACACGCGGTTTATCTCCGAGTATATTCTGTATTGTTCCTATAGCAGGATAAGGAAGGTTACAATCAACACCGGTCAGGAAAGATGCACCAAGTATATCCTTATAACCGAGAAGTTGTACATGTTTTCCATATTCAACGATGCGACATGCCCATGGAAGAGACTCAAAGCCTACGAAAGCACACGGTTTTACTTTTTCTGTAAGAATCGACTTGCATTGTAGCTCAAATCCGGCATGACCCGACAGCCCTACTATTAGTGTAGGGTCGTCGGTTATTTTCAAATATCCGGAATTAATGTACTTAACTGACCCGTCTTCATCCGTTATTGACACTTTAAAACTTGTTTGCCTTGAAGCTTTACTCCATCGTTCAGCCTCGTTTTCATACACCGTCAAGACTTTAACTTCGACATTTGGGCGAGAGGAAGCGATTCCAGCCGGACAATGAGCGCGTTACCTCCATATATCCTAAAAATCATAATTATTACACTTCACTACATAAACAAATTACAGAAAGGATTAACAGTAAAATTGTTTATATAAGAGTACTTTTTGGTACGCCTGCGACGAAAGTCGCTGGAGGCGAGACATATGTATGGAAATCCGGCGGCGAAGGCGGCGGCGGCGGTGTAAACACTTGACATCTTGCTTCGTATATTTGTAAGCCCAAGCCCTAGGTCCATCAAATTTAGTCCATAGGTAGCTTATGATGAGTACTTGCCGGTCATTCACCTGTCACCTGACCTTGACCTCAATTTAACGGTCCAGCGACTACGTTTAAGTTTTTGGGTTACGGCAGTTCCTCTGTAACTACGCATGGCAGGATGACAATATTTGGTGTATAGGTTGCTGAGGCTAGTACATGACTGTCTGGTAGTTGTCACTTGACCTTGACCTCAAATTCACGGTCCAGCGGCTACGTTAAAAGTTTTTGGGTTACGGCAGTTCCTCTGTAACTACGCATGGTAGGATGACAATATTTGGTGTATAGGCTGCTGATGACTAGTACATGACTGTCTGGTAGTTGTCACTTGACCTTGACCTCAATTTCACGGTCTAGCGACTACGTTAAAGTTTTTGGGTTACGGCAGTTCCTCTGTAACTACGCATGGCAGGATGACAATATTTGGTGTATAGGTTGCTGAGGCTAGTACATGACTGTCTGGTAGTTGTCACTTGACCTTGACCTCAAATTCACGGTCCAGCGGCTACGTTAAAAGTTTTTGGGTTACGGCAGTTCCTCTGTAACTACGCATGGTAGGATGACAATATTTGGTGTATAGGCTGCTGATGACTAGTACATGACTGTCTGGTAGTTGTCACTTGACCTTGACCTCAATTTCACGGTCTAGCGACTACGTTAAAGTTTTTGGGTTATGACAGTTCCTCTGTAACCACGCATGGTAGGATGACAATATTTGGTATATAGGTTGCTGATGACTAGTACATGACAGTCTGGTAGTTGTCACTTGACCTTGACTTCAATTTCACGGTCCAGCGACTACGTTAAAGTTTTTGGGTTACGGCAGTTTCTCTGTAACTATGCATGGTAGGATGACAATATTTGGTATATAGCTTGCTGATGAAAAGTACACGACTGTCTGGTAGTTGCCACCTGACCTTGACCTCAATTTCACGGTCCAGCGACTATGTTAAAGTATTTGGGTTACGGCAGTTCCTATGTAACCATGCATGGAAGGATGACAATATTTAGTATTTAGGTTGCTGATGAATATTACATGACTGTCTGGTAGGTGTCACCTGACCTTGATCTCAATTTTAAGGTCCAGTGACTACGTTAAAGTTTTTGTATTAGGACAGTTGCTCTGTAACTATGCATGGTATGGTGACAATATTCGGTATACAGGCCGCTGCTGATATTTAATGCTATTTGCGTAATGCTTATGACGAAATATATAGTCGTTACTGATGCGGAACGCAGGCGAGACGTTTTTCTGTGTCCACACTTGTTAAAAAAATGAAAGGAGTATTTTTAGCATTACCACGTGGTTTTAAAAGTCGGGGCGAAGTCGTAATGTTCTACAAGAGCCAAAGTCACGGTCTGATAATCTCTATCACATTACATGTAGTTTTCATGTGGAGTGCAACTGGTAATTGTACATTAAGACGATGGACATCCAAGCTTATAGAAATCGTGTTAAATGGTTATTGCCTGATTATTTGTTTGTTTGAATGATGTTTAACGCCACTTTCATCAATTTTTCAACTATATCATGTTTAGTTTTTAATAGGGGAGGAAGCCGGAGTAGCGGAAAAAACCCACGACCTCCGGTAGGAAAACTGTCAATCCATGTAAATTAATATTGGAGTCGAGTGCACCCTGCCCGAAATGAGACTTAAAGCCGACCTCAGTGTTGACAGACCACGTGATCAATAGTAAACGAACTACCTTGACCACTCGGCCACCGAGGCCCCACCAATAAATATTATTCAACTTGAAACTAATCTCTGCGGTTTGTTTTGTATTTATGGTAACAGTATCAAAAACAATATTATAAATTAGATTTATCATTAAAGTACCCATTTAAACGTACAATGAGCGAGAATCTGAGAATTGCACTCGGAAAAGAATGACTTGCTAAGTCCGAGACTATTCATTTTAAATTGCAAATCATATTTCTTCTGACAAATCGTTTTAAATATTTCTCACTATAATATCTATAAATATAAGTATTTCGCCTCGGTGGCCGTGTAGTTAAGGTATTTAGTCTACTATTGACCGCGTGCCTGTTAACCCTGATTTTGCGGGTTCGAGTCTTACTGCGGGCAGGGTGCGCTCGACACCAATCTTAATAAGCATTGTCAGTTATCCTAAATAAAGACTGATATAGCCGAAAGTGGCATTAAACCCCAAACGAACAATCAAACAATATGTCTGTCAAGTATTCACTGCATTTTAATTGGAATAATTCAACACTCATACATGTAAGTTTTACATACATGTATCATTGTGTTTTAGAATAATGAAGCCAAGATAACCTGTCGATTTATTTACCATGATCTAGTGATCTAGTGTATTTATTATTAACAGTATGACTTATCTCTGTATTACATTTATGTACAATTGTAACTTTTAAAATTGGAATAAACTGAACATTCATTCTAGCAATTAAAAAAAAGTAGTATCCTCAAAGTTTGAGACCAAAGTTTGTACATATACTCTATTGTGTTTAATGTATGTCGTTGTGGAAGTACTGATACATTATTCAGTAAATATAACTTGCGTGACTGACACCAGTGTTGACTGTAGTAAAGCGAATAGGGGCCTCGGTGGACAAGTGGTTAAGGTAGTTCGTCTACTATTAATCAAATGGTCTATAAACACTGAGATTGTGGATTCGAGTCTAACTGCAGGCAGGGTGCGCTCGACTCATATCTTAATTGACAAGGATTGCCAATTTGCCTACCTAATGTCGGCGTTTTCGCGGGTTTTTCGCTTCGTCCCCAGTAAAAACTGGACGTCATGGTATAGCTTAAAAACAAATAAACAGTCACGTTAATCAACATTCAAACAAACAAACAAAAACAAAGAAAATGTATATACATCAGACCATGAGGGTGGACAGTACAAAAATCACAAAGTAGATGTACATCAATCGGTACATAGACGTTGCTTGACGGACAATACGAGTATCAGAAGTAGATGAAGACTATTCGGTACAATCACAAGACGGGACAGAACGAGTATCGCAGTTGATTCACATCAATCGGATCATTACTTGACATTAGCACGAGTTTTACAAAGTCGATGTTAATGAATTGGTACGTATAACCTACGTGACGACAGTACAAGTATTACACGCAATTTATAAGCACCGATACAGTGGAAGTATCATAAGCGGCCTCGATGCCCGAGTGGTTAGGGTAGTTGGTCTACTATTGATCACGTGGCCTTACAACACCGAGGTTGAGGGTTCGAGTCTCACTGCGATAAGGATGTACTCGACTCCAATTCTAATTGACAAGGATTGGCAGGTTCCCACTGAAGGTCCGGGGTTTTCGCCAGGTACTCAGGCTTCCTCCTACAATAAAAACTTGACGCTATGAAGTAGTTGAAAAACTACTGCAAGTGGCGCTAAACACCTTTCAAACAAACAAAAACGAGTATCACAGTGGAATTTAAATCATTCGGTACGACGATAACAGATTGATGTAGATCAGTCGGAACCTAGACGTCACGGACAGTAAGAACAAAATAGATGTTCATTAAATGGCATTTATATGTGATCGGTGGGGGGCCTCGGTGGCCGAGTGGTTAAGTTAGTTCTTCTTCTATTGATCACGTGGTCTATCAAAACTAAGGTTGCGGATTCGAGTCTCACTGCATGCAGATTGTACTAGACTCCAATCTTTATTGACAGGTATTGCCAGTTGTCCTACCGAAGGTCCGAGGTTTTCGCCGGTACTCAGGATTCCTCCTCCCATCAAAACTTGGCGCTATGATGTTGCAGAAAAATTGCTGAAAGTCAAACAAACAAAAACAAGCATCACAGTGGGGTGTACATTCGGTACGATGACAAAACATTGGATGTAAATCAGCCGGAACTTAGACGTGACGGACAGTAAGAAAAAAAAGGATGTTCATCAAATGTCATCAGCCGTGTTCCCGTGGCTTTATATCTTTTCCTGTCACTGTTGATTTATTGGTTGTAACCTTGTTCTCATTCTGAATATAGCTGAAATATTGTTTGCTGTAACTAAATAAAATTATTAATTAATTTATTTATTTATTTTAATGAATACATACATATTTTAAAACTTACAAAAATGATAAAAAATTGAATCTTTTGTAAATGTTAGATAGTTCCTGTAATTCCTATTTTCCTATAAATAACAGGATGTTACAGGAGAAAATGCTAAATATGGTTGGTATCAGCACAGACTTTTGTCTTAAAAACATACCATAGCATATTTATTATAGTCTTAATTAACCTGAAATCGAGCCATAATTTTTAAGGTGAAAGACTTACCTTATGTCTGTAACCTATAGGAATTTATCACACGAAATCTTCGTCCAAAGTAGTTATCAATTCTGCACCTATGGAAAACTTACTAGTGTTCTGTTCTAAATATAAAATCTATTTTTTATAAAGGTCAATGTACTATATTCCCATTAAGTAAACATGAACTGTTTTTATTATTTTATTTGTAATAATTCGAAATACTGTTTGTTGCAATGTTATGACAAATGATGAAAGGTACAATCTTTCAAAAATAATTAAGATATAAGACTTTATTTCAACTGATCGATGTAATGTGATGTAAGAGTAACTCCCCTTATAACAGAGTTGAAAGCAGATTAAATCCGAAGGAATTCGGATAATAAGGCACAGGTCATTCCCAAGTATAAAATTTTAGATACATGTACATGTTATAGTAAGATTGATCTTTTAGCATTTTGACGAATTAAAATTTTTACAAGAATTAATTATTTTATGTTAAAAATAGTTAATGGATTACTTCACGAAATGAAACGACTTGCTAGATGATATTTTATTTTCGACATGTTCGTGCCATTTTTAAATAAATATTTTGCACATTTATAGATTCTTAGTTTGACAGGCCTCAAATATGCTTTTGCAAGGTGAGCAGTTCCCTTTGTTTTCTGGCCGACTGAAGCCAAGTAAAAAAAAATACAAAGACTGAAACAATTTGGTATTGATGGATATTTTCGTAGGTTTAGACGTGCCACACGTCCTTTAGACCTTTTTTGTTATTGAAGAGTTACATCGTATCATTTGTACACAAGTGGACAGTTCAGGAAATGTTGAAAATATAGATTTAACTCTTTAATAGCAAAACTTTCAAAGGAACTTATACCAAATCACATGTGCCAAATATACTTCGTTCTAATTAAAGATTCACTACACACATTTTTTGGTAGTCTGTTCATACCTTAAATAGCATAAAATGGAGTAGGCATTGACAAAATGCGAGCACAGACAATATAGTCCTTCATTAATTTTTAATGGTTATTTTTACACACAATTTCTTGTTTTACTTTGTTCATCTTTTTAAACACTATTTCACTGCCATGTATACATATAGTAATAGCGTCAACAAGAAAACGAGGAAGTAACCAAATTAGCAGGCAAATTCGCTGCCTGGCTTGCTATTAAATTTCAACGATAACAAATGTTAACATCCGTGTTCTTAAAAAATTGACCAATCAACCATTATTTTTTTATCGATAACACTATTGTTTTGTGATTTCAAGAAGCTAATAACGTGTTTGGGAAGTGCTACGCTCCTTGCGCAATGATTATTCAAACTCCATTTGTAGTTTTACTGCTCGCTGGACATCAACAACAAATCAGTAAAATTAAAGTTGTTACGTTTAAATACGTTTTGTCAAAGTCTCTACGGAATTAAAGTTTAAAAGTTTAGAATTTGAAAAAACAAGAAACATGCCTGATCGGTATAAGCAAAACAATGCCGGTAATCTTTGTGAAATAAATAATAATTTATGCCAAACAAATATATTTCAATCCTTAATCTAATATAGTGCCTTCAGACGATTATGAGCATAGAGCCTCTGTTGACAGCAGAGTAAGAATAATAACAACTTTAGCCCAACTGCAAATGTTTAAAGTAGAACAACACAAATTAGTTAAAATTGCATTAAATAATGAATCTTTGTGCTCTAGGAGGGTGGGTAAGCAACTACTGTGTGTCAGCCAATTAGTCATATTCTGGAGGTAGTCATAATCTAGAAAGCAGGGGAGAACGTGGTTACTACAAATGAAATTAATAAATGGTCGTTTGTGACTCAGATATTCCTTAACGGTCAACCAAGTCACTATGACGACCAAACAATTTTCTAAGTGATTACTTCAATCTTGCCACTGTAAAACCCTGGTTAAGTAGCTTTTCTATTAGCAGTTCGTTTCCATCTATCAGGATTCATTCATATAAATACATCACATACATTTGCTACCGGAAATGTTGCCACACAAATATGTGAAGGTCGCAATAGGGAAATTAAAATTTTTGTTCACGACGACCTTTATTGTCATTTTCTAGATGTAGGCCAAAATATGAGGCAGACATAGCGCTGTTTACCGTGTCCTTAATTTCAATGGGGTAGATGAGATCCAAATTTTTAGATTTCAAAATTTCATTTTAATCAAAAAGTCTTTAGACGTGAATTTGTTTGCTGTTTTTAATTTAAAACTATCTGCCAATGTTTTATAGGTATGTTTTAAGTTTGAGAGCCACCTTACTGCACAAAACGTTTGTCTGTCGTAGTAAATTTTAAAATCGCAAGAATTAAATTTTATACGTAATTTAATTGGATTGTCTTTTTAAGTGGATTGTCGTTTTTGTATTCGGTATTTTGTTAATACCTTCATTTAAATCTTTTGAATAATCGTTTTCAGTCATAAAGCGCGATAAAATGTACCGTTAAAAATAAAAATAATGAATTATAATATGTAGATCAAAAATAGTATACACGAGGTAAGCTAGTGTTTTTGTTTATAAATGTTAAACATAGGTTTATTACGATACTCTAAGTAATTTAAATTTTTTTCAGTTATAGACAGTTATAGACATCGTTCTTCATACAAACACTTTATTAAAGAAAAAATACGCCCCTTTTTCACCCGTTTGTATTGACATGTTGCTATACATATACAATTTGTTTCTGCGCTTTGGTTTATTTGTTTTCCAATAGAAACTAGCTGTCAATGTTTATAGGTATTTTGTGGTTGCAGCTGAGTAGAGTAGACAGTAGAAGGGTCAACCATTTGGACATCTTTCTTTCGAAAGTGACATACATGTGTATCTTCCAACAGCTCTTGGTTGTTTCTTTTGTAGGTGGTAGTTTTCTGTTAGAAATTATTTATCATTTCATTCTCTAAATTTGTACATTTGAGTACTTTTCCATTCCTATGATTAACTTCGTAATAATGTAGTATTCTTGTCTTGTGTTTGTTTTGGTCCCTACGTAATGCTTTGCTTCTGTAGGTTTTGTATTTTGATCATTTCATTGACCCACGAAAAAACCTTTTCAAGATTTAACACTTATGGATATTACCTGCAGTTGATTAAAGACCATATTTATGTTATCATTTTGAGTTTAACACAAACAAGAAAAAGTTATTACCGAAACTAATTATACTTGTTTGACGCGCACAAGCGCACCAAATTTGAAATGGTTATTTTGTCGATGTCCAAAATTCCAGACAGTTATTTTACGTACGTTCAGATTTGAGCGAGTTATTACTGCTAATATCTGTTTTATTTTAGTAGTGCTTTCGTTAGTAAAGTATAATGATACAACTTATTTATTAAATGGAATATAACATACGTATAACTTTCACAATACAAACATCAGTAACTGTCTACAATATTAAAATATAATATTTATTGTCATTTATAAATCATTCGATCCCAGTTAAATAGTCGTATTAAATACTAATGTACTAACACCACTAGATCAGTTTATATCATAATGAAGCATTTTTGTTACTGTGTTTATCATTTCAAACAAGTTTTTAACCTTTGTGAACGTAATTCCTTCCAGTTGTGTATAATATCTATATATCAGTAGGATCAAAACAAGGTTTTTCAGATAACATTTTTATTAAATTAAGCTTTCCGTTTCTTTTAAATTTATTGTTTAGTTTCTCGCATAATGAGCACATTCCTAATGGCATCAAATCCAATGTATTGACGAATTTGTTTTTGGTTTGAAGATAAAACATATATTTAGTTTCATTTGATCCAACTACTTTTAGAAATCTCGCCAACTCCTCCGGTGACTTAAAATCATTCGAAGAAATAAATGTGTTCGCTGGGAGTAATTGTTTAACATTAGGTGCACCTCTTACAACTGGAATAAAATTAAAACCACCATCGTAGTTTCGAAACAACTTTTCTGTAACATAGTCTTCACATAAAGCATTTTCAAATGACAAATAAAATTTATATGCATTGCTTAAGGCTTGAATGCAGTCATTTCCAACACAAGGTTTTCCACAGTTACCAAAAATATCAACGTTGATGACTTGCTGCATTCTCTTTACATATTCCATTCTTTTTGAGATTGTATTACAGTTGCTCACAACCCATGCGACATCTTTGGTCTTTTTGGAAAATAACAATGTATAGTTCATTTCTTGCACTTGTTTTCTCAGAACTATCTTTCCATAAGGTGCATAACCTTCCGAATCTGATCGATATGTCATCGTCCAATCGAATTTATCCCTCCAACGTTGTTGTGTGTAATATTTGTTCGTGTGGGGTAAAGCCTCTAATGAAACAAATACCCATATCTGATCCCCCTGTTTAGTTGGAGGTTCTATGTTCATATCAGCATGATGAAATAGAACTAGATCACTGTTTGTAATATCACGTCTATCAAAAGAAATGAGACAATTTTTTAATTCACAATCGCTCAATATTCTAAATGGTGGTTGCCATGATGGAGGTGCATACCACAAAATTGTGAAGACCTTTTCATGTCGTGTCGAATTCTGCAATAGAGTTGAATTATCATGTGCTAATGTTTTCTTTAAAGTTGTGTATAATTCGTTAACTGGACGAGGCACAATCTTTGTAGTGAATTTGTTTCGTACGATATGATCAGTTGCTTCAAACAATATCCACATTAAGAGAGGAATAACAAAACAGACTAAATATTTAAGTACGGATAACATTTCGCTGAAAATATAATGTAAAACAATTTATTATTAACATCAAAGAGTCTTTTTATATCAAAATATGGTGGAATATCGTGAATATTGATGCATCCGTTTTCATTAAACTTTTAAATGATAATTCAAAACCTATTACGAACATTGATTTTCTTGCATTTAAAAAACACAGAAAGAAAAAATACTCTCGCACCCAATAAAAACATACAATGGTCGGTGCCTTATCTGTGTATACCGTATGTTATTTATTCACACTGTGCGTAGACTTACAATTCAGTCTTTTTTACTTGTTGCAATAAATGCCAGCTTGTCCAACATCAATTACGAATAAAAAAGAAAAGGATGCATGACACTGTCCGATCAGAAGCATGTCTAACCTTCGACATTTCACTCCACATTTTTTACATCTGTAAAAACTAAAGTCTTTACCAAATGAGCATGTTTCCAATATGTTATCCTCAATTCTTGTACTAATGTATGAAACCCCAATTTCACTTTGTTACTCACGCACTTCTATTACGTGTTATACTAAATTGATCGAAATATGTTCATCTAGAAATGTTCTAGTGCAAGATCAGGGCTAGGACTAAGACGTTTCTAACAACACAGCAGAGCTGCGCAGCGCGTCCTCGGAGCTGGGAAGAAGACAAAAATATCTTTGATGTTTTCTTTAACATAGTCATTGTCTAAATCTACCACCCGAAATATGGAAAATGACTTTAATTCTGCGGTTTCTCTATTAGCATGATGAAGATGGCCTTTGCCAGACTTCGTATAATGTGTTTTGAAATTTGAAGATAAAAACTCAACAATGTCTTAACTATTTGAATTTTAACGTTATTTGGTTTTAGCACCATTGATAGGCCTACAGCTAGTAAAATCCTCTCCACTCCTCAAGCAGTATTTTTTGGCAAATACCACTCACTAGTGTAATATATTTCTATATAACCTAACTTAAATCTATAAAAAAACAAATGGAATAATCAGTAATAGTTTACCTCAAATATAAAAATACATATTTTATAGTCAGTGTGGTTCACCTCGTTATGGTAAGTTGTTAGTTTTGATGTCCGTTAGAGTAATGCAAAATAATTAATTAGGAAGATGGGGGTTTTCCATATGTGCACCTGTGACGTTTTTTATTATCAATAATAATATGTTATGTCGCTACAAAACATGCAGTAATATTGTAGAAAATGTAAAATTAATTTATTACTTAACTCGTTGTCGTCCTGAATACAACTACATTAGTTGTAATCAATCAATCAATCAATTAATCAATCAATTAACAAGGTAACATTACGTTTAATGTTTAAATGTGATAAGAGATATATTGTACGTCACTTTGAGTTTTGTGACTTACAAACTTTCCTGTAGTACATATTTACAGTTTTATATCATGATGTAAAAATAACAGAATTAATCTTATAATATTTCATGCCTATGATGTGCTACGGGAATGAACTGACAAATGCAAATATTTGTAAAATTTCCAGAAACACTTTTCTATTATCAAAAACAGATATTTAAATATATTATAAATGAATTTAATTGTTTTATAACCCCAATGATTTCTTTACTTTAAACAATATTCTTAAGTAAAATGTCATCAAATATACCAAGCGTTATATAATTTACTACACCAGACGCGCGTTTTGTCTAATCAAGACTTAAGGTTATAAAAAAGAACTGATAAGACTATTTGTTGTCCCATACAAATTGCACAATGCCAACATGCTGTATTTTTTTTCAAGAACGATAAAACCACTGTTTTACATATGAATTTCCTCACTGGGAGTTGTTCAAATGGTAAATGAAAAAAAAAACGGAAACGAAAAATTTTGGAAACCAAAGTTATGCAATCTATACACGTTTAAAGGACACGAATTTGACATAATCGAACAATTAGAACTTTATAAAAATTTGCGCGATCATATTTATGTGAACGTATTCAAAATAATTCGAAACGGTTTCTATAGTTTGTTCCAAAGAGAAATACCAGTACCTTAAAGCGTTCAACATGTTTGTTTTTCAACAAATGCTAACATATTATTTATAATGCTTGCACTAACCTTTGATGATTAAATTTAATTTCCTAAAAAAATTGTAACACACACAAATTAAACATCCAAATGTACACGGATTTATATTTCCGTTCTCATTATTTAATTTCTTCCGTGTTCTAGATTTCTCTGATTCATCAAAACTATCTCTAATTTTAATCGTTCAAAATTCACATTTGATAAGTGTAAAATATAATAATATACACTTTTAGATAAAAACGGAAATCCTTGACTAAAATAAATATGTTTGTGCTCTTGGTACGTTGCTACAAAAAATGACGGAACGAATTCTCTTACTCTCAATTTTGTACCTAAATTGCATAGGTTTCCATACAAATAGGGGTAATAATGCGACATTACCCAACTGTTAAAAACCTCTTTTCAAAATTGTAACTAGTCTTTTATCCGCTATCAAATCTGAGCTTCGGAAGAATTGTGACTTTAACTACTCAAGAAACGATGTGAATCGGATGTGGTTCGTAAATTTTCCTTCTAATCGAGTAAATAAATTCAGGATTGTCTCCTCTTTGAACATTATTTGAACCTTGGACTTTTCTTAAATTACTTCAATTGCCAAACTAAACTTTTAACTTAGTTAAAGGAAGTGATTCAATGGTATTCATTTAATTAAAAGAGATGTATGTTTTTTATTTTGTACGAGAACATTTTAAACTAATTTTCCTGTATGAATAAGCAAAAAATTTTCAAAACGTTGTACTTTGATCGACACCTTATTTGTTAAGTTGGATTTTTCTACAATCAGTTAGAATTCTTATGGATAAGTATAGTGGTCCTCTTCTTGAATACTTGCGTCTATATTCCTACGCTACGAAGAATATAAGAATACTACACAATTCTACAACCGCTTTATACATTGGCCTTCACTGCAAAAAGTAAAAATGAGATCCATATTGTACGGCAAGCTAGAGAACTTTACAAAATTAATGTAAATATTGGTCAATTTGTAGCAGATATGGAGAGCGGCGTCGAATATTCGGACCCGTTCTGTTAACAATTTGGGTCCGCATTAGATCGATTTTTGTCTATAATTAAAGGTCCGTAGTGTAACAAAACGTAAAGTTATTATGGGTTTCGGTTTCGGTTTAGTCGTTCCGTACAATGTTATTTCTTTCCATTTCGTATCCAAATTTACCATTTCGTACAATGATTTGTCAGTTAGTACCATGTTTTATGACCAATTCATAACGATTGTCAAACGAAAATAAAAGAAATATATAAAAATTTAAGAATTAAAGAAGATACAGATACAATCTGACATAGATCTATGATGTTAGCTGCAGTATGAATTAGAAAAGAATAATGCGGACTGCTTGTTTAAAATTTGTAATCGTTCTTGTAGATTGTATAGGTCCAAGCTATTTTTCACTCAATAAAGAATTAATTTAAATGATAGTTTTGAGTCTTAGCTCACTTGATCCAGATTCTATCATAATTTCAAAAACTTTTTACAATCATTATCACTCTTTTAAACTATTCCATAACTTAAACTTCTCTTCTAACTAAACCGAGAATACATTTTAGTCCGAATATGCTAAATTTCTAGTGGTTTCTGAACGGTATAGTAGACCATCTTCAAAAATATACTCATATTGTATTTTCTTTTTATACTGCATACAGTGCATTTCTGTGTGGTACGAAACTGACAAAACGACTATAAACCGTTGTTTCTACTTATTTCTACATTAACTTCAGCTATCTTACTTCTATAATTGATGTATAAGATATAATAATAATAAACAAAAATAACACATCACAAGCAGAGAGTTATGTTATCTTACTAACATAAAATTTTAATAATTGTATAACAAAGGAAGAAGTTGACTTTTACCTTTGAACTCCCTTTGAGTGTTTACGATTTCTTTTTATTTTACTCACATTATATTTACCTTTGGTGTTTGAAAATAGATCTTTGTTGATTTTTATTTTCTTTTTTGTTAATATCTTGAATATCTTGAAAAATATGAACTTTGTAATAAAGTAAAAAGATAAACAGGTGATGTAACTTAGCAATTCTTGTATATTTTTACATATTTTTACACAACAAATGATACACCCACGAAAAAAAGACCAGTTATTAAGTTTCAATACTTTTTGTCAGTCCCTAGGGAATTAAAGAATTAAAAGTAAAAATATGTAATATCTTTTCGATATGTTTTACATTCCATGAAAATGGTGGCAATTGTGAGAAGTACATAACTTGAAAAACAAGAAACTTGCCTGATTGGCGCACGCAAAACAATGCGGATGATATTTATGATATACTGAATAAAATATGCAAAATATGTTTATTTCAATCCCTATTCTAATATGGCGCCTTCATCCGATTCTGAGCATAGAGCCCTCCGTTGACATTACAGTTGAATTCAGCCAAACGAAAAAAAGCTTAATCTAGAACAACACGATTTTGTAAAAATGTCATTAATTACTAAACTTAACAAGAACGTTATTTATAAAATAACGATAACATGATTAAATTTTTTATGATATAAATTATTAAGTTTAAAATTAAGAATGGAAGATACCGAGAATTACACATTAGAGAATCAAGAACATACAAGCATTGTTCAACAAAAGAGAAAATTAACCGATATAAAACATAAAACCATGCAACGAATCTAAACATGATTCCATTTGTTCTACAAGAGTAAGCAACTGTTGTTTCCCCGAGGTAATTAGTCATATCAGGGTTGGTCATAATAAAGGAAGATGGTGGAAAAGGAAGTGGTAACGACACACGGAGCAAATCAATGATCTTTTAAGACACAGATATTCCGTAACCGTCAAGCAAGTCATTATGATGATCGTAAAAGTGATAACTTTAATTTTGCCATGACCACCTGGTTAAGTTGATGTCCAGAAGACACCCTCTATCAAGGCAATCAGTTTAGGAAATGCCGGCTCTTGATTAACTGATCCATTAGGTGATGAATACAACATATGCAATCCCTGTAATGTTGCCACACAAAAATGGAAAATTGTCCTAAATTTTTGTTCTTAATATATAGATTTAGGTCAAGGTATGAGGCAGACCTGGCTGTTGCTGTGTTGTCCTTAAATTCAAGTTCAACGAGACATTGTAAATGCAATCAATATAGTCTACAGGCATTTGGAAAC
Organism: Limnoperna fortunei; assembly: GCA_944474755.1. NCBI lineage: Eukaryota > Metazoa > Mollusca > Bivalvia > Mytilida > Modiolidae > Limnoperna > Limnoperna fortunei. The sequence goes on from OX104120.1 coordinate 48,158,863, forward strand.
TAGATATAAAAAAGTGAAGCATAAATATATTTAGATTTCAAAATTCCATATTCATCAAAATGTTTTCTAGATGTAAAGTTTCTTGCTTTTAGTTGTTTATTTAAAGCTACCTGACAATGTTTCACAGGTATGTTTCTAGTTTGAGAGCCACTTATACGTCTTGACCCCGCGAAAAGTGTGTGTGTCGTAGTAAATTTAATAATCGTAAGTAGTAAATTTGATGCATAAACTAAAATATGTTCTATAATCGTTTTCACGCATAAAACACGAATGAAAAATGTACTTAAATGTAAAATATAAATAATAAGAATCATAATAATAGATCGGAAAAGAATACACAAAGTAAGCTAGTGTTTTTTATAATATAAATGGTCAATAGAGGTTTATTACGATGTCATAAAGAATCACAAAATGTTAGACATTGTTCTTTATACAAAAACGTTACTAACGTTCTCTTTCAACATTACGCATACACATGTTGCCATGCATATAAAATTTGTTTTGCACTGAGTTTATTTATAATTCGCTACCTGAGAATGTTTATAGGTATTAGGGGTTACGGATGACAAACCTCAGATAGTAGAAGGGCCAGCTCTTTTTCCTCTTCAGTATCTGTTAACAGCTCTTGTTTGTATGTTATGTAGGTGGAAATATTATGTTACCAATGGTTTTATCACTTCTTTTTTTTAACTTTGTACATTTGATGACTCTACGTTTCTATTATTAGCTTTGTAATAAATTAATGTAGAATTCTTGTCTTGAGTTTAATAGGACACTAGGTAATGCTGTGCGTATATAGACTTTGTTCATTCATGTTGACAAAAATTTGTTTGTGACATTCTGTAATTATTATCTTATTCACTCAACTAAAATTATACAGTTATGGCCTTTAATGTGGTAATATAAAATGAAGAAATTGTTTTTTTTTCGAGGTCCACTTTACCGACGAAAAAACTCTTTCGAGATTTAACAATTATGGATATTACCTGAACTCTGTTGAAGGCCATAACTATATTGTTATATTTAGCTAAACACAAACAAGAACACGTTAATAGTTGGATGGGGACTGTGCATTGATAACTGACTAACTTGTTCGAATTTGGCACGTCGAAGAAAAAATAGTTATATTTGTTTAAACTAGTTTATTTTGAAAGGGTTATATTGTTGACATGCATAATCGCAGACATTTATTTTAACTGCGGAAAAAAGTTAATAACACCAAAATCAGCTGAAGTCTAATATTGCTTTATAGCAAAGTATAATAGAATAACTTGATTATAAAACATAACTCAACATACGTATAGGTTTTACAATACAAACATTAGTAGCTATCTACAAAATAAATAACATATTTAATACTAAATTATAAATCGCTCGCCCACAATTAAATAATCGCAATAAATATTATTGCATTAACAAAAGCGAAGTTTATGTGATTATGAAGCACTTTTGCTTAACTGTGTTTATCGTTTCAAACCAAATTACAAACTATGGAACACATTTTTTCTAGTGTATCATATTTATTTATCAGTAGGGTTAAAACAAGGTTTCTCCGATAACATTTGTATTAAATTAAGCTTTTCGTTTCTTTTAAATTAATTGTTTAGTTTCTGGCACAATGAGCACATTCCTAATGGCATCAAATCTAATGAATTGACGAATTTGTTTTTGGTTTGAAGATAAAACAAATATTTAGTTTAATTAGATCAAACTACTTTCACAAATCTCGCCAACTGCTCCGGTGACTTAAAATCATTCGATGATATAAATGTGTTCGCTGGGAGTAGTTGTTAACATTAGGTGCACCTCTTTTGTAGCGGCTACAATGAGCTTACTCTCTTTCGAAATTTACAAAAGGGGCTTTATCATGAAAGAAGAGTGGCAATCTCCAAACACGTTACCCACTCCGGTTCGCGACCAGTCTTGCCGTATTATGACAACACCACAACGAGAGGGCCCCCTTATCCGCCACCCGGGAGGGGGGTGGGCTGTTCTGTAGATCGAGCACTGGGCATATTCCCAGTTTGGTCCCAGCAAAAGGTAGAAGACAAAGACGAACATTTGAAGTGAAGAAATTATTTCAGCAAGGAACAGAACCATTTTGTTCAAGAAATCAATAACAGCTACTCATAAAAGACTGCAATGCCAAAAAATTCTAAGTAGAAATAATTGTATCAATAACGTTTACAACATTTTTAACAGAATATTTTTTTTTATTATTTTGAAGTAATTATTACATTTTAAACTAAACTTTACCGATGTACGACTAAAAGCAAACGGTGCACTCGATTCAGTTGTGTGCGATATATTATACAGATCGTCGGGTCTTTTTTGTGGCATTTGTTTGGAATAGTTTTAATGATCTCCATTGCTTGTAAATGTTGACAATAAGAAATATACACGTTTACAATTTAGTGTTTTGTTTGAAGAAAGTTCAAAACTTACCACAGGGGGTAGGGAGCAGGTATTTTAGAAGACATTACCCATTCATCCATCACTTTATATGTATTTTATTATATTAGACAATATCAGCCATTGTTCTGGATTATAGTTTCGAAACAACTTTTCTGTAATATAGTCCTCACACAAAGCATTTTCAAATGACAAATAAAATTTATATGTATTGCTTAAGTTTTGAATGCAGTCATTTCCTACACATGGTTTTTTCACAATTACCAAAAATATCTAGCTGACGACTTGTTGCATTCTCTTAACATATTCCATTCGTTTTGAGATTGCATTACAATGGCTCACAGCTCATGCCATATCTTTAGTCTTGGAAAATAACAATGTATAGTTTCTTTCTGGCATCTCTTTTCCCAGAACTATTTTTCCATAAGTCGCATGACCTTCCAAATCGGATCTATAAGTCACAGTCTAATCAAATTTATCCCTCCATCGTTGTTGAGTGTAATAATTGTGCTTGTGGGGTTAAGCCTCTAATGACACAAATACCTATATCTGATCCTCCTGTATAGTTGGAGGTTCTATGTTAATATCAGCATGATGAAAACTAAATCACTGTTTGTAATGAGACAATTATTAAATACCAATCGCTCAATATTCTAAATGGTGGTTGCCATGAAGGAGGTACATACCACAAAATTGTGAAGACCTTTTCATTTCTTCGCAAATCATTTAATAAAGTTGAATTATAATGTGTTAATTTTTTCTGTAAAGTATGGTATGGTTCCTTAACTGAACGAGGCAAAATCTTTGTAGGGACTTTTCCCCATACGATGTTATCAGTTGCTTCAAACAATATCCACATTAAAGCAGGAATGACAAAACAAACAAATATTTAAATACGGATACGCTGAAAATATAATATAAAAAAATTATTATTTACATCTAAGAGTCTTTCAAATGAAAATATTGTGAAAACCCTTTGCTATTTATGCATCGATTTTTACTAAACTTTGCTTGATTGATTGATTGGATGTCTGCTTTACGTCCAGCGAGCAGTATTTCAGCTATATTCAGGACGGGAACAAGTTAACAAACAATAAATCAACGGAAAATATTGGTGGGGTGGGTCACAGGGAATACAATTTTGACTGCCACTGGAAAAGTATGGAGGTTTTAGTAGGGGCGAAAAATTTAGCCTTTTGTATCGGCTGCAATGAGCCTACTCTTTTTCGAAATCTACAAAAGGGGTCTTTATCGTGCAAGGAGCGTGGCACTTTCCAAACACGTTACCCACTACGGTCCGCGGTCAGGCTTTCCGTATTATGACCTGACAACCCCCCAACGAGTGGGTCTCCCCAATCTGCCACTCGGGGACGCTAAACTTTGAAATGATGATTCAAAATCTATTGCGAGCAACCGCTGCACAACTTTGTGTCATAAGGCCTTTACGTATGTGTTAGTGGAATATAAGTACAACGCGTCGCCACCATCATGACCATTACTCGTCGAAATATGCACACGCAGAACATTTCAAATTAGCGTTTGAACGGAAAAAAATGGCAGCCGTCCATCCGAACTCAACCATTTGTATAACCGTGTTTTGAAAAACAAGGCAAAAATGAAAATGGACCTTCGAAAAAAATTTTGAGCGAAAAAAGGTTGAAGTATATTCTTTAAGTTTGCAATGACTAATGAGAAGGTTGTTGCAGAGCCTCTATCAAAAAGGTATCTGACAATATATTGTGTGTTATTTTTATAAAGTTTCAGAAGGTGTTCTGTACTTTAATGTCAGCGTAACAAGGTGATTATGCTATCGATTCAGTTGTAATTTTTTGGAGTAAAAATGACACTTGCCGTCATTTGCTCTAAAATGGGCAGTTATTGCCTTATTGGTGTTCAAAAAATAAAAGAGCACAAATTAAAATTGCTATCACTGCTATACAGCTTGTGACGAAAAATTCGTTTTCAAACAAACCAGTAATTCTTTAAATTAACAACTTTTTGAAAGTGAATATTTAATATAATGATTTATTAAAAAAAACTATCAAGAAACAAACAAAAAAAAAAAAAATAAAAAGCAATGAAATACAAACTGAAATGTTTGAATTTAAAGAAAGCTAGTATGATTAAAAAACATAATGCAAAATTCCAGGATATAATTTTTCAAAACGATAACAAGAGAAGAATGACACTAACTTTATTTGGTGAAAAATAATTCTTAATGTTTGAAATGAGGATCAATTTCATCAAAAAGGACTTCGTCAGGCAAGTCAAGAATGATTAAGTGAAGCATTTGCTCATCGCATTTTAGCAACGACAAGAGACAAAGTAAAGAGGTAAGAAATATTACTCAACATGTCTACTACAAAGGGACGACCGACAGCTGCATCATGAAAATCGATAAACGCATTCCAATTTATTTTAAAAAATTCGACGCGACAATAAAAAATAGCCTGAAAATTTTGGAATGCAATTATCTCAAGTAACTACTAATATTTTTAGTGTGAATGGTGTTTTTTTAATCTGATTTTCATGTAAATACTTCAGAAGTATATCTTTTCTTACCAATGTAATGTTTCAAAACATGTTTTTACAAATTTTCCAGAATGCTTGTTGTATAAAACCATTTTGCAAAATTAAAGTTCTTTAAATTTAGTGATAAATATAAAGGCGCATGTAGTTCATATAAACACCTTTAAAACCACAGGTCCACATTTTTTCTTTTAAACATACAGCATAAATCCATTTGTATAGTTTTAAATATTTTAGTTCTTTTTCAACATTTATTTATTGTTTTTTTTTATTCACGAAGTATTTTTAATAGTTAAAATAAATTGTTTATTTAATTCGTTCTCTAGCTTCGTCAAAATTAAAATGTTAAGCGTAAATGACGCTTTTGAGATGTACAAGGACGAATATATTTGTTGTGTTTATTATTATTTTACAATCTAGTATCATTCAAATAAGTTAACCCATGGATTTGAAAAGGATTAAAAACTGAAGGACAAACAATAAACTGGTATTGTTGTATTGTGATATTAGATATAAACACGTAATACACGTATAAGAGAATTTAACTATTGTTGTAATTTTTTATGTTTTTTATGAGGGCTCTATATCTATGATCCTACATCAAACGATACATTTTGTTATAAATATTTTTATATACAATTTCAGGATAATAGTAAAACCTAAAACTTAAATTAAAGGTAGAAATAGATTTCCATAGTTTAATTTCATGAGACTTGAAAGAAAGTTGATAGAAAATACATTCACGTTCATGCATTTTTATTTTGGGATTTGCGTACAAATTTATTTTGGACAAAAATTAATTTTATACATAAATATATAGATTTATAACCATTGTCATAAATCTACAGAACAGTATATGCAGAGTAACTGATGATCGTTATCAACAACAATGCCAGAAGGTTTAAAACCGACCCAGGGGTCCAATCATCGAAAAACCTTTATCTCCGAGGGAAAAACCTTTTTATCTCCAAAGGAAAACCTTAATTTCCCGTGGACAACCTTAATTTAAAAAATACTTAATTTTAACGGAAATTTATGTTTTCCCCCGTTGATTAAGGTTTTCCGCATGAATTAAGGTTTTGGAGTTTCTAGTGATGCTCATTAGAACCCTAACGTGTTATCAAAGCGTATGATTGATTGATTGATTGTTGTTTTACGTCCATCAGGTAATATTTCAGCTATATTTAGGACGTGATAATAAGAAAAAAAATATTTGATTATAAACAGCCATTTAGTATCCCTCCCTTAATACTAAAACAAGATCTCATGCAATAGTATGATAATATATACAGATAAAATTTAATTAAAGCAATAAAAAGTATGCAATATCACAATTAGCAGTCTAATTAAATTTTTCTATATAAATTAATTTCTTTAAAAAACTTTTAAATTGTGTCATCTAAAAGTATACCTGAATTTTCCAAATGAGATTTAATCCGCAGGCTAAAAGTTTGAATTTTTGTTTGGATGCTTTTCTGATAAAAAGGTTTAAAAATACAGTCGCGGGCGGGGTTTTTAGGATAAGCCTTCAATTAGGCTGCATATTGCAAAGGGAGCTTTATTCCTCTTTAGTCGCAATCCTTAATAGTGTATAGTATCAAGGATTATGATATATGACTTGCGAGCAGAACCGTGAATAAAGTAACCGTAATGCAATTTCGATCGAACCAGCGATCTTTATAGATTGAGTAAAACATCGCATACAGCAACCCAGTCGGTGCTGAATACGACTTTTAAAATTTCTAATGCTCTAAGGCATTTATTTTTTAACATTTTGATATGGGGTAGAAAGGTGAGCCTTGAATCAAATATGAGACCACGACAAGTATTTTCTTTTACAATTTTGATAGGATTATTATACAATTTTAATTTTCCATAGCCCATTTCTCTATTCTATTTAAAAACAACTGCAGTTGACGTTCGATATTATTAATGGCTATTAATTGTAATACTAAATAAAGTGACATAAAGGATGCTGCCCTGGGGAACACCCATCTCCTGTACACAAGGGTAAAAAAAAAGTAGAATTGACCCTAACTTTAAATTCTCTGTCAGATTAAAAGTTTAAGATAAAGCTAGGAAGTCTACCTTTCAACGCCATATCAAAAAGATTTTTTAAAATACCGTATTTACATGTTGTGTCATAAATCGTTTTTGGCAACCAGATGATCAATAGTACTACGACCTTGTCTGAATCCACACTGGATATTTGAGATAAGGTTGTCAGATTCTAAGAACCAGACAAGGCGATATGCCAATAGTTAGACGCTTCTGAATGATCTTTAATTGGCCATTTTTCAAATAGATGGTAAGTCATCTGTTTCCTAAATGTTGTAAAGAAGATTCAGAAGGCATTGGAGAGAAGATTGTGGTAGATGATTGAGAAGTTGATAATGAATGTTATCTGGACCACATGCTGTATCGTGAGATTTGTTCAATGACGTTTTTAACTCTTCCAAAGAAAAGGCTAATTATAATCTTCTAGATGTTTTGACAGTAAAATTAAGTTTTGATTTTTCTTTTTGAATATTGATCCGCTGAAAAGTGGGATGATAATTTACATCGGACTCGGATGTTAACAATGGTTGCCCATCCTTTAAATGATGGACATTCGCTTTATTGTTTTTACTTAAATTTTACGAATCATGTTCCAATTATTTATTTTAGGGGTATGACTATATTCAATATTAGAAACAAAGTTACGCCAAGACTTGCGTCGTCTTTGTTTTGTTACAGCTGTCATCGAACCATGGTTTACTAGGATGTTTTTGATTTGTCGACGTCTTAGGAATTGATTCATCAGCAATCGAAACAAGTGTTTCATTGAATTTTAAAATTGGATTAGAAAGTCAAAAGTATCAGAGTTAAGTCGCTCTATACGGAGTTGTTCAAATAGAGGCCAATTTGCTTAATTAAATTTATATCGAGCGACTAATTCTGTGTCGGAAGAGTGCAAAAAGTCCAATATAATGGGACAGTGATTACAACCACAAAGATCTCATAGACTATCCATAAGCAATTGGGGACGAGAGAATGATCTGCTATTGTTAGATCAATTGCCGAATATGATCCATTCCCAGGATGTAAATGTGCATTGGTTGCATCATTAAAAATGCACAGATCTTCCTGATTCATTAGGCCTTCAATAATCCGACCTTGTCGTTTATTGTGTTACCGCCCCAAAGAGGGTTGTGTCCGTTGAGGTCTCAAGTAATATATATGGGGTTGGTAGCTGATCAGTAAAATTTTTCAACTGATTTAAATTAAATGAAGAATTTGGAGGGATGTACACAGAGAAGAAAGTAATCGTTTTTTCTAAAGATATCTTTTGCAGCAACCGCATGAAGATCAGTGTTCAGATCTAAAAGGCTATGTAAAAACCTGATCTTTCACAAGATTGTAGAGCCGCCAGCAGCTGTATCGTTCTCGTCTACATATGTGCTGTACATAGAGTAGTTTTATAAGAGAAATATTGTCATTTTGTTGTAGGTGGGATTCTTGGAGGCAAAATGCAACAGGAAGAAGGGCTTGAATTAATAATGTGTTTTCAAGAAAATTAATATTAAGACCTCGACAATTTCATCGTATTATTGTTTCCATTATGGTTTTCTAATATGGGAATAGTTGACAGTTTTTTAGGAGCACTTCTGCCGGTTTCCGCTAAGGGATCTACTTTGAGATCCAGTATCTGGGGTAGTGTGTCCCAAATAGTCGTGTCTAGAGAATATAGACTTCTAAACTTGTTATGGACCTTAAAGGGATCCCAAAGCCGTATTGAAGTTTGATCTCCTTTTTTATTTGAGTTTACATTAGAATGAGAGCTAGGATTTGCATTTGTTTGGATTGCTTGAAGAATTAGTTGCTGTTTTACTTTGATTTGATACCGAAGTGTAGAAGTTTGAGAAACTGAAGATTTCGAGATGATGTAATGATTTTGTCAGGGGTTTCAACCTGTAGTCTTGAAGGGTCTTTTAGGGTCCTATAGGCCAGGTGATCAAGGTTTGCGTTTCAGATCTAGCATAAACGCGTTTCGTCACACTGGTCTATGACATTGCAGAAGACGATGGAGTGTTCCCTTAACTAAACAGACGACGAGCCTCAGGGTAGGTGATGTTGTTTTCCGTTTTCAATTTTTGTATGTCCTTTTCTTTTTTAAAGTGATGACAGTCTTTTGAGGAGGACATGTGGGCTTCACCACAATTGGCACTTTGGATTATTTGTGCAGTAAAGCCCTCATGCGCTACCTCTGCACATTTTAAGCATACCAAGGAGCCTCTACATTGTCCCTTGCCATGACCAAACTTCTGACATTTAACGTAGTGCACAGGATTTGGAATATGTGTACTGACTTTAACACTGTATAATTCAATTTTGATTGACTGAGGAATAGATGGTGTATTAAAGTTTAGTAGAAAGGTGCTAGTATTCAGTTTTACCTGAATACCTTGTCTTTGGGCAACGAATCTTTTGACATTTGTTACAACCTGAGGGTTTTAGTTCTTCACACATTTTGTCGTCAGAGAGATCATCGTCTTTGTGATGGATGATCCTTTGACAAGACTTTAATGTTCTGTGAGGAGTGGAAGATATTTCTAATTCGAGAGTTTTGTTAAGTTGAAGTAAATTTAAAGACTGTTGTTTTTTCGAAAATTTAATTAAAAGTGAACCAGATTTCATTTTTGTGAAGTTTTTATTATCTCCTGCACAGCCTTTAATGTTTTTTAGATGACAAATGGGGAGAGTTTTGAGAGAGGTTTGTTGGGATCGTTACTAGTCAAGACAATTATTCTTGAGAAGTGATCATCAGCAACTATTTCCTCAAGAGAAGTGTCTTTTTTTTGGAACCTGCGTAAATGTTTTTGAAGCCATGATAAAAGAATGCGGTTCAGGACCCTTGTCATCCACCCGCCACGGAGTGCCAACCGGGGCGATATAATCAAGTGATAAGAAGAATGAAGACAGGCTTGTTAAGGCCTCGGAGTGACAAGCCGATTGACCGAACCGGGTCCATCCGGCCTCCCGTCTAGTTGAAGTCATGGCCAAAGTAGTGTGTTGAAAATCGAAACCCATCTTAACTAATAGATGCAGTAGAGAGTGATCTCTCAAAAACCAGGATCCCTTCCTCCACCATCACGGGTTGCAACACACTGCAAACATGTCGCCTCCATAAAGCTGAGGAAGCTTTGTTAATCCTTTAAGGAAGCTGTCTATTAACTGGGCAATACATTTCATGAAATAATTTGAAAAGAAAATAATGCAATAGAATAGCTAAAATGATAAAGATTTACAAAGGTCAAGACGTGACATGCCGATTCATCGAAGTCAGGGTTAACTCTATTTCCCGTCTAGAAAAAGTAATGGTTCAGTAGGTTATCCGGACCGTTTACCCGGCCTACTGAAATCCCGTCCTGTAATCGACACGGGTTGCAACACTCGGCAAGTGTTGCCTTTGTTAGCAGACTCTTACTGTAGGCTGAGGAAGCCGGGGACCTATTTTCTTGTGCCCTGGGTCCCACACGCGATCAAAGCGTATGAAGGACGTCATATTAGAATTCGATACAAACAGGTAATATTTACAGGTAATTTTTACATAGGAACATTTAATTATTGTTGAGACGTTGTTTTTTCATGTTTCTCTAAAGGTTCTGTATTTTGTATCCTACAAGAAATGTAGCATACATAATATTTTAAAATCGACACGACTCATCGAAAGGAAACAATTCAAAACATTATCATCCGTGTAACTTAAATGTCAACTACAACTGCGTTAAAACACTGAAAAAGACGTCATTACTTGCGTTACTTTTTACAGTGTAGTTAAAATGGTTCGGACAAATCAATTGCCGGCTTGTAGACGTGATACTGCTTCCCAGTTTAGTAATACTGAAAACAGTATCGTTTGGACTTTTGTTTAAATATTGGTTTTTATTTTTTTAGATTTATCACCACTTTACCCATGGATTGTATAAGAACATATAATCTGAAGTACTAACAATAAAACCTTTATTATTTTATTGTCGTATTTCGTATAAACACGTCATGTTTAGTAAGAAAATTGAGCTATTGTTGACAAGTTATAACTTTTTTATATTTCTTTTAAAGTCCTACATTTATTCTTTTAGAAATCCAGCACACAAAATACATCAGAATTTTAATGAAATAGAAAAAAACAATGTGTTTATATGCATATGCATGTACGTTTGTACATGACCAAACTGTTGCTATGCAGTAAATAACGGGTCGTGCATTCAACCAAACATTGTGAAATAATTATTTTTACAGACAATATCAGGATAATAGTAAAATCTACTTTTTATTAATATTAAAGTTTAATAATTATACACTGAATGATTTTCAAATTGTATATTTCCAGAAAAAACTACTTGGTTGACACTTAACAACCAGCAATCAATGTGTCCGCTTTCTGTATGTATTCCAAATGAAGGGAAGGACACACTTCATATTGGCAACACTGGAAACCAATACATCAAGTGTAATTTCGTTATGAATTATGTTCAGATTGTTCCATAAAGGGCAGATTTTAGGTTCGAACACATGGCTGTTGCAAGATTTTATGAATTATCTTGAACATAACACAGCAATGACAGCAGGCATATTACTTCTTGTAGCTTTCGAAAAATCTTTTGACCCAATTCAGTGGATATTTTTTTAAATAAGACGCTTTTAAAATTTTTAACTTTGGATAATATATATATAAATGGTTTGAAATAGTTTATTCAAAAGCGAAAATGAGAAAAAAAATAAACCCATCAAAAACAAACGCTGTTTGGTTGGGAAACAAGAAAGATTCAGGTGCCATTCTTGCCTCAGTGCTACACTAAACTTGTCACAGACAAAATTGTAATTTTAAGGAAGAAATTTGTGCACTCAACCTAAACTGTATTTCAGATATAAATCTTTCCCAAAATTAATGAAGTCAATTCAATACATAGTTGGCATGCTTTAAATTCACTTTTTTTACAGTTTATCTGGAATAATATATTGAAATACAATGATTGGTGATATATCCCATGGTAGGCTGAAAATTTTTCATCTTCCAACAATGAACACTTTAGATGGATAAATCTTAAGAAAATTACGGCGAAACTTACTCATTCTTTTGGAAAGATGTTCTTTTTTTTCTAACATTTAGAAAAACCTTGTACAATCATAAATATTAACAAAAACATTGTCACTTGATATTCTTAACTTTGTAAAGGTTAATTGATCCTACTACATTAGATGTGCAGTGTTTAAGTGATTTTAGTGATCAACATACTGCTAGTTTTTATAGTTTTGAACAAATTAGACATAAACTAATGCAAACCAATAACGGTGTAAAGTATTATAGCCTTATTATGTTCTAATGCATCAAACATCAGGTTACGGACAATTTTTCATAACTATGTAATTTTTGAAGCCCTTAGCAGACCAGAAAATCAATAGAAAGCTCAAATGTCCGTATTAAAATCTTATAAATGACAACATGTTTTTACCAACTGATAAATTGTAATTAAAAGAAACAGCTTTATTGTCAAATTACAGACCGCACAAAAATCGTATCTTTAAAACTCTCGTGTTAAATTTGTTACACCAAATCATTCTTACCAATTCATTTTTATTTAAAATAAAGCGCAAAAATAATCTTGTACAATTCATACTGAACCATTGAACTTTTTTTGACTGCCCTGTAATACACGATTTTCTTTGATCTTGTAAAATCAACCAGTACTACTTGAGAAGTAGTTGTAAAAGAAAATCAGTACAATGTTTGCATTAGATTAATGTCTTTAAATAATATTTTACTGACAATTAATTTCATTATTAATTAGATCAATATTATTGTTTAATTTAATGAATGGAGCAAAGTGTTTTAGTGTACAAAATTTAAGGCAATCAAAAAGGTTTTAAAAATATGTAGTTAAGACAATTATTAGTTTTGTATATCCTTGTCACACCCTGGTCAGAAGTTGTTGTAGAGAATAGTAACTGTGATTATTGAAAAAAAAATTTCATCTATAGTTATGACTTGAGCAATTAAGTTGTTAGAACAAAAAATACAGGACCATATGTCATATAATAAAAACGTGATCAATGAACTAGTGTCATTATATACAATCAGATAAAAATGACGACAATAAAACTGTACAAGATTCAAGAATAGAATAGTACTCTTAATAGGAAATTCATTATACAATAACAAAAGTCATAAAAAGGTTTATTATATTTTGTTACATAACTTAATTTCTTTTGACAAAGACGCAGACATTGATTCGTTATCGACAGCTGAAAACAAGTAAGGATTAGCACAATGAAAAGTGCACCAAATGTGGTGACAGATTCCAGTCAATCTACAATAAACTCATCAACTAGAAATACATTTAATTTTATACAATGCAAAATATATGAAAGGAATTTGACAGTTAATAATATCATAATTTCATGTAACTTTGACATCCCTGTCCATGACTGCGTTTTTAATATGTTTTACATAACAGGAAATAAAAAAACCAAGACATAAACAGAAAGAAACGAAATTTTACTAAATTTTTTTTTATCGATTTTAACAATTTTATTATTTTTAAGATAATGGATTTTGTCAGTTAAGAAGTTGTAAAAGACAGAAAACACGACCAATAATACATTACCTCTCATCTAATTTCTAGCAATATTAATAACTAAAACAGGATGCCTGTTTCAAGAAAGTGGTGGTATTGTACATGTATCAGTCTTGTTATGTTTTGTCAGATCAAAAAAAAATATTGGTTTGGGGTTCAAGCAAGGGTGTATGTGGAAATAATTTTATATAATACCAGAGTTTTCAAATGCGATTTTATTTTTTGTGCCAAACAGTTGAACTTTATTTGGATGTTTTTCACGAATGCTTTCATAAAGAGATTTAAAAGCACGGTCGTGAGCAGAATTGGAAGCATAAGATTGATTGCAATTTGGAAACCGAGCCCGATTGTTTTTTTTATTTTAATGACAAAATGCTTGTTTGCTTAAATCTTTGCACATGTACAAGTCTAAACATTCCAAGACAAAGTTGGAATCATATCTAGAAAAAAGTAATTTTGCAGATGTTTTGTAGATATAGGTTTAACATATCTTAACACATATTTTAATACAGTTTTATTATGTTTTTACCAATGAATAAAAGCTAAAATACGAATAAATTCAAATGGAAAAAATAAGAATGATAAGAATATGGTAAAAATACCAATTAATGTTTGATTACAATATCATTACAACTGTCAGGTATTAAAACTATAGTACAAGAATTGAGTTGCAATAAAATTTCATCTAAAAATATATGTACCAGAGAACTTAAAACTAAAAAAAAACAATCATGGAATGACCTTGTAAATAATTAAAAAAAAATCATTTTTAGTTTACCCTATATCACAACAACATCTACGTAAAACACTGAATAATACGTCATAAACTTATACATATTTTAAAGTGGCATTACATGATAGAACTCGAGCAAACTGCTTGCTGACTTGCGATAATGTTTATGAGCTTAGGGATATGTCAAACGACGTTTTCACCTGTATACCAGCACTTTTGTAATCTCGCTCCAAAGTAATAAAACACAGTTCTGTACTGGACAAAATGTAGCTTCAATATTCTTCATCAGTACTAACACATAATAGATTCACCCATTTGACACCAAAATGTGGAAAGTAGATAGAAAAGAATTACACAAGTGGTCCAAGCAATACTAACTGGTACCATCCTTTTTCAGTCAATAGTTAACATCTCAGTATCTTAGAGAGGCCCATAATATTGCCTTACAATTCTATAAATTTTAACAGCGTTTAAACTTTTTGTTTATTTATCCCTTTTACAAAAAAACCCGTTTTGTTATAAATGAGTAAAGAATTTACCTGAAATTAAATTCCCGACTGTGTTATTAGACCTGTATTGTACATCTGATACTACTGATTGAAGTATCTATTATATGGCGCCCTCTAAACATTATGCATGAAACACGCTGTAAACGATTTTTTAAACCATAGTTATCTCGTTTATATTGTCACATTTTTATACTACAATATGGTGTTGTAATTTATGATGCAATGCGCAGATATTATAAATTTCGAACATAGACCAACGTTCGCAACTTGTTTACAAATATATTATGAAATAGACCACATTAAATTTGACACAAAAGTCATGACTTTTTATCCTATTTCTTAATTTAATAATGAAAGATACTCGATGACATGTAATTCTACAGATAAAAATATGTAATTCTCTAGTAAATAAAAATGGCATAGAAACCAACCCTAATTATGGACCCCTTGCAGGGCCCTTTTGTTTTAACGGTTTCAAAAGTGACATGCCATATTAACTGCCTTCCGTTCATGACCACCAGAGCTACGTGTTTGCAGCTACCTTCCGTTAACAATCATACACTTTAAATAATCTAAACAGAACTCTTCAAATTGCACAAATATCAACATTCAACAGCAAGTACACTGAAATCCCGAATTCCTGTTCATTCACCAGAAAATCTTGCTAATAACCTCGCCATCATTTAGGTAAATCATAAAACTGTAATAGGATCATTACGGCAGTAAAATTCTGCCTACGCAAGAATCTACCACTCATCACATACTGTACATCAATGCATTGTAATTCCGATCTAAATACATTACGTCTAAATCGTATCTTCCCTGGCGACTGCAAAGTACTGAAAATTAACAATAACACAGCACCAAACAGTTACCAGAAATAATAACGATTTAAAAATACAAAATATAGAAAACAAGAAAAAGTGAAACTGACACCCATTTGGAAAATTGGCCATAAACGTTGGCAACATCAATTTTAAATAGAGCAAAATATTAAAACACAAAATTTGACACCCCATATTATAACTAATAACGGGCTCACCTAAGATCCAGTGTAAGAAAACCACTACAAAAAACCAATAGTCTTATATTCTATATATCTCACCTGGCTAACATACTATCTTCGAAATTCATAGGTCAGACCAGTTTCTATGACTTGCAAAAAAAATCCCCTTTCCAGTCATTGACAGGTACTACAACTTACAGCAAGATGCCGTCATTCAGGAACTAAATGGTAGACAATTCATCTTTGGAGGTGACGGGAGATGCCACAGTCTCGGTTATTCCGCGAAATACTGTAGATACTCTTTTGCAGATACAACGTCTGGCATTATTCCTGAATTCAGCCTAGCGACAGAGACGATCTCATCCAATCAAATGCATCTGTTAGGGTTCAGAAGTTTGATTGCCAGAGATAAGAAAGCAGATCTCAGGGTTAGAGTCGTTGTGACATATCGCCATTTTCAAATAAGAGACGTAATGTCTAGCGAGCACAGCGACAAGGAACACCAGTTTGATATCTGGCATTTAGCCAAAGCTGTGAAAAGGGATATCCAGTATTAAACCATAGAAATTTTCAGCAAAATTCAAGCCCTGGATACCATCAAACTGCAGTCACCTTTGGTGGTGTTCACGGACCTGTAATGGGAATGCAGACCAATTAGAAGAGTTGTGGATGAGTCTACTACAGCAAATTTCCAACAGGCACAGCGTTCCTGGCAAAATTGTTATAAAATGTGCCCATTGCGCATTAAGCGGCAGCAAAATTATTGACAGACAGGACATTACTGAATGACATCCATACAACCAGCTTATTTTGCCATACCTGTTCCTTAGAGACATACAACTCCATCACGCTAAAGCGCTACCCTAAGCGACAAAACTTTGACTATTTATGTATGGTAGCGCCAACCCAATTGACAGTAATTGACAATTTAAACATGGGCGTAATCAAAAGAGTAACAGCCAATGGAGAGCTTATTTTTTCCACCCCTTGCTCAAAGACTACTGGTCGCTGGACTGCACGAAAGTTATAGGAGAGAAAGACTTACGACTTTAAGACGGACATTGTTTCCCTCGCAGCGACAAACCACAAAAGAACGACACACTATTCACAAAACAATGGCACTGTACCTTCCCCGCAATATTGCAAAGGTTAAAGCACCCTTAAAAGATGACATCGTTTGAGAACATGTGACACGATTTAATTTAGCTCAAAATAATACAATATTATTATCAATATATATTTATTATTATTTTTTTGCAGAATATAATAATTTTATTTTTAGTAATTAAATAATCATTTAAAACAATAAAGTTTTATACATACAAAACATAAGTTATATTATTTAGTCAGAATCGGAGTCGGATAAGTCGCTGGTACAAATAAGAAAACTTTTATACTCTTCATTGATGGTGGAAACTCAGTTCGAATTCTGTACCAGAAGCTGGTAATGGAATCCTGTTCCTTTTACCAAGAGGCTGTCCTATTCGTACCCAACAAACAAACTTTCTGTAAGCCATCAGTCTGTTCTGTCTGTAATAGACATCAAAAATATATATCTGATAATGATGCATAACAATGATGATAGTGTTGAACTCCATTTAAGTGGAAATTATTCCTTAATCCCCCATCCCGATTTGTCGCAAAAAATTTTAATTTTCATTCATAATCAATATATTCAGTAGCCAATTTATTTGTGGTTTATTGCTGATTATACGTTCGTTTGATTGACTTTGAAACAACGTGTAACGGCGCATATTGTTACGTCCTAACATAGAAATTTGACAGAAAATTATTAATTGGTATTAAATGATGTGCAACACACACTGATTAATATTAAATCAATAAAGGTCTTAATTATCACATAACTGTACATATTTGTCAACACATCTGGTGCTCTTCCACGGTATCGTTTATACCTCAGGAAACTAACAAATTAAAGCGGTTGCAAGTACGACAAGACTTAGACACACCATTTGAAAGTCTTCGTTTCTTGTACTGCATTCGCAAGGTTGAAGATATTCCTCAAAAAGTTCAAATTCATAGCAGCATAAACACTCTGACATCAATGGCATGCTGACACATTTTGCACAAGAACATCTCGATGTATTGTTTTTGTGAAATTTTGATCTAGTTCTTTCTGTCCTGCATCACGAATGTTCATGCCCTTCTTCTTTCTATGTAATGTGTCTAAAGTCCTATTTCATGAAAGACTTTCACCAAAAGACGAATTATTGTCACTAGCTTTCAGAGCTTGATCTTGTCATTTGTAAACTGTGTTTATTATTGACAAACTGTGTTCTTTTATATACCATTTCAGGAAATAATTATTCACATCAGTGATAATTCCAATTGGTTCGAGAAATTTATAACATTTTTTTCCAAAATAAACAATAAAGGAACTGTCATATAACTACTGGTTTTCTTGCAGTTCGAAAACGTTTGACTCGAAGCAGGATCGACGAATGTTTCTGCCATAAATACATGCAGGATATTGTTAAATATCTTTTACTTGTTCCGGAAAATCGCTTTTTAATTATTTCTGTATATGCATGACAAAATGTATTTTGATAACTTTGGTAAACAAAAAATGATTATGCCATTGGGACTATATGATCATGTGCTCTTATTTGAAGGATATTAATGCATAATCAAATTGTTTGATTTTGGTATTTATAGTACAGCGAAACACACAACACAATATATACAAAACTGATCAACAATATATTTTGTGAATATGATAACAAGATATTACATACAGTGCAATAAGGCAGCAGTTCAAAGTGCAATTACTTTTTGTTTGAAATTTAGATAAGATCGTTAACATATTAAAGTTGAGGCCTTTTAATGAATTTAACCAAAACTCAGTTATTGCGTGATTCTCGATTAGATTCCAATGTAAGTCGATCTTTATTGTATTATAGGTATATTGTTATCTTTAATGACAAATGACAACGGCCTCTTAATTATTGGCGTATAGGGGAAACTATTAAAATTTTTTGCTCTGACTCGGGCACCCAGTTTCGTTCAGTAATGAGAGACCCCTTAAAACGAGGGAAATAATTTCAGTTAAATCATATTAAATATTCGCGGTGTCATGTCAGATAAAATTTTTCGCAAATTTAGAAACCCCGAACGGGTATTCAAGGAAACTCACAAACACCCATAAAATAGTCCAGAAATGGGCTTTGCACAATCAGCTGAAAAATAACCAATACATTTAATAAATTATATAAATAAATTTATTTATCAAATCTGTATGAAATTGCTTTTTAAATACTGCTCTAATATCAAAATTCCATTTAATAATAAATCCACAGTTGAAGTGTTGATTTCTTTGTTGTCTAAAAGTTTGTATGACAATGATGTTATCAGTTCAGCCACTACAGCTATAAGTTTGCTGTAAGTTTTACTTTATTCTTTCAGATAACAGTTAACAATTAAAACATACATGTTTCTGTCTGAATTTTACTCAAAAACATTAAACAGTTTTAAACAGTAAGTTACATGGCCTTGTAAATTTGTCAGATTTCCTTGTAGACAGAAACAAGAATTTGAGAAAAAAAGGCTAAATTACTCAATGGAAAACAGAAGCGAAATTCATTTAGTAAGGTTAAACGCTATTGCAACTAAATAAATTTTACTTTCAACAAAACCCAAAAATAAACCTGTGTGCACTTCCCCCCTTTAGCACAGCCACACATAGCACATGCATTCACCTGGGAACTCTGCGAGATAAGGTTCTATATGATATTGCTCCCAAATGTACTTTAAACCAAATCCATGATACTGTTTTAGCAAACAGCAGGCAAAGCCAGTAAAAATATGGTTTGTTTTTTTTATATCATTGTTTTTTGTCTGAAAAACAGATTCAGTAGCAACAGATAGAGTCAAGTCATAATCTAACACGCACTTTTCCCACAAACAAATTATGATTGCATTGCCATTTCTACAAGATCTATTTAAGTACAGCAATTTTCCTCAAATGCTTCGTTTTACCAACTGGAAAAACTTGTAATCAAAATATTTCTACATTTTTGCAATTATATACAAAATAGACATTCATAAAATTAAAACCTTGTCAACCAGGGGAGATAATTGTAGGCACTGAAGAATGTAAACAAACTATAAAATAAAGATTTTATTGTTACTATATGAAATTGATTCATATTTAAAGAACAAAATTAGAAGATAATAATATGAATCCTATTATACAATCATAGAGATGTCTTGCTGAGATTACAAAGATAGCTTATACATTGTTTGTGTGGGTTTGTGGAGGGTGCACATGTAGATGGAATAAGCAAGGATATGCACATATATATTAAAGTGACATATAAGTAGGTGGAGTGGCTTTCAATTGGTAACCATAGGCCTTGTACACAATAAATGCACTCGGTTACTAATTTTAAAAACATGGTTTGTTTTGCTTTCACCATTTATTTCAAATTCTTGTGTTGATGTTTACTTGTTTTTAATATATGGTTACAAAATCATAGCATATGACGTCACAGTTTGCATGATGTCATAAAGGGTACTTCAAAACTCCTGGCTGTGTGAATCTTTTTTTAAGAAACTTCTTTGCAAATATATTGCTATTAACCTATTAATAATCAGTTGAATTTTAGTAAATACAAATGTACACCCATTTTTCTACCATAATTATATGATTTATATATTGAGTACTGTTTAAGAATGTTTGATTGTGCAATTAATACAAAAATTAGAAAGTAAAAGTGCTCATTTTTCTTCTTAAAAAGGTAAAATGTTTATTACTTTGGAATTCAGTATTGATATTATTTAAAGATATAGCCTTCCTATGGTTTATTATGACATATATATAGGTTGCGAAAGCTAGAAACTTATCATCCAGCTATGATATAATGAGGCATGAAAGTTGTTGATTTTTTCAAATCGTGTGGAGTTGACCAATTGGAAATGTTAAAGTTTGTTCATAAAAAAGGCTGAAACGGTTTTATTTTATTTCGGAATGAGATGAAATATAGGGAACAAAAAGTAAATACAGTAAAAGTTGTGAAAATTTAAAATTGCGTTTTCAATTTGACAACTGCTCTGTAAATGACCTTTGACTGAGGGAGAGGAAATTAGTTCTTATTTTGATATTTGGCTGCGCCGAGCTGTAGCATACTACTTTCTTGGACGTCACCAAAGCCTTTGAAACTGTCAGACATGTTGAAGATCATGTCCAACTTGTTGGGTTGCCCCCAATTAAATTATACTGATAGTACGTCAGTTTCAGGATAGTATAATGGCTAGAATTTTTAATGAGAGCGGCCTAAAGTAGGGGTCTTTACTTACGCCGACACTTTTTGAGCAAGATGTGTTTCTGCTATGTTACATGTATTCTATAAGACGCGTTAATGAGCATTCCTGTTGGAATCGGTATATGTAAAAAAAACTGTTTTATTTGCGAAGAATTCAAGCTGTCACCATAGTCAAGGAGACTGCTATAGAATTTTTATTTTGTTGATGACTGGTCAGAACACAGCATGCAAGCAAGCATGGACAGAATTACGGTTGCATGGGATAACTGCGACCTAAACATCAGCACGAAAACAATCGAATAGCGAAAATTCTAAATGAAGGGACACAAGCTGAAAGCTATGGATCAGTTCAGTTATCTGGGTAGTACACTATCTCACTTATTATACATCGACATCGAAGTGCACATTAGATTAACGAAAGCGAATACCGAGTCGTTACAGCCCACATCCTATGTTTATTGCGTCCGTATATGCATCACTCATAAAGAGACGTTTACCGTGAAAACATTCTGCACATATTGACCAAGACGTGATATTTGCCCGAGCTTCCTTTGAAAACGTTGAACGTGATTCTCAAAGTAGATGCCAACATTCTGAATGTCATGCCATCAGTGGTGGAAACATCAAAGGTCGTAAGCCACCTGTCCTGCGATAAGGAACCTGTATTAGATGCAATTCCAGGTGAAGTCAACAAGGTTGGTGGCCCAGTACATGTAGAAAAATTCACCAAGTTAATACAATTTATCCTAAATCAAGAATCAATTCTTAAGGAGCTCCTGGACGCTTCAATAGTATATCTCTATAAGATGACATGAAATCGACAAGTGTGTGAAAACCTCAGAGGAATTGTATCACTATTTTTCACGTGTGTAACTACATATATTATCTGATCATATTTTTTGTTCATATAAAGAACAAAACCATGCATAAATTTATTGCATCGATATGTTCGCAAGTTATTTTCTATCATCGTTCGCAATCCGTGTAGCCTTCGAATCCATGTGGATAACGCAACCCACATTGAATCAGAAAATGTTGAAGGATATCACACATGTTGTGAATAATTTGAAGCATAGGGTTTACATAAAATATATATACGGTTTTTGCATTTATGGAAATGTGCATTAGTTCTGACGTTATAGCCCAGTATGAATACATTTCCTACTTTATTGAGTGCAACTGAGACATGTACCAGTTAATTGTATTGATCTGAACTAGTATTTGTAAGTTAAGAGAAAAAGTACTTTCTTTTCCGGAGCCAGGTTTGAGGTCTTTAAAATGTAATAATAGAAATAGTATCAACAAACTGTAATGTAGAATAAATCAGGATTTGAACAGTATCGGTTTCCTAAGACATTTTGACATGTTTCATTTTGTAATTGTTAATATTGTATTTTAACTTATTTGGATTTTAGTTTTTTATTAATAGCCAAGAATATACCGTAAAAGTGGTTTTTTCGCGGTGATTTAATTTCGCTATATTCGGGGACAAAGTTGGAACGCGAAAAAAACGCGCGAAATATTAAGGCAAATGATAGAGTTATTCATTTTGATTACGGACCGCGAAAATTACACTACGCCAAAATAAACTCACATAGGTTTTTAACAAAAACGCTAAATTTTCCACACGCGAAAAAACCCCTTATATGGTACTTCCATCTGTCAGTTCTGTGACAAATAGATCATTATTTTAAGATATGTATATTTGATTCACACCTACTACATGAAATGTATACATCAAAGTTCTTGGCATTTTCTCGAAATACCCTATATGCAATATACATGGGGCATTGTAACATCAAAGAATGGCCGTTACAAACACAAACATTTGTTTAATCGACTAAATAATGGCTGAAATAAATTAAACACATTTTCATATATTATACATAAGCAACTACATAATTTGTAACACTATTTCAAACAACCTATAATAATAGTGTTCCGCGTTGTAAAATGTGTATAGATAATAGTTATCCAATTTCATGGACAAAAGTACAACTTACTTAAAAGCATTGTATTGAAATATTCTCGTGTTCAGCATAGCTTTGTAATGAGGATAAAGGCCACTTGTAGCACTTGCTTAAATATAAATCATGTTAATTAGTTTTTGAAGTTGGAATCCGGCGTTCCAAAACCGTTGGCAAGAAAACTGGCAATTTTTGTTAATCAGGGTTGAGGTCGAACACACTCCAGTATTAAAGGTCTAAAACGTTAACTCAGTGCTGACAGGTACGTGATCGATAGTCGATAAATAACTGGCTTACTAAATTCGACCAAAAATGTCCTTCGTTCTGTTTTTTAATACATTACGTGAATTATGCTTAATTTGAGAAAAGTCATTTTGACCTATTAATTGGGTATTAATTTACGAAGTTTTTGTACTTTGTACTTCAGTTAAGAAAGAAAGAGCTTGCGTTTGTTCAGTTTTACCTTGATGTTTTAGTTTTGTCTTAAATTATATGTAGAAAACTACCTTTGTCGGATTAACTTCGGTAAGCAAATAGTTTTAACAAAATAATACATCCACGAAATGATTTAAGAAATAAAAGAAAGACCGACAGCCAGATGCAGTAAATCCGGACCACAAGAACATACTTTGTATAAAGAAAATGACAATTTAAGAATTCGTTTTAATAATTCTTGCAAGTCTTCATTTCATGGTCATGGTTGATTTTCACACTTACTATATCATTTGAATAATCTACAACATTGCATTCGTTAGACTGCACAGAGTTGTCTAATATGAAAATTTCGTATATATTTTGAAATCGAATAAACAATTTATGAGCCATAATGCGAACAAAATCGAACTTATGTTCTGCCTCCTTCCAGTATACAATTAAGTACTTTTGTGTACAAATTCAAATTTTAACAGTATTTACACCGAATTGTGAAAAACGCATTATTTTAATAGTATCTTTATTCCTGTTGTTATTGTTTATTTATTTCTTTCTTTTTGTTGTTATTGTTTATTTATTTCTTTCTTTTAATAATTTTTAACCCCACATTCAATAATTTGTCATCTATATCGTGTCTTCCAGTTTTGTCTCGCCTGCGACGATAGTCGCTGGAGGAGAGACATATGTATGGGAATCGGCAGCGGCGTAAACACTTGGAAATCTTGCTTAATTTCTTTGTAAGCCCAAGCCTTAGGTCCATAACATTTGGTCCAGTGGTACCTTATGATGAATACTTGCTAGTCAGTCAGCTGTCACCTGACCTTGACCTCAATCTCACGGTCCAGAGACTACGTTTAAGTTTTCGGGTTATGGCAGTTTCTTTGTAACCACGCATGGTAGGATGACAATATTTGGTATGTAGGTTGCTGATGAATAGTACATAACTGTCTGGTAGGTATCACCTTACCTTGACCTCAATTTCACGGTCCAGTGACTACGTTAAAGTTTTTGTAATATGGCAGTTCCTCTGTAACTATGCATGGTGGGGTGACAATTTTGGTATACAGGTTGCTGATGAAGAGTATCTGTCGGGCAGGTGTCACCTAACCTAAACCTCAATTTAAAGGTCCAGCGAATATTTTAAAGTTTTTAGATTAGGGCACTTCCTCCGTAACCATGCATGGTACGATGACAGTATTTGGTCTATAGATTGCTAATGATTAGTACATGAGTGTCTCGTAGGTTTCAACTGACTATGACCTCAATGTTATGGTCCAGTGACTAAGTTATTTTTTTGGATTAGGTCCGTTGTTCTGTAACCATGGGTTGCATATTTTAAATGATAACAATTTAATGCTATTTACGTAATGCTTATGCCGTAAGTTTTGTTCGTTACTGATGCGGAATGCAGGCGAGACATTTTTCTGTGTCCACACTTGTTTTTCTAGTAGGAAGTCGGATTGCCTGTTTTTTTATATAATGTTCTTCGTCTCGTCTCACATAACACCGAATTTGATTATAGAATCATATAGCAATGCATATAACACACAAAAACCTGCACTCTAATTTAACACTTTAGACAAAATATGTTTATTTTTGTTATAAAATGCAATATCATAAGGCACAGTGAAAACACTTTAGCCATAGGTAATAAGACAGGTTCCTCGTGCCTCTAGTTATCGTCTAGATATCGTCACCTTAGCAGAACACGTAACGTTAGTAGCTACCAGTATACCTAGACGACAAAAAGGTGCGGAAATATCTACAGTAGGTATAAAGAACGGAGTGAGAAGGCTCTTGTTTTTCATTGTCTTTTTCCGATTTTTTTTGTTGGGCGGGGGGGGGGAATGATGTCCTGACAAAGTACAATACAATAGCAATGAGGATCAAATTACCAAATTTGTTCTCAAATTTTAATTTTGTGAATAAATTATACCTACCTGACAAATATACATATGGATTTCTTAACTCCGGTTATTAGCTCGCTCCGGAAGTCAAAAACATCGTGATGACGTGACTTCCGCCCAGTCCTCCATGCTTTTAGTTTCATATGGCGCCGAGAGACACCATATTGAACTGCATCATGAAGGGGAAGGCTGGGTGGGTTGTTATATTTGTCAGGTAGGTATAATTTATTCACAAAATTAAAATTTGAGAACAAATTTGGTAATTTTATTTCATAAATTAACCGACCTACCTGACAAATATACATATGGATTTACCTTGATTTGGTAGCAAACCTTCTGCTGTGGAATCATGATATCAGGAAATACGAAGTCTTCAGCGTTTCCCAATCTTTTTTAAAAACCATGAATAAAATCCCACACAAGTAAATGACTATACTTGTCCATTTACTGCATAAATGTCATTAATTAAAAACCCACACAAGTAAGTAGACTATCCTTGTCCATTTACTGCATAAATGTCAATAACCAACAAAAAAATAGTTTGGAAAGACTATATACACCAAATCCAGCTCGCCAGGAAGAATCTCAAGCTGAAAAATATATAAATATTATATATTTAAAAAATCAACATTTACATCTTTCAAATAAAATTTTGTAAATGTAGTTGCAGTACTCCAATCAGCACTTTCTAAAACATTTTTCAAAGCTGCTCCTTTGAAAATGGCCCAAGAGGGTCCTATTGACCTTGTTGAATGTCCTTTGACCTTTTTTTATCTTTTTGTTTGTCATTTTGTAAGCCTTTTTTATAAGTTGAACTATCCACCTTGAAATGGTTTGTGATGTAACTGGTTTATGTGGTTTATTTAAACCTAAAAACAACTTGGTTTCATCTGACCCACTGTTTTTTCTGAACTCATCTGTTCTTTTTAAATACAAATAAACTGCCCTCTTTGGATCTAATAATTTATTTTTCGGAAAATATGGTACAAATATGTTAGAACCTTCGTGAGAATGTCTATCTTGTTTGGAAAGACCATGTCTTAAAAACGTAAGTCCTTTTTTCTGAATATTGATGGAACCTTCCCCTATTCTTAAAGACTGAATATCTCCGACTCTTCTAAATGTTGTTATTGCAATAAGAAAAACAACTTTGTAAGTTAAGTATTTTAACCTAGCCACTTGTAGTGGTTCAAAAGGAGGTTGTTTTAAAACCTCTAAAACAAGAGGAAGATCCCATTCCGGTAAAAGTTTACGTTCAGGAGGTCTAGAATTGAAAACTCCCCTTAACAATCTAATAATGTAAGGATGCTGTCCCACAGGTACTTTGTCAACAGGAGCTAAGACTGTAGAGAGCATAGACCGATACCCTGCAATTGTTCTGTAACTTAAACCTTTGTAAAATAGACTTGTTAAAAAATTTGCACAATTGTCTAGAGCTGCATTATACGGATCAACTTCCCGTTCACGACACCAGCTACTGAATCGTCTAAATTTGCATCTATAATCCTTCTGTGTTCCAAGTCTCCATGACTTTGCCAACAGTTTTCGAGTGTTTTTTGAAAAACCTTTTGCTTTAAACTGTTGGTCGATAGACGCACGCCATGCAGTCATTTGAAACACCTCTGGATTTGGATGACAAATTTTGTTTTTGCCTTGACTGAGTAGATTTTTTAGATGTGGTAACCTGATCGGATGTGCTACTAACATTTGCAGTATTTGTGGGTACCAAGTCTGTCTCGGCCAAAGTGGAGCTATTAGAATTAACTCGCAATGAAACTTTTCCATGTGACAAAGTACCTTTGGAAGTAGACACAGAGGAGGAAAAGCATAAGCAAACATCCCTTCCCACTGGATCGATAGAGCATCCAGAGCATACGCCTCTGGATCCTTGATCCACGTGCAGTAAGTTAATGCTTTGCGATTCTGTTTGGAAGCGAATAGATCTATTAAAGGTGTTCCCCAAAGATGGAATATTTGGTTCAAAACTGTTTGATTTAGAGACCATTCTGTTGCCTATATCTGAAAACGGCTCAACTGATCTGCCAAACCATTGTCTACCCCTGCTATGTGAGCCGCCACTAAGCCTATATTGTTTTCTAGGGCTAAGTGCCAAAGCTTCCAGGCTAACTGACATAGCTGAGGTGACTTGGTTCCCCCTTGTTTGTTTATATACTGTACTACTGTTGTGTTGTCTGATCGAATCAACACAGTTGTGTTTCTCAGTTGTTTCAGAAAATGTTTGAATGTTCGAATTACAGCCTCTAATTCTAGATTGTTTATGTGTAACATTTTCATCTTGTCTGGCCATAATCCCTGAATTGTCCAATTGTTCATGTGACCTCCCCAACCTGTTAAAGATGCATCGGTTGTAATGGTCAAATCTGTTTGATTCGGTACTATTGACCTTCCTCCTAGGGTATTTTGTGGGGACAACCACCAACTGAGATGAATCTTTAGATCTGAAGTTTTTTGAATTTTGAAATCTAAACTCATTTTGGAAGGGCTCCATTGTTGGAGCAAGTGTAATTGAATTGGTCTCATGAACAAGCGGCCGTTTGGGATTATTTCCAGGCATGATGCCATTATCCCCAACACAACTAAGTACTGTCGTGCTGAATCTTGGCCTTTTAATAGCTTGTAAATTTCTAATTTTAATTTGTTCAATCTCTCTTCTGTAGGAAAAACCTTTCCTAAATCTAATCTGAATCTTCCGCCTATGTAAACTATTTCTTGGGAAGATTCTAAATGTGACTTTTGTGTGTTTACAATGAGACCTAGTCTTTGTGACCTTCTATCTGGCGATAATGGTCTTTGTGACCGATTTTCAAGCAATTCATGAGAATTAGCTCCTGAATTCCTTTGTGGTAATTCTGATAATGTTGACACCATTTTAGTGAAGAAATTGTCAAATTTATTGTTAATGCTTCTATCGAAATCTACAAATTTCTCATTCCACTTCTCGTCGAGCATTTCATACTTAGATTTTTTCTTTTTACTACTCGACGAAGATTTACTAGGTAAACTAACTGACCTTCTCGTCGTTCTAGCGTTATCCACCTCATTATCTTCAATTTGCGATGTCGGCGACAGTTCGCCGTCGCTTACTACATCTGTCCCTTTGGGTTCAGACATCAAAGAGCTGAGCTGCGCTGAAGACAACCGAAGTCTCCGGCGCCAGAGAAGAAACTAAAAGCATGGAGGACTGGGCGGAAGTCACGTCATCACGATGTTTTTGACTTCCGGAGCGAGCTAATAACCGGAGTTGAGAAATCCATATGTATATTTGTCAGGTAGGTCGGTTAATTTATGAAATAAAATTTATGGGCATCATTTTTATCAATTTTTAGGGTTAGATTTTACTCAATGAAAAATAAACGTACAAGCTAAATTATGTTTGTCAATATTTATTTCAAGTTTTTATTTGTTCTTTCTACCTAATTGCAGTTTAGTCAGAGAAAAATACCATCATAAATTTAAATTAACTTTGTTGTATCCGAAGTTTGCCTTGTTATGCACCCGCTATAACCAAACATACATGTAAATTAACCATTAATATATAAAACGTACATTTTTGTAAGAGGCACACATTTGATAAATATGCATGCCTTAACAAGGCTCAACACTAATACTATTAAACCCTAGCACTTAAGCAAATCATGAAACTTATTACTCGTATCCTAACCAAACTAAATTCATAAGTTATAATTTTAATTGAAGAACATATACCTCTTATCCAAGCCTAACTCTCACGCTAGAGTTATCCCAAAACTATGATTTTAAATGATCTATGTTAAAATCGACTCCTCCAAGGGTAACCGCTGACTTCTGTTCACCCTGCCAATCGGAGGTATGCGATTTAAATCTACAATACCAAGATTTCTGTTAAAAAGTCTTTGCAAAATAATGCCTAAAACTGATTGATCAAGTCTGTGACACCTGTGTAGTGAATCAATCTTTGGTTTACATTTTAGCAAAGATTTGGGATTTTGATGAGACATACAGTTTTCTGTCAGTGCACAGGCAAGCCACGGCTGTACGATATATCTCCAGGTAAACGCCGTTTTCCATATTGTAATTAAACCAGCCCCAATTTCACCTAAAGAAAACAGACATGGAGATTCGTTTAGATACAGAAACGTTTCTTTTTTAGTATAGTAAAATGTCGAAAATTCATTGGGACGTTTAGAACCTAAGATACCTACTTCGTTGGCCGCCTTGAAGAAATTATATGTTGCATTTTTACTTCCAAAAAAATTCAAAGAAGCATCTGCCCACATTACAAAATTGAATTCTGCTAGCATCGTGTATATTATAATTGGCTTCCATGCATAATTAAACAGGCTTGACACAAATGGTGGATACATATGAACAGGAAAAGCTCGAACTTCACAATTACAAAATTTGGTAACAAACGCAAGCTCTTTTTTACTTAACCCAAGATCAAAGTAAACAAACTTCATTTCCTTATAAAGTTGAAGGAATTTCTCTTTTACACTTCTGATCATAGCAAGAGACGTTGAAAAATGATTAGATGAACATGCCGTGACGATAACGGGATATTGTTAACTTCTGTTACCCATCACAACAGAACCTTGAAAAGTATTATAGACATTAATATAACGTGTTTTCATCTGGGAGATTACAGGGTAGTTTAATACTATTCTCATGTTCTCCTCCATTTTGCTGCAGAATGTATCTTTGCAGAAATGTTTGTTTAAATTATATGGCGTGAAGTTAAGTTTATTTATCAGCCTTTCATAATATGTTACCCATATGGCTTCTCCTTGGTCATGTACGTCAAACAACGTTTGATGGTGGTCGAAAATAGGAAACAACACTTTGTTTTGTTGATTGATGTTAGTTTGGTCGATGTAACCAATTTTAATTCCAATGATAACGCACACACACACTGTAATAATTCCTAAGAATTTCTTCATTGTCAAAACTGATACAAGTAGTTTCTGTCAACTGAATATACCTCTGATGCGAGTATCTATAATTGCAAATAAGTAAACTTAATAAAGTGAACTCGTTAAAACATTTTTATGCAAACATTAAACAAACTAAAGTTCTAGTTGACACTCAAAATATCAACGAGATTAAGTTCTGGCTATCAGTTCAAATCGGTGTCTATAGTTATAACAAAAAGGTTGATATACAACTCAAGTTCCTATGACTATTTAGAAAACAGGTTGTACATACTATTATGTACATGAAAAATATTCTCAATTGAAATTGCTTACATCTCGTAATAATTTTAAATTATTACCTATGTCCATATATGTTCCATTCAAAATAAATAATTTTATATAAGTTCATATTTGCTGGAAAATTACAAATGAACGAAATAAAAGAAGAGGGGAAAAACAAAACCAAATTAATTAATCACTCCAACAAAAGAATAAATCACCAAACATGACATTACAAAACAGAAAGAAAAAACGTCGGCACAAAAATCTGGCTTATTCAATAAAAGTTCTTGAACAATATTGGTAATGTGCATGAACATTCCTATACAATATCTAATGATAGAAAAGAAAGTTTCTTCCGGCTTTGACAATATTTAAAATATAGTTTTGACTGGATACTAAAAAAACAAAGTTTTACCAGAAAAAATACACAAAAATGAAAGAAGTGCGTAAATTATATCAAATAAAACGAAGACATTAACAATAAGCGTCTAAAAGACAACCACCCTTCCTTTAGGAAAAAAGACAGAAATAGAAAAAGAAATATACATACAACATTAAACACTGAGGATAACAAGGGTGTTCGGGAGAGATAGCGCCGTATTACTAAGTACCGTTAACATCCAGTGAACGGATATATGTAAACTAATAAAACCTTAAGGTTGACCATAAACAATTCAAGATAGTAAACAAAAATTACACTTGATGTATGTAATGTAAGAAGGACGTTTTGTGTGGAAAGTATGAAGCACTGGATCAATACAGCTTGTAATAAATCAATTACTCATAACGGACCTAACTAAAATGGAATCCATCGCGAATTATAAACGAGGACACATGTTTAATAACAAGTATTTCTCGTTAACTTAAACGGAAACATGTTATAAAAAAGTCCAAAGAATCAAATAATTGAAGCTTACATTACCTTTTTCTATATCTGAAGAAAAGTAAGACAACATCTGCTGTTGACATTCTTTTATATTATCCCATAACATATTTATTAATTTTATTTTATGTTTATGTTGCACGCTAATATGTATGTATACTAGTTTTATAAAAGATTATTATGTTATGTGTCCGAATGTAATGTTCATAATCAGTAATGTTAGTTCTACCTTTTAAATGTCTTTTAAAAATAATGTGTGACATCCAATAACATAAGCAATATAATGTAGATATACGCATACAAACAAGCACAACAAAGAGAGGCAACAAATGTTCTTTTTAAAATAGGAAAGTCAAAATGATATGGCACAAAAGTAAGAATAGGAAAGCACGCGCTCTAAAAAGCTTGCTAATTAAAACTTCAAAGTAAATCTCATCATTAGATACTATGAACTAGGTGGGTGTACAAGATACACATGTGGAATGACGTTAACACGGTAAATGGTAAAAAGAATTAAAACACATTAAAATAATGTCGTAAGATGGTCATAAAGTCAAGTAATACCAAATGATCAGTATATCTGTGAATAATTGGGAACTATATTGAAAATTGCAGTTAGACTGTTTTTGCTGTATGCGGCTTTCAAAAGTTCAACCATTATATTACTCAACTTGTTTTTGTCTAAACGCTGGTTGTCGTACCATACACAATCAACGTCAATCTTTGCAACTGTCATTTGTTCGTGGCATACATAGGTGCATTTTTATTATTAATGTCAGTAGATACCAAACTCTGCTGGTTGTTTTCACTCAGCATTAGTTCTAATGTAATATTGATGCGGTAATATTCACGCTGGTTTTCCCTTCCACGAAGACAAAAATATACACATAGCTCAAAACAAACTTTTCGCAAATTAAATCCTGTTGGAGAATTCATATAAAAATACATGATATATATATTTTTTTCAATATCCTGTGATATTTTTTAACCATAATGGTCAACAAAGCACGGGTAGTTAGTTTACACATAGATTAGAACATTTTATTTGACATTTAAGCTCAACATCATTGATAATGTCATTCGATTAAACAGCTGCTATATGACGGCAAATACCTGTTAAGATTTCTGACAAAAGAGAAGTGCGGTTGTAAAGTTCGTTATTCTGCATAAAAATTTCTCAATCGGATAACCAATTAAGCCTTTGTCAAATTTTCGAAATGTTCCTTTAAACTTTTTAATTTTTTTATTAAGTCTTAAAAGTGTTGAAAGAGGGCATTTTTTGGTTATGGAGTAGAAGATACGAGCATACCTGGGGGCAACTAACAGAATTTACCTGATGACGCACGAAGCTAGTCTCCAGGCCACGATGTCAGCAAACCAGTGTCAGACAGACTTAGCAGTCTGATTCAACAACAGTTGGAGAATTAATATAAAAAAGACATGAAATAAATAGTTTTTCAATATCCTGTGTTATTATTTAACCATATCGGTCAACAACCCCTTCACCTTCACGGGTAGTTAGTTTACACATAGATTTTAACATTTCATTTGACATTTAAGCTCAACACCATTGATGATGTCATTCAATTAAACAGCTGCTATATGACGGCAAATAATGGTTAAGATTTCTGACAAAAGAGAAGTGCGGTTGTAAAGTTCGGTATTCTGCATAAAAATGTCTCAATCGAAAAATGTTCATGTAAACTTTTTTTAAAATTAACTCTTAAAAGTGTTGAAAGACGGCATCTTTTTGGTTGTGGAGTAGAAAATTGATTGGCCTTCACTACTAATCAACCAACCATAAGATATATTAGAAAAGGTCGAAACACCTGAAGACGGTTGGAATTTACCTGATGACGCACGAAGTTAGTATCTAGGCCACGAGTCAGACAGACCTAGCAGTCTGATTCAACAATAGCAGATTGTTTTGTAAGTTCACATGCACATACATGTACATAAGGTATATACTTAATAGACACTACTTACAGCACGTTCTAATTTCAAGTGAGTACTTACATGTATGTCAATACATGTTCCATTTTACACAAATAATTTTATAATTGTTCATATTTTCAGGACAATTACAAATGAATGAAGTAAAAGAAGACAGGAAAAACAAAACACAATTTAATTAATCACTCCAAATACACAACAATAAATCACTTAAAATGACAATTTGAAATAAAAGAAAAAAACGTCGACAAGAACATCTGGCTTATTCAATGAATTTCTTGAACAATGTTGTTAATAATGATCGTCTAAATGTCTATACAAATATCTACTTATGTAAAAGAAAGTTGCTTCCGGCTTTGACAAAATATGTAGTTTTGATTGGATATTTACCAGATAAAATACCAAAAACGTTTGAAAGAAATGCGTAAATTATATCAAATAAAACAATGCAATTAAGTTTAGAAAAAGAAAAGATGAACGATACAAACCACATTTAACACTGAGGCTAACGAGGGTGTTCGGGTGAGATACAGCCTTACATATAAGTAAAATTGTTAATATAAAATGAACAGATTTGAAAACTAATAAATACTAAAAGGTGACCATACACAATACAAGATAGTTGAACAAAAATTACACTTGGTGTATGTATTGAAAGAAAGACGTTTTTTGTGGCAATTATAAAACAATGGATGCACACAGCGTGTAAGCAACCAATTTTGTATGGCAAATAATCAAAACAGATCTAAATAAAATGGAATACATCGCATTTCGAAACAGTGTCACGTATTTAAAACCAAGTATTTCTCGCCAAACGGAAACATGTTACACGATAATTTATCGGATACCAGCAGATCACTTATTAATTTGACATAGACATGATAACATGGTTATTAACAAAATAGTTGTCTTATTGATAGCCGGTTATTTTGCATGAATAAAAACAAAGTGCGACTTAACTTATCAATTTAAGCTTTATAAATGTGAACATAAAACACCGTTTTTACATGTTTTAACAATGAATTAACTCTTATTTGTGTCTTTAGGAGGATGTAATAGCAAATGTTTTATAAAATATATGACATTACCTTGTGTTTTACCAGAATAAAAAGTTAACTATATGGTGATTCTTTTCTGTATCTGAAGAAATGTTAGACAACATCTGCTGTTGACGTCTATTGATATTATCCCATTACATATTTATTAATTTAATTTTATGTTTATGTTGCACGCTAATAAATATGTATAATAGTTTTATGAAAGATTATTATGTAATGTTTCTGAAATTGATGTTTGTAATCTGTTACAGTAGTAATGTAAGTTCTACCTTAAATATCTTTTTAAAGTAACATGAAAGTCACATCTAATAACAAATGTGATATAATGTAAATACACACTTACAAACAAAACAGAGGGAGACAACCAAAGTTTTTTCCTAAATAGTTATGTCAAGATGTTATATGATACAAAAGCAGGAAAGGGAAAGCACGCGCTCTAAAAAGCTTGCTAAAGAACACAACAATTTAAATCTCATTATAGGATAATATGAACTAGGTCGGTGTACAAGAGACATATGTGGAATTACGTTAACACGGTAAATGTTCAAGGGAACTATAACATAATATAACATAATTCGTAAATAATATGTCATACTATTAAGTTATAACCCATGACCAATATATCTAAGAATTATACAGTACTATGTTGAACAATGAAGTTAAACTGTCATAGGTTTTACTAAAAATTACGTAACGGTGCCTTCATAAACAACACAAGATAACTAAGCTATAAATTATATAAATATCCATAGTGGATATAAGGTAAGCAACACATCTTCGTGCTAACTAGACGGCTGCAACCGGCTTGTAAAATAGTAAGTCAGTTCTCTCTACGGCAAGTTTGGAAATACAATCCACGATGACTTTGTAAAAGAGACAAATTTTAAAAATAGGTAGTTCTTGTTAATTTCGTCAAACGGAAGAACATTTTCTAAAAACGAGTACAAGCATATAACTAGTTAAATTCAGTGAGCAAGTTAATTTTTTTATAGGAATCATGGTTTACATTTTATTATAGATTTTAGACATTTTTATTCAAATTTTAGAAGGTAGCATGGATATTTGCAAAC
Source organism: Limnoperna fortunei (assembly GCA_944474755.1). NCBI lineage: Eukaryota > Metazoa > Mollusca > Bivalvia > Mytilida > Modiolidae > Limnoperna > Limnoperna fortunei. The sequence continues at coordinate 48,194,414 of OX104120.1, forward strand.
TATTTAAAAAACTTATTGTAACTTTATATCAATGAACAGCTTTCAAAACTTTCCTGGAACTGAGAAAGGTTTCCAGGTTTTAATACACAGCGTTGTTAAACAGGTTTTAAGGTAGGATAGAGGAAACCTTCCCGTTTGATATTGCTAAGCTATAATACGGAAGACGTGCGGTTTCCATAGTTACAAAAGTTTTTGCATAAAAGACGCATTTGTAGTTACTGACAAATAATACGCGAATCGTAGCCGCTAAATTTCTAAATGGTCGTCCTACTAAATTATACATAATTTTATTAATCTGAATTTATCTCCCATTGATCAATCTCATTTTCGGTGTGTCATAGTTAACTAACAGGTGTGGCCTGAAAAGTTGTACATGAGCCCTACTTTATGTTCAGACAAAAACTGGGGATCTTTAGGGTCTTGAAATGTCGTTAGCAAAATTTGACATTTTATGTTTTCTTACGATTCAACTAACCGTTGAATGGTGGTAAACCACATGACGAGCAATTTTTCTTAAAAAATTCCTGCATCTCTGAACCACAAAAATGTTGATAAATTTTCCATGTCGAGAACAACTTTGAGTGTGTTGGAAGATTAATGAAACAAACGCGTAATTCTGGTTGCCCTATTAATTGGGAAGTGTTATGTTCATTTTAGCATGATGAAATAGAACAAGATCACTGATTGTTTTGTCACGTATATCAAAAGAACTACGACGATTATTCAATTAAAAATTCTATACCGAGGTAACATACATTCGTAATGTCTTTGCCAAAATGTGATCATGTTTTTTATTAAGATAAAGCATGCGACACAACATGGTATTTTTAGACATCCTTTTAAAATGGGGTTGAAAGGTAACTCACCTACCTTTATTTCAATGTTTTTTATCCAACAGAGAACTTAAAGATCAAAGTTTGGGAAAATACCACTTTATCGGTTCCGTTTGCATACGAAATGGGGGTAATATTATCTCTGGCCTTATTTAACATTAAAATGTATAGTCTTGCTCCAGTAATTCATTAATAATATTGGGAAATCCATCTCTAAAATACGATGGGACATTTTTGTTGAGTCATGGGTATTATTTCTACATTTTGACAATTGGACAGGTGTCTGTTTACAGGAAAGCATTGCTTACTCCTAAAGGGCACCTGAGTGCGCCAAGTTTTTATTGGGTTTGGGTTACTGACTTTCTGTACTTTTGTGTTTTTGGTCGGCTCTTGTTATTCCTCGGTTGGTTTACTAGTTTATTCCTAACTATTCTTATTATTCACATCACTTGTGAGTATAATGAAAAACCACCGACACTTTTTTCTTATAAAAATACACACACCTCTTCTTTCCTATTACAACTGTAACAAAGAATGTTATGTTAAAGACTGTTATGGTACTAATTGGTTGTGGCCTCAGAATTTCATAAGAATATTTGCATAAAATCATTATAAAATGATTACATTCCTGTCGCTTTGTTATAGATTGTGATGTGTTTACGTTTGAAAACTTCAGAAAAAAGTTGTAGAATATTATACAACTGGTAACGAGAAAACTTAATCTACAAAATTATAAAACATTTGCAAATACTATACCATACCGTACACAATTCTAGAATATTTTTTAATCAACAAACTTTTAGACCGTATTAGTTTAGGATACAGATAAATGACAAGCATCCATTTGAAGATGCTGGATCTTCAAACTTTAGTAGTGTTCAACGTATTATATATTAGTTGCCTGACTAATTTTAACTTGGTTTATTCGGCTACTGATTTTGAACATGACTTTTAGCAATTTGGTTGTTAACTGGTACAGTCAGCTAACTACAGCCTTACTCTGAACTCCATTCAACCATTAATAGTAATAAAGCTAAAAGATAAAAATCAAATCAAATTAATTTTATTGCAAGTAAAGTCAAAGCAATACTGTTTATAATATAACAGTACAATTATTACATTTCACATACAGAATATTATTCGATAGTTTTAACACATGCTGACCTCATCTTCGTAGTTCTGTTGAGTGCTATGTAACGTCATATATCAAAATGATTGGATTACATTGAATGCCGAAGATGTAGATGTTTGAGATGTTGAAGATTTCCGGAACGAGTTTATTATTTTTTTCTGTGGTTTCTAAAGATATTCCCAGAGGCTAGTTTGTACCAATAGGCTATGTGATCATTGATTACGTTTTAGCTGTTGCATAAATGGGTTTCATTACACTGGCATATGACGTAAAAGGAGGTTTTTTATTGTACTGAAGTCACGACGAGGCTCAGTGTAGATGATGTTTCAACATTTCAACAGTTTATCAAGATAAAGTTTTATTAGCTTTAAGGACTGCTGTTTTTATTGCATTCAATGTGTATACAATCCGATTTTATTTTGGTGACATTCTTTACGTCTACTGCACAGTTTGAGATCAAACGGCAACGTGTCGCCTCCATAAAGTTGGGGAAAATTTAGCAATTCAGCTTCCGTCTTCTTGGCAAATCCCGTAATTAATCCGCTATCACACTGTAAAAGTATAATTTTAACGGTTATTGTTTAATAGAGTTGCTAAAATGAAAAGAATTCACATGAGACAAGACGATTCATCGAGTTATGGTTAACGATTTCCTGGCTAGAAGACAGTAGATTATTATGAACATTTACCCGGCCTACTGAAATTCAGTACATAAACTGTAATCGTTACGGGTTGCAACATATGGCATGTTAGTGGGGTTTTTTTTGTTGGAAGACTCTACAAGCTAATGGCACGTTTTCCGGTGCCATTGGTCAACACGGGATTGTAAAAGATTAGACAAATTGCATCTTAACTTTACTCTTTTTTTTTATATACTGGGAGGTGTCTGCAGGTGCCAGAATGGTAAAGCCCTGCGTTGGGTTTGCTTTCCTGTTAGTATTCAACATCTCGAAAATCAAACCAAGGAAGTTCACATACACACTTGGCCCAGGATATACCCTGGCCTAATAATGCGGGTACGTTTAGTGTTCAAGGAAGTCAAATGGCAGAAATGTCTATGCGGGAAGAATCAGTTATTCACCCTCTTAGCGGTGTTCATCTGTACCATCTCGGTTTCATGCTTCTATTATTCATGATTCAATTGAGTACTATATTCCTCAAAATACAAATGAAGAAGAGTATGTTAGCATGAAAATATAAAGAGCTTAGTTTGATGTTTAAAGTCTGAAAAAGGCCTATTCCTGTTCAAGATATTGTACGATATAGAGTTTATCGGTTATATTCAAATACTTCAGTATCCACCGTTGCTACGAACATATCCGGCTAAAGCCGTACTCATAAATTGAACAAGTCAGGTAACAGAACTAAGTGATTCTTTGTGGCCAAAGTAATAGAAGATTTTAAACGAAAAAATTCTGGGTCGAAAGATTTCTTTGTTTCTATATTATTCACTTTGTTTAAACAACTTATTATTTCACTTCCTCAGGTTTGGAAATCTAACAATTAAGCTAGAATGTCCTGCTTTGGCATTTTGTGCAATGCTCCGGTTGGGCGAATTCACAGCAGACAGGAAATTATACTCGGGCGTTCATGATTTTAGGTTTCAGAGGTATAATGCATGTACAAAATCGAAATCGAAATCTCAGTAAGAAGAGGTTTTTGTGTTGCCGAAGGGAGCACTCTGCTGAAGGATTTCAACAGTAGAGCTAGAATGGTAGATAATGTAGTTCTAAAAGCTATTTCAGCAGTGGTTTAATGTTGCTGAGTTAAGCTCATTGCTGCGAAGTTTCAACAGTAGGGTAACATAGTGCTGAGAGGATATTTCAGCAGAAGTCATTGTATTGTATTAAGAGATAGAAATCGGTGCTAGGGAAAGCTTCATCGCTTAGCAGCATTGTCAATCGACCTAAGGTGGTTTGCAATAACTTCTGAAGTTATAGTTTAACCCACTACCATTTGTAGTCTAAATGACAGGAGTGGAATCCGGATATCAACTCTGGACCAATCCCATATTTGAATGACGTGGGGTTACACAAACAAGCAAATAAATTAAATATACCGCTTTTACATTCAAGAGAAAACATTTTCTTATATTTCATAATGTAACGCTACAAAATTAATATTTACCGAACCGTTTAAATAAAAGTAATAGCGACAAGTGAAGTGAAGTCGTGTAATGTTGTAGACCTGAAGGGCAGTCTCACTAGCATGAACAGTATTTTTAGATCGAACTGTGATAAATATAGTCTTGAGTCTAAGGATAGCCAGTACAGATATAATCGAGAGTATTGTAGATTGAATTGTGATAACAGGTTATTGACTGTCATAATTAACCTACCTTAAAATATAGTATCATCATTAAAGTATTGTAACCTTCTGCCTATGATTTATCACTTACAATGATGTGATGGATGGATATATTTGTATATAATGGTATATAAGGCCTAGGTTCTTTTCATCTAGTGACTTGTGTTTTTGGCATTCTAATAAATCTGTATGTACGTTAGTTTTTTTTATCATAAGCCGTTGGGTTACATTAATAATTAGACATTAAATAAATGCATAACAATTTATGTGTCTAGGTAAACTTCTTTTTTAAAACATATACATTCCAGATGATCCATTGAATTTAAACTGGATGAATTCGAGTCTAGCATCAATATTTCTGTTAATAACTGGGGAATGTTTAAATGGAAATAACTATTCGTAATACTGGAATTTGATATCGATCTTTTTAATATATGCTGCTGTTAACGTAACTTACAGAACATCCCATATATAAGCCATGACCTGCAAATATCAACGACGTCATAATGTCGATTTAGCCCAAATACGACAGATTTGGAAAAGTTCGTCATAAAACGAAGTGTATTAGGGCACTTGTATTTAAAACTTCCACCAATGTAATTTTAGTAATAAATTTTTTTGGAAGTCATCATTTATTTAATATTTTTCCTCAATAATGCTCTGGGTGAAATTTCAATCAGATACAATGCCGTTCTCGTATTGAACTATCATATATTACGATTTCTATGAATACTGCCTTGAATATATTTTGTACAGCAAATAAAGGAACATACTTTATGTTGCACAACTTAAAGCATTATTGTCGTTAAACAAATAAATTGACATTTTAAATTTAAGCTCAACGATACCTATTTTAAAGGGTATTCTTTAAATATAGACTGAGATGGACTAATAAAGAAATCTTAATTTAAAGTCCGTTTTTTAACATGTTACTCATTTCGTGTGTGTCATCCAACGAGACGGTATACTTGTTGTTACTGGCCTTTAAGGTAAGTACATGTAGTTCCTTGTCAATGTATTGGACTACATATACATGTACTAAGTGTATTCTGTAAAATATCTTTTTAAAAGTCGCTTTAGATAACCGTACTTAACTGTACTTCAGATTTTATTAATGTCCGCGTATGAGTTTATCAATTAAATTCACTAGATTTGATAAAGATTCTCATTACAATTTTAGAAACGTTTAATTGTATAAAGAAAAGTATATTTGGCTTGTTCTTGTGTAAAACATATATCCCATTAATTATATCCCATTAATTTGCTAATTAAACTTATGAATGATACTTTTATATATTATTTTACATAATTAAAATTATGTTTGTTTTAATTGCATAAAACACGGTTAGCTTGCATTCTTAATCTGCAGTAATTTGAAATGAAGGTTTAACCACATCATGGCAATGCCCTCACCAGGAGCATGCAACACAAACTGTTTATTTTTAATTTGTATTGTTAATGCTGAAATCATTAAAGCAGATACTAGCGGATGTGACGTAATTTCAAATATGCAGGGACCTCGGTGGCCGAGTGGTCAAGGTAGTTCGTCTACTAGTGATCACGTCGTCTGTCAACACTGAGATTGCGGGATCGATTCACACTGCATGCAGGGTATACTCGACTCCAATCTTAATTAACAAGGATTGTCAGTTTTCCTACCACAGGTCGGGGGTTTTCTTCGGGTACTCCGGCTTCCTCCGCCAATAAAAACTGGACGCCATGATATAGCTGGAAACTTGCTAAAAGTGGCGTTAAACACCATCAAACAAACTAAGAAACATCAAACATGCAACTTGAATAAATGATTAAAAATATGAATCAAACGATGAGTTTCTGGAAAATGATTTACCCTCGTTATTTCTGGACAATTCAAACCACATCATATACAAGCGTTATGACAATATCGCCATTAAATTCCAAACTTTCTTAGATTAAGTCAAGAAGTTAAGGGCTTTGATCCGTGAAGATTTAAAAAGTTTGAAAGTATAAAAATGTTTTTGTTAAAATTAGATGAGACAAACCTTTTATGCAAACCTTCTAGGGCTCACATTTGTTGTCACTTATCTGATATGTTCGATTTATTCTTAGTTTTTGTTAAGCGTGAAAATGCGAGCGCGCAAAAAAATCAAACCACAATTGTGTTGAAAATATTTTGTAACTGTCAGTCAATGAAAAATATACAATGTAAAAACTAATCCATCTTTTAATTATTTTGTTTACGACTGACTGAATCATACTCGCTAGCCAAGGATTACTATCAGATACTTTTCAAAGATTAAAGTACTGGCTAGCGAAGATGACTCTAAATTGACCTGGACAATATGTTAAAAATAGATTGTCGTTTGATTAGTTCAGTTTTTCAAAAGCAAAATATGAATTTTAGGACATGGGTATTTTAGCTCAATATGTCCTTTAATTACAATTACTGCTCATTGGATAATTTTTTATTGTGCCATATTTTACTCATTTGACAAATTAGATCAGTTGCAGGTTTAAAATTATATGATCATAATGATTTTGTCGCTTGAATAGTAGGTATTATTGACAGTTAGAGTTATTCGTTCTGAACTGAAACACTCAATTATAAGTTGTCTAGTAAAACATATCAATATTACGTTTTTCTCTCAAGTTGTGCTTTAATTCTATAGAGTGAATATTATTGACGGCTGATCTACAACGATGACTATTAGTATCCAAACGATTGACAATATATGATTTGTATATACTTAATGAAACCTCACGTAGTGATGACATACAATACGTGACATTTAGAGACTCCAAAGTCCTGTTATTAATAGTTGATCTAACATCTATCGTGCATTTTGAGAAAAAAAGTATCCATCACAATACTAAAATCTAAAACCAATGGCAAAGATATTTGTTCTATCCCCATGCGCTTCCCAGAGATTGGACAAAGATATATCTTTGCTCGCGGGTTTGAAAAGTTAGGCTTTCCGCTATTGATTTGATACTTTTTCTGACCTGAGTTTCAGATTTTCAAGCATTTAATGAATTTAAAATAATTAACATGGCATTGTAGAAATGTCAACCGAGTGGAAAAAACTAGCTTGTGAAGGAAATGCGCATCGTAGAGTTTGGAGTTAAGGAAAATCTAACAATACCGTCCGTGAAACATTAAAATTAAGAAATAAAGTCGTTAGTTCTGAAAATATGTGGAAACACTATATATATTGACATTAAAATTAGTAGGTCTCTATCAAATTACATAATAACCTTTATTAAGACTAAAATGTTTACAGTATTTTAACGATATGCTTATGTAAAATCGTTAAAGAACAGACACAACTTTATGCATATAACACACTTTTGTCTGTGGTCTTTTGAATATAAGCGTTTTAGTTATTATACTGCCCTATCTATCATAATTCATAACATTTCCTTTCAGAACCCATTCTTCACCTTTTACGTGTAAAAAAATGTGGAAATTGTCTGCAAGGTTATCTGTTGATTTCTATCTACTCGCCCTATTGACGGAAGACGATTTAAATTTACAATTTCAATATTTGTATTAAAGAGTCTCTGCAAAATAATACTTAAAACGGATTGGTCGAATCTATGACACCAGTGAGGCGAGTCCTTTCGTCTACATGGAAGCACAGCTTGTGGATCCGGAAGTGACATACAGTTTTCTGTCAAAGTACAAGCAAGCCACGGTTGTATAATATATTTCCAGGTAAATTGTGTTTTCCATATTGTAATAAAACTAGCATCGATTTGGCTTGAATTGAAAAGACATGGAGTTTCTTTTAAACACCGAAATGTTTCTTCCCTAGTATTAAAAACTGATTTAATGGAATCCGGGAGTCTTAGAGCCAAGATACCTGTTTCTTTTGCTTTTATGAAGAACGTGTCTGTTGCCCCCTTATTTCCATTAAACGTCCAAGATGCATCTGCCCATATCACAAAATTGAATTCTCTCAGCATCATGTAAATAATAATTGGCTTCCATGCATAATTAAACAGTTCTGACACAAACGGTGGATACAGATGAAAAGGAAATGGTCGCACTTCGCAATTACAAAATGCTTTTACAATCGAAAGTTCATCTTCACTTAACCCAAGGTCAAAGTACACAAACCTAATTTCCTCATAAAGTGGAAGCAGGTTTTCTTTGACACTTTTTATCATAGCAAGAGACCTCGTAAAACGATTTGATGAACATGCCGTTACGACAACGGGATATTTAGCACTGGTAATGTCAACAGATCCCTGAAAAGTTTTATAGATATTAATATATTGTTGTTTCATTTTAGAGACCACAGGGTAGTTTAATACTGTTTTCATGCGGTCTGCCATATTCCTGTTGAATTGTGCCTTGCAGTAATAAGTCTTTGAATGATAAAGTGTGTATTTTAATCTCGTTTTGTTTATCAACCTTTCGTAATATGTCATCCATATAGTTTGTTCTTCTTGGTTTGTGTCCGATAGAGCTTGTTCCTGCTGAATAATATCTGTATTCACGCGTACTATGTCACTCATTTTAAATACAATAAAAACACATATGCATTCCGTAGCTATTAACAAGTATTTTATAGGTAGCATCCTGGTGGTCTTGTCTCCCCTTATATATACCTAAATATACGTTGAATATATCTGAAAAGTTTGAAAACAATAAATAACCAAGTAAAGTTTTTTATTAATTTTAAAACGGACTCAAAGTATGCTTGATACCCAATAGCATGAACAAAAAGTAAAAAAATACCAAGAGCAATTGGAAAACGAAAGTCAAGCAAATCATGGTTAAAAAAGAGCGGACAATAACAAAACAAACACACAACACAAAACTCAAAACTTTAGTACTACAAAGTAATACAAACCCACCAAAAACGGAGGCGGTGGAATCCAGGTGCTCAGACATTGTGATGTTGGTGTGGCTTGTTCTTCGTTTACGCTTAATTTAAGAGCAATAAACATGCTACTTTAGAACAATTGGAAAGAGTAAATTCAATATTGGATAAAATTGAATCTGAGTAAGAGAAGAATAAATAATATATAACAATACACCAGTTGAAAAAGATTCTTTATCATTATAGCTAGAAGATTGGCAGTTCACAATTCTAATAAGTACGTGGACACATCCGTAGAGAAAGAATGTGCATAATGGTTCTCACGTTGTGTAGGACAAACACGTATACTATCTCAGATTTGAAAGAAGCTAAGGTTAATCATTAAGGGGTCATCCATAATTATCAACATTTTTCACAAGTTTGCAAAGAGCACTCTTTTTGAAAACCCCCTCCCTCCCTGAAAAAGAGTACGTCAACATTTTTTGCAAGTCTGCAGATCCACATTACCTGAAGTTTAAAGAACGTACCGAAAAAATGTTGAAATTGAAACCCCCTCTCCCCTATAGTTCTCTTTGCAAACTCGTGAAAAATGTTGACAATTATGGATGACCCCTAAAACCTTACATTCGTTTCATTCCACTTATCAATGCTCTTAAGAAGAATGACACAAACTATAACCCCAATATCGTCTTTAGCACTTTAACGTTCCAGAACAGAATATACTTCACTTTGGCACTGTTACAATTTATTGCAAGTTATTTCGCACTTTCCAGGTAATTTTAAGTAGGAAAAAAATTACAGGGTGTTCGTCTTAGCGATTCTGTTTCTGATGGCGATAAAAATAATATTAAAAGCATGAAAGAAGAACTTGAGGTTGAAAGACATACACCAGACAACAATCAAGAAGACTCTTCAGTTATGAAATGATCATTAAAACGCAGCCATATATTCAAGCGAGGCGTTTTTTTTGAATGTTTTAAAGCATCAGTAATATAGTCCAAAAGGACAACATAAAAACTAGAACAAAAGGTCACAGAGAATGTAACATTTTTTTATAAAACAGGACTAAGTGGTAAATACAATAATTTTTGCTCAAACACGGACTATTACTAGATTAGTTTTTAATGTTGTACTAAACAGAAATTACTACAGTAAAGGGGCTAAAAGAACTATTAACCGATGCGTTAATAGATGGGGTGTCACAAAGACTTTATACATGTATCTTTTAGGTTGTATAACTGAACATCAAATGGCAGCTTCAATTAACACCAAATTGTCAAATCCAAGAAAGGGAATTGATTTCAATTGTACAAAATTAAGACTAGAGTATTTTATATATACTCCTAATTTCCTTGACTTGAATGCTAGTTTCATTCTATTTAGCCCATGGATTGTGCGTCTTTAAAAATGTCCAATAACACATAAAAACTGTTGTTCGCACTTTCGTGTTTCAGTAGACTTGTAAATACTTTAATTATTATAAAAGAGGTATACAGAATGGTTTTAGAACGCATTTGCATTGCATAAACCGTAATATTACCTCAAATGACGTTTAACCTCTTGATAAGAAAATGGTTTAATTTTGACATGACTGCTAATTTTTCCCTCGAAGTTCTTTATGTTTTACATGAAACATTTTTCCCCAAAACTATACACCATAATGTAGAAAGGATTGCTAAAACTGGTGTTTAATTCCATCAAAACAAACTTATGATGTTAAAAATATGAATCCACCTACCTTATTTACTATATGTATTACCAATGTAAATCTCTCACAAAAACACAGATACATTATAATTCTTTACAGGCATAAAAAATGAAATAAACATAAAAAATGACTGATCAAATACCACTTGTTAGTTTATATTTTATGGCTGGGGGAATTATATGTATACTAGACGATGCCGTGGGTAAACACGCGGGGATGTAAAATCGCAAATAATATTACAAAACGGATTTTAAAAAAATCAATGTTACAATACCAACATGTTAACGTATGACTGTCGCCGAGATGTATAAATTTAATATATAATTGAAACAATTTCAAAGTCATATTTCAAAAAGATCCCCATGTGTATATGTGAAATGTTCAACGATATAAGCAAAACTAATTTTAATTGAATTATTTGTAGATTCTGCAAAATCTTATTACAGTCCCTGGAACGTATAAGTTAACGATTTTATCGTTCGTACATCGTGCGTTTATCGTTCGTACAACGTCCGTACATCGTTCGTACATCGTGCGTACATCGTCCGTATATGGTACCGTTTAACGTATTGTAAGTATATCGTGCATCGTTTTCTCCAGCGTGCGTCGTATGTTGGATCGTTTGTTCTATCGTTCATCGTATGGTTTTCCGTTTGTGTTATCGTTCGCCGCACGGCTTTTCTGTTGTATTTGGCAATGCGTACATCGTATCGTGCTTGGGCAATTTGATTTTACATGTACATCGTTGTTTACGTTAAATAAACTGCAACATTAAAATTATCTTTCTGCTCTAAGGATAAAGAGTGTGCATTAATAGTTTTTAGATATTGACGTATAAAAGTTCCTTTACGTTGAAACAATATTGCATTAAACAGGATCTGATTTTTTAATATAATATAAACTGTAACTTAGACGTCAATTTGAAAAAAAAACAAAAAATAATAAATAAATAAATAAATAACATTCAACAAAGTTTTATTTCAAGTCGATATGGTTGATAAGAAATCAGCACCATCTATATCACGGCATGTTTAACCGACATTGTCCAAGGGAAGATGTCCATATATGTGCAGTTTATTTACGCGCGTTTTGCGTAGTAAATTCTATAAAGCTTGGTATCTTTGACGACATTTGTTTATATATTCACTTAAATAACACAAGTAATAAACAAGTACACTGAACAGGAGATATGATACCGTTTTTTTAAATAAATAAATGCATTGATAAATTATGAAATTAACCATGACACTGGTGTACAATAGCTAGAGATATGTAGCTGAAATTGATTTTATACCTTTTTTATATGTAATATTTTATTTTGAGATGTCTAATGGATGAGTATTCGTATATATGTGTAGGCGCGCGAGTTTTGCATACGCATGTAGCAATATTAAACGACAGCTTGATGTATTTATTCGAACTTTGAATATGACCGTTTGCATACGAATTGATTTAAAATTATAACATTCATCCACAATATTTACTCGTATGTCTAAAACATTTTATCAAAACGATGAAATATAAAAACCAACAATAAAGATGTTTTTCTTCGTCTTCACTAACAGATAGTTTACAATATATCTAAAAAAAGTACATGTATCTCCACCTTTTTATCAACTAACTATGATGCTGGCCGTATGACATCGTTACTTCGGAATTAGAGAAATTATTAAAAGATAATCAAAGTTGTTATAAAAATTACACCGTAATAAAATCACTTCAAAGGAACACGTTATTCACGCGTCCCTTGCTTATTTTTAAATTTATTTTATATTGAAATTTATATAAAAAACGTATTGTTGGAATACAAAATGCAATTATAGTCTTGTATTAAAGTGCTGTGAAGAAATATTCAAATACTGTGCAACTAACTAAAAACTGTGTCCTCGACTTCATCCCTTTTTTCTTGCCAAAAGGGGGTGGGGCTTCCACCAGGTTCTCACGATTCCTTTTCCATAAAAAATGTGACCCGCCCACCTCCTGCTGAAAAGTGCTGAAACTGGCTTCTAACTTCAAACAAGAAATCTAATATTTTTCAGATAATCAAAAATCTTAACTCATGGTAAATTTTAGTGCAAATATTTTTAGTTGTAATTATATTTACAACGCATTAAACCGTTAAAAGACATTGTGTCGATTGAAACTGTTTGGAAATCCGTCTTGGGTTTTATTGATTCAGAGCTAATTACAATCTGTAAAAGAATAATTTTCGTCTCACTTTAATCACAGTACATTACTTTTATTTGTTAAGGTTGATTGATTAGCGGAGATGTTGTCTAACTTAATCCTTTATGTTAAAAAATGCTTACGAATTGTTTTGTGCGTGACATTGTAAGTTGAAAACAAATGGTGTTTTTTCAGGTATTTGTCCAGGGTCGGTGATTCTCTCTGTCGTCCTATGTAAAGATTTAAAGCGTTCAATTTTAAAGCTAGTTTGGTATACTTCCGACAATAAGAAGAATTTAACTTCACAACGCTACATACAGTTGAGAAAGTGGTGTCAGTAATATTATTGAATAAAAATATAGTTTGAAGACTATACTATTATAGCTGAATATATGCATATTTGATTGATTGATTGATGGATTGCTTGACGTTCACAAAGCATTATTTTAGCTTATATTCACGACTTATAAATATTTGAATTTACATAAAACCAAGGTACACATTTAATGACAGGGAATAAAGATGTATGTTGAATCAATATACCCCCAGATGTAGAAAATAGGCAATTTTCAGGTACACATACTGCGACAGAAAAAGTTTAAAGATAATATTTTTTTTTAGAAAACCGCAACAATGTTTCAATTTCTAAATGACTGGAGCATTTAATTAGTGTAGAAACTTGATTAAATGTATAGGAGTTCCTGCTGCAGAAACGCTCTTGTTTAAGATCTAGAGTGTATATGAATTAAATGATTGACGCATACGCATGTTAAAACATATAGACAGGATTGTTTAACTTTGTCGGCTTTTTAATTGCATAACTGTAAACTCTTTTATTAAGAAATGTAGATAAGGTTTAAGTTATTGTTTTAAATATATTTCACAGTAATGTTATTGATCAATGAAGTTTCATAACAAAATAAATAGCGTTATATATAAATGCTAAAATTTACTCAAATGATTGTGCTCCGTTATCAATTAAGTCCCTTTTAAATTATTATGGATCTAGGAAAACTAGTAAATGCCTTCAATACTGAAGTCAAATACTGAAGAATAAACTATTTATACTAAGAATAATCATTTAACCATGCATTGACGGTATAGGAAACGATACACCATACGATATACCATGCGATAAACGAAACGTTGCACGATACGATATACCATACGATAGACGACACAATCTATCAAAAGATAAACGCCGTCTTACCGTTTCCCTCTTATATCGTATCGTACGTCGTTTCGTGCATTATGCGTACTTCATTCGTACATCGTGCATACAACGTTCTTATATCATCTGTTCATCGTTCGTGCATCGGGCGTTTCGTTAACTTATACGTTACAGGACTGTACGTGACATTACAAAAAGCAATTCGTTAATTAAAGTATACTGTTTCTATTTTGCTCGTTTTATAAAGAGGAGTCTGAAAATGGGAGGGGTTTTGTTGACTCTTGCTATATTTAATTTGTTTGTGTTTTTGAAAATTTTTGTGTATAATTAGAAAAGGTGGGCTTTTTTATTGAGAATAAGCTTTGACACACTACTTTAGTACATTCTTTTTTATGTTGCAGGTGTTCTCGTCAATACTGCATGACAATGAATACAAGAAGTGAATCGAAGTGTCGCAAAAACACAAACATAGTAGATGGGCAAATTGAAGTAGCATGAATTTCCTGCATAACAGAGCGTGATGATTTCCAAGCAAATTGTCTGAATGAACATGTGTTGGAGACATCTTATTATGAGTATTTTGAGGAACATGGACCCAATGATCAAAATATACACAAGTAAACAGAACAAAAATAATATAGATGTTTATATTAATGCAAAATATAAGTAAATATATATGAAGAACAAAGCAGCATCAATAAAAATGAAATCAAATAATACGAAAAAATCATATACATTTACAGACACATTACATACATTATGTGTAGGTATGGCTACCAACTATATCGAATCGAGAGAGTTGAGTACATTCTTACCATTACGCAACACGTCAAGGTGTGATTTGAAATGTTTCCAACTGTCGATAAATAAAATATAACAAACAATATCAAATATTAGATAAAATTATTATTGATCTGTACACACAAGAGCCATATTTAATGTTAATACGTTTTCAATAATTTTATGAATATTTATTTCCAGATTGTACACATATGTAGCTTACAGACGATTTGTTAAATAGATTTGGATGTCATGAAATAACATGTGCAAGATGGACCGGTCTGACATTGTCTTCTCTTTGTCTGGCTTCAAAGGCTTCTGAATAACGGGTATGTTTTTTTTCGTCTGACAAGACGCTCATCAAACAGGTCATCAATATATCCTACAAAAAAAACAAAACTGTGATGTTTCTTGTAAAACGAATAACTCGAAACTGGTCACTATTATCTTATGTCACACCCTGACCTCTATTCACATTTTCGTTAAAATGCAATGCGGCAAAAAGGTCTCCAATTGAAAATATGATAATTTGAAGTAATCGAATTTTTTAACGAACAAAAGTACTTTTGTTTGAAGAGTATAGCATGCTGACATGAATATTTTTTTTATTGTATATTGGGTTTTTGTCACTTGTAACATGCAATTATTTAGACTTTTTTTTACTATAGCAGTAAAATCAATTCGTAGTCAATTCAGTGTATTAATTTTGGCAATATAATTACCTTGCTTCCATCTGGACATGACAAAGGTGCAACGAGTTTGGTGAAAAAAGCAAATCACTCTATGGAATGGTTCAAGACTGGAAGTCAGCTGGAGACAGCTCCGTTATGTCCGTTGCAAACAGTGTACACTTGACCACCTTCTCAACCTCTTGATGGGCTTTATTACCTATAAAAATAAATGAAACAGATGACTGTTCTGATTTTTAAAATTTTTGTAGTTTTTGTAGTTTTGTAATTTAGATGTATTTAGTGCTTATTAAATGCAACTGATAATTTATTAGAAAAGATTCGTGTATTCACTAAATTTGACCACGGTTTTTACTTGTTTGTATATGAATTAATGTTTTACACTTTAAAAAATTGCACAAATATTTCGCCTGACCAACAGGCTTCGTCAGTGTTTTTACACCGAATAACAATAACAGGTAAAAAGTTTTTGTCGTTATACGTATGTGATGTATACTATATCTAGTAAGTAACGAAAAAAGTTTTTTGTTAGTGTGATTACAAGTATGTACAGTTGTATAAATATGTAGCACTATTTATATGGTTACAAACCGTCCGACCAAGGGCATTAAGTTGTCGGTGTAGGACGTAAAAAACTCCCCAAGTCAGTCATATGGTTACAATCAACTTTATGAAATATTTCCAGAACCTCCTGTAATGGCCTTTGGAAAACCCAAAAGTTTAAAGGATCAGTTAGTCCGAGCAGAAATGTCGTCACGTAGCCGCCAGTCGGGGCATTGTTACATCTGTGGTGACGGTCGTTGTATGACATGTGATCACATGCAACACACCCAACACTTCACCAGCACATCAAATGGCAAAAAATTTGACATCCATGTCAATTTGAATTGCAAAAGTGAGAACATCATATGCCTGTTACAGTGTGGTATATGCAATCTCCAGTAAGTTAGTGAGTCTGTGCAACGATTCAGCAAACGAATGAACGGGCACAGAAGCGACACAAGATGCAAACCCAACTTACCCCTAAATAGGCACCTACGTACGCACGGCACTGCAATAGCTGAAATCTTTTATAAACTCAAGGTGACTCTAATAGACCATAACCCAAGGTGGACAGACAAACAGAGAAAAGAGAAAGAAAGTTTTTGGATAAAAACATTGGGAACATCATTTCCGAAGGGAATTAATGAAAAATTATAGGACCTTAGACCAGATACAACCATGGTCTCCAAATATTCATGTAGAATTACGTGTCGTTTTATTTATTTTAAAACTGCTTTTTTGTATATATACATTGATTGTAACTGTATAAATAGTGCTACATATTTTTACACCTGTACATACTTGTAATAGCACTATCAAAAAACTTTTTTTCGTTAATTACTAGATATCGTGTACATCACATACGTATAACGACAAACACATTTTACCTGTTATTGTCATTCGTTGTAAAAACACTGACGAAGCCGGTTGGTCAGGCGAAATATTTGTGCAATTTTTTAAAGTGTAAAACTTTGTTTTCGCTTTAATTATGTATCTAGATGCTGTTGTACATATTTTTAAACGAATATAAAGCCTAAAGGAACCTACCAACCAGTACGCTTACTAAGTATCGGATCGCCAACATGACGATACAGCATAAACAAAAAAATAATATAGAAGTCTAAAGAATTATGCAACGATACAAATATAGAGATGTTTCTACTATAAAATAATTATATTTATAAATATGACAAAATTTTCGACCAACTGATGGCCTTCTTCAGTGTCAATATCAAGCTATAATAAACAATAAAATTTGGTTATTGATACATCAGCATCCGGTGGTGACGTGATCGGGTCTGATTTTATTGATCTTGAACTTTCTCGAATCACATCTATTAGTCATGTACTTTACAGTTGTATAAACCATCTAATCTTTAACTTCTTGATATTCATGAATTTATTATTTATATTTTGAATGATATTTATTGTTTTTTGTTTATTCCATTGGGGTGTACAGAGCAGAGCTCTTTAATCAAGAATCTCTCTCGGGCCTCCCGTTCATAGTCTCGCCACTTGCAGTTCTGCTCGATAATCAGGGTTTTTATGTGATCAAAATCCTTTGGAGTGTGGTCGGGCAGTCTGAAGTGTTGGCTTACGGGCAGAAACTGTTTCATAGTTAGGTCACTTCTGTGACCATTCAGTCGTTTGTGGAATGGCTGTTTGGACTCGCCGACATATTTTAAGCCACAGATGGGCTTTGCAATCTCTGCTCGTACCAATAAGTTGCGGAGAGTGTTGGGTTGTTTAAACGCAACCATTGGGGGCTCTGGACAGATTTTTGACAACCTGGGATTTTTTTCAATAGATTTCCAATGTTCACGAATGGTGCTAATTGTGTTTTTCAAACAAGGGTGATAAGTTAGTACGCAAGTATTGCATTTCGTTTTTTCTTTATATTGATGAAGGGTACTCCTCGATGTCTGCTGTGCTTTTTGGAATTTCTTTTTGATGTTATTATTTCTGTACCCCCTTCTTCTAAGGTGACCTTTTAATTTCCCTAGTCTCCTTTTAAACGAATCATCGGTGGAACAGATTCGTCGGAGTCTAAGAGCTTGACTATAAGGAATGCTCTTTGTCACATGAGAAGGATGACAGCTACTAGGTAAAAGGTATTGGTTGGTGTCTGTTGGTTTGGAATACAGGTCAGTGGACAACTCACCATTTGCGGATACGGAGCTGGAAGTATCGAGGAAAGATATACGAGATTTTGAAATTTCATAAGTAAATTTGATGAAGGGATGGATGTTATTTGCACGTGTGATACAGTTTTGTAATTCCTCAACAGTATGTATCCACTTTATATCAACATCATCAATAAACCTGTACCAAGATAGTGGTTTTTCAATTGACGATGGGAGAAGTTATTTTTCTAATTTACCCATAAATATGTTGGCATATGATAGAGCCATTTTAGTTCCCATAGCTGTTCCATTTATTTTGCAAGAAATGGTCTCCATTAAAAGTGAAGTTGTTCTTTTATAGCACCAATGTAAGCATTGTGACTAAACATTCAGTCGGAGGATCTTTGACTGAACGACTTTCCCAGACCTCTTTGCATGCTTCTATGCCATCAGCATGAGGAATGTTAGTGTAGAGAGAGGTGACATCCATAGTGACCAGAGTGGTGCCCGGTGGAAGGGGATTCAGGACTGCCATCTTTTGTAGATAGTCGGTGGTGTCCTTCACAAATGATGGGAGTGATTCAACATGTGGTCGAAGATGGTAATCCACGAATTCAAATATTTTTTCTGTCGGGTGGCCGTTAGCTGATACGATAAGTCTACCGGGGTTGTTAGGTTTGTAGATTTTAGGAAGAAGGTAGAATCTGCCGGCTTTTGGATTGTCTGGTGTTAAGTATTCGAGAGTTTTATCATCAATATAGCCTAGAGTGCTCATTTTGGTTAATTCCTTAGATGGTGACTAGAGAAGTTAACAACATTGTTAAAACCGTTCTTGGTTGAAAGGGACTTCCGTTTGAAGTGTCTGTTGCGTCTCTTTATCTGCGATGGTAATGTGGTATTCTGTTGGTTAGGAATACCGTCGGGATTAAATTTCCGCCGTTGACGTTTAGAGAGGGTGCAACTTTGGATGGTGGTGATGTCATTTAGACGCTTAAGAATGTTTTCATATTCTTTTATCTGTAATTTTTTCTTAGATATTATCATGAGATTTTCAAGATCAGACGATAGTTTAAGTAGATGTTCTTTGCAGTGATTTTTCATAAGGGTCAGCAGGCGTTTTGAACAGTGAAACAGAGTCTGATCCCATTTTCTATAAAGAGGTGTTAGAATCACTGCCAGGTGTTTGAGGTAAGAGTTTGATCTGTAAACCCTTTAGTATAACACCTCGTTCTATATAGTTATTGATATTAGATAGGTGATGTTTAGTTTTTACTTGTTTTTGTTTAAGTACTCTCAGATTTTTAAAGTATTCTTCATATGACATTTTAAAAGATGGAGTAATGTTCTTCATATGACATTATAAAAGACGGAATAATGTAAGTCCACTGGGATCGTGTAAATACACAATACAGGTAGTACAAAATATAATATAAAAAGCCTAAAGGAACCTACCAACCAGTACACTTACTAAGTATCGGATCGCCAACATGACGATACAGCATAAACAAAAAAATAATATAGAAGTCTAAAGAATTATGCAACGATACAAATATAGAGATTTTTCTACTATAAAATAATTATATTAATAAATATGACAAAATTTTCGACCAACTGATGGCCTTCTTCAGTGTCAATATCAATCTATAATAAACGATAAAATTTTGTTTTTGATACATCAGTATCCGGTGGTGACATGATCGGGTCTGATTTTATTGATCTTTAACTTTATATTTATATATATACTGTGTTCATACCATATTTCATCCATTTTTTGTCATCAAGATTTTCATGTTCACATTGCAGAAAGTTGTCTCCATGGCCTCTGTGAATGTTTGCAATATTATTCAGGATGGAGAAACATTTCTGCTAAACAACTTCCCCATCACCAGACCTGCTGGAAGCACACCAAAACATATGGCTGCTTATTTATCTTGCCAATCTACCCACAAAATCACACCCTTTTCTCTTTCCAGCTTCCTCTAATTAGTATTTTCATTTAAATATGGTCAAATTAATACTATGCAACATTTCACAAGGTCATTTGTTAAATAAACTTAATACTTACATGTTAATCAAGTTAAAAATCAATATCTTGAAGTCAATTATTCAAGACCCAATAATAAACAGTTGTAAAATTGCACATTTTTATTTTGAACTATATAATACCTTTTGCCACGTGCAAGACATCAAACATTTGTATAATCTCCGGATGTTTGTCTTTCAAGTAATTTGTTACTCGACTGTGTCTGTCTGTTATAAATGTGACACAGTCACATCTTTTTAAAACAGGAAATCCAATCCTCTTTTCATACTTTCCAACTCTATAGCATATGAACTGTCCACTTCATTGCTCTGGCAAAAGGATGGATATTTTCAAATAGTGAACAAGGTAAATCTGTGAGCTAATGCACACAAGTGATACCCAGGTTTCATCAAAAGTATTCAGTAAACAGGAAGTAGATGACCAAGGAGCATAATGCAACATGCAAAATATCAGACTTCTGCATCCTATTGTTGCTTAAAAAACTGCGACAGAATTTTTTGTAACGAACGGATCTACAAAAGTGAAACAGTATACCCCCTTTTCTTCGAAATGGGGCTATAACAAAAACATGTGAAAAAATATTGTTTTGGTTATTTCTAATAACTAATATTGGTATGAAGACTGAATGTACATGCATAAGCAATTAACTATATTCCAGGAACAAAAGGTAGATACGAAAACTTACCTGAACAAGTTGAAGATCCAATATTTTTTCCACTTTCAAGGTTCATGATACTGTAAGACACATATTTTGTTGTGTGCCCTGGAGAACAGCATCTACGCCAAGTTTAACTGTACTCCCTCTTTCTCTTATTTCATCCAACATGTAGGACTGACTCAATTGCCAAACTGATAATACAATTGAAACAATATGTGCATTTTGTATTGACATGTATGTTCTCTGTGAAAAGCACTGAATGTTTGAATGCACATTCAATACAGTTGTTGGACCTGCTTCTGAAAACATGACTGCTCCCAATAAATTCAAGTTGCATATTGCCATAGTTCCTGACATAGGCTGACTATACCACCTGAAACGCTCATCACATTTACAGCACATATGTACAATTAAAGCTGTTACAAGAACTCTTTTCTCCAGAACTTCTATTGTCTAACAAAAGCTAAATTTTCTACTAAGAAGCTGATCTAGGATTCGCTCAAATATTAGAAACATTTTTTCCATTTTTGGAGGAACATCTTCACCTGTGTGGCTTCTTTAAATGTTTCCCTCCTGATCTGACACCAATCTGGATATTGTGAAGAGTCGTCATCTTCTAGATTGTATCTTCTGTTTAATTCCATTGATGAATTTCTTTAGCTTCTTCTAGTTTCCCTTTTATCATTAGTTTGGGATTCTACTGTTACCATGCATGGTTCCGTCTGACAGCTGGCGTTTTTACAGGCCTATTCAAAATTGATGATAAAATAAGTTTTTCGCAAATAGAAAAACAATGAAATATGAAATTTACAATGAATTCTAATTACTCTCTTTTTAGTTTACTGGTACACTGTACATACATTCATTTACTAAATCAATACGTACAATATATATATATATATATATATATATAATATATATATATATATATAATCGACAAAAAATAGATTTGTATACAGAAGAATATATTTAATACAATCCGTCCAACATGATCGAACAATCACAATTTAGTCACTAGTACTTTCATGCCTTCTGGCAATCTTCAGGTGAACTAACATCGTAAATGTTTTTTACGTTACTAACGGTAACGGTAACGGTAACGTTTATATGACGTTACAATAGGTATAAGGGGAGTTAATACAGATTAAAATATATTAAAATTAATATTAATATTATTGTTGTCCATATGGTTTAAATTTGTCTATAAAGCGTTTTTCCTTTACTTTTCTCAGATCCTCGTTGGCAGTTTTCATTTTATAAAATGGGAATATTTTAAAAATTCAATTTAAAAAAAATATATATATATTATTTAACAGATTATAATATGATATAATGTTTTAATAATTGTATTCTTGAACTTACAGTGGTTCTTCTTGAACATGAATCATTGTATCTTGCAGATTCATATATATGGTCATGACAATCTTTCTGATTCTGCTCAGTTACAGTTTGAATCATATGGAAGACGCATTGTCATTCTGACCACTATCAGATGAATCTTTTAATATTTGTTCAAGTGTATGTAAATAGGTAAAAACAAACTTTTACTTTCTTATTAGTCACCATTAATTGTAAATGAATTTACTTTACTAAAACAATGTAAAATTACTTTAATTACTGAAATTGTTAATAGAGTGGATAGTTATTATTTATTATTCATTCATAATGAATGAGCCCTTATTTACTGTATTATCTGTGATTATATAGTAGACATAGTCCAGACTCTAGTGCTGTGCTTAGTATCATGTATACAACGACCCAATTGTTCTTGGACTTTGGTGAAATCCGAGCGATCTAAAGGAGATTATTTATATTCATAATAATATTAAAAATGGAGTTTAAATTTTAAAGAAATGATAAGCAAAACATTCAAATATTAACTTTTAAAAAAGAAAGAAAAAATTAGTTAATATACTTACTTCAATTTTTTTTTCTTTTTGCTACTGCCCCGGATTGTCGTTGTTGTCTTTTCACTTTTCTGGAATCCGCCTTTTTTGGTTAAAAATCAAAGGTTGATGGTAGTGCATGAGGTTTCAGTTGTAGTTTTTTTATTTTGTAGTCTATTGTCATCGCTAATAACGGATCAACTAATGGTCGTTAGTAAAATGCTTTGCACAAGACCTCGCACAAGTTTTAGATGTGTTAAAATCTTTCCTTTTTATTCGGAAAATCCAAACATATCTCCGCTTGTCGTCTTTTGAAAACTCAAATAATCCTAACCCCTTGACCTGACCCACATTTGCAGTTAAAAGAGACACATTACACCATGTCACGGCTTATAGACTTAGACAACTCAACTTGCTTGTAAACAGTTAGTTGTAGGCCACAAGTGACGGCATCAGCTAATGGGAAGTAAGTAATGTATATATTATGGCGGAAAATATCTATCCTATGACGAAGATAGATTTAAATGGGCTATAACCATATTTTTCAATGGGGAGAAAGCTGATAGTGATTTTAAACACAAATCTCATTTAAACTATAAAATTAAGTGTTAAATATATTGTATAATTCATAAAAAAATCGTTTCATTTGACTTTAAATTAATCACTCCAAACACAGAACAATAAATCACCAAAAATGAGAATTCAAAAAAAAGAAAAAAACGTCGACTCGAACAAATGGCTTATTCAATGAATTTCTTGAACAATATTGTTAATAATGATCGTGTTAATGCCTAAAGTAATATCTATCTATGGAGTTCACTTCCGGCTTTGACATTATTTAAAATATATAGTTTTGATTGGATATTTATCAGTTTTACCAGATAAATTACCAAAAGTTTGAAAGAAATGCGTAAATTATACCAAATAAAACAAACACATTGCTTTTAAGTTTAGAAATAGAAAAGGAAAGGACCAAAGATGCAAACCACATTTAACACTGAGCGCTAACGCGGGTGTTCGGGTGAGATGCCGCCGTAATTATAAGTACTGTTGTTAACATCCAATGAACAAAAATACTAAACGGTGACTATTCACAATACAAGATAGTTAATATGATGTAAGTAATACGTTTTGTGTGGCAGTTATAAAACAATGCAATAAGTTTGTTATGGCAAATACTCAAACAGACCTAAATAAAATGAAATCCATCGCAAATTCGAAACACGGACACGTGTTTAATAACAAATATTTCTCGTCAAATGGAAACATGTTACAAAGTAGTTCACCGGATACCAGCAGATGATTTATTAATTTGACACTGACATGATAACATGATTATAAATTAAATAGTTGTCTTAGTGATAACCGGTATTTTGCATGAAAAAAACAAAGCGCGACTTAACTGCTAAACATAAGCTTTAGAAACGTGAACATAAAACACCGTTGTAACATGTTTCAACAATGAATGAACTCATATTTGTGTCTTCAGCAGGATGTTATAGCAAATGTTGTATAAAATGTATGACATTACCTTGTGGTTTACCGGAATCAAAGAATAAACGCTACGCTACGGAGATTCTTTTCTGTATCTGAAGAAAATTTAGACAACAACTGTTGTCAACATGTATTGATATTATCCAATTACATATTTATTAATTTAATTGTATGTTTATGTTGCAATATGCATGTAATATATATGTATAATAGTTTTATAAAAGGTTATTATGTAAGGTTTCTGAATGTGATGTTTACAATCTGTTACAGTAGTAGTGTAAGTTCTACCTTTATAAATCTTTTAAAAAATATGAAAGTCACATCTAACAACAAAGCGAAATAATGTAGATACAAACAAACAAACAAAACAGAGGGAGACAACCAAAGTTTTTTTCCGAAATAGTAAAGTCAAAATGTTATGACACAAAGCGAGAAAGGGAAAGCAGGCACTCGAATAGGCTTGCTAAAGAAACCAAGGATGTAAATGTAATCGTAAGATAATATGAACTAGGTCGGAGTACAAGAGACATATGTGGAATGACGTTAACACGGTAATTGGTCAAAAGAATTAAAACATAATTAAAAACAATTCTTAAATATTATATCATACCATTTAATATTAACACAAAATTAATCTATCTAAGAATTATACAGTACTATGTTGAACAATGCAGTCAAACTGTCATAGACTTTACTAAAAATTACGTAACGGTGCTTTCATAAAAAACTCAACATAAGCCACATTTTATATAACTATACACAGTGGACATAATATAAGCAACCAATTCTACATGCCAACTAGAAAAGACGGCTGCAACCCACTTGCAAAATAGTAAGTTATCTCTACGGCAGTTTCGCAAATACAGTCCATGATGAATTTGTAAAATTGACAAAATGTATTACAGGATTCCTGGTTTACATTTTCTTCCGTTATAGATTTTAAACATCTTTTGATTCTAATTTTAGAAGCTAGCATCAATATTATGATCGCTGAAAGCTGTATTTACCGCCATATAAGCAAGCAAATAAATCAAATATACCGGTTTTACATTCAGGAGTAACACATTCCCTTCAAATATTTAGAGATTAAATAAATGCATAACAATTGATGTGTTTAGTAATACTTCATTTATAAGAATTATACGTTCAAGATGATCCATTGTATTTATAAATGTTGGTATTCGAGCGTCGCATCAATATGAATTAAATTACTGACGGATGTTTAAATGGAAATACTTATCCGTATTACCGGACTTGGATATCGATCTTTTTAAATACGTTACTAGCACATATTCCCATATATAAATCATGACCCGCAGATATCGGACTTCATAATGTCATTTAAGTACAAATACGACAGATTTGGAAAAGTTCATCGCAAAACGCAGTTTATTGGGTCAATTTATTTTAAAAGTCCACCAATGTTATTTAAGCAACGAAATATTTTGTGGAAGTCATCATTTATTTAATATTTTATTTCGTCGATAGTTCTCTGGTTTAAATCCGTATAAAATGCCGCGTTCATAATTATATATCATATTCTATGCATAATCCCTTAAATATATTTTATACAATTATAGGGGGTATTCATTTTGTTGCACAACCTAAACTTATATTGGAGTTGAACAAAGAAATTGACATTTTATTTTAACTCTCAACAATACCTATTTAAAAGAATGCTATTTAAATATAGACTGAGATGGACTGATAAAGAGGTCTTAATTTAAATTTCAACATACACATTTTGGTATTCGTCATTTAACGAGAAGGCGTATTTGTTGCTACTGGCTTTTAAGGTAAGTACATGTAGTTCCTTTTGAAAATGTTTAAAGCAATTAAACTACTTATAAATGTCAGTTTCTTTCTTTTTAAAAGTCGTTTATGTTAACCGTACTTCAGATTTGATTAATATCAACGTATTGATTAATCAATAAGCTAGTAGAAATTATTCTGCAGTAATTTTATATTAGCGTATAATCACATCATGGTAATGGTCACCAGTAACATACAACACAAACTTTATTTTTTATTTGTAAATATTAATACGCACATGTCAAACCTACATGTAGAAAAAATGTCGAATAAAGTTTGGTCTTTAGCTGGAAACTAAATGTTTCGCCTCGGATCACCTCGGTTATTTCGCCTATGGTTGGAAAGTACTTTTCCGGAACTTTGACGGAAATGGCCGAGAGTTGGTACGATTTCTACCACTCACGTTTGTGCATCTTGAGTATGCCCCTTATTTAAGCAACTATTGTATTAGTAATTGCTGAAAACATATTAAAGCATTGACTAACGAATTTGATGTCATTTTAAACATGCACCTTCAATAAGTGATTAAAATATGTATCAAACGACGAGTTTCTGGTAAACTGTTATTTCAAGACAAATTCAAACCACATCAAGTGTTATGACAATATCGCTGTTAAATTCCAAATTATCCTAGGTTAAGTCCATAATTAAGGGTTTTGATCCTTGAAGATGTAAACAGTATGACAGTATAAAAGTATTTTTGTTAAAATCGGATAATACAAATCTTTTATGCACGCCGACCACGGCTCACGTTGGTTGTCGATTATCAGTTATGCTCGATTTATGCTAAGATTTTGTTTGGCGTGAAATTAAGAGCACCCAATACAATCAAACCTTAATTGGGGTGAAAATATTTTGTAACTGATAGTCCATTCACAATATACAATGCACAAACTAATCCATCTTTTAATTATTTTTAATCTTTAGACTTTATCTTGTAAAAATGAAATGCACTCTAAATTGATACTTATTACTTTAAATAAGTTTTAAGTCTACTAATAGGTATCGTCAAATAAAGCCCGTTATCTTAATATCTATTTTTTTTACGAATTTCAACAAGTAATTTGTCCTTGTCATAAGGTTGTTACAACTTTTAAGACTAACTGAATCATCTTTTATAGCCAAGGATTATTGTCTGATAATCTTTTGAAGATTAGAGTATCTGCAAGCGACGATGACTCTAAATTGTCCTATTACAATATGTTTAAAATGTATTTACGTGTGATTAGTTCAGTTTTTCATAAACATAATATGAATAATAGGACATTTGTATTTAAGCTCAATTTGTGCTTTAATAACTGCTAGTTTGATAATTTTGTAAGGACTATTGTACCATTTTGTAATCAATTTACAGATTAGATCAGTTGCAGGTTTAAATTATATGATCATAATGATTGAATAGTAGGTATGACTGACAATGGGAGATATTCGTTCTGAACTGCAACAGTCAATCTTAAATAGTCTAGTAAAGCATGTCAATATTACGTTTTTCTCTCAAGTAGAGCTTTATTTATATAAGGTAAATATTATTGACGGCTGATCTACAACGATGTCTATTAGTATCCACAAGTTTTTCGCGTGTGAACAAATTTAGCGTTTTTGTTAAAAAACTGTGAATTTATTTTGGCGTAATGTAATAATCGCGGTCCGTAATAAGAATGAATAACTCTATCATTTTTCTTAATATTTCGCGCGTTTTTATTTTCGCGTTCCAACTTGTACCACGAATATAGCGAAAATTAAATCACCGCAAATAAAGCCACTTACACTTTCAAGATTATTTAAACAGCTTTCCGCTAGTGATTTGATTTCTCACCATAGTTTTTATGGACATTTAATAAATTTAAAATCAATTAGTAATAATTGTAGAAATGTCAACCGACTCCGGCGGAGAAAGGAGTTAAAATTTAGTGGAAAATATCTGCATAAAATCAATGGTGCATTTGGTGCATTACTGATTGTGCTGCGATGATTATTGGATGAGCAAATTAATGATAAGTGTTGTAAACCAAACCATTTACAAAAACAAACCAACTCAAATACTACAGTTATAGATGCGGCAGGTTTGGCATGCCATAAAACCCTGTTTAGCCCACCATTTCTTTCGAAATGTCATTAACAAGGTTCTTGCCGGACTCTTGGCTTTCATTTGTGTATTGCCTTTTTTTACATTTTACTTGGTTTTCAGAATTTTGTGATAACTCTCATTTACGTGTAATCGGGCCTTTTTTCAATTTTGGTTATACATGCAAATTGAATTATGGTATGTTACATGTATATAAAATTTTAAGATTTCAAATAAAATATATTTAAAAACTAAATTATACTTTAAAGTACTTTTGGGATATGTGTGTTAGTTTGTTGGTGTTGTTGACATAACGACCAATCCTTCGAAAACTGTGTTTCATCTTCATAATCCTTTAAAACGGCATAAAAGAAATTATTTTGCCTAAGAAAATCCCAATTCCGTGGTTTTGATAGCGTGATTGACCTGATGTATGAATATTTTGTTGATTTTACCTACAAAATGTTATCCATTTGTTAGACCACATTCTGCTTTGAAAAATAACACATAACTAAGTTTTATAAATCTATTTTCATTTTTTTCTTAAACGAAAACAAAAAAGTTTAAATTTAAGAAATCAATAATGTTACTTTCTAAAACAAAGTTATTTGTTTTTTGCCATAGTTATTGAATGCCACCATCCATAGTTTACACTTCATTTATTTAAAATTAAATTTAGCCAACTTTTATTTTCTAAAGAAAACCTCCACCGAAAGTATTGACAAATCCAATAAACGTATTTAAAAATATGCAAATCGTATTAGAATTATAGCCAAATAAATCGGTTATTGCTAAATGTGTTTGATGTCAAAAATAATCCGTATATCCGTGGTTGGTACATTAACTGATGCAAACCTCTCACTTTCGGTTGATCAACCCTTGTCATTTACAGTGGAATTTAACAACCCACTGTCTGCAGTTGGACATTTCAGTATTTACAGGGTTCTGATCAATAATAGCAAATTACTATAAAATCTATTTGTATCGTGTATTAGATGAAAAATATCATAAGGAATAATCTGAACAATTTAAAAATGAGTATTGCAAATTGAGTCTGGGTAATACAATAATATTTTAAATGTAATTAATCAAAGATGTATGGATGATTGTTTTTGAACTATTTTTTTCATGGTTAAATATATGAACTGAAATAAAAAAGTAAATTATTAAATAAATTTGGGTTTTATAACAAACAAACCCCCGCATGCAAGTACACATTTGTAATTGAACATCGATAAGAAATCGATAAAACCTACTATGTTCTAGAAAATTGTTGTTTACTTTGTTAGATTTGAGAAATTCTATGACAACTTTAAAGACGTCCCCAAAAACATTTATTTGCTGGTAATTCTCGGATTTTTAACATAGTAAATTTTGGACTTTTCCGTTATTGCAAGATCATTAAAAAATTTATTGTTGATTGTTGAAATTAAAAAGGAATCAAATGTCCTATTTAATGGCAATTGAATAAAATTGTAAGAAAAGGCGGAGATGGACGGTTTTTCGAACAATGTCTGTTTTCTCCCGCAACAGTTAATAAATTCTTTTGTCGCTTAATCGTAGAATTTACGCCTGAAAAACAGGCAACCATCCACTTTTTATATTATTAAATCTTAATTGATACGGATTGCCAGTTCTCCTACCAAAGATGTGGCGTTTTATCTGGGTACTCCGGCTTCCTCGCCTAATAAAAACTGGACGCTATGATATAGCTGAAAAAATTGCTGAAAGTGGCGTCAAACAAACAAACAATCTTTTATACCATTCAATTACGTTACAACATTTCGGAACGTTTAGCATGTTTCTATAGTATATATATCTATCAATTTATGAATATTAGTATAACCAGAGATTCTTTTCGGCGATTTCTGACAGAACTTACTTAGTCATCAATGACTCTAAATCGATGATACATACACTGTACATCAAAATATGTTAAATATTAGATTTTCTGATTGACAACATATTTGTCATTTTGTAGGACATGTTTTACAATCTAATCCAATGGGTATTAATTGTGCTCCTCTTAAGTCTCACCTGCTTTTGCACTCGTATGAGGCACAGTTCCTATAAAGTCTCCTAAAGAAGGAAGAATAGTCACTGACCCAGATTTCACATTTCGCTATATTAATGATGTCTTTTCGATAAACGATGCTATTTAAATTTGGTGACTATTTTCATACTTCATGCAAAAATGCTGTCTTTTTAGTGGATAGTAACCATGTGTTAATTACTACTTATTCCCATTTCAGCCCCGGGCGCCCATTACAGCAACTGGTGTTAATGCCTTGTGTTGTCCTCCCAACATGAGATAAAAAAATTTACACTCGCTCAACAGAGATTGCCGAACAGGAAAATTGTCACCCGCTCAAAACGAAAATTGTTAACCTGGAAAATGATCAACCACATGAGCTAAAATGTATCTCCGCGCAGACATGTCAAAAACACAAAAATACGTACAAATGGACAATTTTGTTGTGGAAAAACAACTAGTAGACAAACAAGCATTTTCTATTAAAATATAATTTAGTACAGTATAAACGGGTCATGATTCGTCATTAGATCATAGACATTCAGTATAATAAAAATCACACTTCCTTTGAGCTCAGATTATAGCATGAAGAAAAATATTATCATCCTCCAACTTGTCTCTGGAGATAATTTTTCTTCATGAGATAATCTGCCCGTACACCCTCGTTCAAAGGCAGTATGATTAAATTGATCTACCATATCAAAGTTGAAATTAAAGACACCACCAATACATTTTAGTCGGATTTTTACATAGACCTATTTCTAGAAATAGACTCGGCAAAAATACAACCTAGACTCTTAGAACAACGTGATGAATTCAACTTTCTCAACTTCCTGTTTATCTATAGCAACATGATCACATTATGTTGGCATATATTCAATATTTTTAAGAAAATTAATTCCTATTTTGCGTTTTTGCTCTTTTCATGCCATATTCAAGTTGACAAAATTATCTGAGAAGTCGACTTATGTATCTGACAAGTTTACCTATGCATTTGAGAAGTGGTTGTCTGTCATGTGTTTTTCCCATTTTGTATATTGTTAATGACATTTTATATGCATACAAATGCCATTGCATATTGTATGAGTACATACTGTTCGTAAGCAAACGAAAAGTTTGTTGAAACCAGTTTCCAATAAACTGCACAATGATGTATTTTTCTTTTAGTATTTTAGCTGTATCATTACGTCAAGTTCGAAATCCTTTAAATGTACGGAAAGAGCCCAGCCGGAACCAAGACCTTCGGCTAAAAAACGGACGATTTTTATTAATTTAGTTTACTCCGTGCCTAAGTCACGTTGTGACTTATTTTAAGCAAACGGTATTATTTTTAAATATCAAACTGTTGATTATATCTCTGTGTTGAAAATCCCTATTCAAAAAGTGAAAAGGATTGTAATAACTTAATTTTGTGCGATATATATATTATTTTTATTTGTAATTGTATCAGTCTGCATCTGACTGATCCAGCACTTATTAAACGAGATTGTTGTTGCTATTTATAGATTACTTATATATATATATATATATATATATATATATATATATATGTTACCATATATATATATATATATATAAGTCTAGAAGATTATGCAACGATACATATGACGGTGTTTCTTGTCATAAATTTAGACACAGACTGACCAACGAATGGCCTTAGTCATTGAGTGTCAATATAAATAAATAACGTAAACAATCATAATATATTCATCTTAAACTTTCTCATTTTAAATGAACCCAAAACTTTTTTAATAGTTGCTTCTCAGTCCGCTAACCGGGGACGTGCCGTGCTGTTACTTGGCTTTGCTCAAATATTCCAACAAGATGTAATCAAAATTATCAAGGTGACAAATTCCTTACGCCAGACGCGCGTTTCGTCTACATAAGACTCATCAGTGGCGTTTAACTATAAATGTTTAAGATATTCTTCATTGGGAGATGGAATAATATTTTTTTTTCATTGGGAGATGGAATAATATAAGTCCACTGGGATCGTGTAGATACACAATACAGGCAGTTCAAAATATTATATAAAGGGTCTAAAAGAATGCTGCTGAACCAGTACACTTATTTATGCTGTATCGTCATGTTTGTCGATCCGATACTAAATAAGTGTACTGGTTCAGCAGCATTCTTTTAGACCCTTTATATATATATATATATATATATATATATATATATATATATATATATATATATATACATATATATATATTCATTACAGTCTAATTACAAACGAAATGATTAAATAAACTTCAAGACTTTGAATCAATTACGTTAACAATACAATACTAGTTACACTTCTAGGTCAATTTGAGTTTCATTTGTTTTAAAGATAATTTTTACAGTAGCTTGAATAGAAATTTGCTCTGCATTAATGTGATAGTTTAAACTTATTTTAGAGATTTTAGCTATTTTAAATTAACACATTTGAAATTACCTTTACTGTTAGGCTTAGGTCCAAAGAAATGATTTAATCACTAAACCCATTGTTGAACACGTGCCAATGAATATAATAACAATTCTCCTTTTGTCATATTAACTCTTTTATGTATTTTACTACAGGATGGCACGTTCTTTAGAAAAGCTTTGCGGAGCATGTGACATCAAACATATAAGAGAGGCTGCTATTGTGTGGTGTACATGGTGCGATGAAGGATTGTGTTCGACGTGTTTAGAGCACCATAAGACCAACAAAACAAGCAGAAATCACCAACCTATTCCTGTAAGTGAATATAAAAGCATTGAATCGTTAATGAAAACCGTACAACATGAGTGTAAGATTCATGCTAAAAAGTTTGACTTCTATTGCACCATTCACTACACACCGTGTTGTGTAACGTGTGTTACTGAGAGTCATAAGCAATGTCAAGGACTAAAGCCAATAGATGAAATTTCACATCAATGTAAGAGTTCTTCAGAACTTCTAGATATTGAACAGGGGTGGAAAGAGCTTGAAAATACTCTCCAAACGATGAAGTCACACCACCAAACGAACCTACATCAACTTAAGGAACAAAAGGTCAATATCTTAAAAGAAATAAAGTCTACCAGACTCAAGCTAAGTACCTTTTTAGATGGATTGGAAGCAGAAATTACAAGGAAGTTATCAGAGACCTGCGACAAAGAAGAAAACAAAATAAATGAATTTTTGGTTGAAATCAAAGATAAAGAGGAAAACATTAAACAAATGGAATCTGCCATACACCAGATGAAGCAAAGTTTGTCAGACTGTCAGTTATTTTTAGCGACACAGCAACTTAGGGCCAGATTGTCGGAGGAAGAAAAATGGGCAGCTGATACCTGCTTCCATGAAAAGGCAAAAAGGACATCAGTCCAATTACAAGCAGAACATAAATTAGAGAGCATTTTGTTTGACGTTAAGTCTTTCGGGGAGATACAAGTTATAAGAAATCCATTTGAAATTAAAGTAGGAGCATGGAAACAGGAGCAAGCACAAATGAACGTTTCCACCAGTGCTGCCAAGCAGATAGATAAAACACTACATCTGATGCAATCTATTGAATTTGAGGAGTTAGGTCATATAATGGGCTGTACATTATTCTCCGATGGCCGAATGATATTTGCAGATTATAAAAACAAAAAAGTACTGGTACACAAACGGGACGGTGCATTATTTAAGACAATTCCTGTTGCTAGCTCTCCTTGTGGTCTGACTATGATAGACAGCCAGACAGTAGCGGTATCTTTTTTGTCTGACACTGGTGTTCAGATTATAGACGTCGATAGTGGTTGCGTCACGAAGACAATCAAAATAAGCAATGGATGCTCTGGTCTGTCGTACTATAGTGGAAAACTGTATGTTCTTGTGAAGGAAATGGGCATCGTAGCGTTTAGTGTTGAGGGAAATCTGATCAGAACAATACCAGTAGATGTGCCTACAATCGATGGATACCTTTCTTGTTACCAAGGTGGCTTATGTTATACCACATACGATCCAATCGGGAAGAAATGTATGATGTGTTGTGACTGGAGTGGAAAGGTTAAATGGGAATCAGAAATTGGAAATAGCGGCGTAGTAGTTGATAATCACGGAAATATCTTTGTGACAAACTGTGACAATCATACTTTATATATGTTATCTTCTGGCGGCAAACAACAGAAATGTGTGTTGTCTCAAAAGGACGGGTTAGAAAATCCTGAAGGTGTCAGCTATGACAGAACCAATAATACCTTACTTGTAGTTACCAACAGGAAAAGAAGTTCCGTATTAATTAGATTGAACGATTGAAAAAACGTTTACGTAAAGTATGCTTATGGATATTAATGACAATTTTTATTCAGGAAGATTGTAAAAAAGATTATATTTGTAGAATATAACTAGGTTAATAATAATAAAAGTAAGTTAAAACAAGATATGTATGGGCTACTCCAGTTAAAATAAAGTTAGTCTTAAGCTTAGTTTTTATTTTATATTGACTGTTTGTCCTCATTGTTGAACTGTAAATTTCCATTCATGTTTTCTTAGAAGAAGACTAATGTGCTACTGCACATCAGCATTGGTCTACTAGATTATACCAGTGCGCTTGCTTTTAGTTTCTACAAATCTTGGTTTTAAACATAATCATAGGTTAAAGTAAATACAACATAAGTGAAAACAATGCAAAATTCTTACCACTGGACAACATAAAAATGTTGCATTATGATTGGCCAACAAGCCGTATACATCAAGCAACGTATACGTCTACATCCGTATGTACAAAGGATATTTTATACCGTATGCGGCACTTTAGAAGACAAATCAACATGACCGCTTTCGGTCCGCTTCGTTTGAAAACTTTATGCAAGTGAAACAATGTCTGACCCGAACATATTTTTAAACGACGTCAATACAATGTTGAAATGTTATGTAATATATTTTTTGTAAATAACAGGAAGCAAATAAAGAAACGCAACTATTCAAGATCAGCGATAGAAGGGACAATGGAAAAGGCGAGTGTTCTGACTCAAATATTTTCAGTCGCCATGATGATGTTGTTGTGCCGTCTAGCAACATGAACGTTTGTTATCCCCTTCCCCCCACAAAAAAAAAAGATTTTATGCGCAATAAATGTTAACAACATGAACCTGCATTCACTGCATCGTCATGCCATGATCCCTCATTCTTCACACGTTTCATATGAAAGCTCCACAATCAATCTATATTCATTCCGATGACTTAAGTGACATTGTCCTAAATGTTGTGTTTGTCATGTTTTTATTCAATTCAATGAACATTCAACTTCACAAATCAATCCGAGGCCTCGGTGGCCGAGTGGTTAAGGTAGTTCGTCCATTGCGGTTTAGATTCTCAATGCGGGCATGGTGTACACGACTCCAATCTTAATTTACAAGGATAGCCAGTTTTCCTTCCGCATGTCGGGGTTTTCTCTGCATACTCCCGCTTACTCCATTAATAAAAACTGGACGCCATGATGTAGTTGAAAAATTGCTAAAAATGGCGTTAAACATCATTTAAACAAACAAACAATCACACATCAATTATGATCGATACAAGTTAGATTTGAAACTTGTGCGCTCAAGTTAGTTACTCGTGCTCACAAGTTATTAACTCGTGCGCACAAATTTGAAACTCGTTTGAAAAATAAGTTATACATTTTTTTCCGTGGCACGTATGGGCTTCTATACATTACCATTATTATATTTAAAATATTTTTTCGTTATTCTACATAGCAATTCAAATCTAAGGTGCATTCTCCATGCGACCCTTTTTTGTGTGCAATTGAAGCTTACCACTTTCGTAGCCTGATATAAGTATGTTTCTTATTCCTTTTTGTCTACAATGTTTTTGTTTTCTTACTTTTGTTTTGCGACTTATTGTAAAGACATTTTGTATAATGAAAAAGGTAGATGTGTTCGCAAATCACCCTAGCACACGGGACCCGTTTTGTATTTAGTTATCTCCTCTTACACTGAACACGTTATAAGCTTTGAAACCATCAATGATTTCGCAATGAAAGGTTTTCCAAAATAGTCAGTGATTAATTACGACACTTGAGTACATGCTGCACAAATATAGGAGATGTTTCCGGTTGTTTACTTGAAGGGTTCCTTTGTAATTCATAACCAAAATATGATAGAGACATGTGTCTTCACAGTTTTACTTTATTGACCTTGACCTTTTGAAAGGTCGCAATGCCAAGGTCACATTCCAATTTCAATTTTTGTCATTATGTTGTGTGCAAATCTCCTCCTTATCCATACAAAACTGACCCTTGACCAAAAAGTACTAAAAGGGATTTCGCAGTTGATCCTGACCAAACCCTTTTGACTTATCTACATTTTTACTAAAATGTTATTGTTTCTCGTTCTTAACCGTAAATATAGCAATACGAAACATTAACCAACATTTTTCGTGTATACTTGGGCAACTTTGGTACATAGTGATTGAATTATTCTGATGACATACTATGGGAGTTATCCACTATTGAAGAGTAATAAGTGGCATGCAACTAAACTCAATCTAACTCTATCTCTATCCTTACACAATTTACACAAAAAATTCTTTTTAAAACCCTAGCCCTAATTCCAAACTAATCCTTCTCTTTGATCATTTTATCATTTTAACTGCAACCATGTTCTGATAAAATATTTAATTATGCTACAGTCTCGTAAGATTAAATCTACTTCACAGCTGATAAACCCGAGACTAAGTTTCCAATATGTTTTTGTTTAAACAAATGAAATACCAATACAACATAGCGACATGGTCGTTTGCAATGACATTTAAATTGCTATAAACTATTACACAATTTCTACCAACACTTAGGAAACATGTAACATTAGAAATCACCATTAAATTACAACTTAGTGAAATTAACATGGTTCATTTGCATTGCAATTGGGATATCGAAATCTTTAGAACAAGCCAAAGATATTTGAATTCTTAAATACTTATGTTTCCTGTTTAAGTAATACTTTTTCTGGTTTTTCTCCTAGAAATTGTCTAAAGCATTATTTGTAGAGGACTATGCCAGAAAATGGGCAAAGCAAGAGGGCTAGGAGGTTGATACCTTGACCGAGTGGGTAAAGACATTGAGGTAATTGATTCAAGTAAGAATAAGTCGTTTAAGAAGATCTACGAGTACTAAAGCATCATCAATCTTCAGAAATCTTGATGCTCTTAAAACT
This sequence comes from Limnoperna fortunei, assembly GCA_944474755.1. Lineage (NCBI taxonomy): Eukaryota > Metazoa > Mollusca > Bivalvia > Mytilida > Modiolidae > Limnoperna > Limnoperna fortunei. The sequence continues at coordinate 48,231,817 of OX104120.1, forward strand.
TTGTCCGACATTCATAAGAAATGTTATTATGCCAGCAGAGAAGGCCCCTAGCAACATTATTTTTATCTGCAAAAAACATTACATTAGAGTGTTTAAGAAATGAGTTAGGCATTAACAGTTTACTTGGCAATCCTACCTGCACATTCACTGCGCTTTCAAAGGAGGAGATTATTGAAAATCACAAATCGGTATTTGCATCCTTTGATCTCAAAATCACAGTCGAAGACAGTGATCTCCCCTTTATTGTATTGGATTCCAAAACTTCACAAAAATCCATACAAACAGCGTTTCATAGCAGGATCGTCTGCGTGTACTACCGAAACACTATCGCAACTCCTGACCACTATTTTAACAACAGTAAAAATGGGACTTCAAAAATACAGTGATACATTCTACTCCAGTGGTGGAATAAATGAAATGTGGTTATTAAAAATATTCAAAAGACACTCTATACGACCATCCCTCATAAGCAGCTTAAACCAGGCTTAAAAGATCTTATAAAACGCTTTCTTTTGCAAAGAAAAAAGGAAAGAGACGATATAAATACCCGGTAATTAGTCTTGGCAGAACTTACTTCGTCATCAATGACTCTAAATCTAATACAAATTTGTCACATGTTAGATTTTCTGATTAACAACATATTCGTGATGTTGTTGAACAGATTGATTGTATTCATATGGGTACTTATTGTGTTCCTTGTGACCCGAAGTCATTGGGAAAGCAACCAAGCCATAATACGAACAGCATATATACATAGGGTGACCTACAGAAACACGGTTTTAGTACTCTTTTGCATGTGTGTTTTAAGCATAAAGTTTTTCATGTCATTATGTTCTATTCAACAAAAGGTCACAGGGGTATAACAAATGGAATACTGAAAATATTAATCATTGCATGAAAATTTGATATCACCTAAACATTTCTCCAGTCTAATAGTATAATTTTATAAGTATATTTTACACATTGTGAATGATTGACATTCTTTTCTGTTCGTTCATGCTAACTAAGTACACTTCAACATATTTTCTCCTTAATCCATCCTTAGCAACGAAAGTGAATACAAATTACATCGGAACTAGACTAGGACAGATTCTACAAGGCTTCGTCTGCACAATAGTTCCCTAAATCAGCATCTGTTTTGCGAAACCTTGTAGATTCTCAATAAACTGCACATGTGGTCATGTCGAATCAGCCTATCAATTTCTTTTTGAATTATATAATTATAATCAGCTTCGTTATATAACCATGCATACACTTATTTTAAATCAACCTATCGATGACAATGAAACATGGGGTGGTGGGTCCAAGCGGAAGATTAGATTATAATTAGATTTGACTTACTAATATTATTAAGTTCAAAGTATTAATAAAATTGTTTTTGATTTGAAGATTGATTGATTGTTGTTGTTTTATGTCCGGCATTACGATATCAAGGGCGATTTGGAATGCCAAATCGTCCTTGGACGAAACGGAATTCCAATCGAACTGCATTTAACCCGGGTCCATTGGAATTCCGCTTTCTCCCAGGAGAACTTAATATATAGGTGATTCCGCATTGTCCTAAAATCCTGGGATAACTTCGAATCGAACTGAAAATTATTGTTAGGGAGATCCGAATCGTCTTAAAAAAATTAAGTTTAAAGACAAATTGTTTTTATTTACAAGTAAAAAATCCTTTATTTATATTGTGGCACTTTGTTGTACATTCAATTGCGACGCGAGCATCGGAGATTTGTTCGTTTGGAAGCACAAGAGTTAAAAAGTGTTTGATAAACGGTTTTATAGAATTCAAACAAAGTTATCTTATAAACCAGATCGTCTTCGGAACAAACGTGCTTCAGAATTCCGTGTTTAAAAATAGCATGACAATAAATTATAACATATAATTTTTTAATCCGAGACAATTCGGCGGAAAAACTAATGCAATACAAACATTATTCCTGTTAGAAATGAAACAAACAATTTGATTTGTTTGTTTGTTTGATAGGTGTTTAACGCAACTTTCAGCTATATCATGGCGTCCTGTTTTTTTTTGAGAAAAAAGCCGCAGTAACCGGTGAAAGCCACTGACATTCGGTAGGAAAATTAGCAATACTTGTCAAGTTACAAACAATTTGAACACAATTTTATTCTGTATTATTTAACTACTGTTTCTTTAAAATACAATTGCTGATATTTTTTTGTATTTGATTTATTTAAATGATAAGGGATCCATATAAAATGCATCGTATTTGTAACTTAAATCAGTAAAATATCACAAAAGTCTAACATTTCCGAGTCATAAAATACGTGCTTAATAATGGAAATTGATTGACAATGTTGTCAGTATAAGTTCCAGGTGTAATTTCTTAATTACAAAAAATCGGTTTCAAAAATGTTAACTAAGTTGCATACGAAAACACTCATAGAACAGTAATATTCCTGCATTTACTGCTTTTATGATATATCTTAGCCTACAATCCTTAAAATGCTTTCATGACAGAGGATTGTTATTGTTACAATAAAAAGTACTACTCAACGTCCTTTTAAGCGTTATGCTTCGGACGTTCTGATTGAATATAAGATATTAAACAATGGAGAGTTCATTTCATATATGCTTAACAAAAGCCATCGTTTTGGGGTTCAAAAATAATTTAGCCATTAGACATGTTTTGAAATGTGCTCGAAATGTTTTTTTTAAAAACTGTCAAATATCCGATTAATTTCTAACATACATTTATGTGCCATTTAATACAGCTACTGAATGTACTTCAGTATATTATATTGATAAAACAACCACTGAAATGAATAAAGAAATAGTTGTAACAAAATAAAAGGAATCAACGTTTATACCTGTTTAGGAAAAAGGAATCAGCGTTTATACCTGTTAAGGAAAATTTTTGATTTAAACTATGCACAGTCATATTCGACTTTATAATACTATTTAATTATTGTGTTGTGTACCTAACATTTTTGTATTTAGTTTTCAAATAAGAACAAGACAATTTTATTTGTTTCTTCTATGTATATTAACGTAAATTCAGGTGGCAGATGTTGCTTTGCCAACAAAACACAAAATTGTTACGCTTGGTTTAATATGCACTGCTTGATTCACACTTATAACTTGTTTTTAATTCATTTTACTTTGAAAATTTATAATTTGCAACAGCCGGTGTCTATGCTTTATTCAGGATTTATTATGTATTTAAATACAAATTAATGTTTTGGTTTGTAGTGAAATGCTGGATTTTAATTAAATGCTATATCACATGACTGCAATTATGGTATAAATATATTCATGTTTTAAAAATGCAAGCTCAAATCGTGTAAGCTGGCGTAGTAGATTCTATTATCCTTGGTATCTTTGAGTACATTGTACTTAAACAATATAAGGTAATATCCATTTCATACATGGATCTATGTGTATTATAACACGACGATTACGATTTGCATTAGGCTACACACTATTACCTTATTGTTATTTGGACTGACAAGATAAATAATATCATATTGTATCTTTGTTTATAACATAGTGGGCCTCAGAGGCCTAATGGTTAAGGTAGTTAGTCTACTATTGTTCACGTACCTGTCAACACTGACGTTGCAGTTTCGAGTCTCATTGCAGACAGAGTGTACTCGAATCCGATCTGAATTGACAAGGATTACCAGTTTTCCTAACAAAAATCGGAAAATTTCTTTGGGTACTCCTGCTTCCTACCCCAGAAAAATTGCTGAAAGTGGCAATGTTATTCAAACAAACAAACAAACAAGAATAGCCTGAAGAGCATGCAAAATCAGTCTTACACCTTTCAGTACGACTAATCATCTCATAAGTGGGAAGTCTTAGTGTTTTGTAGATTATCCTTTGGCTTGGTGGCATATTTTGCAACACTGATTTGCGTTCTGTAGACCTAACATTTACTTTCCATGAAGTCTTAAATTTATAAGTTGTTGAACATGTATTTTTAAACGTAAGAAGTATCGAAATAATACCAAAATAATTCCTTAAATCTTTTTACAACGTTGTTCTTACATCCTTTAAAGCACATATATTAGTAGTCTGATATCCGATCTATCATCGTTCGGATAAAATTCCGAAGTCATACTGAAGGTATAACAGCAGGAAATTTGTACCAGTAACAGGTTACTTAATTGCGTACCCCACTTTAAGTACACACAACAGTTAATTCATGCGTTGTTTTCTGATTGGGTCAATAGTAGTTATATTTGAACATTTTTTGTCTGTAAGCTGCTATATGAATTAAGTTTATATTTTTTTTTACAGATCTTGCAAACAAAATTTTGGTAATTGTTTTAACAATTTTGTATTTGTTACATTCACTGCATTAAAAATTGCATGTAAAAGTGGGAGCGTCTCAAAATGTTGTAACTAGTAAAAAAGGAATTGATCACGGATATACATCGCATATATTTTTTAATGTTGAATGAAAGTTTATTAATTTCCTAGTCAAGGTAAATGCTAAGGAATTTTCGAAAGTTATGCAAATAGTATTTTCGACAATAGCCGAAACATTTACTACCTGCATATTACGTCAGAAACCAACCTAATACATTAGTATGTAACGGGGCAATTTATTTCGACATAATATACAATCAGACTGAACTTGATTCTACACTTTATACCAATTCCCGGAAGTAGGCAATTTGCATTAACGAAAGTCGCATGTCAATTTGCATTTACGTTGTTACCTGTATTTATTTGAGCGCAGGATAAAGTGCAAATGCTTGCAGAACTTAAATGACGATTTTACTGAAGTAAACCATTTTTTTATGAGATGACAAAAACTAGTATAAATGGATTACTTACCGGATGTGCTTCATACAGTCAACCTCAATCATACATTGATCAATCTAAAGATGAGATACATCAAACTGTAACCATCTGCTCAAACTTTACGGTATATGTTACAGCCCAGTAGTCACACTGGTGTTGACAAGAATATCATTGATTCTTGAAATGATGAAATCGTTTACTAAATTTAATGCCCAGAAATGTCGAAAATGATTTAAATCATAAGGTGTTTCTTTTCAAAAGTGCGGATTGCCTTATCCGGATTTGCTATAACGTGCTGGAATTTTGATTATAAAGTTCTACACTATCTTACAATTATTTGGATTTTAAATATTTTAGGGTGTGAGCAACAATGATGAGTCTTGATTAAACGAAACACGGGTCATAGTAAATTTTATAACCTTGATATCTTTGATGACATTTTTTTTACAAACATCCTCCCATTAATCAAAAACGATCGATTTACTTGTCGTCTTATCCAGAAAAAGTTCAATTCCCGGAGTATAAAATTAAGACTATTTATAAGGAAATATATGTCAGATTGAATTTGTGAGATGTATTTGTCATGACAATCTAAAACGTCATGTTGACATCCTAAAAACGTCTTAAGAAATGATATCAACCGAGGTAAAAGAATCTCATTAAGGTCTTCGAATGAGGAAGACGTTATAATTTTTCTTTGATATTTTTTTTACTTTCCTCCAATGTTTCAAAATCACAAAGCATAAAAATAACGCTATATATTATTTTAGAATTTTGCAACAAGAATTGGGTAACTAAAGCTATTCAAAGTCGACACCGAAACATTTTTCTTCGTTTTTCGCAAGCCTTGTTATTATAACACCTCAGAAACCGTAATAGATACAAAAACTGATTGGTGGAAAATCTGATCGCCCTAATGAGATAACGTTGGTACAATTTGGTGCAATAATTTTAGTGAGAGCGTAGACGAGTTGTTGCCCTTGGAATATTTTATGACTCCGTTCATAGTAAAACCGTAACGCTTAAACACTTGGTCATCTTGAAACATGCTCTTGGAAATGGTCGTAATATCAAAGTTATATAGTGACATTGAACTTGGTCCTTAAACATCGTTATCATAAAAACTAGAAGCCCGTAAAATATAGACTAAAAGTCAAACCATAAACAAATGTTTGTCAAGTAAAAGCCCAGATTTGTTTTGTTTTGACTGAACAGATTTGTCGATTTTTAAGGCTATAACTACCATGGTCAGTAATGTTAAAGTCATTGTGGGCTATAACATTAAAAAACAAAAAACAAAAACCCAGGGTCTTCATTTTGAGATCTGACCTTGATAATGGTCGCAGGATTAAAGTTTATTGGTGACCTTGAACTGAAACATTGTTATTGAAATAACTTGATAACTGTAAAAGATAGATAAAAGTAAAAATAACGTCGTTCTGTTTTGACCGAACAGATTTGACGAATTCTTAATCACATACTTTCCACGGACAGATAATATGACGTTACTGGCCGTAACATCAAAACTATAAATCTTATTTGCCTAAGATGGTCTTTAACATTGGTCATTTTAAGACACGCACATGCTCTAATTTTGTTAAAGTTTATTCATGACCTATGACCTCAGAAACCGTAACTGTAAAATCATGCAAAATGTTTGTAAAATAAAGAAACAGCATTGTCCTGTATGAGTTAACAGTTTTGACTACGCCTTAAAGGGCATACCCAAATGAACAGATACATTAAAGCCGTTATGGCCAAAACATTAGTTAGAAATTATGACATATGGTCTTCGCCGTTAAGCATACTCAGACATGACCTTGAAAGACCTACTACTTGTGCTTTGAACAATTGACAATGTAATGTACGTCGAAAGCAAAAGTATATAACCGAACATAAATAAACCATCACACATTTTTATATATATTTAAATAAAATCTATTATATATTTATATGTTATATTTTACCCATTTTAGCATTTAACAAGATAATTTGGTTATGCAATCATAAAGACATTGCAGATCACACATGAACATAATAAATATAATTTAACACTTGAAAAACTATAATAGTCCTGTTTTATTAATAATAATGCAACGTTCATTGATAGGACACAACTTTGTATATTTACAAAGAAAACACTTTAACAGTAGGTAACATAACCGGTGCTTCTAATTAAGCATAGTGCAGATGATGTGTCTAAATGTTTTGGGAAGACAATAATGGGTTTAGAATGACTTTTTTGCAGCCATTTTTTTACTGTTGGCTTTTTATGGGTTTAATTACTGGAAATTGATTCAATAAAAAGTCTACTACATCTTGCATTTAAGACTTTTAGTTCGATATTCCTTATCAATTGAAGTTTGATCTTATTTTAGTAAATTTGTAACAAATTTTTGCATAACCCAACATAAACCATTACTCTTAAACATAATATTTAAGGAATTTATGAAGTTCACTGTACCACTTATCCTTACCCAACTATAGCCCAGCGTAACCTTTAAACTCAAATGCGTTTCTTATCAAACATATAACACTTTTCCTGACCTAACTCTAATAATTAAACCAACATACAATTTTACTTTTGGATATAATTTTTTATTTAGTCAGATCTATATGGCAATCTACTGAAAGTGTAGCTGCTGATTTCTGTTTACCCTGCTGATAGCAGGTAGGCGATTAAAATTCACAACATCAATATTTGTATTAAAGAGTCTTTGCAAAATAATGCTTAAAACTGATTGATCAAATCTGTGACACCAGTGTATTGTTTCTTCCTGTGGTATGCAGGGTAACATATCCTCAGGATTTGTACACGACATACAGTGTTCTGTCAGTGCACAGGCAAGCCATGGCTGCATAATATATTTCCAGGTGAATTGTGTTTTCCATATTGTAATCAAACTAGCCTCGGTTTGGTTAAAATAAAATAGACATGGAGTTTCGTTTAAATACTTAAACGTTTCTTCTTTTGTATAGTGAATTGATCTATATTGAGAGTCAAGTCTGCGACCTAAGATGCCAGTTTCCTTTGCCGTCATGAAGAAATTATCTGTTGCATATTTATCTCCATTAAAACTCAAAGAAGCCTCTGCCCACATCACAAAATTGAATTCTGTCAGCATCGTGTATATCACAATTGGCTTCCATGCATAGTTAAAAAGTTTTGACACAAATGGTGGATATATGTGAAAAGGAAAAGCTCGAACTTCACAACTACAAACATTTTTTACAAACGAAAGTTCCTCTTTACTTAATCCAAGGTCAAAGTAAACAAACTTCATTTCCTTATATAATGGAAGGAGATTTTCTTTAACACTTTTGATCATAGCAAGGGACCGTGCAAAACGATTAGATGAAGATGCCGTGACGATAACGGGATATTGTTCACTTTTGTTTCCCATTACAACGGAACCTTGAAAAGTGTTGTAGATATTGAGATATAGTTTTTTCATCTCGGATATCACAGGGTAATTTATTACCATTCTCATGTTCTCCTCTATTTTGCTGTAGAACTTTTCTTTGCAGTTAAATGGCGAATAGTTAAGTCCCAGTGTGTAAATCAACCTTTCATAATGTGTTATCAACATAGCTTAATCGTCGTCGTGTGCGTAAAACAGCGCGTGATCTTGGTCCTTAATGTGAAACAACACTGGTTTTGGTTTGTTGAGATCCTTAGTTGCGAGGCTTATGCAACCAATTATAATTACAGTAACAACACACGTGCACACTATAACAGTCAAAAGGGATGTCTTCATTGTCAAGTCAACCATTTTCATTGCTTTCGTCTCAATAAACCTTGACTGGGAGTATCTACAATCGAAAAACGCGTAAATATTTCAATATAACGTGCAACCTGAACAAAACAATAAACTAACAATCTAACTGACACTCATTAAAGGATTTAATTTATAGCAATAATGTTACAGTGTCATCTCAATGTGTAAAAAATGAAAAGATACTTATTCAGGTTTGAATGAGATATTAATAAACATGTTATATCATGGATGTCAATAAACACATTGTGGATATGCTAGAATAGCATTTTCAACGTCTTGTAATTATTCTAAAACTTATGTTATAATATATGATGAAATTAACACAATCCGTTTTGAGATTTCTTATAATTATCCAGAATTTCGGGACGATTTTTACGTATATAGAAAGATATAAACAACAAAACCACTCAATTTAGTTGATCAATCAGTCACAACACAAACGAAGAAAAACAGTCAAAAGAAAAAAAAGTCGGTATGAACCTCTGGCCTATTTGATGGATTTCTTAAACAATATTTATATACTTCCGCCTCCTGGTAGATGCTTTTAAATGTTCACGAAGATGGACGTTAACTGTCGTGATACCTCAGGTTTACCTTTGCAGATGACATCACAGCTTTATGAAACTTGGCCCAGTTACAACATAATGATATCTCTTCACGGGCACAATATTGTAGTGCCAAATATTTCTGGCTTGGGTGAACTTAGAAAAGGGTTTGCTTACCAATATGAGTTTAGCCAAATTTAAATGTCATCGAGACACATTTTCTCATTTTCAAATTGTATTCAGGTGTATGTAATTAGAGAGCCTGACTTGACAGAAGAAATGAATTTCAAGTGGTATTAGTTTAAAGTAGTATACGTAAGTGCAATTACTCCTACTGATCTGGAGTATCTTTGTTAGGTGCATATTTTAAAGTGGCTTAGTCTTATTGATTTCAGAGCCATTTGTGGTTGAGTGATCAACATAGTCATTTTACTATTGATCAAGTGCCCATCAACAATGAGGTTCTAGGTTTGAGTTTCACTGCGCAGGGTTTGCTCAACTCCAATCTTAACTGACAAGGATTTCTAGATTTCCTACCTTTATGCCAATTATTGTCATGGTTACTTAGGAACTGACCTAATACAATAACTTTAATGTAGTTACTAGACCATGAAATTGAGGTCTAGGTCTGGCGACTGACTGCCAAGTACTCATCATAAGCTTCCACTGGACCAAAGTTGATTTACCTAAGGCTTAAGCTCACACAGATATAAAATAAATATAGTGTTTATGTTGTCGTCAGATTCCTATGTTTCGACTGCAGTTCCCACATGCAAAACAATAAAAACTGGAAAGTGATATAATTAAAAATTAGTTGAAAACTGACGTTAAATCCCAGTTGGTTACATGAATGTTAACACTGAGGTTGCGGGTTCGAGTCTCATTATTAGCAGGGTGCACACAATTCCAATCTCAATTTACAAGGACTGCTAGTCTTCCTACAGAAAATCAGGGTTTTCACCATGGTACTTCAGATTGCTCCACCAATAAAACTGGATATGACCATATTAAGTGGCATTAAATACCATTTAAATAAACAACCTTATTTCTACAAGTTAATTTGGTATGGTAATTAATAATCACATACATGTACAATGTACTCGTATTTGATGAAATTTTTTGCTTGGTACCAATAATTGGTCTACGGTTTCATATTTTGTTGATGTAATGTTTTTTCTAGACTTTGTCATATCACTGAAATAATTTTCTGAATATAAGTAAACAAAATACAATCCATACAAGTTATTAAATATTTTATTATTGATCATCAAGTAATACTGAAGATTTGTTTTTATCATCTTGATAGCCAGACTAGTTGTATTCTCATTTATCATCATCAGACTGCATACCGACATTAGAATCAGATGAATCATATGTTGCATTCTTTGCAACTGCATTAAGCAGGCATTCCATTTTCGTTTTATTCCAAGGTCTCTAGTTCACATGCACACTGCATTAATATAATTGTTTGTCAAAAATCTATCATACGACAGTTTTTTGTTTTCACGACATTTTTTTAATTTCAAAGTCAGTTGATGCAATGTAATTAAAAACCATATTCCACATATAAAGTTGGTCTGGAGACCTAAGCAATGCAATTAAAAAGCATATTTTACATATAAAATCACTCATGAAACTATAGCAGTGCAATGAAAAACTATTTCACATAAAGTCGCTCGGGAGACCTTAGCCATGCTATTATAAGCCATATTTTACACATAAATTCAGTCCTCAGACCCTATTGATGGAATTTCATTCATATTTTGCATATACAATCAATCTTGAAACCTTGGTAATACAATCAAAAAATATATTTAACATATACTATCACTAATAAGACTAATTTCAAAAACCATATGTTAGATATAAATTCACTCTGGACACCTAAGCGATGCAATTAAAAACCATATTTAACATATAAAATCAATCTTGAGACTTCAGCCTTGCAATTAAAAAGCATACTTTACATATAAAATCATTCCTGAAACCTTGGTAATGCCATAAAAAACGAAATCTCACATATAAAATCATTTTGGAGAACATAGGAAAGCAATTAAAAACCATATTTAACATATAAAATTAATATTGAGACTTTAGCAATGCAATTAAAAACCATATTTCACATATAAAATCATTTCTGTGACCTTATTGATGGAAATAAAAACTATTTTACATATAAAATCAATCGTGAGACCTCAGCTATAGAATTAAAAACCATATTTTATGTATACAATCACTCTGATGATATTAGTAATGGAATTAAATTTTAGATATAAAATCATTCCTGATACCCAAAAGAGGCAATCAAAAACCATAGTACAAGTACAAAATTGCTTTAGAGAATTAAATGAAGCAATTAAAAACCATAGTACACATATAAAATCACTCTGCAAGCCTGAGGAATGCAATTAAAACCATATTTCACATATGAAATTATGATAGTGATCTTTGCGATGCAATGGAAAAACACATTCCACATATAAAATCAGTGGAGACCTAAGTGATGCAACGAAAAACCATACTTAACATACAAAATCACTAATGAGACCGTTGCAATGAAATTAAAATCTATATTTCTCATATAAAGATACTCTGGAGACCTTAGCCCTGCAATTACAAGCCACATTTTACATACAAAATCAACCCTGAAACCCCATGGATGTAATTTAAGCCATATTTCGCATATAAAATCAATCTTTCAACCTTGGCAAAACAATTCAAATATTTAACATATAAAATTACTAATAAGACCATAGCAATGTAATCAAAAACCATATGTCAGATATAAATGCACTCTGGAGACCTAAGGGATGCAATAAAATTCCATATTTAACATATAAAATCAATCTCATGACTTTAACAATGCAAGTAGTAACCATATTTCTCATATAAAATCATTCTTGAAACCTTGGTATTGCTAAAGAAAACAATATATCTCATATAAAATCACTCTGGAGATCACAGGAAAGCAATTAAAAACCATATTTAACATCTAAAATCAATCTTAAGACTTCAGCAATACAATTACAAACCATTTGTCACATATAAAATCATATCTGTGACCTAAGTGATGGAAATAAAAACTATATTTTACATATAAAATCAATCATGAGACCTGAGATAGAATTAAAAACCATATTTTATGCATAAAATTACTCTGATGATATTAGTAATGTAAGTAAAACCATATTTTACATATAAAATCCTTCCTGATACCTACAAGATGTAATTAAAAAAACATAGTACAAGTACAAAATTGCTGTAAAGAAATAAATGAAGCAATTTAAAACCATAGTACACAATATAAAATCACTCCGAAGGCCTGAGGTATGCAATTAAAACATTATTTCACTTGTAAAAGCCAGTGATCTTTGCAATGCAACAAAAACCATATTCCACATATAAAATCAATTCTGAGACCTTGAAACTGCAATAAAAGAAAATATTTTACAACAAAAACATGCTTTAGATTTTAACATTGAAATTAAAAATCATTTTACACACATAAAATAAATCCTGGGACTTTGGCGATGCAATTAAAAACCACTTTACATGTATAAAATCATGATTTTAATAAACTGTAAACGATTTGATTTTCATCTTTCATATACTTTTTATTCCGACAATGCAATTAAAAAGCATATTTTACATATAAAATCACTCATGAAACTATAGCAGTGCAACGAAAAACTATTTCACATAAAGTCGCTCGGGAGACCTTAGTCATGCTATTATAAGCCATATTTTACACATAAATTCAGTCCTCAGACCCTATTGATGGAATTTCATTCATATTTTGCATATACAATCAATCTTGAAACCTTGGTAATACAATCAAAAAATATATTTAACATATACTATCACTAATAAGACTAATTTCAAAAACCATATGTTAGATATAAATTCACTCTGGACACCTAAGCGATGCAATTAAAAACCATATTTAACATATAAAATCAATCTTGAGACTTCAGCCTTGCAATTAAAAAGCATACTTTACATATAAAATCATTCCTGAAACCTTGCTAATGCCATAAAAAACGAAATCTCACATATAAAATCATTCTGGAGAACATAGGAAAGCAATTAAAAACCATATTTAACATATAAAATTAATATTGAGACTTTAGCAATGCAATTAAAAACCATATTTCACATATAAAATCATTTCTGTGACCTTATTGATGGAAATAAAAACTATTTTACATATAAAATCAATCGTGAGACCTCAGCTATAGAATTAAAAACCATATTTTATGTATACAATCACTCTGATGATATTAGTAATGGAATTAAATTTTAGATATAAAATCATTCCTGATACCCAAAAGAGGCAATCAAAAACCATAGTACAAGTACAAAATTGCTTTAGAGAATTAAATGAAGCAATTAAAAACCATAGTACACATATAAAATCACTCTGCAAGCCTGAGGAATGCAATTAAAACCATATTTCACATATGAAATTATGATAGTGATCTTTGCGATGCAATGGAAAAACACATTCCACATATAAAATCAGTGGAGACCTAAGTGATGCAACGAAAAACCATACTTAACATACAAAATCACTAATGAGACCGTTGCAATGAAATTAAAATCTATATTTCTCATATAAAGATACTCTGGAGACCTTAGCCCTGCAATTACAAGCCACATTTTACATACAAAATCAACCCTGAAACCCCATGGATGTAATTTAAGCCATATTTCGCATATAAAATCAATCTTTCAACCTTGGCAAAACAATTCAAATATTTAACATATAAAATTACTAATAAGACCATAGCAATGTAATCAAAAACCATATGTCAGATATAAATGCACTCTGGAGACCTAAGGGATGCAATAAAATTCCATATTTAACATATAAAATCAATCTCATGACTTTAACAATGCAAGTAGTAACCATATTTCTCATATAAAATCATTCTTGAAACCTTGGTATTGCTAAAGAAAACAATATATCTCATATAAAATCACTCTGGAGATCACAGGAAAGCAATTAAAAACCATATTTAACATCTAAAATCAATCTTAAGACTTCAGCAATACAATTACAAACCATTTGTCACATATAAAATCATTTCTGTGACCTAAGTGATGGAAATAAAAACTATATTTTACATATAAAATCAATCATGAGACCTGAGATAGAATTAAAAACCATATTTTATGCATAAAATTACTCTGATGATATTAGTAATGTAAGTAAAACCATATTTTACATATAAAATCCTTCCTGATACCTACAAGATGTAATTAAAAAAACATAGTACAAGTACAAAATTGCTGTAAAGAAATAAATGAAGCAATTTAAAACCATAGTACACAATATAAAATCACTCCGAAGGCCTGAGGTATGCAATTAAAACATTATTTCACTTGTAAAAGCCAGTGATCTTTGCAATGCAACAAAAACCATATTCCACATATAAAATCAATTCTGAGACCTTGAAACTGCAATAAAAGAAAATATTTTACAACAAAAACATGCTTTAGATTTTAACATTGAAATTAAAAATCATTTTACACACATAAAATAAATCCTGGGACTTTGGCGATGCAATTAAAAACCACTTTACATGTATAAAATCATGATTTTAATAAACTGTAAACGATTTGATTTTCATCTTTCATATACTTTTTATTCCGACAACGCGCAGATAAAATAAATCGACGTACGGTTCAACCTGTCGGTTTTTTCTTATATATTGTCAACAGAAATTTTTCACTTTTTAATAGTATATGACTAGATATTTTAAAGAAAGCGTATTTTAGCTGTTTTAACATAGCGCGGATAATTTCTTCAGATATCGTCACCGATTCTTAATTTTAAAATATGCGTCGCGTCACCCCTGTTGTGACACATGTCCTCAAAAATGTGCCATTAAAATTATATGGGAATAAGCTTTGCTATAAATCTTTATATTTATCAATGAATTATCCACATTAGCTTGTTACGGAAGTGATTGTCTGTTGGTAACTAATACAATCTGACACATAAATATTTTTGCTGTTTTGCAAGACAAAAACTTTAGCGTCTTAACACAACAATGGTATTCTACCCTATCGAATATCATTAAACTTCGTCTTGCAATTAAAGATTTACTAAATGACCGACAGTTCAACATTTGTTTACGCTAATTTGTAATACTATAATACTTATACCCTTGATATTCGTATGATAGTGATATTAGAATCAACTCTTTAGTGGAGAAGGCTTGCATTTTGGCATAAGAGCATTGCAACACTTTTTCTATCTTGTGCAGTGATAAAGCCTACAGTACGTGACTTTCTCAAACTAGAAAGATGCTACTTTCTCAAATGCTACTTCATCAGGCTGCTAAAAACACATGGATTTCACACTAATATTGCCTATATAACTAGAAAGGCAAGCTGAATGATTCGCGAAATTTGTGGTGTTTCGAAAAATTGATTTTTAATACAAATATGTTTTATTCATATATCGACTGTCTCTTACATGACAATCAATCTAAAAACGACAAAATGATGATTTGCGATCAACCATTTCTTTAAGCTCTAAACATTTGAAATACAAGTGACTCAGAATTATAATAAGATGTCAGATAGAACATACTTGGTTGAATATTTATTTACTTAAGCGTAAAACGTACGTCCAGTCTGGTCTACACCACGCTCCATTATTAAGTACACACGTACGAACTATGTAACCGACATATTGTTTGTATAAGTACTCAGGTTGTTGATCTGTTTTAATCGTTAATCTTTTGATAATTAATTTTAAGTTGTTATTTCAATTTATTAATTACGTATATGGTTACATAAGTTCAATGCTACGAAACGAGAGGCATCAGTATATTAAGTAGTCTTGATCATGTAAAAAATTCTATACCAGTCATAACATATATTCAATCTATGTGTCATGAATACCTATTTAAGTACTACACATGAATGAAAGGTTCATAGTTATAAGATTGAATTGGTGTTGTTTTATTTCGTCATGTTTGGTCCTCATAGTCAATTTCAGGGCAAGAGATAAGGTCTAAATCGAACTTTCGAGTCAGTTAATTTTAAGTTTATTGAAAAATAGACACTCCATCAATTACAAAACCGTGAAAATTGAAAAACAATTTAAATGAAAAGTCATTTGTTCAAAGAACAAATGTGAGGTCTTTCCCGGCATTTTCTTAGTGTTATGTCTAGGTATATGGTTGCTAATTTTGAAAATTGCTGCCCGTAACCATTGGACTTTGGTCTTAAATCGAAGGGCTTGTTGAGACGGCCACAAAAAACCTATGTTCACTATATTATCTCTGACGGTTTAAAAGTTATAAGCCATAAACTGATTAGCCGAAAAATGTCAAAGGCCATAACTTGAAAACGATTTGTCGCACAGTTTTCAATAATTTAAATCAAATGTAGATCTCACTGAGAGGAACATTTTTCTGATATATTGTCTGCTTCAATTTTTTTTATGGTTTTTGAATTATATTGAAAACAAAATTTAGCCGATACGTGTCAAGGGCCATAACCTCGAAAACGGTTTGTCGCACAGTTTTTGAACCTGTATATCAAATGTAGATCTCAATGAGAGGAACATTTTTCTGATATATTGTCTGCTTCAATTTTTTATGGTTTTTGAGTTAT
The DNA here is from genome assembly GCA_944474755.1 of Limnoperna fortunei. Classification (NCBI taxonomy): domain Eukaryota; kingdom Metazoa; phylum Mollusca; class Bivalvia; order Mytilida; family Modiolidae; genus Limnoperna; species Limnoperna fortunei. Next base: position 48,248,547 of record OX104120.1, read on the forward strand.
TTAGAAAACAAAATTTACCGAAACCTGTCAAGGGCCATAACCTCTAAAACGGTTCGTCGCACAGTTTTCGAACCTTATATCAAATGTAGATCTCAATGAGAGGAACATTTTTCTGATATATTGTCTGCTTCAATTTTTTACGGTTTTTGAGTTATTTTGTAAAAAAAATTTAGCCGAAAGCTGTCAAGGGCCATAACCTCTAAAACGGTTTGTCGCACAGTTTTTGAACCTGTATATCAAATGTAGATCTCAATAAGAGGAACATTTTTCTTATATATTGTCTGCTTCAATTTTTTATGGTTTTTGAGTTATTTCAAAAACAATATTTAGCCGAAACCTGTCAAGGGCCATAACCTCTAAAACGGTTTGTCGCACAGTTTACGAACTGTTATATCAAATGTAGATCTCAATGAGAGGAACATTTTTCTCATATATTGTCTGCTTCAATTTTGTATGGTGTTTGAGTTATTTCGAAAACAAAATTTAGCTGAAACCTGTCAAGGGCCATAACCTCTAAAACAGTTTGTCGCACAGTTTTCGAACTGTTATATCAAATGTAGATCTCAATGAGAGGAAAATTTTTCTCATATATTGTCTGCTTCAATTGTTTATGGTTTTTGAGTTATATTGAAAACAAAATTTCAATGGCGGCCATTTTTAAAATGGTGGACCAAAAAATTTTTTTGATCCGATACATGTAATTAGGACCTTCATATCTACTTGGAAACCAAGTTTTATGTAAATCCGACAACTTTGACGTTTTCGACAAACTTCGCGTCAAAATCGCGTAAACAGGAAGTGGATCGAAGAATGTTTTTTGCATGACAAATCATGACCATAAGTCAGGCAACATTTTCCTCACTTTAGATTTTTGATATCTGTCATTGTTTCTGAGTGTATCTGCACACAAGGGTAAACAGTGTTTGGGGAGATAACTCTGTTACTAAAAATATATCGGTGTCGCAGGGTGACTCAGGCCGAGCCCAGGTAGTGTCGGTTAAGTGTGCCAAGTTTCAAAGTGATACGTCAAGACACTTTTCCGACATCTGTGGCAGAAAAAAAAATAATCATAAGAAATACAGTAAGGTCTTTCCATCGGAAAAGGGAAAGACCTTAATAACAAAATTATAATTCATGTATGCAACACTTAAACACGCACCAAAGCAAAAATAAAGACAAGGATGCACTTTGTACAAAAATGAATGTAAAGTAGAAAATTTCAAACTTGACATTCAAATATATCAAAGACAGCGATCAATTAAAATGTGCATATACACAAGACATGCAATAAAACATGGGTATTTTGACACAGGCACGCCAACATATCATAACATAAAAGCGTGAAGGCATCTCGCTTTTCAACATTGTAAATATTCAAAATAAGTCTAACTTGATTAGAAATGCATAAAATTTCATAATATTGTGCGTTATTAATCTAGTTGTACTAACTGTTTACAATTACAAATGAAAATATTATTAATAATGCTTTATCACCATGTTGGAACATGCATTTAATCGGTCATAAATTAACTGAAAAATACATCATTGTTTCTGTATGAACAACGAAAAATAAGGTAAGCAAGATATTTTGTATGGTAATCAAGCAAACCGGACTGCAACCAGGTAATCAATTATTTTTTTACAACAAATTGCGCAATGCGGATACAAAGTAGATCCAATTCATAGTGAATTAGCAATTCGGCAACATGCATAATGATAACGAAAAGCAGATTTCTTAAATAACGACTCAGTAAAAGAGGCAACAAAAATCACTAGTTGAATTCTTTGAGAAATTTATGTTATCAAACTTTACGCTTTATGAACGCCAAAATAAAATTTCTTTTCAATACAATTTTGTTATTCCTAGCGTCTTAAGTAAGATTTAATATGTTTTAAAAGTAGCTAACATTACCAGTATTGTAGAATACCAATGCCTTTGATATAATCTTCATCAGGTGTGATGATACAAATGTGTAAAATTGTCATTTAAAAATTATTAGTCAGTGTTTCAATCTGTTATCGCAATGATTTTATACATTCTTTTCTCCCAACGTTAAAACATATGCTGATTATAATGTTAGCTATAGCGCGCAAATTAGACATAATTGTAATTCGCAAAATAAAAAAAACTAAAACTTTAAACAAAGGATGTTTATATTTCTCTTGTGCTAATTTTGTATTTGGATGTTGCATATATTGTATTTAAACCTGGAGTTTCACATTTTTGATTGTTACATAAAAATAAAATAAAAGTAAAATAATGACTTTAACATATTATTGTTATGGATCAAAAGGTGTACGAAAAATAGCCAGTAGACCGACCAAACACCAAGGGCCAAAGTCCAGGGAAGATAAAAAATCAGGATACAACAAGAAATAAAAACCACGAAAACAAAAAGTGAGTAAAACGAACTCAATAAAAACCATGGATGCACTCAGATGCTCAGGACAAGTATGCATTATCTGCCTCTACTAGGACACCGTCGAGTTTCTAATGTCAGGTTTAAGAAAAATCCAGTAATGAGAAAGACTACTTATGACTAACCAGTACATCTCTGATAACTGCATCGCGTTGCAAGAAAAAACTGTACATGCTCTTCATAGATTTAAAGAAAGACGTTGATCGTGTTTTTAATCAGTACTATGGACAGTAGTACACCACTATGGTATACATCCCAAGACGACCAATCTGACTGATAATTTGTACAAGAAGACAAATGACGCAAAGTGCTATCAGAGTTAAGAATGGTGTAACGGAGTAGTTTTCAGCAAGCAACCAGCGTTTGAAGTACAGATTGTGAACAGTTTTATGTATATTAGGACCACTAGGAATAAAAATTGCGATCGCATGAATGACACAAAATACGGACAGCCATAACCATGAAAGGATAACATTTGGAAAAAATAAGTATGTCAACAGAGAAGCATTATTTCGATTAACCCATCACTCATAGTATCGTTTGCACTTCACGTTTGCGAAGAGTGGAAATTTAGAAGCGCTCAAGAAAAAAACTACTTGTATTAGATATACAGTTAGAAAGATCCTATGAGTTCACATCATGGAAAAGATGAAAACCGAAGACAGCAGACAGACTACCAACCAAACAAAATCTTATAACGAGTACACGAAAGGCAACATCAATGGCTAGGACACGTGATATAGACCATCATAGATAAGAACATGATAGCAAATAATGTACTACTTGGTAGAGTGGATGGAATAAGATTAAGAATAACAACTAAACGAAGTCAAAGAACAACATGGACGACGTATGCACTTTCAAAATACGATGTATGATTTCAGGATCAAAAGAGAAGAATGGCATTTTTTGTCCAATTATTGAAAGAACGAACGTTGATGGAATAGAAATTGTGCAGAGATCTGATTAATCAGAAGACGTATGAAAATATCAGATCGTTTTTAATAGATGGATTTCCATAACGATTAAATAAGTCATAGTGACGGCCATAGAACTTCTAAAAGCCTTTTAAGTAGCTCATTAGTCAATATCAGTGACCGGTATAGAAATCCGACTACAGATCTAGCATAACTTACAAGTGGTCGACGAACGGAAAGTTGACAATAAGAAAGTTAAAATCGTCACGTTTTATTTGCAGTTTCTCGCGAATATATTTGTAGAAGAAATTCTAAGTAAAAGGCCTACCTACATATATTGGTAGTGTCTTCATTTTCAAGCTCACTAGTGTAGATTAAATGCATAAAGTCAACAAATTTAGCAGTGTTAAGGAACAAAACATAAGCAATATAGCGCAATGTAAAATTAAAGGTCTGGGACAGTGTCTTTTCTTTCTTCTTCAGCAGGCCTCGTAGAAACTCAGTCTCATAGTCTCGTACGTACGAGTAAAAAAGATGTCGACGAGGAGAGAAGCACAAATAAATATCAATTCTCTTTTGTCCTCCAAACATGATAAGTATATAATATATTTTCATGTATTTCATCTATTAGTTTAGATTCATTGATGATAAAGTGAATTAATTATGTCATTGCTAATTATCAGATATTTGTATCTACTTCCGTTTTTAAGCAGCTTTTGTAACATCTTTCAACCTAGTTTTAAGCTGCAGTTTGGTGGTGGTCATGTAGAGTGTCCACAAATCACAGATTTTGTATGCTATAACATATAGTCCTATGATGCAACGGATTAAGGGACTGGTTTAGCGAAGTTTCCGTTTTCTGGTACGAAACGTAATAGTAGAATCTGTGTGTACACTCGCAGGAATGAATGTTTCTCTGCCTCCTGTGTATAGGAAGTGGATATCTTCGGTAGAGTCAAGATGTGGGCGGCGATCTATTATTACCGTAAAATAGAACTGGTACATGTCACGGTCAACTTAACGCCTCGAAGCTACAGAGACGAAATTCGCCAATCTCATCTAAAGCGCGTCATTGACCAATAGAAAGAGTAGTTCCAAAAGAACAAGGTCAGGCCTCACACAGCGCGCTTAACAAGGTACTGTCTTGAGCAGAACAACACTAATGTGCTAACATGGACTTCCAAATTACCGGATTTAAACGTGACCTAAAGTATTGTTAACTGGGAAAAACTTACTTTATTCCCAAATCTCTGAGGAATGGACTGCAATTTTTTCAATTCAAACCATTTTTACAATAGTAAATATCTTTATTTGTTATTGTAAAACCAGTAACAAAAATACGTCTATTGAATCTTAAAAAGTCCAGTGTGCGTGTTTTGCAAAGTATATATCTTAATGTTAACTCATCGGTTGTGAACCAAAAAATATTGATTACTGATATGGAATAATTAGTATTGCTGAATAATTCAGTTGTAAGATTAAATGTTGGTTTTATTTATCTAGTATGCAAGTAACTTCTTGCATCCAATGTGAACGATATTGGATAAATACAATCATATCAAAGATTATTTTTGTCGCCATTTTTGGTCCACATCCAGACGTGAACATGTGAACAATACAAAAACAATAAATTTTTGCACTTTCTACAAAACAGGAAAAATTCTTGAGCGGCGGACACTCTCTGTTGTGTTTTATGCAAGTTTGTAATAAGTAATGTAATATTTCCTGGCAAATTACATGTATTTTTATATAATCGTTATGTGGTCCTAATAAGGCCTAACTGTCGGCATTCTAATGTCTGTTTCTTCGTTAAAATATATGTTTTTTGAAGTTTGATTGAGAAGTATTTAGTTTGAGAGATTAAATTTAACAGACTTGATGTTTTTATTTTTTCTCTTATTTCTTTATCTTTATCTTGAGGTATTTATCTCGATGTAGAATAATATCGCCTCTAGAATATGTTCTTTTGATTTGTGTTCCTATCTGCAACTACAAAAATTCAAAAGGTGTCCATCATTATTATTGGTAACAAGAAAGGAATATGTTGGAAATTGTCATTTTTTTGTATTTAGTGCACTGTTTAAATAAAGTAAATTGTAAGCGTAACCGCTGCAATTAATTTTTCACAAGCTGTCTCGAAGAGACTCTAGACGATCGAAAAGAAATAAAATTGTTTACATATAAAATTAATTTCCATTAAAATTTATTAGCTGTAACAGAACAGCAAACTCCATTCTATTTTTCAGCTTTTGCCAACAAAAGCATAAATATCAACATTTTTTTAATATCACACATTTTAAGTCTGTTACATGTACATAACGAATTCCACTATACCTACAAAGCAAACCAATCCCGACCTATACTATGCGCCTTGCACCCATGATCCTTCATTTTAACCGTGTATTGCAGAACCTTTTGAAAGAAAAATGAAACCTCAATCCACCTGAAGTTTTTCACACCAGTCCATTTTTATATATAATCGATAAAGTAAGTTATTGAAGATCTCAACAACGTCGAAAATGAAACTAACTTATAAGGAATAAAGAGCGTAGCATCATTTTGATAGGAAAATATTTTATAGAGTATTTAACAAATTATTTAGGCTTGGCCAGTTTACTTATCAATATTCCATACATCCAAAGCGTTTGCAAAAAGGGAGATTCTTTAAAATCTCAAATCGATTTAGGCTTGGTTGGGGATTGTGATGCCTCTTACTTGTATTGGATAACAAAATTATAAAAACTATTTGTACTAACAGTGTTTTATGTTTGTTTTTGTTTGTTTGAATACTGTTTAACGCCCCCTTTTTCATCAATTTTTCAGCTATATCATGGCATCCAGTTTTTATTGGGAAAGGAAATCGGGAATTCGAACTACCCGGAGAGAACCCTTGACCTTCGGTAGGAAAACTGTCAATCCATGTCAATTAAGATTGGAGTACACCCTCCCCGCAGTGAGACTCGAACCAGCACCCACAGTGTTGAGACTGTTTAATGACGGGATTGTTTAATTGTTTAATTAAGAAACCTACATCGACACAAATGTTTTAGCTGCAATAAAATGTATCGCTAAGAATAGTTATAGTTGTTGTTCCATGAAAATTAAATACTGATCAAATCAGAAGACCTTATGGACATTGAAAATTGTTCACAATACACCACCATCCTTCATTTGCAAGTTAGCAATGTCAAGATCTTATTAGCGCTCGTCTTATGAATAACGGAACCATACAATACAATACCTTGTTATTAGTCATGACATCTATAAAAAAAAAGATTAATACACAACTTTTTTGTCTTGTTTGGAGAATTAACAAACTGTTGGGATACCGACGGGTCTTTATTGTGCTTCTGTATGACCTGTTTTCGACTTTTATGAAGCTGGTTCCTTAAATGCCCACTGCAGGAGAAAGAGAAAACACTAGCTAAGACGTTTATTTCACATTCAGTTATACAGATAATATCTTGTCATTGAACAATGCGATGTTTTGTGACTATTTCCATTTAGTCCTATTTAGAGAGCTTGAAATTATGAAATTAAAGATACCACAATACAATTAGGCTGGATTCTTATTTGGTTTGGAAATAGATTCGGAAACTACAAACAAACTAGACACTACGACAAACGTGTTGACTTCAACTTTCCAACTGTCATCTTTCTGTTTGTAGACAGAGACATTTCAGAAGCACCGGTGTATGGCGTTTACGTTTCCTTCGGTATTCCGATTTTCCAGACTAGACACTGTTATTGACTATTTAGCTACTCAAACAGAGGTTTGTTGTACATCGGTTAACTTAATGTTATCTCGTCAGATTTTCTATGGCCGTCAACGTGACTTCATTGATCGTTATATAAAAGCCATCTTAAATACAAACATATTCGTACCTCATAGATAGTGTTTCCTTTTCCATGATTGGACTTTTTCCCAGCAAAACAATGAGTAACTCGACCAGTGTTTAAATAGAGGCAAGCACTGCTTATTCGTCGAAGTACCTAAGTGTACTCGTGGATTTTATTGGGTTCAGGCTACTTACTTGTTTTGTTTCGTGTTGTATATGTTTGTCTATGTTTAGGTAATAAAAATACCAAACACAGAGGAAACTGTCAAAAAGACAATCCACAAATGAAACTCCGAGAAACCGGTAAACTCCAGAACCAACAACCAAAAGTATATTAACTAAAGTAATGTTCGTGACTTGGTACAAGGATTTCAAAAGAAATGGTAACTTAAACAAAATCAGTATACTGACTGCAAGCTCTTGCATACCTGATCAATGGAGAAAAATAGACACCGAATGCATGCAGTAGAAACTGGAATTTTGCTGCATAAGTGTGGCAAATTGATAATTCTAAAAGAACACTATATCTGTGTGTAAAATTAATAGAACTAGCTTCTGATATCTTATTGCCTTCAATATGACGTCGAAGAAATTCAGTTTCATAAGAAAACTGGAACAAGTCGTCAAGGAGTAGGGCACAGTTTGTACCTATTGGAATTCGTATTGTCTGTTGAAAAACACACCTTTCAAAAATATGTTTTCGATCAGAAAAGCTAGCATACTATTAACTTATACACTGTAGTAAAAAAATCAAATAGTTGTGACCTACAACTACATATTTGTAGGCATATGTGGAAGCGATGGCTTTATGTATGATTTCCTTAAAACATCCAGTTTGGGCTTTTTGTGCTGCAATGTAGTATAAAGAGTTGAAAAATCAAAGATTCTAACATATGTATCTATAAATGGCCTACTACCGTTTGTTCAAAAACCACTAGGACTTCATCATATTCGCACTAAATTGTACTCTGTTCCACTGAAAACACTACATTCTCTTTACAAAGAATGTCTCCAGTCATCTGTAACAGACCCTTCGTCCACTCTATATAGATTAGTAGCTATTATTTTAGACATTGGAAAACACAGATTATTCAAACCGGTTAACACACACAAAGATAAAGAAGAGCCTCGTTCATTTCTTTCTTTACTTTTTGCTAACAAAGGCATAGATGCTATCAATCTTGGTAATATCTTGCACCACAAGTCTGTTACTTCCAAAATTCCACCATACTTCAAAAACAAATCCGTTCCTATTATATCTTTCACCTATACTTCCCCCATTGCACCCAGAATTTTCAATTACAAACGTGTATTGCAGGATCTTTTGATCAAGGACTTCAAAGCCAAACCCCCCGACTGATCTTGCCACAATTCCCCATTCATATATAGCCCTTCAGGTCACGTGTTAACTGGAGATCTTAACAATGAAAGACACCGCAATATTTTGTCCAAAGGACCAAAGTACTGTGCACCTAAATCCATCAACTGGAAGTATAAATTTCAATTATTGATGGATTCAATAGAGGACTATGCCAGAAAATGGGCAAAGCAAGAGGACCAGGAGGTTGATACCTTGTGAGAGTAGGTAAAGGCCTTGAGGTCATTGATTCAAATAAGAATAAGTCGTTTAAGAAGGTCTATGAGTACTAAAGCATCATCAATCTTCAGAAATCTTGATGCTCTTAAAACTTTGTCCGACATTCATATAAATATGTTGTTGTGCCAGCAGATAAGGCCCCTAACAACATTATGTTTATCTGCAAAAACATTACATAGAGTGTTTAATTAATGAGTTAGGCATGGACAGCTCACTTGGCAATCCTACTTACACATTTACTGCGCTTTCAAAAGAGGAGATTATTGAAAATCACAAATCGATATTGGCATCCTTTGGTCTCAAAATCAAAGTCGAAGATTGTAATCTCCCCTTATTGTATTGGATACCAAAACTTCACAAAAATCCATGCAAACAGCGTTTTATAGCAGGATCGTATAAGTGTACTACCAAAACACTATCGCAACTCCTGACCACTATTTGAACAACAGTAAAAACGGGGCTTCAAAAATATATCGACACTTTTTACTCCAGGAGTGGAATAAATGAAATGTGGATATTAAAAAATTCAAAAGACTTGATAGACATTTTGAGGTCTGGATCTCTTTCCCATTGTAACAGCATTAAAACATTTGATTTTTCGACACTCTATACGGCCATCCCTCATATCCAGCTTGAAACTAGGCTTAAAGATCTCATAAAACGCTGCTTTTTCAAGAAAAACGGAAAGAGACGATACAAATACCTAGTAATTAGTCATGACAGAAGTTACTTCGTCATTAATGACTCTAAATCTACTACTAAATATACTGAAGACCAAATTTGTCATATGTTAGATTTTCTGATTGACAATATATTTGTCATATTTGGAGGACATGTTTTTCAACAGACTGTTGGTATTCCAATGGGTACAAATTGTGCTCCTCTCCTCGCCGACCTGTTTTTGTACTCTTATGAGGCTGAGTTCCTAGAAGGCCTGCTGAAGAAGAAAGAAAAGACACTGGCCAGACCTTTAATTTAACATTCCGCTATATTGATGATGTTTTCTCCCTCAACAATGCTAAATTTGGTGACTATTTACATTCAATTTACCATAGCGAGCATGAAAATAAAGACACCACCAATACACTAAGCTCAGCCTCTTACTTAGACCTACTTCTAGAAATAGACTCAGGAAAACTACAAACTAGACTCTACGACAAACGTGATGACTTCAACTTTCCAATTGTCAACTTCCCGTTCATCGACAGCAACATTCCAGCAGCTCCAGCGTATGGTGTGTACATTTCACAACTTAAACGTTATTCTAGATCCTGTGATCGGTATTCCGATTTTCTAGACCGATCCCTGTTGTTGACTACTAAACTACTCAAACAAGGGTTTGTTGCACCTAGGTTGATGTTATCTCTCCAGAAATTCTATGGTCGTCACCATGACTTAATTGATCGTTATGGGAAATCAGTGTCTCAAATACGATCTGACATGTTTGCTGAGTCATAGGTAGTGATTCCTATTCCTGGATTTGATTTTTCCATAGACATGACAATGAGTAACTCGACGGGTGTCTAATTAGAGGCAGGCACTGCTTACTCGCCCGGAGCACCTGAGTGCACCCATGGTTTTTATTGGGTTCGGGTTCCTCTCTTTCTGTTTTTTGTGTTTTTGGTTTTTGTGTTGCGTTTTGTCTATATCCGGATTTGTTACTGTCCCTTGACTTTTGGCTCTTGTTTTTCGGTCGGTTTTCTTTGCTATTTTTCATATGAAACTTTAGATATCAATCTTGATTTTAAATTTTCCCAAAGTTCTTTGAATTTCTAAGAATCCATATATTATTAATATTACTTTGCAAATAAACAGTTTTAAAATATATTTCCTGTCCTTTAACTACAGACAATGTCTTTTTTCAACAGTTTTGATAACTCTTTGGTAGATCGAATACAAGTATGGCTAGCCATGATTTCATCTTATTCAAATGTGGTACGTTGTAAGTGGAATTACCATAATTATACTTGATGCCTAGCTCTTTAATGAGGCATTTCATAGTAATGTAACTTGGTTCTATTAGAGGCCTTGTCAACATATTTGTCACGGAGAGAAATGAGGCATCTCATTGCATACTCCTCTTTGATACGGATTTAGGTCGCTCATAAATGCAATGTCTAAGATTCTTAATTCCACGTTGTATCAAGATGTTATTGTACTCAGCTCGACAGTCCAACTAGTTCTGGGTCTTGTTCCTTTTCTCTCTTAATTCATTCTTTGGCATAGTCTTCGACTGCTCCTATACAATTTTGAAATTTAAATTCAAGTCTACTGGTTGAGGATGTCTGAATTTTGGACCATGAGAAATAAAGTTTCTGAGATTCTCGTGGTAAATGATGACCAGAGGAATTGTATATGAAAGGAGAATGAAAACAAGGGCATTCGGTAGGTTGCGTGTGGTATGTTTTAATGTCTAGGTACTTCAATCCTTGTTTGTAATTGAAAATTTTACGGGCAATGGTGGTTTACAAAGGCTATATTTGTAAGACACGATATATAGTAGCTAAATGTTAATTGGATCTAATTGGTCTAATATAACATAGAAAATTATGGAAAATTATCTAAAATGGCGTCTTATCTGAAACCATAAAACCTGCTAAAACCAAACAGCAGGATCATTTTGGATGGTTCTCTAAAAGTATGTTGTTTGTGCCTGTCAAACATTACAGGACTTAGTTTTACATGAGAAAATGCCATCTTCATTGCATTGAGTATATAACTCAAAGAGCGATGCATGTTCTTGAAAGCCTATTGATATATATCGGTAAACATTTTAAAAACTCACTGCATTTCTTAAAATAGTTTTTATGCAAAGGTTTAAATGAACACCTGACAAAAAAGTTAAGGATAAGATTTTATCACATGTTCGATTCCGAACTTGAGGCAATTCAATTGCATTTATTAAAAGAACACCTCCAAAACGTCCGTGAAACAGAAGACCACATTACAATCATCTGTCATTTACCAAACAGCCTGCGTCCATCATGAAAGTCGACAATAATAGCCTTTAAAATAAACAGGCATTCCTTAACGCAGTAGGTATTGGCCATTGTAGCTAGTTGCTCGATCAATTTGGGACGAACTGATGGTCGGAAAGCTAAGAGATGAGCTACATGAAATATTCCTGACTGCCTGACTGTTTCGATTTCACATGAACTCTTGTTGCTTTAAGAAAGCCGGAATTCAATCTATTATCACTATTCAAGGTTTCCGCCTTGCAATAATGGAAAGATTATGATTTTGTCTGGACAAGGTTGACCCCGGACGACAAGATCTTGGTCTCTTAACAACATTACGAGGTGCTGGAGTCGATTTCTTTGAAATGACACTTTACAGGACACATTTGCATTTTAGGAGACAGGAGCATACCCCACTATTTCAAATGTCTTTAGGAAGTCAAGAAATACTAAAACTTTACAAATGCCGTTCATAAACAGGATTGTTAACTCGGTGTGTATACTGAGCCACTATTTTGAGTCTCTGTAAAGAACTTTGACTGAGGGAGGAAAATAGTTCTTATTTTGATATTTGGCTGCGCCAAACTGGAGCATGGACAATGGATTTATTATTCAATGGGATTTTAATATTGGATAATGTATTTAAAAAGCAGTTTCATATAGAATTTATAAATAAATTTATTTAGATAATTTATTAAATGTATTGCGTATATTTTTATCTGATTGTTCAAAGCCAATTTCTGGACTATTTTATGGGTGTTGGTAAGTTTCCTTGAGTACCCTTCGGGTTTCTAATTTGCAAAAAAATTTATCTGACATGACACCCCGAAAATTTAATGTGATATAAGTGAGGGCAAAAAAATGTCAATAGTTTCACAAATGCACAAATAATTAAGAGGCCGTTGTCAAGTTTAAGTGTTGTTTTTTTAACTGTGTTTAATAGTGTGTTTTACTACCAGTCCAGCCGCAGCAGCTGAATTGATGTAATTTTCACTTTAATATGGTAAATAGCAGTAAACAATTTTAAATGGCTGTTTCTAGTCAGAATTTGCAAGCAAAATATTCAGATTTATTGCTTTTAAACAGCAAATTGAGTGCAAATGGCATTTGTCAGATTTTGACTGGTGGGACACGAAATTTCAATAATTACTCTTTAGCGGTCATAAATCTTACATTGCCAAATGGACAGAGAACTAAAATGAATGTAGCAAGGTTATCTAAGATGTTGTAGCTAAATGTAGTTTATTTAGATCCAAACTTGAATGCTTCCCATCTTTGCCACAATAGAATGTGCATTCTACCGGAACACATCAGCCTTGAACCTTGAACGTGAGATAAACAATAACAGACAGTTCACTATTCGTAATAAGCACAGATTGCATAATAGAGAGTAAGAAAAAAAAAGAAAATGGGATAGAAGCCCATCCTCTCCTTCCACATGCTTCTCTGTACACGATTCAAATTACAAAAAAAGTATTTCTCTTGTTTATTTTTTTATGAAAAGGCTTGTTACGGTTTTTTAGTAATATAGGGGAGATAATCAAACATTTACAAATGTAAACAAACATAAAAATGAAAAAATTTGACACAATCAATATTTAAAGACTGATAGATTTCTAGTATAAAGTATAAAACTCTTGTACATTCTGATCCAGTTTTCTTTTGAGTTATAAACCAACTTGATTAATAAAACCAAACAACATGCCATAAAAACTATATGAATAAATAGATATTGATGTGTTCTTCTACTGAAAATCCCTGCAATCAAATGCAAATAGAAAAGCAGAACATAAAATTAATGCGGTTCTAAATTAAATCTTTACTACAACCTGGTTGAGGGCTGTATGACCTTGTACAACTTTTACTTTTAGATAGCCTTTTTGTACGAAGCTTACAAAGCACCGGTTCTAACTGATGCTTCTTTTAATCACCTTTTAAAACTTTTCTCTTGCTTTTATTGACTATGAAATTAACCGCATACTTTTTGCGAGGCTGTAACCGCAGATATTTAACCTTTCTTTTTTTATATTCAATTCTGTGGTCCTCACGTTTACGCTTTTTTTGCAAGTCACCCAGAGCAAGTGGGGATTTACCAAGAGGAGTACCTACAGCTTTTAGTGTTGTTTTCCAGCGCAAGATCCCTTGTGTTGTTAATTTTTAACATTGCCGCAGCTGTTCGACCAATTGCATTACGTGAGTATATTTTATTTTTGGTAGATAGGATGATATTGTCCTATTCACTTGTTTGTATTGGTAAAAAAACTTCATTTCACCTAGTGCTGTCTGTGACAATTTCAATTAGTTCACTAATGAGCAGTTTATCTTCCTCATTAGGACCAAGTAAACCGTTTTTGAGACCATGATTGCTCAAACCTATTGACTTGAACCCCCAGCTTGCGGTTTTACCCCCTTTACAAAGAGTGACGCTCCATCTACACGTGTCACCGCAAAGACCACTATAACAGCTTACTACACACTTTTTATAATTCTGGGTAAACATTTTGCTATTTTCGTAAGTTCACCATTGTAAATAGCAAAAAAATTTTCATAATGCCATATGTTCTGTCTTTAATGTCATTGGAAAATACAGTTTGAACAGCATTTTTCTCGGCTTTTGTTATACCTGGGAACATGTCAACACTCAATTTTGCTTTTAACCCTTTGCCGAAATTGACTCTGACCTCTGTGAATAGTGTTGGCGAGTCTTTTTACAGTCCACAGAGGACCAAATAATTCATTCATGTCTTCTTGCAAACCCTTAAAACAATTTGCACCACCATCAGTGGTGCAGTAATCTATTAATAAGTTTTGTTTTCCTAATTTCAAACTAATTTCATAACCTAGTTTTTTCTCGCTTTTGGGATCATAAGGATTTGTATTGGCAGTGCAGGTTCATGGTCAGGACAAACCACGTCATAACCCTGTCCTCGTAACCATGCACCGACCCAGCATAATTTATTAAGCATATGGTAACCTATTATGATCATCAGTTTCATCCTAACAAGCAATACCTATGACCGGTGAAGCAGTCTGAGCCATTTTATGTCAACTGTTAAAGTGGATGCTTTGATAAGTACCACCCATTTGTATTTTAATTGTATTATTTTCTGTAGCCCTAATGTCTGATTCTTATAACTTTGTCATTTGTTTCTACCTCGGCAAGTTCGACAACTTTGTCGCAAACTTCTACCAATTGGGGGAATACCAGAACTTGCCAGAATAAGACGCGCACCATCATTTCCTAAATTTGAATTGATGACCGTACATTTACGGCCTGTACCACCATTGCTTTTTATTTCCTTATAAAGTTTAAAGCCTTTAGATACATATGTGCACCTTGTGCACTTCATTTTCCATATCCAACCTAAACCCCATTTGGACTCTTCTTTTAGTTCAAAATTTGGAATATCACATTTTGAACTAGCATTTTTATGGGATACTTATAATTCATTAATCATAGAAATAGTTCGATTTCTATCTACCATTCTATTTTCAACCTCTGTGCTATCTAAATACTTATCTTAATACTCGTTATTTTAATGAATCGGTCTTAGCAGTTTGACCGATCTAGTACATTTGTCAATATTGGGTATAGTATAAGACGTTTTAACCATAATGATGTTTTCTCATCTTATGATACACATGTAGATTGGATGGAGGTGACACCTGTGTAGATGAAAAGGGAGATGACACATGTGTAGATGGAGATGAAAGAGGTGACGCGTGTGTAGATGGAGGTTAATAACTATTACCCTTCAGTATGGACTTTTCAGCAAAATTGGCAACTATGGATTTCGACCTCAATAATTGCACCCGATTACCAGCCTTAAATGCATGTTTCTTTCTTTCGCCCTTCATTCTAGAATATTTATCAACTAGTTTGTTTAAAACATAAAGTTATGACATGACATCATTAGTGTTGTGACGTCACAATTTGCGTGATGTCGCAAAGGGTACTTCACAACTTTCAACTTCCAAAATTTTTTTGAAGTTAATTTATAAGAAAATGGCTATAAAATCATTTAGATGCGCAATTACAAGATCTATTTATAGTCTACAGTTTAAGAATGTGTTATTGTGAGATTAAAAAACAATAAGAAGCAGAACAAAAAAAATGATCAGAATTTGATATGAATTTAATGGAAGGTAGCTATATTTCTGGAAAAATAAATAAACCTTTAATTATTTTGGAGCTTTATTTTGTAATTATTGAAAGAATATAGCCTTGTACATGTTTATAATAACACATTTATGTTGTAAAAGTCAAAATAATCCTCCAGTTATAGATTTAATACCAGATGGAATATGTTAATTTTTGTTTTCATTCATGTTGAAAAGTAAAATAATAGTAGGCCTTACAGTTTGCTTTTTAAAAAAGCTGAAAATGATTTATTCCTTTTCAGATTGATATGAAACTTTACATGTGTGTTTAGTATATTAAGAAAAAAGAGAAATTCCAGGAAAAAGGTGAAAATTGATGGTTGCATTTTTAATTTAAGAACGGCTCTGTAAATTAACTTGATTGAGGGAGGAAAATAGTTCTTATTTTGATATTTGGCTGCGCCAAGCTGTAGCATGGACAGTGGATTTATTATTCAATGGAATTTTAATATTGGAGCGTATTTAAAAAGCAGTTTCATATAGAATTTATAAATAAATTTATTTAGATAATTTATTAAATGTATTGGGTATTTTTTATCTGATTGTTCAAAGCCCATTTCTGGACAATTTTATGGGTGTTAGTGAGTTTACTTGAGTACCCTTCGGGTTTCAAAATTTGCAAAAATTTTATCTGACATGACACCCCGAAAATTTAATGTGATATAGCTGAAATTTTGCCGCTCGTTTTAAGGGGTCTCCCATTACTCAACGAAACTTGGTGCCGAAGTGAGGGCAAAAAAAGTCAATAGTTTCCCCAATACAGAAATAATTATGAGGCCATTGTCATTCATGTCATTGTTTATCTATGAACTGCACGAGCATTTGTGCAACATCATCAGATTTCGATAATATTGAAGACAGTACGGAGAAAATGATCAAAAATACATTTTTAGTACTTTTCGGCAATACTTCGAAAATATTATCCTGATTGTTTTCCAGTATATATATACATGTACATATATTTTTTCTGAGTTCGTCTATCATAATTCATTTTAAAAGCCATTCATATTTTTAAAATGTGTATTTAATCTTTGTGTAATTGTAAAATTAACAAGTAAGACATTACTTAACTAGTTTTAATTTATTCTTTTGTCAAAATAAGATGTCTTATTATTACTTGCGTTATAATTATCAAAATCGAAAAGTATTTGTGTTTTTACAGAAAAAAATATATCAAATTACCTAACATGTAAATATTATGCAACACGTATTTCAAAAATGTTCATAAGATTTGCTGGTGTTGTCTTCCTTAAAATGAACAATATATGCAAATTGATAATCAATGTCGTGTCATTTCCGGTGACTGTCACCGAAAGCGTGCCACTATGTGTCTTTGCAAACGTGAAACAATTGACTGGGTATTTTTCGTCTTTAATTTTTTTTTCTTCTCGAATATCCAATCCTATCTTCTAGTTTTAATTAGTAAACTGAATTGTTTATCTTTAATGTCGTGTCATTTTCAACCTCTGGTCCGATGTTGGTTAATAGTTATTCCCTGAGGGTATCACCAGCCCAGTAGTCACACCTCGGTGCTGACAGGAATGCCATCTATTCATTTACGTTTTTTTTAAAGATTTTTTTTATTCTTAAGGCGGATTTTAAATAACTTTTAGAATTGGATCAATAAAAGATCCTCAACATTTGACTTTTCTTTTTTTTTGAACGCCACGATAAGTTTTGCCTGAATGAAACACCAGTCAATAGTAAATTGTTTTACTTAAGTATCTATTGATGAGATTTTATGGATTTAATTTCTATCTGGTATTCGGTCGTTTTCCTGCACGGGATTATAAATATATGTTAAGACATTTAATTTTAATTGTAAAATGTAGATCGAAAAACGTACATGTTTGTAAGCTGGCGTTCTTCATAACATAAATTTTCAATATGTCGTATTACAACGTCATGGAAACTCGCAGTATGTTTGTGTCATAAAATAAATGCTATAATAAAAAAAATTCAGCATTTCGCCTCCTTTTCAACAGTTTATAATAAATATTTTTTGTAACACGTAACATTTGTTGTATTTTGATTTTTTATTAGAAAAGTTACATCAGCTATTCTAGAATGTTATTAAGCTTAATCTATATGAAAATAAAGCATTATGCTTGTCTAAGTTAAACAAAATGTTACCACTTTGAAATTAATAATCCCAGTTATGTATAATATCTATATATCAGTAGGATTAAAACAAGGTTTCTCAGATAACATTTGTATTAAATTAAGCTTCTTATGTCTTTTAAAGTTATTGTTTAATTTCTCGCATAATGAGCACATTCCCAAGTCAATAGTACTCAATGTATTGACGAATTTGTCTTTAGTTTGAAGATAAAACATATATTTAGTTTCATTAGATCCAACTGCTTTCAGATATTTAGACAACTCCTCCGGTGAATTGAAATCACTTGTAGAAATAAATGTGTTTGCTGGGAGTAATTGCTTAACATTTGGTGCACCTCGTACTACTGGAATAAAATTAAAACCGTCGTTGAAGTTTCGAAACAACTTTTCAGTGACATAGTCCTCGCATAAAGCATTTTCAAATGATAAATAAAATTTATATGTATTGCTTAAAGTTTGAATGCAGTCATTTCCTCCACAAGGTATTCCGCAATTACCAAAAATATCTACGTTAATAATTTGTTGCATTCTTTTAACATATTCCATTCTTTTTGAGATAGCTTTACAATTACTAACAACCCACGCGATTTTGTTGGTCTTTTTGGTAAATATCAACGTGTAATTTGTTTCTTGCATCTGTTTTTTCGGAACTATCTTTCCATACGGTGCATAACCTTCAGAATCTGATCTAAAAGTCATCGTCCAATCAAATTTATCCCTCCAACGTTGTTGTGTATAATGTTTGTGCGTGTGGGGTAAAGCCTCTAATGAAACAAACACCCATTTCTGATTGCCTTCTTTAGTTGGCGGTGTTATGTTCATATCTGCATGGTGAAATAGAACTAGATCACTGTCTGTAATGTCATGTATATCAAAGGAAATAAGACAATTGTTAAATTCACAATCGTGCAATATTCTAACTGTTTTTACCCATGATGCAGGGGCATACCACAGAATTTTAAAGACTTTCTCGTCGTCGCAAATCTTCCAATAGAGTTAAATTAGAATCTTTAAATGTTTTCTTTGAAGCTGTGAATAATTTGATAACTGGCCGAGGCGCAATATTTGTAGAGATATTTCTCCATACCATTTCTTCAAGTAGAATCCACATTAAAGCAGGAATGGCAAAAAAGACTGTATATTTAAATAGAGATAACATTTCGCTGAAAACATAATATAAAACAGTTAATTGTTTAGAAAGAAGAGACTTTCATATTATATTATAGTGAAAAGTGAGGCAAAATCCATTTGATTTAACTTTGATTCACCACTATATTTTAATTGACCCAGATTTCAACAGCACACATAAAGTAAAATTTTAATCTTAAATCTAAAATGCGAATCGAGACCTATAATTTAAATCAAATGTTTAATTTTTGCACATATTTGAATAATTCAGTCAAAATTATGTGCGTAGTTTTGTTAAATTCTAATTAATGGTCTAAACTTAATCCTGGTAATGGGTACGGTGATAACTCTTCCTCTATTTCCTGACCTGAAAAAAATCACTTTTTAATAAACAGATTGTTAATCATTAGTTGAATCGTCGTTTCAAATGTTTTTAAAATTTTCATGGTACTTGGTGGACATAATACCAATTGCTTGATATAAAATATTAATTGTTTTCAATTAATGGAAAACTATGTGAAAAATTAAAAATTTGAAATGTTGTTTATTTCGTTAACAGGAAACTTATTTATTTATTTATTTATTTATTTATTTATTTATTTATTATTTATTTATTTATTTATTTATTTATTTATTTATTTATTTATTTATTTATTTATTTATTTATTTATTTATTTCTGTAAATATTGTAAGCTTAGACGCATGAACGAAAAGAAGAAATTTTCTATCGTTGAAGAAGGAGAAACAAATGCCTGTATAACGTCAATAAAATGCGTTTCATATTTCAACTTCACTTTACATGGCTTATATTATTATAAACCATTAATATCTTTATCATGATCGACAGTGCTGAACCAATATCAACTCTATTCTTGTCATTAATATATAAGGCTGTTCACTTTTCAATTGGTAAGCCTTTCTATTATTTTTCTGTTTATTTTTTTTTCCCCAAATTTTCTTTTTCCATTATAACTTTCTATGTCTTTCAAATAAATCTGTTTTCTGTCTCCAAGAAATGAATACAAACATTAAAATACAAAAAAGCGTTTAAAAATGAAACTAAAAAAAATAAAAACCCTAAAAACACACATGGTTCATCGTCTCTGCACTAAAAAGCAAGGATATAACGTTTTTCATCGTAGTTGACTATAAAACGACGAACCCGACAATTGGCCTCCTGCACAGACTGGTTCCGCAGAGGTCCTTTTTCCTTTTATTTCTATTAACCTGAATGATGCAACAAAAGAACAGGTGGCGTCCTCTTATTTTTCGTTTAAAGACAGTTTTCCTGTAGAAATCAATAAATTGGATAGCCTATTTCTTAGAACATTCAATTGAAATGTTGTCTTGAAACACTTTTACAACATAAATTAAAAATAGCTTTTTATTGATTGGCAATAGTACATGACTCTTAATATGATTAAAACTGCCATGAATATACACAATGCCAAAGAACGCCAATATGACGTTTACCCGTCCAATATGCGGTGTTGACAAGTTAACATGACATATTGGACTGTTTAGACACTACACTGTGATAATTATGTCAGGTTTTCCAAACCCATACGGTCATAGTTTTGGAATTTGGATTTATATTGGATTAGTCAATATGACATATTAGACTGCTAGTCAGTAAAGATATAATTGCGTAAGGGGTTGAGTGGTTAAGGTTGTTCGTCTACTACTGATAACGTGGTCTGTCAACATTGAGATTGCGACTCGACTCCAATCTTAATTGACAAAGATTGCCAGTTTTCATACAGCAGGTCGGGGGTTTTCTCCGGGTACTTCGGCTTCCTCCACAATTAAAACTGGACGCCATGATATAGCTAAAAATTGATGAAAGTGGCGTTAAACACCATCAAACAAACAAACAATATAATTGCGTAACGTGTTAGATATTGAATGTCATTGGTATTCTGCTAGGCATATTGGAATTTGCATTTGCCTCAGTCAAATATGACTAGTCTCAGACAAATATAATATATATTTTATATGCATACTGTACTTACTTCATTCTAAATGAACAAAGAAACTTTTATCAGTTATGCTTTACATTCATCAAAATATCAAAATACACATTTTATATGGACATGGGACACTTCGTGTGTGTGTTGTTAGGTTTGATATATGTTCAGGTAGATAAAATAATTAAAAAGGAAGATGCTGGTCTTTCGGTTATGTAACTGCAATATTCAATTTACATTATTTTAACACTACATCAGGATAGTCATTAGTTCTCTTAAAACAACATATTGAAATGATATTTCTTATTTATTTATTTATTTATTGATTTAAAAGCGGCAGCGGGACTTGTGCCAACAAAACATTACTTTTCTTGTCTGAGATAATATATCAATACAATTAGGTCCGCCTCTTACTTTCATACTTCTGGAAATAGACTCTGGAGAACTACAAACTAGACTCTACGACAAACGTGATCACTTCTACTTTCAACTGTCAACTTCCCGTTCATCGATAGCAAAAGTTGTATGGCCGTCACCATCACTCAATTGGTCGTTATGGGGGATTCCTTTCTCTCAAATTCGACTGGACACCGCTTACTTGTACAGAGATCATCAATGGCTTTTATTGCTTTCGTGAAACTAACTCTCTGTTTCTTTCTGTTTTTTTTTCTTAGTTTCAGTGTTTGTTTCGTGTTGAATATGACTGTCTAAATCAAGATTTGTAATTGCACCTCGGCCTTTGTTGTTAAGTCGGTTTACTTGCTTTTGGTATACACCGCTGTAATGTTTTAGTCATTATTCTAATTTTATTTTTATTTTTATACAAAGAGTGGTAATCTTCAAAAGCAGGTTTGTTTGTACTATGTGCAACATCCTATTTCATATCCTTTGATTTTATAAATATACGTTTACGGTTTATAGAGAAATTATTGATTTTAATAAAATGTTGTATCTGGTATTAGATGTTATTGATCATAT
The DNA here is from genome assembly GCA_944474755.1 of Limnoperna fortunei. Taxonomy (NCBI): domain Eukaryota; kingdom Metazoa; phylum Mollusca; class Bivalvia; order Mytilida; family Modiolidae; genus Limnoperna; species Limnoperna fortunei. The sequence continues at coordinate 48,270,632 of OX104120.1, forward strand.
ATTATATAATTGCTAATTCAACTAAAAATTTATAAAGAAATATTTTACTTTAGAATAAGTCTTCTCTATTAATGTAGATAATTCTTCCCGATCCATATAATGTATATGGACTAGCAAAAATCATGATTTAAAAATCAGGCTCGGTTTTTTCATTTTTATCCTAAATTAACAAAACTTGATACATTTATTTGATAGGTGTAATAGTTATATACACTGAAACAAAGAAACTAAAATACAAATACTGCCAAATAAGTTTACAGAATAGAACAAACCTAAGGAATTACAATCATGATAATACAAACAGTGCATATTGAGAAGATAAATCTAAGTGAACATATTACATATTGAGAAGATATGTAAGCATAGTACTTCAGCTTTCAAAAGGTTATAGTATAATGTAACAAATAGTGCATGAAACAGTAACGAAATTATTGAACGAATAGTTCATGGAACTGTTGGTCAAATGGTAGTAATATGGACCGGTTGGTGGCACCCAAAATATATGGACTTTAGCTGCGTTTTGGTCCATAATGTTAGGGGCGCCAATCGGACCATATATACTGCCATATGACCCTCAGTTCCATGAACTATTCGTTAAATAATTATTTAGTGGTATTTTGTAGAATGCAAGTACATGGTCGTATGTTAATTAAAACATACTTAACGATTACTTCATAAACAACGCCAGATAATCCAGTTTAAATCTAGATTTATACAGTTTCGATGTAAGGTAAGGAAGAAGAACTAGAAAAGAGGAAGTTAACTACTAATTAAGTTCTCTATAACGATTTCGCAAAACTAGCGCATATATGATGTCATCCATGCTGACAGTTAGCAACATGAAAACATGTTCAACAACTAGTTTTTGTTGACATAGTTATAGGTATCCTAAAAGGCTCATTAGCTCAACGAGGACAAGCAAATAACTAGTTGAATTCCCTGTCATTATATCATGAACATGTTCATTTTCTAATTAATGAACGTTTTTACATTACATCTTTTCCTAAATTATTTACGTAAACCAAAGTTCTATTTGAATTTATAACTTTATGTGTCTATAACTGTCAACTTAAAATACCGTTTTAACATTTTGATTTATAACACAAATCGAAATTCTACTTGTGTCTTCGACAAGATGTTATAGAAAATATTTTACAAAATATCTAACATTACCGGTATTGTGCAGTATCAAAGTGCTTTTCTGAAATGTTAATAAAGTTGAGCAACAGATATTAACAGCACATAACCGTACATAAATTAGATTGATTTCAAATTAGTGTTGTTTTACTAAATGAAACATGTGTTGAATCAGTACTTAATGTTTATGAATATAGCGTACTCAAAATGTTCATGGTATACAATGGAATACGTTTACTTCCATCATACCTTTCAATCATCTTTTGATTCGATTCCGAAAACGAGTGAAAGAGTCTTAACTGCATTTAATAGTCATCTTCATAAATACACTTTCAATAAACACAATGTTAAGTCCATCACAGGAAATAAGAGAATTATTAAATTCAAAATCGCGCAATATTCCAACAGTATTTACACATCATCCAGGTGCATACCACAAAATTTTTAAGACCGTTTCATGTCGTTGCAAATCTTCCAATAAAGTTTAATAAGTTTTTATAAATGTTTTCATTGAAGCTGTGAATAATTTGTTTAATGGCCGAGGAGCAATATTTGTAATGATATTTCCTTATAATTTTGCTTCTAAGATCAACCATATTAAAGGTGGAATTCCATAAAAAGACTGAATATTAAATACGGATAACATTTCCTTGAAAACATAATGTAAAACAGTTTATTATTTACATAGAAGAACTTTCATATGTTATTATAGTAGATAAACAATTTCATTAAACTTTGAAATTATAATAATCGTAAACAAGCGCGCCACACTTTTGCACAATGGAATATTATCATTCCTATATTACGCGTCGCCAACATGGATGAAATGTTTATAAATGTAAATATGGCAAAGAGTTAATGTTTGAGCTTACTGACACAGGTTTAGGATATCAAGCAGGGTTGAAGATGTCATGCTTATGCAAGATTCAAATTATTTTATGTTTATCCAAGGGCTTCATTTATTTAATAGCGTAATCGGGAGTTGTACCAACGAAACATTACTTTTTGCCTGATATAATGTACCAATACAATTAGGACTGGTTCTTACTTTCCTACTTCTGGAAATAGACTCTGGAAAACTACAAAATACGATAAACGTGAAAATACGATAAACGTGATGACTTTATCTTTCCAATTGTCAACTTTGCTTTCAACGATAGCAGAAGTTCTATGACCGTCACCATCACTTAGTTGATCGTTATTGGAATTCTTTCTCTCAAATACGATTGAACATTATCGCTGAGACACAGGTAGTCTTTCCTATTTCTGGTTTTGACTTTTTACTAGACACGACAATGATTAACTCGACGGATGTCTAATTAGAGGAAGGCACTGCTGACTCGTCCGTAGTGCATCCATGGTCTTCATTGGTTTCGTATTAGTAACTCTGTTTTTTTTAGTTTTTAGTTTTTGTTTCGTGTTGTATATGTTTGTCTAAATCAAGATTTTTCATCGTCCCTTGAATTTCGGCTCTTGTTGTTCAGTCGGTTTCCTTGGCTTTTTTATACGCCGATGGCATGTTTTTCTCATTAATCTAATTTTATTTTATTTTTACACAACCATCATTAATCTTCAATAGCAGGTTTCCTTTTACTATATGCATAATCCTATTTCATATACTTTGATGCCATTAATTTACGTTAATGGTTTATAGAGAAATAATTGCTGGCTCTGCTATTAGAAGTTATTTATCATTATATAATAGTACATTCAAGAAGGAAAATATAACAATTATTGCATGAAACTTCTGGTCAAATGGTAGTAATATGGACCTGTTGGTGGCGCCCAAAAATATATGGACCTTAGATGTGTTTCGTTCCATATAATTTTTGGGTCCATATACTGCCATATGAGCCTCAGTGCCATGAAGTATTCTTAAATAATTATTTGGTATTATTTTGGAAAATCCAAGTAAACGGTCGTATCTTAATTAATACATACTCAACGGTGACTTCGTAAACAACGCTAGATAATCAAACTAAAATGTGTACAATTATAAACGGTCGTGTGTTAAGCAGGAAGAACTAGCACAAATGAAAGACAACTAATATTCAACTTTAAAATTCAGTTCTCTATAACGATTTCGCAAAAACGAGCACATATGCTGACATAGCAAGACGACCACATGTTAAACAACAACTAGTTTTTGTTGACTTACTTAAACGTAAACAGGTTTCCTAAACGGGAGAAGCAAATAGCTGAATTCCCTGTCACGCGACATGATAACATGATAACACGGTCATTTTCTAATTAATGAACGGTTCTCCATTCTATGTTTTCCAAAATAATTTATTTAAACCAAAGTTTTATTTGAATTTAAAATTTATGTTTTTATTTCGGTCAACTTAAAATATCTTTTATCATTTTGTTTTTGTAGCAAAAATCGAAATTCTACTTGTTTCTTCGGCAAGATGTTATAGAAAATATCTAACATATCCGTTATTGTGGAGTTCCAAAGTCCTTTCTAAAATGTTAATAAAGTTGACAGTTAGCAACATGAACACATGTTAAACTAGTTTTTGTTAATATAGTTATAGGTTTCCTAAAAGGCACATTAGCTCAACGGGAACAAGCAAATAACTAGTTGAATTCCCTGTCACACGCCATGATATCATGAACAAGGTCAATAAAACCGACCGTATATAAATTAGATTGATTTTCAAATTTCTGTTGTTTTACTAAATGAAACATGTGTTGAATTTTCCGTTCCTACTCAATACTCATACTTTTTAGTGGTTTTTTTTATTGGTTCATACCTTTTAAAAAGTAATTTATTATAGGATTAAACACTGTTGTTATGAAATTATCAATGTGTGAACCCCTGCTAATCACTCACAAACTAAAAGTCCGAATGACTTTATGGCAGGTTTGTGAGGAAGTCGCCGAAGTTACACTGATAATTTCCTAAAAACAGTGTTTAATCTTTATAATTTTCATAAATAAACAGAAAAAGGAGTTAGAGAACCTATCTATACCCTCAAATTATACTTCGGTGGGTAGAGTAGGAATCAAACATGTAACCGAGCTGAAACTGGGGCTATGGTATGTAACCCTGCGTAAAAATCTGCTGTAAGTCAGATTGATCTGTGAAACCTGTTGATATGCAATCTCAAACAACACCTTCGCTTTTGAGCAATTAAAATAGAAAAACTTTACACACTTGATAAGATGAACAGCACCCTTGCCTACTAACCACTATTAAAATCAACAAAATCACTTAAACAACCTTAGTCAAGTAACACCTTGCTAAATGACACACAGTCAAATAGCTCTTTTGCATACTAAACACTTCAGTCAACAAACTTCTTAAACAACCTTAGTCAAGTAACACCTTGCTAAATGACACACAGTCAAATAGCTCTTTTGCATACTAAACACTTCAGTCAACAAACTTCTTAAACAACCTTACTCAAATAACACCTTGCTAAATGACACACAGCCAAATAGTACTTTTGCATACTAAACACTTCAGTCAACAAACTTCTTAACCAACCTTACTCAAATAACACCTTGCTAAATGACACACAGTCAAATAGTACTTTTGCATACTAAACACTTCAGTCAACAAACTTCTTAAACAACCTTACTCAAATAACACCTTGCTAAATGACACACAGTCAAATAGCACTTTTGCCTACTAAACACTTCAGTCAACAAACTTCTTAAGCAACCTTTGTTAAATAACACCTTGCGAAATGACACACAGTCAAATAGCACTTTTGCCTACTAAACACTTCAGTCAACAAACTTCTTAAACAACCTTTGTTAAATAACACCTTGCGAAATGACACACAGTGAAATAGCACTGCTAAATGAGAGTCAAGTATCAGTACTCGAACGTCACTTAAGCACTATTGCCTATTGCAGCACTGTGCTATTCAGAATTACTTGTTTAGACTGTACAGCTTCAACACTGTAACTCTGAATGAGTCGATCCGCAAAGACACAAAATACAAGGTTTTACGGCTTTAAATAGCAAAATTCTATGACGTCAACAGGGGCGAGTTTAAGTGTATAACAAAAAGTAATGTAATTCGATGGGTTATCAACATTCAGGACAACACAATATAATAATGTAATATTCAACAAAAGAAGTAATTTCAATAACTAAATGGTAGCATAAGCTATTCTTCGTTACAGGAAAACACAAAACATAGTGCCAAAGGAATATCGATTCTATCGATATTAAACAGATATTTTATGTACTTTAAATTTGTATAATATTTTATTAAATGTAATTAGATCAGGAACATTTTGAAAACAACAATTAACCTTCAAATAAAAATGTTTAAAAGTAAAATTCGGTCAACTATGTGAAATCAATTTAACTTCCGACATTTGAATTATTGGCGTACAAGTAAAAGTGACAGTTGTTGAACGATGCAATTGTAGCGAAAAACGACATTTGACTGAACCAAATTGCTTGCTGGTTCACTGCTATCACATTATTTGGTAGCGGCATTACTACAGGAACGGAGGCAAGCCCAGTTGCAGCTGTCAGAATGTCTGATTTATCGGAGACCAAAGGCAAGTTTTTGTATGATGACATGCCAGATCCAAGACTATTGAAATCATTTCTTTTTGGGCAGTGATTGGACGCCTGCAGTAAGTTTTCAGTTATTGATCGCATTTATGGTCCGAAATAAACATAATACTCAGTGAATCATGCTTCCGACATTGCATTGATGGCTGTAGATCAAAGGGAATGTCGTGAGCTGTGTACCATAAAGCAGTTCTTGCTTTTTTACAAATATAAGGCATGAATTGTGTGAAAGCTTTAGCTTTGACAGGTTCCCAGGTGTACCATGCATAAAAGGCCTCAGAATTAGAACAGAGAACAGCACTTTTAACACGTTGATTGAATAAGGATTTGGCATTTGGATCACATTTTGAGAGAAAGTATCTAACAGTTTTGATCGGGCAATTCTCAGAACCAATTTCATACATTCGTTTATCCTGGGTTTCTTTTGCTTAACATTGGTGATTCGTTTGGAGAGTTTAGTGTGCGATTGTTATATAAATTGCTCTTTGTTGTTTTCGTCCTTCTCGAATTTAAGTGATGAAATCATCAATTGTGGGTGAAATTCACAACGTCTACTTATAAAGTGAACAGCTAATACATATCAGACCTTAAATGTCAAAGCAGATGGGTTTTGAAGTTTCAAGTATGTTTTATTTTGCTTAAACCTGAATCAGAAATTACTGCATGATGATTTGGAGGACGGGACAGCCCATTTTTAAAGTTGTATCTTAGCTTCGCATTAAGCATATTATTTGCAGTTATAAAGGCACTGTCATTGACAATGTCAAGCTGTTAAGTGATGCGCGGACATTATTGAGAGCATTTCTGTGGTATTCAGCTGCTTGCAGTTCTGGCATTGATTTTGTTCTTTGGTTAAGACGTTTAGGTTGGACTTCACCATAAAATTTTCATTAAGCCCTTGCTTTGATATTCTTTTCAAATCAATTATTTGTCCAAACTTTTCCAGGCACCAAGCTAAATATAATTATTTAGTTTTTTTCATTTGAACTACATGTATCATGTTTTATTTTATGTTTGCTTCGTTTTTGTTTCGTGTTGTCATGTTTTTGTGTTTTTGGTTTTGTGTCGTTTGTACATGTTTGTTTTAATCTAGATTCATAATCATCCCTTTACTTTCAGTTCTTGTTATTTTACTTTATTTTAGTGTCAGTAATGACTGTTACTTTAGTAGGTTTTGAGGTTAAATCGCCGAAAAGTACATGACAGATTTCAGAAACCGGAGTAGGCAGTAGGTTTTTGTTCTGTTTTATGCTTTATGCTTCGTGTTTAGTTTGCTCATTTTCCAGTTAATTGCATGGACTGTACATGTATATCTGATATATTTATTTATTTATTTATTTATTAATATTGTGTTCGTTTAAGTTGCTAAAGGATACTAGTTTTGTTCTAATTCCAACAGTTCGTCTGTGTTAATCTCTTTAAACCTTAGTCTATGTACCATAGAGATTGTAACAACATGAGGAGCATTATCTGGCATTTTTTGGTTCTATTGTAACTGCCATTGACATTTGTGTTACATCTGGAACTTAAGTTCCTACTATATATTTAAAGACACATGTGCGAGAGGGGGCTAGGCATTGCTATCATAATTGTTGTACTTCAATTAGCAAATTCAATTTCATGAAATCCTTCAATATCATTTTGTAGAACTACTGCAAGCATTAAAATTTACTGATCAACCATATCTCGTATCTCTAAATAAAACGTAGCAATTTTGATATGCCACTGCCGTACTTGCAGGCAGACGAACCTTCCCACAATTTCTTATTTTTGCTTACTTTATAAAATTGAACAAAATTATCCTATTTTATTTTATTTTGAATCCCGATCGATTTAGTTAAAAACCATTGCTACAGTCTTAAAACACAATTCCCCACTTCGCACTACGATACGATAGGGCGCCATCTTGTTTACATTGCATATCGAAAAAAGTAGTCCGCTCAAAGGAAATATCAATAGTAAATAAATTCCTACGAGAGGACCTAATTGACCCATTTCCAGTTTTACATGATTTATCTCCCTTTTTACTTCCAGTTAAAAAAACTATGGCTATCATCAATATAAGACTATGATATTGAAATAAAGATTTTACATTGTTTTTTGTATTGTTTGACTATTCCAATAAATTATCTAATTAACCTCATTAGCAGATGTTACTATAGCCATAGGCAACAGGTGAGTTTGAATATTGGAACAGGTATGTCACTGGTAAGCTTGTTTAATCAAGCTATAAAACAGCTGGTGTTCTACCTTAGCATCAGGTAAATGGGGTAATAAACATTAAGGTTTATTAATTAACAAACATGTTTACACAGCATGGGGTTTTAAGTACATCTTCAATTCTATTTTGACACCTGTAATTAACAAAAAAGTGTTAAAATTTATCAAAGATAATTGTCCATTGAATAAGTTTTCAACAGGACAAACTGCGGCATTAGCCGCAGTTTTTAGTACCGGAAGTGGACACTAGGTGGGGAGACCCTAATCTGCGGGAGGGTGGAAAAACCGGAAGGGTTTTTTGGTTTATTTTTGCCTATAACTTTCCAACGGATAAACATATCGATGTAATTTAAACGGATTCTGAAAGATAATAACAATTTCAACATTATAAATATAAAATAATTTAAATTATCTTGATTTAAATTATTTAAAACTTGACCGGAAGGGTTTTTTCTATACTAAAATTACTTACTTAATGATACTTAATGATTCATTCCAGCACAAGTGTCATCTGTCACTTCTACGCCGGACTCAATAATTTCCGAATCCATATGTATATTTCCGTATCTTCCGGATATCTCAGCTCTAAAATCTGAGTAGTAGAGGTCCTCACTTCCCCATAACTTGTCTAAACGGTTTTTGAATGAGTTTAGGGTAGGAGCATTAGTCACATATTCAGGTAGTTTGTTCCAAATTTTTGCTATCCTAACAGTGTAAGAATTTTTCCTGGTGTTTGTGTTGAAGCGCTGTTGGACAACCTTAGTTGAGTTAGTTCTTGTACTATGCCTGGCATTTGTGTCACTTAATAGTTTTAGGAAGGAGCATACATCTGGGTCATAAATTCCTCTAATAATCTTGTAGGTCTCAATCATATCTCCCCTCATTCGTCTATAAGCCAAAGTTGGTAGTTTTAGTTTTCTTAGTCTTTCAGGATAGCTTAGATTGTTAAAACCTGGTATTTGTTTGGTTGCTCGTTTTTGTACACTCTCAAGTTTGTCGACATGGCATTTTTTGTATGGAGCCCAGACTGAGTTAGCATAATCTAGATGGGTTCTTACTAATGTTTTATACAACGGGAGAAAGAGCTTTAGTGTCATATGTGCGAAGGTCCTTCTCAATGCCCCAAATATTGAGTTTGCTTTGTTGACTTTTTCACATATATGTTTCTCAAATGATAGGTTCTCGTCTATTGTAATTCCAATATCTTTTTCGTGGTCTACTTTATTTATGTTTGTACCAAGGAGATCATATATTGTATTGTCTTCTTCCCGTGATCTAGAAATATGCATATGCTTACATTTTTCTGGGTGAAATTTGAGTAGCCAGGTCTCGCTCCAATCTTCTAAGGTTTTCAGGTCATTCTGTAGTACTAATTTGTCTCTTACTGTTTCTATAATTCTGAATATAAAATTGAATACGATTTTTCAACTTTTGACTCAATTTGTTAAAACATACAAAACTCCTGTCAAAATTGGTTAATATATTCCTCTAATAAATTTAATGGCAAATCCATTAATATATAACTCAATTTTATTCATGAAAGGGAAAGTTGTCAAAAGTTGACCGGAAGGGTGGTCCGTTGGAGTATTGCGTACAGTGAAATTTCAACTTTGGACTTAATTTTTAAAATCATGCAATACTCCGGTCAAAATTGGTTAATATATTCCTCTAGTAAATTTTATAGCAAATCCATTGATATATAACTCAATTTTATTCACGAAAGGGACAGTTGTCAAAAGTTGACCGGAAGGGTGGTCCGTTGGAGTATTGCCTGTAGTGAAATTTCAACTTTGGACTCAATTTGTAAAAACATGCAATACCCCGGTCTAAATAAGTTATTAGATTCCTCTAGTAAATTTTATAGCGAATCTATTGATATATAACTCAATTTTATTCATGAAAAGAAAAATTGTCAAAAGTTGACCGAAAGGGTGGTCCGTTGGAGTATTGCGTGGGCGATTGTTATGTTTCTCCCGTTGTTTTATTTGAGGAATCTCCTTTAATACCTTTTTTAATTCATGAGAAAAAACATGCTAAATGGCACGAGAGTTTGTTTACTTTTCTTAAGTTAAAAAATACCTAGGCTTGACAAAAAGAAAATTCCTTTCGTTCTTGTTTCCCAAATTGGCCAATTACGTTTTGTTGGAATCATTTAAAAGAAGACTTCAAATATTGGCTGAAAGGACGAGTGGTGTCCGACAACATAAAAGTGTTCATTGACAATTTAGATAAAATGCTTCACTCCGAGAGCGAAGAAGAGTTTTCTAATTTAAGGATTAAATATACTTCAAAGTGCCCCCCCCCCCCCCCGAAGTTTTAGAACATAATGACAAACAAATATCCCAGGCTATAATTAATCACTCAGGTTGATGGCTTATTGAAAAAAAAATCCGGGCATGTATGATCCTTATTCGGAAATAACTAATAATCTTTCAGAAAGTATGAAATGCTGTTTTAAAAAGAGAAAACGATTGGAAAGAACTTCCTGTAGATCTTTTAGCCTTAGGACCTTATTACATACAAAACCTTTAAAATTTTGAAATATTAAGAGGCCGGTCTGGAGTTGGTAACTATCACTTGAAAAAAAAAGTTTAACAGGGCTTTTATCGAACCATCTGATTGTATTTTCCCTAAGAGAATAGTTTGTCCGGACGAAATCATTGAATATATCAAAAGTGAGAAGCCTGTGTCATCAAAAGGAGAAGTTAACTATTAATTAATTATGACGAAATTAACGAAACTACAGTAAGCCAACAGGTAATTAACAAACTGCCAGATGACACGGTATTTGACGAGGCTAATCAACACTGTAATCAACCTGTGATTCAATTTCCTGCCTTTGATGTGAATTGAAGTAGTTCGTTTTATTATTGACAATAATTAAATAACTTTAGTTCCTCAACAAGTGGCATTTATTGTCCACGGTAGAAAGGGAAAATATTGTGTTACACTATTTCTGAAAGTAACATGTCGGTGCGAATCCACTACTACATATGTTACCACATTTTGGCGGCAAAGATGAGCATAGGATTAGAACCAGTAGAAAAAAACAGAGTTATTAATTTAAGGGCATTGTGCAACCATACATTGTCTAAAAGTGTAAATAGAAAATTGATAACAAATCCTGTAGGAAACATCCAAGATTTAATGATAACGAAATTGAATTCAAACCAGCTTCAGATTCGGCCTTTTCGTTAAACACTCCTCTCAAAATTGAGGTTAAAATCAAAACACCCTCAACAGTAGAAAGCTCGAAATCTTTAAAAACTCAAAAATCAAAACTCGTTCTCCCCCGTAAATCGAACAGACAAATAAATTTAAGTTTAATAAAAGAAGAAACAGCATGTAATAATGTACGTAGAGCTCCAAAATATGTTTCAAGGAACAAAGATGCCGTTGAACAAAATAAAAACCTGCCCGTAAAAAATAGAAGATATTTTGTAGAGAAAACTAACTTTATTAAAGAACCTATTTCGGATTTGTCAGATTCTACAACATTACCTTGGGTGGGAATTTGTACACAACATCATAAACAATTAATATTAACTAACGAACCTTTACGTTCAGACATTATCATAACTGCTAAAAAAATACTAAAATCCCAGTACCCAGAAATGAACGGGTTTCAAAATACTACATTAGCACCAGTTAAAATTCATATTTTGCAAAATTTCGTTTCATTTATAATATATTGAATTATATATCTTTGTAATTCAATATTTTGAAGCTGTTGACAATTAATAACTTATTAATTACTAGCTGACATGCGAATTCAAAACATCGTGGAAAAGAAATTCCAACAAATGTGTCCTATGGCTGATTTTTTCACAGAACATGCATCCAATCCAGTTAACTTTTTACAACTTTCCCTTTTATGAATAAAATTATGTTATATACCTATGGGTTTGCTATATAATTTACTAGAGGGATATATTAACCAATTTTGACCGGAGTATTGCATGTTTTAACTAATTGAGTCCAAAGTTGAAATTTCACTGTACGCAATACTCCAACGGACCACCCTTCCGGTCAACTTTTGACAACTTTTCCTTTCATGAAAAAAAATGAGTTATATATCAATGGATTTGCTATAAAATTTACTAGAGGAATATATTAACCAATTTTGACCGGAGTATTGCATGATTTTACAAATTAAGTCCAAATTTGAAATTTCACTACAGGCAATACTCCAACGGACCACCCTTCCGGTAAATTTTTGACAACTTTCCCTTTCATGAATAAAATTGAGTTATATATCAATGGATTTGCTATAAAATTTACTAGATGAATATATTATTCAATTTTGACCGGAGTGTTGCATGTTTTTACAAATTAAGTCCAAAATTGAAATTTCTCTGTACGCAATACTCCAACGGACTACCCGTCTGGTCAACTTTTCACAACTTTTCCTTTCATGAATAAAATTGAGTTATATATCAATTGATTTTCTATAAAATTTACCAGAGGAATATATTTACCAAATTTGACAGGAGTATTGCATGTTTTTACAAATTAAGTCCAAAGTTGAAATTTCACTGTACGCAATACTCCAACGGACCACCCTTCCGGTCAACTTTTGACAACTTTGCCTTTCATGAATAAAATTGAGTTATATATCAATGGATTTGCTATAAAATTTACTAGAGGAATATATTTATGTATTGCATGTTTTAACAAATTGAGTCCAAAGTTGAAAAATCGTTTTCAATTGTAGTAGAGAAAAAACCCTTCCGGTCAAGTTTTAAATAGTTTAAATCAATATAATTTAAATTATTTTATATTTATTATGTAGAAATTGTTATTATCTTTCAGAATCCGTTTAAATTACATCGATATGTTTATCCGTTCGAAAGTTATAGGCATAATTATATCAAAAAACCCTTCCGGTTTTTCCACCCTTCCGCAGATTAGGGTCTCCCCACTAGGTGGCGTTTTTTAAATTGGAAAGTCGTCAATTGATGTGATTTTATCCAATAAAACACTTGCTATAAATAAATTACACAATAAATAGAACTATTGTTTGTTAACATGTTCTAGTCTTGAATATATCTGAAATACTTCTCAATGGACGTTAAACACCCAAGAAATATTGAATTACATTAATCGTTCTCTTTTAGATTTAATCTCCATGTGCGTTGACCTCTTCGTACATTCCTTTAGATGTAATAGTAATCTTCATATATACATGTACACTTTAAATACACCCTCGAACTGTTGACGACTGGCAGTCTCACTTAGAACGTTTTATCAGTGCATAACAAAATACTGGCACTAGACGATGTACAATAATGTCCTTTGGGGCCTTTAATTTATCTTTGGGTAAAGTCAAATAAAATTGTAGACAAAATCCAGCGTACGATGAAAGAAAATAACTTACTTCTGTTGGGTTTTAACGCCCCTGTTATAATTTTATTCATCATTACCATGGCAATATTCCACCAGCAGCTGCTTATTGTGTATACATTTCCCAACTGATCAAGTACTCAAAAGCGTGTATCTCTATCAACATTTCCTTGACAGCGGGTGAAGACTGACAGAAAATTTACTTAACCAGGGGTTCTCAGTGGCAATATTAAAGTCACTTAGAAAACTGTCTGGTAATAACACTTTGTTTACTGTTACGGAATATCTTCGTCACAAATAACCATTGATTGGTTCCGTTTGTAGTCTTTCTTACTAGAATATGACTACTAACGAATATGACTTACTACCTGATTTTAACCTAAATGGTGCGATGGGTGCAAGAGTGAAACAGGAGTTGCTTACCCTTTCGGAACACTTTGGACCAACCCTTATTTTAGGTGGGTTCATGACAATTAATTTTTGGTTTTTTGTGTTGTGTATCTGTTTGTTTTTGTTTGTTGTTGTCCCCCTTTTAATTCAGTTATGGTTTTGTCTGCCCTTGGCTTATTATTAAATAAATACTCCTTAGTACCTTCAATTTGTTCTGCTTGCTGATAATTCATTTTTACATGTCAACGTCCACAAAAGAACTATACTTATTTTTCTTTAGGGGTGAATAGAGGTTTATTGCACATAAGATCTTTTGTGTAGAGGTTTGCAGATGAAAAACGCATTGCAAATCATTTTGTTACCAAGCTGCCATTGTAATGTTTGCCACTATGGTACATGTAGTTCTTAGTATGTTTTCCGAGTGGAAAGACTTGTTGATATTTGTCTGTTTCTACCCTTTTCCGCCAAGTTTTTTTCAATTTTTTTTTTCGTTACATTTCTTCAATACATTGTGTTCAATGGATTTGTATATTCTCGTGTAAAATTATCAGAATTGAGACGTAAAGTTATTTGTACCGTTACATACTAAAATATAACGTACCTATAATTAATGTTTTCCAACAAATTTCTAGAGTACAGCAGTGCAAATAAAATTCGGATTAATCGATTTGAAGGAATTAATTTTTAGGCTCAAAATTTGAATCAAATTTAAAAGTTCTAAATTCATTACTCGGATAAATATTGTAATGATTCACTACCGCATTGACACAAAGTGCATGTAACGTGGAAAATGTGACAATTATCCATCGCAAACTAATTTGGGTCGAGATCTGAGGACCTTTTCACTGTACTCCAAATAAATAAGCTGTCAGAATAACACGGAATAAGATCTAAATCTAAAGAGACCTAAAAAAATTTATGAAGTCAGAATTATTAGGGCTTTTACAATTTATTTTAGGACCGGGACGAGAAAATTTTGACTTTAAGGGCTCCTATTGTGTATGCATCAGGAAATAATGTGACAATTATTCATCACATTTAAAATGAAAGTAGTATCTTGTCAAAACACCCGGCATTTGACAGGAAAACAGGCAATCATAGTCAATTAAGGTCGAGCCTTGCCCAGAGTAAATCTCGAACCCGCAATCTCAGTTTTAACAAGCACGTGACCAATAGCAGAAAATTTACTACCCTAACAATTCGGTCAGCTGGGCCCTCATCATATCTTTAAAAAAATCTGAATATTCAACATATTATATATAAACGTATCCACTCTAGGAATGGCATATATAATTGTGGATATTAAAAAACACTTCAAAAGACCTGATATACATCTTGAGGTCTGGATCTCTTTCCCAGTTTATCAGCATTAAAACATTTGATTTTTCGACACTTTACACTGCTTTTATATGCATCTTTAACCCAGGCTTAAAGATCTTATTAAACGCTGCTTTTCAAGAAAATTTCACATTCCGCTATATTGATGATGTTTTGTCCCTCAACAATGCTTAATTTGGTGTCTATTTGAATTCAATTTACCCTAGCGAACATGAAATTAAAGACACCACCAATACACTAAGGTCAGCCTCTTACTTGGATCTACTTCTAGAAATAGACTCATGAAAACTACAAACTAGACTCTTCGACAAACGTGATGATTTCTACTTTCCAATTGTCAACTTCCTGTTCATTGAGAGAAACATTCCAGCAGATCCAGCTTATGGTTTGTACATTTCAAAACTTATACGCTGTTCTAGATCCTGCGATTTTCTAGACCGATCACTGCTGTTGACTACTAAACTACTCAAACAGGAGTTTGTTGTACCTAATTTTATGTTATCTCTACAGAAATTGATTGATCGTTATGGGAAATTAATCTCTCAAATAGGATCAGACATTTTCGTTTAGCCATTGGTAGTGTTTCCTATTCCTGGATTTGACTTTTTCCTAGACATGACAATGAGTAACACGACGGGTGTCTAATTAGAGGCAGGCACTGCTTACTCGTCCGGAGAACCTGAGTGTACCCATGGTTTTTATTTGGTTTGAGTTATTCTCTTTCTGTTTTTTGTGTTTTTGGTTTTTGTGTTGCGGTGTTCGGTAGGTTTTCTTTGCTATTTTTCTTATCTACATGTAATTATCACACACATATTTACAAATATGTTCGAATCATGTGAATCACATATATCATTTTGTACATAAATAAAAAATGTTACATTACAGTACCTGATGACTTCTTTCATAAAAATGAAATAGGAAACTTTATTAGAAACTGTAACAGTGATACACAGACATGGGATTTGGGCGATTGCTTTTCTATTTACCAACAATAGCGAAAAAAACTGTCAAGTATAATACTGTTCACCATATTCAACAGTGTGCAATTTGTTTGGTAGGATACATGTTAGATTTCTTTAGTTTTCAGTGTTTATGATGGTGATTTATGATTTTTATTGTGATGCTTTAATTGGCTACATCTTTTCCCTTCCATGCTGATTATTTATTTTTATCACACATTGCTATATACTGTTTTCTTGTTAGAAAAGAAACTATAAATTCGAGTTGTGAAATTGCAATTGGAACGTCTAGTATTTAATTAAGTAACGTTTGGTGTTTACTAGTAAAGCAGGACATTACTAAATTACTATTTGGTCGAAAGATATAGACGTTCAGTATACTTTTTAAAGCGAACTAAAAGAGACAGTGCAAGTACTGTTTATAGGAGTCAATTAATAAATCATAGTCAGATGACATGTCAAGCTGTTTCAGTATGCTAACACAACGCAGCTTTAAGATTATTGTATAACTAAGACATATTTTATAGTATTATACAATTATTAGTCTCGTAATGACTGTGACTTATATTTGCAGAACGCTTTGTGAAGAAACTACTTTAATGAAGAACACCTTAAATGACAACATTAACATTGAGTGCTCTGGCATTATAATTGTGAGATGTACAAAAACCTATAAAGAGAGCTTCAGTCTGCTTGTTTGAAATTCTCAAGAAGACTCGAAGATTTGCCTGGAGATTAGAAATGTACAGGAAGCAGCTGCAGGGATTTACAAATGATATGTGACATAATTTGTACCTAGAATTGAAAGTGATTCTCTTCGATTAGATGTATTATTAGAAGACCAATTCGGTAACATGAAATTAATACGTTTTACAATAGATACCACTTCCTTGTCAAAAATATCTCGTTTGAAAATATGGTTACAGATAGTTTTCTCAATTTTTTAATTCAATGTACAGTGCATGTGCTTGGATGATTGTCCGATACACCTATTAGTGACAAGTGGTATATGATACCTATCCCTTTTAATCAGCTAACTGAAATGCTACAGTAATTAAAGCGGGAGGTTTGGCATGACATAAAACCTAGTTTAACCCACCATTTCTTTTGATATGCATGTACCAAGTCAGGACCATTGCTGTAGTAACTATATTTTTGGCTGTTAGTTCTGGAGATGCCGGTTTCTCGGACTTTGATTTGAGGATTGTCTTTTTGACATTTTTATCGGTGTTCGGTATTTTGTTTGTTGCTTCAATTAAAAATGAAGATTACATATTGACCCATGTTACATGTATACATTTAAAAGTATAACTAGACTTAGCACGTCCTAAAATCACTATCAAATATGTAAAACGTTTGACAAAAATTGTCTTCATTACACGTTAATGCAAGCCGATGTCTATTCTGGACACGAGGAAGAGTGTGTGGACATTGCTACGCTTGCATACGCACACTTAATATAAACGTCACACAAAATTACACAGATGTTTAACTACGTAGCTGACAGTTGGGCGGATGTGTCTTTGTGTGTGCGCACGATATAATTAGATTGATAACATGTGGTTTACATCAAAGTATGGTCAATGCTAAAAGTAATATACATGTAACTAAAATACAGTAAGATGGACGTTTTATTAAACATTCAATTTTTACGGGTGATTAACCATCTACAAAAAAATTAAATAATTTGGATTTTCTATATTATTACATGTTCAAGGGTGTTCACGCATCCACATTTCTTGTACTAGTAATTCTTTATCCTTTACTGCTTTTCGTGACGTTAAAACGTTTCTCCAAAAAATTAATAATATTCGGCCCAGCACAAACATAGTCGGTCGTGCTGCCGGTAATGACTTTGGACGTTTTCCAATAGAGTACTGGACATGATGTCCTGTAACATTTTGGCCAGCAATAGTATAATAAAATTTTAAAAAATTAAAATGGCAAAATTTGTGTGTATCTCGTTCTTCGCTTTTCCAAACTTTTTGTGTTTCGAAAGGAATTACGGGTCAATTGTTTATTTCCGGTATACATCTAATTACCAAACATTGCCGATGCTAACAAAGTAGAGTACGTTTCTCGACACAATATCGTAACTGATTAATAATACTCACTTTAAATTGCATATTTTTTCTTTAAAAAATATTAAAATTTGGAATGGTCTGTGAGATTTTGCAGATTTTCGAAAGTGTAGATTACATTCTAACCTTGATTTTTCTATTCATTATCTACACACTGGACTTGTCTGTACAATCTAAACTTGGGGCAAAATAAGCAATATGGAAAAATCTAAATGATTTCTTTGGTAAGTACATGCGCATATCTTTATATCAGCAGCTTATAAATAACAACAAAAAGGAAAATCCATAAAACCCATTAAGTGTATTTAAACCAGAATGTCGCTTTTGTATTAATACAGCTTGAATTCCGTGCATGTTTCTGACTTATCTTTCAACCAGAAACAGGATATTTGTTTGGAATGTGTTCAACTCCATTTTCTACAAGTTGTCGGCATCTTATGAATTTAAAACCCAGTCAAAGACATGGTCGCACCCATGTTGGCAGCTTTGTGGCTCAACCACTGCACTGGGAACCCTCCTTAATATTGCCTCATTATCACTGGCAAGAAGTAGGTCCCAGTCCGTGGAAAGAAAGAAATGGAGAAATAAAGGAACATATTGCAGGAAAACAAAAAGTTTTCATTTTATGACCAATTGCACTTCACAACTATAGCTGCAAGGGACTAGTTTACTATTTTTATTTTGAGTAGGTAGTGTTGTAGAAAGATGAAATCGTCCTTCAATTATTGTTATAATGTAAAATTAATACAATCTTGTGTGTTCCTAATATTGTATAAATATCAACATTTCACAAGAACATTCTTGTAAAATTATCAAGAAATAAATGTCACGCTAGTAAGAATGAGGGTAGTTATGTATAATTCGGTGGTTTTAAATTTGATAATATATCCATTTTAAAAATCGATTGCTAATAACAACTCACTTTCATTCCCTATCTATATTACAAGAACGGGCCTTATTGGCTGAAAATAACTTTAACCACGCCATACAATAATTTAATACATTTATAAGAGCATTTTCATTTAATATAGACCTATGAGGCGACCGATATCCCTTCAATATTGATCCTACATGCAGTCCTCTGTAATATGTCATATTTAATTTTAATGTAATCACCAATATTTATTTCTCAGTTAGCCAATTTATATTTCAGAAAACAATCATTTTTAAATTAAAAAACTGTGTTGCGTTTCTGTTTTTGGAGAGTATATATAGATAGTAGCACTCCATGCCGAATTGATTAGATTGACATAAACATTTTACAGTTTGGATAAATATAATAATCAATCGCGGTAAAGGGATAGAATGTTGTTGATGAAAAAATGACTATCCAACATTATCCTAATGGGAAGGATGGGACATTTTAATCCATGAAATTTCCGAACTTGTCAGAACAGGTTAAATGAGTTTCAGAGAGACCGGAGACCTTATATACGGAATTCAGAAAAACCGGAAAGGTTTCTTGCTATAATTTGGTAGCATGAGATTTTGTCTATAAGGTTTAAACGAATTAGCATATCAATGTTATTCAAACGAATTCTACAAGATAACATAAAGTTCTACACGTTAAAAAAAATAAAATTATTTTGAATTGGATTTTTTAAAACTTGACCGGAAGGTTTTTTTTTCTCGAATAAATTCGTTTTTTTATCTTTGATTCTGAATTCTCTTAAACTTGTAAAACCCGATCAAAAGCGGGTGATATACTCCTCTAGAAAATTAAATAACAAATTCATCGATTTATAACTTAATTCTGTCAGAAACCGGATTGTTATTAAAGTTGACCTGAAAGGTGGTTCGTTGGAATGTGACATACAGTGGAATGTCCACTTTACATGCAAATTGTACAAATATGCAAAACCGCGGTCAAAAGTGATTCTTTTATTACTATAGAAAATTTAATATAATTTTCTTTGATATTTAACTTAATTTTATTCAAAAGTTGTGCTGCCACGATGTTAGTAGTAGCAGATATTCAAAAACAAGTATGTTTAACTAATGGGTAATCCAAAGGACTGTGATCATACTAAGGGTCCCAGTGCTTCATTCGCGTAATGTCCCGGAGCTTCATTGGGTGGCGGATTGGAGAGGCCCTATTGTTAGGGGTTGCAGGTCATGGCGCGGAGGGCCTAGACGCAGACGATAGTTAGTGGGCGACGTATATGGAGAGTGCCACGTTCCGTGCCCAATGTTGACCCATTCTGTAGATTTTAAGGGAGTGGCTCTTTGTCGCCGCTGCATGGACTGAGTTCTCCAACCCTACCCGTAATCTATACTTTTCGATGGGCTGTGTTCTCTTTTTCACGTTGATTTATTGCTTGTTAACTTGTTCTTGTCCTGAATATAGCTGACATACTGCTCACTGAACGTAAAGCAACCAATCAATTAATCTAATAATTAATCCAAATTATATAAGGTTACCTAGAATTTCATGGTAGTTAAAAATAATGCGACGGCAGATTGAAGTTTAATTTTGAAAAAAAAAATCATGCATATGTTAGCAATCGGGCGTGCCAATACTAAATTATGTTTCCGAATGTATGCGTTTTCAATACATAGTGATACATTCTTTGTGACCTTTCAAACAACATATACATGCAATTAGAAAGAAAGTGTTGACAGTTTCTTTTTGTGTAACTGTTTGTTGATTCGTTATCATTGGTTGCGTAATTATTAAATTTATTAAATGTGTATGATTTTATGATAAAAGTCACACAAAAGTAGTAAGCGTTCATGTTATGCAGTATATATGCAAACGTTTACATAAATTATAAACTGTGTATAAATAGCCGCATATTTTCACAGCTAATGATATTTACGAACACGATCTAGATTAGCTTTTTAAAATTACTAGACAGGAAAAAGAAGACAACCGTTTGAAATTTTGTATAAAATGTTTATGATCGAATTAAAATAGGCACTCAAACCTCAAAAGCTTTCGTCTTATGCAATAAAATTGGCATACGTATACAAAAATTATGAACTGTGAAATATAAACACCAAAATAGTTTTACAAATAATGATATTTATTAATAGGATCTAATTTCCATTAGCAAGAAACTACAAGGATGGGATTTTCCACCACTAGTTGGTTATGTCACATTACAAATTTTACATTTTAAATTAAGAGCAGTTTAATAGAGGTAAGTATATTTATATGTCCCATGGGTGTTTTTGCTTCATTAGGAGTATTGGGACCTCTTTGTAGCTTATCGAAGATAAAAAAGGAGCTACATTATTATAGCTACATATCGGAAGAAACATAGTTATATAATTATGCATGAACAAATTCCGCGGTTTTTGCAATGCAGCTATCTTATATTTGCCTTGATGGTCTGTGTATACATAACTCAGTTTTTACTAACTTGTCGTACACAAAAATGCTAAAATCCATCCCGACATTACATTATAGTATAAAATATTCTTTAAAAGATGTACCATTGCTATATATACATTGTATTTTTTCATAATTTTTTATTCGTTTTTTATCAACATATATGTTCATATGTTTAGCATCAAATAACTTTTTTGACAGTTAGATACGATTTTCACTGTAATCATTTTAATACTTATTTATTGATTCTCATATTGATTTCATACAGCTGAAAAATTCCTTGAATGAGATAAGTAGCTGATTCATACCACGATATGCTAACAGAAATTTGAAAGAGTTTGAAATGTTATTAATGTCCAGCATTTTTTTAGTATTATTTCAAGTTTATAAACTTGTTGTGTTCTACATGTCGTTTTACAAATATGAATCTCGCAATATCTTTTGTCATAAAATTTCATAAAAACGATAATTCGAAGTAAATATTTTTTTAATTTCCTTTATTCATTAGGAAGACTGATTTAAAATCGCGTAAATTTTATAGAGTAAACGGTCAACAAACATGAGCAATCTTCTTCTGACTCAAATATGGATAAACTACACTGCGTTATTTCCTTGCATACAGCTATCTTTTACAGACCATGAGTTGATGTTGTTATATATTTCGAAACTCGATTTATGACCTTTAAATGACATTTCCAAGAATTTATGTTTCTTCAATGGCTGCTTTGAATCATTGCTGAGATCGCGTTCTCTAACTTTGTACGTTCTTTTTTCTGTTTGCTGTATTTAGAGTAAACGCGAATTATTTCTCCTTTAAACTTATCTCTAGGTAACAAATGAGAAACCTGAAATTAAAAAAAAATTTGGAAAAGATGATATTAATTTTAGGTTACACCATCTTTTGATTTTTTTTTTTAATTTATAAGATTCGCTTTGAAAAAAACGTAAACCGATATAAATTTCATCTAAAGGCCAAAATAAGGTATTTATGTAAAAGCGTATCCCATATTATTATCAGGAAATAGATTTTTAGGACATGTTTGTATTGTACTTTCGAACTAAATAAATATGAAATACATTAGATTAAATAAAGATTTAAACCACTACATTGATTTCTTTTGTTGTCGTGTAAAATAGAACTGCCAAATGTTAGTGATATAATGCGCGCATATTTCTGTAATGTAATTGCATCTAATTAATTAGTAATATTAAATTAAATGATACAAAAAAATCCATCTAATAATAATAAAACCTTATAACTTATTTATGTAGTCAACATACATGTAATTTATGTCCGCATAATAGTGGTTTTGTTGTTTAGTTTACACAAAAATTAAATAAATATTTCGGTATTATTGTCACATAGGCGCCTATATAATTATCTCTACCATCATCTGCTAAGAAAAACGTATTTGCTAATAATACAGAATTAATATACCTCTGCAGGATTGTCCTTTTCAAAAGTTTCGTATGTATTTTTCTTGAATAAGTATACGTTCTTAATAGGGTTGTCAGTTCTCTTGCTGAATGAAAATGTATACGTCTACAAGAAATGTAAAAAAAAGAATATTGTTGATAATTATTAAACATTATTTAACCAACGATTATTCCTGGATACATTTATTTTTTACAAATAGCATTTGATATCCATCCATTTTCATCACAACACTCACTCACCTACACAATTAATGGAAGCTGGAGGTTTGGCATGCCATAAAACCTGGTTTAACCCACTATTTCTTTTGAAATGCCTGCCGGAAGCCAGGAACATTATTGTAGTTGCTATATATTTGGTTGTTGGTTCTAGCGTTTGCCTGTTTCTTGGATATTGATTTGTGGGTTGTTTTTTCTGACAGTTTCTCTGGTATTCGGTATTTTGTTATTATCTTTATTTAGATTTGCGCAATAAAAATATTTCTTATTTTAAGCATACGGATGTCATGCTAGTTGCCAAATTATGTCCATCACGCAGTAAATTAAGAGTAAACATTTAACATTAATATCTAAATTTAAACACATATGTGTTTGTCCACAATTCTAATTACCATAAATAATTGTTCAACGCAGAACAGTGCCGTAAGTTACATCCTTAACATAAAAATCACAAAACCTATTGCTTGCAGAGAAGATGCATAAAATAATTACTCAATTTACCCCCCAAAAAGTTAATAACTTCAGGTAGGTTGATGTATTGTCTATTTACAGAATAAAACACAAATTTATGTTCAGAATTATTTTTCTGAATTTAACGTTTTCCTACACATGACAATTAGTAATTTGAAGGGTATCTAGTTTGAGGTAGGCACTGTTTACTCGTCCGGGGTACGTGTGCCCACACTGTTTATTGGGTTCGGGTTACTTACTTTATGCTTTTTGATTTTGGTTTTGTTAAGTATGTTGTATATGTTTGTCTAAATGCAATTTGTTATCGTTCCTTGACTTTAGGCTCTTGTTGGTCGGTGGGTTTCCTGCTAGTTTTTTTAATTGTACTTCTTACTCTGTTCCTTATGTCAATTGATGGTACACTTGTATACTCATTTCTACGATAAAAGTTACAAAGCTTGACTAAGAAGTCAGCAGAGGGTATCGCCTTCGATTCTATGATTTTCTTGATTTGATCTGTATTTTGGGAGCTTTCCTGTATGAAAATTTACTTGCCTATATACAAAAAGATCTAACACTAATTTAAACATGAATACTTGTATAGAGAAATATTTGCGATCGAGATAATGTCACAAGTATGGAAGTTTTAAGTCGAATATTAACCTGTAAATTTGTACATTTTGCCCATCTGCTACCTTAAATTAACCTGGTCCTGTTTCTTTTTTATTTTGATGCATTTTTATTTTTGAATTTTTCTGTTAATGTGTTACATTAAAGTTTTTTTTTAATCTAGAGAGTACGTCTTCACTGGTATTCATTTAGCTTTTTCGTTTTACGCATCTTTTAAATGTTCTAGCCCGTTACCTACAACGCAGAAAGGAGCGGTATTAAAATGAGTAATTTAAAAAATGCTTAGCACGCAAAGGCAAACAGTGGAGACGTACTCTCTTGATTAAAAAAAACATTATTCTTTTTTTTCATATATAAAAATTGGTTTATATTTAAATGACACATTTACTTCATATTGATATGGATATTATTCATAATTTTAGTTAAGCATGCATAACTTTTAAGTGAACTGGTTCGTAAATATCAGATATAAGTGGTCTTTACAAATGACATATGGTTGTTCATGTCTTTCCCGGATCTTTTATTTTTGAAGAATATGAAAATTATAAAGTACATTAATATATGTGTATAAGTATTTCTGACTCTTTCTAGCAATAATAATAAAATTTGTTTAGCTCACATATATTCAATCTCCTTTGAAACCCTATGGTAGTATGTTCGCCGGAATAATTTGTCTCGTGTGTTAAACAGCTCATAAAGATCATGGAGTGCCTGAAATAAAAACCATCAGCAAACACTCTGAAATGATTCCTATATATAGTGTAATATTAACTAAAAAATATTTTATTTTGATTAAAAAAATATTTTTCCACCGATAAGACATCATGAAAATGTGACAGATTTTTAAATCGTAAAAATACAATGGACATCCAATGCATTATTTTTACAAAATGATGAAATAGCAACTGCGGATGTTTAAGCATCATCCATTCATTAATGCAAACAATACATAAAGAAATCCATTAAAGTCACCATTTCTAACAATTCCTCAGAACATTTTATATTAGTTTTTGAACAAATTGTAATTTTTTTTAAATTTCATCGCGATGTATAATTAGACACCTAAGTAAACGAAAATTCCCTTGCAGCATAACATTTAGTTGTAGTAGTAAATACTATAATGTTTATTTCTTTGATAACATATAATTTAGACATCTATAATGAAATTAATATAAATACTACCTTGTCACGGATACAAATAGCAGACCGTCTTTCGTTTCCATCACCAACCATCATTACTTTACTGTTTAACATATATCTTTGTCTATCGAAATCACTCGTCATGCCAAGCCCATGACAGTCTCTTGCGAAATAGTCCTTTTGTCAACGTCTATTTCATAAGTCTTATTTGCAACGATCTGAATTGGTATTTTTGTTTATTTGCTCTAATTATTGTTACTCCGATTGTTAATGTAACTATATGACGCTAGGTTTGCTAATAAGAATACATAATCAAAGATAACGAGAAGTAATCCAAAAACTATAAGTCAAGGAGATTCAAAGCCATGGTTAAACAAAACAAGCAGTCTCAAAACTCAAACGCCTGAAATTGAGAAATACGCAATCCATCATAACCGGAGTTAATCCAAGGCTTCCGGAAGAGTAAGCGACTACTGCTCAATGTTTGACACCAACCGTATCACTCGGAATAATCCATTAATTAATTTTCAGTCTGTGGCAGATCCAGAAAATCGGGCTGGGGGCGAAATTTAGGCAGGGGGTCCGGTGACCACAGTGCCCTAGTAGGGAGGGCGAAACCCCCAGAAGCAGGTAAGATTTAAGCAATTGAGAGGGTGCTGAGGACTACACATTTGTAACATTTTTAACACACTCTCGCTCGCTCTGTCTTTTCTATCTCTGTCTTTCCTCGTTTTTCTTCCCTTTTTGGTGGAGGACGGTGGGTAACGTTCTCTGCGCCCCCTCTGGATCCGACACTCGTAATTATCAAGTAAGTTCAAGGTTAATTGGTTACGACAAACGGAACAAATTATTTGTCACAGATATTCCGTAACGGTCAACTAAGTCATGAGTGCGACCTTACATTTTCTAATTGAAGACTCCAATCTTGCAATTGTGAACCTTTGGTTAAGTAGCATTTCTGTCGGCAGACATTCCTATCACGAAAATGTCGTTAGGAAATACAGGCTCAATTTGAGTATGTATACTACATATGCTTTTTATAGCTTCATTTTAAGCTGATAAGTTAGGAGAAATAGTTTGGCTAATTTGTTCTGTCATATTAGTCTGGTGATCGTAATATATACTTTAGCAGCAACTGATACACTACATGTGGGATTTGTGTATTGACTATACTAAATGTTATCTTGTCTGCGGTGGTTTTTGGCTCAAAAATAAAAACTGCTTACCGAGTTTTGTATAGCTTATGATCCTTTAGTAGATCCAGAA
Organism: Limnoperna fortunei; assembly: GCA_944474755.1. Lineage (NCBI taxonomy): Eukaryota > Metazoa > Mollusca > Bivalvia > Mytilida > Modiolidae > Limnoperna > Limnoperna fortunei. The sequence goes on from OX104120.1 coordinate 48,297,116, forward strand.
ATTTATAAATAGAATTCAAAAATTATTTTCCACAGTTATTTCGCGTTTTTGATATGCGGCGCAGCAATTTCTATAGTAAAGTTTGACTTAAATTACAACGGAAGTGAAGTGTATGTTTTGAAGAGTCGTTCGTTATCTATTCGAAATCCGGGTAATCTTCTCTGTAGTTAAGGTGGTTTGTCTGAATACCATTGAACGTTACGAAAGCAGACGATCTTTCTGAAAATAATGCTAGGTCCCTTTAGAAACTCAAATGGCTTCCTATGTAAAATTCTCGTAGCAAATGTCCAGGACGATTTGAGACATGTCAACAATAAAGGAATAATAGAAAAATAGAAATGGACTTTTATCGTGTCAATTTGTTTTACATTGGATTTCATATATAGTAGGCAATGCATAGGTACAATATGGAATAATAAAAAATGCTAGCAAAACACTACGCGCACGCGGTGTAACTTTTAGTATAGTTGTGTCAATATTCTGTTAACCGTACTATACATTTTGTACGCCATATATCATGTCGCTGTATCACAGTGCTTAGCAAACATACACTTACAGAAGTTATGCAGATACAATACAGAATAATAGATATTGAGATTAGAAGAAGTGTGATAATCTTTGGTAATGTTATATATTACCTGAAACATATAATCTGGTTTGTTCCTAATCTGAAAAAATAATATTTGTTGCAAAATGTTTGCAAGAGTGGTTCTGATGTTGAGATTATAGTTCATGAGAACCTAACGTACAAAGTAGGGAACATTAAATTATTAAAACTTCATACGTCGTATGCAAATGACATTTTTTGCAACTACCTATATGGGAGTTCACAAACAATCAAATGGAAATGTATCGTATATGTTTGAATCGATTTATCAAAAGTATAACGGTAAATAGGTAGCATTAAAATCTTGCCGACTACGTCTAATATTTTTAATTGCAAGAGATGAGGTACAGATAATGTGTCACGTTAAGTTACATCACCATCATAATACGAAGAAATTTCCAAAATATATAATCAATAATGAAAAAATTAAATACCTAAATTGATGCAAAAGTTTTACTGTGGATTTAAGATGTCATACAATTGTAGTATAAGCATCTTAAACATCCTTATTCATACATAATACATTAATTTCATACAGATCGAGTTAATTTGATAACTTGATAAGTGTATACAATTGAATTCAACGCTCTGCGCAGTATTAAAAATGTGCACCTTTCTAGTGATTAGATCTTGATGAAATCTATAAAAGTCTGGAGTTCTTCATCTTTTTTAACTTGAAACGTCATTATCTTTTCTTCTTTGAGACTCCTATTATGATCTAATATGCTGAAACATTTGTTCGGATGCTTGCTCCAGCTGAAATGATAAGTACATTTCATACATTTGTCCTGAAAATCATTTAATGTTTGTTATCAACTGTTTTTATAGTAAGAAAACATCGGATTAAATTGAGCTAATTAGTGCTTAATCTTTCCAGCTAGACATTTCTATATTGTTACACAAAAAATTATTTCCGACTCTCCATGTGTTTACAAATAACATTCGTTATTATTCTTAATATTAGTCAATATAAGATTGAAGTACCATTTAAGTATTCTTTAAATTGAGAATCAAATCAACATACATATAGATTTAATGTATCGTTGTTTCTTCTTTGCAATTATAGAATAATTCGTAAATGTCTATTTTACTGTGAAATTACAAGGTTAAAGTGGAAACTCTTACGTTTTGTTTTGAAAACGCAAGATATATTGAACAAATTGCATCTATCATGGCGTCAAGTTTTGATTTGGGAGTTGAAACTAGATAACTCGGTAAACTCATAACATTCGGAGGAAAATTGGCAGTCAACAATGCGTGTAGAATTGACCTTGTAAAAATATTCTCACCGTCCAGTCATTTGAAATGCCCCCGTCTTTCATTATTTCGTCCTCTTTGTAAAACATTTGGTCAAATAGATGTGAAAATGGTCCGTGCCCTGTGAAATTATACGTGTGTATGTAGTCTGTGACATGTCATCACATGCAAAATTGCTGAGCAACAATGCTGTCAAATTAAAATTTATTACTACAACTAAATTCCAACCAAATAAACCGCAGTACACAAATGTGCCTTGCAATTATATTGAATTGCTATGCAGTAAATTGTTATATTTTAGATGCTGTCTAATGGTTGATGTAAGTGGGAATAGTTCAAAAGAATTATATAGAACAACTAAACAATGCGCGTTAAAATTCCGAAGCGTGTTAACATAGATTTTTAATAAATGTTATAATGTTCAATGAATATCAGATCTGGTGGCACGCCTATGATAAAAATAAAGTTTTTTTCAAAGCTAAGTATGAAAATGTTGGCATTAATGTTATTCATTAATATTATCACAATTTATTTGACAAACTGGCCCTGACATGAATATCATTGACCTTTTTCTTGGTACATGTATTGTCTAATTTACTGCCCTGAAGTTGTAAAACTGTTTCAATGTTTAGGTCTTGCTGGTCCTTAGATGTAGAGAGCCGTAGCCTAGATTCGAATAACTTAATGGAATTTCGCGATTAAATGGCATTTCGACATCTAAATCTTCATCTCCCATAAGTTTCGGTTTTATTGACAATGAATCTATCAGTACTAGTATGTATATGCATGAGCTTGAAATGGACTTTAATGCCGAATATGCATAAAGTAATAAATTATATAAGGTTTCGTAACCACCTTGGACAACAAAATGGGTTGGATAATTCATAATCGTTGGCCGGTCAAAAGCACGTTTTATTCAACTATTAATGCATCGAAATCTCAAGCTGTATACATGAAGCATTTGTTTCCTACCCTACAAATTATATATTTAATTAAAACTTTCGTTTTATGATAGATTTTACCCAAAATGATATTTAAGAAAAGATAAAGTGTACAACATACCAATGTCATGACACAAGCCTGCAATTTCTATACACAGAATGTCATTTTTGGTCATTTTAATTTGATCCAACTCGTCGAGCTGTTTTTCTTTCTTCTTGTTTTTAAATCGATCATTATCCTGTTTCATTTTGGTTTCAAGATGACGTGCAAATACCCCAGCTAAGTGACATACACTGTATTTAATACAAAAGATTCTGCTTTATTCAAGAGCAGAAAACAGATTATGACATGTTTCGTTTAGACTTCCATTTATTTAGAAAAGAATTGAAATTGTCAACAATCGAAAAACTTCTTTCTTTATTAATTATAGAAGATAATTGTTATAATTTGGTAAAATGTTGTGTAGAAATAAGATGATCTTATTTTTAGGTTTATTATTGCTAGTTGGTCATATTCATGCAATAGACACTTTAATTCCTACTTTGTACTTCACCATTATAGCTCGAACACTATAATGAATATCATATTTTGAAAATAGTAGACATTTTTATCGTAACATATGTGTTTCTTGTGGTGAATTTGTTTTTTTTAAAAAAAAAAAGCTCTAATGAGGAATAACTGGTCTTGTCTGGCCGAGTAAATTTTTAAATGTCAGTATTCATACTGGAACTTATTTACTAGATAGCTCATATGTTTAATTACAACGTGTCATTCCACATTCCACAATGTGTTAGTCATATCATGGCGTCCAGTTATTATTACTTGTTAAAAACGCTCGAACTGGCACACAAAAGCTACAAATTATTGTCAAATAAGGGTAGAGACGACATGCCTTGTCCGCAGTAAGTCCGAAACGCCCAACCTGGGTGTTGACTATTATCTGACTTTAATATCCAAACCACTAGGCTATTGAGTTCTCTTGCGTACTTTAAATGTTCTGAATCTTTATATTGTTTTTTTCGGCACAACAAGTGAAATAAGTGCTAGTACAAAGGAACAAATGTCTCAATTCTCAAGCATTATTAATATATTTTTTCTTCTCGTCTAAAAATGCTATACAAAAAAAATGACAAAATGAGAATGAAGATAGATCATTATTATACTTACTGTATCAGACATTTCTTTTCTTCATTTAAAATCCAAAGCACAATACTTCCCATTGCACCTCGTATAGAGTTTTAAGATTATGTAATATTAATATGATGTTTAAACCTGCACAATAATACTCATATGTTCTAGATTGATGAACATTGATTATTAGTAGTTATATCATATAGATAAGTCCTTGGCATATTGCCAAAATCTAACGAATATCTTTAAATACATGGTTAAGTTCATCGTATTTTTAGAAATAGTATGAAACGTCCTGCCGAAAGTTAAATGCAAAAACATGTAAATGCATGTTGTGTAAACATATGTCATAAACAAATACAGCACATGCAAGGTTTAACATAATGTCAAAATATTGAGGAAGTTTTAAAACTCATAGGAAAAAAAATTCTACAATAAGAATATATTAATCTTAAAATTATTTCAACAACAAAATTGGCAAGATACATAAACTTTCATACAAAGTTTACATTACGATAGTAAGAAAGTAGAGATCAAACAAAGAAAAGCAGCATGTATCAGTAATATCTTCAATCTTTTTATTTCTCATTGACATCACATATCGTTCAATGTATTTATATGTACATTTTTATGCAAGTGTATGTGAATTCATTTTTTTCAGATATTGCTGTCATTTATTATGATAGTGACAATTAAATTCCATATTAAAGTCGAGGTCTGTAATCACAGATCACAAGATTTTCTTGTATTGATTTCAAATTTCCAAAATGCAACAGCGTTTTATAGCCAGGTTATCTAAGTGTACCACCAAACTTCTGCTTAAACTCCTGACCACTTGACAGCAATACCAAAGGGATCCAAAATACAGTTACATTTACCTTTCAAAGAGGAGAATTTATGAAATGTGGATACTCAAACGTTAAAAAAACTAATAGACATCTTAGTCCAGATTTCATTCCCAATTAAGCAGCATTATAATTTGCAGTTTTCCGTCACTCTACACGACCATCCCCATAGGCAGCTTAAAAACAGATCTTAATAAACGCCATTGCTCCAAGAAAAATGGAATGAGGCGATATAAATATACATTGTAATAAGCCATGTCAGAACTTATTCCCTCACCAATGATTCTTAACCAGATAATAAATACTCTGATCGACAACATATTTGTTATGTTTTAGAGGACTTGTTTTTTTTAAACAGACTATTGGTATTCCAGTATGAACTGATTTTGATCCTATCTTGGGCGACATGTTTTTCTAATCTTATGAATTAGAGTTCTTAAAGGCCTGCTGAAGAAGAAAGAAACGACACTAGTCAACCTATAATTTCACATTTCGCTACTGATGCTGTATTTTCCCCGAACAATACTTAAATTCCGTCATTGTTGCATTTAATATAACCTAGCTAGCTCGACACCATCATTATCCTTAGGCCAGCTCTTACTAAGACCTCTTTCAAAAATAAAGTAGAAAGTAGACTTTACAACATACGTGATGACTTTTCAATTGCCAATTCCCTTTCATAGATAGTAACATTCCAGCATCTCTGTATTATTGTGTGTACATTTTACAATTTAACTCTATGCTAGATCCTGCGATCGGGTATTTCCGATTTTCTATCCCGGCCAATGAAATTGACTAACAGGCTACTCAAACAAGGATTTGTTGCACCTAGGTTGATATCCCTTCAGACATTTTACCAAGACTTAAATGATTGTCTTGGGAATTCCATATCTCGAATATGATCAGATATTATTGCTGAGTTATACATGTAGTCGTTCCTTTTCCTGGATGCGTCTTTCCTAGACATGACAATGTGAAACTCACAGGTTGTCTAATTACAGACAAACACTGCTTACTCGTACAGAGCATCTAAAAGTGCCCTGGTTGTTATTGGGTTCGGGATACTTACTAACAGTTTTTAGGTATTTTTGTTTCGTGTTTATATGTCAATACGGATTTATAAACGTCCCGTGTCTGTCGATTTGTGTATTTGGTCGGGTTCTTTACTATTTTTTCTTATATATGTTTGATTATTATTACTAAGGTTCAAATGCACTTTTAATAAACTGTTCAAAAGATGGCAAAGAGGAAATGTAATTGACCGATTTGAAAGTGCGAACATGTGCCCGACTGCGTTGAGATTTCCTTTGCATTCATTATAACAGCTTTTAGAGGTGCAAAACTTTGCAATTTCACAGCTATCCCAACACAACCAATAAGAGTGCGCCAAAAGAGATACATAATGGACGATGAAGCAATCAGACGAGTTTTTTTTTAGAAAAGTATATATTATTTGAACAATTTTTGAATATAGAGTAACAATATATTCTTTACTAACTAGTATTTTCATGTGTAGCGGTTTTTCCTTGTGTGTAAAGTAATAATAAGAAATATTAATACATTAAAGCCTGCATATGTATAACTGACAGTATAGCTATATTCCATCCATGTTACATCTGCTAATAATTAAGAAAAATAACAAACGAAAAAAAAATAGCAAAGAAAACCGACCAAACAACAAGAGCCAAAAGTCAAGAGACAGTTACAAATCCGGATATAGACTAACGCAACCTAATAAAAACCATGGGTGCATTCAGGTGCCCCAGACGAGTAAGCAGCGCCTGCCTATAATTAGACACCCGTCGAGTTATTTTCAAACCTAGGCAAACGTCAAATCCTGGAATAGGAAAACTACCTACATTGTATGACTCAGCCGTCAACCGTAGTGATAGGTCTAGAAAACCGGAATACCGATCGCAGGAAATCGAATAACGTATAAGTTCTGAAATAAACACCAAACTCTAAAGCTGCTGAAATGTTGCTGTAGAGAACGGGAAGTTGACAATTCGAACGTTGAGGTCATCACGTTTGTCGTAGAGGCAAGTTTGTAGTTTTCTTGAGTTTATATCTAGAAGAAGGTCTGCTAAGTGTATTGGTGGTGTCTTTAATTTCAAGCTTGGTAGGATAAATTGAATGTAAAGAGTCACTTAATTTAGCATGAACGTATGAATTGGACTGGAACTTAAAATTGAAAGAAAACGCCTTTTATTATATTATTACTTTTATGATATACAATCCGTTGTATCACAGTACAACAATGTTTCAAAAATTCATAATGCATACAATACACACCTACATGTTACATTATTGTCACAGGCAATTTTTAAATTACATAAAATTATATCAACTTCAAACCCAAAATATATGACAGAGCATAAAACAATTACAAGAGACTTTATCCCATTGATCAAATTCGGTTGAAACCGAAACAATCCAGTTTAAACTTGAACACTTAACTTTATACAATACCTTACATTAAAATTAAAGAAACCTATAAATGACTTTTAACGTTTTACTCATCGCGACTTAGATCATATGTAAACAGAAAATACAAATCAAATTAAAAACTTGCTAAACTGACAATGAATAAAACACGAAGTCAACTTAAATCCGGAAGAGATCAAGTTAGTGATACAATCATTGTCTTTATCAATAAGAAATTTAAATTTGTTTGGGGAGGATATAATTTGACAATAACACAGACACGCAGTTAGGAAGAGCTTCCGGAAAAACAATATTATTTAAGCATGCTCAAAAAAGAACGTTTTAATTGAGATATAATGAACACATAAGCTGTCGAGAAAATGAAAGTTCATAATATGAAAGCTAAACTATTTATTGTGTCATATGATTTGGTTTCCATATTTCTTAATATCAAGAAAAATATCCGAGTAGATACTGAACTTTTACTGTCTAATGTATCTATATTTTTCGACTCTGTGGGCCAAGCAAGAGTAAAAGTTCACACTCAATCTAATGTTACTGAAGTAATAAATGCTGTTGAGCGGAAGTAATAATAATAATAATAATAATAATAATAATAATAATAATAATAATAATAATAATAATAATAATAATAATAATAATAATAATAATTATTATTATTATTATTATTATTATAATTGTTTTGTTGATAAGTCTTTATTCGCGACATCATTTTTGGTCCTTTCTGTGCTTGGAGTAAACACGAATAACTGTTTCTTGGAAACAATCGTAAGGCACAAAATTAGAAACCTAAGAGTAAATACAAAAAACTAATTTAAACCCTCTTGGGGACACATAAAGTGTATTTCTGCCACAGAATTAAATAATTAGGCAATACACATTTATATTGAATAAATGTTGAATGTTTAATTTTCTCATTCGTTTAACCTTCTGAGCAGAATCTTACTGTGTGTTGTTCTTGTTGAACTGGTTTTGTAAAACCTTTCTACATGACAACGATTAAGTGTATAAAGCGTTTAAAAATGCTTACTGATATGAAGAGTTTAATATTGCTGCGCTATACAAATCAAATTAAAAAAGTGCAGTGAAGGATTGAAGAAATCCCTACAAGCAATTTTTGTCAGGAGGATATAGAAATGGGATAAAACATATAATTCTACGTCATAACGCTGTTCTATATGTTAAAACTTAAATAAACTATACTTATTATTGTTTTTTTTATTTTGGGATAGGGCCACTTTCAGCACTATTTAAGATATAACCTGACGCCCAGCTTTTTTAGTGGACGTAGCTTGAGTACTCGGTGCAAACCCCCAATTTTAGATACAAAAACAGCACCTTAGTAGGATCATGATGTTTAAAACTGTCATCCGAATACTTCTCGAAGAAGTAAACATTCTTGATAGGATTTTCATTTTGTTTGCCATAGGAATAAGTAAATTTCTGTAAATAAAATAAATTTCACGTCACTCAAATTGTTTCCTTTTTGTTTTTTACTTTTCGATATTCGGAACGGAAAATGGTATGTTTGTTTTCTTTTTCTTCAATCGCTTTCGTTTTTGTTATTTGAATGGGAATAAACCATTTTCCTTTTCGACATTCATTTTTCTTTTCGTTATAGCGAATAGGACACGGAAAAGGGAAAATGAATGTCGAAAAGGAAAATGGTTCATTTTCCCATTCGGATAACAAATATGAAACTAAATAACGAAAAGTAAAAGGAATGCCGAAAAGAAAAAAAGGTGCATTTTCCCATTCGAACAGCGAATAGGAAAGTGAATAACGAAAAGGAAAATGAATGTCGAAAAGGAAACTGGTTTATTTTCCCATTTAGATAACGAATAGGAATGTCGAAAAGGAAAAAGGTTCATTTTTCCATTAGGATAACGAATAGAAAACTGAATAACGAAAACAAAAATGAATGTCGAAAAGGAAAATGGTTCATTTTCATATTCGAATAGAAAATAGGAAACTGCATAACGAAAAGAAAATTGAATGTCGAAAATGAAAATGGTTCATTTCCCCCTTCAAATAACAAAAAGGAAAGCGAATGACTAAAAGAAAAAAACACATACCATTTTCCTTTTCGAAAATCGAAAAGTAAAAAACTAAAAGGAAAACAACTGGAGTTACGTATGAATTTCAGTGATTTTTAAATAGTTCATTTTATTTCTAATATTCGTAGCTGAGAGTATGCAACACCACAATTAAGCTTTTTTCATTACCTTCACAGCTTCAACATTAAAATAATATTGTTCGACTAATGCAAATTGACTTACATTTCATTTTTTAAAGGTAAACCGCTCTACACTCTCAATAACAAAGCATATTAAATGATTTACTATTAATAGAATAGAAAACATTAATTAAATTTCCCCAATAGTAAACTATCTTTTGTAAAAAAAATTTACTATCTCTCAGAATTGAGTCCTTTTTTCTCCTTATATAACAATAGTACACAGCTAAATAATAGACTTGTAATCTTTACTTTTTGTTTGTTTGTTTGTTTGTTTGATGGTGTTTTACGCCACTTTCAGCAATTTTTCAGCTATATCATGGGGTCTAGTTTTTATTGGGGGAGGAAGCCGGAGTACCCAAGGAAAAACCCCCGACCTGCGGTAGGAAAACTGGCAATACTTGTCAATTAAGATTGGAGTCGAGTACACCCTGCCTGAAATGAGAATCGAACCCGCAATCTCAGTGTTGACAGACCACGTGATCAATAGTAGACGAACTACCTTGACCACTCGGCCACCGAGGCCCCTCTTTACTTTTTGTAGTAATGTTTAAAAATTTTAATAGTGTAATGCTATCTTTACGTCATACCTTTATCAAAAAATCATCTTTAGAAATTCCTTGTTTTACAATATCGTCTTCAAGTTGCTTTACGTCAAATAAATCTACCTGAAAGCACATGTGTACGAAATATATGGAATGTAGCTACTAGCTATACCCAGAACAACAACGTTTTATCACATGAATAAAATGACATTAATAATATATTTTACATGATAAAGTAGTAATCTTATTGTAGATCTGTCAGACATTGCTTTATATCCTTATTAATGTGATTCTTCTAAAATTTCATAAATTTTGTAGTGTTTCAGTAATTTCCCTCTGTCAATCAAACACAAAATATTTAATGTTAACCTGTCTTAAGCATCATAATATTTCTACAGATAAAATCCATATTTGAATGGAACAGGTATTCCTCAATTATACAATAATTGGCAAACTATGTTGATGTTTTAGACATCGCCACATAAAATGCAAGATTATTAATTTTGATGTTTTTGTTTGTCTCAGGTCTAATAACAAAAAATGCAAGTTGAAATAGAAAATAAACGAAACCATTAGCTGAATCCAAAGCAAATAATAAATTAATTTTTGCTCTCGGTACCTACTGGAAACAAAGATAAGAAATTACTTCATACAAAATTCCGGATTTGTAAGGTCTCGATATCAATGAACCTTACTTTACTCCAGTTTTTAATTTGCATATTTCAAGAAGTTTGATGAGGAGATTTGCTGCTTTGTGTTGCTGAAAAAGGAGCTTATGAATCTCTTGTACAATTTTTTTATCACTTCTGGCAGCAAAACTATTAAATGCATCTAATCTGTAAAGAATAAAAAAACACATTATTAAATATTTTTACCTTTTTCGGTGGAGATTCATATACGCTTTTGTACAAATCTCTGTTGTGTATTCGATTTATCAAATCTTTTGATTTTTGTAGTTTAGGATCATCTTTAAATACGATGTGGTCTATTACCTTATCTGTGAGCTGTTGATATACGTGCATGTCGTCCCAGGCTTCGCTCATTTTTGTAGGTTTGCTGAGAAGCAGACAATAAAAATACTTAGCTGCTGAATTGTGCATTATATGTCATGCAAACATATGTGCAAATTATAATTTTTATAGCAAATGAATTTATTCTTCTATCTTTACATTGAAAATTTGCAGTCCGTAATTATTGTTATATATGCAAGCTTTAAATGTGTACATTTATTTATATTTGCTTTTTATGAACACAATATATGTATTTTGTTATAGAACTTCGTTGATTAATAACATTACTGTAACCTCTGTTTTAAATAAATTTAAAAAATATAACTTAAATCTTATCTACATTTCTTAATAAAAGCGTTTACATTCATTCGATTGAAAAAGCTGACAAAGTTAAACAATTCTGTCTAGATGTGTTAAAGCAGTAACTCCTATACATGTACCTTTCATCCTTACTAAATGCGCCAGTCATTTACAAATTGTAACATTGTTGCGGTTAAAAAAAATATTATTAAACTTTTTCTGTTGCCGCATGTGTACCTGAAAATTTCCTTTTGTGCTGAGGGTAAATTGATTCAACATAAATCTTAGATCCCTATCATAAAACATGTACTTTGTTTATATGTTAATTCAAATATTCATAATTCCCGAAAATAAGCTTAAATATTGCTTGCTGGAAGTCAAGCAATACATCCATCAATCAATCAAATATTCATATATTCAGCTATAATTGTTTATTCTTTAAGCTTTATTTTTTATTCATTAATATTACTGACACCTCTATCTTAAATTTAAAAAGATCGTTAACTATATTCACAGACGCGTTTTTATACAGTAGTACTAAGTGTTAAACTATAAAATTGTTGTCACTTCATGTTCTTTGTTTTAGATAGAACTATTTTTGTTTTCTTATATACATCTACTGGTTGTTTATATGTCTTAGGTGGTAAATAAGTGTGCGTCGCCGCGATAACTTACCAATCGTAAAGAATGACACATTTGTATATTTAATGACAGGTAATTTTGCGCGATCATCCAAGACAACGATTCAGATTCATACTGTATAATGTAATTCAACCATTTACAGTTATGAATTTAAAAGAAGCGTCTTTTAACAAGACGTTTTTGTCCCTGTTGTAAATATAGTAAAACTGTATGTAGCGTTGTGAAGGATAATTCTTCTTTATTGTCGAAAGTATACCAAACTAGCTTTAAAATCGAACACTTTAAATCTTTACATAGGACGACAGAGAGAATCTCCGACCCTGGACAAGTACCTGACAAACATGTATTCAAATCGAGTGCACCATTTGTTTTCACTCACAAAACAATACGTATGTATTTATAACATAGAGAATTCAATTAGATAACATCTGAGCTAATCAATCACCCTTAAAAAATAGTAATGCACTGCGATTTAAGTGAGACAAAAAATGTGTTAAGATTGTAATTAGCTCTGAATCAACAAACCCAAGACGTATTTCCAAACAATTCCAATCGCCACAATGTCTTTACAGTTCAATGCGTTGTTAATAAACTTTAAAGCTCAAATATTAGCACTAAAGTTTACCAAGAGTTTAGGTATTTTGATTACCTGACAAATAATTTGATTTCTTGTTTGAAGTTATAAGCCACTTTCAGCACTTTTCAGCATGGGGGGGGGGTGGCTCGAATTTTTAATGGAGAAGGAATAGCGAGAACCTGGTGGAAGCCCTTAATTTTTCGGCAAGGAAAGAGGGATGAAGTCGAGAACACTTTTTAGTTAGTGTTTAGTTGAATAGTATTTGAATATTTCTTCACAGCACTTTAATAATACAAAACCATAGATGCATTTTGTGTTATGTTACAAACATACGTTTTTCTTTAAAGAAATTTCAATTTTTTATAAAATACAATTTTAAAAATAAGCACGAGACGCGTGGTTCGGCATGCACTATTAAGTTAGTTGAAAATTCGAAAACGTAATTTTATTGCAATGATTTTTACTATGTATAAAAGATGTTATTTATTTAATGTATACGTGTCATTTACGTGTAGCTACCTCGTAAGATACGTTAATTGTTAATATGTTAATTGCAATCACCACAGGTGATAGAGGATAACGTGTCCATTTGAAGTGATTTTATTACAGTGTAATGTATATAATAACTTGATTATCTTTTGATAAGTACTCTATTTTCGAAGAAACGATGTCATACGGCCGACATCACATTTAGTTGATGGAAAGGTGGAGATAAGTGTATTTATTTTAGATATCTTGTAAACTATCTGTTAGGGAAGGCAAAGAAAAAAGTCTTCATTGTAGGTATTTATATTTCATCGTTTTGATAGAATGTTATTAGACATACGAGTAAATATTGTGGATTAATGTTATAATTTTAAATCCATTCGGATGCAAGCGGTCATATTCAAAGTTCGAACAAATACATCGTTTTACAAACTAGCATAGGTACTTTTTTAAAATCCTTATATTTTAACAAACATAATATACTAGTCCCCCTTGTTACATGCGTATGCAAAACCAGGCTCCTACATATATGTACAAATACTCATCCATAAGACAGCTCAAAAGTTTATTTATTTATTTATTTATTATTTTTTTAACTCAATTGCACTTTGTATTATGTAAAATTAAAATTCAGATCCTGTTTAATGCAATCAACTTTTTTACATCAATGATTCAAAGTTATTTAAAAACTATTAATGCACACTTATTATCCTTAGAGCAGAAATATTTTATTTAATGTTGCAGTTTACTAAACATAAATAACGATATACATGTAAAATTACCCAAGCATTATACAATGTACTCTAATTTGACAGAACAACAATATGGCGAACGATAACGCAAACGATAAACCATACGATGTACGATAAACCATACGATATACGCTAACATTAACGGAAAACCATAAGATAAACGATAGAACAAATGATCCACCATACGATGCACGCTGGTTAAAACGATGCACGATATACTATACGTTATACGGTACCATATACGAACGATATACGCACGATGTACGAACGATGTACGTACGTTGTACGAACGATAAACGCACGATGTACGAACGATAAAATCGTTAACTTATACGTTCCAGTGACTGTATATATATATATATATATATATATACGTCTACAAATTAAGCCCAACACTGTTTGAATTAGATTTTTAACACTGTCAAATTTTTGCTTCCCTCAGCGGGATTCGAACTCACACCGTTGTGACACTGTGGCACCAATTCGCCTGCACTATGTCCAGCGGTCTAGACCCCTCGGCCAAATCCGCTATATAAAAAATATAGCTTCATTAACCGGGGTGAATCTTAGACATAGACATAGTACATGTGTACTAGCGTGTGACGATGGAATTTTCGTAACCAATACGTATTAATCTGACAGTAATCTAATTCAGCATTTTTGTATATATTATATAGGATGACAAAGTTACTTGTCATGCAGTCACAGTAAGTAAATTATATACAAAGGTCTAAGTATTGTGACAACCATATAATATATCTATCCAGTGGATTTCTGAAACATCAGAAATACAGGGTTAATATCAAATATTTATATATACGTCTACAAATTAAGCCCAACACTGTTTGAATTAGATTTTTAACACTGTCAAATTTTTGCTTTCCCTCAGCGTGATTCGAACTCACACCGTTGTGACACTGTGGCACCAATTCGCCTGCACTATGTCCAGCGGTCTAGACCCCTCGGCCAAATCCGCTATATAAAAAATATAGCTTCATTAACCGGGGTGAATCTTAGACATAGACATAGTACATGTGTACTAGCGTGTGACGATGGAATTTTCGTAACCAATACGTATTAATCTGACAGTAATCTAATTCAGCATTTTTGTATATATTATATAGGATGACAAAGTTACTTGTCATGCAGTCACAGTAAGTAAATTATATACAAAGGTCTAAGTATTGTGACAACCATATAATATATCTATCCAGTGGATTTATGAAACATCAGAAATACAGGGTTAATATCAAATATTTATATATACGTCTACAAATTAAGCCCAACACTGTTTGAATTAGATTTTTAACACTGTCAAATTTTTGCTTTCCCTCAGCGGGATTCGAACTCACACCGTTGTGACACTGTGGCACCAATTCGCCTGCACTATGTCCAGCGGTCTAGACCCTTCGGCCAAATCCGCTATATAAAAAATATAGCTTCATTAACCGGGGTGAATCTTAGACATAGACATAGTACATGTGTACTAGCGTGTGACGATGGAATTTTCGTAACCAATACGTATTAATCTGACAGTAATCTAATTCAGCATTTTTGTATATATTATATAGGATGACAAAGTTACTTGTCATGCAGTCACAGTAAGTAAATTATATACAAACGTCTAAGTATTGTGACAACCATATAATATATCTATCCAGCGGATTTCTGAAACATCAGAAATACAGGGTTAATATCAAATATTTATATATACGTCTACAAATTAAGCCCAACACTGTTTGAATTAGATTTTTAACACTGTCAATATATATATATATATAATTCGTCTAAAGAAATAGTCAACAATTGTTCGTAAGGGATGTTGGATCGTTACGGTAGATAACGATGCTGTACAGACTAAAATAATAATATATTCGTTTAAAAATATGTACAACAACATCTAGATACATAATTAAAGCGAAAACAAAGTTTTACACTTTAAAAAATTGCACAAATATTTCGCCTGACCAACAGGCTTCGTCAGTGTTTTTACAACGAATGACAATAACAGGTAAAAGGTTTTTGTCGTTATACGTATGTGATGTATACTATATCTAGTAATTAACGAAAAAATGTTTTTTGTTAGTGCTATTACAAGTATGTACAGGTGTATAAATATGTAGCACTATTTATACGTTACAATCAATATATACAAAAAAAGCAGTTTTAAAATAAATAAAACGACACGTAATTCTACATGACTATTCGGAGACCATGATTGTATCTGGTCTAAGGTCCTATATTTTTTCATTAATTCCCTTCGGAAATGATGTTCCCAATGTTTTTATCCAAAAACTTTCTTTCTCTTTTCTCTGTTTGTCTGTCCACATTGGGTTATGGTCTATTAGGGTCACCCCGAGTTTATTAAAAATTTCAGCTATTGCAGTGCAATATATATATATATATATATATATTAATTTATATTAAAAATATTAATTCTGTATTTCTAAAAATATATATTTCTTTATTTAAAATATATACGGTATAATAATCTGATCGTCAAATCTGACAAACCGTAAAGCGCTAAAGTGACCAACTAAAAAAAAATTTATACAAAGAAAGAAATTATTATTATACAAAAATATATACACTGAAAACTAATATTTTATGACTCAGTAATAATATTAAAGGCTCTGAAAACGACAACCACTCATCGAATCTTGAAAATTGGATTATTATTTGTACTCTCCGAATGTTATTTGTATTATTATATTTCATTATATTTAGTTATGTTATAAGCATATTAACAGCAAATCTAAACAAACATCAATAAAAATATTAAAAAAAACCAACCGAACAGCAAAGCTGAAAGTCTATTGACGATAAAAAATTTATACAAACATACAACAGAAAACGTGCATCGTTTGATGTTATATATGAATTGTTCTACATTGATTCAAAGAGACGACAGATAAAGGGAATTGATTTTTTCAGATCTCTTAAAAAACAAAACCGAAAGAAAGAAGTTTATGTGGGACACCAATACAAATGTACGGGAGTTTTTAAGGACAGAATTTTTTTGTTTTAACATGTGAAAAGGATGTGATTTGCAATAAATGGATGCAAAAATAATATTATGCATCCAGGAATGTACAAAATACTGAAACTTATGGTGTATCCCAAAATAAGTTTGATTCTGATTATGTACAACCTAAATAAGTTTCTAAGATTGCAAAACTAGCGTCTCTTTTATCAATAAGTCATCCTATAAGTTCAAACGTCAAAGGTAGTTCTCAGTGTTATTCCGAACGTAGCATTTTACAATGTTTTTCACGAAAGAAAATATTATGGCCATACGGAACAAGAAGCTGTCCTTGTCATTTTGTTGACGATGCCTTTAAACCTGAGATTTTTGACATGATTGAAGGGGTTAAATATACGTCAGAATTTAATAGAACATTGTTAATGGAACTTATTCGAAACATAAGGAATGTTGTTCTTCGAAATGATAAAAGAAGGATAGAGATTGACATACTTGACTCTATGAATGACACCGAACTTGTGAATTTGACAGGACTAACAAAGGAAAATTTCGATGATTTAATGTGCACATGTTACAAATATCAGAAACACTCGTGTCCGCTCCACACGTACATGTATCGGAATCCACCTAACAAAGCTAAAATGGTGGATGTCTAATACTGTTTTGTGAACTATATTTAACATTGGTAAAGATTCTATAAGCTATAACATCAGCCAGAACTGACCTTAGTATATCATTTACTCCAAAATATAGATTGGTTTCCAACATATGTCAGGAAGAAGTTATGAAATTGCACCCTCGTCCGCTTGCGCAAACAATTTTTAAGGGATGTATCAAAACAACAGCTATTCTTGTAATTGATAGAACCTACATTTATTTCCAGAAATCAAGTCAGTTTCAATTTCAGCGAGAAACATATAATGTTCACAAACACAGAAATTTGTTAAAACCTGTGATCTGCAGATTTCTTCATCATCGTTTTGGGACCAAACAATAAGAACAATGACGCACCAATTCTAAATCAACTAATGACATGTATCTTTGAAGATATTATCAAAATGGGTTGACTAACAAGACGTAGTAATGTTCGCCCGTGGTTTTTGGGGCAGTATTCAATTTTTGAAAGAATTCAGTATTCATGCCAAAATGCCGAGCTTCCTTAAAAAAATGAAAACCAACTTTCAACAGAAGATGCCAAAGAAACCCGTGTAATCACAAAAGTACGCTGAGTTGTGGAATCTACTTATGCAATTGGTGTACTTAAGTAGACTTTTACCTACTTCTCAGATTCCCTATCTTTCGGATTATATACAACTTGTTTGCGCGTTATGCAACAAGTACAGTTGACCACTGCTGCTGGATTTGAGACCGAGGATGAAACAATTGAAGCAAAGATGATTTATTTGTCCGTACAAAAAATACACTGAAAAAGAGAGTAGAAAAGGAAACTTAGATAAAAGTGGTAGTAAATGAAAACAGATTACTGCTACGTAGACAATTGTAGATTTTCCGAGACTGACCGAAGATGAATTGTGTGAACTAACACTTGGCGCCTATCAAATCAAACTCTCTAAAAGATATGCACAGGAGAATTTATCTGATGATGCTAATTATGAATTCAAAATTATGGAACAAGAAAGAGGACTTATCAGGGAAAAAATTGAGAGTAGGCACACGCCTAACAAGTGTCACAATATGTGGATCACTTACAGCGAAGGCTAGATTACTTTTTGGTACTGCATTGTAAGGCAAGGGACAGAGTTGTTGGTCATGTGCCAAAGTAGCGTCGGTAATTTGGTTTTTGAGTTACGGTCGTCACCAGTAATTTTAACCAACACATGAAAAGTTGAAGGATTTCACAAAAAATGCAGCATTTAAAGCTGTCGCAATTGACGAAAGTGACAGCGAACCAGAGGAATAATAATGTAAAATGGTAAAAGTAAAAGTAGTAAAATTATGGATGACATATGTGAATAGTCTGTGCAGTTTTGTACTGAATTAAACTGTTATAGCTAAAATCATTCATGGCATTCCTTTAGTACTGATTATTGTGTTACAAAGGGTATAAACGGTGGAGTTAAATAGATTGTGTAAAACTGATTGATAAAAAGTTCAAAAACATGGTACAACTACAAAAAATAATATATGTTCTACCATGAAGTAGTTATTGAATACACAAAAGCTTACATATACACAGAGCAATACACATCTGTTTAACATTTGTTTTTAAATTAGTTTATTATATTTCATTTGACAATACCTGTAGGGGCCTCGGTGTTCGGGTGGTTAAGGTAGTTCGTCTACTATTGATCACGTAGTCTGTCAACCCTGAGATTGCGGGTTCGATTCTCACCGCAGGCAAGGTGCACACGACTCCAATTTTACAAGGATTGCCAGTTTTCCTACCTCAGGTCGAGGGTTTTCTCCGTGTACTCCGTCTTTCTCCACCAATAAAAACTTGAAGACATGATATAGCTGAAAAATTGCTGAAATCGGCGTAAAACTCTATTCAAACAAACAAACAAACAATACGTGTACAAATAAATGCATGCACCATTTCGTTGCACTCTTGGAAGAATTTGTAAATGATCACTTTAATCTTTTTCAAGTTAATGAATAAAGCACTCATTTGAATAATAAATCAATCAATAATCAATCAATCAGTTAGTTAGTCAGTCAATCAGTTAGTCTGCTGTACGTCTGTCTGTTTGTGTATTATCAGATTGTACTGCTAAAAAAAATTATGATTCAGATGGTTTGGGAACCCTATGACTGCTTTTGAAGTTTTACATCTTCTTTGTTGCCATAGCAACTGTAAAGTATCCAACAAAAAAGGTAACTAATGAAAAAACTATATACTATCGTGAAATACATGTGTCTCGTCTTTTTAACATTCATATACATATCTATTGTATTATCATGATTATTTTATGCTGCGACAATAAAATATTTTGCACAATAAATTAACACAAAAAGGACCATGTATTTAATTTTCCTTACATGTGATGTTCATTTAATTGGTTTCCTGTTTAGAAGTACAAAGTTATAATTCTTTATTCTTCTTAAATATTAAAAGTAGACATCATTAGCATATTTAAGGCATAAAGGTACAAAAACATCTGAGATGGGGTCAGTTCGGCCCTTGGATCATCTACACCCTTTTTACTCTTACTTGTATCGCCCTAATCCTCGATGAATGTTGTCAAAATGAAATTTTGAAAGACCTTCCTACAATAAGTGCAAATAAAAAGCAAACATTAGATAGTGTTATAAGTTATGATGAATTGTTATCTGCTGTTTTAAAAATGAAGAATAATAAATTCATTGGGCTTCCTTGGTGACTTTTGCAAGACCTTTTGGAACATCGTTGGAAAGGATATGCAAGTAGTTTTTGTTTCTTCTATTGAAGAAAACAGTCTCCTACGCTCGTGCAGAAGAGTTGTCCTGATGTTGATTCAACGAAAGGTGACAGTAGTTTGTTGAAATACTGGAGACCAGTGTCTCTTTTCTGTTCTACCCGATATATTACATATCGATCAAAGTTATGGTATTCCGGTCGTCATATAAGTGACAATATTAGTTTTATTTCTGATGCTGCATGTTATGCTAATCAAGAAAACATTCTTTTGATCAAGAGAAAGCTTTTGATCGTGTTCATCATGGTTATTTGAGGAAGACTTGAGACGCATTCGGTTTTGGTGATTATTTCATATCCTGTATAAAAACTTTGCATACAGATGTATATAGTTCACTTAAAATTAATAACTCGTTATCGTCTCCTTTTGAATTTATTAGATGTATACGACAAGGATGTTCCTTGTCAGGCCAGCTATACACTGTTTGCCTCAAACCTCTTTTACATAAATCAAGGTGAAAAGACGGCTTATCAGGTTTTTAACTTCCATTATCTGATAGCAAGAAAAGTTGTCTATCGGCTTAAGAAAATGATTTGGATACCTTTTTAACAAAAGATTCTGATTTTTGAAAAGTTTCTTTCTGGTAAGATATCTTTTTGAAATCTTAACATTTAAAAATAATATACAAAAGTCTTAGGGTTTGTGGGTTTGTAGTTGGAAAAACAGAAATGATTCTCCACTTGAAAAAATAAAGGCCTCAAAGTTTTAGTTGGGAACAGTACGGATTTGTATAGATAAACTAGGGAAGGGATGGAGGAGGGTATTGCTGTCAAACCATTTGCTCGTGGTATGGCACTTATAGGACGAACGTTTGTAATTAACTTCCTCTCCGCGTCAAAATTGTGGCATTGATTAAGTTCGTATCCACACCCGAAGATATCATCTGGAATTAAAATAAATGATACCTCAGTTGCAGGCGTTTTAGAGGAAACTTTTTATGACTAAAGTTAAAGATCCTTTTAATCTAGTGTGAAAAAAAAGTTTACTGAAGAACTTATTGACTTATACGACATTCGTACTGAAAGCTGTATCTAACAAAATATAGATTTGCTATGGTCGTCCTTTCCTCCGAAGTGGCGTAAATTGATTGACCGTTTTCTAAATAATGATATTGATACTAGTGTTGTTCACCAGTATATTTTTTATAATTAGGTATTGACAATGCACCAGAATCAAGCAAGTGCGTTTTCTCGATAAATGTTACAAGAAAATTGTTTATTTGGTATCTATTGTTCAGAATTTTAATAGTTACCACAATAAAAATATACTGTCCCCCTGGAATAATATTTTACAATCAAATGTTCTACATAATGTTTTATATAGTCATGTTTATGAATATCCACATAGCATGCATGAAGGTGACCTTAACTGAAGAAATTTTCATGGTGCTATTGCAACCAGTAATTTTCATTGTAACGCTTGTTATCAGCAGTCTGGTGTTTGTCCCTCTTGTGGATTGCAAAGTGACTTTCATCACATTTTTATAGCCTGTCCACGTTTAAAAGTTTTAGTAAATAAAGTTCAAAAAAATTTTTAATAAACTAATCAAAAATGATTTAGGTTTCATAAAATAATCTTTTTTTGGTCTTTTTTTCATTGACCAAACGCCAGATTTGGCCAGTGCATATCAATCTCCTCCAGACGTCCAAACTCCCCCATCGGACAGCAGTTTAGTAAGGAGATCGATTCCAGCTGATCCACTGCCACCTATTATCAGCTGTCCAGATAACCCATTCGCGGAAAGAACCTATGGTGATGGAGGATGGTGCAGTCGTGTTGGGAGAACGTAGATCCAGAGGCTCCCAAGACGGCTGTACCTATGAATTGCCAACCAGGCGAAGTTGGCCACCTGCAGCACCTGAGAACCAGAGGCAGACAGACAGACCCCCTCTAGGAATTCAGGTCGCGGAATAGAATTTGCCTATTATCGGTATACCAATTACGTAAATTCTTTTTTCAGATTTATGTGTTATCAATTGTTTTATGTAACATTTGTACTGACAAGCTTGTTATAAATATATAATAGTAATTTGATGGATTGTTTGTTTAAATATATTGTAAACCGCGATATTTGTTTAAAGATGGACTGGCTTGCATCAGCCCATGCTGACTTTGATCACTTGGACAAAGTCATCAATATGCTGTGTTAATTTGAACGATAGGTAGGTTAATGTGTTAAAGTTTAAATTGACTTCAAGTTGTATCAGTTAAAACAGACTTTGATCAGTTACAAAGTCTTTTATTATTTCCGTTCCATGTTTATCATATACCTTTGGGTTTAAAGTCTATAATTATATCTATTTTCAAAATTGTTATTGAAGCTTGTCATAATATTGTATTTGTTAAGATAATATTTTATGAAATATGAATTTTTGTACCTTGTTTAACTGTTATTAATCGTTTTATTTAATAAAGGGAATTGAAAATATTCTTCACATTCTTCTAACAAAAATTATTACCTACCTAAATTAATATCAAATAAGCCTATAAATGACTTTGTCCAAATGATCAAAGTCTACATGGACTGGTACACTGGTACATTAATGAGACATTTAAAAAATCAAATACAAATACAATAACTTACAAGTATATATTTAAAACACGCATGTCATTAGAAATAAAACACAATGCATTATTATAAGACCAAATATATGAAAGAGAATTAACATTATTAGTAAACTTACAATAAGCAAATAACATTGCCAAACGGACGTAGATGCGCGACCTAAATTCCTAGAATGGTTCTGTTTGTCTGCCTCTGGTCTATAAGTGCTGTAGGGTCACGTAGGTAGCCATCTTCGCCTGGGTGGCAATCCACTGGGACAGTCGTCTTTGGGTCCTGTACCGCTTCGTTTATCGCTACGTGTTGGTAGATCATCCCAAAACGACTGCTTGTCCTCCACCATTGGCTGTCTGGTCGTCTCTGGACAGCCGACCCTGGATAGCTCTGAAATCTCTGGACAACTCATCACTGTTTAACGTTTCAACTGGCTTGTCTCAGTTTAAACCGACTTTAAACAGTTGAACAAAGTGTTTTATATTTCTATGTAGTTTTATAAACTTTATAGTTAAAAGTCTATATAATTATTTGTTTTTTTTTTTCAAAATTGTTGAATATCTTGTCAAAATAATGTATTTGTTAGGTTTATATTGTATGTTACTTGAAATTTTTATACCTTTTACTACTGTGATTTATATATTAAAGGGTATTGAACATTCAATCTTTTTCTTTTTGAAGGTATCAGACGTGTTTTTCAGAGCTCTGCTCCAATCATTAATTTATTGGTTATTTTGTATTGTGGTTCGTCAAAATTTATATTGTTGTATTCGGAGAAGAAGATCTTTCATTTTGTGGGATGCATTATATATTTTCGTCTCGAATTGCGGAGATTTTCGTTGGATTGGATTTTTGTTTTTTGTTTGTTTTGGTTTAAAGATTGCGTCGCTTTAATTTTCCAGTGCTGCGGTCACGGACAAAAGTACTCAGTTGTCGTCTGTTGTTGCCTAAGGCAATACTATGTTATGTGAAAAAGAAAATAGAGACCTTAATTTAATTAAGCGAACAATGCCGTACAAGGTATGTTTAAAATCATTGCACAGGCTAATGGTGATTATGATGTTAAGTCTCAATTACACCGCAGAAGTTCAAGATCAAAAAGTTTAGACTTGTCAGCTGAAAACAATGTACTCTCTGAATGAGAAATTTCAAGATCTTAACAAGACAAAGACATGCCTTCGTTTGGGCATAAACATTTTGGCTCTGTGTCGACGAAACATGACATCAAATTAAGAAACATACAGTCAATTTATATTGAACATTATTTTAAACACCAAAAATATAGTGGCTGCCTCTCGAATGAGGTCTGGGGTTCTGATATTCTTATCCAACCTTGACGATGTTGAACATGTGTGTTAAAATGGCCTAAATATAGGAGATTAATAAATTGATGTTTAATGTCTTGTTGTCCGAATGCCCCCTTTTATACCAAATAAATTGTTGGAAAATAAACTGATGTGCTATGGCCAAATAATTTCTTAAATTAAGCCTATTGCATCACGCTGCCGGCACTTTAACATGTTAAATCTTTTAAAAGACAAGTTTCCCTTCTTCCCCACCCCAATGTGGTACTACCTGAATAATTTGGTATGTTTTATCAACAAAAAAGTTATAGAATATTTCTAACGACGTTGTTTGTTTAGAGTGTAATAAGCTGGATATATTCAAAGTAGATGTCCAGCAAACAAACGTACAGCCAATAACATGCCAGAATCTAGTAAAAATATCGCATTTACGCCTGAACCAGTAAACGGGACAGCGGAGCAGTGTATTGCTTCAGATGCTGACACTGGTGCAACTGGCAATCAAAGTGTTACTTCCAACACCATAGCTAATGTTACGAGTCGAGAGAAAACTAAAGAACATTTTGGCTACACTGTCATTGTGGATGTCCAATCAAAACCTGCACAAGTGCAGACTGATCTGTTGCCAACTAAGTCTGCATTTAAACATAAAGCAGAAAACAATGATTATGCCATTAGCGTGAAAACCCCCACATCTGGAGCTGCATCTGCTTCAGATGATATTAGTATATGGAATTTATCCCTTCATCCCACATTTTACTAAGCACCAATGAGGAATAGGATGTAGACATAATCTATATCATTTGATTTATCAGAACAAAATATGTCCCAAATCGCAGTAGATATTGAGCCAAAGCTATCAACTAAGGAGCTCGATTGATTACTTGCTGAGCTCAAAAGCAATAAAAAGCTGTAGAAAAATGTTTAGAGTAATCATCAAACTTACGACAACTTTCTCAAGATTGTATAGACCCTCTTAGAAACCCTGAATCATCATAACAGTTAAAGGCGCGTCTCAATAAGTTAATGCAGAAATTAAAGACATATGTGAAAACTCAGACAAAAAAATACCCAAATCAATATGCATTGTCCTATTAATTATACATTTTTGCTCTGTGTTCTCACTACATTTGTAATTAGTTTCACTGAATACTCAAGGTTGTCGAGATTCTTTCAAGATATTTTTTTAGATTCTTTGAAATGTAAATTAAATGCAGACATGTAAAACCTCTTGGAACATCGGTGGAAAGGATATGCACGAGGTGTTTGTTATTTCTATTGAAGAAAACAATCTTCCTCTCTCGTGCAGAAGAACAGTTTTAACGATGATTCCGAAAAAAGTTTATAATAGTAGTTTATTAACAGTGCCTCTTCTCTGTTGTGATTATAAAATATTAACTAGATTTTTTTCGCTATGACTAAGTGCCGTTCTACCCGATATATTACATATTGATCAAAGTTATTGTGTCTCCTGTCGTCATATAAGTGACAATATTTGTTTTATTTCTGATGCTACATGTTATGCGAATCAGGAAAATATCCCCTTACTATGATTTCCAATGACAAGAGAAAGCTTTTGATCGTTTTCATCACGGCTATTTGATGAAGACATCAGAAATTTTATGTTTTGGCGATTATTACATATCCTTTATAATACTATATATAGAAATATACATAGCTTACTAAAAATTAATAATTTACTATCTTCCTCCTTGTCTGGTCAACTGTATGCTATTTTTCTTGAACCTCCTTTGCATAAATTAAGGTCAAAAGATGGTCTTTTAGGACTTAAACTTCCATTTTCTTATGGAACGAAAAGTTGTGTTTCTGCATATGCAGATCATTTGCATACTTTCTTAACAAAAGATTCTGACTTCGATAGGTAGACTTTCTATTTAGGTATATACCAGAAATCTTCTAATTCAAAAATTAATTTACAAAGGTCAGAAGGTTTGTGGTTTGGTAGTTGGAAAAATGGAAAATATTGACCATTTGGTCTCATGTGGAATAATAAATGCCTTAAAGTTTCGGGTACTTTTGTTGAAAACAATATAGATTATTATAAACAAAATTAGGAAGGGATGGAGGATGATATTACTGTCAAACTTGACAGGGGGAAGCTTTCGTCCGAAGCTTATATCTCAGAGGACGAAAACTTGTTATTAATTTACTTTCTGCGTCAAAAGTGGCATCGATTAAATTTCGTGAGCGTGCCCGATAAAATAATTAGTGCCATTTAAAACAAATTTGTAGATTTTTTATGGCAAGGAAAACATTATTAGGACAGGTTTAGTTCATATTCTATCTAGAATTCGCGATTTTCGAATTCAGTTTATGTACAGATTTTTGACATTAACACTAAATGAATGGCGAAGATGTTCACCCTTGTGACCATTTTTGTAAATATTTTTTGTCTACTGTTTCTAATGTGAATTATGATGTTCAATTGTTATTACTTGATGGGGATTTTCAGTATACTAATATCCCAAGCGTTATCAAAATGTAATAAAAGCATTGAACAGAAAAGACCGCAGTTGCAGACATTTTAGAAGAACCATTTTTTTAAATAGAAAGTTTTGTTATTTCTGATATGTCTAATATTAAAGATTTTTTTGGTACCAGTCTCAAAAAAATTTACTGCAGGAGATCTTGTTGGCATATTTAGCACTCGGTCTGAACGCTGTATCCAACAACATCTGGATTTCCCATCTTTTCCTCCGTCTTTTTACATAAAGATATTGATATTGGTGTTGTTCATCAATATATTTTTTAATTAGATATTAACAATGCATCCGAACTAAGTAAGGGTGTTGTTCTCGATAAATTTCCCAAGAAAATGATATACTTATTATGTGTTATACATAATTTTAATCGTTCCCATACTAAAAAGCTACTGTCCCTCTGGAATAATATTTTAAGATCGAATGTTACCTTATATATATATATATATATATATATATATATATATATATGTCCATCTTGTGGTTTAAATTTTTATAGCCTGTACACGTATTATTGTTTATTAAGTAACGTTCATAGTATTGCCGAATTTGCTATTTGTGGAATTTTTATGATAAAGCTATACAACATTTTATAATTATTTAGATTTTAAACATTTTTGTTTTTGAGTGGATCTATCGCATTAGGAAGACCTCATTATTTTCTTTGATTATTATTTTTTTCTTACTTTCATCCAACTTTTCAAAATCATAAAACTTAACAAGTACGCTACATAAACATTTTGGCATTTCGTGACAGGTATAAGATGCCAAAAGAATATTCAGCGTCGATACTGCAAAACCGAAACATTTTTCTTCATTTTTCGCAAACAACGAAAACGGTGTTACGATAGCATCTCAGAAACCGTTATAGATACAGAAAAATTTATGGGTGGAAAATCTGATGGCCCGGTTGAGATAACTTTGGTTCGATCTAGTTAAAAAATTAAAGTGAGAGCGAATACGAGTTGTTGCCTTTGGCATATTGGACGACTCCGTTCATGGTACAAACTTACAGAACCGTAAGGCTTTAACACTTAGGATAATAAACTTTAGCCATCCTGAAACGTGACCTTGAAACTGTGAAAATGATCGCAATATCAAAGGTATTTGGTTACCTTGTCCTTTGTCCTTAGACATTGCTATTACAACAAGAAAACCGTAAAATACAGACTGAAAGTCATATTATAAAAAATGTTTGTAGATGCAGCTTTGTTCTGTTATTCACGATAAAATTTTCGTACAAGATATCCAACATCTATTGCATAATAATTTGAAAGAATTTATTGACTACTTGTTTATGCATACAAAATGAAATTTGCAAATAGTTGCTTCTTTTAATTTGACCGATAATATGGAATTCAGGTTGTTTAATATTTATAAGGTCTTTAGAAAACAACAGATTTATTGTTTCTTACTATAACAGTGCTAGTAGGAACTGCATGATGTTAAGTGGGTTATGTTTTAATTATTATTGATTAAGGTTATTTTTGAAAGTGAATAGTACGGAAAACCATTGTGAATTTGTTAAAATGGTCGTGCAAAAATATGTATCCGTCATCTCCAATAGTTTAATTTGTATCTTCAACAACGTTCAGGTTAATTACTATGAACTAATACAATATACAAAGTACTGTCTTTTAAAAATACTTAATACATTTAGCATTCTGGCATTTTAAAAAGAAAAGAATATTGAAAATTAAATAGCGCATGATATAAAATTTAATTTTCAATATTCTTTTCTTTTTAAAATGCCAGAATGCTAAATGTATTAAGTATTTTTAAAAGACAGTACTAACCCTTACCCATTGCAATTCTAGTCGACTGAATAAAAAATTGCCTTTGCATAACGTTAACCTTTTTATTTTAATATAAAATCTACAATCATATTAATTATAAATAAATGTCTTGTTTCTTGCAGAAATAGGATTAATTACAACAACTATCAATGCCAACAGTAAACCTCATTAATGTTTATCTCAAGTAACACAATTGTTGAGTGAATGCGACTGCAATTTATTTAATGAAATCCAGCATTTATCTCCCTTAGATCACACTGTTTTTAGAACATGAAAGTCAAACTATTCAATATGCAAAAGTTAAGATATTATTTCATGATGTTGAAATAAACATTATAGCATGAATTTTTATTCGTAATGTTGTTGTAGAACATCATAACGCGTATTGTTTCTTAACTACATTTTGGGTGATCTAGTGTTTGTTTGAACAAATTAGTACATGTATAAAAAAACATGCTTACAACAGGATAGATGTAAAATATTTTATGCCTTATACTGTATGTGACAAATAAAATATAAAGAGACCATACTTTTTTTTAAATTTGGCATATGTAAACATGTCCCTAAAGCAAAAACAAAAACAAAACAAGACAACATATTATGACATTATATAAGTAAAACAAGTATCACATTTAAGTTGTGGTCAATACATGTAATTATTAACTTGAAAGTATTTTGACCTATGACTTCGTATACTCTCATCAAGTCGATAAGACCTGTACCGACTTTATCAATAGGATATAATTGTATAGTACACATATTGAGAACGCTTAGATTTATTTAATATTTGCGCAAAAATGAGTTTAAAAATCTAGCCAACCCCAAGGCTGCTTCTTTGTGTATGAAATAATTTTATTTACATCTTAAAACATGTGTCTTTATTTTTCCTACTATACTATTTGCTATACACTCTTTCACATTTTATTCATTATGTTTACAAACGAAGAACTAACCTCTTTTATGAACTTTTCATCCGACGTTGTCCTAGGTACCTGTTATATGTGTTATTTATATATCGGCGCTTAAATGAAATTGATAATGATACACTGAGTAGGTTTGTTTGTTTGTTTGTTGGAATGATGTTAATTGCCACTTTAAGCGATTTTCAGCTATATCCTATTTTTAATTGGAAAAAATGCCGGAGTAGCTGGACAAAACTCAGTCCTTCGTTGGAAAACTGGCGATCCTTTTCGATTAAGATTGGTGTCGAGCACATCTTGCATGAATTTTCATTTTGGTTAACACATAATGGTGTGTATTTGAAATGACAACATGATGTATTAAGGACTGTTTGCATCCAACATATAACATATCCATAATATCATTTTCGATCGGAAACACACACGCGACCGCGTTCCCGCTAAAACAGATGATATATATGATTACTGTTAGTATTTCTGTCGTTTGCAAGAAGTAACGTAATCTAAAATTTTCCGAGAATTACATAGACTAGTTGCAAAATTTGAAAAATAGAAAACTTGTAATCCTTGACCTTATTAAACCTGTATGTCGTCCTATAAAATCTTGTTTGGGTAAATTTGATCTCTTATCATATTGGTGCAAAACAGGGAGGACTGGTCGTCAAAGCGATGTTTACCTCTTATTTTCGCACCTTGAAAATTGAACATTGATACCCAGAAAATAGTGTCGATATTGAATGATTCAATAAAATGAATATTTTTGAAAACACACAAAATATACGTTCTTGGTAGCAAAGCGAGAACGCGACTGAACGTGGGTTTCCGACAATGTCAGAATATTTACTCGTCTGTTTGTTGTCATGTTATCAACAATACGAAATACAAATACCTGCTAAAAATTATTTAAAATTTTAAAGTTGCATTCCTTGACATATAAAGTTAAACGATACATCTCAAAAGATAAATCCAACTGTTTTCAGTTTTGTTTTAAGTTGTGTTTTACATTTCTTCTATTTTCATTTGAATTTTCTTATCGTGTGCAGTGTGGTAATTCTAAATGACGCTCGCTAATTGGCAGTCCTTTGCAAATTCGCTTGAGTCATTTCGGAGTCGTATGTCGGAAAAGATGTATTTAAATTTCAGTGAACGTCTTTAATTTAGATGCCATTTTTTCTTGATAAACGTTTAAGCATCCTCACAAGTCGAGTTTCTGTGTCAAAATGTAAAACATGTGAACACATGAACGCGGCATGAACACTGACTAGTGAGGATGGAGTTAACAATGAAAATCGAAAGTCCAATACATTTTAATTTTTATTTAATATTTTTAAACATTTTGGATGATTTGATGTCACATTTATCCATAATCAAATAGAATGTTGCACATAAAAGATTTCAAGTCAAAAGCAGTGCAATTATCAAATGATATCAAATGGATTTAAACTGTTACCTTAATATAATCACCCAGAGGAAAAAGTTATCTTCTACATGTTCACTTTTCTGTGCTAGTGCGAACGGTTTTATGATGGACATATCTAATGTTTATTTTTAAAAGCTATTTTATTTAAATATATAGATTTTTAAAACGAAAATACAAAATGCAATACAGATCAAATGTTTCCTAATATTTAATATTTAATGTATGCACACTTCTAATATTTAGCAGGACTCTGTCATTACTATGGACGATATGTGTAATTATTAAGTAAAAACCACTGCCATCCACTTAAAGATGTATCCGTGGGCACTTCTCTAGATAATATACTTTTATCTAGAGGCAATCTATGGTATTGTGCAAACTGTGTCAAGAATTTCTCCGTTGAACGTTTTCCTTGCTATGAATACAGAAATTTAAATAAATTTATAACTTTATAAAAAACCATTTGTTGAAGATATATTTGATGGTTGATTTCTTTAAATAAATAAGATGATCATTTTACACTTTGAAACTAAAGATGAAAAGTAGGTACTTTTTCATGACTATTTAAAATTTAATATATAAAACATTTTTCAACGTCTTGTCCTTTATTTTAGAAATTAAACATATAACAAAAAATAATAGTTCGTTAAAATGGAATTCATTATAAGGTTATTCTATTCCCTGTAATTAATTTCTGTGTTATGGGCAAAATATAAGAAAAAATATACTATATTGAAAGATTGTAGGAGAATGTCAGTGTTCAATAAGACAAATATGGACATCGGTGCAGGGTGAATGCTTGTCTAGTTTTAAACGCCATTCTTTTTTGGCAAGTGCTTTTTTTGTTTACGTTACCTCAATGCAAGTAATAGTACAAAATTCACGATCAATGACATTTTGAAAAAAAGAAATATACTCACATCTATCAAAAACTGTCTGTCACCTTCTTCCAGTGCAAAATCAAACGTTTTGATGTACCATGTGTTTATACCAATCGTTCTGGCAACATCATCTTCCTAAAATAAATGTAACCTACATTTATATAGTTATAAACATGACAATTCATGGTATACAGGTAGACCAATGAGGTTACGTTACCTACCTTTCATTTGCTTTCAATTGCTTAAAATGTGATAATGTACTTTTAGATTTTATTAAAACCATATTCCTTGTTTCCTTTATAGTGCCTCTTTACATTGATCGTAATCAAAATGCAAACTGTTCTTCGTTCTATTACAAAGTTTGAAATAAAAACAAATTTTTGTGTATGTTAATTCTTAATATTCACTCACGGAAAAGCCCCCCCCCCCCCACCCCGGCCCAACAAAACTAAAACCCTCAACATGAAAATAAAAGTATTAATTATTATTTAAAAAGTTTCAATTTTAACATGAATTTCTCTGAATTCTAAGATAGATGAAGTTGTGGTGTCGCTTATACATAAGTCTTACTTTGAAGAAATCTTCCATTAATACATTGTAAAGCGATGTACAGTGTACGGAAAGAACACGTTGAAATACATTGTCCACATGCTTTTTAAGTATTACATCTGTGCATTTGGGTGCTAATGTCTTGCACATTTCTCCACAAAATTGAAACAACTCGTAAAGAGTTACCTAGAAAGAGAGTTCAAGATAAGAAATTTTGTGTCTAAAATTAAGGTTCAACAATTGGCATTTTAATAAAAGTAAAGTAAATAACGAGGCACTTTCTTTTTTTTGAAGAGGTCTGTCTTATGGCCATCACGTTCACTTTAATTTAATTAAAAAGCGATTTTCTTATCGCCCCTTTTCACTGGTAGGTCACGTAGGAAATCTTACAATGTACATCCTATTTTAGGTATTCTCAGATTGGCCTTTTGATGTTATTATCCAATAAATATGTGGGCATCCCTCACCTGTAACGTGACATATATACGTTTCGGATGTGCTAATTCATGACACGATAATTGCACAAAACCTGTTGCTGATATTTTGTAAGATGTTTTACTAAGTTGTTAGAAAAATAGAGATGAAGCTGACTAAGCAAAAAGAGTCGACGACGAGGGTCAATTGCAAATCCTGAGACAAACATTATGTAAAACATAAACAAGAACACAAAAAAGTAAAAAAAGGGAAAAGTGAAAGAGAGTAAGCCGCCCCTACCACAAACAAGGTGCTCTGGTTGAGTAAGCAGTGCATGCCGCTAATAATGCTCCCTTTGAGCTACTTCAATTTAGGTACATCAAATCCTTCTAAGTTGTCGTCAGCAGTGACCGGTTTAGAAAATATGAAAACCGATTGCATAACGTATAACTTGTGAAATGTACACACCATAAGCTCGAGCTGCTGAAATGGTACTATTGATAAACCGGAAACTGACAAGTGGTAATTTAAATATTAAATTAAATTAATATAAAATTACAGGTCTGGGCCATTGTTTTTTTTTCTTTTTTTCAGCAGGCCTTCTAAGAACTCCGCCAAAAAGGAGTACAAACGAGGATCGGCGAGGAGAAGAGTACCCTTTCATATACCAACATTTAGTTGAAAACTGTGTCCTCCAAATATGACATATGTTGTTAATTACAAAATCTGAATTTCGAAAGATTTCTCTACCGACATTCTGGTTTTATTCGAGATTTGTAATTTTCAAGAATGCCCTTTTAAAAAATAATTGTGGATGTTCAAGTAGGATTACAATCTTTATGACTAATTCTTTTATTACATACTATATATACTGTTTCTTGCAGATGCAAATAATGTTGTTTGGGGCATTATCTAATTGATCCCCCTACAAAATTTACGTGATATATTACAATAAAGATGAGAGATCGAGTTCCAATTATTGCTTTTAAAGGAAAAAAAAAGCACGTACCTTTTTATCATTTTTTCTTTCTATATCGTCAAATATCATTTTCGCATTAACATTTGTTCCATATTTCATTTCAAAATAACTTCTTGATTGACGACTCTATGTTAAAATGATCATAAAATTAGTTTTCTTGACTTGTATGTAAACAAGTATTTATATATTGAAAAATTTTACAGAGTAGCTATATTAAGATGATCAGAAAAACTTTCATGATGACTTAATATATTTAAACACACGGTCACGTCGTTTGTAAATGAATGGAGTTTTGCCTCAAGCGATCAGTATTTCAGCTATACACAGGAAGAGACCAACACACATTTAATCAATAAGAAAAGATGTACCAAAAGGCAAACATTTTTAATTGCTCTGCAAATGTATTGGGTATGGGTACGGAGTGACAAATTCAGCCTATTGTAGCGGCTACAACGAGCCCACTCTGAACGAAATCTACAAATGGGTCTTTAGCATGCACAAAGCGTGATACTCTTCAAACACGTTAAACACTGTGGTCCGCTGTAAGGCTTTTTGTTTTTGACATGACCCTCCACCCCCACCCCCTCAACGAGAGGGCATCCCTTATCTGCCGCCTGGGGATCCGCTGGGCAGCTATGGTGGTCGAGCAGTGTGAAACCTCACAGTATGGTTCGTTCGAGTGTATGATAGAGTAGTTTACTAATGTAAATAGGCTACCAGTTGTAGTGACGATCATTATCTTTTATTTGGTACTCGTGAAGGCATGTTGACGTAAAATTTAATTTACCGCTTCAGAATCCATTTTGTCACCATGCCAGGCCTACAAAAAAAGTAATTTATTTTCGGTTGGGAGACACCATATATGCACTACGTTTAGATGTGCTGAATTAAAAAGTATGGCAACATACGATGCATATGTTTTAAAACGGTTTCAAACGGCAGTTGATTTATACCGAAATCGTTTTTCTACAATATCACAAAGTATCATTTTAGATAACTGTTATAACTGAAGCTTTTAGAAAAGTAAGTCTATAACTGTATGTATATGAGTTATGTTAGTTCCATGTTTGTTATAATTAAAATTGACAACAACGTAATACAACATGTATACATCTACTTCATGGTCACATTTTGCATTGCAATCTAAATATATTGTAAGTTATCTTGACCAATACTGCAACTCTTTTACTTTTGGCAAAAATTAGCTTAAATATATATTTGATAGCAAACACAGCTTAAACATTTGCTGAAAAAAAATTACCTTTTTGACTCTCTGTTCGAATTCGTCCAATTCAAATTCAAAAATTTCTTGCTTTCTTCGATCTACGAAACTCTAATTAATCAAAGAAAGACATTTAAAGACATATTGGCATGTCTTTATACAATATGTATTTTTTAAAAGAACTAAACGTTACTCTACGTAACGCATGATAATAGTATGATCCTATGACGAAATGGAATTATTTTGAACATGGCAGTTTTAGTGCTTGAAGATTTTATATAGGTTTATATTAAATATGTCTAAGCGCCAAATACATGAAAATATTTCTATTGTTTGACGTCACTGATGAGTTTGATATAATAAAAAGCGCGTCTGGTGTAGTAAAGTGTACAACCTTGGTATCTGATGGTGGACTGTTAGTCCCCTATGGTATCACCAGCTCAGTAGTCACACTTCGATGCTGACAAGATCATTGATTCGTTCAGTGATATAGACATTGTCTAAATTTACTTCCCAAAATTTAACATGGTTTAAATTCTTATTTTTTTCTATTCATAAAGGGTATAAAATGGATAGTCTTTCCGAATTTAGTAAAACTTTTCTAAATTTCGATAATAAAAAATCGGACACATCTTTATTGTTCTGATTTAAAGGTTTTCGGGTTTGAAAACAACTGATGAGAGTCTTGATTATACGAAAAGCGCGTCTGGCGTAAAAAATTGTACAATATTGGTTTCTGTAAGGACATTTTATATTGCAATGTGTCACTACATAACGATATTTCTTTTCTATAATGTAATGACTTTTGAATTTTATAAGATGCAGCCACATGCTACATGTTACATTGAAAACCTGACTGCACGTTTGGTTTTTATTGGATTCGGTTCCTTCACTTGTTTGGTTTTAATTTTCCTCTTTATGTATTGTAATGCATCAATCTGGCTTCTGTTTTTTGTAATTTTTTCGATTCTTGTTGAAAGAATGTTTCTTTACTTTGTTTCTTATTATTCGACTTATTGAATTATTGAAAGAAATTGTTCTTTGTGTGGGCAGTAAGTTCTCTTGTGAATTAGATCCTTATGTGTAATACTTTTGCGATGTACAAATTCGCGAAGACAAAATCAATTACGCTAAATATTTAACAAAAATAGGTCGAGGTATACTACCATTGGCTTAATTGACAAGCTTGATTTAATTTTGAAATATATCATGTCACTTCTGTAATAGAAAGTACTGTAACAAACAAATTAAAGATAATTCAAAATATTTCGGGATTTTGCATTCCGATGTCCTTCAATTGAAGCAAAATGCCTCAATATTATTTGTCATTGACATGTTAATACTAGCAATTTGAATTCAAACCAAACAGATGTCTTCTATTCAAAGCTGTATTAAGAAGATACATGGCTGTCATTAAATATTTCAACATGAATATAATTCAAATTAATACACTTGAAAATAGGTTTCTCTCATAATCCAGCACAAAATTATGTTTAATTAATGCCAATATCAATTAAAACGTACTTTCAAAAACACCAGTTGAGCTGCGACGCAATGATGCAAAAACTGGTTTGTTTTCTCTTCTCTGAAATAAAATATAAAAAATGTAGTAGGTAATTATATACAAATACAGCATAAGAAATTCTATCAAATACATGTCAATACAGACTCATCGATAACAAAATGGTGTTTCCATTAGTTATTTCAAATTAAAACTTTCATATAAAATGGTGACAAAGAGAAGCGACTATATCCCAAAATTTAAATGTAGGACTAATTTTCGTACAAAACATACAATTTTATGTTAAAACAGAAAAAAATAAAACATGACGAAGTTATTTTTTTCTCAAAATTCAGAGCTGAGAATCAAAGAAATAACAGAAACAACTTTATCTACATCATTTGTTGACTTAAATCTCGAACATGACGCAAATGGGCATCCCAACGCAAGACGTTACGACAAACAGGACAATCTGAATTTCAAAATTATACATTTTCCTCGTCTACAGTATTCTGACTTCTCATGTAAACAGTGTCAGCATTTCTCAATTGTTCATGTATGCAAGAGCTTGCAGTAAGTGTAACGATTTCGCAGACGTCATCTTTTTTTCGAAATAGATTTATACACAAAGGTTACACATAAGACTCTTCCGCAATGTAATAGTTGGTATTCAAAATACCTGTTCCTTGTTGGTAAATGTTCTATCTCGTTGGAAAATATAATTTCATACAGTTTTCTCGATTTTTAAATCAGTTATTGCTGATTGTAATGCTATGATCATTTGATACACCTATTACTGAATAGTGGTGTATAATATGCAAATATTTTGATCAACACACCAACTCGCATACTTCAGTAAAACCTGGCTTAACAAACCATTTCTTTTGAAGTGTCTATACAATGTCAGGCCTGTTGGTGGTTTTGGTTCTTGATTCTCAAGTTTTGTTGGTTTCTTGGACTTAGATTTATGGTCTTTTTGACAGTTTCCTTGCTGTTCGATATTTTGTTATTGCCTTCATTTAAGATAAATATAGGTGTCAGCTTATTCCAAAACCAGAATTATACAGTGGTCTACATCAACCGAACTGAAATAAAAAACTTCTGAAAGAGTAACAGACTGCTTTAGGTGTTTATATGGATTGTCTACCTTGATAATTTGGTATCTGGGACATCAACGTTTGGAACCTTACAGTTCTTCTCTATTTGATCCCTGAAAGTTATATACTGGTCTTCGGAATACTGCAAAACATGTGTAAAAATGTTCTTATATAGCACATAACGAGTGTAAGTGCAACATGTCTTTGCTCACAAGCTCCTCAAACATTTTAAAATACACTACACGTTAAATATTAAAAAAAATAGTAAATTAGATTAAGAACGCTACTTGTAACAATTCAAAGATAAACATAATATATAAACATGAATAATTGACAATGTATATTTTGCAACAACAATGACATTTTTTAACGTAAAATTGGAATGTTGCGAAAGTGCGCGATTTGTGAACAAACTCAGGTAGTATATACTGAAGTATTCTTCTGGATCAAATTTATGGCTATCCCTTCAAAGCAAAGGCACGTGAGAAAAATATCCTTATACTATCTTTTCACGAGTGTAATAAATAAAATCGAATGATTAAACAATATATAGACTAGGTTGACATTGTCGGGAGTGTGCCTTAATCCGAAAGAGAGCGTTTATGTTTTGATTTGCTCTGTTTTGTTTTGTTTTCTGTTTTTTGCTTTTTGGTTTGTTTGTTTTTGTTGTTGTTGTTGTTGTTGTTGTTGTCTGCAAACCACATGGGTTTATTTAGAACGAATAAATTTTTTGTGAAGGTGTTAATTTAGTCCCATTACTCGAAATGAAGCAGAGCGGGAGTAAACCAATCCCGGTAGTTTGATGTCTAAAAAGCAGTTTCATATATATTCGTTTATAAAAAAACTTGATATCGTTCTACAGTATCACAATTTTTTCAGTTTCGTGTTTACGATAGGATGCCTGATGACAATTATTGCCGTTTTTAATTAACCGTTTTGCGTTATGTCTAAATTGACATTCGTGTCTCTGTTTAGTTACGTTTACTAAATAAAAAACATTGAGAATCCTGAATGGTGTGTGCATTTTTGGAACATGGCGCATATGTAAATTACGTTCTATATGTTCATTCTATATGGAATGTTTGTTGTAGTATGCAAATAAACACGATTTTACTACAATTAGTTCATACCTAACCGTATATGGTGAAATGTTTATGGAACAAACATAATTTTAAAAGACGAAAAATATCAGAAGCTCTAATTACGTAAAATGTATGTGTATCATGAATTCTTTATGTGCTACATTAAGAATAATGGGACTAAATTCGGCTGTTAATGAAGACGTCGCAAAACTTAAGTATTGGATTATTACGACAGTAAAATTCTCCCTAGGTTTAATGTATTGAAGTCCTAAAGCTTCATTTGAAAACCCAACTTTTCTTTTTGTTTCCCTCTTAGAGTACTCAATAGTAGGTCCTTAATTGGATTTCTACATCATTTGCAGAAGCATCAGATAAAAGTGATGGGTTTGCCACTATAGGGTCACAAAGATCCTTATTCTGTCCTTTGTTGACCAGAATCAAATGCTCGGTAATGGTTATTAGCTTCAGAAGACATGATCCTCAAATTTGACGACTAACGTGCAATAGCTGGAAAAACTTGTCCTTACCATTCTGTTTATGTGAGCAACTGATGTCAAATTGATCATTTTTAAATGCACATGCATTTCACGCCTATCCATCAATGCCATTTATAAAAATGCAGCCGATTTAGCTGGAACGCATTTATATACTGACATTGTTTGCTTACGTAGCAATGACCAACATTTCTTTCTTTCACGTCAACTGCTTTGTAGCCTTTGAACAAAGCGTCGCTTTGTATAATTATGTCTGGGATTAAAGATTTTAAATGCTTACCTATACAGCTTTCGAATTAACAAGAACAAAGTGTATATTTCTAATGTAAGGGTGATTAAAAATTTGTTATTGGGGTCTTTAAAAGACGTTTCGGTTTGAACATCTCCGACTCTCATAAATACAGACAGACTTAGAATTACTGCTGCCACTATCAGGTGAGTACAACATTTAAAAGTACTTTGATATATGATAAGCCATTTTATGGGTTGATTTAATAATAGAACAGTCAAATAGGTACATGGATTACCGGATAACAATATTTTTCATTAACACAATTATAGGTTTCGTCGTCGTGGTAAATATTGTGTGGTCTGAAGGGGAGAGAAATACTTTTGCGAAAAAAAAAATCGTAGATCCCCCTTCGAAATTGACAGACATGTGTAACTCATCAAATCTATGCTATACATCCGAACACCGTTTTTTGTTAAAATTTTTACTGTTTTAAAACTCTCTGAATAAAAGTGTTGATATTTGACATCTATTTTTGCACCCTTGATTTTCGTTTTAGATTTCGCGATGGCTGTCAAATGCAGCGAACTCTAAGTCTTGTTTCAATGTAGTGGCCTATTTTTGTTTCAATGTAGTGGCCTATTTTTGGTGCCATTTCTCATACTTTCTTCCTACTCTTTTTAGGCATTCATTGACTCTGTAAAATACGTTGCCGAAAAGAGCGGCACCAGAATCGGAAATCGGGTTTTTGTTTCTCATCATTTTGTTTTATCACATTTTATCTTTTTAAGAATTCAAGCCCTGAAATGTAGCAACCTTTCATATAAGCAAGCGATATGAACTAACACCACTGATTAAATTCTTCTTTCAATGAGATTTAAAATGTCATAGATCGATATCTTTGGTGTCATTGTTCGGCGGTTGGAACTGTCCATATCGTGCTAAACCTCGCAGATGTGTAACAAAACTTATATTCTTAATAAATGTTAGGACATTATCAAAAAGTTTCATAAAAATCTTCGTTTTACGATAGCCGACAAAGTCGTCAATTTATTGAGGAGAAAGTGAACGTTGGTGCAATCTATAGCGTTGTTTTTAATGCAGTCATTATTTACCTGGGTTGAAATACACTGTCTATTTAACGTAGCGTGCTCTACTGCCGATAATAACCAGTGGTGACGTTTTGTTCGTAGGATCGAATCATTCATCGTCAGAATTGTCTTTGTTCGACCTATCACTTCTTTAATATTTGCATAATTAAACCGCAGATTATCGCCTTAAACTTTAACGTCTTCAGATTTGGATCTTTTTTATTCTAGAAAATTTACATGGACAAGTGCCTAACTCTTTAACAGAAAATTATATAAAAACGTGTTTATTCTCACAAAACTTTTATTTTGTAATCTTTAAGGATTTAAATGCCATCATCTCAGACGAACTACTTTTTCCTAAGACTTCTGTTCCTTATTTATCCATTGTTTTTGTAATTTTGAACAAAGGGTACACTTTGTACCGATTCAAAGAAAGATTAATCACGGGACTTATTTTCTGTAAGTCTTTTTTTAATCGACTGGACGTGGCTGAATTTCAGAAAAATACATCTTTATTTTTTACTTCAATTTATAAATTAAAAATATATACTAAAATGTTATACTGGGAAATAAATCGAGGATTTTGTACGTCAAATTACTATTATAAAAAGTCCAGTATAAAGAAATGTAGATATATAATGACTTACACAAAAAAGAGCTCAAATGTATTTAAAAGGAACATGTTTTATACATAATTTAGAAACCCGTCTTCGATGCACTAACATATCATCTTAATAAGGATATGTTATGTCTCATTGTGTGTATGAAGTTTTTAATGGCATTTTCAAACTTTTTATTGTTTTATTTCATACTTACAACTAAACATCCCAAAGTTTCAAAATTTGTTTGTTGGTGTTCTGGCTTAATTCCATCTATTGGTATCCATCCTCCAAATAAAATGCTTTGTTTTAGTTTTGCTGAAGTTCACACATTTATGCCGAAAGAATCTAGCTATGTAATACTTGAACGACATTATTTATAAAGTGCTCAAAATTATGACTTCTACCATATATATATAATCGTATACATTGTTGTATACCCTATAATTCTAACTCTTGGAAATGTCAGTACCTGAATTGATGTAATGCTAAATAACTGGTTAAGAAGTTCATACCCGTATATTTCCTAAGGATTACACCAGGACCTATAATATTTAGGGCAGCTTACGCTTTAAAAGACAAATATTCTAAGCGCCTATGTAAACTGAAATGATGTCGACTTTTATTTATGTCTATGATTTCCCAGCATTATTAACATCACCATTCCTGGTTTTTTTCAGTCATATATAGAAGTAAGTAAAATTAGGGACTTGTAAAGATTTAACTAAATAAAGTGAGACCAGAAAAATCACAATTTAAATAAGAACAATATGTAGAATACTCTAAGAAAAAAAAAACATTTTTACTATAAGAAACAAAGATAAAGCACATCATCACAAGTTTTACTTCATTTAAAGGTTTAATCATTATTGTGTTTGGTTGAATGCATTTGTATGTTTTAAAAATAATTATAATTATTAAATTTATTACTAGACTCCAAAAATGAAATTGCATTTGCCTCTTATTATTATTATTTTAATTATTACCATGAAAGGTTATCGTTATATGGCTATAACTGCGACAACGAAACACTAATCAATGGGTTGGTTTTTTTACTTACAACCAAAGCAACGGATATGAGATATAAAAAAATTGTTACCATCAAAACAGTCAATTGGATAGTTATATAAGACTACTCCATCAACAGATAGGGATGTCTTGCTGCCTATGGTTTCAATGATCGTTTTAAATTCATCTGTAAACAAACTAGCAAATAATTAGTACCCATGATACGTTTGCACGTGTTGTTTTTCTGTATTACAATGTACATATACATTTTATTTTATTAGTCACTTCAGTGGCCCATTGGTAAAGATAGTTATTTGTGGTATTAATCCCGTGCATATCAATTTTTATCGATTGGGTTGCCTGTTTGCGTTTCACTACTGGTATGGTGTGCTCGACTTCCATCTTTATTGACGATAATTTCCGTTTTTAGGTTGGAAAGTCAAAGATTTTCCCAACAACACCGTCTTCCTTACCAATAAAAGACTTGACGTCACGATGTAGCTGAACATTTCTGAAAGCGGTGTTATACACCATATGAATAAACAATTAACACACTTTGTAAATGTAGCATATATAAGTGAACTATATTTAAAATTGCTTTGAAATAATTAACTGGAACGCATAAAAATATTTGCTTGTAGGCAATGTCAAAATATTCTCTCTCTTTTAAAAAAAAAAGATTAAACGTGCTAAATACAATAATACCATATTGTTGACATTTAATTGTTTTCTTGTTTATCAAATTTGAACAAATCGTGATGCTAACTTTTGTTATTTACGTAAACAGACTAGAGGTAAGTACGTGTC
Organism: Limnoperna fortunei; assembly: GCA_944474755.1. Classification (NCBI taxonomy): domain Eukaryota; kingdom Metazoa; phylum Mollusca; class Bivalvia; order Mytilida; family Modiolidae; genus Limnoperna; species Limnoperna fortunei. Next base: position 48,339,741 of record OX104120.1, read on the forward strand.
AACTTGAATTTGATGCTGATATAGAGCACAGAGCATACACGATCTAAGGGTTACTGATTTCATACGATAAATTACAGTGTGGTATCTTGATAAACATTCAAATCACTCATGTTTTCTTGTATTTTTTTGAAGTTTATATTTTTTAAATGCAAAGGTTATATCATTTTAGTGTTTGGAAGTGCTAAAATATGTAAATTTTAAACTATAACAACTTACCTGGAGTAGATAAGGACATGCGCACCGCATCACGTATTTTCATATGAGGTGTTGTGTTTACATGACAATATCGTCGAGGCTCTGTGTTTGTATTTGCTACTAAAATACAGAGTTCTTTTCCTTCGTCGTAAGCCTCAATAAAAGACAGTTATTTTAGTAATTAGTTTTGGAAAACAAAATCTGTAGGAAATATACAAAAAGTGTAATCTAGGAATAATTCTACGTAATAAACGTAAGTACATTACATGTGTGTTCAAACCAAAACTAAACAAATTTCTATACAATTACCATTGGCAATGTTAAGTGTGTAAACAAACTCAAGGCTAACATTCACCAGACTTACGTAAGGGAAATATCGGTAAGCTATCAAAGCCAATTAATCCACTTTGAAGTTTGTTAATATGTTAAAACCGTAATTGCCGTTACTTTCAAATAACAAAATGTGGAAACTGAGAAGAACTTCGCCTCAAGAAAGAACAGATTTGCCAGAAGAAAATAGCAAAAAGTATGTCGTAGGACAAAACAAGAGTTTTGAATATTTTTCGATAATCGTTGAAGCTAATGCATGGATTTGAAAACCTAGTTTAGTCTAGGACAAAAATGTTTTAAAAACCCCATACGATTATCTCTGCCCTTGAGTTTTCAGTTACCAATGATGCTTCGTCAAGAGTATATTCTAAATGTACACTATAGATGTAAGAAAATACCTGTTTAAAGGTGATGTCAGGATATATTTTCATGTCAAAAACATCTTTCAGGAATCTCGTTAATTTGTCCACTTGATGCCACCCAAGAAGTGATCTCAAATAGAGTCGAAAACTAAATGTTTCGCTTCGTTGATCTAATAAAAGATATTTTGATATATGGTTACTTAAGGCACCTTTTAAACACGGAATAACATTGCTTTCTAGAAAAATCTGTGCATTGCATGGATGGCAAACGATTCATAGGTTCTCCATGATAAACGCATCATCAATACTGATGAAATACATGATTATGCGATAGTTTTCTCGTTTCCGGTTCGCCATTTATACGCCGTATACTCTTTTATAACAGAACGTAAGTTTTAGGTGTCCCATTTCGACAAACTTTGGTAGTGTGTTAAAACGTCAAGGACCAACTGTTCTTTCGAAAAGTGTTAGTCCGTAGAAGAGAAGCTATGCATGTTATTATTGTCTGGACTCGTTTAAAATAAATGCGCTTTTCATCAGTGCATTAATTTAATTGTCTATATTTAGTTTATGCTGCAATCGAATATATCTTTCCTGTTGAGGTGTAGTTACACTCCGTCCGTCGCCGTACTCTGCCCTTCAAAGATCCACTTTGTGGTTGATTTTGTGCCAAACGTGTGATGACAATTTCATGCATTGACATTCTTCATTGGATCATACCCTTAATCTCTTGTCGCTAATTGTCGGAAAGAAAAGTCATACTTGCGATAATGACATATAAAGGTGGAATTGTAATCAACAACATTGATTATGTGCAACCGTTCATGAAAAACAAGATTTATTTTCGTTAGAAAAAAGTGTTGCGTTTTCATTGACATTTCGTATATATTTCTGTATATTAACATTAAATGTGTACACATACACAAGAATCAATCGAAAAAATATTATGAACACAATCAACATTATTTATAGTATGAAGGGTTTCGGTTTTTTTAGGTTTTTTGCGATTTATTAAGAAAAATAAGGTAAATTATCGAACCATTGCGAGTACAAAGTTATAGTTATCCAGGTTAAATCTGACACACGGTAATACAAAAAGGAAAATGTGAGTAACACGAAATTATTAATAGACATTTGTGATTAACACAACGATGAACTAAGTCGCGATAAAACTTCTAAAGGAATGACAATTACAAGGACAAAAAAACAATATCCTTTTTTATTTTAGTTATAACTAGTTTGATAACAGTATTTTTCCCCACTAAACTTAATGCACGAAATGGCCTGTTAAACGCCGATTAAACCCGGAAGCAAGGTAAAAACACTTAAACGCACAGAAGTAAAAAAACTTGTATGCACTTGAGTGCTTTTCAAATTACAAATTCAAATTTCAATTACATAGTTTTAAATGTATAATATGGGATAAAGAATTTACAATAAAGAAGAAACAACAGGGACAATAGAGCTATACATATAATATTATACACCTCGCCATAAGTTTAGCAAACCCTATTATTTCCAGGGATTCATTTAAGATTTTATATATTTTAATATTGTTTTAAAGAAATGACAATTTATTGAACATTTATGACAAAAGAAAGATACCAATAACATGGTTACAGTCGCTTTACTTATTGTGTGATGAAAAAAAGTTCAAAGCAAAAATATCAAAAAACAGTGCAAATATAACTTCCATTATTCAAAAAGTAAGTTTGATTGCATACTTCAATTTCATGGACTTAAAGTAAACACATCATCACAAGTCAACGTTCAGGGAAAGAAAAGTCACTTTGAAATGGGTCAGACGCAAAAAACTCATTACGTGGTGTAATCACCACGCTTCCGGTACAGTTTATTAAATCTCCTCCTCATGCTGTTGACTAAACGACGAAGTATAGCATGTGGTAAATTCTGCCATTTATTTTGAATGGCAACACTGTTCTTTTTTGACAAGAAGGTGCTCTGTTATTGATTTTACGGGCATTAACATCCCACAAATGTTCAATTGGATTAATTTCGGGTGACATGGATGGCCATGGAAGATGCTAAATAGGTTCCATTTCGATAACATCACGTACAATTGCATCTTGGTGAGGTCTTGCGTTGTCATCCATAAAGATGGGTCTGTTACTGAGTGCATAATTGTCAAAATGTGGCACAATAATAACGTTAATGACGTCATTTCGATATTTCTGCCTTGTCATTGTCCCATCAACCACATTCAGATTCAGTTTACAGTCGTATGAAAAGCCTCCCCACACTGTAACAACACCACGGCCTCGTTGTCTCCAAACGCGCGTGTGCCCATAATATGACGAAGAAGGAATCTTCTTTCGTTGGTCCAGTGTACACCTCGCCAGCTTGAATATTCCAAAGGCGGTTATATTGTGCCCATTCTAATTGTGCTTGACGATGTTTTTGTGTCAACAGTGGGCGATTCAAGGGACGACAAGATAGCAACCTTGCATTGTTTAGGCGCCTGTTAACTGTTCGAACGGCGACTCTTTTTGCAATATTCCAATCGCCACGAAGATATCTTGCAGTGGCAAACTGTTGGCGTTTGGCTACATGAACGGGTGCTCGATCCTCCCATTAGATGTTTTTGGTAGTTGACCTGACATAGGACGTTCCTGGATAGTTCCATCATCTTGATGACGTTTCAGTAGCCAGTGAATGCCAAAGTGTTATGCTATCTGACGCAAGCTCTGTCCATTATTACGCATTCCAACGATCTGCCACTTCTTAGCTTCACTTAATTTCCGTCTAGGCATTGTACAAATGAGATGAAGTCGATAAAAACCAGGCGAAGAACATTAAAGCGTTAAGGAAAACAAGTCCAGTATGAAAAACTAGTTTTTGCTACTTAAAGATTTACCTAAGTAGTTAATTAAAGTAACTTTCACTTGCTCGAATGATGGCTTTAGAAATTATAAAAAAATTGTAGGTGTTGCTTTACTAGTGGCGAAGTGTATAAATTACGAATATGAAATAAGGCATACCGAATTTAGCAATTATAATTTTGACCACAATAGCGTTTCATATGTCCTTGACAAGATAATAAGTCATAGTGTATAGTAAAATTAAAGGTTTTGGTCAACGTCTTTTCTTTTTCTGTACATGTCGTTTAAGGTACTCAACCATATATGAGAACAGCAAAAATAGATGTCTGGAGAAAACGTTTTTACAGTTTTGACATAAGGCTCATTAAATAAGACATATCTGTATGCGTTGTCAATTATATTAATAGTATACAATTGTCAGACTCGTTCGTTAGAGAAAGAAAAAAATAAGTATCGTATTAAACAAAAAAAATACCATTGTCATCAATGTTAATTCATACCTTTTAGAAGACCCTCCATATTTACATACATTAACCGTTCCACATCATGCGAGTTAAACCCAATACACAACAAGGCTGCTACTAAAGCTCCTACACCAACACCCGCAAATCTTTGAATATCCTTCAATATACCGTGTTCCTCTAAGGCCTACAGAGATAAAATTAACTAAAATTGCATGTGTAGAATTGTGGATATTGTATGACAGATACCAATCATTTCTCACGTTGTTACTATATTCTTATAAGGAAAGTAAAATTGACAAAGTTAAAATAAGATTTATTTGGAAAAAATAAACAGTGTAGTTAGCAAATCCACTGTACACTTACCCTTGCCACACCACAATAAGCAATTCCTTTTGCTCCGCCACCTGCTAAAACGAGGTTTTTGAATTGAAATTTGTAGACTGTCGATTTAGTATCGTTTGTTGCACCTGGTCCATATGCTAACAATACAAGAATGATAAGTTTTAGTCCTGATTTGTACAAGATTTTACTCGATTGGGTTTCACCATGTCATTATTTTACTACTCTTTACTCTACCTTATTCTTGAATTCACTTAAAAAGTCTGAAAAAGGGGCTGTGTTGCAACAGACAAGAACTGCTTATTCTTGTGGAGCATACGAGTTCCGCATCCACGTTAATTTAGAATGATATCGTAGAATCCTAAAACAGTTGTTATTTTATTTCGCACTTGTTTTAATACTATAGAATCCAATTAAGTAATTTGGTATGCTTGTCTGCAGTTTGTAATGAACAATTATTATCATAAAAGAAAAAAAGGAAAGGCTACATCCATTAATGAGAAAGATGAAGGAAAGTATTAAAATGTCATACCATGCACATACTGTTACACAATCATTTTCTATTCTGCTTAGATTGTGCTCTGATATGAATTTAAAAATTTTAACATTATATTACCAAAATGAATCTAAATGCAAATAGCGAATTTAAATTTAGCTGTTGATTATCATATTTACATTATAACACTTTTTGAAAATAGATTATTAGAGATGATTTAATTTATTTTGTTTGAATGGAATGCAAAATTTGTATTGCAAAAATTGTATTGCGAAAATCGTAACGCCCTCTTCAATAATGTGGGGGCGGGGCGGGAAGATTTAAATTTGAATTGTGTCAAAGTAAAAAAGCGTGAGTTGCCTATTTAAGGGTTTAAATTCACAGTAGAATTATATCAAATGAAGATTTCTAAATTGAAAGGTATTTTGCATTTGCATGTGCGTAACCGTCTGAAAACACTACCTTGTGAAAATGCACAGTTTTAGTTGTATCTAAAGTAGTTAACTTGTCTACTGTTTCTTTAAATTTTTTTTTAACTACAACCAACGCGTAATGTTATTATGAAATCTGTAATATTTTTTTACCTAAAATTCCGCTAAATACCTTAACAACCATGCTTACATCTGCTTTTTTAAAGTTTGTGTCATGGGCTTTTGTTTAGGTGTTGTTTTGTTCTGTGTTTGCTGTTGTCTGTCCTATGGCGTCGTAGTTGTTTTTTAATTTAAAACGTGTTTGCTACTTTATTATTCATTCCCTCATTTGTCAATTGTCTGACTTTACACTTGACCCATTATCCGAAAAACTAATTAATTTCTGAAACAATCTTGACCATTTTTTAAATGACCTCTTACCACTTTGGCAAGTTTTTTATCGTCTAAATCAACATGAAAAGACTGAACAAGTCTTAAATATTACGATTAGATAACTCCCAAACCAGTCGTGTGTGGTCTTAATCGTACACTGAATTTGATGCAAGAGAATTTATGATTGTTTTTAAATTTGATTGAAATATTACTTCTTTCAAACCTGGTTACTTCCCTTTTATCACAATAATTCAAAAGCTTTTGTTTTGCATGGGTATATTAGAATAGACTATTGACTTTCCAACAATAAAGGTCATGAATTCATTTGCATAGATATAGCAACAGGAACAACTATTTCCAGAAAAATCCACAAATTAAGCGTTTTGGACACGAGAAAGATGTTTTTTTAAACATAACTCGCCCAAAGGATAATGAATCTTTCAATATAAATTGTTAAAACCATAAAAACGTGGCTGAAAGTTTTTGGTATTTTGTTATTATCTTCCTTTTTATTCATGTTATAAGAGACTTTAAACCCCATTTATAAACATAAAGAAATAATACATATTCGAAACAAGTTAAAATGTCTGTGAATTTATTTGTGATAACTATGCGAAGTATGTTCTAAGCATATTCCCTGACAATTTAACTTTTTTTATTCTTGTACTATATAATATATTGTTCTCCTTTTTTAAGTCATAGTCTATTATCATCTTATTACAGAGGTTTCCACGTTTCTTAAACTCTAGCTATTGTAGATTCTCAAGGGTTTAATTCAGATATGAAATATTTGTATATATTTTATTATTGTAAGAAAGTAATGTTGTGTGAAAATATAAATAAATAAATATATAAATATATCTTTAATTTTTCTTTTAAATACATCTATCGATTACATTAAAAGATCATCCCTGTTACATCTGTACAGTAGTGACCTAACAACTTAACAAGACTGAACAGTTTTTTAATATTGCTTATCTAATACTCTCTTCGTCTCTCCAAAACTGAAAAATGATAAAAGTAGCATGGGTTTGTAAATACAAGCACAGACTAAAATTTAATTAATACCATTTGGTTAATTACATTATTCCACTTTTTGACGCAAAAGCATAAATAAGTTTTATCATTTCATCTATATATTTCCTTCAGAGTAATACACATTTTCCTTTATTCTGTTTGTACCATTATATTCTAGTATCCTTGTCCTTACTACCAACCATTTTCTACTATTTAGTTTTGTTCTGAATTGTGAATATTGTTATATGTTTGAGTAGTCATGACATCACTCAGTTGCATGCAGAATTGCTTAAACTAATATTGGATAATTTGATTTAAAAATAAATAATGAACAATACAAAAACAACTTGTACACACATTAACAATTCAAAATAATAAAACAAACTCAGGTCATATCTTTGCTAAATGTGACACACAGGTAAAGCTAAAGTCTTGATGTTTCCATACCTAATGGTTTTAACAAATTTTCCTTGAAATTAAAAAAAGATATAATTTGAAATCGTCGTCTTATACAAGTCCTTTGGTTAATTCAGTTTCAGTAATTGTGACAATGTGGCTAAGGCTTGGAATAAAGACAATGAATGAAGACATAACACAAAACGAAAATACGTTACCTGTTTGCAACCTGCTGTGCTCTTTACCACATCAAAGTGTTGGTCAGTTTCATAGAAATGTACACGAGTCTACGCTTTGCCGATGTTCGATGACTATGTTATTCGGAAAATCATATACATTTGTATTTTCTATATATTTTCTAAAAATTGCTTATTCATTTAACAACAGGCAGGATTGAGGATCAGTTTCCCAATGTTTATCTTCATCATATCCAAAGAAGGTGTGCCATTATTCAAACTGGAATCTGATGGTTTCATGAATGAATCTACCGACAATTTGGAAAAGAAACGAGTTTCACTGTTACGCGTATGCACATCATGGCAAAATGTATTATGGAAAATCTACGTAGAGATTATAAAAATCCAATTTTTGTCGAACTAAGCAAAACGTAGTTACAATAATGTAGCTCCTTTTTATGTACGGAGCTAAAAAGAGGTCTCATTACTCGCAATAGAGCAAAAAAACTCTTGGCATTTATACATATTTCCCGCTATTAAATTGCTATTTTTGTTTAATTTATATTTTTCCTTTCTCATCGTTCAGCTGACATTTCTACAATGTATAATTAAATAATTTTAATACTTTTTCGCAATCCTGGCATTGTTGACAAAATTGAAATTTTGGAATGTAGAATTGTAGAATCGTATTGGTAAAAATTTGATCCAAGCTAATGCAATAAATCCGGAAAAAATCCTGATGGTCTTTTTTACCAAATCAATTTAGCAATTGTGCACTTCCGGAATTCAAATTTTGACAAGAATGCCATGATTAAGAATAAAGTGTAAAACTAACAAATTAGGTGTTGTAAAATATCAGTTAAACTTCAAAGACATTACAAAGTATGTAGCAATTTAGGTAAACAGTTTAATTGCTTATTTTATGCATAAAACCGCCAGGTTTGAATTATTCCTCCCTAGCTCCATTGCGAGTAAGGGAAAATCTTTGTAGTTCCGGTCATAAAAAAGGGAGCTACATTATTGTAGCTTCGCAATAAAGGTCGTAGTAGATTTCTTCATATGCTTTCCTTATAACCAAATTATAGCTACGGACACACTAGGAGAAAACATTTTCACTGATAACGATGACGGCTTTTACTAAAAACAATGAGACAGACAATTAGCAAAATCCACATAAACCCCTTTAACATATAATATGACTATAAATTGTATCTGATTAAATTTACCTGTAAAATTTGGAGACCATTTCTCTGCAAAACCATTAAGATATCCCGCAAGATATGTATCAAGATTTCTGTTTCGTAACCGAAATTTCTCTCTGGATTTTCTTATATAGTTTACTTTCTGATAAATTGATGACAAATATATCCACATCTGCATTTTAAGGATACAAATTATTAATTATACACAATTGGTTTCAGTTATCAGAATTGTCTTCATGATACGTATACAATTTTTAATTGTGCTTTGGTGTTTTCTTTGTTTGTTTAAATACAGAATTGAAGACCTATATAATAACGTAAAGTACAAAAAAGTGAATAAATACCTTAAAAGAAAACTTACTGTGTTACTTTGATATGTTCCAGTAGTGTGCAACAATCACTACCACTACAACTTTGTTCCGTGAATGTTCAACATGGTAACACACACGGCTATTTTAAATTCGCATAATGTAAATTACGTAATAGTTTAGATTGATATGCAAATATACTGGAGTTTTAATTTCCTCGAAAACAAATATCGTACAGTATATGTAAGAAAATCAAACGCGATATTTTGACAGATCAAATAAAGTATATATTAAATAAACTTAAAATTCTTAATGATTGTTACACAGTTAAAATATATTTGTAGTCATAATTAGTTTTTATTTGTAATACATATGACATGGGGCCTCGGAGACCGAGTGGCTAAGGTACAGTGTTGTTACCGGTAGTCATCGATAATGTGGTCTGTCAACACTGAGGTTGCGGGTTCCGTGAGGGTGTACTCACACAAATATATCTCACACTAATAGATATCTGTAATTGTTCAATTTATTTAAAAAAAATAGTTGAAATAACTGCTAATTGTTCGAAAAAAGAATACGGTAAGGTCTAATGTGTGTTTGTTCAAAGCTGCTAAGCAATAACTCTGATTGTTACTGCAAGTCACAAAAAGAATATGTCCAGAGCTCTTGCATTTATGCGTTTTGAAAAAGTGGCGAAAAGAAAAATATAATAATATACTAATCATAAGAACATGTCTTCCATTTGAATTTAAAAAAAATCAAAATAAAAAGGACAATTGTTCAAAGAACATTTAGTAAGGTCTTTCCCATTTCACTTTGACTTTTGAGAACATTTCCAATGTCAAACCTCGACATGTGCAAAGTGAAACCTTGTTCTAAATACAAAAGTATTTAAAAACACAAAACATTTATTGTACATTTCAAACAATACATAATACATAATAATAATAATGTTAGCTCACAAAGTAAGGTGATAAAATTGGTGTATTGGTATTAAAAACGTAATGGAAGATTAATTTACGGTCTATCGCATTATATATGTTTGTTGCCTACGGAATATAGTTAGAATTTTTCAGCCATTACAATTTGAAAAACATGGAAAAAATATATGCACAAAGAAAAAGTAGACTTACCTATGTCTCAATTTTATGCAAATCTATATTGCGACATTTTTAATTGATTCTCTCGATATTATATTATAAGACAACAGAAAGGAAACCGACCGACAACACGAGCCAATAGGCAATAAACAATTACAAGTCAGAAGAAAGTGAGTAACTTGAACTCAATAAAAACCGTAGTTGCACTCAGGTGCTGCGGACAATATCTATTATTCAAAAATAGCCTCGAGGCATTTCTGATTAAAAGAACACACTAAAATGCGCACGTATTGGTTTTCAAGCATTAAAATATATATCTAAACAATGAGGAAATCTCTAGAAGTTTTGTTATAACGTTGGTTAAAAAAAATGTTCTTAAAGGCAATTGTAACAGTAGTGCACATTTTGAAAGAAAGCATAAAGAGTTGAGGATACCATTTTACAGAAATTGCATTTCAGTTGATAATTGTTTGTCAATGTGTAAGTAACTCTTTCAAGGTACATAACTAATAATTAGCACATTTAATTGCACTGTTAGTTTTTATTTCATAACGAATATACTGCAACTATCCATAGCAGTTGTTACCCTTAAAGGAGTCGTCTTCGTTTAAATACAGCAGTTGCGCCTGAAAGAGAGAAACATTTGTCAGTTGACTTTAATTATAACTTTAAAATTTGTTCAGTTATATATAACAAGGTTCAAGGTAAAGGTCACCTTTGAACCTTGAAACTATAGACCATTTATAAGGTCAGGTATTAAGATACCCAATGATCAAGACACCAGGTATTTACAACAAAGTTTTCAATGTTATGCCGCATAACGACTTTAGTGTGACTGTTAATGCCAATTGATGAGTCATAAGATCTGTTTGGCCAGACTTGCGACTTTGACCTTGAGACAATTTTGAAGGTCGTCTTTCAAGCTCTTTCGTAATTTGACTTTGAATATGTCTTTAACGCCTTTCGAGTTATGATGATAACATGGTTAAATGTCAAAGATCATGATCAGCGGTGAACTTTGACATTTACATAGTCATTGCACGATTTGGTCTCACGACTAATGGTCAAGCCCTTTGCTTAAATATTTTACGGTTTACAAGAAAAAGGTGACAATTGCCAGAGGCCATAACTGCTATCAGTGCACTTTTATAGAAAAACATGCATCAAATATCATACGGAGGACTAACCAAACAGTTTCCACCTTATGAATAATATGTATGTATGAGTCACTATTGCCAAGTTATAATAAGAAGAATTTGTGTGTTTTGGGGGATACATCTGTAAGAAAAAAGTTTTTTTGTCTTTTACAAATAAATCGACATAGATAATATGGTCAAAAGGTTTTAAATGGTATTTCACAATCTCTTAGATTATTTGGCTTTGGATGAGTAGCAGAAGAAAAAAATGAAACTAACAATTGTTCAACGAACAATTCGAAACGGTCTATTCTCTTATTGTATAAAGATGTACCAAAGGTACTTTATTTTCCAACTCTATCCTTATTTTCTCGTTTCAGACTAAAACAAAATAAGGAAAGATCCTGACATTCAGGCTTGTAAACTTTTCAGATTAAAATAGAGCCATACGCAGTAACTTCGCCTATTAATGCTTTTTTAGTTGAAACCCGTCCTGTTTTAGCTGGTTCATTATTATTCTATCTTTTTACACTTTTAAGCTCTATTGGTGACATGTCGAAAAGACATTTTGTACCAAAGTCACCTTGTCTCACCGAATACATTTTGTCTTTTCGGAGTTATTTTCCCTGTCAGAAACTTGTGTGGAGATCAATATTGAAACAATAAAAAGTCCCAATGAAAGTAATTTCAACGTTTCGTATTTCGACACTTTGTAACGTACGGCACAAGGATCAATTTACCTCCTTTTAAAAGTTTTTTTTCAGTTTTATGGTAAAAAATGGAAGGTATTAAATAGAAGTGACGAAACTTGGGATTTTTACTACAGGTCACCCTTCCCTTTGACCTGGATCGTCTGATTTCACTCAAATTATTTTAATGCATATCCGATGATGATTTATTCTTTTAAATTAAAATTGTTTAAAATGATAGTGCCCGCAATAAGAACGTTGTCAGTAAATCGGAAAACTGGATTTGATTTGCTATTTGGAGCACTTATTTGAGCAAGGTAATTATATATATAATGTTCTCTGGATGGATTCCGCATTATTTATTTACCTTAATTATTAGTGTTTTGTCATTATTCAGAGCTTTGGTCAGCATTCACGTTGTACTTTTAATTAAGATGTGTTTATAAATTTCATTATTCTTTAGTAGTGATATAATTTTCACAAATGCTTTTATAACAATGTGTTAACATTGTGAAAAGTGAGGTAATATTTTATACATGACATAATTGTTAAAAAGGTAAATTGCTAAGTTCATTCAATATTGATTTCGGGATTCTATATTGAAAAAGAAATCCCGTGACTAGAAAATATCAATTGCAATTTTAAATCACGTTAAAAAGAATCATACTAAACAATTTAATGAATACACTTATATTTTTGTAAAGAACATTTTTTACTTCGCTTCAACGCATTACCTTATATAGACGGAACAATGGAATTACAAGCTATTGAACAGAAATTGCATGAATACACTTATAGTTTTAAATAACACTTCAGCATACCTTTTAATTTTAAAGGTAAAAGAAGCGCCATGTATTATTCAATGCACATAACTTGGTTTGGTCTTAAATAACCCTTTGTATTTTTTAATAAAGCGTATTATATAATGATAAAGTTCTCCGCATTGTTGTAGTTTAAAAGGGCTTTTGAAATATTTTCTTATCAGATAACATGGTTCAAAGTTTTGATTTGATCAGCGTTGGAATTTGTTGTACGGTGTATTTTTGATTTGATTACTATGTTAAATAATATGCCCTTTGACTTTTTAAATATGTTTGGACTAGGGTGCTAAGTGTGTATTATTGAAAATCTGAAAAAAACCTGTAACCTTGAAAAAGACAATACTTCTTTGCATTGAACGTCTTATTATAAAAACATGTTCAAAGTACTTTATTGTTTTAATCTGTAATCTAGTATAACACATTTTCAACCGATTACAATTTAAAAGTCGAAACTTATTACTAATACTTATTAAATCCTTGAAGTTGACACCAGTCCGGTCTTTTGTTAGTCATATATTAAAATGCATCTTGAAGATCTCAGAAGAAATGAAGCTGCTTGTGAATAAGATACATCATAATTGTGATTAATTGAGTTATGTAGATTTCAAAAAATATATTGTGACATTCATATCCGTATGTATATTTTTTTTGGGGGGGGGATCAAATGTTATTTGACTGAAAATTTTTCCCACAGTTTTCTGTAAGAATAAACTTAAATTGTTTTGAAGAATTCATGGCATGTAGAAAACAACTATGTCATACTCTATTTTGGAGAAGGCGTTAATTTTGAGCATAATGTGAAATTTAATACATTCTTGCCATTTTTGTTCAGTACTTGGAATGCAAAATTAGCAGATAGCAAAACACTGACCTATGATAAAAAAGCTATATTTTCACAGAAGATAGAAGATAACATAATCTCCAAAGTGCAGAATTAAACAAACTATGGATGGTCACCGAAGTAGGGTCAAATATATATTTGAAAACTGAAAAAGCCAGATATGGCAGATGTAAATGGCGCAATGTTTTCAAGGTTTGTAGCACAGAATACATCTCAAATTACAATAGATCCTTTTTTATGTATGTTTGCTCTTAAAAATGATTTTATTATTGTTTTCCCTAACTTTTGAAGGCTTTGATGCTTTTGTAATTATAGTCACATTTGAGTCAATTCATAAAGCCTACGGTTTGTGAAATGAACATTTTGCGGAATGTTGTTGACGACGACGTCATAAACAAATTAAGAAACTATAACGTTTAAAAACAAAATGTACAGAAGTAGGATTTGTCTTTTATATTGCTTTGAATATAATCGAATGGATGCATAAAGTTATTTGTTTTTATGCCAAATATTATCTCGAAAATGAAATACATATTTTTGCTATAAAGATATATGCAGATAAATTACAAAAATATAAAACAACATAAAATCCATTAAAAAAGTTTTAAAATTGATCGTCGAAAACTATCGTAAATGTTATCGCGTTTACTTTAAAATCCGAGAATCCTATATCAAAGTTGCATTATGTATGTGGTGTGCATTGGAAGAAATTGAATATTGTTATTAATAAACAGGAAATTATCAGTCATGGCGCTTGTCGTAAAGTTTATTTTGTACTTTTAGTTTTTAGTAAATTTTCAGGATTTTTTTCTTGATTGCATTATATGCTCAATCCGGAAAGTTGAAATAATTAAAATACATTGCCTCTGAATTCAGAAGTGCTCTGAAAAGAAAATAGCGGAAGGTGAAATTGAAGATGTGAGGCAATGTCATCTCGTTTTCCTTGAACTGAGTTACTTCATTTTACTTGAACTGAATTACGCCGAACTCAGCCTTCATGAGTACAAAAATTAAGACGACGATGACAGGTGCAACTCGTGTACTTTCCTTTTTTCTACACATAGAATATATTTGGTAATTAAAAGCATAACATTTGGCAGATTATGTCGTTAGTGGAACGAAACTATTTGAATTAATAATCACCTCTATATATCAGTTTGCACATCTATGATACCATTTAAATATACTTGTATGATGTTTTATTTCAGTAAAATCGTTAATAGGCAGAATGAAACATGAAAAATAAAACTGTAGCAAAAATGTGAGTTTGTGAACGTTTTTTTGGTCTCTTTTAAAATTTTAGAAGCAGTTGTGGATAGTAAACCTCATAAAAAAGTAAATAGCTAGTGTTAGTAGATACTCACCATTTCATTAACGAATAATGTCCAATTTTGGTACTTGATTTTTTGTGGAATTTCTCCATTCTCACATTTTTTATGTAAAAAAATACTATATTTGTCCAATAACAAAGTGTTTGGAGAACACTAAACAGACGGTGCAAATCAACAGTCATAATGAGTTTTGGCCAAGTTTGTTTAAATCAGTCATAGAAAACATATTTGCACGATTTACCGTTCTTAGAATTTTTTAAGGATGATCATGATAAAGTGTGCATTTAATGTTATCTCAATGTTTTCATACTCTTTAAAATACTTATGTTCTATGTAACAGTTATATATTAAAGATTCGTGAAGGCAATAAGTCATATATTATTGATCATCAGTGCGTCAACAAACAGGATGCGGGATTAAAATTTACTCTGAACAACGAAATGACCAAGGCTTGCACGTTTTCCTTTCCAATAGGATTCTTAGAGAGTTATTTGGCTTCCTGATGTAATAAAAGGAATTAAACACTATAATATCGTAGCTGACAAATTGTTGAACGATGCCTCAAACACTATTTGTAAAAGCAAACAAATAATAAACTAGACTGTCTTATAAATGGAAATGACATTGATATGTTACTGCTATATGTAGAAATGTTCTAAGCATAGTACTGTCTGTTTTGATGGTTTTTTCATGCATGTAGTTTATAATTATTTTTTTGTAAGTCACAGACCACAATCGTCTTTTCATTAAGGTATCTATGTTTCTCCTGCTAGAAATTAAACATATCAAATATTACACACAAACTTCATATACATGCATCGTTTGCATTGGACAAAATATAAACAAATAAATGATACATGGATACCTTTGACCTCCTGACCCAAAATGACAAAAAAATGAATTAACATTGGTTTTCTAGTCATACCTGTGCAGGGTCACCACAAACACTTAAACATCAATTTATGTTATTTGGTTTATATTGCGAGTAATTATATTAGTATTAATTATTACTTAATTATAGAATTTTACGATCAAGTAATGAATATTGAATAATAGCTAAAATATTGTAGGACAATATCAACTGACATAATAAAGAAATGGTACCTCAAAATCAAAACTGCTTCCATATTATTAATATGCTAAAGGTCTTATTCAAACTATATATGATATGTACTTTCTTAAAAATATATTCCTTTACAAATCAAATTATAAAAACAAAGTACAAAAAACATTCACGATGTTGGTCTCCATTTTGCTTGTGTAGTATCTTAGAATTTACAATTGTAATGGTTTGCCTTGAAATTTTTACAATTTAGCTTTTAACTAAATTATGTTTAATGTTCCAGGAACCCAATCCATAAGTATATAGTAACAATAATATTCAACACTTTTTGACACAAGAGAGAATTTTTATGGTAGCACGAAAATTTTAATCTCGCATGTATTTGCGACAATCACCCAGGAAGAACTACAAAAGCGGATGAAACTTTTTTTCCAAGGACTGCACAGACTATGGGCTGACAATCAGCTTGACGAAAACAAACGTGTTGAGCCGTGTACTGCCAAAGCATAAGTTTTCACTATAGACGGATCTAAAAGTCTTGTTCCAGGAAAATCCTCCCTCCCGTATACACACCATTCTTAAACAACGCAGGTTATGATGGCTTGACCATGTGCTAAGGTGAGAACCTAAAAGGATCCTGCGCAGAGAGCTGTCATTTAGGTAGTAAAGCAATGGGATCCCAAAGTTGCGATACCAAGACGTGTAAAAAGAGATGCAATTTTTCGATATAGATTCAGGGTCTTAAAAAAGACGCAAGTGAGAAGATCACACGACTTTCCAAAAAGCACATGAAAGTACCTATTTCTATTATAAACCAGTAGCAACTCGAGCAAGGAACAACTAATTTTTTGGGCGACTTTAAAACCAGAGTAGATGAAGATGATGTCACGTGTATCGATCGGGCTATGTGCTTTTCCCAACTTGTGCATATCTTACTGATTCTACTAGACCAAGCCGCAGAATAAGGTTTGCTGAAGACATTCGCGATCAAACCTCTTGTTCTAGCTCGACATGCTAGTAGAATATTTAGCAAATATTAACAATTATGTCAATTTAAAAAGGTTCTGGTAATTCTACTTTTAATAATGGTACTTTTTACTATGCTCTTTATAAACTTAAAATGTGCATATGTTCAAATAACAAATATAAGAAATAATTCACTATTTTTATTTTGCTTGCTCTGTAACTTTTCATGCAACACGAGTAAAAAAATAAGTTCAATATTATTACTCTAAAACATTTAGGTTTAGAAGAATGCTCGGTACATTTGATTATATATTTGACTTAAGGGTTCTTATATACTAAGAAACACCAAAGTTAAAAGGAAAGACTTCCATTTGAACCCCCTACTAAAAATGCATTATTTCGAACGTAAATAAAAGAATATGGAACTGGGTGGCAGCCCCTGATGAACCCCACAGTGGACACAATTATGCATTGCCAATTGGGCAAGTGCGAGCAGTGTGAACTTGTGATAGTCTAATGCATTGCGTATTTTTTATTGGGGGTTTCAATTGGTAGTCTTGCCAGTTAAACAAACCAAAACTCAACGTAGATGTAAGCAATGACAGTATAATGAAACAAACATGCTATTAACAAAAATATGGATAACAAAGACAAAATGTATGTTTCGAACTTGCTTCTTTATCTCATATGTTAGACATGATCAAATGACTTAATACAACTGCTTTACAAACGTTGATTGCAAACGTTAAAGGCCATAAATGAATGGGGCACACAATTTATTTATGCAGGATATGTACAACTACATGCGAATCAATTAAAAAACAATGTAATATTTTTTTCTAAATATATGTGTACATGTATATAGTCACGTATAGGTAATAAACTGAATTAGATGATTGCTAATTTCATTGTAAACATAATAACGACAGAAACA
Organism: Limnoperna fortunei; assembly: GCA_944474755.1. NCBI lineage: Eukaryota > Metazoa > Mollusca > Bivalvia > Mytilida > Modiolidae > Limnoperna > Limnoperna fortunei. The sequence goes on from OX104120.1 coordinate 48,357,550, forward strand.
AATTATTATGATACAAATGTACATAAGTACACACACAAATTAAGAACAAGACGGACATTTAATTTTACAATGTAATTTACGACTTTCTGTTAATTGTAAATACTCAAGTTTTGATATAAACTGTAACAATTATTCATCTTATCATTGTTTTAAAGATTAAATTGGATAAAGGGTTTTTTAAAACATAGAATTTTATGTCATGAGCTCTATAAAAAAAAGATTTATCGCAGCAAGCGATAAAACTGTGCCAAAAGCATATTTCATGACATAATTCCTATTGTTTTCATACATTGTTCTTACATAGGTCTCTTCGGAATCAATTTTGCTATTCAACAACTGCAATGCTCTTTGGTTGGCAGTATATGCTTTAACTGCGCAACATCTTTCCATATCTAGATTTCCTTTCAATTTAATAAGCTCTGCAAATAATAACTTTATTTGTATGATTTCAACAGACTGTGTATCAGTGTCATTGCGTAACATTGTAAATTCACTTTTGTTTATAATTACCCAATCTTTTTTCACTGAATCAATTTTTTCTGCGAGTTGCTGAACCACTATTTCTTGGTCAAATTTTGTAACCAGGTTTTTAGTTTGGTGTTCAATTGATATATTTAGAATTTCCTCAAAAGCCTCAACCAAACAGATAGCTTGATGCTGTGTGAAACCATTTTCCTGGAATTTATTGGCAAGACGCAAGGTGTCAAAATAAAATAATTTCACTTCGTTCAAAGCAGGGTTGATTGGTCTTGATTTTGAACATAATCCTGTCCCGTGATTAGTGGTTGTTGCTTCGTGAACTAGGTTGCCTGTTGATGATACGTGCTGAGCGCTTGTAATGATGATACCTGCTGATGACTTTCCTTTCTTTTCATTGAAACTTGAAGTGGCAATTGTAGAGTCTTTGCTGATATTTCTTGAATACATAGCTAAAAACCTAAGTTTCTTTAAAAAAGAACTGCCCGAATCTAGGTAAAATTTATTGTTGCCTTCATTTGTTCTGTGAGGTCTTGTGAAATGGTGGATTGATTTTCGAACTTGTGGTTGACTATTGATATCTATTAATGCTCTTTGCCATGTTTTATATATCCAAATTTGTGTCGCGTGTTTTATCATTGCTCTACGCATCATTAAACAGTTTCCACTGTAATCGCTGAAAACTATGTTAAGTACATGCAGTAAAATGCATTTTTACGCAGAAATTAGGGTGAAGGATACCCAATGGTCTATAATGTTTGGTTTACACAATAGTCTGCTAAAATACGAAATATTTATGATATGTAGTTCGTTCATTGCTCCCTTGTTAAATTAGTTTTGATATTTGGTCTATGAGTTTGTATAGGTAACAGTGTTCCCAGGCCGGATATCTTTAATTTTCTATCTTGATGTTGAGAGAGTAACATAGAAATATTTGATACCCTGTAATAAAAATACCAACAACGTAACATATTATAAAACATTACACACACACACGCACCCTCACACACGCACACACACACACAAACACTTAAAGAGAATGCATACTTCTCATTGGACTTTAAAGATTGTAAATACGATATAGCTTGCAAGTTAACCCCATGTTATAGCATGTGTTACTATATATAAATTTCAGATTCATACATGCCTTTGTAAAATGGCGTACGATGACTGTTGTTACATCAATTTAGCCCTCTAATAAAATATAAATGAACATATAAATTAAACCATTGGAAGCAATAATTTTGCTGTCAATAATACATTTCATTTTGCTACAAACTTAATCAAGATCAAGTTACAATTAAGCACAAGAAAACATACCTCACATGTAGTTCAAATGCGTTTCTTTTTAGTCTAATCGTTTCCATTAACTATTAACTACCTGAAAACCAGATATTTACATTCCTTATTATTTGCACAAGTCAAAATGTGAGAATAGTTATTTCCATTTTAAAAGGTGCAGTTACACCTGACTTAACAATCAGACTATAAACACACTGTAAAAATACACTATTAAGATGTTGTAATATAATATAGCTTTTATCTGTATGAGGCCAGAAACGGGAATCTAAGCCTTGAATTTGCCATGTCCCGCGTCTAATACAAAATACCAGAGCAATATTTTTCAACAACATACTAATGTTGTTTTTATCCTGCAATAACACAAATCATTCTTGTTTTATCTTTTTTATGACACAATTGTGTTTTTTAATATTTGAACCCCAAAGGTGGTCCAATTGAATACGACATTTGTTTATGACGCCATGTTTTCATTATCGTACGCGCCGACGAAAATGTTCAGCAGGAAATCAGCTAAAATGCTCTTTGCATGTCGTGAAACATAAATCCTACTGGTACTAGCTGCCAAACAGGTGATAGGAAATTCTTGGGTAGTACAAAAAATGCAATCGGTTGTATTCGACGCTCTGTAATTGTTATTTGAATCTTTAAACAAAGTCAATTGAAAAAGTTCATCATTGAGTAGCGGATGGTCAAGGCAGTATTGACAAATTTAAAGTTCGGTTACAACTTTACGAAAATCAAGATCAATATTTTATTATTTTTACGTCATTTATTTACAATGACACTGACGAAGGCCATTCGTTGGTCAAGCTGTGTCTATAATTTTGACAAAAAACACTGTCATTTGTATCATTGCATCATCTAGACTTGTATATGTTTTTTTGTTTATGCTGTATCGTCATGTGTCTGTCGATGTAATACTTAATAAGCGTACTGTTGTAGCTTCTTTAGACTTATTATATATATATATAGTCTAAAGAAAGTACCAACCAGTAAACTGTAATGATGCAACCGTCACAATTAATACAAAAAACAAACACACAATATATCACATCAAGTTCAAAACACGGAATGGTCAAGGTTTATAGTTTTTATCATCAACATTGAAAAAACTTTTATGTTTATTCATTTGTTATTGTACAAAATATCAGCAGGGAATGTGCAGGTGAAGTCAAAATTGCAACTAAAATGAAGTCAGACAATCATTTATTGGATGATTTTGGCAACAACAGTCACTGAATTTGATTTCTTTTACAAAAATTTCCGACATCAGCATCAATGCACCTTATTTTCGTATTAGAAAGATCTTTCAGGAAAAAACTATGCACAGAACTGCTATCACATGGTATTACTTAAGTTAAAAAATTTATTACCAAAACAGATTATCGCACGTCAAATTTGTCATTTAATTCCGCATAACCAAGCGGTGATCGGTGGGGTAGACCATGGTACAAGACAAACATCTCTCACTGTCGTCCTATTCGATAATTGACAAGATCATTACATAAAATTAGCGAAGTCTAAAAGAAAATTATTTTGAAGAAACGTTACTACTTTAAGTCAATCGCCATGTCTGCCTTTTGTATTTTGTCTTCAAGAAACCCACGTAAGAAAAATGAACAGGAAAATAAACAGGTATTTTGAAATTTTTTGATGTTGAAGAGAATAGTATAGCAGCCTGCCATCAAAAATCAAATTTTGTATAACCCTGTTGATATAAACACTTATTTTCAGGTAGTTGCTGTTGCGGATACAACAATTACAACTACAATGCAAAATGACAGTACGATGCTTCAAAGCACATCCAACCCAAAATACTCTTGATCATTTTCAATTTTTTACATTGAAAGCTCGTGGGGTAGCAAAACAAAGAAGACGAACATTTTGGAGCAATTTTGTTCAAATTTAAATAACCATGGCCCTTTAAACAAATGTAGAATATGATCCGGAATAGTCCATCATTTTACACCTGGAAAAAACTTAATAGCATTGCAGTCATGTATATCGAACAAGTTGGCCAAGCATTTTCTTATAATGGAAATTACCATATTAAGGTATTCAGCAAGTCCAAATAAAAAACCACTCAAAGTAAAATTTTCACTGTTAGATTACAATGAATCATTTTCTCTAGAAAAGCTCAAAATCTTTTTAAGAAAATCACTCATTACAGCATTCGGCTCAGATGATATCCATAGCTAACATTTAAAATGTTTTCTACAGTCTTATTTACAATGTCTTTTAAACCGTATTAATTCTATTTAGGAAACTAGCTATCACCCATTTGTTTTTTGGAAACTGGCTACTGTTGTGCCTATTCAAAAACCTGGATGTGATCACGCTGAAGCGTCCAACTATAGGCGTGTAGCCCTCACAAGTTGTGTCTGCAAGACCATAGAAGGGATGATCGACGATATCTTTGTCTGGTTTCATAAAACAAACCCTCTAATAATTCAACAAGACTTTGCAGAATTAAAATCCTACTTTGATTATCACAGGGCACGTGATACGGTCGGATCAAAGGACGGTGACAATTATTAATTATTTTCAATAAAAAATTATCATACGTTCGAAGTACAATTATTTTCCTAACTAAGTCAGTTGCTAAAATATATTCACTCTGTTCACAAATTAAAAGTCATTTACAACATGAAAAAGATGTCGTTTTGCCAAGTAATGTATTATGTTTTTCCAACCTTTTGGTCTCAAGTTGCAATTTATCAAGTGCCGAGAGGTCTTAGGTGTAGTTCGGCCTCCTCAATCAAACCTTAAGATGAAGCTATTTACTGATTTAATTATCTCTTTATTTTTATGTGTCTTGTTATGATGTTCTTGATTCTCGTTCCTAGTGGGGCCTCGGTGGCCGAGTGGTTAAGGCAGTTAGTCTACTATTGATGACGTCTGTCAACCTGAGGTTGCGGGTTCGAGTCTCACTGCGAGCTGAATGTACTCGACTAAATTGACAAGGATTGCCAGTTTTATTACCGAAGGTCGGCGTTTTTCCTCCCGGTACTCCGTTTTCCTCCACCAATAAAAACTTGACGCAATGATATAGCTGAAACAATTGAAAATAGTGGCGTTAAAACCATTCAAACAATCTTTTCTAAATGTGATTTACAGCAATAACGAGACGGTTTAAGAGAGATGTCATATATGCATTACATATATGTATATCCAGCATTTATTTATTATTACAAATTTGACATAAATGTGACTCTTTAGATTGTCAATTCAACTAATTTTAGGTTTAAAAAATAAACAACAAACTATTCTGTATAATTTGTTGGATAATAACACAGCACAGATAATGTTTTTTTAAATAAAACGTTCGTAACAATACCCGGGGACATTAGTAAGCACTTTAATAGGTTTTTACCGTGCAAACGAAACGTTATAATCAAAGTTCATCTGTGTTCAACGGCAGCGAACCGAACCAGCCTAGATCCCTTTTGAAAAGTCATACTATTAGCCTTTTTCACGAATTGCCCATGTTTTATTTATTTTTTTTTATAAAGTCGAGATTTTATCGACTTGCTCACATTATGTCACACCACGTGTTATTGTAAATAAGAAAATATAGCATGCTATTACACGCTTGAGGGCAATGTGCATTTAAATATAATTTAATATAATTAATTTAATTGGGTGCCACAGTGTCACGCTAGAATCCCGCTGAGGGTTAGCAAAAACCTGACAGTATTAAAATCTAATTCTAACAGTACAGTGTTAGGCTCAATATGTAGACGTATATAAATATTTAGTGTTAGCCATGCGTGCTTTAGAAATCCGTTGCATAGATATATTGTATTGTCACAATACTTAGACGTTTGTATATAATTAATTAATGTGACCGTATGTATGACAAGTAACTTCCTATATAATATATACAAAGATGCTGAATTAGATTTCGGTCAGATTAATACGTATTGAATACGCAAATTCCATCGTCGCACACTAGTACACATGTACTTTGTACATCTCTACGTTCACCTCGGTTAATGAAGCTACTAGTATATTAATTTATTAAATAGCGGATTTGGACAAGTAGGCTAGAGCGCTGGACATAATGCATAGCGAGTTCGAATCCCACTAAGGGTAGCAAAAATTAGCAAGTGGGCTAGAGCGCTGGACATAATGCATAGCGAGTTCGAATCTCATTGTCTGTACAAATACCTACCCGAAAGAACAGTAATAAAAACATCATAACTAGAAAATGATAGGCAACAAGGCGCTATAACAGATATTTGTTCACTTTAAATTTTCTAATTTGAGATATTATAACTTCATAATACCTGGTTATTTTTATAATGAAATGTTGTATTATGCATATTAGAATTCAAGTCATTTTATGATCAAACAAAAGAACTACGAGATTTAAACTGTACACATAAGTTGGAGAATTATACGTTATACAAAACGAATTGAAAATACTCGATGACAGGTAGTATCTAACGTAAATAATCGTAAAGCACATATTTGCTTCGAATTATACATTTTATATTTTGGCGGCGCCTATTGATGTAAAAACATTGAACGTTAAATATGTTGTGTTATTTATAAAATTGCAACAAAACATTGCATGACCTAGACACTGAACCATATCTCAAGCAGCCTATCTGAATGCACTTGTTGTCATTCTCCTTTCATATACAATCAATCCTTCCAGTCATATTAATACTCGTGATCTCAATAACATTAACCACAAGAATCTCAGAAACATAATTTCTCGTGGCCATACATAAGAAAATTTTTAAAACTATTATGGATGTAGTGGAAGACTGTGCCAGAGAATGTATTAATGGATAGAACACAGCAATACCGAGAACTAGAGGCACTGTCTAACTTGGTAATAACAATAAGGTCTTAAACAGCATCGAATTAAGAGTCTTAGACATGGCATAAATTATCGACCTAAATCCGTATTCAAAGACAATGTGCCTCCCTTCCCTCCATGACAAATAAGTTGTCGTCTATGCAGACAAGGCTTTTAACAACATTGTGTTTGTTTGCAAGTCACAAAATAGCAAAGGAAACCGACCGAACAACAAGAGCCAAAAGTCAAGCGACAGTTACAAATAAGGATGAAAACAAACATAATAAAAAGGCAAAAAAAGAGAATGTAACCCGAACCCAAAACTGATTTCAGACGAATATTGCCGAGAACAGAAATGTATTTATCCCTGAACGACTGAAGGTAAACCATAATTTCAAATTAATGCCGGACATTTGGTCCGCCCTTGTCGGTAAAACTACCGGACAGTAGTAATTTTGACCAGCCGCGGTCCGGCGGTCCCCTGCTAATTTCCATGACTGAGGAGCACTCAGGTGCTGCGGACGAGCTAGCCATCAAGGATAAAACCTTCGCTTCTACAAATGTTTACAAATATGCAGTTTTAGGTTAGAAAAAATACTTTTTGCACTAAAGGCAAATTATGCAACAGTGATGATTAAGTTTAAAGCCTGCTAGATTTTCTGATCGACAACATATTTATTTGAAAAATGTTTTTCAGTAGACAATTGAAATTCCAATGGGTACAAACTGTGCCCCACTTCTTGCCGATTTGTTTCCTTCATTCATATGAAACTGAATATCTTCGAGGTATTATTAAAGAAGATAGCAGAATCTAGGTCCTTTAGTTTTACATACAAATAAAGTGAAGATGTCAATTAAATTAACCACCCTCAATTTAATGAGTGGCTTCCGTTAATATATATCTCAGAACTGGAAATCAAAGAAACCACAGAAACCTCTACATAATTTCTAGACTTAAACCTCGAATATGACACCAACGGTCATCTTGTAACTTGAATGTTGTCTTAAACACTTTTATACAAAATTATTTTTGGGCGTTGACTTAACACCTAAACACCAAAGACGCTGACCATACGACTAAGTCAAGTCAAAAACAAAAGACTACACGTTTCTTAAATAAATCAACGAATCGCATTTCTGTAGTGGGGGTGAAGTGATAAATTTTGATCAAATATGTGTAAACTAACAGAACTTCTTGGAAATAAAAAAAACATCATCAACTTGAGAGGCTTTCACAACATAAAATAAGGACAATTCACGATTCAGGTCTCAGTTTTGATGAATTGGATGCCCTGCTTGCGATGAGGCGGCATTTAAATGCATTTAACAAAAATTCCTTTATGCAGTATTAATATATTTATTTATTTTAAATAAAAATAACTGAAATATAAACAAAAGAAAGTTATTTCTTCTTGTAATTTTTTTTTCTAGTGACTTATTTTGCACACGATCTCATGTTTACATTTTTTTATTTAATAGCAACTCAATGATCTGCAAATGAACAATACCATCCACCATCACCTGTTGAATTTAAAAGCCAGGAACAACTCAATCACTGGATGTTGTGAAAAGGGTGTCATTACACGTCTCTCAACCCAATAAGAAACTATCTAGTGTAGATTTAAAACATCGATGCTGCAAGAAATCAAACTGTGTGAAAAAAGCATGTTTCAAGTTATAATAGACAACAGCATTACGCATGATTTTTAGAGTAGCAGTACACTCAATTATTTCAAGAGTAGTTGCAAAGTATTCAGTTTGAGTAAATTGTGAAATTTTAAAGTAAGAACATAGACTAGCTGCAGTTCTTCTCTATGTATATATTCATGTGTATTGTTTGATCTTTTATGTGAAATCATGGGGCTCATTTAATGAATACAATGACAAATTTTGATGCATTTAAACTTTGTCCGATATCAGTTAAACACCTTCCAAGTTTGAATACATCCTAATTTTCATTCTAACTACAGGACAACAAATTTTGTGACTTTGGAACATTCTAGATAATTCCCGTCAAAATATAGCTAAAACAAAACACATATAGTTTACAGTGTTTTAGGTTGGACTGCAAATGTCGTAGTACTCGATAACGTCCTTAATGATACAGACTTGTTTTTTAACACAATTCAACTGTTACATCAATGTAGTTTGTTAAATGTTTTCGGCTCGTTTTATTTCATTAATAGGTAACATTCTGAATAAAATTGTATTTATATCGGGTAAAATTATACTTTACACGAATTTCGCGGTTAAATTGTTTCATGTGTTACATATATAACCCATATAACTTGCATGCCAACTTAAAAAATAGATGAATTATATATATTGCATTACTCATTACCTGTTGGTATCAAATTGTATGTTTGTTTTTATTAATTAATTATTTTTTTTATTATGTTTTAAACTGCAGGGCATTTATGGTAAATAAGCAAAATTATATACATGTATTCACTGGTATGTCCTAAATTAAGATATTTTCATATTTTAATATTTATATTGGTCTAAAGTACAACTTCACCAACACTGTCATAAGGCAGCGTCGTTGCGCTATCACAGGTATGTCATAATATAGTCCTAAGAATTATCTTAAAAGTGTGTTAGATAAATCTTAGGAAAGTTTCGTTTAACATGCTACTGAGCTAGAAGAACAATCTTCTCAAAGAACATATATGTATGTTAATAAAACAATATTCCATTTCGATATGTGACTAGATGAACAATTGCTAAAGGTGAAAACGAATTCCTATATTTTAGTGCCATGTTGTATTTAATGAAGTAACTGTTCTAATCAACATAAATTAAGTACGAACAAATATGGTTTTTTTCATTTTTATTAAAACAATTATGAAATGGTCTAGTGTTACAAATTGATTTATACTTGTCACATGATTTATTCAGTACCGCTTGTCGTCAAATCAAGACTCGTCAGTGGAGGTCAAACACAAACAATATTTAAAATACAACGTTGTAGAGCTTTTACCACAAAAACTCCAAAACGTTATACCAAATCCCACAAACGCTATCTACACATGGCAAATAGAAAAATACAAACAATTAAAACACTTTTTGAAATTTCTGGGTGTTAATTTTTGACAATGAAACGTGAAAGAATACCTGCAAAATCAACGATATTCCTGTCAGCACCGAAGTGTGACTACTGGGGCTTGTGATACCCTTGTCACCCAGCAGAGGTAGAACATCTGTATACTCCATTATTCAAAGAAATAATCTATATGTATTTGAGGTCATTCAGTATGAGTAAATTTTGAAATTTTAAAGTATGAAAATTTACAAGCTGAATATTCTTAGTTATGCATATATTCTTTTGTATGGTTCAATCTCTTATACACGAGAAAACCTGTGTCTCGTTTAATGAATCTAAGGACAATTTCAGATACAATTAAATCTTTGCCCTAAATTGGTTCATTTCAAGTTACAATATGTCCTAAGTTTCATCCTAAGAATAGTACACCAATTTAATGACTTTGGACCATTCTAGATACCAGTTTAAGCTATTCTTATTTTCCATGGCATGGTTAGTAAAATCGGAAATGGCAAAACAATATAAAATCTGAACATCTCTAGAAAACACACTGACAAAATCATATTAGTAATCGATGAAACAATTTCTATGCAATAAAGAACTACACCCTGAAATCTGAAATGAATTATGAATTAGTAACGTTACCAATATGTATTAAAACCCATGGTCCAAGGCATAATAGGAATAATGGGAATTAGGCTCAGAGAAGATCCAATAGGAGCAATATGCAAACCCTTGAAACGTGGCCAAATATCTAGATGTTTTCTAAAAGATTAATGCATTGCTACAACCTGTACACACATGACGCACAGACAGAACTTACTTGAAAGATCAGCAGGATCCATCTGATCACATGATTGCGGATATATCTCTTCAGTAGGATTCCTGAGATTTTCTTCTTTTATCAATTAGTCTCGTCAGCAGCTAGTTTATATACAACCTAAAAGAATCAGTACATGTACAATGGATACATATAAAAAAAGATGTCATCAAAGATGCCAAGGTACATGAGACGAGCATGTTATTTAACAAAGACTCGTCAAATCCCAAAAATATTTAAAATTCAAATAATTTAGGTGGTGTAGAGCCTTCATAATCTAAATTCCGAACCGTTTCACCAAATCCAGCTAAGGCCATCTAACACCATGCACATAGAAAAACCTTTTCAATTTGAATCATTTTTTTAAATTTAAGGGCATTAAAGTTAGTGTATTTTATGACACGGATGCCGATCTTCAATGGAGACAGAATTATACCAAAACCAACAAAAAATAACTTTAATGGATATCATCATTTCATTACGAAAATATGTGCATGTTTACAAAATATGTATAGTGCATACAAAATATACAAAATATGAAACAAGTGCAATTAAATTCCATTTCAATTGGTAATAAATCTTACAATTAGAATAATAATTCTAATATTCTGTGTTTGGGCTTAACACTGCCAAATTCACAAGAAGACAAAGATAGTGTAAAAAAGTTAAAATCTTTGTCAAATCACAATACCGAAGGTCTTCCTACTCAGTAGTGACCTTAAACATAGTTATCAGAATATCACATTGGGTGACCACGTCGAAAAAGAGTTTGAAGAAAACATATTTTGTGAATTATGTCAGATTCAAGCATGCATTCATCTGCATACATAGAAATATCACAGAATAAGTATTTAAAGATAACAGATGAGAAAAATATAGGGATACAAGTTAGAAAAAGTAACAACTAAAAATATTTCCAAATGTATAAAAAATGAGAAACAAATGCAATTAAATCCCATTTGGAAAAAAATCTTACTGTATGAATGATGATTAGTCCTTTTTGTGTCTGGGCTTGACACAGTATCAATCATCAGAAGTCAAATATGGGGTAAAAATGCAGTCAAAATCTTTGTCCAATCACAATACTGCAGGTCTTCCTACTCAGTACGTAGTGACCTTAAACACCAGCGTAGCCATCTGAATATCACATTTTCTGACCACTTCGATAAATAGTCTGTTTTGTTTGTTTGAATGGTGTTTAACGCCACTTTCAGCAATTTTTCAGCTATATCATGGCGTCCAGATTTTTTGGGGGGAGGAAGCCGGAGTACCCGAAGAAAACCCCCGACCTGCGGTAGGAAAACTGGCTATCCTGTCAATTAAGATTTGAGTCGAGTACACCCTGCCTGCAGTGAGAATCGAACCCGCAATCTCAGTGTTGACAGACCACGTGATTAATAGTAGACGAACTACCTTAACCACTCGGCCACAAAGACCCCATAATAATAATAATAATAATAATAATAAATATTAATTAATTATAATATGCAGCCCCAACCGCACACTAGCATCATTAAATAACTGCTGTTGAAGCTGCATGCACAAACTATAATTATGGTCCAGCCTGTTCAAGTTAAAACAACTGTTGCTGTGCCTTTTAATGTGACCTAGGAGTAATTTCAAGATTAAAGATAAATTCTAACAGACTGGTAATATTGCACAGTGACCAAGATAAGGTTGTCTCCCATCAATCATGGCCGGAATGGACCCTTATCTCTTCAAACTTAAAAAGTGGCAAATGTTCCAGAGTAATGTTATCCTTAGAGCTACAAAAAGCAGTTTCTGCATGTCCTGTACATTCAACAAGCCATCCGTAGCTTACAGCTGCATTTGTTGAAGAATGAACAAGATTGTCTAAAATATCTTTTACTGTTGACAAGAGGCCTTGTCACGCTACTATTCAGGCTTATGGTAGTCACACTGCCTATTGAAGATATAAGAGAACTGTTAGCAGCTGAATCAAATCTCATTAGGCCCTTGGAAAAAAAATTTTTGACAGACCCTAGATCTATCAAATCATAAATAGCTAAAGGACCTAAAGAGCTACTGTACAGCAGCTAGAGAACTGTAAGATAGATAAACTGTGGAATTTGCACTCATGTGTGCTTTTTCATTTTGATTTAGCATGGTTTTGTGGTATCTAAATATGTGCATATATAAATATATATAATTACACAATCAAAATTACTTAAATGCATATAATTGTCAACAAATTATTGTTATTAGTTAGGAATTGAACAATTTTTATAAAATATTACCTTTCATGGCAGTCCTGCAAGTTTAAACCATCTCAACGTACCACAACAAACAAATACTAGAGTTGATATATTTTATTGCCACTGTGAGATTTACTTGTGAAAAACTACAAAATAAGAACCAATAAACATGATAAAAAAAGAATCACAATTAGTGAAGCTGAAAGATACATGAAGCGACAAAAAGAAACACTAGTTGCACGAAATAAAATCACAGATGCAAGCTACTAGTATATGGTTAGTTACATGAGTATGTGTAAGAAAATAACATGATTTATATGAAAAAACCTATTTAAAATGTTATCTGATGAAAATATCATAGAGTAGACAACCACTAAAATTAATTTAAAAGAAGACAACAATATAAATTTGACATCAATATAATTTAAGTGTTTATTTTTAAATTAGAACTACAAAAATGTTAGACAAATGTTTTGCAAATATAACACTGACAGTTTTGTGATGCCAACAATAGTGGTTATTTCCACCAACGGTCAGATGGTAATTTTGGAGGCAAGTGTATATGGATATGGACCAAAAATCCATCCAAATCGATACAGTTACTGTATGTTGCCATTTAGCTGACCATGCCAAATTTTGACTCAGTTGTTAGAAAATGTTGTATAAAATAATATTTTTTCTTGATTTTTTTCCTTGTGTTTTTTTATGAAATAATTAATAAATTTTAAAGTTGAATTTACTGCTAAAATAAACACTAAAATCTAACATTACCATATTTATTATCTTGTATTCTCATTTAATTTCAAACTGTTTTCCAATTTTTTCCCTAATTAACTTCTCAAAACTAAGTGATTGGTATCGTCTTTAATTGATCATGCTAGGTAAAATAATCAATAGTGTAACTTCGATAATTCTCGGAATTTATCAATCACGCAAAGAACAATCCATTGTCAACAAAGATGGCGGCGTACAAAAAGCTTCAAGAAGCTTACAAGAAGCTTCATAGAAGCTTCATGAAGAAAAACAGATATTTTTTTCACTTTACAATTATTTTTTTTTGTGTGAGATTGTCTTCTCACGCCATTAGAGGGTGTAGATCTCCTTCAGAATTGCGCATGATTTTGTTTCATGTCGTGAGATATCACATGTATGCTGATAATAAATGTTGAAATGAAAATGAAATGGAAGGTTTTATTAGTTCTATCCTGCAATAGGTTCTGTATACTGGTATACGTGAATAATTAAAGATAATCCTAGCACTAAAATTATGTTGCTGTATACACAGGCTACATGTACATAATGCTGGCTTTAACTTTTGTGCTCATAAATATTTCGAAATTACAGTGTTCCAAAGAGCTAAATCTTGTTAAAATATACTGTGTAAATATTGTGTAAATTAGGCATTTCATGCTGCTTGCAATATTGACCATGTTGACTTTAGCATTTCACACAGTGACAAATACACTACAAATATGTACAAATGAAGTCCAAAACAGGTCTGAAAGTCCCTTGGGACATACAACTTTTGATACTGAACCACACTGCCAAATTTCAAATTGTTCTCATGTACGGTTTCTGAGAAAATTTGACGGAAATTTGTACGACGGACGGACTTATGTACGTACAAATAAAATCCCAAACAGGAAGTAGTTGTCGGACAGGTCTGAAAGTCCCTTAGGTCGTACAACTTGTGATACTGAACCAGCCTGCTAAATTTCAAATTGTACTCATGTACGGTTTCTGAGAAAAGCTTGATGAAAATTCCTAGGCACGGACGGACATGAGTAAAACTTATTATCCCCAGCATGTAACAAATGCGGACTTTTGAAAGGTTGGTTACCCGTCGGTACAAATCCCATGCCCATGGCTGCCTTGCTAACGTCGCAGGGTTTATTGTTTGTGCGTTGCAACTCTAGTCTATATTCTAGAGTACTAGTGTACATGTTATTCCAAAAAGGAACATTTCTCGCTTTTTATATTTGTATTTGTACTTCCTTTCAAACAACGCAGATGGCCTACATTCACACTGATACACATAAATATAAATTAAATGGAAAATTGACGTCGTTGTCTGTTGACGTTATGATAGCGCGACTTAAGGCGCCAAAATACCGAAAGTACGAAAAACAATGTAAAACAAAATAAAAACTATTTAAACTCGCTAAGTCTGAGGTTGTTACCAAAGGTAACATCCTCGACTTTGTAAAATGGGCATTTTCTGCATAAAAAATGTATAATTTTTTGTGAACAACTGTAATGATGTTGCCCATTTAGCTTATTTCTGATCACAAAAGAACCCTTTTCAGCCCTTTACACTTGTTTGCCGGGGATAAATCCGTTACCTACGTTATAACCCGGGTGTATGGAAATTGTCCACCTGAAAGTACTTCTGGACTGCCTTCGGCTTTGCCTCAGGCTGAACAAAAGTACTTTCAGGTAGTACAATTTCCATACACCCGGGTAATAACTTAGGTAACTGATAATGAACCCCGACATGTGGTCGCAGGAGCATAAAAATGTAAAAGACAGATGAAATGATAAGAGATTGCAGATAACTTCCCCGACCCTTGACGGAAATTGGCGAGAAATGTTCCGATTGGGGAAAGACGTCACGTCATCAATGGAATGCAAAAGCCACGGTGGAAGCACTGTTGGGGTGCTGTAAAATAACGTCTTGAACAAGAAATGCGCCAATATTCATACTTTTATAAAGATACAAACAGAAATATAAAAAAACAATAAATAATACTTACAATGTGGTTAGCCACAGATTGTGTTACGTGCATCAACGTTGACACGCCGTTTTGTTTTGAATGAGATACTGTAAAAATGGGGAATGTAACGCGAAATACTATGATCCTAGGTAAGTTTATGAAAATATTTTAATTTCTTATAATACTCTTTAGCTAGCATCATATATTGTCCATTCGTATATCACCTAACTTGGTATTTTAGAACGTGACTGTTTGGTGACGTCATAATTAAATGTATTGATGACGTTGATTATACACGAATTCTTCTGCAAACAACGAGCGACGACAATTGTGAATTACAAATATTATTTGACAACTGGTTAAATATTGTTTTTGTGTTATTTCTTTTCATAATATCGAATTTAAAATATAATGAATGTAAAAGAATGTATACATGTAAAAACAATTTTGAAGGAATTATAAGGATTAAAGGCTTATTTTCGATAATTTATCGATGTGTGAACCAGGTCGACTCACTCACAAACTTATCTTCGGCCGTTTATTTGTTTGTTAGTCGACCCCGTTCATACATACATGAATTACCGACAAAAGCGTTTAATCCTATATTATAGATTGTTTTCAATTGTTGGTTAGGTTATTAAAACAAATACAAATACGTCAAATACTTTATTGGCACAAACACATCAATATTACATGGTTAATAAGGGCCAATATAATATGTGTACACATTAAAGATTTGGCAATACAATTGTATATTGTCATGATTGTAAATAAGGACACATATTTAAATGAAATTTAAAAAGTTTAATCTATCATAATCGCGGATCATACTAGGCTTTTTCTAATGTTCAAACAATGAACGAGTAGGTTAATTTAAGGATTTTGTACAAATAAATTACTATTACATAAAAAAATGATTTTTTTTATTTGCATTTAATTACTTTTTTATTATCTTGTAAATTTAGTATATTAGAATTAAATGTGTCTCTTTGATTTTTAAAAGCTTTGCAGTTTTTAGAAGTATAAAATGTTTTTCATCTTCAATTTGTCCTGATTTAAATAATGGATAATACCTTTCATTTTTTGGAATATTAAGATGTCTTCCTTTTTCAATAAAAAGTGAATGAGCGCTAATTCGGATTTTACAAACAGCAGCTCGATCTTCTTTGTTATGTAATATATCGACATATGGAGGTATTGTCCCCATCTTGTATATACTTAAGTTTGAAAAAATTCTAATTTGTTGATTTTGTAAATTCGAGTTTTGATCTTGAAGACATTGATCTGGTATACGTTGACTAAGGTTGCTTTTAGAAAGGGATGTGTTACATGTATTTATCATGAATGTAAAACCAAGATTATTTGAAATCTCACTGACCTTTTTACCCAACGATTAAATTCTTTTGAATTAATAAAAAATTCTTTTTGTAAGGTATTATCTGCATCAAGTATATGCTTGACAAAAACAAATATAGAAAATAAATTTTTACTTTTTAATGGAATTCTGTTTAATTCTGCACGACAACCATCATTTGTTGCCTTACAGTGTACTCCTAATATCTCTTTAATGAACTTCATGTGTAGTTTTTCATATGCATCAGAGTCTTTGAATGAGGAGTCAACCCCCCAAACTTCACTTCCATATAAAAGTATGGTAATAACCAATGAATCAAATAGCTTTTCCAAAATTTACAAGGATTATTGATACCTATTACCTTTTCAATTTTAAAACATACTTTTCTGGCTTTTTCCATTAAGGTATTTATTGCCAAATTAAAATTTCCATTGTATTTCAATACAATACCCAAGTAACAATAATGTGTTACTGTTTCATGTTTTAAAGTGTTATAAGTAAATTGATTCTGATAAGTAGTATCATTTGAATTAAATACCATTATCTTTGACTCATCAAAGCTTGTTGGCTTGTAATTTTCAGGTTGAACAAAATTCATATAAAATGTTAAGTGATCGTTGTAGTCCTTCTTTACTTGAGATAATAAAACAATATTATCTGCATATAAAAGTATCCTTATTTTTGAATCTCGAATGGAAATTGGATCTGTATTTTGTTGATCTAAAGTTTTTACTATATCATGTATGAAGTAGTTAAACAGCAGACGGCTTAGTACATTACCCTGTGTAACTACCCTTTCAGATGAAAAATAGTGACTCAATCCATTTATGTTTAACTGTTATAGTTTTAAGAGTGAATATATGGTCAGCTGTACGGCTTTTCTCTTTGAAGCCTATTTGATTTTGACCAATTAAATTGTTTTCATTTATATACTTAAGAAGGCGTTTGCATATGATTTTATTTAAAAGTTTCCCATATTAGAGCTAATAGAGATGCCTTTGTAATTTTCAGGATCATATTTATTCCCCTTTTGGTGTAGAAGAACTAAAAAGTTTCAGTCCTAAATATTATATTAAAGTTAAATTATTGGCTATAGACCACATTGGGTCGGTTTACGCCAAAGCGGTTTATGTACATCCAGTGGCAGTGTATACTAACAACATGAACACGTCTTCTTTTTAAAATTATTTTTATATATTTACATTCTTTTCCCACAATAAAATTTCATTTCAATTGTGTGACGCGTAGGAATATACACGACGAACTGACGACGAAGACGTGGTCGGTTTGAAGGGAATTTCTGGTCTTGACAACAGATACATTTTACGATTTGCAGCTACTAAAAACAAACGAAGACTGAAAGAAAATATTCCGTATAGTAATGTTCACTATTGTGCCCGCGGTTTATATGTAACGTCATATGTGACGTCATATCTATTCAAACGCAACGTAAACCTAGCTCTACGACGTTCTTTCTTAAATAAGAATAGGAAATAGTTGACGATTATTCCATGGATGTATCAGTGAAAATTGACAGAGCTGTGCTGAGACATGGAGTTGGTGACAAATCCGTGCATCTTGCTCATTTCGTTGAATTGTTGTGACTAAGAAAAAAGACGGTAGTTTTACCGTTACGGCTGTTTTGTATATTTGAAATAATTCATAATTGAAATAACAAGAAACGCAATTTTACTGATCTTACTAACAAGGTACACACAACCATCTACTTCTTCAATTTTGCTTTTGTCATTTTTCACTTCGCCTCCAACGGTAGAGTAAACTTCATAATTTTTTGTCTTTTTGTTATTTACTTTCACCCTAACACTGCTTTCAATTATTCAGAAGATCGTTGGTTTTGCTTTGGATATCCTTGTGGTGCTGTGCCAACAGGGCAATGTCATCGAATAAATCAAGATCTTCTAAAGAGGTGTCAATTGTCCATGTTATTCCTATGTTTGTTCCCTGGGTTCCTGAGTCAGTACACACAGAAGGTAAAGAGGAGGGGAGAAAGAAGATATCCTTGGCGCACTCCTATTTTGATGAAGAAGCTTTCTGTAAGTTGACTTGCAAAGATTACTTTCGATTGGAAATGCTTATACAACATCTTAATAATTGAAGTTATCTTGTAAGGGAAGGGATACCATCGAGTGAGAGGATTTTCCATAGAGCTGGACGGTTAATGTTATTTTATGCTGTTGTAAAATGAATGAAGTTTTAAAAGAGGGTTACATTCCATTCATTGTACTGCTCGAAAATGTTTTTTAAACTGAAAAGCTGGTCTATGCATGACCTTTCTTTACTAAATTCTGCTTGATCTTTTCTGATTTATGGATTCACTATTGCTGATACTCTATTATGGATAATCTTACACAGTATTTTAATTGTGATCGACAGAAGCTTAATTCCTTTCCAGCTTTTGGCATCCGAGAGATGTCCTTTCTTTAGAACTTTTAACATAAGACATATCAAATGGTGCTGTTTCTGTTTTTCATATCTGTTGTAGTAGTTTTGTCAGAAGTTTGTGTGTTTCGTTTTTCCTCACCTTTTAACAGTTTTGCATTTATTTAATAATTTACTGGACAATTTCCATTTTTTAATGATTTGGTTGCCATCTTCACCTCACCTTCCGATGGTCCACTGATATTTATATTTAAATTATCTCCCCTCTCATTTTGTAATACCTCTTAACACTTTATTATAATGTTTTTTTTCCAGCATTTAAGTTCTTACTCAACGCTTTATGCAATTTTCTAGTCCAGCGTGTTCACTGGTGTTTCTGTGCTGGTAAACCCATTACCGGGTGTTTTTGATATCCTGTACAATGCACCCATGTCTTGGTTGGATGCTCACTCTTCTGCTTCTTGTGCTAATTTGTCTACATAGTCTGTTTTATCCTACCTGCTTATTTTCTTCCTTATCTTCTCTTCAGTATCCTTTGTTGAGTTGATTGACTATCCTGGGTGACTTTTGGTTAATATGTTTTGTTTAGTATTGCGTCTCCTTTACTAATTCCCAAGTTCCAGTTGAAATCCACTCTTCTTTCTTTCTTCTTTTCTTTCCTCAAGTTTGAATACCTGCGTCTACAACGGTGGTATTAAAGTTGTCAGTAGTTAGCTCTTGTTCATCACTTAGTACTTGGAATCTGTCTTTCCTTCATCCTGGAATGCATTTCTAAAAGCTGTTTCGTCTAAATGTTAAACATGAGGTGGTCTCTGCTCGCCTTAGTTTGTTTCATTTCAACAAACATTAGCGCGTGATCACTACCTATAATAAAAATGTGCAGAAAATTCGAAGAAAATAATAACACTGTACTTGAATAATATTATAATTGTTTTCTAGAGGATTTACTGTGAAATCAGCATTTTTTAACTGCATAGATATGACGGTGATAGTACCCACTGCCCACCCCACAGTTTGTCCGGAAAACAGACAGTCCTAATCAGTAATTGAAATCGAACCCACTTTACCTAATCAGCCTTTTCCCTCATTCTGTTAGACTTTGATGATATAAATATATGTTGAGATTCATGTTATCTTGAATACTATCATCAATCCACAGGCTTCAGACAGAGGGTCCGTATAGTTTAAAGGAAAAACACTGATCAATGCCAACAAAAAGTTAAAGTATATCCCAAAAGAAGATGCAACAACAAACAATACTCAAACTGTTGATATTTTTTTAATTTATAAAAGGTCTATTTGTTCACAGAAATTAATAGATATTAAATGCATTCTCAACTGCATCAATTTACTTAAGTTTTTTACAATTCTGTCTGTTTGCTTAGACCTCAGTTTGATACCTAGTAACTTACGCATGATTAATTTGTTCATATGTGTTTACCGCCACATCATGGGGAAGAACTGGTACAGCTAAAGCAGATTTGATATACTTTAGATTCGTCCGTAAATGGACGCTATGGGTTGAGGTGACCAGGCTGAGATGAGTTCACACGCACTATACCCTTCTCGTTGCGCCATTCAATAAGAACACCATTAAATCAAGAGCGGGGTCATGTTAACATTCTCATTTCAGGCGTTCTGAAATATGGTTTCATTGAACATTGCCTTATGTTTTCCAAACATTTGGTTTTTTTTAATTCATGTCTGTTATCAATAGATATTATGTTAGAAACAATATGAAGAAAAAATATATTATAACTTTATCAACTATTCTGAATTTTTGTATTCGCGCAAGGCAAAAGAAGGCTGTATCACCTGTACACTTGGTACCGGCAAGATAAATGTGCACATGTATCACCCACAGAAAAAATAATAGCAGTATCATCTACAGACCTGTTACGAAAATTAAGAAAGCGTTTTCACCTTCAAACCTGGAAGACACAAGAGTATCACCTTTAAACCCAGTAATGGAAACGGAAAACCTGATATAGAAATGTTCAAGTTGTATCGTCTACAGACCAGATACAGAAAGGATCCAAGCTATGTCACCTACAGACATAATACAGGAAACATTCTAACAATATACTGTTACCTGCAGGGCATTTCTCAACTATTTCGTGACAATGTACGTTAATTCTATAATAGCATAGCCACTAGTTAAACATATCTAACTTACAAGACCAACATTTGCCGCTTTCTATGCCAACATTCCTTGGCAAATTGACACAACCTATCTAGCTGAAAAGACAATCATATCTTGTCGACTAGGCCCAAATATTCCACTGGGTGTACCAAAATACTTGGCTGACTGGACTAACATACCTGGCTGACTGGACTTGCATAACTAGCCGACAGGACTAACATGCCTGGCAGACTGGACCAACATAGCTGGCGTAATTGGATTAATATTTTTACCTGACCAACTAGAACAACAACCTTGAAGACTGGACCGACATACCTGACATACAAGACCAGTAGGAGGCACATTATGAGAAATACCACATCTTTACACAGTAGACAAAGCACTACAACCTACGAAACAAAGAAATGTTTAATGACGACCTTGTTACTCCTCCAGTTATGATTCGAAAACACACGAATCATACTGAATATATAAATAAATCAAATACAAGTGGTACACGTGGTATGTGTTGACCGAATTTAAACGAATAAAACAGCACTAAATTTGACCTTCAGTTGTATAAATTCAATTATGATAAATATCATTAATAATTCAAGGTTCTGTACGTTATGGCATGTTTGACATGTTTTCGGCATGCAAAAATCAGTAAATATCTTTAAAGTTGCAAAAAAAACTATCTAGACAAACCACACATTTCCCCCTCGATGCAATATAAATGGAACAAAATGTAAATATTTATCAAAACAAAATTTAAAAAGTGCTTATTTTTGTTGTGAAATATTTCAAATTATCAAATGTTGATTCTTAGTTTTAAATCATTTTTGGCATACTATAACTATCGTAGGTAAATAGGAAAGGACAAAAAGTAATACACAGACAATTTTTGATTGTTTTATAAATCATATTGTAATCAGTATATTGTGCATGAAAATATTTTAACTCTCGCTTTCATAAAAATACTTGGTGTATTATGTCAATTGTTTCCTTTTGTACTGACGTCGCGTTTTAATTCAACTACTCTTTTTAGAAATATGTCATTAAAATACATAAAGGCATTGACTAACAACAATTATATCTACAAGTTTAAGGATATTTAAAACTATTCTTATAAGTGTATGACCTACGTTATGTAATAAATATAATTACACATCGTTTTGTGCACAATTACAGTGTAAGGTAACGGTAACTATGGAAGTAACACATGATTAGATATACAAACATATTTTGACTGATGTTTCGTAAGTGAAGGGAAGACAAACTGAAAATATCCCACTTAAATGTCTGACACTGTAAGTATAAGTAAATGTAAATTAATTGCTGAAATAAAGAAAGGCTACAAACAAATGTTATATACAGCACAATACATCGAAAACAGCTTTCATAATTTTTACATGAAATTATTGTTAAAGGCAAAACATTATTATGAACTCATAAATGCCATGGACACCAACAAAATTTAACATAAGATATAGATGAAATATTGCGGTATCAAAGTTTCACAAAACCTGTTTACAACATTACAAATACAATCCGACACTGCATATAACGACGACGTACATATACAGACAGCCGAAAAAAATATATAGATATATTAACCTAAAAGATATTACAATATTGTCCTTAGATACAAGCAGTTCTAATATTGTATTATTGAACGTGTTTCGATAAAATGTCAACACACACAGTCCTTCTAGGTTTTTCAATGCCTTGTTTTATAGTATAATTCAATATATAATTTCTACTAAATGCATTTTCGCATGCACATAATACTTGTTTGAACAAAGAGCAACACACAGATATATATCAACTATTTAACATTTACAAAAAACTGACGGTATTGTGTAATTCTTTACCAACATCTTTTGTGTATATATCTAAACAACTGTGCACACGTCAATAAAACAATGTACCAATTCAGCCATGTATTTAAAATACAGTAATGACTTATTTTTATTTTCCTATCTCGTACAGTTCTTAAAATAATGGACATGTTTGATTTACAAACACAATCAAAACATTTGATTGCTGAAAATGTAGGAGTATGTAGCTAACATTATATCAACCACTAAACATCTTGTACGTAAATGATAAACATAATTTATAAATTATCCATAGTTTTTTTTTAAAACAAAAAAATGTAAAAGTGTGAAAAAGTGGGGTACACGTCTTTATTCGGAGATTCATTTTGTAAGCGGTAATGATACCCCAAATGTAAAAAGCTTTAATTTTCCTCTTATGTATACCATCTGGACTTAAATCATAAATCATAAACATTTAATGTTTAATACAAAGTAGTGTTAATCTTTTTTTTTACATTAATCAAGGCCATATACACAAACTAAAAACAAATTATATCGTGTCTATAATTTATACTGTTTTACCAGTCAACATTTGTTTATTAATTAAATGTTTAGGTAACGTCCATCGAGCAATATTTCAACTATTTCTAGACTTAAATAAGATTACAAAAAATTTTATCAACGAAAAATATTAATCAATGGGTAGGCAGTGGCAGAGCCATTTGTAGCGATTACAATGAGCCTAGTCTTTTTTTCTAAGTGGACATTATGGTCACAGAAGTAACACTTTAAAAATGAGGTTCTTATATACCAAACATTGTTTGGAGCAACATATATTTACTAAATTTAATGTATTTAGTTTCTGATAAAACATGTTACCTCATTATTCAATATTATTTATATTCAGTATTTTGTTATTTCCTTCATTTATGTAATAATGTATGCCAGATGATTAACTATACATTATCCTATTCCTATCCAGGTAATCTGGCTTTCTACAACAATAATAACTGGACGACATGATACATCTGACAAATTGCAAAACAGTGAAAGGCACTATTCAAACAAAGAAACAAACAATACATTATCCTGTTATAATAGTATTAAAGCAGCTTAATGGGTTTTATATTATATTTTTGTGATATGCCGTCAACGACAGTATATTGTCTCCTATTATCCAAAACCTTATTGACTGGAGGAACAGATTTCCCAGACGTCTTCAATCTGACGTCACAATTCAATAATGGAGAATGCTTCAAACTCTTCAAACTCTGTATTTTAATATTTAGACTATTATAATCTATAAGCTATAGGACTGTTGTGCTATGTGAGGATTTCCATGAATGTAGAATACACTAGTAACTTGTTGACCTGACTTTAACATACTTGGAGTATATTTATTCACAATTACAATTTGCAGATGCCTTAAATGGTTATTTAATTTTAATTCGTTTTATACTAATTGAACAATGCGAAATTAAAATATTAACTTGGCGTTAATATGATATTAATAGGAGTTTTATTCTATCTAGTATTCTTGAAATATTTCAGATAATCAACGACCCTATTCATGGGACCATAGCAATCAGCCCAATATGTGTGAAAATTATCGATACTCCACAGTTTCAGCGACTAAGACATATAAAACAACTTGGGTATTGTTACTACGTCTACCCTGGAGCAGCTCATACCAGGTTTGAACACAGCATAGGGTAAGACATCATCTATAAGTTGTAGCCAATGTAAACGTATGGTAGGCATCTTTGAACGCTAAATGGTTTATAGTATGTTTCATGACTATAAAAATTTGGTGTTGACGTGATTTACCTTTACGTAGTGTTTCAATGTAATTAGGATCAATAACACCTTTTAATATTATATTTAACTCTTCTGTTAATGCATTACTTTTTTCTCGTTTATGAGAATATTATCGTTCTTGAAATATATAGAGTAGGTCATTTGGCGCGACAATTGGCGACCCATCTTAAAGAAAGACTAGAAGACGATATACAACGGTTCAAGGCAATTATGGAGACACCTGAAAAAGTACCAATACATACAAAAATTGGAAACAAAATAAGTGAATACGAAGAAATTCAAATGACAGACAATGATGTTACCTGCATAGAAATAGCTGGATTGTGTCATGATTTAGGTAAAATTTGTTTTTAATTAGCTGTTTCATAGTTTGCATGAAAGCTGTCATTTACCATGATTCTAAGCACAATGTTAGGCATAATTAGTTAATCTAATCAACTATCCTTCTTTCGTAGCTTAAATACTCCAATGTGTACGGGCACGGTCTAACTTCTAAAAAAACTGCTTTCCTGATGATAAATAAATTATTGAATTCTTTTATTTATTTAGACTGTCGTTTCTTTTAAAGGTCTCGATTTACGTTGAAAATTGACACAGAAAAAAAACTACTTAACCTACTGTAGCCAATCTTCATGTATTTGCTTCAGTTGTTTGTTTTTGTCTCGTTTGTTTTATTTATTTTTTTGTAAACAATTATTACTGCTCTTTTAACTCGTTTAATATTGCATGCGTAGCGCACGAGTAGATGGTTACCAATGTCTCAGTGTATTACCTACTCTTTTGAAGTGATGAAATAGATAAAAAATTTAAAACCATTTTCATTCTCACATGTTGGTTAATCTGTCGTCATAGTTTCCCCATATTTACAATGATCTAGATCACATGCTTCTTCATTGGAACTCAAACCAGAAATGGACAAAATGTAACTTTATGACACTACAGAACAGTTAATATTAAACATATATGTATATAGCGTTTTCAACATTTTAGGTCATGGGCCATTTTCGCATCTATTTGATCAAATATTTTATAAAGATGAGACAATAGCCGCAGATGGCAAAGTTCCAAAAGATTGGAAGGTAGAACAGCACATGTTTTAGTTGACATGTTTAACGACTTACAAACAAGATAAGTGTACACTCTTTTTCATTAGTTGAGAAAAGAGAAAATAAACTGAATGAGAAAAGCATTTTCTGGCAAATTATAATAAATTAGTTAAACTGCCTACAGATCATTTAATCTAACACGTTAAATCAGATCGCAAATTATCTGAAACATACGTAGAATAATATTTGTGCCTGGGAAACCTGCGCCAAAGCTGTGAATATGTTTATTACATTTTAGCACGAGACGGCGTCAATAGATATGTTCCAATATATGATCAACGATAATGATGAACTACGAAACGATCTTCAGAAACTGTTTAATGTCTCTGATGAAGGGTTTAAAGAAAAGACCGATTTCATTAAGAACCTTATTGTTGGGAAGGTAATACAATACAGATTTCGTGTTATTTAGCTGTGTTAAGGTTCTTTATCCCCGTAGCTGGCAAATACATTCTTGTTATTTGTCACACCTGCTCAATCCAAAGCTTTTTATTAAGCTCATAATAACATATAGATACTTAGCAAATAAATTAAAATGTGTTAAAATTATTCAAGACCACCTATACGATACTTTTAAACGTGCCAATATAACGAAATAATTGGTAAGAATTGGCTAATAAATTGCGAACTTACAATCAAAAGCTCGAAAAGAAACATAATTATTATTTGTACACAAAACTAAATAATGAAATCTTCTTGTATCAAATATTAAAAAATAATGACCCAACTAAGCCTAAAAGTGTTTATTGAATTCAGCAGGTGTTTGATTTAACTGGAGAAAACTATTATGCTTACACCACACCCAAACTATAATTAACAGTTTAAAAGTTTTTAAACGAAAAACCTTTCAGACACAGTGGCGTTATCTTATTTCTGACATAATTATTTTTTTAAATCAAAAGTCGTATTCTATGTAATTGATTACCAAGTCGTATTCCTTTATTTCAGCCATGTAACGGCAAACCACATTACATGTTTGAGGTAATAATTGTGTTGTTTTGAATATTTTTAAAGTGTTATCAGCTATTTTTAGTTTAAAAATATATATTTTATATCAATCGTACCACAAGACACGAAAGTCGATCAGGTAAATTACTCCTCCATACACTTACATGTTTACCTGTTTAGGAGTGATAAGGAAGTAATGATCCATACAATTTCCTTTTGTAAAAGCTTGCATAATAATAGCATCATTAATTTTCTTGAGTGTTAAGTTGTTTGAATTGGATCGAACGCCACCTTAAAAAAATGTTCAGCTATAACATGGTGTCAAAATTATAGTGGGGAAGGTAGCCGGACTAAAATCTGTTTCTTGGGTAACATACTGGCAATGCTTGTCAATTTAAGGTTTAAGTCGAGACCACCTTGCCCGCAGTATGACTTTAACTGGCAGCCTCAATAATGCCAAACCGCTGTTAGTAAATCAACACTGTTACCCCTCTGTAACTAAGAGCTTTTTTAAACGTATTACTCGGGATAAGAAAAAATACCACAGTGAAAAAAGTTTGTGCAATTCCATGGTGTATATGGCTTCTTATATTTTTAGCTATTCTCTACTTTTTGTATTTCATTTACGATACGTTCTAACGAATGCAAGTAGGTGACATAGATGGAAAAGTATCAATAAGTAGGACGCAAATACTAACTATATATTAATTTATACTTCAATTTAATCAGATTGTTGCAAATAAATTTAGCGAGATTGATGTCGACAAAATGGATTATTTTGCGAGAGATTGCTATGGACTTGGTATAAAGAGCGATTTTGATCATCTGCGTTACATCCAGAACTGTCGAGTGATGATATCTGGCAGCAACGGAGGCCGGCGCTCAGCAATATGTCTCCGTGACAAAGTATGTACAATAACCTGTTAAAGCATAACTGATACGATAATGCGTTTTCTGTATATATCCGTAAATTAAAATACGAACGTCCGTCTAATATGAAGGAGTTATCAAATATGCTTCCAATTCAAGACGAAAAAAATAACAGTTGAATGTTCCTGATTTTGATATACAAAATGCACAATTTTCAACTTAATACCCAGTCCTGTTGATTTAAATTAATATTTACGATCCGCATAAGCAGTCAGACAACTAAAGTGAACTGATCGATTAGATAATGGTTTACAATCCCAAACGGACAAAAGTAATAAACAAAGAAATAAAGAACGAACGATAACCTATGCTCATTGTTGAAGTCCAATTTGCTTAGATATCTTGAATAATTTTAATATTTATTTTATGTTCTGTACGTAATTAAGCGATGTAAACAGTCAATACGTGAATGTAATCATAATAGGGCATCAAACTTTCATGGACACTGACCGAACAGCAAGTGCCAAAATAAAAGGACAATCTCAAATCTGGTTAAAAACAAACATGCAACGCAAAAGAAATAAATAACACAAAGCCACAGTGATTAATCCGAACCTGATAAAATTCAATAGCTTTTAAAATTTGTTTTGGCGCACTACATATATATCGTTTTAATTGAATTCTTGTTTATTCCGGATATTGTATCTGATATGTTGTTTTATGATCAAGTACATAGACTGATAAAATCGGAAACTGTCAATTGATAAATGCAAGAGTGATAGTTATTAATAGTACAAAAATCGCAAACATATTACTTTATATATTCATGTACTTAATATAACATTATGTATTTTAATGACCATGTCTAAAGTAATATTTTAAATGTTTTTATTTAGGCAACTCATGATCTTTACGAGATGTTTCGGACAAGGAACACTTTATTTAGAAGAGCACTATTCCATAAAGTTTCCAAAGGAATTGAGTATATGTATGTATAGGGACTCATTTGTCATAAAGAACACAAACCTTAAAAAATTACCTTTGCTAATTGTCAGCTAAATTGAGTAAAAACATTTAATTGCAAGAGGAGGTAAACCCTATATAACTAAATATAAATTTATTGTTGATAATGATCTTTCTTTGTAAAGACAAAACACTGCTTGTCGAAATTGTCAAATAGCTTAAGGACAAGAAAAATAGATTAGTAAAACTACTGAACATTTAAGCATACCTTTCATTCTTAATATCGGTATTTAAATTGAATAAAATTTTAGGGTATAGATACTATTCTCTTTACTTCAGGATAACTGAGGCACTTGTTGCAGCAAACGATGTCGTCCAATTGAAAACAAAAGATGGGTAAGTTAATTTATTCCCTGTTAAATGTATTTAATTAGAATCAAACGAGTAATAAAATGACTGATACTGCCTGTCTACACTAATGACAGTAGTCTTTTGTCTAGGCATTGAAAACTAAAAAGAAAAATTGTATTACCAGCATGTTTGAATAAAGCAACATTTAATAATATCAACAGAGAATAACAGAATGGAATAAAAATGTTATTGTACTGTATAATTAATAAAACACTAGAAAATGCACAGATCATTATTAATATTTTAATTTTTCTGTTAGAGGGTCAACAAGCATAAGTAAAGCATGGTCCGACATGTCTGCATATCAGCAACTTACAGATGGGATAATAAATTTTATCGTCTATGCTGTTGATCCTGATGGAAAACTGAAGAAATCTAAAGCTTTGATAGAGCGTGTACAGAAGAGGGATTTGTACAAATGTATATACGAATCTCCACCGAGTAAAGTGGGTACATTTTTTTCTTAATTTGACACAAAATAATTTTTTCAGATATGATAGCAAAAATTACGTGCAATCATGTTTACAGAGCATTCTCCACAACCTGCTTACATAATAAAAGAGAAAACAAGTAACTTATACGTAATTAAAGCTCTAGTTATCTTTAAAAAGAATAACTTCAAATCTATTTCAAATTAGGCATGATTCGATAACCATCTACCTGCAGTACGTTTACAACAAGAAACCTCTATAGGCAAACGCCGGTTAACAGATCACTAATTTAACCATTCGATCAACTCTTTCATATTAAAAACGAATTATGTCTTTCTTTGTAAACGTAGCCTTGAAACACATTAAAATAAAGCAAAAAGGATACGCTACAATCATTGATCGTGACAAATGTTTAAAACCAGCTTTGTCAGTCATTAATAAGTGTTATTATCTTTGCTGCATATAATGCATACATATAGTATATATGAATCAATCTATATATATATTTGTTTTAGAACATTTCAGTAGACGTAAAAACCCTTGAAGAAGATATAAAACAGGAAGGAAGAAAATGCAATATTCATGTTAATGGAGATGATTTTTTAATTAAGGTATGTGCCGATTTTAAGATATAAAAATAATCACGCATGAATATTGTACATAACTAAAAACATCGCTGTAATTTTCAATCTCAAATTCATCTGTATACACAGCTTGATTTTTTATTAAAAAATCGGGCTGCTAGGTCTCGAGTTTAAAGACAGAACTAGAAGTTCAATACTAAGTTTAGGCGACTAAATCATGTTCGAAACGTAAACAAAACTAACTGGCATAATCGTTTGGCAGTAAAATGTAAACAGAGTGTTGTCTCCTTAGGTGGTACTTTCCAAACTAGTAAACCTTCCATGCCTCGCAGCCATGTTTTTAATAACTTGCTTTGAGAGGTTAACACCTATTCCGCAGCAACATCAAAATCAACTATAATTCCCGTCTATTAATAATTTCATTTGGAATGACCTCTCTCAGTTTGGCGTAAAACCTCAATTGAGTTACAAACGAACTGAAAAAAACTGGTCACAAAAAAGGTCAGTCCAATTATGTTTTTAATACATGTATCATTTAAATGAGTAATGCCTTGAGTATAATTTTAATTTTGTTTCATGTTTACAGAAATTTATTTATTCGTATGGGAAGGAAAACGAAAATCCTATAAAAAGTGTTTACTTCTTTAGAAAGAACACAGATGAATGCTTGAACAAATTTGACCCTCAACAGGTATTGTCAGTTTCAAAAATACTGTAAACAGATCTATTTATATAATAACCACACTGCATGTGCTATTGAATGTTACTCTGATACTGCAAACATAAATTTCAATGGAAGCGGGGTCATTATAAATAGTCCACCCGCCGGCTGGCTTAATATTGAGAATACGTGGCTTTATATTCTTCTTTTTCTTATTATCTTGCAATAAATGAATTACTACATTCCGGCCTTGCGTTGCAAGAAAGATAAAAATTAACACATACTTTAAGTACAATGACCGGTAAGGAGTGTTATAAATGTTTTTTTGCGTCACAAAAGAAACAAAGCACAAAAAAACAAGACAATAATATGATTTATTATAAACACATTACTTGGAGGCCAAAAAAATTAAAAACAGGCATAACTTAAATTATGTCGGACTCTTATAAATACCAGCAGAAAAAAAACCATAACCGGAAGGTAAGCGTACTTTGCATCAATAACATCATTACGTATTGTGTTTCATGCAGGCAAAGATATATGTAAGTAAATTTTGGAAAATAATAATAGATGATGGGTATTCTTTTCAATACTGATACTTGATTTAAGGTTTCGACTTTTGTGCCCCGAGATGTATTCCAAGAAACGATCGTTCGTGTCTATTCCAAGCATAGTAGCAGTCAAGAAAGTAAACGCCGACAGCTGCAAGAAATTGTTCTGAGATGTTCAAAATCATGGTTCAAGGATTAAAAACAACAATAATTATATTTTGGTTAGTTTACAGTTTGAAAGTGTTGTAGAGAGAAAATACAGGACACATAAAGTAAAGCGATGAAAAAAAATTACTTGAAACGGTATTAGTTCAATAGGTAAAATTTGTATGTTGTGTATATTATTTTCTATGACTTTTAGAATTTACATTCAAAACAACTGTAGTTTTACTATTGCTATCAATGCATAGTTCGTTTCATGATGTTTATCTCTAACTGAAAGAAAATTGGACTTTTAATGTTTTTATGTAAAAACAAAACATTCGTAATGTGTATCAGTGTTGCATTCTGTTTATTTATTTGTATTTATTATATTAATTCATGCATTGTACTTAGATATCTGTTTTCAATCTTCTTATTATAGTGTTCATGCTTTTAAAAAAAAATAACCAAGTAATAAAAATTTGTGTGTTTTATCAGAGGTGTGTCATTTTTTAGATGTATTTATAGAACGTTATAATTAACGTTTGTACAAATAAATTGATTGATTATTATTTAACGACCAGCAAGCAATGAAATATATCCAGGACGTGCAACAAATACAGAATAAGTCCAAAATTAAACATTTCATACAAGAACAAAACAGACACTGCCAGAAAACCGACCGAACAGCAAGAGCTTAAAGTCAAAAAGGGATTTGATTTCGAATCCAGATATAAATAAAAAAATGTAACACGAAACCGGAAACGAAAAAACCCCAAAAACTGAAATTGATTAAGCCGAGCCCAATGAAAAAACCATTGATGCACTCAAGGGCTCCTGGAGAGAAAGCAGTACCTGCCTCTTGGTATACACCCGTTGAGTTACTCAATGTCATGTCTAGGTAAAAATCGTCGAATCCAGGAATGGAAAAGAATAGAAAAGACTACATATGAATCCTGGTTACTGCTCCTGGTAACTTCTGAAATTTTAACAACAACCTAGACACAGCAAAACCTTGTTTGAGTAGCTGAGTAGTCAACAGCAGTGACGAACTAGAAAATCTGAATACCGATCGCATGATCTACCATAAATTTTAAGTTGTGAAATGTACACAACATACGCCGACGCTGCTGTAAACAAAATGTCATCAACGATACCAAGGTTAATTGAATTTAATACGCCAGACAAGCGTGTCTTCTAATCAAGACTCATCAGTGTCGCTCAATCCCAAACAATATTTAAAATCCAAATGATTAGGATGTTATACTTTTATCACCCAAAATTATAAAACGTTTTACTAAATCTGGCTAAGGCTATTTACACCCTGAAAAATGAAAAACCTTAGAATTAAAATAACTTTCGAAATTTCAGGGCAGTAAATATATACAATGACAATATTACTAAAAGAATCAATTATAATCCTGTCAGCACCGAATTCTGATTACTGGCTTGTGATGCCCTCGTGGACTTACCCTCCATCAGCAGAGGTATTGACTCAGTGGTTGCAAATAAATGCCATCAAAGATATCAAGGTTAATAGACTTGGCTACGCCAGACGAGCGTTCTAATCAATACTCATCAGTGTCGGTCAAACCCAAACAATATGTAAAATCCCAAATGGTTAAGATGTTGCAGAGCTTTTATCATCAACAATTACAAAACGTTATACGAAATCCGGCTAAGGTTATCTTCATCTTGAAAATAGAAAAACCTAAGAATTAAAATAATGTTTGCTGTCAAGGAGCAGAAAGTTGACATTTGGAAAAGTTAATCACTTTTGGTCGTAATGTCTAGTTTGCAGTTGTTCTGTTCCCCGAAGTAGATCTAAGTAAAAGGACAATCTAAATGTATTAATGGTGTCTTTAATTTCAAGCTCTTTTAGATAAATTAACTATAAATAGTCACTGAAATAAATATGCTTCAGGGACAAGACGTCATTAATATATTGGAATGTTAAGTGAAAGGTTTGTGCAAATGTTATGAATTATCGTACACACCATTGCTTAATCATCGATCGTCGACATAAATTTACAGTGTAAAAAATTCCTGAAAGGTAGAACGTTTTTGTATTTTTTAAGTAATTTTTTTATTGTGTTTCTTTAGTATATATGTTCATATGTTGCCTCAAATTACTTTTGACTGTTAGATATTATTTTAAATGTTATCATTTTTAATACTTTTTTATAGATTCTCCAACTGTTTTTCATACAGCTGAAAAATCGCGGGAATTAGATAAGTATCTCATTCAACCGATGATATGCTTTCATAAATTTAGAAGAGATTTAAATGTTATAATTGTCAAATTCTTTTTGCTGAAGCCGGTCTAGTATTATTTCAAGTTAACAAACCTTAGTTTCATCTAATTTTCGTTTTTCAAATATAAATCTCGCAATATGTTTTGTTATTGAATTACATGAAAAAGATAATAAGAAGTAAAAATGTTTGTATTTTCCTTTATAAATTAAGAAGACTATGATTTAAAATTGCAAAAAGTAACGCAAAGTAAATTTTATAAAGTTTTTTATTTACATAAACTCTGTAACAAATGTTAGCAAACTTCTTTAGACTCAAACATGGATAAACCCTAATAACTACACTGTGTTCATTTCTTGTGCATACGGTTATCTTTGACGGACCATGAGCTGCAGTGTTGTTAATTAATTCTTCACCAGATCTGTAACCTTTAAATGCTATTTCCAAGAATTCACTTCTGTGTCATCAATGAATTATTGCTGAAACCACTTCCTCTAACTTTGCACGTTCTTCTTTCTGTTCCTTGCTATATTTAGAGTAAACACGAACTATTTCTTCTTTAAACGTATCTTTAGGTAACAAATGAGAAACCTGAAAGTCGGAAATTTGAAAAAGATGAGATTTACTTTAGATTACACCCCCTTTTGATTTGTGAAGATTCTGTTAGAAAAAAACAACTTAACTTGATATAATTTTCACCTAAAAGCCAAAACAAAGTTTTTATGTAGAAAGCGTACTTAACTCTTATTCTTATCTGGAATTATGTTTTTATGAAATGTTCGTATTGTTCTTTCGGACTAAATAAATAAGAACTGCATTAGATTAAATTAAAACATTAACCACTACATCCTTTTCTTGTAGTCGTGTAAAATCGGCTAGTAAACTGAATTGCTAAATGTTAGTGATATAATGCGAATGTATTTCTGCATGTATAAATGTTATTTCATCAAATTAATTAGTAATAGTGAAATTAGATGAAATACAAAATCCATCTAACAATAATAAAACCTAAAATATTTTCGAAGTCAAAATTAATGTAATGAATGTCCACATAATAAAAGTTTTGCTATTTAGTTTACAGAAAAATTACAGATACTTAAGTATAATATTAACATAGGCGTCTATATACTCATCTCTACAATCATATGCAATCATGTGCTTAGAAAAAGACGATAATACAGAATTAATATACCTCTGCAGAATTGTCTTTTTTAAAAGTTTCATAAGTATTTTTCTTGAAGAAGTATACGTTCTTAATAGGGTTGTCAGTTATCTTGCTGAAGGAAAATGTATACGTCTGCAAGAAATGTAAAATAAGGAATATTGTTGATAAATATTAAACATTGCAACCTACGATTATTATTGGATACATCTATGTTTGAATAGTGGTATATAACTTCAATTAAGTTTTTAATTTGAAGTAGGCACTGTTTTCTCGTCCCGAGTAAGTGCACCCATGGTGTTAGTGGGTTTGGGTTACTCAAATTCTGCTATTCGTTTTCCGTTTTTAGTTTTTGGTTTTTGTCACGTATGTTGTATGTTTTTGTCTAAAAGCAATTTGTAATCGCTCCCTGACTTTAAGCTCTTGTTGGTCGGTGGGTGTACTTGCTATTTTTTGTACTTCATACTCTGTTCTTGATATCAATTTATGGTACACTTTAATAATAGATTCTAGGGAAAAAGTTACAAACCTTGACTAAGAAGTCAGCTGCAGGTATTCCATTCGATTCTATGATTTTCTTGATTTCCTCTGTATTTTGGAAGCTTTCCTATATGAAAATTACTTTATATATAAAAACCTAACACTAATATACACATGAATACTTGAATAGAGGCATATTTACGATCAAGATAATGTCACAAGTAAATGTTGGAAGTTTTCTATAGAACATTTACCTGTAAATTGAGCATGAGTACTATCTCACTAATAATCGTACGAAATTCAAGTAGGCCAACAGGGCCGTTTAAGTAATTAAAATTAAAACCATGCGAAAAGTATAAAGTCACACGGAAAAGCTTGAAATGTTTCTGTGGAAAAGGACCCGGTAAATTTGTACAAGCATGAGAACTTTGTAATAATCGTAGTAGATGCACGAAAAGGTTAGTAAATTGTTAAAATGTAATATCCATGTACCGGTAAACAGTTTTTAAAGTTATTTATTGCACGTTGCTTCCGAATTGGGTATTATTAAATAAACAATAAAAGATATTTTAAAATATCGTTATTCTATATATCCGAATATAAAGATGTAGATATTAACCAAATACTCATCAGTAAAGTTTATCTTATTCTGTAAATGTTCAAAATACCGATATAGGTGTTGATTCGTATATGCAGGTGTACAAGTTTCTCTTTTGTATTCGTCTTATTAAGTCTTTAGCCAGCTTAAATCGTCCATCTGTATCTTGAACCAACAAAATATAATCGATGATCCCATCTGTAAGCTTCTCATATGCAAACATATCATTCCATGCTTCACTCATTTTTCTTGTGTGACTTAAAAAACCAAACATGTTCGTACAATTATGAAGAATGTGCAAATATTTGGTGAATGTTTCTGAATCAATGTTTTACATTTGAAACAAGTAATGTCAATCCGTTTTTATTGATTGAGCGTTTGGTACTTGTTTCGTATATGCAAAAATTAAAATATTGTATTAATGCTACTTAAGGTACAGAATATTTACAAATTATTGTTTTTGTTTGTTTGTTTGAATGGTGTGTTAACGCCACTTTCAGCAATTTTTCAGCTATTTCATGGCGTCCAGTTTTTATTGGGAGAGGAAGCCGGAGTACCCGGAGAGAACCCCCGACCTGCGGTAGGAAAACTGGCAATCCTTGTCAATTAAGATTGGAGTCGAGTACACCCTGCCTGCAGTGAGAATCGAACCCGCAATCTCAGTGTTGACAGACCACGTGATCAATAGTAGACGAACTACCTTGACCACTCGACGACTATTTACAAATTAAACCCCTGGTGCTAATGGTCATGAATCATAGTTTTCCCGTATGTAATAACATATTTTTGTAAATATAAGAGCACTATTTACATAAACAATTGTGATTTGTTAATATAAAAATAGTTTAAAATTCTTTTTGAACGACCTATAAAACAACTTTATATATTTCTGAAAAAATATCGGATAACTCCAGTCTATATTGTAATAAATAACGCGGCAATGTTCGTCTCTTTTTTCATGTGACGAATATATTTTACACCTGAACTCCAGCATATTAAGTTAAATATCGTACAGTACAGTATAGAACGTAATTGTAGAATAATTGTTAACTTAATTTTAAAGATGTGTTAGTTTAAGATATTAATTTACAAAACTACGTAAAATAATTAGCAAGAATTAGATGTAGATGTTTTTTTTTATATTATTAATAATGCTACTTGTTCTCGTTGTTTGCCACGGATGTGACTTTTTTATTTTATATTATTACTGTATGTATATGCAGTGTTTAGTTAAATAATGTATGTAATAGTTTTATAACATTTGTGTTTATATATATTTAACAATAACAGCTGGTCGCAAAAACTCAAGATAAAGTATGTCTTAGAAAACAACAGAGTTTTGCACTGTAACAAATGCATGAAACCATTCATACCCATTATCCGTTTCTATAACGAAAACGTCATTTACTGCAACCAAGGCCTCGGCTATCCTACAAATGTGACACATTTACTATTTATTTTGCACATCTGCTATCTTAAATTAACTTGGTCCTGTTTCTTTTTTATTTTGTTGCATTTTTATTTTTGAATTGTTCTTCCATTTTTTATCTCTTTCGATGTATTTGTGTGGGAATATTTTCAACAACAGCAACAGGAGTGTTTTCTCTGATTGCTGTTTTTTTATTGTTTTTATTGTTTGACCATGTGATACATTTTCATTATGTTTATCGATTTTTTGGTATCGTTCCTTTATGCATGTAATAACGGACTTAAGCATTTTTAAAACGCTTAAAACGTAAAAGCAAAATGATTAACAGTGGAGACGTGCTATCTTGATTCAAATACATCTATAATCTTTTTTTGCATACATAAATTGTTTATATTAAAATGAAACATTAACTTCATCGTGATATCATTTATATTGATCAAGCATGCATAACTATTAACCAAACTGGTTTGTAAATATCATATATAAGTGGTTTTTACAAATGATAAAAATCTGTTTGTATATGGCATTCAGGAATTATATATATATATATATATATATAATAGAAGAACATGAAAATACATTAATATATTTATATGTATATGCATTTCTGACTATTGCTAGCAATAATTATAAAATTATTAATCTCACATATATTCAATCCCCTTTGTTACCCTATGGTAGTATGCTCGCCGGAATAATTTGTCTCTTGTGTTAAACAGCTCATAAAGATCGTGGATTGCCTAAAATAATTGATAAATACCATCAGAAAATAACTCTGGAATGATTTATATATATAAAAAGTAATCTATTTTCATTTTTATAAATATATTGCCACCAATAAGACATCATGGAAAATGTGACATATTTTTAAGTGCTAAAAATACAATTAGTAATCGACCTGCAATGCAAAATGATGATATAGCAACCGCCACTGTTTGATCATCATCATTTCATCAATACAAACAAACAAATAAAGACACCCATTAAAGTGATCATTATTTCTGACGATTCCTCACATTAAAGCTTTTTACACCATTTTATACAAGTTTTTAGAAGAATTGATAGCGATATATATATATAATTGTCTATTCATATATGCCCAACATCTGATTGTATTTCAACATTGGATCTTTAGAAATGCACTAAAGATACATAGTTAAGATAAATGATATTTATAAGTGTCTAATGAATTAACCAAACAATGTCGTTGTAATTTCCACTCTGAATTTTATTTCTAAAGATCCAATGTTGAAATTCAATCAGATGTTGGGCATATATAAATAGACAATTATAAATAGAAATTCAAAGCAACTATATGCACGCATCTGTATAATTGCTTACAGATCCATTCTGATTGTATGAAAATCGTTGTAATTAAAGCTCAGGTCGCACAAAAACATTGTGTATGCAAATGACATGTTCAACCAAAAGTAACACTAGGCCAGTGAAACTCCGTTTTTTAGCGGACGGATCTGGTCTAGAGGTTACACCTCTGACTTTACATGCTAGGCGCAGTAGCCATAGATGTTATAAACTGACACGAGTTCGATTCCCGAGGTGGGACGCTCAAAAATCAAATCTGTGTGTACAGATGATTTTCAGAGTGGAAATTACAACGACATTGTTTGGTTAATTCATTAGACACTTATATATATATATATATATATATATATATATATATATATATATTTAGACACCTAAGGAAACAAAAAAAAATGCCTTTGAAGCAAAAACATTTAATTGTAGTAGTAAAATTATAATTTTGATATCTATGATGACATTTTATGTAGACATCTATAATGAAAGTAATATAATATTACCTTGTCACGGATACAAACAGCAGACCTTCTTTTTTTTTCTTCACCAACCATCATTACTTTACTGTTTAACATATATCTTTGTCTATCGAAATCACTCTTCATGCCAAGCCCATGACAGTCTCTTGCGAAATAGTCCATTTTGTCAACGTCTATTTCATAAGTCTTATTTTTAACGATCTGAATTTAAATTTTGTTATTTGCTCTTATTATATTAACTCTGATAGATGATGCAACTAAGTACACGTAACGCTGAATTTGTTTTTTAGATAACAGAATTGACGATAATGAGAAGTAATCCGAAAACGATATGTCAAGGACAGACAAAGCCGTGGTTAAACAAATTGGGGATTTTACCAAACAAGCAGTCCCATAACACAAAATCCTGAAATTGAGAAATACGAACCCTCAAATAACCGTGGTTAGTCCAGGTCTTCTGGAACAGTAAGCAACTACTGCTCCAAGTTCGACACCCACGATATCACTCAGATTAATCCAGTAATAAGTTATAATTAAGTTAGACAAAGCTAAGTTGGTTATGACAAACGGAACAATTGATTATCTCAGATATTCCGTACGGCCAAGTAAATCATGAGTGGAATCTTACATGTTCTAACTGAAAGACTTCAATCTTGCAATTGTGAAACTTTGGTAAAGTAGCGTGTCTGTCAGCAAACATAAATATCAAGGAAATCTTGTAAGAAAAAACAGGCTTTTAAGTATGTAATCAATTGGGGTATGTATACTACATATGCTGGTGTTGCTTTTTATAGCTTCATTTTAAGCTGAAAAGCGAGAAGAAATAGATCTTGGCGAGTTTGGTCAATCATATTAGTCGGGTGATCCCAATATATACTTTTGCAGCAACTGATTGGTGCACTACATGTGGGATTTTGTTATTGACTAGTTGAATCAATATTCTGTAACCGTGTTATTAATGGTTTGTACCCCATATAATGTCGCTGGATCGAAGTGCTTAGAAAACGAACTCTTACACTAGGTATAAAGATACACTGTATAATAATAGATATTGAGATTAAAAGGCATCTGTTTGTAATGTTATATATTACCTGAAACATATAGTCTGGTTTGTTCCTAATCTGAAAGTAAAATGTTTATTGCAAAACATTTGCACGAGTGATTCAGATGTTGCGATTATAATAAATATTGTTAATAAGGGCCTGTGTGCAAAGTAAGGAACATAAGATTATTAAAACTTCATACGTCAT
Organism: Limnoperna fortunei; assembly: GCA_944474755.1. Taxonomy (NCBI): domain Eukaryota; kingdom Metazoa; phylum Mollusca; class Bivalvia; order Mytilida; family Modiolidae; genus Limnoperna; species Limnoperna fortunei. The sequence continues at coordinate 48,398,080 of OX104120.1, forward strand.
ATGCAAATGACATTGTTTGTAACTACCTAAATGGGAGTTCAGTGGCAATCAAATGGAAATGCCTCTTATATATTTGAACCGATTTATCCAAATTATAACCCTACATAGGCATTACTTATATCTTTCATATATCCAACTTGTTAGAGATTAGGTACAAACAATGTGTCACATCAATTCCAAAATATGTAATCAATAACGACAAAAAGAATAATTATTTTAAATTAAGTCTTACAATTGTAAATGTATGTTAAACATTCAGTTCATAATACATTAATTTCATACAGATCAAGTATAAACGATGAATAAGTGTATACAATTGAATTCAACGCTCTGGGAGGTATTACAAACTTTGTACCTTTCCAGTGATTAGATCTTTGATGAAATCTATAAAAGTCTGGAGTTCTTCATCCGTTTTAACTTGAAACGTCTTCATCATTTCTTCCTTTAGACTCTCATTCTGATCCAACATATGCTGAAACATTTGTTCGGATGCTTGCTCGTGCTAAAACATTCAGTAGTTTTCATACATATCTCTCGAAAAAATCATCTGATGTTTGTTATCAGTTGTTTTATAGTAAGAACACACATTGATTATATTCAGATATTGAGGGCTAAATCTTTGGTAATTTCCCTATTTTAACAAACAAATTCAATTCCGACTTTCTTTGCTTTATAAAATGATCCTCGTTATTAATCTAAATATTAGTCAACATAAAGTTACAATATTATTTGAGGAGTCTATAAATCGAGAATTAAACAAACAAACAAACAGAGGATTTATATTGATTTAATACATTGTTATATACCATTGTTTCCTTCTTTCCAATTGTATAATAATTCGATGGATATGTTAAATTACTGTTAAATAACAAGTTTAAACCGAAAACTCTAAAGTTTTGTTTTGACAACGCAAGATATATTGAACAGATTGCTTCCATCAATGCATCACGTTTTATTGTGAGTGGGTGGGGATTTGAAACCGGATAACTCGGAAAACTCTTAACAGTCGGAGAAAAATTGGCAGTCTACAATTCGTGTAAAACTGTCATTTTAGGGTTATTCTTACCGTCCAGTCACTTGAAATGTTCCCTTCTTTCATTATTTCGTCCTCTTTATAAAACATTTCATCAAATAGGTGTGAAAATGGTCCGTGACCTGTAGTTAAAGACTGTGACTCTATGACATGTCATCACAGATACAAAATTGCTGAATAACAATGTTGTCTTTTTTATTTGAATTACCATTAAACAAACTCAACAAAACACACGTCTGTCTCCTGATTAAAATAGATTTCTATACAGTTAATTATTAAATATTGGATGCGGTCTAGTGGTTGAGGTAGTTGGGTATAGTGCAAACGAATTAATGATAGAATAACTCAACGATGTGTGTTCTAATCCCGTGCGTGTAAACACAGATTTCAAATAACTTTTATGTTCAATATATATCAGAACTGATGGCACGCGTATGGTAAAAATAAAGTTTTTCAAAGCTAAGTGTACAATGTTGGCATTAATGTTATTATTCATTAATATTATCACACTTTAGTTGACAAACAGTCACTGACATGAATATAATTGATCTTTTTTCTTGGTACATTTATTGCCTAATTTCTGCCATGAAATTATGAAAATGTTTCAATTTTAAGGTTTTGCTATTCCTTAGATAGCCGAAGACTAGATTCGTATAACTTTATGGAATTTCCAGAATAAAGGCTCTTCGACATCTAAATCTCCACCTCATATAAGATTTTTATTGACAATGAATCTATTACCCAGTACTATTATGTATATGCATGAATATGCATAAAGTAGTAACATATGGTTGCCAAATTTCGTTACCCCCCTGGACAACAAAAAGGGTTGGATAATTCATAAGCATTGACCGGTCAAAAGCACGTCTCATTCCACTATTAATTAATCACGATCTCAAGCTTTATATATGAAGCATTTTTTGTTTTACCCTACAAATTGTATATTTAATTACAGATTTGTTCTCAGGATAGATTTTACTCCACATAATATTAAAAAAAAGATAAAGTGTACCACATACCAATGTCATGACACAAGCCGGCAATTTCTATACATAGTATGTCGATTTTGGTCATTTTAATTTGATCCAACTCGTCGAGCTGTTTTTCCTTCTTCTCATTCTTTAATCGATCCATATCCTGTTTCATTTTGGTTTGAAGATGACGTGCAAATACCCCAGCTAAATGACATACCCTGTGTTTAATGAAGTGATTCTCGTTCATTCAAGAGGAGCAACAGATTATGATATGTTTCGTTTAGACTGCCATTAGTTATTCTTGAACAGAATTGTTATTGTCAACCATTAAAAAAAGCTTTTTTCTTTATTTATTATAATTATAAAATATAATTGTTATTACTTGTTAAAATACTGTGTAGAAATAAGACGATGTCATTTCCAGGTTTATTATTGTTAGTTTTGAAATTCATTCAATAGACACGTTAATTCTAAATTTGAATGTCACCATTCTATCTTGAACAATACAAATGAATCTCATATTTTGAAAATAATGACCATTTCTATCTTCACATATGTGTTTGGTGGGTTGATTTTTAAAAAAGTTCTAATGAGGAATAACTCTGCTCTTTCTGGCCAAGTATTTTTTTAAATATAAGTATTCATACTGAAACTTATCTATCAGATATCTCAAATGTTTAATGACAACTTCAGTTGTTGTCTGTTTTAATGCTTGTTTGGTGGATTGATTTTTTTAAAAAGTTCTAATGAGGAATAACTCTGCTCTTTCTGGCCGAGTATATTTTTAAATATAAGTATTCATACTGAAATGTTTAATGACAACTTCAGTTGTTGTCTGTTTTAATCCTTGTTTTTTTTTTAAATGTCGTTAAAGCCACATTCCACAATTTGTCAGTTATATCATGGCGTCCAGTTTTTTAGAAAAAAAACGGAGTACTCTGTGAAACCGCAAGAACAGTCACACACATTCCTGTCAATTAAGGGAGGAGAAGAGCACAACTTGTCCGCAGTAAGGCCCAAATCCACAAAATCGATGTCTACAATAGCTGACTTAATATCTAAACCACTAGGCTATTGAGTTCACTCGCGTACCTTATCCTTTTATGTTCTGAATCTTTATATTGTTTTTCTTGGCGTAACAAGTGAAATAAGTGCTTACACAAAAGAAAAAATGTCTCAATTTTTAAGCATTATTAATATTTTTTTTCTTCTCGACAAGTAAACGTTTCTGCTTTCATGCAAAGCTGCTTTATCGTTTTTTTAAGAATATTCATGATATTATGAATAATATTACCCTATACTATGCTCGAATCTATTATGACAGGCTCCAGGATAAACATAGCTGCAAAGACCAAGCTGCTTAATATTTCTAAGTCGCTGCATCTGTGGAGTGTTCAAAATTTGAACACATAGCGGACTGATGTGTATTGTTCCGTGTATAGGGTCGTTAATTATCTAAATAGCAATACATGCATTTTAATAAGCATGGTTTTACACAAAAAGTTATTAATTCCTACCATGTTCATGTTAACGATGTAGCAAATGTTTGACAAAACAGCGAGATAACGTTTGATTCGTAAACAGGCGGTTTTTATAGTTTTTATAGTAGCTTGTCAAAAATCGTTCATTAAGTTTAGTACTCCAGCTTTTTATGAAAGTATAAATTATAGGCTTAAAATAAACTTAAATATTATAATTGGCTAAATAAACCTGTCTTTCCAGGTCAAAAGATTATTAACTTATTTTGTATACCCAACTTTAAAAAGAATGCACAGTTTTTTGTTCAAATTCGTCGTCTGAGCAGGTAATTAAATATTTATGTTCAAACAGTACTTTGAAAGTTTTATATTTGCTCGAAATACTCTTGTTTTAAAAATGCTGTCCAATATATGACAAAATTACAATGCAGATAGATCTATATTATACTCACTGTATCAGACATAAGCTTTCTTCATTGAAAATCCAAAGCACAATACTTCCCATTTGCACTTCTTATTGATTTAAGATTATGTAATATTCGCATGACTTGATGTTTAAACTTACACAATAATACACATACGTTCTAGATTGACGAACATTGGTTATTAGTAGTAAGTAATATGTCCTTGGTATATTGCCAAAATCTAAAGAAATATCAAATTCTATAGACATGTATGAACCCATAAATAACCTTTAAAAGATCGCTATAGTTTATCTTATTTTTCGGAATTTTAACAAAATTCCTGCTGAGAGTTTAATAAAACAACATGTAAATGCATGACGCTTAAACACATGTCGTAAGCAAATTGAGTACAGACAGGGTTTGACATAAAAAATACATTGAAGAAGTTTTAAAACTAATAGAAACAATAATTCTACAATACGAATATAAATTAATTTTAATATTCTTTCAATCACAAAAGTAGCAGGATAGTTAAAGTATAATACAAACTTAACTAAACGATAATAAGAAAGAGATAAAAGAAACCCATGCACGTGGCAGTAATATTTTTGAGCTTGACATTTCTCATTGATCAAAAAATCTCATTCATTGTATTTATATGTACATTTATATGCAACTGTATGTGAATTCATTTTTTAAAAATATTATTGTCCTTTATTATCATAGTTTCAATTAAGCTCCGTATCAAAGTCCAGGGATGTGATTACAGATCACAAGAATCTCTTGCATTTCACGCCAAAACTTCAAAATTCACACAAACAGCGTTTTATAGCCGGGTCGTCTAAGTGTAACTAAACCTATATTTAAACTCCAGACCACTTAACAAAAATACCAAAGGAATCCAAAAGAACAGTTGCATTTTCTATTCTTAATGTATAATGTGGATACACAAACAATAAACAACTAAAAAACATCTTAGTCTGTATTTCTTTCCCAATGCAGCAGCATCATAACTTATGATGTTTCATCACTCTACACAACCATACCTATGTGCAGCTTAATAAACACCACTTTTACTTGTCCCCAAAAAATGCTATTTTCTGTGATTATTGCACCTAGGTAGGTAGACACCATCAATATCTTTATGTCAGTCTTACTTAAACCTTCTTAAAATAGACTAAGAAACTAGACTCTACAACAAACGTGATGACTTCAAATGTTTTCTATTGCCACTTCCGTTTAATGATAGTAACATTCCAGCATCTCAGGCGTATGGTGTGTACATTTTACACTTAACGCTATGCTCGATCCTGCGATCTGGTATTCCGATTTTCTAGACCGGACACTGCTGTTGACTACTAGGCTAATCAAAAAGGGTTTGTTATATCTTGGCTCTAGTTATCCCTTTAGAAGTTCTACGGCCGTCAACAATACTTAATTGATTGTACGTCATGAAAAATCTCTCTCTCCAGTATGATCAGATTTTATTGCTGAGTTATAGTTACTCTTTCCCTTTACTGGATGCGTCTTTTCTAAACATGACAATGTGTAACTCGACGGTTGTCTAATTACATACAAGCACTGCTTACTCGCACAGAGCACGTCAGTTGGCCATGGTTGGTTGCTATTGGGTTCGGGATAATTACTTTTGTTTTTATGTAATTGGTATAGAATAATTAAACGTTTGCGATATATCTAACTATTGCATGCAATAATTCATCTCTTTGACCACTGCACCTATTTATTGGCTAGGCAAAATTCTAGGTATACATGTTTTAAGGATTAGTTGATTATTGTTGAACTAAACAACTATTTCATATTGAATAGATTACAAAAAATAATATGTATTTGTTTCATAATGAGTGAGAGTTGGAATTGCAAACTATCAACTAGAGTTATCGAATGTCAGCTTTATAACATGCGACACTCTGGCGAGATTGTTATTACATACATATATAAATTACATAAAGAGAGTTGATATCAAGGGATTTTCAACTCTCACGAGTAATGAAAACGTTTTATCATATGGTCTTGTACGGAATTTTTTTCGGGCAGTGCAACGGCATCAGCTTGTGCATAGATTGTTCGTGTATTCCATTATAACAGTTTTAGAGGTAAAACTGTTCAATCTCAAGGATAACCAAACACAACCAATTAGAATGCGTCAAAAGTGATACATAATGGACGATTAACCAATCAGACGAGTTTGTTTAGAAACACAAATATTATTTGAACAATTTTTGTACATAGAGCCACAATATATTCTTGACTAACTGGTTTGTTCAAGTGTAGCGGCTTTTCCGTAAATGTGTTTAAAATAATAATAAGCAAATATTAATACATTAAAGCCTACATATGTATACCTGACTGTATAGCTATATTCCATTTATGATACCTCTACTAATAGTAAAGAAAAATAACAAGTGAACGTATGAAATGTACTTAAAACTTAAAATTAAAAGTAAACACCAAAAATTAACTATGAACAGTCAAAAGAACACGAATTAAATTTTCAATTCCCTTTATTTTAAAACATCCGTTTTATCACAATACAACAAAGTATCGAAAATACATAAAATACACACCTAAATATTACATCATTGCAACAAGCAATTTTAAATTACACATAATTATATCAACTTAAATCCCGAAATATATGACGGTGGGACAAACAAATACAAAAGTCTTTGTCTTATTGATCAAATTCAGTTTAAACCGAAAGAAGCCAGTTTTAACCTAAACACTCGACATTATACCATACCTAACATTAACATTGAAGAAGAATATAAATGACTTTTAACGTTTACCGCATTGCGACTTCTATCATATATAAGCAGAAAATACAAGTCAAGTCACTAATTTGCTAAACGAACAATGATTAAAACGGAGTCAAATAAAGATACGATTGCAACAAGCGTTTCATGTACAACACCCTATCGTGCTTGAATTTTGAATGTTTGTGCAAGCAATATATTGTGACACAATCATAGTCTTTATCAACAAGAAAATTAAACATGTTTGGGGTAGATATAATGTGATTATAACATTGAAACGATAGTACGAGTGACCTTTCGGAAAAGCAATTTTATTTAAGTAAGCTGTAGTCGAACGTTTCAACTGAGATATATTAAGCACATAAAGTGTCTAGAAAATGAAGTTCATAATAAGAAACCTAATCATTTAATTTTGTCATATATATTGGTTTCCTAAATCTTAATATCAAGAAAAATATCCGAGTAGATACTGTATCTATATTTTTCAACTCTTTGTGGCCAAATGTGATGTAAAAGACCATATTGAATCTAATATTACTGAAGTAATAAAAGCTGTGTGGAAGTAAAATAGGATTTATAAAACAAAAACTAAATCTATAATCTGTAAACATGACGAATATAACAGTTTAATATATTTGGTTTTCATTATGTCATGATAAGCTTTCCGGTTGTTCTTTCTTTCTTAAAGCAAACATTTAGTGAGGTTTAAAAATTATGAAAATTAAACTTCATTCCAAAATACACTTATCTAAAGGAGCTTTATTTTATTTGATAATAATAATAATAATAATAATAATAATAATAATAATAATAATAATAATAATAATAATAATAATAATAATAATAATAATAATAATGGTGTTCTCGTGTATAAGTCTTTATTCGCGATATCATTCTGACTAATTCTTGAACCAAGATTTTGCACACGATTTCACAACCTTTTGCAGTCTTTGACGTCCATCTTTTTCTTTCTTCGTGTGTTTGGAGTAAACACGAATAATTGTTTCTTGGAAACAGTCGTGGGGCACAAAATTAGAAACCTAAGAGTAAATACAAAATACTAATTTTAACCCTCTTGGCGACACATAAAGTGTATTTCTACCACTGAATTAGATTAAAAAGCAATAAACATTGAGATTCTATTGAATAAATGTTAAATGTTTTGGGTTTATTTCCCATTCTTTTAACCTTCTGCGCAGCATCTTACTGTGTGTTTTGCTTGTTTGATCGGTTTTGTAAAATATTTTCTACATGACAACGATTAAGAGCACAAAGCGTTTAGCGTTAATTTTCTGTTACCAACTAAAATACGCGATCGTTGACACATATCAATAAATATTACAAATACTACAAATAATCTGTTTGTTTATGTCCTTTTTTCAGGTGATATGTTGTTCGTGAGGCGATGTTCTTTTATAAAAATCAAATAGAAAAATGATGTGCAGTGAAGCATTGAAGGAATGCCAGCAAGCACTTTTCAGGATGATATAGAAATGAGATTAAATATGTGATTCTACAGAATAAAACTTTTCTATTGTTATTGTTTGCGTACTTTGGAATCACTTGTTTAAAGCATTGATATGTCAAAGTCAAAACTTAAATAAACTATACGTATTGTTTGAGTTTGGGATAGTGCCACTTTCAGCGCTATTTAAGCTGTATCCTGGCATCCAGATTTTATTGATTGGTGTAGCTGAATTACTCGGAAGAAATCTAAGAGAACACGATTTTCGGTAGGAAAACAATACCTTAGTAGGATCATCATGTTTAAAACTTTTATCCGAATACTTTTGGAAAAAGTAAACATTCTTTATAGGATTTTCACTTTGTTTGCCATACGAATAAGTAAATTTCTGCAAATAAAAATATATTTCAGCGATTGTTAAATAGTTTTTTTTTTAATTCTAAAATTATTGGCTAAGGGTATGTGATACCTCAACTAAACGTTTTATTTTTATGAAATTTTCATCAATTTCACAGCTGCAATATTAAAACAATATTGAACGACTCATAAAATTTTTTTTTTAATTTCAATCTTTTTCAAGGTAAACCACTCTTCACGCTCAATGAAAAAGCGCATTAAATGATTGAATTGTTAACAGACAGAAAATATTCATTGAATGTTACAAATATGAAATATACCGCCTGCCTCACATAATTGAACACTTTGTGTTCTATAATAAAACTATTTCACAGCTATGTAATAGAAAATTTGAAATCTTTACGTTTTGTATTACGTTTTATAATCCACATACATTTTTATTAGTGTAATGCTATCTTTAAGTCATACCTTTATCAAAAAATCATCCTTTTTAATACTTTTATCTTTTTTCTCTTTTTTGTCGCCTTTTTTGATTTTTTCTTCTTCTGACATGTTTTTGTCTTCTGTTATTATGTCGTCTGCTAGTTGCTTTATATCAAATGAATCTACCTGAAAAAACGTGTATGAAATTTATGGAATGTTGCTATACTCAGAGCAAAAGCATTTCATTACATGAATAAAATGGCAATACATGATAAAATATTATTCTTTTGTGAGATCTGTAAGACCTTGCTTGATATTCTTATCTATGCAATTTTTCTAAAATTTCATAAATTGTGTAGTGTTAAGTGTTACAGTAATTGCCCTATGTCAGTAAAATACTTACAATGTTAACCTACCTTAAGCTGATATAACATCATTGCAGACAGAATTTCTCTACTAATGAAATCCATATTTCGAACGGAACAGACATTCCACAATGTTATAATAAAATGCAAAAACACATTCGTGATAAATTAAATATAACAATAATGCTTTCTATGTTTAGGTTTTAAACATCGCGACATAAAAAGCCAGGCTATTAATTTTGATTTTTTTTGTCTCAGGTCTAATATCAAGTAATGTAACTTGAAAAAGGAAATGAAAAAACCCATTAGTAAAACCCAAAGAAAATACAATAAATCTCGACTTTTGGTACGCACGGAAAACAAACATTAAAAATTGCTTTATACAATATACCCAATGTGCTAGGTCTCGATGTCAAAGAACCGTACCTACCTCCAGTAGTTTATTAACATATTTTAAGTAGTTTGTTGTGGATAGTTGTGGGTTGCTGAAAAGGATGTTTATGAATCTCTTGAACCATTATTTAACCATTTCTAGTACCAAAGCTATAAAAAGCATTTAATTCGTTCAAATTAAAACACCTTAATTAGATATGTTTACCCTTTTCGGTGGAGATTCATATACGCTTTTGTACAAATCTCTGTTGTGTATGCGATTTATCAAATCTTTTGATTTCTCTAGTTTAGGATCATCTAAAAGCACGATGTGGTCTATTATCTTATCTGTGAGCTGCTGGTATACGTACATGTCGCCCCAGGCTTTGCTCATTTTCGTAGGTTCGCTGACAAGCAGACAATAAAAATATGTTCTGCTGATTTGTGCATCATATGTCATGCATATTTTATGGGCAAATAACAATAGCAAATTAATTTATTTTTACCTTGAAAACCTGTAGGCCAATATGATTGTTATATAAACAAGATTCAAATGTGTGGTTTTAATTACATTAGCTTTTTATGATCTAGTCGATCGGCAAGGGTACATCTTAAAATATTTTCCCAGATATATATATATAATTATTTGATAATTTTGCTTTTAATTTGTCCAATTTCTAACACGTGAAATTTTGTATTTTGGTGGATTGACTGATTTATTGCGGATTGACTTTTGCGGACTGCACGGTTACTAAAAATAGAACAAAAAAATGTCAAAAATTGTGTGACGTTTAGAAATCAGCCAATTATATTTTACATCTGGCTATCAATCAAAAAACAAGGGACAGTGTTGAGCACAAAAGGTTTTATATCCTTAAATGATGATGAGATATACTTTTTATTTTTATAATTATTAATATTTTTATGTAACAAATTAAAAAACAGCAAAATTATCAATTAATAATATAAAAAATTCAGCCTTTCTCTTAGTCAATACAAGTTATATATATCGACCTCGAGTTATATATCGACCTCGGACTACGTCCTCAGTCGAGATAGACTTGTATCGGCTAAGAGAAAGGCTGTATTTGTGTAATATATATATATATATATATATGGTATACCAATGAAGACCTGGTTTGCCATTAATTGAAATGTTACACATTTTTAATTTTGGTACATGTCAATGTTTTCCAATCTAACGTACTAACGTAATCAATTATTTCTGCAACCTTTATTGTTGATGTCAGGGGGAAAGTGGGTAAAAGTATTAGACGATTACTGGAATTTGCTTAAGCTTTTTCTATAACGTTTTTTTTTTCGCGCACCTTAAAATATGTTCCCAGATAGAAGATTTTACCATGTAAAGCGTAAATAAATAACAATAAAAGAAATTGTACATATCTTAAAATGTGAGTTTATTTATTTTGTATTTTTGTCTTGCTGTTTTAGATTCTGCATTTGTTGCTTTCTTATGGTTTTTATCTTACCCATTTTGATTCTTCAGCAGAAGGACATCGTTTGCTGCAACCAAAGCTTCATTTATCCTGTAGCGTACAATGCTAATATTTAGATTTGTAATAATGATTTATTCAAATATCAGATTGTATCATTAAAACATATGCATGTTTTAAATTTTATATACTTTGGATGCAGAAACATATTTTTCTTTAGCACTTTGAAAATATTTTATTCCATGGAAAGACCGTTATGTATTGAATGTTTGCTTTGAAACTCATAAAGTAATGTACCCAAGACAATGTAACAGTAATGATGAAACTTAATCGACTATTGCATTCCTTCGATATTCATGTTTGAATTTGTTGATTCTGAAACATGATATCGTCATACAATTAATTTATATTAATTTGTCTTGTTTATCATTTGATTTGCAATTAAATATGTGTTTCATATAAAAACACACCTCTGCTCTTCCCCACATTTTCGTGTGCAATTAATCATATAATATTTTGGTAACATTTTAGCATAAAACAAAGTCGATCTTGTTTACTAAATGTTTTAATACATACATATATTCAATTCCTTTGGACACTTTATGGAATAGTGCCCTTCTAAATAAATTATTTCTTGTATGGAAAAGCTCATAAAGATCGTGAACTGCCTGAAATTAAACAAGATTAATGAGAAAAATTTGCAAACATCAGCTAATTTTTAAGATAAAGAAAACCCTTAATTAGATTTGGGTCCTTAGCGACAAGAGGATTATTTATTTCTGTGTGGTAGATTTTAGACAAATGACAAGTTAATCTATTAAAACATTTTTGGTCATGCTTACAAACATATACGAAATCTATTACAAAATTGAACAAAACATTAGAATGAATTACTTTGTCCCTAATGCACACTGCAGAGCGTCGTCCTTCCGTGTCATCAACCATCATCACCCGTGAGTTCTGAATGTATCGTCGATGATCAAAATCACTCTTTATGCCAAGTCCATCGCAATCTCTGGCAAAATAATCCATTTTGTCTACGTCGATTTCGCAAATTTTATTTGCTACTATCTAAAGAACATAATTGCCTTAATTAAAAAAATTCAATATCTAAGACTCTATATAAAAATATTTGTGTTTTAAATTCCTTGACTGTAAGCATCAAAGTGCATGCGAATATATATTTAACGTTCGACGGATGTACACGGCGTGGGAGATCTTAGTCTTTACAAGATTTTAAGCAGCATTTGTCTTAATCAGTAGGCAGTAGGATGTGATGCTTAATGTTCCATCCATATTAATTAAAATTTTCCAGTGTTATTTGACGTTACTTGTTCATTGTCAATACTTGTGGTCGACCGGGGTATAGTTAAAATATTGTTCTCTCTGTACTATCTTGTTGCTTAAAAATTCAGATTATATATAATTGCACTTTTATAAATAACGCAGCACCGGACATGTAAGTCTACTAGTTATCGACCTATGTTGGATCATTTACAAAACCCCTACTGCTACCATTTTGAATGGGCCATCAGTAGATGTAAAACGTCTAGCGTTTAAACCAATTTAATGCAGTACATTCTTTTACCTCGAACATGTAATGTGGTTTGTCTGCAGACAAATCCGTGCGCTGAAAAGAATATAAAAAACTTAACTGTTCGTAATATTATTCGGAAGCAAGTAGAACATAAGATAACAGCTATCTTGTAACAAATTAAACAAGTTTAAGCTAACCGATTGTATTGGACAAGAAATATAGTTAACGCCTTCATTAATTAACATGTAATAACTTCCTTCCTCTTTGCCAAAGACTGAAGCATTAAGAAATACTTACATGTATCATGCACAAGCAAGGCAATAATATTATTATTGTTATTATTATTATTATTATTATTTTGATTTATGTGCCCAGCTTAAGTAGAGACTAGTGTCAGTTTTGAAATCTAAAACGCATACATGAATCGAAGACCGATTATGAAAATACATTAAATTGAATGAAGGCGAACTCTTTTATGACATCAATTAAATTGGTTTTAATTACCTTGCCAATTATAAGATCTTTTATAAAATCCACCCATTTCGTCAAGTCATCGTCATTGACTTTGAGGGTTTGTTTTAAATCTCTTTTAAGACTATCATTGACATTTATCATATGCTGAAACATTTGTATGGTGGCAGTCTCGTGCTAAAATAAATGCTTCTATTCTATATTATATGTATAAAGATGTTAATAATTGTAACAATCGACAGATAATCTCAACAAGTAAAAGATTAAAGTACAAAAAATCATGAAAAAACGAACTCTGAACGGTAAGTGGTTCCACCATTGTCTGAGATGTCATCTAAATTTACTTTGTGGAAATTTAAAATGAGCAATTATCTAGCAGCTACGGATTCTAAAAATCATGTTTCAGATGACATTCATAAGAGAGAAAATTATATATGTAAAAATATGTGAAGCTTGTCTGCGATTTCGACTGAATTTGGTGTTAATTTTTTTAAATAATTTGTGACACTTACAAGTGGAAAATTAATTTTTCCATTAATTCGTCTCAAAATTGCAAGTTGGTCTAAGAACGTGATAAGAAACTCTGGCAAGCACGAAAACCAATATACAGTGGAACAATTAACAAACGGAATATTGTTTCCAATACAATACAATTACACATTCATTACTACTAACAGGGTGAAATACATTAAGAAAGTATAGCAATATGTATAGATTTCTAAAATATTATTTCCATTGTCTGTTTAATGGAACCTAATATAAAATTATGGGTAATACGATAATAACTGTAAAACTATAATATGTTTTAGCAGAATACCAAATCATATACATTTACAAGTATTTCATTCAGAGCAAATTTATATTTTTATCAGTTGATATAGTGAAAAATAAGATGTAGTTTGTTGGTACCTTCCAAGCTGGATCAATTCCGCCATCTTTGATTATGGTGTCATCTTTATAAAACATTTGATCAAATAAGTGTGAAAATGGTCCGTGACCTAAAAAGACCAAATGTTTCGAAAGTCAATTCTTTACGCATGATAACAAACATTTTTTATTTGTCTAAACTTGTTTTGTTCCTATTTTTGTTTTGAACAGTTTGCCTAACTCTTACCAGCTATTCAGACTTTTAAAAAAGAGGGTTTTTACCAAAAAATGCTCAAAATAAAGTTATGTATTTTGTTCTTTGTAAACGAGATAATACGTGTGTTTTTTCAGAAACTGTCAATGTGAAAACAATCTTATAAGTAATTACAAGAATAATGTTTCAGTCTTATTTTTAAAACATGTTAGAGTTGTGATTCTGTATTTGTTAAGTGGTACATACATCATAAAATATTAAATCACTGTTATGCTGTTATGATGTTCCCATTATCATAGTTTAAATATTCCATATTCTACGGTTTATTTCTATGTGTAACTCTAAATTATGAAACTAATAAATCAATATAATTGTTCATTCGAAACGCTATAATAAACAGTATAACGATACATTGAATAAAGCTAAACCTATATCGTGACATAGCCCAGCTATTTCTATACAAGTAATATGCTCCTCTTTCATTTTAATATTCTTTAACTCCTCCTCTAGCTGAGCATAATCATTCCTAATTGTCTGGTCTTTTTCCGCGTCCTTCTTTGCACTGAAAAGCTCAATATCCTTTTCTATTTTTCCTTGAAGATGACGTGCCATCTGTCCAGCCAAATAACATACTCTGCGTAATATAAGACAAAGCTATCACATCGATATCTATCATATTATTTTTTTGTAGGGAGGTTACATTATTTCCAAACACGTTGAAAACAAAAGACTCGACATCACCACCCTTGTGTCAAATTATTGATCCTTATTTAAGATACGGGCGTATAACGACAATTTATTATCAACTCGATGTAATTATGAAGCCTCGCGTCGAAAGTTTTTTTTTTAATTTCACAAAATGGTCGAATGAGTCTATGCTGAATTAGGTAGGAATTAATCACGTTTTGTAAAGTGTCATTTAAGCGTGGTCAAAACAGCAAAATCATCACAAAACTGAATCCATTAATTTATGTGTATGTAAAAGTAGTAAAAGAATGAACAACTATGTTGTATCACGCTTATAAAGTAAAATGAGTTAAATAAGTACCCAATACTATGCTCAAACCTGGAATGGTTTGCCCCAGGGTAAACGTAGTCACAGTAACCAAGTTGTTTTACATGTCTGAGACGCTGAAATTGTGGGGTGTCGATAATTTTCACGCATATTGGACTTATAGCCACAGTGCCATGTATGTTGTCGTTAATAATCTGAAATACACAATATATAAATTTGATTTAACACATTATTAACATAATTCATTTACTTAATGTCATAGATGTTTATTTTAAAATTTACTTTTAAATCATATAAATGCGATACATACAAATTTCCTCCCACCTAACAACAAATACCCAAAATCAGTCTGAAACAATAATAAACAGAAAAAAGACCAAATGAACATTTGTTTAAGTGAGAAGACAAATTCATCCAGTTTTTTAACTATGATATTGGAGAAATTTTATTAGACAAACTGTTACATTTATTTCAATTTACTAATTCGTTATTTATTCCTTTTAATATTGTATTTGCACCTGATAAGACGAAAACGCGAGTCTGTCTTAGCAAATTTTGCAATCTTGGTATATTTTATGACATTTATTTGCAACCAATGGGTCAATGCCTTTGATGGTTGACTGTTAGTCCTCGGTGGTATCACCAGCCCAGTAATACCGTTAATACGTTGGTGTTCAAAGGAAAATTATTGATTCTTTCGATGATCTAGTCATTGTCTATAAATTAACGATGTTTCTTTTCACAATTTTGTACACATTTGTGGAATTGTGTTATATAAGCGCTAAAACATTTTAAAAGGATTTTTGATATTTTTGGTTTTGATACACTGATATGTCTTGATTAGACGAAACGAGCGTCTGGCATAGTAAAGTATGTAACCTTAACTAGATTTGATGACAGTTTATTATTACTACCAAAAGTTATATATACAAATTCTTTGACGATTTGTTCTGTTTGTAGATGGAACCACACAGACAACTACATACATTTCGTAACAATTCGCACATCGGTTCTTGTCTACTGACTTGATCCCAGACTTGACCTTTTATTGATTCATTATTTTGTTTCTTATATATTAGTATTCGTATTGAATATCTATTATTCTATACACAATTTTCTAGTGAATCATTAAACTGATTACTAGGACTGAAATAGTAATTAAACACGTCAGTTAAGCATACTATGCTTCAAATGGGAGTCGGCTGAACAGACATTAACAAACAGTTTGTATTTGACTTATGATTTATACAATTTAGACAACCTGGATAGTTTAGTCTATAAGTATTTAAGGTCAAACAGTGTAGGTATATTATTCTGAATTACCTATTGATATGTATTCAGAGGACTGCTTAGCTACAATTTTAGTATTCAACAGCATGTGGAAATGTTCTGTATAACTCCAAATATAACGAATAAATATTATATAATAAGATCTGTCATAATATCAAAGAGGAAAAATACAAATCGCTTCACTCATAGACGAACTTATGTTATACAGCATGGCCGAAAATATGTCTTCATGTTATTTTTGAGTATATTAACAATGTGTTAAATAGTGTGTATCTATAATTTAAACACACTTTTTACGAATACAATAATTAGCAATATTTTAGTTAAATTTTAAGGTTATTTTTAGAGTTGAATGCGACTGTAAAAATGTAGCTCATTATTGGGGACACTGATGTAGGAATTGGGCAGATATGCAAAATTTCAGTTTTAGTTTATTTTAAGTTGAAGGTAATAACAAAATAAAAAAAACAACATGGAAACTATAAAAAACAATCCATAAATCAAAATCCTAAAACCTGCGCACATAAGAACCAACAACCAAAAATGTAGCAACTACGTTAATCGTCCTGACTTAGTACATGCATGTCAAAAGAGATCGTGGGTTAACCAGCTTTTATGCCACGCCAAACCTCCCGCTTCCATTGCTGAAGTATGTAAGATGGTATGTCGATGGATGGGTATCGTATAACATTAGTCAGCAATAGGTGTATAATATAATCATCGCAGAACACTGTAATTAGAGTTGAATATGATTGTGAAATATCAGCTGATTATTATGTACACTAATGAGATAATTTGGTCGGATATTTAAAATATTGTCAAATTGTATGTAATTCCATTACCGAGCATCAATCTTCTTAATTTAAAAACATCACAAACGAAATTGATATTTAAATGACTTTTTCTACCTATTTCACTGCAAAACTAAATAAATAAAACCTAACGAAAATTTTGATTATTACTTTGATAAAAACGATGATTGCCGATGTATCAAAGACACAATGTTAACTTTAGTTTTGCAGTTGAGATTTTACAAAAAATGTAGTAGAAAAAAATTACTATAATATTTAAGGTATGCACCAGTATTGTATATCATTATTTCATTGTGTTACATTTCTGCTAAATACGTGTGATTATTAACAGACGACGTTTTGTTTCCTTAAATTCTGCGACATATTTAAATTAAATAATTTCAAAGTAAAAGAAGAACACTCTATCAACCTTAACATAAAAAATAATCTTTTTTTTTCAGAATAAATGCAGCACCAGAATAACTTAGTCTTTGAAAAATTATAATTACAATAACAGGCCACCTAACGCAGATTGGGTTCCTGCACTTATACGATAAATAGTTTTTTCAGTCTGTTTAATAACACTAGACTAAAGAAATGCACAACACGTGTATTTTACACATAATATGGGTCTCATAAGCCGAGTGTCTAAGATAGTTCGCCTACTCTTGATCACGTTGGTTATCAACACTGGGAGTGCGGGTTCGGGTCTCACTGCTGGCAGGGGTAGTCGACTCCAATCTTAATCCACAGTTTTCCTAGCGAAGGGCGGTTGTTTTTCTCCAGGTACTCCGGCTTCCTGCCCCCACCCTACCCCCACAAAAATATGGACTCTGAAAAATTGCTGAATGTGATGTTAAACATCATTTTAGACAAACACAAGCAAACACATACATGTAAAACGTATTATGTTTAAAATATAATGTGCGGATTTTTAGCTGAAGAAATACCTTTATATAATAAGCATGGCTTAAAACATATAGCTAAGAATCAGATAGAAATTTTAATCATTGTTTGTGTAAAAATTCCACCAGGTTTTTGTTTCATTTTTTACATTTTTGCAGCTTAAAACGTAATTAAATAACCAGTGATTGCAACAATCTACTGAACACAATGTTCTAAACGAATAGTGTTAAAAACATATAGGTAAATCAGTTTGTAATTATAACACAAATATTTCAAAATATATGTAGACACAATGTATTTTTACACAACCATTGAGGACACATTGATATCCGTCTTACAAAACATTATCAAAATTTAGCACAACATTACATTTGTTTTATTTGATTACATTTCGATATAATTTTATTGAAAAGGTGATATTTTGGGTCGTTTAACATGTCACAAAATTGCAGTATGAGGGTTAACATATATTTAAACTGACGCGCTGTATAATGTTTTGTCCAGTTTTAATCAATTTTGAAAAAAAACATTTTATATTATATATTTTAGTAACAAGTTGGATAAATACAAGTACAAACTAAACAATTCTAACTTTTACAATTTTTCGTTACATTTTTTAAACGGCTATTTTTATTATTATTAAATTGTATTTATTCTGTTTAAATTAATTTAAATGAAAATTATTAAGCTTTGATGTACAATTTTGTCATCCGAATCTTGCATTCATATTGCGAAAACTCTAAGATCTCATTTAATTGTCTTAATTGACAATTGTGTAATCCAAATTTTATTCTCTTTTTGCTCTATCTCCGACCAGAGTTTTAGAAATCCTAAAGCACCAGTCATGCACGTCAATTACACTAATTTTTGACAGCAGTTGGTAAGCGATGAATACGGCAAAAATGCTTGAATCTTATATCGTTTAGAAATAGAGTTTACACCACTAGTGATTATTTTTAATTTGACCTAGATAATATTGTTAATTGGTCGCCAAGATGCAAAGTCATCAATAAATGACTGGTCATGTAACCTTTCCACATATGTGCATACTTTTCTATTAGTCAAAACCCATAAATAGTTCGTGCGCCTGACATACTCCTCAAACTCACACAGATATAAAAATATCGGTAAAGATTCTGTGTTTAGGTTACATGCTACGCGGAAGACAGGATTTAAAATTTAAGCAAACTGAGGTAGACTTTTGTGACAAGAAAATCTACGAAATTAAATGTTATTTTGGAGAAAGCCAAAAAAATCGTAACTGGAGAACTGTAACTATGTTAAATAACGACTACAAAATAATTGCTAAAATATTAGCGGAGAGAATTAAACCGATATTACCTAAAATTACATATTCAGATCAGTAGGGTTTCGTTAAAGTTCGAAACATAAACGAGGTAGAAGGGGGTGGTTAGAGTTTGTGTTTCAAAATTTCAATTTCGGTATCAATTTAAGGGGTTGGATAAAAATGCTATTTAAGAACGCAACAACGTGTATTAAAACCAATGGTTACCTTTCAAACTATTTTAAAATTATAAGATCAGCAAGGCAAGGGTGACGACTGCACCTTTATTATACATATTACAAATATAAACGAAAAGATAAAAAAACTGTATCCATGTATGGAAAAGTCGCAAACTAACCTTCACTGGAAAGACCTTGATAAACTCTGATTTTGTCACTTTACTCGTACGAAATTCAAGTACGGTGTGTACCAGAAGGGGTCACCAAAGAAATCAACACCTTAATTTGGGATTTTATATGGGATGGGGGTGTAAATCAAGTTAGTAGGAACACTTGCTGTCTTAATGAATTAGAAGTGGGTAGGATGACAACACTCGATTCTATTATTGAGTGTTTTCAAATAAAAACAGTGTACAACTTGATTCACAAACCACTATGTAGTTGGAATGCAAAAGGAAGTTCTACCTACGTAAACCTAATGTGAAATTTGACGAATGTTTATTTTTATATGGATGTATTTTGGACACCTTAATTTGGGATTTAGTATGGGATGGGGTGTAAATCAAGTTAGTAGGAACACTTGCTGTCTTAATGAATTAGAAGGGGGTATGAGGATGACAACACTCGATTCTATTATTGAGTGTTTTCAAATAAAAACAGTGTACAACTTGATTCACAAACCACTATGTAGATAGAATGCTAAAGGAAGTTCTATATACGTAAACGTAATGTGAAATTTGACGAATGTTTATTTTTATATAGATTTTCAAGCCTAAAATGCGACAAATAAAATACCATTATTTTAGCGATCTTGTCTTTCAGCCTGGGCAAAACTCGTATATAATTTACAGGATTCAAATACAAATGGAAATATTTTGAGTATGCGTATTTTAGGAAATAAAGGCATAACCTTTCATGGCAATTCTCTCCTTTTTCCTTCTTTCCATAAGTGGTTTTAGGAAAATTAGGGACATATGGGACAATGAGGAAAATAATTTTTTGTCGTGCAATCAAGTATATTATAGTTTTATAGACAAACAAAACTGTATTTCAGAATTTTCAAGAATGAAAATAGCAATTACAACAAAATTTCATAATTTGCTACGTAATAATTTATATGAAGTGAATGATAACACTGTAGGAATGAAAGAATTTGAAATTAAAAACAATCTTAAAATTATTAAAACAAAAAAGTTTTAGAAATCAAAGATTTTGATCTAAAAACAATAAAACAAACTCTTAAAACAAAAACCAAAAAAACTGTCACTTTGGTAATTTTACTGAAAGTGACTGGAAAAAATTTGCTTCACTCTAAAATCCAATAATGTCGAAAAAAGGGTAAAATAATTTCAATGAAAAGCTATCCATAATATACTTTATACAGAATATAGACTGTACCAAATGAAAACATCTGTCAACTAAATAACATTCAAAACTCTGAAACGTTCCAAAATCTATTCTTGCATTGCAATTTTGCAAAATTAGTCATTAGGAATCTGACAAAAATTTTAGTTTCTGCAAACATTATGCAAAATTTAGAAATATGATAACAAATTATGATACTCTGGTTTTATTTAAATGAAAACAGTTATATATTGAACATTGCCTTATTTTAATCAAAATGGAACCTTTGGAAAGTGCGAAACAAGTTAAAGTTTCGAAAAAGACATGAAAGATTAGACTGATTTATTATTGAATTTATGGAAATACAATCTTCGAACATCTCTTTCTTTAATTCATAACTATAATGTAATAATTTTCTTGATAAACGAAACCTCCAGAGAATCATTGAACTTATACTATAATATACAATTAAAAAGCTATGTAAATCCAAATTATATTATTTATGATAATATCTACGTGATCAAGGCGTGTTCGACTTTCTTTCACGACATTGATACACATTTTTTTGCTATACTTGATGTTTATCTTCATTGTTACATTTAATTTGTCTATTGTATGTGAACACATTAACTCTTGTTTTCAAATTGTCCTTGGGCAACTCAATATACTACTAATAGTTTAAAAACATTGTTTTATATATAAATATATGTTTTTTTGTTATCAACTATATTGTAAATGAAAACAGCTATATTGTAAAAGAAAAGGAAATAGGGGACTATTATCCCTATGATTATTTCTAGGTAAGAGGGATGTGTAACACACAGGATCCCTAGTCTGGATATTACTCGCTCCACTAGGCCAAATTGTAACGAACAATTGTTAAATAAACTTGTTATTATCTAAACAACAAAAAAGAAAAAAAATCTAATTGACTGAGTAGTTCTTAATTAGAATTACTAAAGCCATTATGTCTTCTCTCCCAACGCTAAAGATATGGAGAAATGGGTGAATCAGTTTAAATCATTGAAATAAATTTAACAACAGCAATATTAAATCAGTGCTCTTTTACATGGCAAAGTGCTATCATGAACAAACAGAAAGAAGAGGCACTCTACATTCCACAACAAGAGTTTTATGAAAATTTGCTAAATTGATTAGACTAGAAAGTGTACGAGAATATCACTGAGATTGCAGTAAGATAAACTTCAAATGCCAAAACGTAGGCGAGCAAAGGAAACTTTTCGCGGAATTATGCAAAGCGAAACGATAGAGTTTTAAATGAATAAGCAGAATAAGCACAGGACTGGTACTTGAGTCAAGGAATGATTTTGACCTTATGTCCCGATGAAGATGAAGATTACGGTGTATTAGTTAATCATAAATTGTTGGGTTATAAGAAACCGAAGAAATCCCAAAGTAGGGATCAAGTTTTCAATTCAAAACAGTAATAAAAAGCCATAGGACACATAACAACAAGCTCAGAATAAAACAACACACAACAAATGTCATCGACACGTATTCTGAAGAAAACCCTAGTAAACTCATGAACTTTGGGTTAAACATTGGCATTGTGTTATCTTACTTCTTTACCCTGACATACTTTTTGTTTTTCCCAAAATATTTTTTAACTTTGAAGTTAAGATTTTACATGGATAGATTTGACCCTAAATATAAATGGCCATATCTACCCGTTACTTACGGTGTGAGACTTTCTGGCACATGAAGTCGAGAATTGCAATATTTTCAATATTCCGAAAGGTGGACGTTTAAACAAAATAGCCACCACCATTTTCTAATTTTGAAAAATGAATAAATATAAAATAACAATCCTTCTCCTTAGTATACAATGCATCGCTTTTGATTGGTTAAAAATATTCCTTGACGACTGCCATAGTATACAGACAACGCGTGTAATTAAAATTAACGACAATGCACTGTGCACGTTTTTTTAAACAAATAATCTTAAATTAATATAACTTATTTTTTTATGGAATGAAAATATAAGAATTGAGTGAACGATTTTGTAGTTCTGTGTGTGTATGTGTGTGTTAAAGCTTGATTTATGTGGATCTTTTGTGCGCATTTACAAACTAAATACACCACAAAACCTTGCATTCGATTCTTTAATATCACACAAAATCCAATTATGGTTTACTTACGTAATACACATACAAAAGGCATTGATTGACCTAAAAATATACATAATATAATAGTTGTTATGAAAGACTTTGTAAGGCATATTGTCAAATAGTAAGATAGGATTACATTCAAACATTTTTAAACACAAAAGGTGAATCAGATAAAACTTGCCACATTGAAGTTTAAATACCAAAACATTACTTCAACATTACATAAACATGACAAAAACACAAAAGTATCATTTAGTGACACCTAAATTTAGCATAGGGTTCGTGTTCCTCATCTTTATCTTTCGTTATATTTATCTGGTTTTTGTTCATTTGTTTCTATGTTTTTGTCACAACATGGCATCCTATATATTTGTAAAGATAAAGATAAAAAACAAATAACATTTCTCACAACCTTCGTTAGATATAATAATGCAATTACCATCAATAACAATAAAATCGCACTCTGTCATCCCTTAACAAATAGCTTCCGGAATATGCGGAAAGCCAGAATACCTGGAAACATCTCACCCAACTTTGACACGACAACTGAAAATCCATGTTTCTTAAGATTGAGTTCAAGCACACCATGCCCGCAGTAAGACTCGAACGCACAGCCTTAGTTTTAACATAACACTTGATCAATAGTTAACAGCCAAATACCTTGGCTGTTTTTCGAGGTCCTACTAATAATAGTAATGATACTTATAGTTTAGTATTGCTTGAGAGTTCTAGTAAAACCTATTCATAATCTAGTGACTACCACTCTTTCTAACTTGACAGGAAAGTGTTTTAATTGGATAACTTGCATCTGAATTCTGTTCATGACAAGCTTTAGACTAAAGTATCAAGTAAAAATATGAAATATATATTGTCAAGTTTTATTTATATTAATGTAAATGATATAAAATGTGTATTTTGAGAATCACATGGTCAACTTACAGTTGTGTATTTTACACATACTTTTTTTCATACAGTGGATAACCACCAGTTATGAACGAGCAATAGTATTTTACTTTTATCATCTTTAGGTAAATTTGTCTTGACCGATCAATGCTGTTGACTGCTTAACTACTCAAACAAGGGTTTGTTATACCTAGGTTGATGCTATCTCTCATGAAGGTCTATGGTCGTCACCATTACATAGTTGATTGTTATGATCATATTTTTTTTTCAAATATGATCTTTCATTTTCGCTGAGCAATAACTTGTGTTTCCTTATTCCTGGATTTGAATTTTACTTATACATGACAACGAGTAACTCGACGTATGTCTAGCTAGAGACAGGCATTGCTTACTAATCCGAAGCACCTTAGTGCACCCATGGTTTTTATTGTTTCCAGTTTACTCTCTTCCTGCGTTTGTCACTTGACTTTTGGTTCTTATTGTTAGGTCGGTTTTCTTTGCAATTTTTGTTGTTATTAAACAATAATGATAAATATTCAAACAAATTTTGTATCTTCTAAATGACCGTGGAATCATGGGATGACTTTCGGCTACGAGTCGTAGGATTTATTTAATGCAATCACATGAAATGTAAAACTTAATCTAAAACATTTTTTAAAGTTTATTAATTTAAATGGTCTTTAAGTGATTATTTACTATACAATCATGCCGTTCTAATTAGCAAATATCGAATTAATCACAATCGTGTTAACGTTCTAAGGTCCACACGTCGGTTTCACACGTCAGGTAAATATATCATGAAATTTAACAGACACAAAAAAAACAAATTTAGTACTAAATGCATTTACTTTGTCTAGTATGTAAACTTAAGTTTGCCGGGCAGAGATAAGATCAAACAGTCCTAAAGCGAGGCAGTTGCAGATCATGTTTGAAGGAACATTCATAACAGAATGCTTGCTTAGAAAAAAAGTAGTTTGTGTGCATAAATATTTGTGTGCATAAGTAAACATATAACCCAGCTTCTAACATTGTACGTGTGTATAATCAGAACTGTTTTAATCATATCTAAAGGTATTCAATATCTAGTATACACATCATGTTCTCTGTAAGAAACGGTTATGACGTTTAATTTATAATATCATGCTTCAGAATAGTATCAATGCTAAATTCGGTGACTATTTGCACTTAATCTACCATAGCAAGCTTGACATTAAAGTTACCATTAATACAATTACTTTTAGGTCTTTAGGTCTTTAACCTAAAACTACTTCTAAAAATAGAATGTATCAAAACTGTAAACTAGACTCTTTCGGTTCAACAACATTTCATAGCATATAATATATGTTTGTTAAATATTTCCGGAATTATTCTAATATATATAGCATAACAGAAACGTTGCCGTCGAGTTGTGTCGAGGTAAAATTTAAATTAGGGAAAAGGAAACATTACCTCATGGCGGAAGTTTATTCCATAGTGATGAAGTTATGTTATTTGCAACGTTACAATAGCCAACGTCATAATGTGAACATAGATAAGCGGGAATCACAATCGAAATAATACGAATGGAAATTTATTTATTTACTTACCCCCCCCCCCTTTTATGTATCTATTTATTTATTTATACTTTTTAGTTTGTTTAATTATGTATGCACGTATGTATGTACATGTATGTATATATGTATATATGTATGTATGTATGCATGCATCTATTTATTTATTTATTTATTTATTTACTTACTTACTTACTTACTTACTTTTCCATTCGTATTATTTCGATTGTGATTCCCGCAAATCTATGTTCATATTATGACGTTGGCTATTGTAACGTTGCAAATAACATAACTTCATCAAAATGCAATACAATTCCGTTGATGAAGACCGTGAGGTCGAAATGTTCGGAAAATTTAACAGAGTTTTAATATGTATTCTTTGATTGATTGATTGATGTTTAACGTCCAGCAAGCAAAATTTCAGCTATATTCAGGACGTTATTTATTCTTTAAGAGACTATGATTATATATATATATACAAGTCTAGAAGATTATGCAACGATACACATATGACGGTGTTTCTTGTCATAAATTTAGACACAGACTGACCAACGAATGGCCTTAGTCATTGAGTGTCAATATAAATAAATAACGTAAACAATCATAACATATTCATCTTAAACTTTCTCATTTTAAATAAACCCAAAACTTTTTTAATAGTTGCTTCTCAGTCCGCTAACCGGGGACGTGCCGTGCTGTTACTTGGCTTTGCTCAAATATTCCAACAAGATGTAATCAAAATTATCAAGGTGACAAATTCATTACGCCAGACGCGCGTTTCGTCTACATAAGACTCATCAGTGGCGTTTAACTATAAATGTTTAAGATATTCTTCATTGTGAGATGGAATAATATTTTTTTCATTGGGAGATGGAATAATATAAGTCCACTGGGATCGTGTAGATACACAATACAGGCAGTTCAAAATATTATATAAAGGGTCTAAAAGAATGCTGCTGAACCAGTACACTTATTTAGTATCGGATCGACAAACATATATATCTAACAGTGTCAGGTTTAATTTGTAGACGTATATCTATATGTTAGAATAAGAGTTTAACACTGTCAAATTTTAGTTTTGCCTTATCGGGATTCGAACTCACACCGTTGTGACACTGTGGCACCAATTCGCCTGTACTGTGTCCAGCGGTCAAGACCCCTCGGCCAAATCCGCTATATTAAAGTATAGCTTCATTAACTGGGGTAAACGTAGACATAGACAATACGAATTAATTTGACAGTAATCTTATTCAGCATTTTTGTATATATTATATAGGATGACAAAGATACTTGTCATACAGTCACCCATACTTTGTTCGAATCCCGCTGAGGGAAAACTAAAATTTGACAGTGTTAAAAATCTAATTCTAACAGTGTTAGGCTTAATTTGTAGACGTATATATAAATGTTGATATTAACCCTGTATTTCTGATGTTTCAGAAATTCGCAATCCGCTGGATAGATATATTATATGGCTGTCACAATACATAGACGCTTGTATATACACAAGTGTCTAATGAATTCCAGAGAATTCCAATTTAAAGATTTAATGTTGAAATACAATCAGATGTTGGGCATATCAAAATATATATATATGGTTGTCAAATAAAAATAATTATAACAATACTTCTATGTACAAATAATATATAAGGACGGACTATTTCGCTCTCCCAAAGAGCTTCATCAAGCGTTGACTAAATCAAAAATTGATGTATTCGAAATGTGTCTCAAAGTCTGGTTGATGTATTCCACTTTGGATTTTGATCAATAATTTGGAATTTTATAGTATCTATATATATGTCTATTATAAACACCTTAAGTTTTCTTGTTTACTAGATATATCATGAATGATTTAACACGGACATTAAAAACCTACCTAAATAATCTAAATATTATAAAAGCGAAAGCAAGTTCGATCAGACAAGTCCATGATACTGTCATAATCACGCATCAGTGGAAAGACATAGCTTTATTGTCACACTAAAAAGAGCAATTAACACGAATTCAATGCTAGCAAAAAAATTACATGACAGCTAATATTGCAAGAATCTTCATAAATGGTTCATTGTTTACAGCAAATTGGAGTATATCTTCACATCAACCAATAAACAATTTACTATTTACTTCGTATGTTAAACTTCAAAACTTCATAAATATTGAAACATAATGTTGATCCTAGCTCCCTTTATGATTAGCGATTTACTCTATTAGCTGCAGGTATTTAGAGTGTTAAATGGTGTAGCCTTCAAAACGGCCCATATCTGTGTATAATGATTGCGTTTAAGGATTTCATTTTTCAAATATTAAATTTGTATTTATCTTCTATAAAATAAAATTTTGTCTATTATTAATTGCTTACCAATATTAAAAAGAACTAATTTCGTAAAACTCGTCATGTGATAAATAGAGACATATAAAACGATCACGGCCCACTTTTCTTTGAATTATTAATGTGTTGTTTACAAATATTAATTATCAATATTTGTACAGTTGTCTAATAGTCATACATGTTAATGGTCGAATATTATTTGAAAAATATCTTTTGAGTGTAGGTCGCTATAGAGACTGCACTAATTAGACCCTTTCTAAAATAAACAAAACTTTATTATTGAATAAATTTACCATTTCATTACACCCGTAAAATACATAATCTGCGTTTTGACAACTTCAAAAAGGTTCGTTTCTTTTTTTTATATTTTGAAACAGTATATGTTAGCATTCAGCTCAACACATCAAATGTTTGCATTAAACCCTGATGGTCCAAATATAAGTCTACCGGTTTAGCATAAAAATATTATTCGATTAAAAAAGTATTTGCCCAATAGAGCAAGCGATGTTCTTATATATGTATAAAAG
Source organism: Limnoperna fortunei (assembly GCA_944474755.1). Classification (NCBI taxonomy): domain Eukaryota; kingdom Metazoa; phylum Mollusca; class Bivalvia; order Mytilida; family Modiolidae; genus Limnoperna; species Limnoperna fortunei. The sequence continues at coordinate 48,426,516 of OX104120.1, forward strand.
TATTAGAACTTTTGAAGTTTATTTCTGGACTGGAACGACAGGAAAGTACTGTACACTAGGTTATATTACGACACAAACTTTGAATGTGAACTTGTTCAACGATATGGTAAACGATGACTACGGGAAAACCTCTAAAGTCTCTATCACGTCTGAATTAGACGTACCAGGGCGAATTACGATAGCGTAATGTCTAACCGGTCCATTATTCAAAATGGCTTTTCTAAATGTCGCGAAACAAAACAAAGTAACGGGAAAAATCAACAAAGAACCGAAAAGCTTTCTACTGGAAAGCGAAAAGCATAAACAAGATACAAACACACAAAACAACAAACAAATAAGTAGCATGAACCTATAAGACCAAGGTTTCGAAATGTTTCTTGTAACTTTATTAAATCTTAAGCTGTGATTAGCATGCACAAATGCAGTAAATATGTTTCCAAAACAACACTGTAAATGGGTCCGTCCAGATTTCATGCGCCCTCAAGCCTGATATTTTTTATAAGATTTTTCTGAACTTTTTACCACATTACTATAAACAAAATTCCTTCAACGTGTTTGAAGATACAGAAGCCAGGTCCTTTAATGTCGTGTATAGAAATATTGATGATATTGTTACCTTTAACAACTCTAAATTTACTGACTAGCTCCGCTCCCATTAATATATCCTTCAGACAAGAACAATAAAGAAACCACGGAAACAACTAAATCTACATCATGTTAAGACTCGTGTATGACGCCAATGGCCGTATTACCACACGAATTTACAACAAATGAGACATTTATATTTTTTCATAATGCAGCAATGCACAAGCTTCCCTTTCCATACAGTGTATACATTTATCCATTGATCAGGTAGAAGCTAACAGTGAGTATAATAATATTGGCAAACGTCACTAATTTCTTTGTGATAGACTTATAAACAAAGGATACAAGAAAAAAATACTTTTCCGTACTTTTACTGAAACGATTTCTATAATGATACATTATCTATTTCGTGTAAAAATATGATTGCTGATAGTTGTTTTTCCAATTTTGAATGCATTGTGATTGTGATACGATGGACATTGAATATGCGTTAACTGTCCAGTGGTGTATAATACCCAACTGTTTTTCCAGCACACCAACCCATTCACTGTAACAGAAGCTCCAAATTTGGAATGCAATAAAACCTAGGTAAACCAACCGTTCCTTTTGAAAAATGCCTGTAGTAGTTCAGGGCCGTAGCTGTAGTTACTATATTTGGTTGACGGTTCTCAAGTTTGCCGGTTTTTCGAATTTCTATTTGTTGACCTTTGTTTTTTCCTGGTTTTGATAGTTTGTGCGGTATTGGGTGTTTTGCTATTATCTTCATTTTAATTAAATGTTCAATACCTTGGGCAAGTTTACAAATCAGCTTCAATTTATTACTTGTTGTTGTAGTTAATACCTTAGATAAGTCAAATATATTCTAATTTGTCTTGAAAGCTCGCACAGTTAATTGTCATTTTTTATTCTTTGAACCAATATAAATGAAATGTGTAAATAAATTATATCTTAAACAAGTTTGAACATCCGCACATATCGACAATTGTGTAGAAGTTGTTGCCCTTTAATTTTTACATTATATTTAATTGTTTTATATACGCTATCCCTTGATATCTATTCGGAATTTACGAAATTACAATCAAGTCAACTGTTCGTATCAATCTTATCTTTAACAAGTGGGAAAATTAGCATAGATCGATAATTTGTGTGGGTGTCTTGGCATTAAAACTTTTGTAAATGGTGTTAAAAATTATATGCTTCTCAAACTTGAATAGTAACATCTACTTAAATTTTTTTTTACATTTTTCTATGAAATCGTAACCATGTATTAATATAGAAACCATTTTGATAACCATTATAGATCAATCTTTTTCTTTTGCTTTTGTCAAGTTGTGATTTAAGTTCTATGTTTTAATAAAATTGTTATAAAGTATTTATATAAAAGCTAGACAATCATGTTTGTGAGAGTAGAAATGAAATATATAACGAATAGACCGGGAGGTGCTTAAACTGTTTATTTTTTATGAAATTGTTTTATATAAATAAAATATAGAATAATGTAATTTATCACCTTGCGTTCATGTTTTGAAATAGGTAAACATTATTTTTCGGGTATGTATAGTAACATTTTCATAAAATGCATTTTTCACTATTAGACAGATATAATGAATAATAAAATATAGCTGTAGTATGTACTTCTGTCACTATTCATTCGAATAATTATTAAAATGCTTTGATTGCAAATTTACAAACAAATCCTTTCAAGGAACGTTTAACAAAAATCTTTAACAAAAGGAATGTGTACCTTATCAAATATTTGCGCAATTGGATGACATAACAGTTCGAATGAATTATACCTACTGATTTATAAGGTGTATTTGTTGTTGGTTTAATCTTTCAAAAGGATCTTTCTTTGGATCACCAATTACAATTTGTTTTCAAACAGTTTTTGCGTTTATTAAATGAATTCTCCGAACTGAATTGTTAATTATATATGCACTCATATTGCAAATAAGAGTCAGGTGGCTTTGATATGTAATCCGTCATTTGCAGACTAATAAATTGAATTCATTCTCCGTACTGAATTCTTTAACATAAATGTGCTCACAGTGCAAATAATCGAGTCTTTTTGACCCGTAACCTGTCATCTTTATATCATTTCTATTGTTTGTTAAAACTGCAAACAAAAAGGTTTTAGAATACATATTACTATATAATAATACGCTGACGTTTGCAATGTATTTTGTTGTCACGATTTATCAATAAAATGTATACCATATATGAAAAAAGCAATCCCATTGATCAAAAAGTGTTAGAAATGATTTTGTATTTTCTATGTCATTATATTGTTTTTTTGAGCGTCTTCGCGTTTATTGTCACACTAAAAAGAGCAATTAACACGAATTCAATGCTAGCAAAAAAATTACATGACAGCTAATATTGCAAGAATCTGCATAAATGGTTCATTGTTTACAGCAAATTGGAGTATATCTTCACATCAACCAATAAACAATTTACTATTTACTTCGTATGTTAAACTTCAAAACTTCATAAATATTGAAACATAATGTTGATCCTAGCTCCCTTTATGATTAGCGATTTACTCTATTAGCTGCAGGTATTTAGAGTGTTAAATGGTGTAGCCTTCAAAACGGCCCATATCTGTGTATAATGATTGCGTTTAAGGATTTCATTTTTCAAATATTAAATTTGTATTTATCTTCTATAAAATAAAATTTTGTCTATTATTAATTGCTTACCAATATTAAAAAGAACTAATTTCGTAAAACTCGTCATGTGATAAATAGAGACATATTAAACGATCACGGCCCACTTTTCTTTGAATTATTAATGTGTTGTTTACAAATATTAATTATCAATATTTGTACAGTTGTCTAATAGTCATACATGTTAATGGTCGAATATTATTTGAAAAATATCTTTTGAGTGTAGGTCGCTATAGAGACTGCACTAATTAGACCCTTTCTAAAATAAACCAAACTTTATTATTGAATAAATTTACCATTTCATTACACCCGTAAAATACATAATCTGCGTTTTGACAACTTCAAAAAGGTTCGTTTCTTTTTTTTATATTTTGAAACAGTATATGTTAGCATTCAGCTCAACACATCAAATGTTTGCATTAAACCCTGGTGGTCCAAATATAAGTCTACCGGTTTAGCATAAAAATATTATTCGATTAAAAAAGTATTTGCCCAATAGAGCAAGCGATGTTCTTATATATGTATAAAAGTATTAGAACTTTTGAAGTTTATTTCTGGACTGGAACGACAGGAAAGTACTGTACACTAGGTTATATTACGACACAAACTTTGAATGTGAACTTGTTCAACGATATGGTAAACGATGACTACGGGAAAACCTCTAAAGTCTCTATCACGTCTGAATTAGACGTACCAGGGCGAATTACGATAGCGTAATGTCTAACCGGTCCATTATTCAAAATGGCTTTTCTAAATGTCGCGAAACAAAACAAAGTAACGGGAAAAATCAACAAAGAACCGAAAAGCTTTCTACTGGAAAGCGAAAAGCATAAACAAGATACAAACACACAAAACAACAAACAAATAAGTAGCATGAACCTATAAGACCAAGGTTTCGAAATGTTTCTTGTAACTTTATTAAATCTTAAGCTGTGATTAGCATGCACAAATGCAGTAAATATGTTTCCAAAACAACACTGTAAATGGGTCCGTCCAGATTTCATGCGCCCTCAAGCCTGATATTTTTTATAAGATTTTTCTGAACTTTTTACCACATTACTATAAACAAAATTCCTTCAACGTGTTTGAAGATACAGAAGCCAGGTCCTTTAATGTCGTGTATAGAAATATTGATGATATTGTTACCTTTAACAACTCTAAATTTACTGACTAGCTCCGCTCCCATTAATATATCCTTCAGACAAGAACAATAAAGAAACCACGGAAACAACTAAATCTACATCATGTTAAGACTCGTGTATGACGCCAATGGCCGTATTACCACACGAATTTACAACAAATGAGACAGTTATATTTTTTCATAATGCAGCAATGCACAAGCTTCCCTTTCCATACAGTGTATACATTTATCCATTGATCAGGTAGAAGCTAACAGTGAGTATAATAATATTGGCAAACGTCACTAATTTCTTTGTGATAGACTTATAAACAAAGGATACAAGAAAAAAAGACTTTTCCGTACTTTTACTGAAACGATTTCTATAATGATACATTATCTATTTCGTGTAAAAATATGATTGCTGATAGTTGTTTTTCCAATTTTGAATGCATTGTGATTGTGATACGATGGACATTGAATATGCGTTAACTGTCCAGTGGTGTATAATACCCAACTGTTTTTCCAGCACACCAACCCATTCACTGTAACAGAAGCTCCATATTTGGAATGCAATAAAACCTAGGTAAACCAACCGTTCCTTTTGAAAAATGCCTGTAGTAGTTCAGGGCCGTAGCTGTAGTTACTATATTTGGTTGACGGTTCTCAAGTTTGCCGGTTTTTTGAACTTCTATTTGTTGACCTTTGTTTTTTCCTTGTTTTGATAGTTTGTGCGGTATTGGGTGTTTTGCTATTATCTTCATTTTAATTAAATGTTCGATACCTTGGGCAAGTTTACAAATCAGCTTCAATTTATTACTTGTTGTTGTAGTTAATACCTTAGATAAGTCAAATATATTCTAATTTGTCTTGAAAGCTCGCACAGTTAATTGTCATTTTTTATTCTTTGAACCAATATAAATGAAATGTGTAAATAAATTATATCTTAAACAAGTTTGAACATCCGCACATATCGACAATTGTGTAGAAGTTGTTGCCCTTTAATTTTTACATTATATTTAATTGTTTTATATACGCTATCCCTTGATATCTATTCGGAATTTACGAAATTACAATCAAGTCAACTGTTCGTATCAATCTTATCTTTAACAAGTGGGAAAATTAGCATAGATCGATAATTTGTGTGGGTGTCTTGGCATTAAAACTTTTGTAAATGGTGTTAAAAATTATATGCTTCTCAAACTTGAATAGTAACATCTACTTAAATTTTTTTTTTACATTTTTCTATGAAATCGTAACCATGTATTAATATAGACACCTCTTTGATAACCATTATAGATCAATCTTTTCTTTTTTGCTTTTGTCAAGTTGTGTTTTAAGTTCTATGTTTTAATAAAATTGTTATAAAGTATTTATATAAAAGCTAGACAATCATGTTTGTGAGAGTAGAAATGAGATATATAACGAATAGACCAGGAGGTGCTTAAACTGTTTATTTTTTATGAAATTGTTTTATATAAATAAAATATAGAATAATGTAACGAAGTATTTATCACCTTGCGTTCATGTTTTGAAATAGGTAAACATTATTTTTCGGGTATGTATAGTAACATTTTCATAAAATGCATTTTTCACTATTAGACAGATATAATGAATAATAAAATATAGCTGTAGTATGTACTTCTGTCACTATTCATTCGAATAATTATTAAAATGCTTTGATTGCAAATTTACAAACAAATCCTTTCAAGGAACGTTTAACAAAAATCTTTAACAAAAGGAATGTGTACCTTATCAAATATTTGCGCAATTGGATGACATAACAGTTCGAATGAATTATACCTACTGATTTATAAGGTGTATTTGTTGTTGGTTTAATCTTTCAAAAGGATCTTTCTTTGGATCACCAATTACAATTTGTTTTCAAACAGTTTTTGCGTTTATTAAATGAATTCTCCGAACTGAATTGTTAATTATATATGCACTCATATTGCAAATAAGAGTCAGGGCTTTGATATGTAATCCGTCATTTGCAGACTAATAAATTGAATTCATTCTCCGTACTGAATTCTTTAACATAAATGTGCTCACAGTGCGAATAATCGAGTCTTTTTGACCCGTAACCTGTCATCTTCATATCATTTCTATTGTTTGTTAAAACTGCAAACAAAAAGGTTTTAGAATACATATTACTATATAATAATACGCTGACGTTTGCAATGTATTTTGTTGTCACGATTTATCAATAAAATGTATACCATATATGAAAAAAGCAATCCCATTGATCAAAAAGTGTTAGAAATGATTTTGTATTTTCTATTTCATTATATTGTTTTTTTGAGCGTCTTCGCGTTTTCAATCTGCATGTTAATATTTGAAATAATTACTGTAACTACTTTAAAAGTGTTTGGCATTTGATGCTAAAAATACCAATTACTAATAGTAAAACAGTTTGTGTTAATACAATTAAACTATTGATTGTAAAACGTTCATTATTAGTAGAGAATTCTAAGTGAGTAAAATCATAATCAAGCCAGAGTAGACCCTACGAAGACCTACTGAAAACAGCGACAAAACGGTAGTTAAAATGGAAAGGTCGTTTAGTACATTACGATCAAGTAAAGTTGAAAGACTGATAAACATATTTTAAAAATAGTTATTCTATGTGACGTACGTCCTTACCCGATAAAACAATTCATACAAACCTTCAAATGGTACACAATATCGACAAGAACAAGTTAAAACACAAGAATCAATAGAAACAATGAGTCGGATGGAACATGGACCACAATTTCGACTCCAACTAGTAAAGTATGCAGTATTGGTTATGGGGTTGAGAATTTAGCCTACTACAATGAGCCCACTCATTTGTGATATCTACAAAGGGGTCTTTTTCGTGCCAAGAGTGTGCCTCTTTCCAAACATGTTACCAACTATGGTCCGCGTCTAGGCTTGCCGCATTAAGATCTGGCAACACCCAAATGTCAGGGTCTCCCATATCTTCATCTGAGTTGCTCTGTGGGTCGAACACTGGGAAATTTCCCAGTATGTTCCCAGAGTTCTGAAATGATGTTTATGTCTAACAACAATTTGTCATTAGAAGACCTGACACATGTAATTTTTTCTAAATAGTTGTTGATCCGACCATTCACAGGTATGGATCAAATAACCACTAGTTTTTAAAGACAGTTACTATTTGTTCAGCTTTAGGATGGTATATTGTTATAAACATATTCTTTTTGGCGTGTTTTTCTTTGTTAATGGTTTAATTTGTCGAGTATTTGCTTTACTCTGTTTGTATAATATCCACCTTTTGTGTAATTTATCTACGAACTGATTTATTTTTCCTATATTCTCATTCTGGTCACTCGTATTTCTCATGATTCGTATTCCCTCATCTTTAATAAATACATTCAAGCTTGATGTAGAGTGATAAGATTTACGATTTAGGTATTGAAATTTATTTATTTGAGATATATTTAATATCCAAAATATTTTCTCGTTAAAAAGAATACCATTATTAGTCCATTTTTAGGTACATTTTCAGTTTGTGTCTAGTACATGTAACAATTTGTCACTAGAAGACCCGATATACATGTAAGTAAACGTATGTCATCTTATTTTGTCATTTAAATAACGAATTATACACTTTTTACTGGAATTATTATCTAATGGAGCTTTAATCCAAAAGCCCTTTAAATATAAATTTGTAAACGACCGATAGCAATTAAAGTCATTGAAATATCAAATACCACAATGTGCTATTTGACGCAACATTAACATTAACGTGGAATTAATTATGCATATGATTGTCACAGGTCGTACGATGCGTATAAATAAAGAAACATAATAGGTCGAACAGAGAAGCTATTTCATAGGATGTATGTTTGGATATTGACAATACAACCCAGTTTCGTTTGGTTGTGTTAAATTTGGTTTCTACAAAGGCTTGCTGTCATATTCTCCAAAAAGTTCTTAAAGCACAAAAATGATTTTTTTTTATTATTTCGTTTTTCGTGATCCATGACATTTCGCATCTCAAATTATGTTCAAAGTTCGCAGAACTATTTGTATGAATGAACCATTATAACGCTTAATTTTTTATAGATATAAACCATTGTTTTTTACGACTTTAGTTATCTTAATATTAAAAAATTAGTTTATCGCATGTCAAACTGAATTTTAAAACTCGAATATATTAATGTGACTGTGTACTTTAAAAACGTTTTGCTATAAGTATAACTATGACTTGGTATCTAACTGACATTAAACATAATTATTATATAGACAAAATGTCTCCTCACAGTAAAAACAAGAGATTTTTTAAAATTATTTTTACTTGCGCTTTATTTGACATAACGGTAAACACATCAGATTAATCAGATGTATATAGGGATTAAAATAGATCGTGATGAGGGCCATTGAACTAAAAAGATGACATAAAACTAACTGCCAAAAAATGTTGTTTAAATATCTTATTAGTTAGTTGGTTGTTTGCTTTACTTCCAGCAAACAATATCTCAGCTTTATTCAGAACGAGAAAACAACAACAATAAATCAATAGTAAAAACGGATGGTGCATAAGAAACAAAATTTTGACTCCCACTGGAATGGTACGGAGTATGGGTAGGGACGAGTAATGCAGCCTTTTTTAGCGGCTACAAATCTACAAAATCTTCAAAAGGGTCATTACAGTGTAAGTAGGGATGCACTCTCCATAAACGTATTTATGATATTGCAATGCCACAAACCCTCCTAGTATTTTACAAAGATTTGATTATTAGTAACAGAAGCTTCTGGTCTAAAATTTCGGAACACCGTTCGCAATATCAATAGCCGACACCATATCTTAATTCATCGTTTTCTGAAACACTCTCGAGTACGATTCAAAGTTTTCACATGTACTATTTTGTATGTACTATTTTCAATTTCAAAGGATGAATTAGATGCAATCACCAATTACTGGAGAATTTGAGAGCGTCCATGGTGTTAACTTGATTAGGACAACACCTTGTCGGTGTGCTTGGTTTTAGGTGATGTTATAAATATTTATATCTGGATTTATCATTGTCTCTTTATTTTTTATTTTTTGGTTGCTGTCACAAAACCTTAATGTTTTCACTATCATATTCGTATCGATTCAGTTAATTTGGTCTGACATTCTTTTACTAATTCATTATAGTGCATTGTTATAGTTTATATATGATGCTGCAATAATAACATGTAATATTATACTTCATACAAAAATCTAGACTTTTCATTGTATATATGATATAAGACATTTTGGTCTATTCCTCTCTTACCCCGCCCCTTTGGTTGCAACGATATAACACACGATATATCACCCGGATATATCACCCCGTAAACCGGAAATGTTGGGTTCCGGTCCGTCTGTGCACAATTATACAATTTTTGCCCTTCTTCCAATGTGATATCGAAGTGTATTCAGTATAATATACATGTAACCCATACTGCCTGTTGTGGAGGGTGTTACGCCAGAGTATCCCACTCTGTAAATATATCCCCTTCGACTGCGTCTCGGTGATATATTTACCTTGTGAGATCCCCTGGCTTAACACCCTCTACAACAGGCAGTATGTGTATATTATATTATATAATATTTCTTGTTTGAAACCAATGTAACAGAATTGTATACGTTTTATCAACTCTCAGTATCTATGTATTGATTTTGTACAAGATTAAAGACTTAAGATAAAAGAAAAGATTGTCATTGTCCTTGTGTATAAATAAGCATGTGGCTTTTTGCATGGCAAGTTAGTTTATGCATGCTAAAAATATATGTAAACTAAGGTTCTAATTTAGATGTTTTAGTTTAAAAAATGAAATATAAAATACTGGAAAAATATTAAGTAAATATAATGTTTTTATTTATTTGTGGTCATTTTGCAAGCTTTAGGAATGTTCAGCTATATCATATCTACAATGTCATATTATTATCATTGTATGATATTTAAGTATTTAATATGTAAAACAGTCGACTATTTGCATGAATCGTTTGAAAATAGTTCTTCTATAAGTTTTTTAACTAATTAACTATGAAAATTTAGCAGTAGTTTAGATTATCTGTTAAATGTTGATCCAATATGGCGTATATTGAAAGTGCTATGATTGCTTTAATTTTAAGAACACAACCACTCTAAATCGACTCGCTAGTACAACTGCATAATGGCTGTTACATTCTTAATTGAAGCATGCATTTTAGCACAATGTTATCTCTTATATATATTTATACTTTCCATGGTAACCGCAGCAATGACAGACGAAACATCTTGAAGTCAAAGAAAGGCAACTCGAATTATATTGTGACCCAAAAATCTCAGTGATTTTACATTTTGCAGTGACAATCGCTCTACGTTGGCCCAACATTGGCCCAACGTTGGCCATTTTTGCCGATGTTGGTAAATAGTTGGCGTGGGCGTTCTAACACCGGGCCAACATCGGCCTATCATTAAATTATCAACTGTTGGCGTTTCAACGTCAACCCAGCATAAATTATCCACAATAAAAATAAATGTTGGAAACGTCGATTAAATTAATCAATGTCAACGAAAATATTTGACATTAAAAGCGAAACTATTAATACAAATACGGTTGCATAAAAGCCTCGTAAATGCACTATATATTTTTAATTAAATCTGATGACCTATAAATTCCTACAACAAGGATAGTGCGGATTAGACGCGGGGCATAAGTATCATGAAAAATAGCAAAAAACGGACCGAACAACAAGAGCTGAAAGTCAAGGGACAATTACAAGTCTGGATATAGAGAAACAGCGCAACACAAAAACCAACAGGACAAAAACACAGAAAGAGAGTAAACCAACCCAATAAAAACCATGGGTGCACTCAGGTTTCCTTGGACGAGTAAGTGACGGTGATGACCATAGAACTTCTGAAGAGAAAGTTATCTATCAAACTATCCACAACAAACCTTTGTTTGAGTAATTTAGTAGTGAACATCACTGAGCCGTCTAGAAAATCGGAATACTGAACACAGGATCTAGAATAACGTATGCGTTTTGAAATGTACACACCATAAGCTGGAGCTGCAGGAATGGTGCTGTTGATGAGCGGAAAGTTGACAATTTCAAAGTTGAAATCATTAGGTTTGTCGTAGAGTCTAGTATGTAGTTTTCCTAAGTCTATTTCTAGACGTAGGTTTTTTTAAAGGCTGACCTTTGTGTAATGCTGGTGTCTTTAATTTCTAGCTCGCTAGGGTGAATTGAATGCAAATAGTCACCACATTTATCCTTTTTGAGGGACACAACATAAAGTAAACGAAATGTGAAATTAAAGGTCTGGGCCAGTGTGTCTTTATTTTCTTCTTGAGCAAGCCTTCTAGGAACTCGGCTATATAAAGTATAAAAACAGGTAGACGACGTGAGGAGCACAATTAGTACCCACTGGAATCCTAACCGTCTGTTGAAAACATCCCCTCAAAATATGAATGTGTTGTCAATCAGAAAATAATTAAGCATTAGAAGGTTTGGTCTTCAGTATATTTATTTATGCTCCCTCGCACTTACCAACCTGTAAACTTCATAAAAAAGCATGTATAAGAGTAAGGGAGGTGGCGGGGGAAAAGGGTGGTTTAAAAAACTCAAATAAATTTCCCTGATCAGTTGGCTTGTTTATCTAATTTACTGTTCATTGACCTCTGACCCCGCGGCCGCGGGAAATCTTTAATTAGATGACGCGCAAGAATTTTGCGGGAAATTTAAACCACTCATCGCATAAAACATTTTATTGTTCAATAAAATTCATTTATGCTCCTTTGCTCTTACCAACCTGTAAACTTAACAAAATGACCAAACAACCATAATCCTTATAAATCAACACTTTATAATAACGACAAATTCTTAATGATGCAATACAACCCATTCTGCAGCTTGCTCAGTTTGCCTTGTAGGCCAATAAACAACAAACACCTATTGGAAGTTTATGGGCCACCTATTGTGGCAATTTAATCTTATCTATTCTAATTTTTGTACAAAATTTTGCCGTCAAAACAAGGCAAAGGTTGGTGACAAAATTGGGCTAAAGGATCTTTCTGATCCTCCCCACCCAAGCTGCAGAATAAGTTGTAATGGTCTATCTATCTAAAGTCGCACTACAATATAAATATAATGTTCATTTATAAAGTCTTAAAATTCACCACGGATACAATTTATTGCATATGACTGCTCCTGCTCGTAATAATGTATTTGGTAAATAACAATACACATTTTATTGAATTGGCACATGGAAGCTGCAAGAAAAAATGAACACATAACATAACTTCTCCTGCTTAGCCCAATTCTTACAACATACAGTAAATGTAAGTACAATAAATCTAATAAATGACTGCTCCTGCTCGTCATTCAAAAACAGTTATAATGAACATAGCTATCAAGTCTGTATGAATTTCATTGTTATCAGGGTATTGTTTACGCTTCAGGTATCTAAAACTTTTCTAATCCTACAAAGCATAAATTATAAGGAACCGTGAGGGCGGATATACTTTAAAAATGCATCCGAGTGCCATCTGCCTAAGACTCTAATTTGACTATCTGACTTTCCTATCTGCATTGCCCAAGTTGCAGCCCCTATTCTAAAACTATGACCCTTGTACTGGTTGACTGACAAACCCAAAAAAGTCAAGGCATTATTTAATTGTTCTGAAAATTTTGATCGTAACACAGGCATACCTTCCTGGTGACAAAAAGGGGCCCTGCCGCATACCCACGTACTTCTAAATATTGCTTAATGCACTCAACTGGGCAGTACTTCCCATTCTTTTGTCTGTTAATATGTATTCTTTCCACAATGCCGGGACAAGAATGTTTGAAAGATCTAAAAGAAATAATATAACCTTGTTCTTGGGACACAGTTACATCTATCAACTGTAAACAGTGCTGTCTATCATTGAGCGCTACCACTGTCATATCTCCTACTCTAAGAAAGGCATAGAACGCTACTAAAAACATACACTTGTAAAGAATCTTGTTATATTCTGAGTTACATGAATGGCGTATTGCATCTACTAACTTGTTTAAAATTGACAAAGTGATGGGAAGCCTTCTGTCAAATGATGCATACATTTTTCTTGCCCCTTGTAACATTTTAGCAATATAAAAAGATGTAGATGGGTCTGGATGACCACCTAACTTATGATAAAACCCAATGGCTGAGTTGTAAGATGATAATGTGGTTGCAGCATAACCTTTATCATGTAAATCTGCTAGATGCAGTGCTAAAGTGGGAATATGTACAGGTATCCTTGCATCTTGGCTAGTCAACACTTTTGAGCAAAACTTTTCTGAGCCAATGATGCATCTACCAGGCCTTGAACAATCTTTTTTAAACTACTGGTTGTTGCAACACCGGGATGTTGGGTATGGGTCCACACTTGTCATCAATTGGCGAAATTTTTGAGCATCACTTAAACTATTCTTAACACCATAAATATGTTCTGCTTTGAACAAAATATTGTACTTTAAAGATAATAGTACCAATTTTTATTATTTTTGCACCGTTTCTTCTTCTTCTTCATCTTATTATTATTATTATTAAGTCGCCCAAAACGAAGATTTGGCGACTTTTTGTTTTTGCACCGTTTCTTATTATTATCATTATTTCTTTTGCACCATTTCTAATTATTATGGGTTATACCGCACCATATGACGCACATGTTGACTTTTTATGGCAGCCATTTTGAATCCAAGATGGCCGACAAAATAGGAAATTGCTACCATTTGCACGAAACTTGGTTTCGTGGTAGATAAAGTTGCTGTGAATGGATGTCTGAACTCCAGTGTCCACGGGGGTCGTTTGGGAGCCAGTTATGATCCATAAGATCATAATCATGTTTAATTTATATTAATGTAGGCGCAGCCTAAATCCGAGGATCGCACATTGTTCAGGTGGTTACTTCAGATCCCCTAAAAGTGCCTCTACGTTTCATCGATGATATGTCGTCTTACCTAATGTGTTGGTGACGTCACAAAACTCCATTTCAAATACAGCGTTTCAGATTAAAAAATATTTGTCTGGCATTTTTTTCAGTAATTTAAAAAATAAACACTTTAATTTTATCGATGTCAAAATTATTTTTTTCTACTTTTATATTATATATTGTTTCGTTCGTCTACAATATTTTCTTCGGATAGCTCAGGTACCGTCTTAAAGGGATTTGTTCATATGGATCACGTGACTTTTTTTACACACACGCATAAAACCGTATAGCTCGCATCTGCGATGTTCGCTATTATTTTTTTTCTTCCACTTTCCGCCAAACTTTTGTCCGGCTGTGTTTTCGGAGACCGTAAATTGGATCCAAATGAAACTTCACACAAAACTAGGTCATTATGTGAAGTTGTGCCTTCCAGGTTTAAAATTGTTAAAACACAGTGATCTTGAAATGACGGCCATTTTGAAAATGAAAAAATCCTTTAACTCGAAAAGATTTCAACGAAAATTGGAATATCAGTAGAGAACGTTATACCACACCATATGACGCAAATGTTGAGTTTTTATGGCAACCATTTTGAATCCGAGATGGCCGCCAAAAATTAGAAAATCCCGGAATTGCACGAAACATGGTTTTTAGGTAGATTACCATATTGCGATCTGTACTTAGTCATCAACATTTAAATTTGAACATGGCAGCCAACTTAAAAGTCAACGGATTTCGATGAAAATTGGAATATAAGTAGAGTATGTTATACCGCAACATATGACGAACATGTCAACTTTCTATAGCGGCCATTTTGAATTTAAAATAGCGGCCGAAAATTCAAAATGCTCCGATTTGCAGGAAACTTGGTGTCCTGGTAGATAAAGTTGCTGTGAATGAATGTTTGAACCAGATTGTCCATGTGGGTCGTTTGGGAGCCAGTTATGATCCTTAAGATCGTTATCATGTTTGATTATGGCTCCCAAACGAAAGTTTGGGAGACATATTGTTTTTGCTCCGTTTCTTATTACTATTATTATTATTTTTTTTTATTCTTCCACTTTCCGCCAGAATTTTGGCCGACTGTTGAAACTTCGCACAAAAAAGGTCTTGATGTGAAGTGGTGCCTTTCAGGTTTAAAATTTTTAAATAAGCGGCCATCTTGAAATGGCGGCCATTTTGAAAATGAAAAAAATGCTTTAAAATCCAAAAGTTAACGGATTTCGATGAAAATTGGAATATAAGTAGAGTTTGTAATACCGCACCATATTACAACATGTTGACTTTTTATGGCGGCCATTTTGAATCCAAGATGGCCGCTCAAAATTCAAATTGCTCCTAATCGCACCATGCTTGGTTTTTAGGTAGATTACCATGTTCCGATCAGATGTTAGTCATCGTAATTTGAAGTTAAAGACGGCGGCCATCTTAAAATGGCGGCCATTTTGAAAATGAAATAAATTCTTAAAAATCCAAAAGTTAACGGATTTCGATGAAAATCGAAATTTGAATTTGAAGACGGCGGCCATCTTAAAATGGCGGCCATATTGAAAAGGAAAATAAATCCTTAAAAATCCATAACTTAACGGATTTCAATGAAAATTGGAATATAAGTAGAGTATGTTATACCGAACCATATGACGCACATGTTGATTTTCTACGGCGGCCATTTTGAATCCAAGATGGCCGACAAAACTAAAAAATGCACGAAACTTGGTTTCCTGGTAGATAAAGTTGCTGTGAATGGATGTCTGAACTCCAGAGTCCACTTGGGAGACAGTTATGATCCATAAGATCATAATCAGGTTTAATTAAGTCGCCGACCACGAAGTGTCGGGCGACTTATTGTTTTTACTCCGTTTCTTATTATTATTAAGTCGCCGACCACGAAGTGTCGGGCGACTTATTGTTTTTACTCCGTTTCTTATTATTATTATTATTATGTCTCCCAAACGAAGTTTTGGGAGACATATTGTTTTTGTCCGGTTTCTTATTATTATTCTTCTTCTTTCTTTTTTCTTTCCGTTCAATCTTGTCCGCACATTTTCTCAGAGATGCAATGTCCAATCAAGATGAAACTTTGGGAACATGTTAATAGTGACCTGAAGTTGTGCAATCCACTTTGAAATTTTCAAAATGGCCGCCATTTTCAAAATGGCCGCCGTTAAAAAAATGACGGCCATTGTCAGATCTAAGTAATTGCCAAAGCAATTTCAATGAAAATTGGTATACTGATACAGCTAAGTATCCTGAGCATTTCTGCAAAAAAATATTTGACGCGGTCGACATTTCAAAATGGCCGCCATCCGAACACCACCCCGCTAAAAATGCAAAAATTTAAATGTCATCCGATTTAGACGAAATTTGGTATACTGGTAGCTTATGATACCCTGAGTGTGCCACTATTTTAAAAATTTTTGTCCGACTTCCGGTTTCAAAATGGCGGACATTTTACTGCAGGAAAAAGTCAACTTTGTGCTATTTCAACAAAATTTGATTTCTAGGCATATTTTAATGTACTGATTTGAATGAAATACTATCCATGGGGATTATAGTGGCAATGGGGGTTCGTTTGGGAGACATTCTGTGTTGGCATCCCAACACAATCAGCACTAGTTATTAAGTCGCCGACCACGAAGTGTCGGGCGACTTATTGTTTTTACTCCGTTTCTTATTATTATTATTTTCATATTTCTTATGTTTTCCCCTCGCAATGTTGTCCGCTCGTTTTCTCGCTCATCTTTAAACCGATCGAAATGAAACTTTGGGAACATGTTAAGGGTGACCTGAAGTTGTGCAATCCACTTTTGAAATTTTCAAAATGGCCGCCATTTTCAAAATGGCCGCCGTTGAAAAAAATGACGGCCGTTGTCAGATCTCAGTAATTGCCAAAGCAATTTCAATGAAAATTGGTATACTGGTACAGCTAACTATCCCGAGCATTTTTGCAAAAAAAATTTGACGCGGCCGACATTTCAAAATGGCCGCCATCCGAACACCACCCCCCTAAAAATGTAAAAATTTAAACGTCATCCGATTTAGACGAAATTTGGTATACAGGTAGCTTATGATACCCTAAGTGTGCCACTATTTAAAAATGTTTTGTCCGACTTCCGGTTTCAAAATGGCGGCCGTTTTAAAGTTTTACAAAATGGCGGCCGTTGTCAGATCTCAGTTATGGCCAGAGCAATTTCAATGAAAATTGGTATACTGATACAGCTAACTATCCTGAGCATTTTTGCAAAAAAAATTTTTTGTCCGACTTCCGGTTTCAAAATGGCGGCCGTTTTAAAGTTTGCTCGTTTTCTCGCTCATCTTTTAACCGATCGAAATGAAACTTGGCCAACTGAAAGCTCATGTTATGAAGTTGTGCTCTTGACTTTTAGTTCCCTCTACTCGGTCAAAAGTGCGGAACGGGAGGCGACTTCAACGTTTCGGGAAACGTAAATTTTAATTATTATTATTTTCATATTTCTTATGTTTTCCTTTTTCCCCTCGCAATGTTGTCCGCTCGTTTTCTCAGAGACGCAATGTCCAATCAAGATGAAACTTTGGGAACATGTTAAGGGTGACCTGAAGTTGTGCAATCCACTTTTGAAATTTTCAAAATGGCCGCCGTTGAAAAAAAATGACTACCGTTGTCAGATCTCAGTAATTGCCAAAGCAATTTCAATGAAAATTGGTATACTGATACAGCTAACTATCCTGAGCATTTTTGCAAAAAAAAATTTGACGCGACCGACATTTCAAAATGGCCGCCATCCAAACACCACCCCCCTAAAAATGCAAAAATTTAAACGTCATCCGATTTAGACGAAATTTAGTATACAGGTAGCTTATGATACCCTGAGTGTGCCACTATTTAAAAATTTTTTGTCCGACTTCCGGTTCCAAAATGGCGGCCATTTTACTGCAGGAAAAAGTCAACTTTGTCCAATTTCAACAAAATTTGATTTCTAGGCATATTTTAATGTACTGATTTGAATGAAATACTATCCATAAGGATTATAGTGGCAATGGGGGTTCGTTTGGGAGACATTCTGTGTTGGAATCCCAACACAATCAGTACTAGTTAAGTCGCCGACCACGAAGTGTCGGGCGACTTATTGTTTTTACTCCGTTTCTTATTAAGTCGCCGACCACGAAGTGTCGGGCGACTTATTGTTTTTACTCCGTTTCTTATTATTATTATTATTATTTTCATATTTCTTATGTTTTCCTTTTTCCCCTCGCAATGTTGTCCGCTCGTTTTCTCGCTCATCTTTTAACCGATCGAAATGAAACTTTGGGAACATAATAAGGGTGACCTGAAGTTGTGCAATCCACTTTTGAAATTTTCAAAATGGCCGCCATTTTCAAAATGGCCGCCGTTGAAAAAAAATGACGGCCGTTGTCAGATCTCAGTAATTGCCAAAGCAATTTCAATGAAAATTGGTATACTGATACAACTCACTATCCCGAGCATTTTTGCAAAAAAAAATTTGACGCGGCCGACATTTCAAAATGGCCGCCATCCGAACACCACCCCCCTAAAACTGTAAAAATTTAAACGTCATCCGATTTAAACGAAATTTGGTATACAGGTAGCTTATGATACCCTGAGTGTGCCACTATTTTCAAAATTTTTGTCCGACTTCCGGTTTCAAAATGGCGGCCGTTTTAAAGTTTTATAAAATGGCGGCCGTTGTCAGATCTCAGTTATGGCCAGAGCAATTTCAATGAAAATTGGTATACTGATACAGCTAACTATCCTGAGCATTTTTGCAAAAAAAATTTTTTGTCCGACTTCCGGTTTCAAAATGGCGGCCGTTTTAAAGTTTGCTCGTTTTCTCGCTCATCTTTTAACCGATCGAAATGAAACTTGGCCAACTGAAAGCTCATGTTATGAAGTTGTGCTCTTGACTTTTAGTTCCCTCTACTCGGTCAAAAGTGCGGAACGGGAGGCGAATTCAACGTTTCGGGAAACGTAAATTTTAATTATTATTATTATTATTTTCATATTTCTTATGTTTTCCTTTTTCCCCTCGCAATGTTGTCCGCTCGTTTTCTCGCTCATCTTTTAACCGATCGAAATGAAACTTGGCCAACTGAAAGCTCATGTTATGAAGTTGTGCTCTTGACTTTCAAAAGTGCGGAACGGGAGGCGACTTCAACGTTTCGTGAAACGTAAATTTTAATTATTATTATTATTATTTTCATATTTCTTATGTTTTCCTTTGTCCCCTCGCAATGTTGTCCGCTCGTTTTCTCGCTCATCTTTTAACCGATCGAAATGAAACTTTGGGAACATGTTAAGGGTGACCTGAAGTTGTGCAATCCACTTTTGAAATTTTCAAAATGGCCGCCATTTTCAAAATGGCCGCCGTTGAAAAAAAATGACGGCCGTTGTCAGATCTCAGTAATTGCCAAAGCAATTTCAATGAAAATTGGTATACTGGTACAGCTAACTATCCCGAGCATTTTTGCAAAAAAAAATTTGACGCGACCGACATTTCAAAATGGCCGCCATCCGAACACCCCCCCCCCTAAAAATGTAAAAATTTAAACGTCATCCGATTTAGACGAAATTTCGTATACAGGTAGCTTATGATACCCTAAGTGTGCCACTATTTAAAAATGTTGTGTCCGACTTCCGGTTTCAAAATGGCGGCCGTTTTAAAGTTTTACAAAATGGCGGCCGTTGTCAGATCTCAGTTATGGCCAGAGCAATTTCAATGAAAATTGGTATACTGATACAGCTAACTATCCTGAGCATTTTTGCAAAAACAAATTTTTTGTCCGACTTCCGGTTTCAAAATGGCGGCCGTTTTAAAGTTTGCTCGTTTTCTCGCTCATCTTTTAACCGATCGAAATGAAACTTGGCCAACTGAAAGCTCATGTTATGAAGTTGTGCTCTTGACTTTTAGTTCCCTCTACTCGGTCAAAAGTGCGGAACGGGAGGCGACTTCAACGTTTCGGGAAACGTAAATTTTAATTATTATTATTTTCATATTTCTTATGTTTTCCTTTTTCCCCTCGCAATGTTGTCCGCTCGTTTTCTCGCTCATCTTTTAACCGATCGAAATGAAACTTGGCCAACTGAAAGCTCATGTTATGAAGTTGTGCTCTTGACTTTTCGTTTTTACCGATACCCCCCGCACGCGACACAGTTGCCATTCAAAGTTGAAGGGTCATAATTTAGGACGTCGCTTATATCGGGAAAACCGCTCGATGAAAAGTTTTGAAATTTGGTACGGTTGTAGAGTAAGTTTTAACATTTTTAAAGCTTATAACTGCAAAGTTCCATCTACTCGGTCAAAAGTGCGGAACGGGAGGCGACTTCAACGTTTCGTGAAACGTAAATTTTAATTATTATTATTTTTATTCTTCCACTTTCCCCTAGAATTTTGTCCGACTGTTTTCTCTGATACCATAAATTAGATCGACATGAATCTTCACACAAAAATAGGTCATGATGTGAAGTGGTGCCTTTCAGGTTTACAATTTTTAAATTTTGGGCCATCTTAAAATGGCGGCCATTTCGAAAATGAAAAAATTCTGAAACATCCAAAAGTTAACGGATTTCGATGAAAATTGGAATATAAGTAGAGTATGTTATACCGCACTATATCACGCACATTTTGACGTTTTATGTCGGCCATTTTGCACCCAACTTGGCCGCCAAAAGTCAAAATTGTCGGAATCGCAAGAAACTTGGCTTTTAGGTAGATTACCATGATGAGATGTTAGTCATCAAATTTTGAATTTAATCATGGCGCCTTCTTAAAATTGCGGCCATTTTAAAAATGAAAATAAATTCCTAAAAATCCAGAGGTTAAGGGATTTCGATGAAAATTGGAATATAAGTAGAGTATGTTATAACACATGTTGACTTTCTATTGTGGCCATTTTGAATCCAAGATGACTGCCAAAAATTCAAAATGTTTGGAATCGCGCGAAACTTCATTTTTAGGTAAATTACAAGTCGCCATGACATGTAAGTCAACTTAATTTGAATTTCAACATGGCGGACATCTTAAATGGCGGCCATTTTGAAAATAAAAAAAAATCGCTAAAATAAAACAATTTACCAATTTGAACGAAAATTGTTATGTAAGCAGAGTATGTTATACAGCACCACATGACGCACATGATGACTTTCTATGGTTGCCATTTTAAATCCAAGCTGGACGACAAAATTGAATAATTCTCCGATTTGCACGAAACTTGGTTTCCTGGTAGATAAAGTTGCTGTGAGTCCAGTATGAACTCCAGTGTCCACTGGGGTCGTTTGGGAGCCAGTGATGATCTATAAGATCATAATCATGTTTAATAATAATAATAATAATAATTATTATTATTATTATTATTATTAGTAGTAGTAGTAGTAGTAGTAGTAGTAGTAGTAGTAGTAGTAGTACTAGTAGTAGTAGTAGTGGTGGTGGTATTATGGCTCTCAAACGAAAGTTTGAGAGACATATTGTTTTGCTCCGTTTCTTATTATTGCTCGAAAACGAAAATTTGGGAGAATTTTTTCTCCGTTTCTTCTTCTTCTTCTTCTTCTTCTTGAAGGGATAGGACGTGTTTTTCGGAGCTCCGCTCAAAGCATTTATTTATTGGTTATTTTGTATTGTGGTTCGTAAATATTTGTATTGTTGTGTTCAGAAGAAGAAGCTCTTTCATTTTGTGGGGTGTATTTTGTATTTTCATCTCGGATTGCCGAGATTTTTGGTGGATTGTTTTTTGGTTTACTGGTTCATTTTTGTTTAAAGATGGCGTCTCCTTCATTTTCAAGTGTTGTAGTCACGGGTAAAAGTACTCAGTTGTCAAATGTAATTGCCTCGAGCAATTCTTTGTTAAACGATAAGGACAATAGGGACCTTAATTTAATCAAGAGGACAATGCCAACCAAGGTAGGTGTAAAATCCGCGCCCCAGGCTAATGTTAGTAATTTTGTAAATTCAAACGGAGAAAGTTCAAGATTAAAAAGTTCACCTTTGTCAACCGGTAATAATATAGAGTCTGTTCGAGAAAATGTAGGATCTGAACAGAACGATGACATGCCGTCATTTGGACATAAACCGTTTGGGTTCGTTTCAAGGAAACATGGCGTAAAGTTAACCAACATACAGTCGATCTCTATTGAGCAATATGTTGTTACTATTGCTACTATTGTAAAGCCTGAAAATATAGTGGCTGCCTCTCGTATGAGGTCCGGGGTTGTAGTGTTTCTATCCAACCTTGAAGATGTTGAACTCTTGTGTTCTAATGGCCTTAGTATAGGTGATGAATTTATTAATGTTCAATGTTTAGTTAAGATCCCCAAAAAAGTAACTTTGTCCAACTGTCCCCCTTTTATTCCTAATGACTTATTGGAAGATGAATTGATGCGTTATGGCCGCATCATTTCTGACATTAAGCCTATTGCACTAGGCATCAAAATACCGGCTCTTAAACATGTAAAGTCTTTTAGAAGACAAGTTTCCCTTATTCCCCACCCCAGTGTAGTGTTACCAGAATATTTTGATATGTTTTACCAAAGAAAAAACTACAGAATATTTCTTAATGACGATGTAGTTTGTTTTAAATGTAAGCATACTGGACATATTCAGAGCAGATGTCCAGAAAACAAATCTACTGCTGAAAACAACAAGTCAGAATCAAGTACAGATGTCCCATTTACGGCTGAACCAGTTCCGCCAACTGGGACAGCTGGGCAGTCTGTTACCTTAGATGCTATAGTCCATGACTCTGCATCTAACACCACAGCCAATGTTACTACATTGAAAAATTGGAGAATGATTAACTGCCAGCTAAATCTGCAGTTAAGAGGAAAGCAGTAGACCATAATGACTCTATTATTAGTACCAAAACCCCTACAACGGCTAAAATTGCAGATGTAGCTGGGGAAACTAATACAAGTATATGGGATTTACCCCCACCACCCCCTTGCATTCTTAACGCTAATGAAGACGAGGATATAGACATTGAGTCTATATCCTCTGATTTGTCAGAACAAAACCTGTCACAAATAGTAGTAGATACTGAGCACAAATTATCCAGTGAGGAGCTGGATAGACTTCTTCTGGAACTTAAAAGTAATAAAAAGCCAGTTGAAAAATGCCAAGAGTATACCACCAACCTCAGGCAACTATGTCAAGATTTTATTGACCTTCGACGAAACCCTGAGTCCTCTTCCCAGACGAAAGCCCGTTTAAATAAATTGATAAAGAAATTATAAACCTACCTGAAAACTCATGCTTAGAGATAAAATATATCTAAGTCAATATGTATTGTCCACTTAATTATGCGTTTTTGTTCTGTATTTTTATTGCAATTACAATTGTAATGTCCGGTTTTTCGTTAGTTTCACTGAACACTCAAGGTTGTCGTGACTCTTTTAAAAGATATTTTATATTAGATTCTTTGAAATCTAAATTAAATGCAGATATAGTGTTTCTTCAAGATACCCATACCATTCCTTCTGATGAAGGTATATGGAAAATGATATGGAGAGGAGAAATTGTGTTCTCTCATCTCTCGACTCTTTCTGCTGGATTAGCGATATGTTTGTCAAATAATTTAGAATATACTATTCTAGAGCATAAAGTTATATTACCCGGTCGCATTTTACATGCAACTATCAAACTACAGGAGCAAACTGTATATTTGTTGAATGTTTATTCCCCAACTTGCTCAAAAGAAAAACTAGACTTTTTGAAATATTTAAAACACCATTTGAATCAACTTGATTCTTCCATTCCAATATTTCTTGGAGGTGAATTTAATTGTACTACTAATCCTTCCCTAGATCGGACAGGAGATATTGAACCCCACCCCCATTCTTGTAATGAATTTAAATCTATTGTTAAACGTTTCAAATTTATTGATACGTTTCGCAATATTCACCCGTACGATAGAACTTATTCCTGGTCGAGAAATGACGGTGTCGCCGCAAGACTTGATCGAATTTATATATCTAAACACTATAGTCAGTTTATTCGATCCTCAGAAATAAAACCATGTTCATATTCTGATCACGATTACGTTCGTGTTTATTTTAAAGAAATACCAAATAAACACAAGAGTGCTTACTGGTGTTTAAATACATCTCTTTTAGATGATAAATTGTATGTTGACATGGTAAATAGTTTTTGGCTTTCCTATCAATTACAGAAATCTGAGTTTAAGTGTATTCAAGATTGGTGGGAAATACAAAATAAAGGAACTTTCGCAAGAATTTTCTATTAAAAAGAATTATGATTTTAAACGTAAATTTGATAGTTTGCAATCCGATATTGAGTTATTAAAATCAAATATTGCAACAAACCCTGATCTTAATGTCATTTTAATTGAGAAGCAACATCAGTTATCTGAACTTGAACGAATCCAGGCCCGTGGTGCTTGGGTTCGTTCAAGATTCAAATATGTTAATGATTCAGATAAACCTACAAAATATTTTTTTGACCTTGAAAAGAAACATGGTACAAAGAAATTATTATCCCATTTAACCTTGCCTGACGGCAGTATAACTGATTCAGATCAGGAAATAAAAACTTTTGCCAGAAATTTTTACTCTGACTTGTATAGCCCCGATCCTGTTGATGAGGGTTGTCAAAATGAAATTTTGAAAGACCTTCCTACAATAAGTGACACCGAA
This sequence comes from Limnoperna fortunei, assembly GCA_944474755.1. Classification (NCBI taxonomy): domain Eukaryota; kingdom Metazoa; phylum Mollusca; class Bivalvia; order Mytilida; family Modiolidae; genus Limnoperna; species Limnoperna fortunei. The sequence goes on from OX104120.1 coordinate 48,451,441, forward strand.
AAACAAACATTAGATAGTGTAATAAGTTATGATGAATTGTCCTCTGCCGTTTTAAAAATGAATAATAATAAGTCCCCTGGTATTGATGGGCTGCCTGGTGAATTTTACAAAACTTTTTGGAATATCGTTGGGAAAGATTTGCACGAAGTTTTTGTTTCTTCTATTGAAGAAAACAGACTTCCACTTTCGTGCAGAAGAGCCGTTCTGACGATGATTCCAAAGAAAGGTGACAGTAGCTTGCTAAAAAACTGGAGACCCGTGTCTCTTCTCTGTTGTGACTACAAAATATTGACTAGAGCTTTTTCGCTAAGACTCCGTACCGTTCTACCCGATATATTAAATATCGATCAAAGTTATTGTGTTCCGGGTCGTCATATAAGTGATAATATTCGTTTTATTTCTGATGCTACGTGTTATGCTAATCAAGAAAATATCCCCCTTGCTATTGTTTCCCTTAACCAAGAGAAGGCTTTTGATCGTGTTCATCATGGTTATTTGATGAAGACATTAGAAGCATTCGGTTTTGGAGATTATTTTATATCATGTATAAAAACTATTTATACAGATGTACATAGTTTACTCAAAATTAATAACGCGTTATCGTCCCCGTTTCATTTTAAAAGAGGTATACGACAAGGATGTTCCTTGTCTGGCCAATTATATGCCATTTGCCTTGAACCTCTTTTACACAAACTAAGGTCAAAAGACGGCTTATCAGGCCTTGAACTACCATTATCAGATGGTAAGAAAAGTTGTTTATCTGCATATGCAGATGATTTGGATACTTTATTAACGCAAGACTCTGATTTTGATAGGTTGTCTTTCTGGTTAGATATATACCAGAAAGCTTCCAATTCAAAAATTAATTTACAAAAGTCCGAAGGTTTGTGGGTGGGAAGTTGGAAAAATAGAAATGATTGTCCACTTGGTCTCAAGTGGAATAATAAAGGTTTAAAGGTTTTGGGTACTTTTGTTGGAAACAATAGGGATTTTTATAAACAAAATTGGGAAGGGATGGAGGAGGATATTACTGTCAAACTTGACAGGTGGAAGCCTTTTGCCCGTGGTTTGTCACTCAGAGGACGAACGCTTGTTATAAATTTACTTTCCGCGTCAAAATTGTGGCATCGATTAAATTCAGTGGCCGTACCTGATGAAATTATTAGTGCCATTCAAAACAAATTTGTAGATTTTCTATGGCAAGGAAAACATTGGGTTTCGAAAGAAATGTTATATCTTCCTGTATGTACTGGAGGACAGGGTTTAATTCATATCCTATCTAGAATTCGTGATTTTCGAATTCAGTTTATGTACAGATTTTTGACATTAATGAATGGTGAAGATGTTCATCCATGTTACTATTTTTGTAAATATTTTTTATCTACTGTTTCTAATTTGAATTATGATGTTCAGTTGTTATTACTTGATGGGGATTTTCAATACACTAACATTCCAAGCTTTTATCAAGATTTAATTAAAGCCTGGAAGACTTTTGAATCGTCTAGAATTATAATAGATGATACCTCAGTGGCCGACATTTTAGAACAACCTTTGTTCTTTAATCCTTCATTAATTACCCCAAAACAGATGAACCTTTTTATTTTGAAAATTTTGTAATTGCCGGTATAACCAAAGTTAAAGATCTTTTCGATACTAGTTTGGAAAGGAAATTTACTGCAGATGATCTTGTTGGCATATTAAGCATTCGTTCTGAACGCTGTATCCAACAACATCTGGATTTACTGTGGTCGTCTTTTCCTCCGGAGTGGAGTATATTGATTGACCGTTTTTTAAATACTGATATTGATATTGGTGTTGTTCACCAATATATTTTTAAATTAGATATTGACAATGCTCCTGAATCAAGTAAGGGCGTTGTTCTTGATAAATGTCCTAAGAAAACGATTTATTTATTATCTGTTGTTCAAAATTTTAATAGTTCCCGTGCTAAAAAGTTGCTGTCCCCCTGGAATAATATGTTACAATCAAATGTCCCCACTAATGTCATATTTAGTCATGTTTATGAATATCCTCATAGCACGCATGAAGGTGACCTTAATTGGAGAATCCTTCATGGTGCTATTGCCACCAGTAAATTTTATTGTAAAGCTGGTTATCAGCAGTCTGACGTTTGTCCCTCTTGTGGTTTGCAAGAGGACTTACTTCACATTTTTATAGCTTGTCCACGTTTAAAAGTTTTATTAAATGAAGTTCAAAATATTTTGTGCAAATTAATCAAAAATGATTTAGGTTTCATAAAATCTTTTATGCTTGGACCTTCTTTTCTTTTAAACACTGACCAAACGCCAGCTATGGTCAGTGCATATCGATCTCCTCCAGCTTTCCACACGCCACCATTAGACAGCTGTCCAGTTAGGAGATCGATTCCAGCTGATCCACCGCCACCTGGGATCAGCTGTCCAGATACACCAGCCGGCCACACTCCATTCACGGCCGGCTGTCCTGCGGTGATGAAAGACTCTATGGTGATGGAGGATGGTGCAGTTGTGTTGGGAGAAGGTACCAACACGCTACGATGGACGAAGACCCAGAGGATCCCAAGACGGCTGTACCTATGGATTGCCAACCAAGCAAAGATGGCCACCTACGTGACCCTGCAGCACCTGAGGACCGGAGGCGGACCAACAGACCCACTCCAGGAATTCAGGTCGCGCATCCGCGCCCGGTTGGCAATCGAATTTGCCTACTATAGGTATATCAATAATGTAGATTCTTTTTCAGATTTTTGGTGTTTTAACAATGTTTTATGTTATATTACTAATGACAAGCTTATTGTAAATATATGATGGTAAGTTAATTAATTTGATATATCTATTTTTGTTCTCTTTATATATATTGTAAACCACGATGAAATAAAGGTTAAAACATGGACTGGCTTGTACCAGTCCATGTTGACTTTGATCATTTGGACAAAGTCATTTATAGGCTTCGTTAATTTTAAAGATAGGTAGGTTAAAATGTTAAAGTTTAAATTGACTTGTATCAGTTTAAACTGACTTTGATCAGTTGGACAAAGTCTTTTATATTTCTATAGTATTTTCGTATAATTTTGGGTTTAAAGTCTATATCATTATATGTATTTTCAAAATTGTTAAATAGCTTGTCATAATAATGTATTTGTTGGGATTATATTTTATGTTACTTGAATTTTTGATACCTTGTACTACTGTGATTTATTGTTTTATTTAATAAAGGGTATTGAAAATTCAAATTCTTCTTCTTCTTCTTCTTCTTCTTCTTATTATTATTATTATTATTATTATTATTATTATTATTAATATTATTATTATTTTTATTCTTCCACTTTCCACCCGAATAATGTCTGACTGTTTTCTCTGAGACCGTAAATTAGATCGACATGAAACCTCACACGAAAATAGGTCATGGTGTGAACTGGTGCCTTTAAGGTTTATAATTTTAAATTGGTAGCCATCTTGAAATGGGGCAATTTTGAAAATGAAAAATTCTTAAAAATCCAAAAATTAACGGATTTCGATGAAAATTGGAATATAAGTAGGGTTTGTTATACCGCATCATATGACAAACATGTCGACTTTTTGTGGCGGCCATTTTGAATCAAAGATGGCAGCCACAAATTTAAAATGCTCGTAATCGCATGACACATGGTTTTTTAGATAGATTGCCATGTGCGATCAGATGCTAGTCATCAAAATTTGAATTGAAACATGGCGGCCATTTTGGAAATGAATAAAATTCTTCAAAATCAAAAAGTTAAAGGAATTTAACAAAAATTGCTATATAAGTAGTGTATGTAATACCGCACCTTATGACGTACATATCGACTTTCTATGGCGGCCATTTTGAATTCAATATGGCGTCCGAAAATTCAAAATGCTCACATTTGCACGCAACTTTCCTGCTATATAAAGTTGCTGTGAATGAATGTGTGAACTCCAGTGTCCACGAGGGTCGTTTGGGAGCCAGTTATGATCCATAAGATCATAATCATGTTTAATTATGGCTCCCAAACGAAAGTTTGGGAGACACATTGTTTTTTCTCCGTTTCTTATTATTAGAATTATTTTTCTTCCGCTTTCCGCCAAAATTTTGTCGGACCAATTTCTCGGAGACCGTAAATTGGATCACTATGAAACTTCACCCAAAAATAGGTCATGACCAGAAGTGGTGCCTTCAACTTTTAAAATTTTGAAATTGGCGGCCATCTTGAAATGGCGGCCATTTTTAAAACGAAAAAATCCTTAAAAATCCCAAATTTAACCGATTTCGATGAAAATTGGAATATAAGTAGAGTATGTTACACCGCACATAATGACTCACATGTTGACTTTTAATGACGGCCATTTTGAATCCAATATGGCCGCCAAAACTAAAAACTATCGAAATCGCACGAAACTTGGTTTTTAGGTAGATAACCATGTTGCGATCAAATGTTAGTCATCGAAATTTGAATTTGAACATGGCGGCCATCTTAAAATAGCGGCCATTTTGAAAATGAGAATAAATCCTTAAAAATCCAAAACTTAACGGATTTCAATGAAAATTGAAATATAAGTAGAGTATGTTATTCCGAACCATATCACGCACATGTGGCCTTCCTAGTGCGGCTATTTTGAATCCAAGATGGCCGACAAAATTGAAAAATGCTCCGTATGAACGAAACTTGGTTTCCTGGTAGATAAAGTTGCTGTGAATCGATGTCTGAACTCCAGCGTCCATGGGGGTCGTTTGGGAGCCAGTTATCATTCATAAGATCATAATCATGTTTAATTATTATAATTCCGCTTTCCGCCAAAATTTTTTCCCACCGTTTTCTCAGAGATCGTAAATTATATCAATATGAAACTTCACCCAAAAATAGGTCATGACTTGAAGCACGCCAGGTTTTAAATTTTGAAATTGGCCGCCATCTTGAAATTGCCGCCATCTTGAAAATTAAAAAATCCTTCAAAATCCAATTGTTAACAGATCTCGATGAAAATCGGAATATAAGTAGACTATGTTATACCGCACCATATTACGCACATGTTGACTTTCTCTGGTGTCCATTTTGAATCCAAGATGGCCGACAAAATTGAAAAATGCTTTGAAATGCACAAAACTTAGTTTCCTGGTAAATAAAGTTGCTGTGAATGAAAGGATGAGCTTGGGGGTCAACCGGGGTTGTTTGGGAGCCAGTTGTGATCCATAAGATCATAATCATGTTTAATTCTTATTATTATTATTATTATTATTATTATTTTGGTTGCCACTTTTTATAGACGGTTAACTTGTCCTACACAGTTTTCAAAGATGCCTTAATATAGGATCGAATGAAACTTAGCAAAGTTGTAGATCGGCAAGTGGAGGGATGCAGTTTATAGTCAGATTTTTTATTATAACCGCCATTTCAAAATGGCCGCTACATGTCGACACCCACCCAAAAATGGCAAAAAATTTTCTGTGGTCCGATTTTAACGAAATTTTGTATGGAGGTAGATTTTAGTATTTTGAGTGAAACCCTACCTATGAAATTTTTTTCCGACGTCGCGTTTCAAAATGGCCGAAAAAACGTTTATAATTTTCAACGTTATCCGATCTCAATGAAATTTAATGTGCTGCGAATGCAACAAAATTTGGTGTGAAGGTGGATTTAAGTGTCCCGAGTGTAATTCTACATTCAGAATTTTTTGCGACCGTGCGTTTAAAAATGACTGCCAACAACTCGTTAAATTTTAAACTTTCTCCGATTTGAGTGGAACGCAATACTATCCATAAACACATTATTTTTAATTCTTATTATTATTTTTTTTTATTTCGGTTTCCACTTCTCCTAGACCAAGAATTTTTCCGACACATTTTTCAAAGACGCCTTAATAGAATAGAATAAAACTTGTCATAGTTTTATATTGACAAATTGATGGGTGCATTCAAAAGTCTAAATTTTGATAATGCATAATAATAATAACACTCACCCAAAAATAGCCCAAAATTTTCCCGTGGTCCAATTTCAAAGAAATTTAGTATGGAGGTAGAGGTTAGTATTTCAAATGAAACGCTACCTTTAAATTTTTTCTCCAACGTCGGGTTTCAAAATGGCCGTTAAAAACGTGTATAATTTTTAACGTTATGCGATCTCGATGACATTTAACGTGCTCCCATTGCAACAAAATTTGGTGTGGAGGTGGATTTAATTGTCCCGAGTAAAAATCCAAATTCGAAATATTTTTCCTCACCTGGCGTTTCAAAATGGCCGCCACAAAAACGCGTCAAATTTTAAACGTTTACTGAATTTGTGAAATTTTATGTTTAGGTATATTTTAATGTCCTGAGTGGAACGCAATACTATACATGCGGATTTTCGGCGACTTCTGTGTTGGCATCCCAACACATTATTATGTCTCCCAAACGAAGTTTTGGGAGACATACTGTTTTTGTTTTCAATTATTTTTATTTTTATTACGGTTTCCATTTTTTCTAGACCATGAACTTGTCCGACACATTTCTCAGAGACGCATCAATAGAATCGAAAGAACTTGGCACCGTTGTAGATCAACATAATGTGGGGTGCAGTCAATAGTCAGATTTCCTTATAATTTCGGCCATTTCAAAATGGCGGCCACTTGACCACACCCACCCAAATAATGGCGAAAATTTTTCAGTTGTCCAGTTTCAACGAAATTTGATATGGAGGTCGATTTTAGTTTTTCGAGTGAAAAGCTTCCTTTAAATTTTTTTCCGACTTCGCGTTTCAAAATGGTGGCGACAAACGTGTTTTTTTTCACAAGGAAGCTTTATTTAGAGTCAATAGGTTTAAAACACTACATAAGGTGTGTAGACTTATTTAACAAAAAACACATTAAAAACCAGACAGCATTATTTACATAAAACCATTTGGGAAAGATAGCTTTTGAGCTATAAGCAATAAGAACATAAGCAGGCGATACAACAAAAACAAGCAAAAAGCAGTATGTTTTTCAGAATAACAAATTTATTGCACAAAAAGCTGTTAACTTTGTCATTACAATTTTCATTGACAAAGTACCTGTCATGTTAATACCGATGTGAACAGGGTTTCATATAGGTAATGCATAACTATGTTAATATATTACAAATGTAATAATTACATTATGCATAATGATTCTGTAAGTAGCTTACTATGTTCGGAATCCGCATAATCGTTTCCATACTTGATTCGTTTTTACAAAATATTGCATGGCTCGTGTCTCTGAGACCAGTGTATTAAATGAATTATGGATTATTTGCTCCTTTATTTTCTGGTATTTTACTAATTAAAAGACGGTAGGTATTGAAATTAAACGATATTGTCTTATTTATTTTGGTTAGGTGTGATATAACAAGGGAGGTAAATGGGAACAAAGAAGTAAAAGTAAATCGGAATATTGTTGTTGTAAAAATGGTAACAGGCGTGAATACGTGTACAAGACAATAGTTTTAGAAGATTCGTTGATCTTCATTCAGAAGTTTTTAAAAGTTGGTAACATTTTATTATGGTTGTCTTTTTTGAAATATAAATTGCATTCATGTTTAAAGATGTTGAAATAGTCCACTAATTTTGATCTTTGTTGTGAGACATAGAATGCTTTGTATATAGAATATCCCAAAAAGGTTAATAAATGGGTAAAGTTAGTGTATTCTTTATCCCTTAATTTTGTATCCAAAGACTAGAAATTCGAGTTTTATTTTATTATTAAAACCTATCTTGTTGAAAATTTCATAAACTTTTTTCCAAAATAATGCAATGGATTTACAATCAATAAAAAAATGTTGGTAGGTATCAATACACCCACACAATGGACACACATGTATTTTTGTAATTTTCCATGTAAAAATATTTTGTTGATTTGGTAAAATGTTTCTTATTAACTTCCATCTGTACATTTTTAGCTTGTTTGTTTGAATACTTTGATGAGTGAATTTCAAAGTTTTTTCAATATTAAATTAGGTTATGTTTAACATTTTCTTCCATTTTTCTATTCCAATGTTTGAGCTCTATTTTATCATTTACAATTTGGTCATAGAAGTTTTCCTTATTCAGATCTTTTATTTGTATATGTTTTTTCCTATGTCTAATTGCATGATAATTTATGTTAACTTGTTTTTATGGAAGTTTCTGAATGTAGTATATTAATCCATTCTTTTGGAATGGCTCGCTTGAGCATGTTTATTTCAGATATCCAATTAATTTTTATTTTCATTTTATTAACTATGTAGTTTTTTAGATATACCCGTTTTCATCAATTATTTCATTTTTATATATTAAGTTGATGTTGATCCAGTTTAATATAATTAGTGGTTTGTTTTTTAACTTGATATGTTTATTTCCCCAAATTATTTCATTTCTAATATTTATGTGGTTTTTTGGATCATGTGTTTCTCCTGCTTTAATTTCTAGCCAACATTTGATAATATCTTGGTAGAATTCTAGAATTTCATGTAATTTATCATGATATTTCAAATTTTCTATTCCTAGATTCATTTTAAAGATTAAAAAGTTTTTTTCGATATTGGCTTAAGAAGAATTTCAGTATAAGTATCCAGTTTTCTAAGGTAGCTTCTAGCATTCTAGTGACCCATTTTATTTTAAGACTTGCAAAATATCTTTTTATATCTAACATTTTTAATCCATCTTTTTTGTATTCTGCAATGAGAGTTTTTCTTTTTATTTATCTTTTTTACCTTCCTATATAAATTGATAAATTTCTTTCTCTATTAAATCTGTGTATGTTTTGTTTAGTGGTATAGCACTTGCCATATATGTAAATTTGGGAATTATTAGAGTTTTAACAACAAGTATTTTACCTAACATAGTGAGGTTTGTTTATTCCCATGATTTCATTCGATTTTCTGCTATTTCTTTATTTATTTCCCAGTTTAATTTGTTGCAGTCTTTTCTGTCTGTACCCAAATATAAACCTAAAGCTTTGACTGGTTTGTTTGTAAAGTTTATATTTTGTACTTACTTTTTCCTTGCAATGCTTGAGTTTTCCTATCCAAATACCTTCTGTTTAATTTTTATTAAGTTTTAAACCTGAGTAAGATCCAAATATTTCTATAAAGTTTAAGGCAACTAATATTTCTTCTTTTGACTTTAAAAGAAGTGTAGTGTCGTCTGCTAATTGTGAGATTTTCAAATTATGTGTTTTTCCATCTAATTTAATTTCAATTCCTTTAATATTAGTTTCATTTCTTAGCTTATTGGCCATAACTTCAACTGCTATTACAAAAATTATCAAACAGCAAGGACATCCTTAACGAATTCCTCTCTATAATTTCAAGGGGGTCGAAATCCATCCGTTATTTATCACTGAACCATTTATTTGATTGTAAAATGTTTTGATCCAGTTTATAAAAAGTTATTAAATCTGAAGTAATGTAAAGTTTGATACATAAAATTCCAATTAAGGGTGTCAAAAGCTTTAGAAAAGTCAATGAATAAAATTGCGCCTTGTATGTTTAGTTTTTCAGCATAGTCTTTTATGTCTTGTATTTGTCGTAGGTTAAATCTTATGTATATGTTTTTAATATATCCTGTCTGGTCCGAATTAATAATTAAATTTAAAGCAGTTTTTATTCTACTAGCTAGACTGTATTATAGAATCTAATAATCTGTATTTCATAGGGGGATTGGTCTGTAGTTTGTAAGGTCAAGGGGGTCTTGATTTTTGTAAATCAAATTTAGAATACTTTACCTTTGAGAAAAGGGGAGTGTTTGCTTGTTTACATTTACCAGTATTGGTCCCATTAAATTCTAAAATTGTTTATAAAAATTGGTGCTTAAACCACCTATTCCTGGACTTTTGTTTTAATTTAAATTATGTATAGCTGTGGTTAATTCTTCTAATGTGACATATAAATCACAGACATTGCTTTATTCTTTTGTTAATTTATGTTGTATTTTTGTGTTACCTATATATTCAAAAGATTTATCATAGTTTTCATCATTTTCTTTAGAATACAGTTTTTGGTAAAAAGATCTCTCAAGCTTGAGTATATTTGATTGATTTGAAATAATATTTCCCCTTTCATCTCCTAATTTAAGTATTGTTTTTCTTGTTTGTCTAATTTTCTATAAGCATAAAAAGTATTCCGCTCTTTTTGATCCATTGTTACTTAGATCTAATTTGAGCTCCTCGTGCCTTGTCTTCATATTCTTGTTCTATCTTTTTTCCTAAGTAATTAATTTTTTCTAGTAAAATGCTGTTTTCTGTTTTATCGTACTTTTCTGTTAGTAGTAATTCTGTTTCTATCCTTTTCATTTCTTTTTTTTAAGTTTTGCTCTATTTTTGCAGTATTTTATATTATATTCTTTAATTTCCAACTTTAGTGCATCCCAGAGTAAACCGGTTTCAATACTTTCTTTTTCTATTATTTTTTGATAATTATTGATTAAATTCTCTATATGAGTTTTGTAAGCATCTTCTAAAAGTATAGAATTATTTAGCTTCCAGTATCATGGTCCTTTGCTGTTTGCAGTTACACTTTGAATTTTCACTGCCTAATGGTCAGTACTTTTTTATCATTATCGTACGAATATCACAGGATTTAACATTTTGGCCAAAATATTTATTTATTAAAAACACGTCAATTCTTCTAGCTTGGCTGTAATTATTTTTTCTCCATGTAAATTGTATTTTTTAGTGTTTAGCTTTCGCCAAACATCTATTAGATTATTTGATTTTATGAGTGTTTTTTTAGACTGTTAAGTGGTTTCCTTTAATTTTTTTCCTTTAACATTTTTTCTATCTAAATGTGATAGACTGTCATTCATGTCTCCCTCTCTGATTAATATTCCAATGGCATTCTTTTTTATAAATTCATTTAGTTTTTTTTATAAAAAAATGTTTCTTTCACCTTCATTATTTGGTGCATATATATTTATTAAGGAGTATATAATATTCTCGATTTTAATAAGAATAATTCTTCCTTCTGCATCTTTATGCCTATCAATAATATTAAAGGGTATATTTGTGTCAATTATTATTGCTACACCCCTTCATGATGTTGTTCCATGACTAAAGAAAAAGCTAAAATTCACTTCTGTATTTACAACACCTTCCAGACCAGTGTCAAAATGACTCTCTTGTATGAATACTATTTGACATCTTTGATTTTTAACCCATTGATAAAATCGGAGTCTTTTTTGTTTATGTCTTAACGCATTTACATTGGCTGTACAGATGTGTATGTTTTGTAACATAGTATAGGTTTTATTTTATTTAAACATTTTTAATAGTGCTTATGTGTCCCAATAATATTCTCAACAACATATATCTTCACAAGTTTTGTACTCATCCTTTCATTGGTACAAGCGTCATTGTTTACAATTTTGTTTCGCGTAATGATTGATTTTCCATTGTTGTCCTTCATGACATTTTCGAAAACGTGCTTTAAAACAAAATTAGCCTGAGTTGATTTTGTATGACGCCTAGTGTTTTGTTGTTTATTTGCTAAAAATCGGTCATACTAAACGCAGAGAAGTGCAGAGAAATGCAGAGAAGTGAAGAGAAGTAATTAAAAAATTGGTTTTTTTTATTAAATAAAGGTTTATTATATATGTATATGTTATAGTTTGTATAAATGAACATAAAGAACACCATATCTTTACATAATTTGTCATTTAGTTGACAATTTCGAGCGGTTTGACGATGTTTACATACAAAGTAATGGGCTACAGTGGGAAGAAGTACGAGAGAAACATAAATAATGGTTTATTTATCTTTAATAAATGTATCAAAAAGTAAATTCATAAACAATTTATTATGTTAAATAAGCTTTAACATGTTTAAAGAACTTAGATTTAAAATAACCGACTTCATTTCATCCAAATTTGTTCTATGTAAATTCAATATGGCGATTGACGAAGCTGAACAGTAAATTCAGGGTGGTTTCGGGAGTGGATCTGTGTCATGTACGGCATGACACAGTTTCTGATACATTATGTTACATTTGTATATTGTTTTATATTGCATAAATATTTTACAAATTAAATCTAACATATGATTATATTATAAAAAATGCAAAATTAAGATTACGTTCGCTGAGTATTCGTATTTCGTAATACATTTCTTCTAATAGCCAGTAAAGAAATAAATATAAAAGAAAATAATTTTAAATTGACTAATGAAGAAATTTGAGCTTTTGAACGGTAGTCTACACAATATGTGGAAAATTTCTTTAATCTTGTCATTTATTGACTAACAATTTTTGTTGACGACCCTATTAAGAATAATTGATAATTGTGTTTAATCAGGGAAAGTGATGTTAATTGGATTGTGATATCTGAATAAAGAATCAAGCGTGTGACAACAACAATGTAATTCAAATTAATTAACAGAGGTGTCAAACAATAACGAGGGGATCAAACGACCGTCGCGTTTATATAAAACAACATGTCAAGATGTTTGAGTAAATCATAAATCATAAATATTGTGAAAATTGTTTAAAACTTCAGAAGATATTTTGGCTTTCATTGTGGTTTTATAACTATTTTATAGATATCTTGTAATCACTTGATAAATTCTGCTTTCAAATTGCTTTTTACTGTAAATAATTATAGTGCTTCATTTCGTGTGTACATATTTTGTTTTATTTCTGTTTTAGTGCTCAATTTTTTTTTCTGTAAATATTTAGTGCTAAACAATTTTTGTTTATTTATTTTAAGTATTTTTACATGTCTGTCAACAGTTAGTCTATTACTGTTATAATAACATCGATGATTAGACATTTAAATTTCTTTGAAAAAGTAACAAATTAACTTTTTTGTTTGTATAATTATATGGTTTGTTGTTGTAATAATGACTCTGAAAGTGTTTCATGATTGTTAACTAAATAATTTTGTGGTCAACAGTGGACTGGTTCGACTCCTATGGTAGTTAGCGGTAATGGTAATTATTTATTCAATGCCATTTATTTGGTATTATTTGGCCATGAGAATGCATCATCTGAAATCAGATTAAAGACATTTCAACTGTACATCTTGTCGCAGCAGGCATCCATCCCTAAAGTCTCACACGAGACATGGACGCAACTTACAAATCAAAGGTCAAAGCGTCTTTTAAAATGGCAAATTTTAAGCAGAAGACGTCCTGTTCATTGACATCTACTGGTGGTCATTTGACCATACCAGAGGTATGTAGAGTGGCGTGGGGGCTCTTCCATTATATATTTTATTCATTGTATGTAATGGTTGTCCAATATGAACTGTCAATCCGGAATTTAACCGGTACTCGTGTTGTAATTATATGCACATTTGTTTACACAATGTACGAGAATGTACACCTGTTTTACTTTCTATGAAATCACTCTTTTTATGATCTTAATAACAATTTTTTCGCAGAAAAGTGTTTTTGTGATGAAATTGTTCTGAATCATACGTATTGCATAATAAACTTCATGTGTGATACATTATACATTTACGTCTCTCTACTGACAACCATTACAACCTATGTAAACATCGTCGAACTGCTCGAAATCGTCCATTCACATATTAATTATATAGAAATAAGGTCGTATTTTTGTCAATTTTGATAAATTTATATAAAATATAACAAATATATATAAAATAAACCTTTATTTAATCGAATAAATCATTTTTTTAATTACTTCTCTTCACTTCTCTGCATTTCTCTGCACTTCTCTGCGTTTCGTATTTGCATATGTGTGCGTTGTATTTTTGGAGCATAATAAAGTACGTGTTGTAGTCTTTATCTTTTTGTTTTCGGCTTATATTCCATTTAAAGAGTGTGCAGAGAATAAATGATGTATCTTTTAGTTTAATTTGTTTACTTTGTGTGTGTGTGATTTGTTTTTGTCACTAAATATAAATAGCATAGATGATTTGACATGTTTTTTGCAACTTGCCTAATTTAGTGATAGTTCCGATTTCCGACTTGGTTACTTTTTTACGTAGTGTTATTGTTGACATTACAATGTATATCTGATAAATTGCTTTTTAAATGTTTGTGTTTTTTTTGTTTATTTTCAGTCAAGTCAAATCTGCAGTTAAAGGTGACATGGGTAAGTTTCTTTTTCACTTTTAACAAGTTATGAACCGTTATATTAACAAAGCATGAAATGTTGTACCTTTTGTCGTTTTTTTCATAACACTGTTTTTGTTTTTTCGCATATTGATATTCACAATATACTGATTTAGTTACAAAAAAAACTACAAATCTGTTGTTCATAATGGAGTTGCATATATACATGTACCTGTTTAACTCAAGGTTATCATTTGATATATTTACAATTTTTATTTGAGCTATAATATACATATATGGTATATATAGTGAGAATTCCATTGAGGTAAAAATATATAGTGTTTATCCTTATGAACATTATACAATATTTGATACATAAGATATATTTATGGAAAGTATATTAGCAGGACAAAGAGATTTGAAAAGGTGAAACTATTAAGTCTGTTTCTCTCTCTTTCAACCTCAAACAACTATTTACGTTGAATGACATTTTAGGTATTTTGTATACATAAAATAAAAAACTTTCAATCAATTAGGTTTTGGTTATCTTGCTATTTTCCCTGTTTTGAGATGTCGGTGGTGTTCTCTTATCTCGGAGTAACAAAGCTAGATGAGTCTAACTGCTTTGTGATATTTGTCGCTGCAGCTTTTCTTCTGTTTTCCTGATTTTTTTTATTGAATGTCATCTTGCATGTTTTTGCTTTGGGCATTTTCTGGTTTTGATGTGGTGTTAGTTGTTAATTTTTTTGCTTTGGTCTTTGTTGTCTCATCTAATGCTGCCTGATTTCTGCGTAGCCTGGACTTAGTTCTCTTTGTTTTCGTCACTATCACTATTGCTACTGTCACTATCGCTTTCTTTTGTTGTTTCTTTGTTCCTATTGTGTAGATCTTTCTGTTCTAGGTAGACTTGATACTATCATTTTGTGACCTGACTGGTTACATGTTCAGCATTTCATGACATTGAGGCAGTTTTTTATAGTGTGTCCCGCAATTAAGCATTTACTACAGAGATAGTTTATGTTTTCTGTTACTTGTCCATAATGAAACATCCTTGCTGTGTATTTTCCTATTTTCATAAATTTTGGGTTTTCAATTGATTGTATACAATGCGTCTATCACCAGTTTCACAGTTGGTTAGTTTTCCTTCTACTCTTAACCTTTCTCTATAGAGATTTATAACTGCAATGTTTCTGATCGTAAGATTTCTTTCGATGTGTCCGTTTCATCTCTGGGATTTCTGGGATTCTGGGAATAAAGATTTATGGTTTTTTCTCATAGAAATATACCCTGTGTTAATAGTTTTAACCTGTCCCTTCGTTATCTAGATATATTCTCCACATATTTCTAATTCTCTGTATTCCCCTGATACATTGGGGTTGTATTACAGCACCGAATGATTTGTAAATTTCAATGTTTTATCCAAAAGTCCTTTGGAGGGTTTTTTGCCCCAAGAACATCATATTCTTTTATGAAAATAGCATTAACAGATGAGATTTCTGGGTTATTTTCTTCAGGACTTCTACTTGCGACATTCGCGTATTATCGCACCATTTTATTTTCATAGGTTTCTCTACCTGACATCTGAGAATCTGCCTTTCTGCCTTCGGTAACAATATAATTTTCATTACGTTGCCAAAAATGCATATCTCGTTCATCTAAATCATCTTCTGAACAATATTTAGACATCTCACAGTATTACTAATGAAAATCTTCAAAATTGTACAGAACTTTTTCATCACAAACCTTAGTAATGGGCAATAACTCTTCAAACGTGTCGTATTTTTAACGTTATCCGATTTCGATGAAATTGAATGTACTCCGATTTCAACAAAATTCGATATGATGGTAAATTAAAGTGTCCCGAGTGGAAATCCACATTCGGATTTTTTTTCAATCGTGGGTTTCAAAATGGCTTGTCAAATTTTAAAAGTTTTCCGATTTTAATGAAATCGGATTTGTAGGTACATTTTTAATGTCCTAAGTGGAACGCAATACTATCCATGGGGATTTCGGGCGACTTCTGTTTTGGCATTTCAACACATTTTTTTTAATTATTAATCGGTAAATTATTTCAGTTTCCTCTTTTTCTAGACCGTGAATTTGTCCGACACATTTCTCAGAGACTGAAACTTGGCACAGTTGTAGATCGACATTTGGTAGGGTGCAGTCAATAATGAGATTTCAACGAAATTTGGTACGGAGTCAGATTTTAGTATTTCGATTAAAAACGGTACCTTTGAAATTTTTTTCCGACCTCGTGTTTCAAAATAGTGGCAAAGACGTGTATAATTCTAAAATTATCGAATCACGATGAAATTGAACGTGCTCCGATTGCAACAAAATTTTGCGTGGAGGAAGGTTAGAACCCCAATACATTATTTTTAATCTTTTGTTGGTTTCATGTTATTTCTTAGTATCGTGTGAAAAAAAAATAAGGATTAAAAAATTCCCTAACTATATTGTGCACCATAGCCAGTTGGTTGATGTATTTATTTAAATTGTTTCTTAAAGTGCAGCGACTCGCAATGAATTAGTATTGCAACCATATCTATTTGATCGTCTGTTTGTTTATAGGTTGCTTATACAATCACTTACAGAAACTTTAATCATAAATAGTACTGTTTTCGATGCATTCCTTATAACAAAGATGATCAGCAATACGAATATTATAGTTTAGTGAAACCCCTACGATATATTTTAGTCCAGTTTAGTTTTTTTCTCTTTATAATCTGTATCTTTGATCATAAAGGTTATGTTTTTCTGCCTTTTAAAAATACATTATTTAATCACATGGATATAAATTATATTTCGTCATCAAAACAGTTCATATCATGTACTATATTGTCTTTTGTCATTTTGTTTTGTTTAAAAATTCAGTTGTGATATCGGCCACAACATTTAGATATTAATAAAGTATTTGTATGTAAACGATTTTTTATGGTATATTAAAGAAAGAATTATTGGTGCAGCAAAAACGATTTTCATTGGGAACTGCTTGACTACCTAATTTGTTAAGATTTAATTTAAAAATATCTGCTATGAAATTGCATTAATTTTGGACTTTCTTGTCTATCATTTTTGTAATAAATAAAGCCAGTTTGAATTTGGGAAAAGGCTGCAGTAAAAGAGTTTAATTCTTACATAGAATAAATGATTTTTGAAAGTTTTCTATTTCATTGCATTATGTTACGAAATAAATTGAAACACAACATAAGTTGTAAAATTAAACAGAAACAAACAAACAAATAATCCTGGGTCAAAATTTGAAAGAATGTTGCCGCACTAGAATTCATATTAATGTATCTTTCAATATACATAGTTAACAATAAACCTTATTTTTGTGTTAAATAAAAATACCCCAAGTTATGCAACATGGCGATCATTGTCAATATTTAACATAGCTGATGCTATGGATTAGCCCGAAATTTATCTGAAATATTATACTACTGTACCGCGTCTAATCTGCCCATTCCTTGTTCTAGAAGTTTATAGGTTATCAGATTTAACTATAAATATATATCCCAGACATCTAACATCTTTTTAAGTTACCAAAGGCTTTTATGCATTTATATTTTATTATTAAATGTCACTTGTTATGTCATATTTTAAATTTTAATCCACAGTCACAGTCCACATTTATTTTTATTGTGTACAATTTATGTTGGGTTGACGTTGGTTATGTTAAGATCGGCCAACGTTGGGTCTATCTTTGAAAGCCAACAGTTGGTTTCTATACGATGGGCCAATGATAAATCCACGTTGGAACGCCAACGGTTGGTCATATTACGATGGGCAACGTTGGACCGATGTTCAAACGCCAACGCCAGTTATTTACCAATAGTGCTCATAAATGCCCAATTTTGGGCCAATGTAGAGTTACTATCTGCAAAAGTCACTGCAAAATGTAATATCCCAATCACTGCGACTTTTGGCTCACAATTGAATTCGGGTTGTCTTTCTTTGACTTTAAGATGTTTCGTATGTTATTGTTTATGTTACCATTGAAAGTATACATACATACTGTATTTCTGATGATTCAGAAATCCGCTAGAGGGATATATTATTTGGTTGTCACAATACTTAGACGTTTGTATATAATTTACTTATTGTGACATTAACATTGCAAGTAACTTTGTTATCCTATATAATATATATAAAAATGCTGAATTAGATTACTGTCAGATTAATAGGTATTGGTTACGAAAATTCTATCGTCACACGCTAGTACAAGTGTACTACGTCTATGTCTACGTTTCACCCCGGTTAATGAAATATAGCGGAATTAGCCGAGGGGTCTAGACCGCTGGACATAGTGCAGGCGATTTGGTGCCACAGTGTCACAACGGTGTGAGTTCGAATCCCGTTGAGGGAAAGTAAATATAAACTTTTTACAAATGTGCATAAAAGCCTTGGTGAATTAAAATCAAAAGTAAATCAATCATATGCGAGTGTCACGTCCCCGAAGAGGACCCCATTTAATGACAGTGAGAGTCCGAAACCGGTTGTAAATACTACTCAAAAGTCGAACAATGAGAATACACAACCGCGTGTACGTACCTCTACTGAACATGTTAACGGTTCACCGCCCGAGATAAATTATATTGTCAAAGACCAACCGGCGACTACTGCGAGTCTGGAATCAGTTATGAACTCTTCTCTAAAGTCGAACAATAAGAATACACAACAAGGTGTTCACACGATAGAACCTGTTATCGGCCCACTTTCTGTGATTCTGTTCTGAAAGATCGACCGGTGATCAAACCTATAGAAACCGATAACATTAACATTAACATTGCAAACTCGAATCAAGACTCTGTTTATACCGCACATAATGATTCTGGACTTACGTATAAAATTCCAACACGAACCGTTGGTGTTACTGCACTTACTAGACCAGTAGATGATGATTATTTCCACGGTGTTGTGCCGAGAAAGCGAACAGCCAGATTCTATCTTTCTGGTATTGACGTCAGAATAACACGGAACGGTATCTGCTCTCACCTTGAGAAGCGTGGTGTTAAAGTCACATTTTTTTAGACTCTTCAGTCCTTAAAACGATTACAGCATTGTAATGTCTGCCAAATTAAATGTTTCTCTAGAATGCGCATCTATGGTAGAAGCTGACAATTTCTGACCGAAAGGTGTGTCTTGTCGACGATGGAAGAGTAACCGGGAGTGGTACGGCTCAAACGAGGGTGACAATTTCTAAACCAATCATGATTATTAAACTTACTGTTATAATATTGGTTTTGCTTTTGTACGCTCTTAATATTTTTATGACTGAGTTAAATATAATCGCATGGAATGTACGGGGCATAATGTCCTCGACTTTATGTCTCATAAACTTTTTGTATAGGTATAATTGTGATATTTGTATTATCAGTGAACATAAATTGATGCCTTCTTCATTAAAATTTTTGACAAGTATAGATAGCAATTACAGATGGGTATGTAAAACTAATGAATTACCGGATAAATATAGGGCATATCACGGTTAAGGTGGTATAGGTTTATTGTATAAATCGTCTTTGCAGTTTAGTTTTAAAGAAATAGAAGGTATCGAATCCAACCGTATTGCTGGTATTGAGTTGAAAGGTGCTAATACAGAACCAATGTTTATATTTGGTACTTACTTACCAGCAGATGATAAGATAGACAATTACATAAATGAGTTAAATGTCCTTGATTACTTGTATTCTTACTATTCTAACTCCGGTAGTGTTATTATAGCCGGTGATTTTAATGGTAGTTTAATGGTAGATGACATAAGCCATTCTAATAGAGCTAAGTCACATGAGTTTTTGAAGTTTGTAAATAGACATCGCATTTCACATATTGGTTCTGATATTGTTTTTGTAGGTTCACCTTTTTCTTATACAACCAAACGTACTATGTTAGATTATTTTCTTATTGATAGGCGTACTAAACGGCAGTTGAGATCTTATGAAATACTTGCTGAAGGTTCCTTTACTAGCACGTCTGATCATCTCCCTGTATCTATTAAAATTGGGTTGTGCTCAAACCCTCATTATATACTCAAACCCATTATGCACCTCTTAGCGTGACATAAGGCTTCCGAGGAACAATTGCTGTGTTATACTAACTGTCTTCACGAGTCTTAAGACGCTCTCATGCAACGGGAACTTACCAATCCATGTAACAACATTGACAATTTGTACGACGAGTTCGTTGATATTGTACATTCATGCTGTGACCGATCTATTCCTAAATGTGGATTCAATCTAAGAACCAAACCATATTGGTCAGTTGAAGTCAAGACAGCTCATGATAAAGAACGATACTTCTGACAGACTTGGATAGCTGATGGACGACCAAGAGGAATGACTTTCAATAGTTATAAAAACTATAAGCGTGCGAAAGGTGATTTTAGAAGAATACAACAAGCCGCCGCGGATGAATATATTCGTAAAACTTATGATGATATAAACGTTGCAGCTGAATGCGACATACGGCTATTCTGGAAACTCGTGAAACGTAAAAAACACATTCCAAAGTAAAATATATCCGGAAATAATTTATAACAATAAAGTTAGTAACTCTCCGGAATCAGTTGCTGAAGCCTTTGGGGACTATTTTAGTGACCTGTATAACGAATCGGTAAATGATAATTGTGACGCTGAAATTAAACAACGAGTTGATTCACCTTATAGTAAAGTTAAAAACTCTGATGTTGATAGCGATATGACGTAAGATGGTGGTACCATATCTGAAACGGAAGTTAGTAAATTTATTGAAGACTTGAAACGTCGAATAGCTGGAGGACATGATCGTATTCAATATGAACATTTCATACATGGTAGAGTTCTAGTAGTACGTTTTCTAACTTTTTTATTTAACACTGTTGTACAAAGTCGTCGAATTCCGAAATCTTGGAAAAATGGATTTACAGTACCGCTGTACAAAGGCAATGGAAAACCGAAGAATTCCCCTGACAGTTACCGTCCAATAAGCTTGCTGTCGTGCACCTTAAAATTGTTTGAACAGATACTTATGTCACGCTTGGAATGTGTAATTCCCGATCAACATACGTTCCCAAACCCCCAGCAGCAAGGATTTCAGAAAGGTCTCAGCTGCTTAACAGCTTCTTTTAATCTTCAGGAAACACTGTTTTATAATTTGGAATTGGCACAAAATGTATATGTTGCATTTTTAGTAGAAAAGCTTTTGACACTGTATGGCGTAGGGGATTGATGTATAAACTTAACAAATTAGGGGTAAAAGGTAAATTGTGGCGAATCATTGATGACTGTCATATTGATACTAATAGCGCAATTGTTGTAAATCAAACTCAATCATGTCCTTGAAGGTGTAAGACAAGGTGGTGTTTTGTCCGGTATTTTATACTTAGTTTTTATTAACGATATATTATATGATTTGGAAATGTCAAATCCTAATACCGGTATTCTTAATATTACCAGTTGTTCTCCTTCTCTTGCAGATGATATATCATGCATTGGTAACAACCCGGCTATTATCCAACGTATGCTTGATGTCTGCTATACTTATTCTAGAAAATGGCAAGTAAATCATCTATTATTCGCTTCTCAATGAACACCAGAAACCCTCCTGTAGACTTTGTGTGGAAAATAGGCGATGACGTCGTACCCGTTGTCCAAAATCAAACCCATCTAGGAATTGAATTGAATGCGCATTTTAAATCTCACGAAAGAACTTCTAACTGTTGTCGAAAAGGTAGAAACTGTTACTTTGCAATAAAAGAAATATCGTCTGAGCGGACTAATCCAAATATCTTGATTAAGCTTTATAATTCGTAATTTTACCATCCTAACTTTATGGCTGTGAAATGTGGACTAATTTAAAATCTGCGGACTTGGCTTTCTTAAACGTGTTCCAACACTTTATTGTCAAAGATATTCTGAGAGTAAAACGGCAAACACGCTCTGACATGTGCGAGAGCATCCTTGGTCTTCACCCAATCATTAGTCAGATAGATAAAAGAAAGCTGCTCTTTTTACAAAAACTTTGTTCTTTGGACTATAACAATTTATCGAAAAACATTTTTCTTGCGAGATTATTCTTATATTTATACCAACCGTGCAAAAAAATCACTGGGATTTATACCAGACATTATTAGTATATTGTACCGCTATGGACTAAAGTAATATCTTTCTACTTGTATCAATGAAGGCCATTTTCCGTTGAAACATGCCTGGAAAAAGATAGTGAATTCCAAAATTAACGAAGTTCAAACCGAAAATTGGGAACAACGTACAAAACATCAAAGAGACTTTTCTAGATTTCGGAACATCCATACATCTGTTGCGCTTGCGGATTACTGAGTTACAGCCAAAACTTACAGTGAAATAAGAACTTCGTATTTTATAACGAAACTGTTGTGTGATACACCTGATCTCTCAGAGAAGTCCTGTCCCTTATGTTGTTGTTTATATCGAGATATATTCTCGCATATATCATGTAGTTGCCCGAGTACTAAAGATTTGCGCGATGTATGGTCCGATATTGTTATCGAAAACTTTAAATTTATCGCTGTATCAGGAACTTTCTTACTACCATGAAGAAGTTTTGTATGAAGTTTTACTTGGAAAACGGCCAAACACCGAATTAGAAGACCGCAAGTTTATATCTTTCAGAAAACTCTGTTATACCCATATAGTGCAATGTTCAGCCAGATATAGCCGGCTTGTTGCGATGCATGATATTCATGTCTAGCCCTTTGCACCTCCTTGTGTCAAATTATAATACATTTATATCCCTATGTTCCGTATTCATATTGATGAAGTAGTGTATTATAGGTTATACAAATTTATTGTTTGTATTGATGTTGACTTATATGTAAAATATTCATTGTAATCTCATTTTTTGAGGAATTAAAGAAATGAATGAATGAATGAATGAATGAATTCCCTAAATATTTCATTTTGAAAATAAAACATCTAAATTATAACCTTCCTATAAATTTTAAAGTTTAAAGTTACCATATATTTTTAACATACATACACTTGCAGTGCAAAAAATGACAAGTGTCTTTACTGAGAGGTGAACATATAATATTACATTATATTTTGTTTTAAACAAGACACATATAACATGTTATTATTGCAGCATCATATATACACTATAACAATGTATCGTAATGAATGGGCAAAAAACATGCACCAGTAACGTAACTGTCTCGAAAATATTCTATACGAATATGATAGTGTAAAAATAAAAAAAAACAAGATTAGCGACTCATAGGAGCCGACAAATAAGGAGAAATTATAACTCCAGATGTATATAAACACATATAACAGTACCTAAAACCAAGCACACCTAACTCAGTTAACACTATGGGCGCACTGAAATTCATTAGTAATTTGTGAATGCCGCTAATTCACCCGTCGTATTATTCATTGTCATACTGAAGTAAATCTACTCATTGAAAATAATACATACAACTCCACAGAAATGTTGAAAAAGAGTGTATCTTATAACGATGAATTAAGACATGGTGTCGGTTATTCATATTGCGATCGGTTTCTACGACCAGAAGCTTCAGTTACTAAAATCTATTTTTTGACATCATATTTGGAGGGTTGCCAGTGCTTGACCTACAGAGATGCCCAGCGCGTTCCCAGCTGCAAAATAGAGTATACCCTCTCTTGTTGTGGTTTTGTAATGCACGTGTTTGGGGAGTGCTCACTCTTTGCACGATAATGACCCCTATTGTAAATTTCGAAAACGATTATGCTCGTTGTAGCCGCTACAAAGGGTTGAATTACCCGTCCTTACCCATACTCCAAACATTTCCAGTGGCAGTGAAAATTGTGTTTCTTATGCCTCATCAAAAACTTTTTTCAATGGATTATCGTTTTTCAACTTGTTCTCATCCTGCATAAAGTTGAAATACTGTTCGCTGGACGTAAAACATCTAGAACTATTTTGGAAATATGTTTCCGATCATTTAACTTTATTGTTTCGTTAAATACAAAACACAACAAAATTCCATAGCATTTAAGTGAGGTAAACACTACATGATTTTACAAGAAAAAGTCGATGTGTGTTTAATGTATTTTTATGACAGTCTTAAACAGGCGATCGTTATATATGATTTATTATTATTATAGGGGATACTTTTGTAATCTACAAATAACTGTCAAAAAATTTAATTGATAAAAAACATAGAAATAAAGTTGAAATATTCTTAACATGACTATAGGAGGCTTTTAGATTTTCTTTTATACAGTAACATATCTACATAACACTTGTCTCTATCCTGTTCTCTAAACATTCAAGACAATTGGGGCACCACTGAAGATAATCACTACTGGCTAAAAAAAATGAATGTAAATACCAGTTGCAGTCGTTTTTCGTCTGTCACTGACTGCGATTGACTGCAAATGACTGCAAAAAAGTCTGTAAAAGACTACAAACGTCGTGTCAGACAATACTGTTTACTGTGACAGTCATTGTATGCCTGTCACAGACATATTTTGTTCGTCACAGACATTTTTTCCGTTGGTGCAGTCAAAAATTGTCTTTTACAACGGCGTATCCGTTGAATCAATCAAAAAACGTCTGTCGCAGGCCCTTTTTTTTCGTTGACTTAGTCGAAAATCGTCTGTTATAACGGCGTTACCGCTGTATCAGTCAAAAAATGTCAGTCACAGACATTTTCTCTGTTGTATCAGACAAAATACGACTGTAACAACGCCTGGTAATTATTATTGTTAATTTATTAACAGCGGCCGATAAATATTTGTTCTTTCACTTGTTTTATGACAATGTTAAAAAATATATCTCTTTTTGGAAATTGTAGTTCGCACAATTACGATTACAAAGGTTTTTTAAATAGTAATTCTAAAAAATAAAGTCTGCTGAAAATGTTAGCATTTGTTCTGTCCTTATTTATAATTATTAAACTGAATTTATCAACTGTTTACTTACAAATCTGGTGAAAATAAAAGCCGCATTAAAGCCATAATAACGATTGCCTTTGATACATATGCACAATAATGTTTTCTTAAAACACGGACAAAGTTTTAAAAAATACATATAATAAAATCGGCAATTTCTTAAATTATGGCGGAAAATGTTAGTATTTTATTTAGTACGTCTACATACATTAAATTGTGACACTAAGTCGTTATATTTTTTCATCTTTAAATTAAAATATTTATAAAAAAAACAAAAATAATGTTTGTTTTTTAAGCTACATCTACTGTTGTTTAAAAGGATCTGGTAATTTAATTAGAACTATAAAATTATAGATGTGCAATTTAAGGAATGATGCATATTGTTAATTAGGTTACAGTTAATCTCGCCTCGCCGATCAAAGAAAATGAAATGTGTATTAAACAATTTGCGACCCCATTGGTGTTTTTGCGCGATCATGCAGAAAAAGGGTTGATATTTTGTAATATAATAATTTAATATATTTTATTTTTACGGATGAATGTGTACTGTCTTCTAAAATACATGTTCCTGCCCCCCTCACCCATCCCCAGTGGTAAATTATGAAATTTGTACTCACAAAACACTCAATTGCAGGAACCTTTAAATCAACGGGACTGGAATCTAACGATATCGTATACTTATCCTCGTCGCGCCACTCCTCTAATTAGAGAACAAGAGTCGACACGGATATGACCGTATATATGGCTTTTGTACGATACAGTCTGTTCGAGACTCATGCAAGTTACGTGCATATATCCATACATTGATGTATATAATAAAAAAAATCAAACAAGTTAGAAAAAACACAACAATTCTAAAATGTAATTATACCGGTATGTCTCTGGTTGTACTCGTCCCAGTGAATTAAAACAAAAACCGCCTTGTATGATTTTATTTGATGTTTATAGTTTTCACGAATTAGACAATTTATTTGATGACACAGGTATTAGCTACCTAGGGTGTACTCCCAGACAACTTATGACACCGTTGTTTATTGAACCATTTGCACATGTGATTACATAACAATTGCATCATGTGTTCGCCAAATCAAAAGAGAATGGGTTGAAACAAATATTTATTCCAATTCTGATTTTTTTTTTACCATTTGCATTGAAAATTAAAGAGTTTCTTGTAAAATAGAAGCTGAAAATACGTAACAGGATTGAGATTTCCCCGTGGAAAAAATGTTCACAAAAGCCTAAAAAAGTATGCTTATTAATCGCATTATCAATTATAGCCTTTTTCTGTGCATTCTTAAAACATTACTTTATCAGAATGTGAAAGAAAAAGGAATACTGCGTTTATAAAACAGGATGTGGATTGGTCTTATTTAAGAGGACCGTTTAAAACATTTGCATCGTCTTCACAAAAACGTGCTAATATTTCATGCTAAGTAATCCGATAATACCTGGAGATTCACAACAAAAATAATATATGCTGCAACACGACAAAAAAGACGAATTGGTTAGTCTATACCTTTTAAATGTGTAATTTTGCATTACTATGATATATGGTCTGAAAGTAGAAAGTACGTCAAATGACATACTAAAATGGCGACCGTTAAAAAAGATCCCCATTTTCGCTGTTTTCAAAATGTTTTAACTGTTAAAACATGGTCCAATAATGAATTTCGACGAAAACACTAAAAATTATCAAAAAATGAAATAAAAAAAATATTTACTGTCACAAGATAATTGCACAAATTGTAACTGAAATATTGGTATTGTGTTGTACTAGATACTGTCATTTCTGCGTTCTTGTTTAACCTCGTTCCTGTCCGGCGCGACAAGGAAATCTGACTTTTTAAACTGAAGGCTTATCGAATGTCCAATCCCGTTAGTTACACTAGTCCCAGCTCAATTGTAAAGGTGTATTTTTCTTATTGTCAACTTTAACAATGAATAGAGATCATTAAAAATTATACCAAGAGAAATGCCCAAGAAATACCCGACGAACTGTGTAAAATATCGCATGGAAATAAATCGAATGCGCCGTACAATATTCTGTCAAGCACGAAACATAATAAGCAAGAGAAATAAACTTCTCAGGGACTTCTAGAATTACTAAGTCGGTATAGTTTAATTAGAAAATGAAATAATTACTTCAAAATAAGTTTTAAAATGTACTCGTTTAAAAAGTTGTACACGTTGTTGATACAATTATTTCTACTAAGTATTTTTCATTGCAGTCTTTCACGAGTAGCTGTAACTGATTTGTTGAAAAAAAAAATCTGTTACTTGCTGATATAATTTCTTCACTTCAATTGTTTGTCTTGATCTTCTAGTTTTTGCTGGGACCAAACTGAGAGGGTTCCCAGTGTTCGACCCACAGAACAGCCCAGCACGTACCTGGTTGGCGGATAGGGAAGTCCTCTCGGTGTAGTGTTGTCAAGTTATCATACGGAAAGCATGACCGTTGACCGTAGTGGGTGACGTGTTAAAAGATTGCCAGTCCCCTAACACGATAAAGCCCCCTTTTGTAGATTTCGAAGGAGATTATGTTAATTGTAGATGCTACAAAAGGCTAAATTCTCCGCCCCTACCCGAAACGTCATGCTTTTCCAGTGGCAGTCTGAATTGTGTTACCTGTGTCCCATCCCACCCCATATTTACGTTGATTAGTTGTTTGTTAACTTGGTCTTGTCCTGAATATCGCTGAAATACTACTCGCTAGACGTAAAGCAAACATCAATCAATCAATCTACTTTTATGCGGGGAGGTCATAGGAGAACATCCTAAAACCCTCTCACCTTTGGCAGTGCTCGTGAAGGTCAAAGTCGAACACAGCGAGATGTAAGGTCTCGAATTCACGAGCAATGTGTACTTTATAGCTTGTCTATCTATTTCGGTAATAATTGGATATCATACTGTTTAGTTTGAATTCTAACACAGTATTTATGCGATTTCATTGCCACACTTGGGCTATTGATTAAATAAATACAAACCTTTAATATATTTGAAAGTTGTTAGTTTTCATGAAGTATTTTAATACACGCTAAATATTTATTAAAGAAATTAAAAGACCGTGTGCACAATAATATACTTTAGTTTTTTTTTATTTCAGTTCTGAGTATCGCTTTTTAAAATCTGAACTAGATAATTGTTTTAATTACAATAACCAAACACAATACAGGTCGTGTATATGTCTTTGAAGTGTATTTATTTCTCGTGTACATATGCGCAGAGACGATGTTCGTGATGTACTCGAACCAGTAAAAACTAAAAGAAGTCTGATTTTCAAATTCCTTTATTTCGTTTTATAATGTAAAAACCTTATACACTTCGATAGAATAAACGAAACACCCTACCAAGCACGCTGGAGAAACTATGCTTCAGTGTTACTAACTGAATGAATATGGCCCTTGTATTGATTCCTCGCTGGATGTATAGGTCCCGAGTTCGAAAATCGACAAAAAGCCAAAACAGACGCCAGTTCGTAGCAATTTTATTTAAATAAAACAAAATTCGTATGACTAGCCAATCTAGCATATGCTGGAAGGAATCACTAAATAGCGTACTTGTCCAGAAGACCGCAGGTGAGAAAGTATCGGGTTATAAAACTTTCCGTATGGTCCTGCGGTCCGAACGATAAAAAGTTATTAACCTTTTTATTTAGTACAGTGATCAAATATTAATCATCCCTTTATTCCGACGAAGTCGCTATTATATTCACTTTTTACCCTTTGACCTCCTGACACGTCCACGTCACCTGTCGAAAAAGCAAGTCACGCGATCGTAATTCTATTTCTTGATTAGTATAAAAAACAATTTGACGGGGGTTGGGAACATGGTGGTAAATTGGACAGGGGTTCGGTACAGGGTGGTATATTGGCAATTCACCTTTCAAATTGTGTACTATTATTATTAGTTTTTGCCGTTTGTTTGTTTATAAAATTATTTCATAGTGCAATTTAAGTATTAGGAACGATAGAGATGAGCTGAAGTTTGTAAAATTTTCTATTTTATATGAAACAACTTGTACAAATATATTAAATATTTTGATTTAAAGTACAGCGCAAATCAAAACGCATATTAACACGCTGGATTTTTGCGGGCTTTTATGGAGTGTAAAAAGGACGAAGAGAAGAAATTTTAATTAATTTCTTTTATAAATATTAATTGACAATCATTTTATATTCTTGTTTATATTAAATCAAATATATTGTAATATTATTGTTCTTGGGCGTCCGTCGTAGTACACACATAGATAGAGAGTTGTGGCTCGAATTGTAAAGTATGCTTTGCTTATTCAGTAAATTTTAAACTATAAAATTTTATTAAAAAAAATTTAATATTCAATTTGTTTACATTATTGTATAACTGCTTTGGTGCTCGCAAAAAACTTCATTTCTGTATCTCAGGCAGTGGGTTTCAATACATAATAGCAATAAACGTTCTGAAAAACATGTACATGAACAACAAAGTACATGTAGGTGTGTGTAAATTATCAATTTTAGGTTGACTGTATGCTTGGTAAATCTGTTAATATCCATAAAGGGGACGAGGGGCAAACATGTAGAAATTAATAATTTCAAACTCGTTTCACCTGTAACTACTGTTAATTTATAGGTCCATGATTTTTTTACGTAGTAATAATTGTCCGTCAGTACTTCCCCAAAAATATTTCCATCAAACATTTCTGGTCTATTGAAACGGAGAATTTGAATGACAATAATGGCGATTCGTAGTTCAATGCATAACTCTAAATTGATATCTTTACTGCGTTGGTTACCTTTTTAAAGATAGCACTTGTCAATAAATTAGGACCGATTTTACGTATTATTTAATGATATATGTTTTACAATAGAAAAACGATTTACGTTTAACCATAACGATGTACGAACGATGCACGAACGTCGTACGAACGATAAATAAATGCCCGATGTACAAACGATAACATTGTTAACTTATCTTATTACACAAATTTGAACATAAAAGCGTACAACATTTGGGGAAAGCTATTGCAAAGGGAGGCGATTTGTGTATTTGTTTTAGAAACCATAAACTTTAACAGTGTGCTGCCTGAAATTTCAGTTTTTTACAGAGATATTGAAACTGCCAAACACATCAATGTTACGTAGACAGTTGGTGTTACAATATTGAATTTGAAAATAACACAGATTTATATTCTTTTCACGCATGCATTTAACCCGTCAGTCAGCATTCGAAAAATTGTTATAGCATCTCAACAAAACACCGTTGCACTCATTGTTTCAAATATTTACATACAGCTTTGAAACGCGAAGACGTTCAAAAACAATATATTATTACTAAATCATGATAGAGTTAAGGGAAAACATCATCACACTAAATGATATATGCGACTCGTTTTTCTTTTCATACGCGGTATACATTTCAATGATAAATCGTGGCAATTAGGTAAACGTCTGCGTAGTTTTATGTAGTAATGTTTGCAGTTCTAACAGACAATAGAAATAATATGTAGATTTCAGATTAAGGATCACAACGACCCGATTATTCGCACTGTAAGCACATTTATATAAAAGAATTCAGTACGGAGAATATAATTAATTTGCAAATAACGGATTACAGATCAAAGCCACCTGGCCCCAATTTGCATTATGAGCGCGTATATTATTAACAATTCACATTCAGATAATTCATTCAATTAATGCCACCAATGTTTAAAAAACAAATTGTAAATGATGATCCAAAGATCCCCTTGAAAGATTAAACCAACAACATATACACCTTATAAATCAGTAGATATGATCATTCGATAGATTATGTCATATATTTACTAAAATGTAGGGTGAGGTACACCTGTCTTTTGTTAATGTTTTTTGTTAAACGTTCTTTTAAATGAAACTGTTTTAAATGGGCAATTGTCATGGGTAATTGATCAAAGGAATAGGAACAAAAGTACATACTACAACTATGCTATGCTTTTCATTGTATCTGTCCAATAGTGATCAATGGTATACCGTAACAATATAATCATACACACAAAAGATATATTTTTTACATTATTTTTTAAAACATGGACACGTGGTTCAAAATGTTTTGTTACCTAATTCTACATTTTAATTTTTTTAATAAAATCAATTTCATAAAATGCATAAACATTTTAAGAACCTCCTAGTAAATTCTTATATATCACATTTTTACTCTCACAAACATGGTTGTATAAATAGTTTTTATATGAATACTTAATGACTATTTCATTAAAAAAAATAAAAAAAACAACTTTACAACAATAAGAAAACATGACTGATCTGTTATGATTGTATAACTGGTTTTTCTATAAATACGTTTCATAGAAAAAAAGAGAAAAAAGTACAAAATATGTACTTTGAGAAGCGTTTAATTTCCAGTACAATTTACACTTATTGTAATGGGCAAGACACACACACACACACACGAACACACACAAAATATCGGTTATCTTCTGTTTTTATTAAGTTCAAGGAATTAGTTTATAGGAATACGGTAAAAGTAGAACGTTTCAGAAAAATCTTATAAAATATTTCCGGCTTGATGGCACATACAATTTTGACGAACACATTTACTTTTGTATTCACCGCATTTGTGTACGTTAATAACAGCTTAAGATGCAATAAAGTTTAAAGGAACGTTTGAAAATCTTGGTCTTAGAGGTTTATGCTACTTATTTCTTTGTTGTTTTGTGTGTTTTTAGCTTGTTTAGGCTTTCCACTATCCAGTAGAATGCTTTACTCTTCTTTGTCTGCTAGTTTTTCCTGTAACCTGGTATCCTGGTGCAATATTTTTCATTGATACAAGCTTCACTTCAAATATAACACCAGGTCAGGAGCTCCGATATAAGCATTTTCATTGGTTGATAATATGACGCCATTTAATATCACATGCACATGCCAATCTTTATTTAAATCTGGGAATACATTTTCTTTATAAATTTTAAATATAATTTTTATTTTACCTTTACGTTTAAATTATGAAATCATAATGTAAAGTCAGCTGAGAAATGTAAACATTGAACGTCACAAAGAGAATGACGTCATAATACGTTCGTTCTGATTGAACTTATCTATAATACTAATGGTCAGTCTAGAGAATACTCGAACGTCAAATTTCAACGCTGTCACCGTTGAAATCAAATGCTCCTGACCTGACGTTATATCTGAAGGCCGCTTAGGCTCATGAGGATATCATCGTCAGGGTACCATAATATGTTTTCCTGTTGCTTTGATTTTGTTTCACGACATTTAGAAAAGACATTTTGTATAATGGAACTGTTTAAACGTTACGCTTTCGTATTTCACCCTGGCATATCGAATACTTTTTACGAGTTTTTTTGTCTTAACAATACAAACATTGTGTGCAGATAAACTGTGAAACGGTAGAAGATATCGTAACAAACGTTTTTTTTCAAGATGATCAATGATCGGCTGCCACACTTTATAACATATCGCACATAGGAATTAATTGCAAGTTTAATGTGAACTTCCAACTCATGAACCAGACGTGATAGAGACTTTAGCCGTTCTCAGTTTTAGTCATCGTTGACAAAATCGTTGAAAAAGTTCACATTCAAAGTTTGTGTTGTGATATTGCGTTGTGTGCAGTCCTTACTTGTCGTCCCAGTCCGGAAATAAACCTTAAGGTACTCATACTTTATACATAGAACATTGCTTGCACAATTGGGCTTTTATTTTTCAATCTTTTTTTTTCTTTTTTCTATACCTATAGACTTATATTTGGACCATGTGGCTCCACGTTGACATTTGTTTTGTTTAGCTATACTGTTTCAAAATAAAAACGAAACAAACCTTTGTAAATTTTCTAAAGTGCAGATTATTTTTTACCAGCTGCAATGAAATTGTCAATTTAATGAATGATTTTTACAGGTGGGTTATCAACTTTAAGGGTCTGAACATTTGATTTTTTTCGTTTTTTTAATTATTTTCGAATGTGCCTTATTAGTGCAGTATCTATAGCAACCTTTAAATAAAAGATAGTTCTGACAGATACATGTCCTACCATTCATAATTTAAAGAAAAGCATTTCGTGATCGTTTTACATGAACCAAATGTTAAATAATGGAAAACTTATCAAATTTGAATATTTGAAAAACAAAATAAAAACAAAAATATTTAACGCAACAATTTTACAAAATGATGGGCGTTTGGAACAGCTACACAATTTTACACGCTAACAATCTGAATCTGATTGAGTTAACAGCTTATACAGTGAGCTAGTGTCAAAATACTTTTCAATAATAATGAAGATTTGAAGTTGATGTAAACACTCATTCTAACTTGCTATAAACAATGAACTATATTGAAGATTCTTGTAATGAAAGCTACCATGTACATTCTATGGTTACCATTGATTTTGTGTCAATTGTTCTGTTTAGATTGCAAATAAAGCTATGTTTTCTCATGCGACAGCATGAATTTATAATTTATTACATTGTTCGGCTGCGTAATAATAACTGCATCAGATTGGACTTGCTTTTTTTAATATTTATATTATTTAAGTACCTTTAAGTTTTAAATCATTCATGACATTTTTAGAAACAACTAAAACTGAAGATTCTAATAACAGACATTATTTTTGTAGGTAATCAACGACACACATTATCGTTGAGTACCTTCACAAATAATTTCCAGAATCTTTTGCTATAAAAGACTTATTTACATCTTTTTACTTTAGACTTACCTTTAAAAGTTGACAATAATGCAATGCAGATGAATTCGTGAAACCGAGCTGCATTGTGTACTGTGTGCCGAAAGTGATCTTGAGATTAAGTTAGTTTATAAAACAGGTGGCCATTGTTCACAGGTTGAAGTAACATTGTCTAGTTCATTTGTTCAATGTAATAAATTACTGCTGGTGTATACATTATTTTCGTCCTTAATGCAGCTTAAAGACTATTTGCTAGAAAGAATGATATCAAGCGATCATTTAATAAATCAGTCATAAGGCTTCTAGATGGTCGATGTTGATCAACAACTCTTTTATTCCGTTGTCTGGTATAAAACAATAAATTAAGTATAAAATGGCTTGCGAGACAAATACTTTATATTTAGAAAAAACTTTTTCGTATATACTTAATTCATGGTTCGTGAAAATCTCAATTACTAACGGATAAAGGTAATGTTTTCTTAATTTACATTTTTCCTGGACAGAACTCGACTATAACGGCTTTGTTTCTGTTACATTGTATAAATTCGAATAATCCCGGAAATATACATATATGTTGAAACGCGTGAAGCAGGCGTTGCATTTCCCTTCCAGAGCACATGAACGCACACTTGTTTTTAGTAGGGTTCTACTTACTCAAGTTTTGATTTTTGTATTGGGTGTCCATACTTGTATTGTCAATTCTTTTCTTTAACCACGGTTTTGTGTGTCATTAAATCGTAAGATGATCACTATAATGTATCTTCGATTGTGTTCGTACTACAAATGAAATATTTTTATAAATAAGAATATACGTTATTTGGATAACGTTAATAATAAAAAAGTGATATACAGTTGGTAAAATTTAAAGACAATAGCACTCTCTAAAAATCCTAAATAACAACTTTTAATCTCAGTACATTTTATTATGTATGAATATTAATATCCGGATTCAACACAAAATAGTAAATATAGAAGTGTCATTGAAAAACGCAAGTGACAAGTGCAAAAACAATAACAATTTTAAGGTCGAATGTTGTGCATTTGCTGCTTTTTAGAGATAAATATGAGATTGTGTAATTACAACAAATGACGTTGACCAAACTTTTCTTAGCGTAACCAACATAAAAAGATGGCGGCTTTCAATATTGACAGCAATCAACTAACAATGTGGGTTGTTTGATAAATTGTAATTAATGATTTGTTAAATTTAAAACTTGTTCTGTGATCGATAATGAAAATAGACTAGACTGAAGTAAAACAGTTGTCTTAAAATCAGGAGAAATTATAAATATTCATACGTTCGGTCAATCCCGCTTCCAAATACACAATAAATATGAAATTGATAATACCTCAGATAAGTTAAGTTCCTAATGCAATTTAAAATAATTATAAGGATTAAACACCTTTTCAAATGATTTGGCGGTATATCAACAAGACCAACACACTCACAAATCCTTCGGACTTTTATTTGCTTTCAAGTGAGTTGGTCTTGTTGATATATCGATAAATCCATCGAAAAAGGTGTTTATCCTATAACAATTAAAATAAAAGGAATATTGAATAAAGGAAAATTTCAGTAGTTTCTTAAATTAATCTTCCAATAATCTAATTCTAGGATAATTCAAAGAAATCTGCAAAAAAAAAATAAATATGATTAATTAAATCGTCAACTGTTCTGCGAAAATTGAGGAGGTCTTTCCCACTGTCACTCTAAAGTCAGAAAATATATGCAATGCTATGTGATTTTGTGTCTTGTTAAGAACAAAATGTCACTTGCAGTCATTAAAATGAATTACCTTAGGAGAAAGTGGTGCCTAGCACAAACAGATGGTTGTTAAGGATTTTTATGTCCTTTTCTTTGGAAAAAATGCCACTTACGGTCATGAAATGAAATTTTTCATTTAAGTACATCATTCTGATTCTAAAAATATATGGCTGCTAAGGACTTTTTATAACAGTTACCTTTTTGCTATGGCATGAGCTCGACCTATGACCTATGACCTTTGGCTTAAATTGAAGCTCTTTTCATACTGATCACTTAAAACTATTTGTTTACTTTATTTTCTCTAACCGTTCTTTAGTTGGTACCCGAATCGTGTCAAGGGCTGTAATTCAAAAACAGTTCATCGCACATCTGCGGTCTAATGTACCGAATGAAGGTCTCGATAACAGGAGTATGTTCCCATTTATTGTCTGCTTTTATCTTCTATGGTTTATTAGATATAGTGCTAACAAGACCTATGATGACCTTTACTTTTGACCTTGACATTTTAAAATGTAATGTATGTCACTTAGGATCAATTGTGGTGGTTCCAAGTATCTAGGACTTACGGTTTTCGGGGAAAAACATTTTAAGAGTTGCGACATTTTTGATCAAAAATACGTTAACGGGAATTCGATTGAGAAAAGAAATTGCATGTTAAATCATCGCCATAAGTACGTCTACATTTTGCACACTTCCGATTTTGAGTATTTGTTACGATTTCTGAGTTTATCTTCTAGCAAATTTAGGGCAGATAACTCTGTTACTAAAAATAGAACGGTCTAACAGGGTGATTATTATGTGATTTTTCGTTGTGAATAATTTCAGATACTTAAATGACTGACCAGAATGGAGACATCCATTTTTTTTAAATATAACAAAACTTAGTGTTTTGTAAGTATCTCTTTGTGTCAAATCCTACGTTATATCGTGAAATTGTTTACAACATTTGGTCATCTCCTAGTATGACAGATTAAAAGTACCAAGTATCAAAATGATATGTCTAAACACCTTCTGGCAAACCCATATGGATATTTGGGGAGAAAAAGAAAAACATTATAATAATAATAAATACAAGAAGGTATTTCCACTGTAGTGGGAAAGACCTTTATTATGATTATAAAGTTTGCGTGCTACCACTTTTGTTCATCTCGTTATCTCATTTCTTTTTTTTCTTTCCCATTTTGTTATTTTTTTGTTTTGCAGAATGTGGGCTCACGCGTCAGTCCTAAAAGAAAACGCAAGGTCCCTTTAGAAACAAAAATGGCTGACTTATTAATATGTAAAATTACTGCAGAAAATGTCAAGGACAATTTGTAACAAGTAAACAACACTGGCATAGTATAAAACACAAACAGATTAGCGTATCTAAATTTTTTCTATTTGTCTTTTGTAATGAAACGATAACGTATGGGATAATAAAACAATGCAAGCACACATTTTTTAACAATTGGTGAGGAAATTTATTATAAACAGATTAACAATTTATCCTGAATATTTCTTCTCTTTTTCTGCAGTCTATTTCCTTTATAATGTATGATGAGTCTTTGCCGTCCTTTTTTATATCCGAAAGTATTTTTTGAATATTATTATCCTTTTATCAATTTCTGTACATTTATCTGAAAACATTTCAATTGTTTCTGTCATTTCATGCAGATTATTTAAAAACTTGTCATGGTACATACATTCTATGCAGCGTGATGCTTTATTGTCTGAAGTAACACTGTTCTGGGTCTTGACATCATCTTCAATACAGCATGACTCATTTATGTCTGAATAACAATGTTCAAAGTTTGAAAGATTAGACAAGAATCATATGCAATTATTACATTTTGATACATATACAAGAGTACAATAATACCATAGCTCTATATGCCGCACATTTGAAAATTAGAATGATAGATATGCGGGCGAATCTACGATTTTCGTAAACGATCAAGTTTTACATGCGGACGACACAATTCCTTAGACCTTCTTGATATCCTAAACACTGTTAAGACGCTAATAAAGACCGGAAAAAGGCCGAACGACGCTGTAATAAACACCCAACTTACCTAACTAATACCGAGTTTTTCGAGGGTAACAAAACCAGGAACGCACCTCTTGGGGTAACTGTTTTAAAATTAAATAACCATACATCTGTGAATAAAATTCAGAACATGACTCTTAAAAATAAAGGCAAAATTGGTAAAGTAAATGTCCATCATGAAAAGGATGGAAAAGAATTGTTAACATTAGAGTCAAATATATCAAACAAATTGGTTGAAACATTTGCAAAATACTCTTCCGCAAAACATTATCATCCAGATTTTCAGCGGCTCAACTGCCCAAACAAAATTCTACATTCGAACTGCGAATTAAAAACAATTAAAAACCACTACATTTTAAAGCCTTTCCAAATCCACTAGTGTCTTGTTGCTTTGGGAAAAGAGTTTATGTTCTGCTGGATTCCAGTTATGTCGGAATCCGTGGAAACACAGACGTGAATAAAAATCTAATAACGCACTGAAAAATCATTTTATTAACTGTTATATTCCTTTAACTGTTATAAACCATTAATTTTTAATTATATTTCTAGTTTGTGGCATAGTGGTTGGGATCCCCAAGATCATAATTAACTTTATTTTATCCTGCCACTACTGCACACAAATATTTTGTAAAGTTATAGAGGTCGCAGTAACCAAGTAGTTTTAACAAGGTGTCGTCTTGGTCATACCTGTACGACCCATAGGTATATGTTTAATTACAATCCAGGACCCGTATGTGTGATATTTAACAGTCCATACACCTTTAAGCATGTTTGGATGGACTGTGTGGACGTGGCCAACATTCGGGAACGTTTCTTTTTTTGTAGATACGTATTTTTCTTTATTTAAAACTGGCGCTGGCGAGACAATTATAATTTGTTTAAGAGATTAATTTATTTCATAAAATATTATTTCACTTTTATTTTTTTCACACGGAAATGAAGCAATAGGAATTTTCAAGCAAACTATTTAATGAAAATTTGTGGACCGTTTCTAACGTACGTTAATTGATATGTGTTGCATCATACTGATTGTTTTAACTATCATTTGTATATAATATTCTCATATTATGGGATCAGATCACGTTTTAGTATAAAGTGTGTCTTACTAAAAATTAAACAAATATATTGTTCACCTCCCGAATATAGCTGAAATATTGCTTGCTGGACGTTAAACAACAATCTATCAATCAAACTTCACCGTTTGATTTCTTCTTATTTATCATAAACATAAGACCAACTTCTGTACTCCAAAAAATACTTTTCATGATTCAAAATGACGTTTTGTGTCTAGCAACAGAAAACAAATCCATCAAATTCATTTATTTTCTGACTTTAAACCATAACCGGAAATACCTTCACATTTTTTCTCGGTTTAATTGATATCGTGTTTGCTAACTGTTCTAGTCTGAATCTAGCTAAAATTAGTACTCGCTCATGCTGTAAACATTAAGTCAATAAATCCTATTAAAATGAATACGTTATATATGAAATATTAAACATGAACTGTTAAATGTATTTATTAAGATTAATAAGAAAAATAGGAAAGAAAACAACAAGATCCAAATGTCAAAGGACAGTTACAAATTCGGATATAGACAAACGCATCACGAAAACCAAAAACTCAAAAACAGAAAGAGTTTCCAGAACCCAATGAAAATCACAGGTGCACTCAGGTACTCCGGACGAGTTAGCAGTGCCTGTTTCTTATAAGACACATGTCAAGGTAATATTGTCATGTCTAGGGAAAAGTCAAATCCAGGAATAGGAAACACTACCAGTCCTATGACTCGCAAAACTGTCCGATTGTATTTGAGACACTGATTTAATTAGGTCATGGAGTCGACCATAAAACTTCTGGAAAGATAACATTAACCTAGATACAACAAATCAGTGTAAAAAAATTTTGGCAGTCAACAGCAGTGATCGATTTAGAAAATCAAAATACCGATCACAGGATCTAGAATAACGTATAAGTACACACCATGTGCTGGAGATGATGGAATGTTGCTGTCGATGAACGGGACATTGGAAAGTTGAAGTCATCACGTTTGTCGTCAAGTCTACTTTGTTTTTGTCTGAGTCTATTTCTAGAAGTAGGTTTAAGTAAGAGGCTGACCTTAGTGCATTGGTGATCTTTAAGTAAGGGTAAATTGAATGGGAATAGTCACCAGTCACCAAACTTAGCATTGTTGAGAGACAAAACATCATCAATATAGCGAAATGTCAAAGCTAATTACCAGGTACACATAACGTCTTTTTATTATTTTTATTATTTTTGGGGCCAAAAAGTATTGTTTTTTATGATTTTTAACTTTGGTTTTATCCTGCATATCGGTTAATATATACAGATATAAGATGTCTATCAGGTTTTTTTTAAATTTTTGAGTATCCAAATTTTATTTATGCCACGCCTGGAATAGCAAGCGCCTCGGTATTTTTAAAGGTCCTTGGTAATTACTGTGATTAATGATCATAAGTTTCAATTAAGGTTTGGTGGTACACTTATGTTAGTCTGCTTTAAAAACGATACAAGTTGCTTGCGATTTTTAAGAATCTCACCTTGTGTTAAAAAAAAGTAAAAATGGCAAGGAAATCGGCTGAACAACTAAAGTTTAAAGGGAATGGATGATTACAAATATGTATTCAGATATGAAACAAAAACCAAAAACAGAAAAACAGAAAACGAGTTATCTAAATAAAATAGACACAATATGTGCACTCAGGTTCTCAGGAAGTAAGCAGTGCCTGCATTTTATAAGATACCCATTGCATAAATGATTGTCTTGTCAATGAAAAAGTTAAATTCAAGTATCAAAAAGATTACCTATGACTCAGCAAAACTAGTTTCGACAGATGGATCTACAATATAAATTCCTTCATGGTGACAACATTAAAATTTTTGAGGGGATATCACCAACCTAGGTACAAAAAACATTTGAGGTGCTAGTAAGGAACAGCAGTGACGGCCTACAAAATCGTAATATCAATATGAAGAAGCTGCTGAAATATCGTTACAAATGAACTGGAATTTGTCGATCAATTGATAACATCGCATTTGTCGTGTAGTCTGGTTTTTACAATAGACAGAGTTTATTTCTAGAAGTAGTTTTAAGTTAAAGACTTAAATTTATTTATGCAAATAGTCACAGAAATATCATTGAGTGTCAGAGCACAAGATGTTTATATTAGATTTTTAATACCTTTAGATGTCAGATCACAGGAAATAACAATGACAATGTGATTACAATACGGGTATTGATACGATTGTCATTCCTTCAAATTCAATTGTTTCTTATTAAAAAAACAAGATTTTATAGTAAATAATCACTTGGACCATCCAAATAAACATTAAATTTATATTAAGTATTCTATAAATTTTATAGTAAATAGTTTTCTCTATGAAAAAATACGTGATTACTTAGCCAACAATTTCCCTTTCGCCTTTATCAAAGCCTTCTGTAACAAAAAGTTGACAGTGTCTGGTATAGTCTTGCCCACAAAAGCTTTTCTTCGTATTTTGTGACTTTTCAAAAGCCTTGATAAAGTTTTGAATAAAGGCCTATTTCACAAAATGAAAGCTTATAGGGTAAACGGAAATCTACTGAAATGGTTTGAAAGCTATCTTAAATGAAGACAACAAAAAGTTATAATTTAAAAAATGCTTCATCTCCTCTTTGCAGTCTTTCAGCCGGAGTCCACCAAGAGTCTGTACTTTGACCTTACTATTTATTTTGTTTATTAATGACATATAGAAAATCTTATATCCCTCACGAGACTATTTGCTGACGATATATCGTTCGGTTATTCCCACTATGACCCACAACAGATTAAGTATGTCATTGATCATGATTTAAAAGAGTTAGATCTATGGTCCAAAAAAATGGCTGATGAGTTTTAATCCGAATAAAACTGAAGTCTTAATGATTTCTAATATAGAAACCCCCAATCTAGAATTCAGTTTGAATGACCAAGATATACCCGTAGTTAATAACCATAAACATCTAGGAGTTACTTTCAATTGTGTATAAATGGAATTCGCATATAGATAACATTTTATCAAGTGATGCCCGTCACCTCAATATTATGTGGAAGATAAAATTTCAAATTAGTAGAAGGACTCTAGAAACATTATATTAGACCCTTTTAAAATATGCATGAGAAGTTTGGGACATTTGAGGTACAATTTATAAACAATTTATTATGAAGTAGGGTGGGAGACTTTAAAAATAGAAGGAATAGAAGAAAACTTCAAATGTTTTATACTATTACCGAAAAGATTTCCCCTCAATACTTATGTGAACTTATTCCCCCCTCAATTCAAAGTATAACTGACTAGTCTCTAAGAAACAGAGAAGACATTATTGTTCCATTCTGTAGATTATCTCTAACTATTGATCCTTTTATTCCCTCTACAATACATGAATGGAACAAACTATCAGAAATGAAGGTTCAGTTTCAAAATTTAAATCGATTCTTAAATGTAACAGTGTTAAAAACAATGTACCAAGGGACTTATTTACTGGCTTAAACTGGTTACAAAACAATACAGCAGTCAACTTAAACCTCTTATTCAATGGCAGCAATGAACCTTTACAAGACGAAAATGAGATTATATTTACTAATGTTTATGAATTTAAAAAGAAATCGAAACGATTCCTTGTTGTTTAAAGGAGAAACTATATTCCTGTCACTGTTCTTTCTTTGTTTTTTTATTTTGATTCTTTCATAATTTTTGTATAATTGAGTCTCTCTCCGGGTACTCCGGCTTCCTCCCTCAATAAAAACTGGACGCCATTAAATAGCTGAAAAATTGCTGAAAGTGGCGTCAAAACACCATTCAAACAAACAAACAATCAATATAATTGAGTCTTACTTTATTTTTGTATAATTGAATGTACATCATATTATGTCACCATGGCCATATATTACTTGTATCATATTTACAAAGGAGAAGACTTCATTAGTATGTAGTACTTGTATCTGATCCTTTCTGTCCTTTGTACAAATGTTCACACTAACAAACTAACGGCCAAGTGGTTAAGGAAGTTGGTCTTCTAATAATGATCAAATTATCTTTCAACACTGAGGCTGTGAGTTTAAGCCCTACAGCGAATCCAAACGTAAGAAACATAAAAGCTATTTGTTAATGGATGACAGAGTGCGATTTCATTGTTATCGGTTGATTTGCATTATTATATCTAACGAAGATTGTGAGTAATCTTATTTGTTATTAATCATTTTCTTTTCAGATATATAGGAACCGAGAAAAACATAGAAACAAAAGCCAGATAAATACAAAGAAAGCTAAAAATAAGGAACAAAGGAACACGAACTCTTCGCTGAATTTCGGTTTCACTTAATGGTAGGCAGACCCACATCATATTGCTCCCCTGTGTTACTAAATGTATTGATGCCAGTTGTCTATCCAAGTTGGGTGAGAGTTTTACAGGTATTCCGGCTTCCCTTCACATTCTGGAAGCTATTTGTTAAGGGATGCCAGAGTGCGATTTTATTGTTATTGATGGTAATTGCATTATCATATATAACGAAGATTGTGAGAAATGTTATTTGTTTTGTATCATGTTCTTTTCAAATATATAGGACGCCAAGATGTGACAAAAATATAGAAACATATGAACAAAAACCAGATAAATACAAAGAAAGCTAAAGATGGTGTACACGAACCCACGCTAAATTAAAGTGTCACTAAGCGATAGGCAGATCTACAGAATATTGCTCCACTGTGTTACTAAAAGTATTGATCTAAAAAGTGCCGGTAGTAATATTTGATTGTCAATGTGTGCAATATCATTTTTATACGTCCGATTATTAATTAAATAATTCTATAACTTTTTGTCATGCTTATGTAATTTGCAACTCATTTTGTGGTATTAAAACTTCAGTGTGGTAAGTTTTATCTGATTGAACTAGTTTGTTTAAAAATGCAATATACTTTCGTCATACTACTTGACAATACGCCATACAAAGGTCTTTCACAACTATTATATATATATATATTTTTAATCATTCAATGCCTTTTGTTTATGTGTATTACGTAACTAAACCATTATTTGATTGTGTGTGATATGAAAGAACTGAATGCAAGATTGTGCAGTTTAGTTGGTTTGAAAAAGCGCACACAAAATGCATAGACGTGCAAAGTCCATTCGTGTTGTTTTCGTTGTCTGCATACTGTGACCGTCGTTAAGGAATATTCTTAACCAATCAAAAGCGGTTCTAAAGAGAATAAATGTAATTTTATATTTATGCATTTTGCAAAGTTCGAAAATGGTGATAGGAAGAAGATTGTTTAGAATTTTACATGACAGAGTAGGGAAAATGGTGCAATTCTCGACTTCATGTGCTAGAATTTCTCATGATGTAAGTAACAGTAACGATATTGTAGTTGATAAACAAAGAGGAAAATGATAAATATTCAACTTAAATGTCTGATAAATAACTGTATTAAAACACAACTTATGAAAAATGTTCTATTTAAATAAGCAGCTTTATATTCAGGGTCGAATCTATACCTGTCAAATGTTAACTTCAAAGTTGAAAATGTTTTGGAAATACAAAGGCATGTCAGAGTCAAAAATTAAGATAACACTATGTCTACATGAAACCCAATTTTTGTTGTTGTTTTTTCTGTGTTTGTTGTTGTGTGGCTTTTTATTGGAATTTTGAACTGCAAAATGTGATTCCCTTTTGGTACATCTTCGCTTTCTTATAACCTACCTAGCAACCTCTGATTTACTATTGATCTAATTCCTTATTAGTACATAAGGTCACAATCATTCCCCTCGTCAAGTACATGTCATGTTCC
Source organism: Limnoperna fortunei (assembly GCA_944474755.1). Lineage (NCBI taxonomy): Eukaryota > Metazoa > Mollusca > Bivalvia > Mytilida > Modiolidae > Limnoperna > Limnoperna fortunei. Next base: position 48,495,602 of record OX104120.1, read on the forward strand.
TTTTAAAAAATGCAAAACAGTAATGAATTTACAGAAAATAGACTATACTTAAAGTTACACCCTCTTGCGTCTATTGTCAACACTGAGATTGCGGGTTCGATTCTCACTGCAGGTAGGGTGTACTCGACTCCAATCTTAATTAACAAGGATTGCCAGTTTTCCTACCGCAGGTCGGGGGTTCTCTCCGGGTACTCCGACTTCCTCCCACAATAAAAACTGGACGCCATGAAATAGCTGAAAAATTGCTGAAAGTGGCGTTAAAACACCATTCAAACAAACGAAACAAACATCTCATGTTCTTTTTAAATCTTATTAAATTCGATCATTCCGCGCCAAGATTCCTTTTGCTTGCCTACATTTTGGCCTCGCATTCGATATTGATCTTACATCAATCTCTTTTATATTATTATTCTCATCAAATAAATTTAGCAAATTAAAACTCTTGTGGTGGAATGTAGAGAGCTTGATAATTTTTGCTTGTACCGGCAGAGAAATTCTGGCTATATCTATTTTAATTCAAAAGTAGTCAGACGCATAGATCTTGACCAGTTCCATGTAACATATTTTTGAGCAGTTACTAGGAATAGTTTGTTTTGCATGTCAGAACAAATTGGAAAATAATGTTTTAAGTGTGGAAATCCTCAGAACATCTTTCCATATGGTTCCTTTTTTGTTTTAGTATCCTACAACCGAAAGATTTGAAATGCTAGAAAATAATTTGCTTGCTGCATATCTGACGTGATGTTATACACAATACTTACCTCACTTTTTCTAGGCCCATTTTCATAGCGGATTTTTAAACGTTTAATCTTTAAAGATTATTTCCTGTGTTATAAGTCTTTTTAGTTTTTAGGTAATTTACTTGTATGAAAGTTTTTTTTTCTTTGATTGTGTGTTATCATATATTTATAGCTTTCTCTCTAGATCTTGTATTGTTAGTGTAACCGTAAAATGTGATTTTTCAGACTTTTTCTTCAGTAACAACCCCTAGTGCACAATGTCCACATATCTGATGAATGAAGTGAGTTAAAAATAAATTAAAATGAATACAACTCGCATGCAGACATTTAATATCCTTTCTCTCTCTCCGTTCACGATATGTAATCTTCGCGATGACTAGACTACGTAACCGCAAAACAAATTACAAAGACAGCCATCAGCGCGCTGATTCCTTGATCTTTTTGTCACAAATAGTCTACCTCAGTTGGCTTAAATGTTTAAACGTCTTCCGCGTAATGCTGTAACCTAAACTCCGAATCTTGACTATTTTTTATGTGTTATTTTGAAGCGTATGCCAGGCGCACGCACAGTTTATGGGTTTTAACTAACAGAAAAGTATGTACATATATCAAATCAGCAGCCCTTTATGGATGACTTTCGATCTTGGTGATCAATAAATATATAATCCAGGTAACATTTATAATAAATGAGTGCTCTAGTTTTAAACGAAATATGATTCTAGCATTTTTGCCATGTTCATCGTTTTTCAACGTGTGATACCTACTGTCAATGTAGGCAATTAAGGTAATTGGCGAACATGCATGCTGCTTTCGGGCTTTAAAAACTCAGTTCCGAGATAAAGCAAATACATAATCAAAATTTCGATAACGTATTTATCAATTAAGGGTTAATTATTTTTATTTGAATTCAATTTATAAAAGAATGAATACGATCTAACAGTAAAAGCAATAAAGAAGCAAGATAAGGATGACAAAATTGTACTTGAAACCTTAATGAATTTGATTTGAAATTATTATAAATAAAAAGGCCGTTTAAAAATGTAACGAAAATATCAAAAGTTAGAGTTGTTTAGTTCTAACTTACATTTGGTCAAATTGTTACTAAAATAGATAAAACAAAATACTTCTTCCAAACGGATTTTAAAATTGGAGAAAACATTAGACAGGGCTTCAGTTTAAAATATAAAATGTTTTCACCGTAAAACTGATATTTGTGACATGTTTATCGTTGCTAACATATCATTTTATGCCATAAAATTGTATGGAAATATGTAGTTTAATATAATGAATGTTACCTTTTGCTAAATTTTGTCTGATCCCAGGCAATATGGTTTAAGCCATGCTTACTATATAAAGGCTTTCGTCAGCTACAAATCCGCACATTGATACCTATTGTGTGTTGAATACATGGGTTTTGCATTTCTCAAGTCTGTTTTGTTTCTTTAATGGACTGACAAAACTTGTAGAGTATAAAATCCAAGTACCTAATCTGCGTAATGTGTCATATAATTGTAATTACAATCTTTCAAGCGCTAAGTTATTCTGTTGCAGCATATATCCTGGAGAAAAGATCTTTTTAACTTACGTCAAAGAATATATTACATGCTTATGTTAATAGAACGTTCTTTTATTTTCTTTCAAATTATTAAACCAAAATATATCGCACAATTTAAGGAAACATGAACTAGTCTGATAACCATCATACGTATTTTGTGGAAGTGTAACATATTGAAATAAGGAGACACATTAATAGTGTTTGTGTTCTGTTTTTCAATTAAATTTTTCGTTTAAGTTCAACTAACAAACTAAATATTACACTGTGTCTCTGATGTACCGTCAATCATCGTTTTATTGTAGTACTAATCAAAGTCATTTTTGTGGTAAAATTTGTATTGCGTTCTGCTGTGAAATACATAAAAAAAGTTCATTTTGATCTCAAGTTCGTTTGTGATGCTCTTTAATTAATGAAGTCGATGTTTAGTAATGAAAACACATACATTGTGGCATAGGCTGCCGATTCTCACGTCCGTGTACGTAATTATTAGCTTATTGCTCACAATGAAGTTCAACTCAAATCAAATTGTACTTCAATGATTATTTTAGACACTTTTTTCTGCCTTATGCCATATGATACCCATGCACTGTTATCGCCAAACCCTCTCTCAAATACCACAGTACTGAAGCTGGAGGTTTTGCATGCCATAAACCCAGCTTATGTCACCGTTTCTTTAGAAATTCCTGTACCAAGGCAGGACCATTGCTATATTTGCTACATTGTTCATTGTTGGTTCTAAAGTTGGCCGGCTCCAGAATTTTGATTTGTGGATTGTCTTCTCAACAGTTTCCTTTGTGTTTGGTATGTTGTTTTTAACTTCAACTAAAAACGGCCTAAATCATTTAAAAATTTTGCACTGAATTAGGTAGAAAAGGTATGTTTCAGGTAAGTTTCGTGTATGGTTATCTTTATTAATAGAATGTGGATGCTCGGTAATGTAATATAATAAAAGTGTGCATGTGTGCCTAATAATGAGCTGCCTTTCCACAATCACATTCAACTCTAAAAAATAAACTTAAATTTAATATATTATAGTTTAGTGTAGCATGTTAGTAAAGGTATAATTTTAATATTTGCTAATTATTGTATTCGTAAATATTGTATTTCAATTATTGATACACACTATTTCAAACAAAGTTTATATGTTTAACTAAAATTACATGAAGACCTTTTTTATTGCATAAACACTAGTTTGTCAATCAGTGAAGCAATTTATATTTTTAATCTTTAATATTGTGAAAGTTCCAATTATATAATCTTTACTCTTTAGTTAAATTTGGAGATAAAAAGTACTTTTTCACATTGTTGAATACTTAAATTTTAACTAAACTGTTAAGCAGTCATCCGGAAGCATAAAATTTTTTGATTCAGATTAATTCGTACAATTTTTGACCTTAATATCCTTTTTATTTCAAAACACTTATTTGATAGTTTGTCAAAAACGATTATTGGCACATCTTACAAACTTTCAAAGAGTTTCTGCACACAATTATTTTATGACATGGCTCCGTTCAGAAAAAAGGGTTCGGGGTGACAGAGTGAATTAAGAAAACGAAATGTCTGGTATAATTTTATCGCAACAAGGCTTTACGAAATGTTAAACAAACTAAAATTTAAAGATAACTATTAACAAACGGACTAATAACAGGAAGGTTTACCATTCTGAAATTGGAAAGTTTTAATAAATAGACAAATAACAGTAAGTCTTGCAGGACGAGTGCTAAGCCTTGAAAATAAGGTAAATCATTTTACCGAAGGTTTAATAGGTCTTTCCACTTCATGCAATTAGAATTCATGTATTCACTGACCTGAAAATAAGACTTCAGAGAATATTAGTAAGTTTGCATTTGCAGTGACACCTATTTTGATATCAGTTAAATTAGGAAAGATCAAATTGCTCAGCATAATGACCTTGACCTTCTTTATTAAAATTAAATCTATTTTACAATATAAGCAAACAACAGTCAGATCGCTTTAGAATTGAAAATGACCATATAATTTAACGTTAGGGATTTAACTATCTTGACAATTGATCTGAGATCTTTGCATATATTATTAATTATTAACTTTGCATTCATTAAGACGAACCGCTTTTACATTTCTTAACAAAACATAATCGTCCGTTTATATTCATTAAGCGTAAGTACATTTCAGCTAGGTGTTAGCTTGATTTCATTTGCTAATATTTTTGTAGATTGATGTTTTCCTTAGCAACATTATTGTACCAGTAGAAACTTCTTGGTTACAGATATAATTATGTCATCATATTTGGACAGTTTGAAAACAATTCTAGTTAATATTTTTTCTTTTTCATTTAGATTAAAACAGATGTAGTGCAAGACAAAATTGAAGAGTGCTGGAAAAAGATTGAAAAACAATGTCAAGAATACAGACCACCAATAAGAAAAGAAGGATGGAAAGTTGTGAGAGTCTTTATTTCCTCCACCTTCTTAGATTTCTTTAATGAAAGAGAAATTTTAGTTAAAAAGGTATAGTTTAATTTCAGCGTTTATGACATTGTAGCATTACATATTTTAATCCTTTTAGTTTTTATTATCCACTAGCACCTCAACACTGAGGCTGATGTAACGAGAAGCTCCAGACTTTTAGAAAAGGGTGGGAAGATCCTGTTACAGTCTTGTGTTCTAAAATCTATAAAGAGGGCAGAGGATTCTGCCAAAAGGGCCCTAAATACATTTATGTGTAAACAGTTTTTACCAACCATTTCGACGTGAAATAATACCTGTCCACTACAAAACGCATCTTTTCCTCCGTCCTGATAGCATTGCACAAGGGCTTGATACTGCAAAGAGAAAATTTTTCTTTTCCTGAATATATAATAAAATGTGGGGAGTAGAATGGTGAGTGTTTTTAGAGCGTTATCTATACTTTTAGCAATATCAGAAGTTAAAATAAATTGGTAATTCATGAATAGATTTTACATAAACAGGTTTTCCCTGAACTAAGAAGTTGGTGTATTGAAAGACAAATAGATTTAATTGAATGTGATATGAGATGGGGAATCCCTAAGAATCCAAACAGGGATTTGATAGATATATGTCTTAAAATTCTAGACACATGTCATAATGAAACAGACGGACAACCGTTCTTCTTAGGTCTGATTGGTAACAGGTAAGCATCTGATTTTATTCTGTTTTAATGTAACTGACTAAAACTTTATAATTGAATGGAACAAAAGTGTTATCCTACAAATTTCAAAATTAATGTTGTCTTAAAGTTAAAGCTAATGGATGTATATTATACAATACTACATTTACTGTTGTGGGCTCTACTAAGGCGTGATAACATGACAAAACAAACATGAACAACAATCTCAAGGTTAAAATAGTTTATATTAAATCCAATTATGTATATAATGTGGTAAAATAGAAAACATGCTATTAAATGAATGTATGGTAATGATAATGTCTTTGACATAATATCATTTACGAGAGAGACAACAATTAGGAGACTGGACAAGAGGCATCAGACTGAACAAGCCATTTATCAACACAGAACAAAACACATGTACAGAGAAACACACTAATCCACAAAGGACAACCAACGTAACACACTTTTAAAAAAGGATAACAACCTTATCAGCCGGGACAACACACTTATTAGATAGAACAATATATTTCATTGACAAGACAGCCAACCTATCAGACAATACAACAAACATACATGTACAGAACATCACACTTATGGACACAGGTCAACATACCTTTCAGATCATACAAGATAACAAACTGACTGGAAATCAAAATGCAGTTTTCAGCACAAGATATCACACATAAGATACGAAATAGCACACTAACAAAAAGGGCAATAGTACTTTGACAGTACAGCACACTTATCAGCACAAGACAATATAACTGGATACCAAATTTGGACAACACATTTTTCATTCAGGATAAAACAAATGGGGTCAGAAACTGGTAACTCATATCGCATATAAATAACTGAAGTATATTTAAACAGGTATGGTTGGATACCCAAGGAAAATGACATTTCTAAAGAGATTAGACAGAAATACAACTGGGTCGATAATACTTCCATTACATTTATGGAGATACTACATGGAGCTTACAAGTTAGTTGCTATAGTGAAAATGCCCCCACTTACATAGAACTCTTAATATGATGACCACTCAGAACATCAATTAGTTGCTTTATCTTCAATCTGATTGTATCATCTTAACGGGTTTATGACAAATACACCGAAAACTATTTGTCTTTTTTCTTCAAAGTTGCCATCTACTAAGGTTTTCAAACAAGTAATCTAAATTTTAAATAATTGGTCTCAGTGCTTATTTCCGACAAGTTAAGCAAATAAATTGCCAAATGTTTTATAATGTCAAGCAATTGGTATATAGATTGAAAGAAAAAAATGGGTCTTCGTGGTAAATTTTTGTCTTCTGGAAATAAGCCATAAATTACTAAAATTATGATTGTTTATTAGAATATTTTGCCTATACTGAACTCAACTTAAGATACAACTTTGTATTTTAATCATTTATACATTGATATGTTAATATAGGTATATAACTTTATTTTATTGATATTTTGTCAATTGTATGGACTAAGAGTGGAAAAACTTATATTTTACCGCAAATATGACACCTATTGTCAATATCCTTCTAAAATCTTGTTTGAGCTAAAAGACAACTGTTGCTCTGTATCTTGTCATGTTATATATGTTATTGAAATGGCGATGTTCGTTCTCAATGTATGTAAGTTTATAAATAAGTTATTTGACAAACAAACTGCTTACACTTTAAACTTTACCTTGAAATTTCGGGGCTGCTCGGGGCACATCACTTTTAAAACATGTTTATATCAAATACAGAAACAACTTGCAGTATTCCATTTTTTTTCTTTTCCAGGTGCAAGAGTCAAAATGCTGCATTTTTCATTAGAACTGATGATTTTATTAAATCTCTTCCTGTAAAAAGTGTCCAACAATTTGAAGACCCAGAGAACTTAAATCAACAACAATTGATTGTAAGAACATTCCTCATTAGTAGGCATTACACGTTATTATTTTACATATTTTTTTAATTAATTTAAAATGGGGAGGTCTGAGACAAACCAAAGTTTGCTCGGCACGCTTGGTTGGTTGTCTGTTCGTGTATTACGAGTGTTTTAATCTTTTTCATTGTAGGAGCTAAAGAAAAAGTTAAAGCAAAGGTTTCCAGAACAAGTCTATGAATATTCGTGTAGAGTAGTTGATGACCATAAAGGGCCAGAATTTGTTCGTAGAATTATGTTTAATTGATTTTTTGTAAAGGCTATTAATTAAATGTTTTTGATTTGCTGTTTGCTGGTAAGACTCAGCCCATTTGGCAGTGCCCCAAAACATTATGTTTTTTGGTGTGTTTATAGTTTACATTTATGCTGCTAAAATACAGTTCTGCATCCAGGTTTTCTTAGTACATACACGCAATTACTTAATCCTTATCAAATTGTAGTTAAGACAACAGTAATCGGTTAGTTTTAAGGAAGGCTTATTTACAACAAGAAACGTGTTTGTATGTTTTTCCTGCACCGAAATAAATTTTTTATAACAAAACATTTCTTTAAGAGATGAAACTTACTTACCTGCTTCAAAAATGCATATTCCATGTATTGCACACGATCTCTATTGTGCAGTCTGTTTTTTAGGTAAAGCTTTCTGAGCTGGAAACATTTTGCAAGCAGACGACAGAGTTTTTCAAAAACGCAATTATTAGAATGTATGGTGACCAAAAAAAAATTGAAAGTGAAGAACAAAGGGGTTAGTATGCATTAACATAATAAATGTTGCGAAAATTTCTAATAGGAAGGTTTGTGTATATTCATTGAACTATAAATCATGAAATGTTATCAACGATGCAATTATATTTTTAATGGCTAAAATAGTGTAAATAAAAACACAGATACAAGGGCTGTTTCAGAACAATTTTTAAATTGCTTCGTTTTTTCTGTTCTAAGGTGTTAAATTTCAGACCCAATCCGTGGGCTTCCCTCTTAATTTTTTTCTGTGGAATAGTCAGTTCGTCGTTCAAGAATATTTCATTGCTAAACATGGCTTATAGATAATGTACCTTTCTATGCAAGTATATCTTTAAATGTATTTGTGTTTGACAGAAAGAGACATCCAGGCCAAATTTATAGACTATAAGTCAAAATCAGTGATTGGACAAGTTCATTTACTGAAGACATTAAAGTCTTACCTGAAAGGGGAGCCTCATACTGTTGATACTTCATCTGAACTGAGTACACCATTTTTCAGTAAGCAGTAGAAGATTGTTGTTTGCACTTTTAACATTACGACACATGTTTTCGTTTTTTGTGTTCTATTGTACGAGTCTGTTGACACTGTCTGTAACCATCTTAGTTTCTGGTCGTTAAGTTTAGAATATATTTTAAAATATTGTTCCTGGGATGACATAATTGTTGTAATTGACAAAGGACATCCTGAATAACGCTAGCAAAAAAGAGTCCGAACATGTTTGTCCAACATTAGTTACACGTTTAAATTTCGCATTTGATTCAGATTCTGATTTTCTTCATTTGCATAATTGCTAATAAACTTTGTTCTAGTAAGAGTTCATAAAGCTTATCAGCAGAGCTGCTTAGGACCAGGAATTGTGGAGGCCTCTCTTTGGGATGTTTTCAGGTTATGATACAAAAGGCATGATCATACTGTGTAACATCTGCTACAAACGGCTATATACTCATTTTCTACCCATATTCTGTATACCTATCCAGTTATAGACCAAATTTTCTTCTCATTGATCAGTTTTTGAACATTGTTTTGCTGAATATAACTCACACAATGTGTCCTGAATGATAAGCTATAATTTAAAAACAAATCAATGTACCACGAGACATATGCTTATGTATAATAAGCTATCTTATGTTAAATGTGGTAAAACAGGTTGAATCTAAAATGTGTGTGGCAAATATATAACCATTAGTTAAATATGTCACTTTACAAGAAAACATTCGTTAAAGATCACCTAATTACGTTAAAGCTTATGCGATCATCTTTGTTCCGTTGTCTGGCAATCAACTGTGCAAATGTTGTCTGTTGTTTGGCTATGAACTGTTCAAATGTTGCCTTTTTGTTGATTTTTGTCTGGTCCTGAGCAAAGATTCGTAATTGTATCTTGATTGGCAATAATTAGGAATTTCTAATCTGTCTAAAATTAGTTTGGAGTGCATGAGGCCCTTTAAAAAATAATCTTCGTTCAGAATACTGGGTCGAGCTATTGCTGCTGCAGTGTAAGTGCTGAAATGATACATACCTGATTTATGTTTTGAATATTTTTGCAATTTTGGGTTATGTTTTGTTGACCAGTAATTGTACAAAAATATTTTAAATTATAAGGGTGTTTTGCACACATGGTCCATCTTTCAATTTTAACCTCAAATCCATCGATGTATTAAATAATTTGACATACGTTTTCTTTTTTATTATTTTTTATTCAATTTTGACCGTTTACATGTTTTTATTTCTCAACCAAAATGTTTCTGGATCATTCTATCTTTCCTAGGAAGTCATGATGCTTTTGTAAAATATACACATGTATGTCTTTTGTTCAGAATACACGTAAATTTGATTGTTTACAACATATGGATCTTTGTACATTTGCACGTATATATTAATGGCTCATAATCATATTGAAGTGAATCTTTTGTAATAAAACAGAATCAAATATACCGAGGATTGTTCAAGAAACGATCAGTCAAGGACAAACACATCCATGGTTAATTAAAAGGGGACTATAACAAAACAAGCAATCATATAACACAAAAACCAAAAATAGAATAACACAAACCGCACTAATAATCGCTGGTGAGTTAAAGAATTTGTATGAACTTTTCTTGTTTCTTTTCAAAGGAAATCTAAAGTTTTGGTGTAAATCCTGTTCTGAATTCGAAAAGGATAACATGATAATGTGTCTGACAGAACATCCTGGTTATGGGAAAACGACACTTTTGTCAAAAATTGTTGTTGACATGGAAAAGGTTCGTTTCATTATCTACATCTTTAGATATTTATTAGCTTGGTTTTTTTTTAAAAACTGTCAGATTTGGATGTAAATTTTGACAAGTCTAACATAGATGCGGGTGACCTGCTGCTCCTCTAGTTGTCCGGCTTCTATCCGTCTAGCGAAAGCTTATCTCGTGTCAAATAGTTATATTTACATGATGTATGTCCTTCTCCAATATCCTGGTTTTATGTTGGTTCAAACTTTTACAGATGCGTAGAATCACGCTTGCAATTTCTTAATGAAACTGATAGCAATGAAGAATGCGAGCTTTCTTGACGACGTCCACAGTAAAAAACAGCGCAAAGTATCTAAAATAAAAAAATTGTGCACGATTTAAATCAAGACCGCAGCATGTTGATCAAACTAAAATCGGAAAATTAGACGAATGTGTTATTTTGAAGTTTAATTAAAAATATGCTTCGGTCAACGCTTTTATCAAATGTTTATATTAACAATATGTTTAAAAGTAACAAAACCAGCTCAGATTTTTTCGAAATGGAAAATCTCATGTTTATATTAATAATTTCTTGGAAAAGATAACACTTTTCCATTTGGTTGGTGTTATGGCTCTAAAATGAATAATTATATAGAATATAAGCATTCATATGCTTATAATTTTTGTAATACATTTTTAATTTAAACTAAATGTTTATATGAACAATATCGGAAAGATGATATGAATGAACAGCACAAGCATTATTATATATGATTCTGTTGTCTATTTACGTGCGATACAATTATGTGCCTTGGCAATAGACATAAGAACAGTTTTTTACCAAGGTTTTTAAAGTCCCAATGTCAACCTTTTTTTTCAAAGCAGAATAAATTACCGTATAGCGGGTTATTTTAGCGGGGTGCAAATTTTGGCGTGTTTTAGCGGTCAAACTGAAATCGCCAAAATAAAAACCGCTAAAATTCATGATTTTAGAAACTCCGGTAAGATGTTTTGAAGACGATCGGTATTGTAAATTTAATCAATTACATGGTCATTTGTCAAATATTGGTATTACCTAAGATTGTGTTAATTAAAGGTTAGATTTAATAAAACTATTCATTAATGTCCTACGACTAATTTGGTCAATATCTGCGCAAAATGTCTTGAATTATTTTGTCTAATCAACAAATCTATTCATCTGTTTTACCGGTGTTTAAAGATCAAAGGCCTGATTGTAATCTAGTTGTCAAATTAAGACCTCGATTAACTGTCATTCAAACGGTTAAATAAACATGCGTATAAGCACTGCATCAAACTACACAATTAATAAATCTGTCATAATTATGGAATTGGTATGCAACGTGATTTTACCTGGATATACAAAATTAAAATTATCAATTATAACTTATAGAAAATTGGTAGATTTGTAAAAAAAAATATGTTTAAAAACATTGGAAAACTAAACACTTGAACAGGATGAAATCGTTTTTATTTCATGAGAATTTTTTCCTCCTCAGATTATTTATGGAGGAAAAACAGATAAATGCCATCCAGTATATAAGTTTCCATCCATTATTAAGTTTCTGTCTTTGTACATGAAATATAGCATGTTTCTTTCCCCTTCCAATGTAGTCCCCCTGTTTACTTACGTTCCAGTTGAAAAATACACAAACACATGTTATCCGTGATTGCTAGACCGCCAATTTTTTTCTATGGTTTTGCCCATTCGCCAAAATTAAAACCACCAAATTTTTTGCAATACATTTTGACCTAAAAACCGCCAAATTTTACACCCGCTAAAATAACCCGCTATACGGTATGTCAAACAATAGGTAAATGTGTACTCCCTATTATAAAGTGATGGATAAGATGACTTATTACAACCCTGGTTATGATCTCATTGTTATTGTATAAAGTACATGGTATTCCAATCTTTTTTTCAGGAAGGGTATGATATCTTTTACCACTTTGTTGGTTGTTCAGCAACCAGTAAAAATACGGAGTTTTTGTACAGGCGGTTAATCAATGCTTTAGAAGACAAAGTAAAAGGTAAGTCTAAGGTATTAAAATTCAGTTTTAAGGTTTTTCAGTGACCCTTGTATGCTGCAGAACATTTTAAAATTAGGAGATAACTGTATTGTATTTGAAGATTTGCCGACATCAATTGGTGATTTGATGGTAGGAAATTGAGTTTACTGGCGACGCATAAGAGGAATTGTATAGTCTAATATGAACTATTTAATTTGTGTAAATTAGGATGGTGTGTTAATAAACAATGAGGGTATAATAGGATATTTGAGGCTCAAAAATGATCAAGTTATTATGTTATCAGCTAGAATTGTCAAATAAAACTATATGACTGTGTAATAGAGATCTCATTTCAAAAACTATTAGTTTCCTGTCCAGGTAAATAAACTTGATTGAATTATACTTTTTAAAATTTGACATTTAGTGCCGAAATCTGATCTATGTTAGACAAATATCAAAGACAACCAACCGAACAACAAGAGCCAAAAGTCAAGGGGCAGCTACAAATCCGGATATAGTCAAAGATATACAACCCAACACAAAAACAGAAATAGAGCATCCCAAACCCAATAGAAACCATGGGTGCACTTAGGTGCTCCGGACGAGTAAGCAGTGCCTGATTCTAATTAGACAACTTTTGAGTTACTCATTGACATGCCTAGGAATAAGTCAGTGAAAATGTTTGAAAATATTCGAGATTAATTTTCCATAACGATCAATTAAGTCATGGTGACGAACATAGAGCTTCTGTAGAGAAAACATCAACCTAGGTACAACAAACCCTTGTTTGAGTAGTTTAGCAGTCAACAGCAGTGATCGGTCTAGAAAATCGGAATAGGTCGAAGGTCAAACCTCTCATGATGTCCATGTTGCCTCTGGGGTTCCCCAAGGAACTGTCTTGGGACCCCTATTGTTTTTATGCCACATTAACGATTTACCAGAATCAGTGTCCTCACAAGTTCGCCTATTCGCAGACGACTGTTTGCTATATCGTCCAATCGGCTCTCATGAAGATCACAACATATTACAACGGGACCTTCACAACCTTGAATGGTGGGCTAACATCTGGGGCATGCGTTTTAATGCGTCCAAATGTTACATACTCAGCGTCAAAAAAACATCATCATATTTCTACGAACTTAACAATACTATACTTAAAGACGTTGTTAATAACCCGTATTTGGGTCTGTCAATCTCAAATGACCTTAAATGGACAAACCACATAAACAATATATGCAAAAAAGCATCTTGCATGCTCGGTTTCACCCGTAGAAATCTACGACACAGCCCACCGAAATGCCGTCGTACGGCATATATTTCACTAGTGCGTTCCACCTTAGAATACGGTGCCGTCGTATGGGACCCCTTCCTCCAGTCCGATGTAGATAAGTTGGAAAAGGTTCATCGCAAGGCCGCCCGGTATATAAGTGGTGACTATAAATCACGGGACCGCGGCCGTGTTACTAGCATGCTCAAAGACCTTGACCTCCCTCTCCTACAAGAGAGGCGAAAACAACTTAGACTGACTCTCATGTACAAGGTGGTTGAGGGGATGTTACCAGCCATCCCAGCATCATCATACTTCGAACGAGTCAAAGGAAACAAACGCCGTATCCGAGCCACACGAAAACCAGACTTTGTTTCAACTAACATCGTTGAATCCCACGAACTGAAAAACATCAAGTGTTATAAAGTAAGCCGGTGCAACACCACTACCTACAGAAATTCATTTTTTATCAGAACTGTTTATGATTGGAACCAGCTGGAAGACGCAAACGTGAATTCTACTTCCGTCGAGGATTTTAGGGCCAGCCTCACATCTTGCGACTAGATTCAGCCGCTCTCTCTCTCCGTCGAATCATACCAGTAGTGGTCCTATCGACGTACCTTGATACAGATACAGATACAGATACAGATACTGATTGCAGGATCTCGAATAACTTATAAGTATGCTGGAATGTTGTTGTCGCTGAAATGGAAGTAGACAATTGGAAAGTTGAAGCCATCACGTTTTTGTAGAGTCGTGCTTGTAGTTTTAGATCTAGATTCTCTAGTGTTTCATTTGTTCAAACAGGTGTTTGTAATAGATGATATGTAAATACTGTAAAAACTTTACATTAAGTTGACGGTTCTTTATCCAAACAATAGCAAGATATCTGTTTTAATTGACTTAACTATCTAAGCACCACTGTGGTACAAGGCGGTTTCTGTATAACAAATGTCTATTTTCATAGCATTCTTGAAATTTAGTGGCTAGAGTAGCAGCCTGAATAAAATATTTTCTCAAACTTTTCTTAAACTGTATTATTGACAAGATTCGTTACCTAGTGTTAGTTCTTCCTGTCAGTATTTTTGGGGGGTTATGTGTTCCTATTGATATTCTTGTTCATTGTTAGTTATTTCTCAACGTGGTGTATACCAAGAATAGGTGTTTTTTACGGTTTTGCCCAGATTACTAGTTTTTGCTAATATTCTTCACCAGAGTTAGTTGTTTATGCTGATGTTGTCCATGGTTGCTTGTTTTTTCCAGTACACTTGCTAAGTTAGATGTTTCTTTTTGTTTTATTTCTATTTGCTTCTTTCTTCTTGTAGTCTGCACTAGATGTAGATGTTTCTGTTTGGTGTTTTTATTCAGGATTACAGTAATTGTTGCTTTTATATATTTTATATATTTTTGTCTGTCAATATATGTACATGGAATCAAAATTCCTGCCTAGGTTTACTTGTTCCTGAAAGTAGTTTTGTCCAGGTTTAGTTTATTGAGCCAATAGTGTTGCCATTGTTTGATTGCTCCTGTCAGTTCCTGTCTGTGATTTGTTGTTACTGCCATTATTCGTACTGCAGTAGGGTTTTTTGTGTAAGTGTTCTTATAACGAGCACAGCTCGCAGCGGGCAGCGAAGCTGCCCACGAAGAGTGGTGAGCTCTACGGCAATAACGTGTCATGTGATCGAAATGAAGTCACGTGATCAAAATCTGGCTTAATGCTGATATTGATTTTTTTTCGTCCGGAAGTTGATATCGTCAAAAAACTGGAACAAAGTGAATGAAGAAAAGTACTAAAAATAATTTTAAGAAAAACTTGATAATAAAGTTGACATCGATAAAAATTAAATGTTATATTTAAAATTAACAACAAACATTTCATACTATTTTTTGCAATCTCTAAATCGACCTTTAAAAACTGACAATCAAATAAGGGAGTTCGCAGTTCCGACCACTTCCGGTTTATAGGAGAAAATTAGTGAGGCATTGTGGGATTGTAAGGAAGATAAACAATCCGCGCATCATATAGGAGAAAACAATTATATAACAATTTTGCCGAAATTCAATTTAAAACGGATCGTGGTTTATATAAGCACCAGAAATAACCACGAGATGAATAGAAACACCACAAGTAAAGCGTTTGTACCGATTTTGTCTCTTTTACAACACTCGATCTGCGTCCCGAACGTTATTGTTTATCTGCCTTAACATTTTAACCTTATCGGGTTATTCCCCTTTTTAAAAAAATATACACATGCGCACTTTAAGGGTGATAGAAATTAACGTCAATTATAAAATGCACATTATATATTGGTAATAAAGTATCTAAATATAAATAATATATTGTCTGTAATTGCATTTTGGCATTGCCTACTCCATATTATGGGGTTAGGTAAATCTGCCAATATTATTGCCCAGAGTTGTTTTAGAAAGTATTCTTGCCTACTTCCAATAAAGCTCATTGATGAAGCTAGGATTGGTATTGCCTTTTTCAAATTTTATCTATAAAATGTATTAAACACACTTCCATTATGTAATTATTTTAAATTCTCTCTATAAACGTGTTAATAGAAATGATTTTAACACTAAGCTTGTTTTTCTATGGTCTTATTGAACGAAAAATATTTCTTAAAAAAATTCTTTTATTACTCTACCTTCTGAATATTCATCACATCGCAGAAGATAAGTTAATTTTGTTAATATTCAATATTTATTACATTTTAGGACTGGCAGGTATTGATACGTCTAAATGCTTGGAAAACATGACTCTACCAGATATGATAGAGAGGATGAGAGATCTTCTACCAATTCTAAGGGAACAAAAGACTAAGCTACTTATAGTTATTGATGGTGTTAATGAGGTAATAATATCAGTCATACTGGATGGATAAGAATTGTGTGGTAGTTTTTTGTAGAGTGATTATCATAAAACCAATTGAACCAAACCTTCTTTGTACAATAACTTTTTGCAAAAAATTATAAATTGATATCTAGTTATTTTAGATTTTTATTCACATCGGTATATGTCCTTTCATAGAGTATAATATCTATTTTACGCAAATGTTCAATTAAAGCAGCAATTATCTATTTATTCATTTTATTCATTCATTTAAATTGTCAAACAATGCTATATTGTTGAAATAGTTGATGATCTGATGACAAGTTTTTTTGGCTGAAAGAAACAACAAATGGATTTAAAATATGTATTACAAAAATACAGTTGATGCAGATGAAACTAAGTTTAATTACACAAAGTGAATAATATATTTAAGGTAAGGTTTGCGGTCACAGGGAGATAACTCAATTTCGTAAAAACCGCGAAATCTTTATCGCTTGTGCGTTTATTGTAAGCGGCTGCGAAATGGTTGAGGAAGCGCTTTTAGAATGTTTTCGTCTGCTGATGATGTCCACCTGTCGAGACGAAAGTGGTAAATTCATTTAAAAAAAATCATTCTTAAAGCAATTCAAAGCTCAAGAAACAAAGAGAAATTTAGACAGCCATGTAGTGACGATCAATGACAATCCCGTTTCTGATCATCAGTACTATGAAGCCGATGGGAATCTTGTAAATGAGTATTCACTGCCAGTTAACGTTGAGATAGAGGATGCCCAAGTCACCGTTGACTCAAATGAGATCGATGATAGTTGGAAGACAGGAAGGCTTTTGATGTTCCTATACTAACACATCAGTTGTTGAAGTTTAACTTGCTTCAAGAATTTTCGACTTGTGTAACCGGATGTATAGACACATTGAAAATCGCCAAAAGAATTTTCCCCAAATCTGAAGTTACTAATTATAAGCAGGAAACCTTGGTACATAAGTTTACTAACTGCACTTATGATGCCCATGATGCTAAGGAAGATGTTCGTGCCTTGAAAGTGCTATTTGACGAAAAATTAAAGAAGGAGTTGAAACAGGAGGACCTCCATCACATCTTATTTCATTACATTATGAAAAAATATGGCACCATGCTTGATCAGAAAGCAATAACAAAAACAGCTGCACAGAAGTTATCTCACAATGGTGTTACTCCATTCCATCTTCAATTAGCCCATACAAGGAACTTGGGACTAAAGCTACTTCTCAAAGACTTTAATGTAAAACTTACCAGAAATCACTTGACATCACTGAAGAGTGAATATGCCAATATTAGTTTAAACATTGAAGGACTTCAGAATATAGAGATTTATGTTTTACATGTATATTTCGCAAAATGTACAAAAGAATTGCACACATATTTACTGAATGTTCATATCCTGTAACATTATCAAATATGATAATTATTTAAACCGCATGTAACAAAGTTACAGAGGATACACTGTATACAGTTTTTGACTTGACTTCTGTCAGTCCATTTGTCAGTCCGTAAGTCTGTGTTCACTATCTTGTAAATGAAACTCATCTGAAATCACTAAACAGAACATAACAAAACTTGCATTGCTTCATTTTTAGATGTAGTATGTGAGAAGTAGATGTATCAGGGAATTTTGATCCTCCATATTTTAGAGTTATGGTCCTTTGAGCTTAAAAAATTGACTATGAAGTTAAATAAATTTGGTATGTAAGAACTACACCATTTGTAGTTGTGCATATACATGTATATGTACTTTGCTCTTGGTGTTTGTTGTATTTGTCTCACTTCTTTAAATCCTTCTTTATCTATGCATTTTATATATTTTTTTGGTTTTCTCAAAAACTATTGATCGTAGGGTTCTGAAATTTTGTAAACAGCCTCAGGTGGTGGTCCGATATGATGGGATTTGTTTTTGGGTCTGTTAGACATCTTCTCCTGTTTGACGAAAATCAGGTTTTTCTGTCTTTGACCAACTTTTTCATTTGTTTGTTTGTTTGAATGGTGTTTTAACACAATTCAGCAATTTTTCAGCTATGTCATGGCGTCCAGTTTTTATTGGGGGAGGAAGCCGGAGTACCCGGAGAGAGCCCCCGACCTGCGGTAGGAAAACTGGCAATCCTTGTCAATTAAGATTGGAGTCGAGTACACCCTGCCTGCAGTGAGAATCGAACCCGCAATCTCAGTGTTGACAGACCACGTGATCAATAGTAGACGAACTACCTTGACCACTCGGCCACCGAGGCCCCCCAACTTTTTATAACGAACATGGTAGGATAAGGGCTCATATTGACCCCCAATATTAGATATGTTTTGGCTGTATGTTGTGGTGGTAAAATTTTAAAGTTTGATATATATTCAAACATTGTATATATTTTATTAAATGAGAATTGAATTGATGTGTTATCTTACAATGTCCTTTCATGAGACAATAGAGATCATTATGTCGCCTGGGCGCGCAACATATAGGAAATAATTTGGGACCCAGAACATCTGTCATCTTGCGTCCCGCATCCTGTGTCACAAAATTTATGTCACACATTTTTCAGCAACTTCATGGAGCACACATCCTTGAAATAACAATTGACTGTACATCCAAAATTATGATCGCAAACTCAGTTTCTGTTTTCTCACTAATGAGACAGTGTGGTACTTATTTTTAGCCGGTTGATATATCCTTATTTCAACCCATGGGTGAGATAAGAATTTCACATTCCTTTTAACGTAAAAATGTATGGTGACGTCAACTGTTGGTTCAGCAATAAAAATTATAAAATATTTGCTTTAGTTGGTTTACTATGCCTTTTATAAATACTAACATGAACACAACATATCTGAGCTTCCATGACCCAATTTATGCCACAATATGATAGCGGTAAACATCAAAACAAACACGGTGACGCAACACTGGAGATTACGTTCAGGGTAGATAACTCTATTTGTTGCCATCTTTCAATAGAACAGAACCGGATTTTTTTACAAATTAGTGAGAAATAGAATCAAACACAGGTGGTTGGGCAAGACGGGAAAATCTCAGACACCTTCGTGAAAGATTTCTTTTGGTCTCCAACTCGTTGAAGACCAGAAATCTTTTCACTTGGGTGATTTTTCCGTCTTGCCCTCCCACCGGTGTTACATCCTATATTTCTAAATCCATCTCAAAGACTAGAGGTTACTAGAAAAAGCATCTGATTATTTTTTAAACTGTCCATGATTGTTCAGTGTGGCAAAATTTAGACTGGTAAATTTTCATCGATTTCCGAGCTACCCAAATTTGTTGTTAAATGACTTCTATTTTTTACCAATGCATGGTTTTTGTGTCAATTAAAGTTTCATTATGTCCTTACAAAACAGAACCTACATGTATGAATAAAAACTACCATTTCTAGGCGTCATCTCAATATTTATTTGGTCATCGAGCATCGAGAATGCGTTCGACACTGGAATTTTCAGTGATTTGGCTAATTTTAACATTCTGGACATTTTTCTCCGAAGCCAGTTATCTCAGAAAGGACTCCAGCACCATATGGTTTTTATTGGCTTATTTTATTGTAAAGTATTCGAACACTTTAACCTTAAGTTTTTCAGAAAATCGGTGGACCTCCTTCTTATATATTATAATGCTTAAGTTGCCATGGCAACGGCAAAATAATGACCAAAAGATGGGAAAAATATTTATATTTGCATCTTTTTGGGGTCAAATTCGGATCATGAACCACATTTTTAGCCATAATTTGTTAGATAAACATAATTTCTACCTCGTCATACAATTAAATTGCAGACTTTGGTGTTTTTCTTTAAAAAATGTCTAAAACATTGGTCATCCCATGCTTTCCTAAGATATTATAAGACATAGCAAAATATGGAAATTTTTAACACCTACCACAGTAAAACGATACGGTAAAATTTCTCCAAAATTTGAAATTTGGTAAATCTTAGCATCACTAATAAGTGTTTATGCTAGTTGTGCTCATTAGTGGCATAAAAATTTTACCCCACAATCGCAAACCTTACCTTAAGGATTGTTTTCAGTTGCTGGTTAGATTATTGGATATTGACGACTTTTGGGTGGGTTTACGCTGTACATTTATTGGCGTAAACCAACACAAAGTCGTCTATATCCAATAATCTAATCAACAATGGAAAACAATTCTTCTATTTTTAAAATGTAATATTATGAACAGTAATATAAAGACACTATTTAACTAGTATTCAAATAATATTTGCAATTCACATTATCAGTGTCGTCAGTGGTTGTTTGCGGAAGAATTCATGTTTAGTCACGTCATCAATACTTATAATTATGACGTCAACAATCAGTCACGTGCTGACATACCAAGTTAGGTTATACGAAATAGACAATATTTAACTAGTATTCAAATAATATTTGCAATTCACATTATTAGTGTCGTCACTTGCTGTTTGCGGAAGAATTTTATGTTTAGTCACGTCATCAATACTTATAATTGTGACGTCAACAATCATTCACGTGCTGACATACCAAGTTAGGTTATACGAAATAGACAATGTTGTTCAGCTGTTGAGTAATAACCAGAAATTAAAATATTATTATTTAGTTGTTAAAATAATTGAATTAACATTTACTAAGAAATTCAATATACTTGCAACATATTTTATTAAAGTCATAAATCGACATATTCAAATCATTCCCTTTGGCCAAAATTAAGTGAAAGTTTCCATATGGTATCCACATGAAATGCTAGAAATCGTTTAAATTGATCATTCTTAATGAAAATTAAGAAACATTTTTATTACTATTCTGGAGATATGAAGATAAAAATTTAATCAGGACATCTAATGAATTCCGGTGACTTGATGGAAGTAGATATCCGCCAAAATTATGCTCGTTTGTTTTGTTCCTTGTAAATTGGCAGACTTCCTTACATGTTCAGTTATTTCTTAGTTCATTGTAAATTCTTCAATTATTTATTGATAAATATATTTTCCAACTTAGTATACTGTATTTACCACACGTTTTTTTTTTGTTTCATGTCGTTTCGTTCATGGATAGCATATTCTTTCAGTAGTGTTTAATTCTTTTTTGTATATTTCTCGAATATTTCACTCACTTTCATTGCTAGTTTACGTTATCTTTTTTGTAGATATTTACTTGTTTGTCAAAGTCGCCACGCTTACAAAGTACACATTAACATTGTACAAATTCAGAATGTACGCATTAACATTGTACAACTAAAAATGAAAATGTTACTCATAAATGATTTTTTTACAGGAAGAGAATGAAATTTGCCGGTGGTCTCGTAACAGGATGCAACAAAACCAGGACAGGACATTTTCTATATATAAATGGTCATATTTTTTTAAGTAATACAAATATTAACAAACTTAAAACTGATTATTAAAGTAGAAATAATAAGCTGTAAAATGACATATAGCTTTTAAAAAAATAAGGAGTTTAAAGAGGGGGCTAGAAGGGGTTTATTGACAGGTTAAAAATTTTAATTTTCCTAAAACAGATAACATTAAATGTTAAATAATGATAACAGATAAGAGCAATTTACATTTTTCTAGAATATCTTTTTACAAATACGTTATGGATGGAAGACGACATTTTCTGTTACTTTGAAGACTGAGTCTACATATCCTGGGAAAAAATATGTCTGTCATATAATGTTTACCTTTTCTTAAAGATAAGATCATAAGTTATGCAAAAACATAAAGGTTTGTAATATTTGATTTACGTAATGAAATATTTACAGGACGAATTATTTCATGGTGTGGTCAAACTTTATAAGTGTAATTATATAACCTATGTTTGATGAGTTTTATATATTCTATCATAATAGTTTTGAACAAAATTATGTTTTATTAATTGTTTTTGAAGACTATGACATATTAATTTAAATTGTATATAGACAAGACCAGACAAAAGTTTTACTTAAAGTCTTTGCAATAACAAAAAATAATAAAGTTTTGCATAATTTATATAGATTGACAAAGAAGTTATATACAAGCATAGTTAAGTAATTATAGCAACTAATTACATACAGTTTTTATACATGTTGAACAATTTCGTAGAGACATGAAAAGTACAATTGATTAATGAATGTTATGTTTTGAACAGAACCAATTTAAGTTTTTGCTGACACCAACATTTATGTTTCCAAATAAGATTTTTTTCCTTTTTCCAGTCACGACCCACCATATCTTCATATGCATCAGCCAAATCACATTCACAATTCATTTCGACAAACCGAATCCTTAGATTTCACTCTATCTTTTCAGTCACAAACTGATTTTAGAACCACCTGGATTCACCCTTTCGAAACAAGATTTTAAATGTTCCCTCGTGTATTTTTCTTCAAATTTAATATGTAAACCAGCTATTTGATCTTAAAACTGGACGGAAAATGTGATAACTGTTCAATCTGTCATATCAGCAATAGATCGAAGACTTAATTGTAATTTGTTAAAACAACAATCGTTATCAGTAATTAGATTAATAAATTATATTATCTTTCAAATCAGTTTTTCAAAAAAATATATCTGTGTTCATTTAATGAATTTATTTAATACTAGATTATTATGTAAATTAATGCAATAAGTTATTTTTTGGAATTTAAATTTAAAAAAAAACAGTAAGTTTTCTTGCCTGTATGTCTTGTTTTAATAATTTCTCATAAATTGGGTTCACTCCCAAAGTTCATTTTATTGGTTCGATTAGTATAAATATGCATATACATGTATGTAAATAATCTGAATTATAAAATAAAAATTAATTGTTTAATTCTTAAGCCTGCGGCTTATAATTGCCAACTCTTGTTGTGGATTAATGAACTTTCAGTGGATGGCAACAAATGTGGCCGCTTTCACATCGAGCGACAACGCGTCCTGTCAACATTTTTTCACTTAACGGAAACTAAATTTATTCCAACTTTAAGTTTTGTAGACTCCATGATCTCAACTTTAGCAGAAAGTAAACATTTTTTGACAGACTATTATTTTTAAAAATGTACAAGGCCTCAATCTTTGAAATCTAGAAAAATGACAGTATATCATCAGAACGAATTATGGTCTTTTCAAGATTTTTTTATTTTACCTTTATCAAAATTTATTTTTTAAAATCTGTATGACCAAATCTTGACTTAAATATCAACATTTCTTGACAGACAACGGTTTTTATGTACAATATTTATAGTTAAACATGGTTACATGAATTTTGTTACTTTATATATTAAAAATCTCCCGTCCTGTTTTTCTCCGTCCTGTTTTGAGACCAACCCGCGATTTCGAAAAAAATAGTAAATATATACAAAAAAGATAATAGCGAAACTAGCAATGAAAGTGAAACATATGATGAGACATATACAAAGAACGATCTAAAAACGACATAAAACAAATAAAAACGTGTGGTAAAAAAAAGCTACCAAGCTGGAAATGTTTTTCTCAAATAAATAATCGACGAATTTACAATGATCAAGAAATAACTAAACATGTAAGAAATTACAGGTGTACCACTTTACAAAGAACAAACGAACATATTTTTGGCGGATATCACCTTCCAAAGCGGTTGGCGACAATAATCGATCGATCTCATAATCAACTGAAGTTTATTAGGTTTAAATGCGTTGAATAAACAATACGAATTAACGTGATTATAGGCAAAGCGTCATTAATAAAAATAAGGTAATATGCCTTGTGAAAAAATTTAACTCCTAGTCACTTAAGAAAGATACTCAACACAGGGTCGCTTTAATTTGAGCGCTATTACATATTTTAATTGCTGAAATTCTGCTTAAAAGTTCTCGTGAAGAAGTAGTGTTTTTACTTTTATCATATTCATAGATTTAAATGTCAAGTCTTTACTCAAAAACGTTTTTGAGAACCTCATCTGAATGGTGATGTGAGCAAATGGTATCACTAGGCATATGTGGTCTGTACAATTTTGCATTTCAATATTCTTTTCTAAAACCAAAAGGTTGATTTAATCCAAACTTGGTTACAATATTCATTGGGTGGTTTGAAAACCACAGAATGACTTAGTTTACGTAGAACCCTATGATAAATGTTTAAACTGGTTTTTCCGGTAAAACCTGTGAACTTTATGAAATCAGCACAATATTCGTTTGATGGTTTTCTATAATAAAGTTTAAGTTTTTATGTCAATCTGAAAACCGAAAAGGCCACATCAGCACACCAATTTGAACACACGAACAAAGAAAAAAAATTGGCATATCCCTTATTCTCAGCAATTGCTAGATGATACTGGTATATTTTAATTTAAGACGAATCATTACTTCCCTTATACATTAATAGAGTCAAAACAGTTTTTGTGCGATTACAGCATATGTTTTAAGTTTCTTTGAGCGATAGTACTAATATCAAGTGTAAATTAGACTCGTAAGATATGATGTTCTAAGACAAAATATATAAACTGATTGAGCGGATTTGATCACTTCATGATATTTATTCCATACTGACCATATCTTGATTTTTACGCAGAATAGGTACATTTTGACCCACTCTGGTCTTTTTGTGGATGAGTCAGACTGATCATAGCTTAATAGTTATGTCAGTGGTGTCATACGTTGACTGAAAAAGATTGGTTATATGTCAGAAAGGTAATATTTTAATTAAGTCAAACCGAAGACTAGAAATATTGTTATTTTACTTTTTCTTTGGAAATGGCTCTTTCAGAACTCAGTTTAGCAATTTCATTATATTTAAATGTTTTTAACACTTTTTAAAACGGTACTTCTTGTTTATATTTTAGTTGTCATATTTTGATTCAGATCATCATATGTCCTGGTTGCCCCCACGTTTTCCTGGCAACATCAAATGTATTGTCAGCTCAGCTGACAACCATCAACTTACAATTGATCGTTTGACTGAACATGCTTGTTTTCATTGCAAGTTTGAACGAATGTCAAAGGAGGATTCAAAACTTATGATTATAGATCGATTACAAAAATTTAACAAGGTACATATTAATATATTCAAGTAATAGTATATGGAAAAAATACTGAAGAAGTAGCTTGAATTGCAACTTGTTGTGATAAAGTTAAGGCCTGGGACCACCGCCACAAAAACCGGATCTCAACATTAAGGTAACAAGTTGTGGTGCAATTGAAATATGTGACGGCTCAGGAATTAAGGTTAGAATTACGGCTCAATTAGATACATTTTTTCAAAACATTAAGGCAAAGCTATTTTACAGATACAAAATCTGGTATGATCAGAATGCAGTTTACTTATCTAGATTGTGGTTTGTGGAAACACCCTTACATTATAAGTATTAGCTAAACAGCTTATATACTTCTGCATAATTGGTAATACGTTATGTTTTTGCTCATAAAAGAAATCTGCTGAAAAGAAAATATACAAAGCTTGCTATTGTTCAAAAGAGTTTGTTTTGTGAAATTTATCAGTCAATTTCCTAAATATTTTTTTTAATTTTTGACGGCTTAGAATGAAATAGTTTTTATGTTCTAGAAACTAAACAATGATCAGTTAACCAGAATTATTGACAGACCTTGTGCTGCAAATCCACTGTGGATAAAACTTATGACAGAAGAGTTAAGAGTTTATGGTAATTTCAAAGAACTGGATGAAAAGATTGACAAAATATCCGACTCAATAGAAAAATTGATGGAAGAAAGAATAAACACACTGATAGAAGGAGACGACACAGGCCTCGTTGAAAAGGTATACTTGTTTTCCTGTTTGTTACATGAACAAATGATGGTCATGATTTTTTTTAATTCGCTTTGCTTGGCAGTAAAAACATAAATTTGTAAATGTTTGTTACACAACTGCATAAATAGTCGTGTGGGATTTTAAAAAGACCATTTGACAGATGTTACCTTCTTTAATATTAAATTCTATGGTTATATTATTCTATTTGTTAGATCCACAAATAAGCCAGAATTGTTAGAATAAAATTTTATATATATTGTATTGTCTGATCAGATGTGTCTATACTTAAAATATGTGTTTTCATGTCTTCTGATTGCAGACATTGTGTTTGCTTGTATGTTCCACTGGTCCGATAATGACAAAAGATTTATGCAACATGTTAGGGGACATCGAAAAAAAGGAAGAAGTAGATTTTTTAAAATGGACGCAGATAAGAACAGCTTTGGAACCATACATCATCAAAGGAATTGGCATACCAGAAAGTATCTCATTTTACCATTCGGAAATTCACAAGGTAATTATCGTAATAATTGTCGTATTTATCTTTATAGTTTAATGATTTATTGTTGTTTATTCGATGCTAATTGTTCTATTTTTGCCAAACCGAATTTCAATTAATTTTCTAAGAAGAACTAATTATTCAGAAACAGTAATCAGGTCTATCAACAAATACCTTACAATCTAGCATTTATTAAATTGATGTGCCACACATTTTGGGGGGTTTTGTGCTGTAGAACTGGATTTTGGGAAGCGTTTTACCAACGCTGACATATTTATGACTAGTAGTAAATCTTGTAAACGCCATACAAGATACCACAGTCGTAAGTCATATGACTTTTCTGGAACGAGAACTTTAGCTTTTTGAAATAGGAAAAAATGGGGTTATACACCGTTATTCCCCTTTGATTAAAAAAAGCAGAGAACCAGAGTATTTTACATTGTCAGAACTTTCTCAGTTTTATACTGAGTAGATCAATGTCTGTGTAGATAACTCTCTAAAGAATAATGTCGATTTTGAATAGTGTTTCAGTTTTAATCTGATCAGTGCTTTACTAAACATCTTAATGATATTGCACATATTTTTTCCAAATTGTAGGTTTTTATAAATATTATAAATATTACTTGGCAGGAAAAGAATTGAAAATATAATCAGAAGGGAAGCCAGTAGTATTTTTATAGGAAATTGGGAAAGGTTTAAGAGATATTTAAAAACGCATTTTTTAATAATGAGTTCATGTGATATCAATAATATCTCACTTTATTCCATATCTGATTAAAATGTGTTTTAAAAATTACAAAAAACTGTTAAATCATGTCAACTTTAATTTCTCTGTAAATTGCACTGTGGTTAGTAACCGCATGAATTGTTGTGTTTTTATGCTTTATATGATTTCTATAAAAATTAGTTTGCTACTATCTGCCTCCTTCATTTTGTTTGCACAGTTGACAAGCTAGAAGTTGATGATTTGTTCACTTTTTAAGAAGGCAGATTGTGGGTTTGCTGACTTCAATTATGATTATGTTAGCAGATTCTGCTTTCGGTCTCATTTATATCAACAACAAAATGTGGCTTCGGTCAAATGAATCAAACATCAATCTTTGCTGCTATTTCAGACTGATGGATTCAGTCACATGAAAAACTAATAATTTATGTTGTCAGCAGTTGGTGGTCCTGTAACACAAGACATGATTCCTTCCTGCCATTTTTGATCGATGGATTCGGTCACATAAGACATTTGACTGTCTATTATTGCATTTTGGGGTTAAGTCGCATGATACATCAGTGCTTGCTATGCTATGAAACATCAATACTATCTGTATTAGCAGATTATCGGTTTAGTTATCTTATACGACATAAATACTGACTGAAGCCACGAGATTTCGGGTTTGTTCGCATGTGACATAAATAATGTGTTATGGGGTTGGTCATATAAGACAAAACTATTTGTTATGCCACTAGTTGTGGGTTTGTTTACATGAGCCATCAATACTTTTACACTAATGGGGCTGTTCACATGAGACGACAATACTTTTCACGCTTGCAGATTGCAGATTTATCACATGAAACATCAATACTTGAAATGACAGAAAATTTTGGTTTTGTCACAGGATACTTTAATACTCTCTATTCTAGCAGATTGTTGGTTTGTAAAAACATGAGCAATTGCCATTTTAGTCTGATTGGTTTGATCACATGAGACATCAATATATTCTATGCCAGCAGACTGTACGCTTCGTCACAGGAAACATCAATATTTGTTATGTCATTAGTTGTGATAGAGAAATGTTAGATCAAATGAGACATCAATTGTTTACTTATTACATGATGGGTTCGGTTATATTAGACATAAATACTGCCTTTGCTGCCAGATTTTGCATTTGTCATGAAACATTTAAACTTGCTGCCATTTGAGAATCATGGATTGGTTCTCGTGAAACAGTGTCGAGGGTTATGTAGAAAATCATTGACCCATTGATCCTATAATCCATATATTATTACATGAAATAGCCCGTTTAGATGATTCATTGCAGCAACAGGCTGACATTTCAGTTTTGGTAGACGTAACGAGTTATTACACTTATCCAAACCAGGTTGATGTTGTTTTGTTTTTTCCTCAGTGTTATAATGTGGTGTAATTATTTAAAAGAAATTTTTAAAGTGTGTTTACATTGTGTATTGTTAATGATAACCGTTATTACAATTATTACACAAACAGATATGTATTTTCTGTAGCATTTCAAGTAGAAACGGTGTAAAGTAGAGAGTAATAACCAAATGTTTGCCCTTTTTGTCGTATTTAACCTTCTTTTTCTTAAAAGGCTTATAAAAATCCCGATTTGTAAACTAAAAAACCGCGTAAAGCCTGCACACGAGACATCAATACCTGCTAAGCTAGAAGATTGTGGGTTTGGTCAGTTGTCATATGAGATTGAAATTGGTCAGGTCTGCCTAATGGATTTTATTAGTGGCATATGCTATAGGTAGTAGACTGGGTTTGGTCAGGTCCGATATAAATATTTGCTGCTGGAACGACATTGGCTTTTAGGTTTGGTAACTGGAAAATAACACATGTACGTCGACAAAGCATGGCATTGTATGTTTGGGCGTATAATATTTTTTTATATAATGTGATATCTATATTTTATACAGGTTTTTTTAGACACATCGAGACCTGCTGATGTTGGTGACATGAATTTACATTTTTGACCTATGGATATTTCTGATAGTTACTTTGTAACTTCAACTTTGTTAAATAACAACACGTTTTCTGAAGAATAGAATTTACATAAGGATAAACAAACAAATATCTAATAAATTTCGAAAGACGTTAAGCAAAAATTAGAATTTTACAAATTTAAATAGACTGTTGTGATTTAATGTACATTGCTAGAAAATTTATGATGACGGTTTCTCTAACTAGTCAGTTTGCCAGTCTTAACTAATTGTTATGTTTTTTTCTTAAATATAATCAATGTTTTGTTTATTTTATGATTAGTGTGCCAGACAGCAGTTGGAATCTAAAAAAGATTCCAAAATAGAATCTGCAAAAAAGATTTTGGCATTGTATTATACAAAATGGTGTTCAGATCCAAGGATATGAATTCAGAGTATGTACCAAATATCTGTATACAGTGGACTGGGTTGGGATTGATTTTTATATTTGACGTATATAGGGCAAATGTGACCAGACAAAAGGAAATATGCAAAATATTTAGTTTGAAAAAAAAACAAAAAATACAAAGCACGAGTCACATCAAATAGATATAACGTTTGCGTATTTCTTTGAATGGTGTTTAAAGCCACTGTAAGCAATTTTCCAGGCATATCGTAGCGTCTAGTTTTTATGGGAAAGAAGCCGGAATACCCTAAAAACGCCCCGCAATTGGCATGAAAAATAGGATAGATGACAATCGCCGACTACAGAATGTAAAACATCATGGACAAAATACTAATAAGAAAATAGGAGTATAGAAATTTATATATGAAACGTAAAAGATCTATGTTAATATGTAGTAACTCGAAATTCTATCTGCTATTTTAAATATGAATTGCAATGGGATTGTCAGAATACCTGGAGGAAGCCTCCGACCTAAGAAAAAACTCGAACTCTGTAAATTACGGTTGTAGTGGAACACGTCCTTCTCATATATTTTGATGGTACCATATGACTTCATTCTTTATTTTTTATTTTCTTTTAAGGACTTGCTCAAGTAAACTCATTTTTTCAAGCTTTTAAAAACTGTATATGCTTCTATTCAAGAGATTTGATGATTTTATCTTATTTTGACATTTTTCAGGCTTGTTGATTTCTTCAAACATGATGACGCGGCTCAATTTATACCAGTTGGGCAAAAAAACACTTTTTGAGTTAGTACAATGAACTACAAGGTTAAGATTCCACCTTACAGCGGACTTTCTTCAATTAGTTATCACAATAATGTTTTTGTTATTTGTTTGGTAATTAGTTTTCCCCCTTTTCAGGTAAAACTGCTTTATAGGAAAAATGTTATGAAGCACATTATGTTTTGCGTAATTCAATGTATATAAGAGATATGTGTACTGTTTGTATAGGTCTCTGTTAAAACATAAAGGCCAATAGTAGAAGACAAATCATCCAAACAAGGTTATGCCTTTCCACCAAATTTTGCGCCTCAACTCTTATTTAAGGCATCACACTCAATCCAAAAATCAACAGGATTTGGTTTAATTGGCCATTGATATTTTTTAAATTAGAAACCCACCAAAATATCCTCTCTTCTAAAATCACATAAATTTTTCTCAATATCAAAATCATCATTTGAAGTAGACAAGGATGAAATGTTTTTTTTTTATTTTATTACAGTGAAATATCCGATTAATGTCTAACATATACTTATTGCCAAATTAGATTGATAAAACAACTACTCACAAAATAAATGTAGCTAAATAAAAGGAATCATCGTGTATGCCTGTTAAGGAAACTTTTTAAATTACACCAATTGATGCACATTCATATTCGACTTTATAACACCATTGAATTATTGTGTAACATGCAATCAAACTGTACCTACCATAATTGTATTTAGATTTTAAATAATTTGCTAGACAATTGTATTTGTTTCTTTTATGTATTTTCACGTAAATTCAGGTGTCAGTTGGAGTTTGGCCAACAAAATACCCCTTGGTATGCTTTGTTTAATATGCACGCTTTATTCAAACACGCAATTTGTTTTGACCTTTTTATCTAATCATTTCACTATAAAAGTTAATAATTTGCAACAACACGTATCTGCAGTTCATTCAGTTTCATGTACATGTATTTAGATGTTAAATATACATTAATGTTTTGGTTTGTAGTAAAATACTTGATTTTTTATTAAATGCAATGTCAAATCACTACGATATAAAAATAGTCTGCTTTAATATAATACAAACCAAATTTTCCTAACTTAAACAATATAAGGTGATTTCCATTACTTACATGCATCTATGTGTGTTTTAACTCATGAAGATTACGATTTGCATTAGGCTACACACTATCACTTCTAGTTATTCGAACTGACAAGATAAATAATATCACATTGCATCTTTGTCTATAGACTAAGGGGTCTCGGTGGCGTAATGGTTAAGGTATTTGGTCTAATATTTATCATGCATTTGTCACACTGATGTTGTAGTTTCGCGTCTCATTGCGGGCAGACTGTTCTAGACTTCAATCTGAATTGACTAGGATTATCAGTTTTCTAGCAAGGGTCCGGGAATTTCTTTGGATACTCCGACTTCCTCCTCAATACAAACTAGACACCGTGATATAACTGAACAATAGCTGAAAGTATTGTGGGAATCCCTGGTGTTTTTTAGGTGGGATAATTTTCCAAAACTCCATCTTCGTTCTGGAGACCTAATATTAAATAATTTTTGCTTTTTGTCTGCTGCTATCAAGTGTTTTGTCATTAACCGGATTCATTTTTTAATAATTAGGTACTTAAGTACTTAAATCAGAAGTTGTCTAACATGTACCTTTACATGTAAGACGTATCGAAATAAACCCAAAATACTTTCTTACAACTATTTAAGAAAGTATTTCTTGTAAGCTTTTAAGCACATATTTTAGTCTGTAACGTGTTCTCATCAATGCAATAGACATTATATTAAATCAGACTGAACTTGATTCTTAATTTTATACCTTCTACCTGAAGCAGGTAATTTCATCAACGAAGGTCTCATATCAATGTGTATTTACGGTTTTAACTTTACACATTTAGTTAACGATATACAAGAAATACCACGGCAATGTGCCAATCAGAATCAAGGATATTATATAAGGTGTAATTATGAACAGATATCTAATGGACTGGAGGAGTATATGCACAAAAAAATCAAACTTGAAACGAAATTTAATTTGGTCATGCAATCAAAAATGCAGGGTATATCACACATGAACATGTACTTAATAACTGTAATTCAACACTTGAAAAACTATAATAGTCTTGTTTCATTTCAATAAGGCAAAATTCATTGATAGGACACAACGGTGTATATTTACAATGACAATAAATAATCATAAGAAACGGAAGGGGTGCCTCTTGATTAAAACAATACATTCACCATGTAAAGGACACGGAAAGGGTAGTGGGTGCCAGTATACTTAGAATACAGATGATGTGTGTAAATATTTTGGGAAGTCACGAGACTGTATAGGCTTAGAATGGGTTTTTCGAGAGCCATTTGTCTTTTTGTTGACTTTTCATGGGTTTGATTTCTAAAAATTGATTTGATAAGTTAACTATACCCCTTATTCTTACCCAACTCTAGTGTAGCGTGACTCTATGAATGAAGGTTATAACAAAATACCAAACACAGATGAAACTGTCAAATAAGACAATCTCCAAATCAAAGTCCGAGAAACCGGCAAACTCCAAAACTCAAATGTGTCTTCGAACAACATATAACCCTTATCCTAACCTCACTCTAATCCAACTGTTTTTATTAAACAATCATTCGTCTTTTAGATAACTTTTTTTTTTTAGCCACAACATCAATATTTGTATTAATGAGTCTTTGTGAAATAATACTTAAAACTGATTGATCAAATCTGTAACACCAGTGTATTTTTTCTTCCTATGGTATACGTGGTAACATTTCCTCAAGATATGAACACGGCTTACAGTGTTCTGGCAGTGCACAGGCAAGCCACAGCTGCATAATATATTTTCAGGCGAATTGTGTTTTCCATATTATAATCAAACTAGCCTCGGTTTGGCTAAAATAAAAAGAGACATGGAGTTTCGTTTAAATACGTAAACATTTCTTCTTTTGTATAGTGAATTGATCTATATTGAGAGGCAAGTCTGCGACCTAAGATACAAGCCTCCTTTGTCGTTATGAACAAATTATCTGTTGCATATTTATCTCCATTAAAACTTAAAGAAGCGTCTGCCCACATCACAAAATTGAATTCTCTCAGCATCGTGTATATCACAATTGGCTTCCATGCATAGTTAAACAGTATTGACATAAATGGTGGTAACGAATACATGTTAAAAGGAAAAGCTCGAACAGCAAACATTTTTACAAGCGAAAGCTCCTCTTTACTTAATCCGGCGTCAAAGTAGATAAATTTAATATCCTTATATAATGGTAGAAGATTTTCTTTAACACTTTTGATCATTGCAAGGGACCGTGCGAATCGATTAGATGAAGATGCCGTGACGATAATGTGATATTGTTCACTTTTATTTCCCATAACAACAGAACCTGAAAATTGTTATAGATATTGAAATATCGTTTTTTCATCTCGGATATTATAGGATAATTTATTTTTATCATCATGTTGTCTTCGATTTTGCTGTAGAACTTTTCTTGGCAGTTAAATTGCGAATAGTTCAGTCCCAGTGTGTTAACCAATCTTTCATTATGTCTTATCTACATAGCTACTTCGTGGTCGTGTGCGTCAAACAACGCCTGATCTTGGTTGTGAATGTGACACAAGACTGAATTTATTTTATTGAGTTGCGTATTTACATAGTTTATGTCACCCATTTCCATTACAATAACAACACACATGCACACTATAACAATGCATACGTGTGTCTTCCTTGGTTTGCCTTTTCCTCTCAACAGACTATGACTGTGATTATCTATAATTGAAATCCACGTACATATAAAACGTTAACTTGCAACATGAACAATCTAACACTCAAAAAAGGATTTAATTTTTAGCTATCATTTTACAGTGGCATCTCAATAGATTGAAGAAATAAAGACAGCAAAATTCAAGTTCCAATGAGGTGTTATCTATATCTTATATTATCAATATACACACTGTGAATATACTTAAAAAGCATTGCTGATGTTAATATATGATGAAATTAAAACAATCATGCTTGAAATTTCTTATACATGTTATAATCACAATTGTTCTTAATTTCGGGACGATTACAACGTATATAGAAAGGATATAATTAACAAAGTCACACAATTTAAACTCTATGTACAAGGGTATTTTAAACAGATCACCCGTCATGTTGTGAACATCTCACAAAAAGTATTAGCTAATGAAATAACAATCTAGCTGATAAAGAACTCGTTCCGTTTCGCTCTGTTTCAGACTGTAATGAACATAATCCCGCAGCAATATACCCCGGTAGTATGACATACCACTTCAGCGTGTGAACCAAGATTTGACATAATAGGTGAATCGTAAGAAAACTGAACAATCAACAACTTGAAAAAAAATAATAGAACAAATCCGGATTGAGACAAAGTCTGTCAACAAAGACACACTACATAAAGAAAAAAACAAGTCGTGCATATTTAAAATTTAGAATCGGTGACGATGGCTGAAAAAAACTGTCCTTGGTTTTTTTAAACAGCTTTCCATAGCCATTTCCAAAACAGTTTTTCTCCAATATGATGCCAAGTCAAACATAACATGCATTGAATTAAAATAGCATTTTAATGTTACTATTACATCATTTCATTTTTCTCTTCGTTTTTATAGTATATGACTAGATATTTAAAAGAAAACATTCTCAAGCTGTTTTAACAAAGCGAGGACAGTTTTCTTCAGACATCGTCATCGATTCTAAATTTTTAAATACGATGATATGACGAGAAAATGCATCGAGTTTCATAAACGTAAATAATTTGTTTTTAGCTGTTTTGTAACATTGTGACGTCACATTGTTTACTTAACGACGTCTTGACAGCGAGGTGAGATGGGCCCATCTGGCGCTAGTAGAATGAGATGGGAAAATACCGCACATTGATCAAAGGAAAATACTGCAAAATAGCGATAATAAAGCATATATTTTGTGACCGTCTCCAACTAGATAGATGCTTCTGTCTCAAATGCTATGTCTCCTGGATGCTCAATAACAAAGGGGTACCATACTAAGACTGTCTATCTAAGTAGAATGACAGAAAGACCAAAGAAAGAACCAAGCTGAATGAGTAGCGAAATTTGTGTTGTTCTGAAACCTTGATTTTATAATGAAAATATTAGTTTTATCCAAATATCGACGGTAACGTAAATAAGAATCTACCTAAACGAAAAAAATGATGATTTGCGATCAACAATTCTCTGTAAGCGCAAAACATTTGAAATAATGGTGATTCAGAATTTTAATAAGATTTAGGATATGACCTATTTGGTTAGATATTTTATTTAATTGAGCGTAAAACTTACTCCCAGCCTAGTCTACACCACACGCCATTCTTACGTACAAAATATGTGAACGACAGATTCTTTTCATATGTATATTGCTGACATGATTTTAATCGTTAGACTATTGATCAATTCATTTTAAGTGATTTTTTTTAATTTATTCACGCTGACAAAAATATCTGTACATTATTTTTAATCCCAGCTAGTGTTTTTTCATTGTATATATATATATTTAATGAGACCATCATGCTGAATATGATTTTTTCGTATATTGTTATGTTCAATGTTACTAAAAGAGTGGCGACAGTATGTTAAAATACAGTCTTGTATTTGTAAAAGCTCTGTATGAGTCGTTATATATATTCAATCTATTTGTCATCAATACCCTTTTAAGTTCTCCATTAGTCAGCAGCACTCTATCTAGAAAATCTGGTCAGGATAAATATTTAGCATAATATATACTATATAGGGTCGTTTGTGGGTGCTGCTAAAATTTTGCTACACACGAATAAAAGGTGCATAGAAGCGATTTTGTTTTAGTCGGGTTTAGTCCTCGTATTTAATTGTATGGAAAGGGGTAAGGTATGAATCGAATCAACTAATTTGAAGTTTATTACGAAATCTGACTCCAACCTGACTGCTTCGAAATCAATCAAATTTTTACAACAGATGCACAATATGAACACAAAGTAGATCTAATATATGGTGAATCATAAATTCAGATCATGCTTAATAACAACGAAAAGCAGGTTTCAATAATGACGACTTAGTCAAAGAAGGAACCAAAATCACAAGTTGAATTGATCAAACTTTACGCTTTTATGCACGCCATCATAAAATACCTTGTCAACATTATTTTGTTATTCGCAGCAAACATCTAAATTCTATTTGTGTCTTCATTAAGATTTTATAAAAAAAATACTGAGTTACGAACAAAAATAATTTACCGGAATTGTGGATCACCAAAGTCTTATGGTATTATCTTCATAAAGTTTGGCATCGGCTTTTAACAGTGCATTATCAGATCATTTTTACAAAATTTATATTGATTTTATGTTTAGTATGTTTTTAATGTCACAAAATGTGATAACGGTTGTCATTCTGTTATCGTTGTAATTAAATACATTTTCTTTTCTCCTAACCTTTAAACTTCTTTTGCGAATGCTAGCTAGCGAGCGAATGAGACATAATTGCATTTCGCTAAATATTATAAAAAACTTAAAATTGTAATCAATGATGTTTATATTTCTCGTGTGATAATTTTGTGCAATTCAACATACATAGTGGATCAGCGCTCTTTTACATAGCGGATAAGGATGACCTTTTCTTGGAAGTTAATGTTATCAAGCGGAAAACCTAGCCACGGACAATAGTGGATAATTAACGTTCACTTAACATTTAAGTATATTAAATTGGATGTTGCATATTATATATACAAACATTGTTTTGCCGATTATTGATTGTTAGATTAAAATAAAAATAAAGATACTATTAATAATGACTTTAAAATATTATTGCTATGGATCCCGCAGTGTATGAAAAATAGTCAGTTCACTGACCGAACAACCAGAACAAAAAATCAAGCAACGATAAAAAAAAATCCGGATACAACACAAAACAAAAACCAACAACCGAACTCAACACAAACAATGGATGCATTCAAATGATCAGGAAAATTAAGCAGTATCTTTCCTGTTTCTAATTGTCAGGTTTCGGTAAACGTCTGCACTGCTATTTTTCAACAAGGAAATTGTATCTATAGTAAACATTTTAAAGGTACAGTGGACTTTTGGACTTTTAATCCCTTTAAAAGAGGAATAGAACTGTGAAAATTTAACAACTTCTTCCTTTTTGACATAGAATACTTAAATTTAGTCAACAACAAATTCTTTATGTAAGAAAAAATAGTATGATACACTTGAAAATTACCTGGACAAAATCCAAGATATCGATAACGATACAATTCTTTTAAAATAAACATAAAATGAAATAAGAGACATAACTTTTTCATATTCAAGCCTGAAGAAAAGTGAAAAGAAAAATTGAATTAAAAATAGAAATCGCTGAATCAGAGTCAAAAGTTGAGCACGGTTCTTTACTGTATTTTGAGAATAAAAAGAATTTAAAAATTTATTTTAGAAGGAAACAGGATAATGGATAGAAGAGGAGGAAAACCCTACTAATATTTTTGTTGTCTAGATTCACAGATTTTTACCAGCTAATTAAAACCAATTGTGGAAAAATAGGGTTACAAAAAATGAAATATTGCATGAGGTCTAGACATTTTTTATAAAAATTTATATAAAGGTAAAGATCTTGGAATAGGAAGTAATTTGAAAGAAAATGAATAATATACAAAAAATATACAGCTTAAAAAATACTTAAGATGAGCAGAATAATTTGGAAGTAAAAGTGGCCATTATGGAAACGAGAAAAATTTGATATAAAAAGAAAAGGAATATCACCCCAGGCTAGGATGGATGTCCAGCAGAATTCTTTTAAACAAATTTGAAAGATTTATAGTTTTTTGTAACAGACTCTTTTTAATTATTTGACGGAGAAAGTTGAACTATAAATAACTTAGAAACAAACAATGGGCTGTTGCTTGTCTTCCAAACCTAGACACTTTTTAAAAAATAATTGGAGACCTATTTAAATTCTGCTGTATTTGTCACAATTTTTCAATATAGGACATGGGTGACGAAAAGGGGACCTTTTATCTCCTTACCTCTTTATCCTTTGTGCTAAACTTTTAGCAGTAAACATCAGACAACAATAAAAAAGCTGGGATATAAGTTACTCAAATAGAACATAAAGCTATTACACCTAGCAATCGTTGCACTCTTAACCTGAATGACAGACAACTCGGACCAAAAACTACTCAGACCAAGTCAACTCGGACCAGCTGAAGACAACTCGGACCAAACATAAAGAAAACTCAGACCAAGTTATAATTACTACTGAACTGGTAACGCTCAGATCGACAGCTGGAATATTGATACTAAAGATCGATAGGTGGAAAAGTTGCACTAAAGTCGATAGCTGGAATAGTAGAACTAAGATCGATAGCTGGAATAGTGGCACTAAGATCAATAGCTGGGAAAGTAGCACTAGCCAATACATTTGTAGGTGCAGTCTTTGTTTTCTTTCGTCATTCTGATATACCTAGATCCTGGAATATCATTACATATTCTGTGCAACTACTTATCACAGTCGTTTCCAAATAAAACTGTTTTTTATCGCTTTCTTATAGTAGTGTTACAAGATACATACTCTCTGTCCATGTTTGGAACAATTAATATTTTATTTTGCAAAAATGTCCTTTTAACTGATTTTGAGGTTGTGATGTAATTAGTTTGGCCTTTCTCAATTTCATGAAACGTCCCTTAATCTGTATTAATTCTTGTACTTTAGGGTTATGTTTCATAAATCTTTGAAGACGCTTCTGATCAAATAGTCATAAGGATTTTATTAGTTAATACAAGTTCTCCTTATAGTTTTGGCTTGGTCTGTCCCATTTTCACATGCCGTGTCTTTTAATCGGGGTTAATTTGTGTACATTAGGACTATAGTTATATATTTTATTCACCTTTGATGATGCCTTTGATCAAATCCCCATTTAAATTGTTCATTATCAAATTATCTTTATTTTGTAATTTAGCCATAACAGTAGTTTTAATAATTTGTATTGATTGTCCGAGTTGTCTTTCACAATTGGTCTGTTGGTCCGAGTTGTTTTCAGGCGGTCCAAGTTTTGTTGGTCCGAGTGGTCTTTGGTCCCAGTTGTTCTGATACCTTTAAACATTAGTTGATTGTGTCGTATTCGCGATCTTATCTGTTTCAGATTTGACTCCATCAAAAAATGACCAATATACAGCATTTATGTATTTTTGTGTCTCCTGTTCCGTAAATAACAAATAACAAAATCTTCAGCAGTGGTTCGGACTTCCATCAGATTTTCTATTTATCGTTATAAAAATTGCTGAAAATACTCTGGGGTTGGCGAGATGCCAAAAGTCATTTTAGTCCACCAGTACCTTCCGAACGTTGTCTAAAACGTCGTAAGGAAGCTAGATCATTCCGATAATAAAACATGCCAAAACCTGTTCTCTCTCATCGCATTTCGAGAAGATTTTTGCTTTGATTAATTCCGTAAATCTTCGGTAACTAGAAGTGGATAATGCCATCTTGTAAGACCTTTGTTTAAAGGTTTTGGTCACTAGAATTTTTAACTATTTCTAAGCTCGAAACTCGGTCAGTAGGGGTGTCTGCTGGATAATTTTGCAAGTCTCTGGCTTCAACGCTATCGGTATCTGTCTTAACGAGACTTAACAATGTGTATTGATTCATCAATTTCTAGCTTTAGTGTCCCTTTGAATTTTACTTCGCCTTGAAATACATCTTTGTATTTGTTTAATATGTTTGAAACGAAGTTAGCTGATATCTGGCTTTTGTCGCACACCATAATATTTGAGACTGTACATAAATTAGATTCATAGCTTGAATGGCATTGGCCCATAGTAAAAGATTCTATTGTCATCAATCACAACGTTTCTGTGTTTTAGGATTCTTTAATCAAAGCATGCAGGTGCCATATGTTTCCAGTGTTGACTTTTTGTACATCGTGAACCTATTTCCACTACACTCAATTTGTGATTCATTCAGATAAGACTTCGGAATGAGGTTTGTTGTTGCAACACTAACTAATTTCTACTTGACACTTTACCTGTTTAGTCTAATCTATTAATAACATTTTGGCTTAGATTTCTGTTCTGAATCATGTTCACATCTTGTGTATTTACTGTCATTGTCTCGAAGATGCTGTCATCTGGTGCATTTGTGTTCAGCTGTCTTATTTGATATTTGATCTTCGTCCTCCACCTTGTTTGTTTTTGTTTTTTCTGCATTGTGACGCAAAGTGATTTAATAATCCACAACAGTCGCATTTTTTTCCGTATGCAACACATTTTCCTTCAGTGCATTGTTTTCCAGAATAAATACAGTTTCTCCGCTGTGTGCTTGATTTGCTTGCCATTATAGGAGTTTTTAGATGATTTATGTCTTACTTAC
Organism: Limnoperna fortunei; assembly: GCA_944474755.1. NCBI lineage: Eukaryota > Metazoa > Mollusca > Bivalvia > Mytilida > Modiolidae > Limnoperna > Limnoperna fortunei. The sequence goes on from OX104120.1 coordinate 48,536,412, forward strand.
TGTCTTAATGTCTTCTCCAAAATCCTTACTATTTGATTCTTACGTTGGTTCTAATGCGCAGAAAATGTCTATGCACTTGGTAAGAGTTAGTGAATCTTCCTGCAAAAGTCGTTTCTGGTTCAGTGTTGTCTCTAATGCCACAGACGATCATATCCCGAATAAGACTCTCCAATAAAGTTCCATAGTTGAATGTCTTGGTTAAATTCCACGGTTTTGAAACATTCTTGCAGATTTCCGAGCGTGGATTATACTCAAAGCTAGATTTTTTTTATTCATTATATACGCACAGGACTTGTCGGTACAATCTAAACGTGAGGCAAAATATGCAATATTGACAAATCTAAATGATTATTTAGTAAGTATATGTAAGCAGGTTAGATATAACAAAAAAAGAATATCAATAAAACATAGTACATGTATTTAAACAACAATCTGACCCATTTAATTAACACAGCACGAATTCACTGTTTCTGACTTATCTTTGGACCAGACAAATTATGTGTTCAACTCCACTTTCAGCAAGTTGTCGGCATATTATGAATTTAAAACCCAGCCAAAGACCTGGTCTCAACCCTGTGGACAGCTTTGAGTTGGAGCACTGCACTGGGAACGATGGAGTCGGTATTATATTCACTTTTTACCCTTTGACCTAATAACACTTCACCTCTCGAAAAAGCGAGTCACGTGATCGTAATTCTATCATCTTGATTAGTCAAAAAAACATTTGGACGGGGGTTCGGAACAGGGTGGTTAATTGAACAGGGGTTCGGGACAGGTTTGTAAATTGGCGATTCAATTTTCAAATTGTGTACAATTATTATTAGATTTTACAGTCTGTTTGTTTATAAAATTATTTCATAGTTCAATTTAAGTATTAAGAACGATAGAGATTAGCTGCAGTTTGTAATGTTATATCAAACAACTTATACCAAAATGTAAAATATTTTTTATTTGAAGTACAGCGCAAATTAAAACGCATATTAACAAGCTGGATTTTTTGCGGGCTTTTATGGAGTGTACAAAAGACGAAGAGAAGAAATTTTAATTAATTTCTTTAATAAATACAAATTACCAATCATTTTATATACATGTTGATATTAAATCAAATGTTATTATTGTTCATGTGCGTATTAAATTGTTCCCAAGTTTTATTTTAAGTGAACCCTAAGCCACGAGATATTAAATTTAAAACGTTTAACTTAAAAAAAAATTTTACGTCCACTGCACTCTTTTTGTTGTTATCGGAATTTTGTGTTCTTTTCACTATTTCTTTTTCCTCATTGGGAATGTCTATGAATTAATACTTTGCTTCATGCAATTATGCTTTAAAGTAAATATATTTTAAATTTTAATAAGTTTAATGACTTTTTTCCCGAAGTATATTATCATGACTCTGTTAGACCTTCTAAAAAATCAACGTAAATCGCAATCAATTTTAGTGGTCGTACGTTGTTTACGCATATTCTCGTAATGCAAAATAAAAATATTTAAAAGTTATAGACCAACCAACTCGTATTTGTGTTGCATTTGATCAGATATTACTTTTGTTGTAATCTCGTAGATATTTTTTGATTGAATGCTACCTCGTGATCACTGCTCGTGATATCAACTGACACGTACTTTTTTATACGGAAGAAAGTAGGTAGAATAACTACCTAGAACTACTTTAAAATATTTTAAAGAAACGAAAAACATGCAGTTAACAGACATGTACAAATGCCCAAAACACACTGACAGAAAAGATCTTGCCCCCTCTACAATATATGGAGTGAGCTTGAGTAAATGTTGGCAATCAACAGATTAAATAAGTATCTTTTTCCCGGTAATATTAAATTAAAAGGTAATTAAAATCGTGCGTTGTTATTAGCAATCAATTTATTTTATTTTATCGACGGAACAAAGAACTTTATATTACAGCTTGGGTTGTTTGACATATGAAAAATAAGTCTGAATTTAGGACCAGTTTATATAAGCCAGATAATTTTAATTCAATAATATTTCAAATTGTTGATATAAGTTTACAATTAATGAATTTGAAATTGTGACTTTTCTTACATAAAACAATAATAAAATAATTTGCATAATGGTATATATTTAAGAAATAATTCATGGCTGCCGAAATTTTATTGATTTTTTTAACATATGGGTAGGCATTATATTCATGATATTTTACCATTCACTAACCCTTCTATACCAGACTTCTCCATTATTGACATATTCGATTTGGACAGATCATGACATGCTAGAATTTATGCACCAACATACCTAATCGCTATGCATTGTCACTTACCCTTGAGTGTTTATACAAGAAATGACATCTACACAGCAAACTCTGAGAGTCTTTGACAATCAGTGAAAAGGAGAAAGCACTTGGAAATACAAAAACTCTTGTTGATTACTTGATATGTTCGTCGATATCATTTCACTCCGTCCTTAAGTTTCATATTGAAGAATTTATTTCGTTATTTTGTTGTTGTGATTGCGCAATCGAATTTAACATACTGTCAATAATGCAACTTATGCCGAGTATCGATGCCAGTAATGGCACGTCTTCTGTGAAGTAGAACTGTAAACAGAAACTGGGTTTGTCAATTATGCCTTCGAGGATGTGACTTGTTCATGAACTTAAACGGTTGACAGGACGAGACGATATTCGACAGGCTGACATAGATAATGTTATACAAACGCTTAAAATGTAACTTTATTACTGCAAAAATTTGTTCGGAAAACATAAAAAGCGCAAAGAATATTTAGCATAAGAATGATAACTGAAAACCTTGCATAAATGGAGAATGCGCTACAGCTTACAACAAATTCCACAACGCATGAAAGCGTTATAAAAGCTTGAGGTGACTTGTAAGAATTATAAAAAGGTCTTAAATAAAACGTGCATGCACAATCAGTTGAATTCTTAAACGAGCTACGACATACTTTTCCAGAAAACAGTAAATCATTCTGGAAGACTTCAATAGACTGAATGACAATCGTGAGGAATCGGATGACAAAAAAGTCTATACAAGCTTTATGTGATAATTTCAAAAGGCTTCAAAAAGTAATTCACATTGTATTAAAGATTTAGTCATTATTTTTAAACTTCTAATTCTCTAATTCTTTAACTTTTGTAATATCTTAAACATTCCATTTTTGAAAGCTTATATTTAAGAATACCTTTTAAATGTAATATACATAATTTTCTCATGGAACAAATTTTCCGGGCACAATGTTAAAATGACACCTAGTTACTGCTATAAAAATACCCCAAAAAGGTAATGGAAAAAATCAGTTAGATAAATGGGAATACATAATTCCAGAGTTGGATAAATGGGAAGACACCTTATCGACACATAAAAAACACAAAGACGCAGTTAAATCAAATTACACTTAATAGCATGTCATTCTCGCCTTGAAAATTTTACAGGAACATTTTACGGAAATAGTGATTTATAAAACATATGAAGAACAAACGAGATTTTGTTAATTATTTATTAAAATAATTGAAGGACAATTAAATTTTTTATTACAAAACTATTACATATTAAACTAACTTGTCAAATAAGCCATTCCATTGCAGGTATAGTTATAGAGTGCAGTTTTATTATTTCTATTTCTAATAATAATAATGACGAAGGATAAGAGTTATTTTTTTTGGTGTAATTTGACGCATGTGACCAGCTGCAATAAGTTTCTCTTGTCGCTATATATATCAATTCGTTCAAACAATATTTTTGATGAATTATTTGTTGATTTCTCTGTTCCTATACGTTGATTTATAAGTTGTTCTGGAACAAACTGGTTCATACTAGGATGGTTCACAGTGCTGGAACCACAAAGCTGCCTAGCGTCCCCAGTGGAGCGGACAGGTAGTTGGGGGGATTTTCAGATTATAATACCTGACCGCGAACCAAAGTGGATGATGTGTTTGGGGAGTACCACGTTCCTTGTACGCTATAGAACCCTTAGATATGTATTGAAAAAAGTAGGTTACTGTAAACGCTAGACTCAAGCCAGCGAACAATTGCAGCGAACAATTAGCTAGCGAACAATAAGGAGGTATTACTAAAAACCAACGAAAGACATAAGGCTACCATAAGATTTTAAACGCTAGCGAACAATTAGGAATAGGTAGCGAACAAATACATCTTATATTGTTTTCAATATCATAAAAGCGAATTTTAAACATGAAAATAAGTATATATTAACACGACCTGTCCAGGAGGTGTATTGAAGTAGTGGATTCAGCAATACCTTGTATTTATAGAACTTAAATAAGACAATACCCTAATTTCTAAAATAAATATCAATTTCGTAGAAAAGTATAGGTCATGTTCGAAAATCTAAAGTTCGGAACGAAAAACCAATTTCGAACCCATGTAGATAGGGTGGGTCTATAAATGCCCGATTTTGGTCAATGTTTTGAGATCGTGACGGGGACCGGCTATATAGGCGTTGTAGAGGAGTCACAGGGCCATCGTTATCAGAAGAGAAAAGTAGAGGTCATGTTCGAAAATCTGAAGTTCGGAACGAAAAACCAATTTCGAACCCATGTAGATAGGGTGGGTCTATATATGCCCGATTTTGGTCAATGTTTCGACACCGTGACGGGGATCTGCTATATAGGCGTTGTAGATGAGACACAGGGCCATCGTTATCAGAAGAGAAAAATAGAGGTCATGTTCGAAGATCTGAAGTTCGGAACGAAAAACCAATTTCGAACCCATGTAGATAGGGTGGGTCTATATATGCCCGATTTTGGTCAATGTGTTGAGATCGTGACGGGGACCGGCTATATAGGCGTTGTAGAGGAGACACAGGGCCATCGTTATCAGAAGAGAAAAGTAGAGGTCATGTTCGAAAATCTAAAGTTCGGAACGAAAAACCAATTTCGAACCCATGCAGATAGGGTGGGTCTATAAATGCCCGATTTTGGTCAATGTTTTGAGATCGTGATGGGGACCGGCTATATAGGCGTTGTAGAGGAGACACAGGGCCATCGTTATCAGAAGAGAAAAGTAGAGGTCATGTTCGAAAATCTAAAGTTCGGAACGAAAAACCAATTTCGAACCCATGTAGATAGGGTAGGTCTATATATGCCCGATTTTGGTCAATGTTTCGAGATCGTGACGGAGACCGGCTATATAGGCGTCGTAGAGGAGACACAGGGCCATCGTTATCAGAAGAGAAAAGTAGAGATCATGTTCGAAAATAAAAAGTTCGGAACGAAAAACCAATTTCGAACCCATGTAGATATGGTGGGTCTATATATGCCCGATTTTGGTCAATGTTTCGAGATCGTGACGGAGACCGGCTATATAGGCGTCGTAGAGGAGACACAGGGCCATCGTTATCAGAAGAGAAAAGTAGAGATCATGTTCGAAAATAAAAAGTTCGGAACGAAAAACCAATTTCGAACCCATGTAGATATGGTGGGTCTATATATGCCCGATTTTGGTCAATGTTTCGACACCGTGACGGGGATCTGCTATATAGGCGTTGTAGATGAGACACAGGGCCATCGTTATCAGAAGAGAAAAATAGAGGTCATGTTCGAAGATCTGAAGTTCGGAACGAAAAACCAATTTCGAACCCATGTAGATAGGGTGGGTCTATATATGCCCGATTTTGGTCAATGTGTTGAGATCGTGACGGGGACCGGCTATATAGGCGTTGTAGAGGAGACACAGGGCCATCGTTATCAGAAGAGAAAAGTAGAGGTCATGTTCGAAAATCTAAAGTTCGGAACGAAAAACCAATTTCGAACCCATGCAGATAGGGTGGGTCTATAAATGCCCGATTTTGGTCAATGTTTTGAGATCGTGATGGGGACCGGCTATATAGGCGTTGTAGAGGAGACACAGGGCCATCGTTATCAGAAGAGAAAAGTAGAGGTCATGTTCGAAAATCTAAAGTTCGGAACGAAAAACCAATTTCGAACCCATGTAGATAGGGTGGGTCTATAAATGCCCGATTTTGGTCAATGTTTTGAGATCGTGACGGGGACCGGCTATATAGGCGTTGTAGAGGAGTCACAGGGCCATCGTTATCAGAAGAGAAAAGTAGAGGTCATGTTCGAAAATCTGAAGTTCGGAACGAAAAACCAATTTCGAACCCATGTAGATAGGGTGGGTCTATATATGCCCGATTTTGGTCAATGTTTCAACACCGTGACGGGGATCTGCTATATAGGCGGTGTAGATGAGACACAGGGCCATCGTTATCAGAAGAGAAAAGTAGAGGTCATGTTCGAAGATCTGAAGTTCGGAACGAAAAACCAATTTCGAACCCATGTAGATAGGGTGGGTCTATATATGCCCGATTTTGGTCAATGTGTTGAGATCGTGACGGGGACCGGCTATATAGGCGTTGTAGAGGAGACACAGGGCCATCGTTATCAGAAGAGAAAAGTAGAGGTCATGTTCGAAAATCTAAAGTTCGGAACGAAAAACCAATTTCGAACCCATGTAGATAGGGTGGGTCTATATATGCCCGATTTTGGATATGTTTCGAGATCGTGACGGGGACCGGCTATATAGTCGTTGTAGAGGAGACACAGGGCCATCGTTATCAGAAGAGAAAAGTAGAGGTCATGTTCGAAAATCTAAAGTTCGGAACGAAAAACCAATTTCGAACCCATGTAGATAAGGTGGGTCTATATATGCCCGATTTTGGTCAATGTTTCGAGATCGTGACGGGGACCGGCTATATAGGCGTTGTAGAGGAGACACAGGGCCATCGTTATCAGAAGAGAAAAGTAGAGGTCATGTTCGAAAATCAAAAGTTCGGAACGAAAAACCAATTTCGAACCCATGTAGATAGGGTAGGTCTATATATGCCCAATTTTGGTCAATGTTTCGAGATCGTGACGGGGACCGGCTATATAGGCGTTGTAGAGGAGACACAGGGCCATCGTTATCAGAAGAGAAAAGTAGAGGTCAAGTTCGAAAATCAAAAGTTCGGAACGAAAAACCAATTTCGAACCCATGTAGATAGGGTAGGTCTATATATGCCCGATTTTGGTCAATGTTTCGAGATCGTGACGGGGACCGGCTATATAGGCGTTGTAGAGGAGACACAGGGCCATCGTTATCAGAAGAGAAAAGTAGAGGTCATGTTCGAAAATCAAAAGTTCGGAACGAAAAACCAATTTCGAACCCATGTAGATAGGGTAGGTCTATATATGCCCAATTTTGGTCAATGTTTCGAGATCGTGACGGGGACCGGCTATATAGGCGTTGTAGAGGAGACACAGGGCCATCGTTATCAGAAGAGAAAAGTAGAGGTCAAGTTCGAAAATCAAAAGTTCGGAACGAAAAACCAATTTCGAACCCATGTAGATAGGGTAGGTCTATATATGCCCGATTTTGGTCAATGTTTCGAGATCGTGACGGGGACCGGCTATATAGGCGTTGTAGAGGAGACACAGGGCCATCGTTATCAGAAGAGAAAAGTAGAGGTCATGTTCGAAAATCAAAAGTTCGGAACGAAAAACCAATTTCGAACCCATGTAGATAGGGTGGGTCTATATATGCCCGATTTTGGTCAATGTTTCGAGATCGTGACGGGGACCGGCTATATAGGCGTTGTAGAGGAGACACAGGGCCATCGTTATCAGAAGAGAAAAGTAGAGGTCATGTTCGAAAATCTAAAGTTCGGAACGAAAAACCAATTTCGATCCATGTAGATAGGGTAGGTCTATATATGCCCGATTTTGGTCAATGTTTCGAGATCGTGACGGGGACCGGCTATATAGGCGTTGTAGAGGAGACACAGGGCCATCGTTATCAGAAGAGAAAAGTAGAGGTCATGTTCGAAAATCAAAAGTTCGGAACGAAAAACCAATTTCGAACCCATGTAGATAGGGTAGGTCTATATATGCCCGATTTTGGTCAATGTTTCGAGATCGTGACGGGGACCGGCTATATAGGCGTTGTAGAGGAGACACAGGGCCATCGTTATCAGAAGAGAAAAGTAGAGGTCATGTTCGAAAATCAAAAGTTCGGAACGAAAAACCAATTTCGAACCCATGTAGATAGGGTAGGTCTATATATGCCCGATTTTGGTCAATGTTTCGAGATCGTGACGGGGACCGGCTATATAGGCGTTGTAGAGGAGACACAGGGCCATCGTTATCAGAAGAGAAAAGTAGAGGTCATGTTCGAAAATCAAAAGTTCGGAACGAAAAACCAATTTCGAACCCATGTAGATAGGGTAGGTCTATATATGCCCGATTTTGGTCAATGTTTCGAGATCGTGACGGGGACCGGCTATATAGGCGTTGTAGAGGAGACACAGGGCCATCGTTATCAGAAGAGAAAAGTAGAGGTCATGTTCGAAAATCAAAAGTTCGGAACGAAAAACCAATTTCGAACCCATGTAGATAGGGTAGGTCTATATATGCCCGATTTTGGTCAATGTTTCGAGATCGTGACGGGGACCGGCTATATAGGCGTTGTAGAGGAGACACAGGGCCATCGTTATCAGAAGAGAAAAGTAGAGGTCATGTTCGAAAATCAAAAGTTCGGAACGAAAAACCAATTTCGAACCCATGTAGATAGGGTAGGTCTATATATGCCCGATTTTGGTCAATGTTTCGAGATCGTGACGGGGACCGGCTATATAGGCGTTGTAGAGGAGACACAGGGCCATCGTTATCAGAAGAGAAAAGTAGAGGTCATGTTCGAAAATCAAAAGTTCGGAACGAAAAACCAATTTCGAACCCATGTAGATAGGGTAGGTCTATATATGCCCGATTTTGGTCAATGTTTCGAGATCGTGACGGGGACCGGCTATATAGGCGTTGTAGAGGAGACACAGGGCCATCGTTATCAGAAGAGAAAAGTAGAGGTCATGTTCGAAAATCAAAAGTTCGGAACGAAAAACCAATTTCGAACCCATGTAGATAGGGTAGGTCTATATATGCCCGATTTTGGTCAATGTTTCGAGATCGTGACGGGGACCGGCTATATAGGCGTTGTAGAGGAGACACAGGGCCATCGTTATCAGAAGAGAAAAGTAGAGGTCATGTTCGAAAATCAAAAGTTCGGAACGAAAAACCAATTTCGAACCCATGTAGATAGGGTAGGTCTATATATGCCCGATTTTGGTCAATGTTTCGAGATCGTGACGGGGACCGGCTATATAGGCGTTGTAGAGGAGACACAGGGCCATCGTTATCAGAAGAGAAAAGTAGAGGTCATGTTCGAAAATCAAAAGTTCGGAACGAAAAACCAATTTCGAACCCATGTAGATAGGGTAGGTCTATATATGCCCGATTTTGGTCAATGTTTCGAGATCGTGACGGGGACCGGCTATATAGGCGTTGTAGAGGAGACACAGGGCCATCGTTATCAGAAGAGAAAAGTAGAGGTCATGTTCGAAAATCAAAAGTTCGGAACGAAAAACCAATTTCGAACCCATGTAGATAGGGTAGGTCTATATATGCCCGATTTTGGTCAATGTTTCGAGATCGTGACGGGGACCGGCTATATAGGCGTTGTAGAGGAGACACAGGGCCATCGTTATCAGAAGAGAAAAGTAGAGGTCATGTTCGAAAATCAAAAGTTCGGAACGAAAAACCAATTTCGAACCCATGTAGATAGGGTAGGTCTATATATGCCCGATTTTGGTCAATGTTTCGAGATCGTGACGGGGACCGGCTATATAGGCGTTGTAGAGGAGACACAGGGCCATCGTTATCAGAAGAGAAAAGTAGAGGTCATGTTCGAAAATCAAAAGTTCGGAACGAAAAACCAATTTCGAACCCATGTAGATAGGGTAGGTCTATATATGCCCGATTTTGGTCAATGTTTCGAGATCGTGACGGGGACCGGCTATATAGGCGTTGTAGAGGAGACACAGGGCCATCGTTATCAGAAGAGAAAAGTAGAGGTCATGTTCGAAAATCAAAAGTTCGGAACGAAAAACCAATTTCGAACCCATGTAGATAGGGTAGGTCTATATATGCCCGATTTTGGTCAATGTTTCGAGATCGTGACGGGGACCGGCTATATAGGCGTTGTAGAGGAGACACAGGGCCATCGTTATCAGAAGAGAAAAGTAGAGGTCATGTTCGAAAATCAAAAGTTCGGAACGAAAAACCAATTTCGAACCCATGTAGATAGGGTAGGTCTATATATGCCCGATTTTGGTCAATGTTTCGAGATCGTGACGGGGACCGGCTATATAGGCGTTGTAGAGGAGACACAGGGCCATCGTTATCAGAAGAGAAAAGTAGAGGTCATGTTCGAAAATCTAAAGTTCGGAACGAAAACGAGCATAAATGTCAACTAACTCGCAATTCAGCAGAAAAAAACGAAATGTCAATACCCCACCGTGATCCCCTTGATTTTACTGGTTGCACTGTAGTATTTTGATTTATCTTTGAATTTGTCATCTTTAGCGTGTCTTCGTGTATTGTTCTAACTGTTACAAAAATTTTATTGACTTGCATTTATTTTGAAATGACAATAAAATCAACTCGATTGTGTCGTCTGGTACGGACGATTTGTGCATTACACAGAACAAAAATGTTTCATTTCAGAATGGATTGAAAGTACATGTAGCATTCCTTTGAAATACATTGTCACAACTGCATTACTGTTGACGTCCTGAAACGTGATTTTATGACACTTTCATATATAACGCGCTACGATGTAACATACGTGTGTACTCTACGACGTGTCCGGTGCAAAAGAAAGAATTATACTAAGTCCGTGATAATATCCATCAAAGTCACGTGACGTCAGACGCTGCAACCATTCAGATCAACGCGTTCGGTATGTATTTAATAAATAAATATCAACAAAAAATTGTCTTTTTATTTATTTCATTTGTAAAAACGAAAAAACATTACAAACTGTCTTTGTATTTTAAAAATGAGCAAGAAAACAAAACGACTGGTGTCCGGTTTTCTATTGCCGCTCAATCAATGGACATATTTATTAATGCAATTAATGTAATTTAAAGAAACCAACAGGCCCGGGATCGATTAGTTTTTACTTATTTTTATTTCATTATTCCCTTTCTTTGTATTTTAAGGTCAACAACAGCAAAAATATACACGTACGTAAAAGACTAATAAACAAACAGGCGTAGGGGGTAGCTGTCCCTGCCGATTCATTTTAAAGCCCTTTCTTTGAGAATTTAAATGGGAAATAACTGGAGAATTCAATCTCATTTAATTTAACACACCGAAGCTCCATTACCGATTTACAAATTACGTTTTTTGAATGCACATAGTTGCATGCGCTCCAGAGAGTGTACTGGGTTCAGGGTGGTCGCTTTATACAGGTGGTCGCATTTTAAAGGACATTTTAAGCACATATGTACCTATGGTCCATGTTTTATGGGTTGTCTTGATATACATGTGACTGCTAAAAGCAGGTGGTTGCATTTGCTCAAGACAGTGTACTGTGCCCAGGTTGGTCGCTAAATATATATAAATAAATGATACAGAAATGTAACAATTGGCACACTTCTTGTTCATGAGTTCTTTTACCATGGAATATAACATTCTGTCGCATATTATCAATAAATCACGCATAAAATCTCAGTATCTGTTGTGCCCACCATTTGCTTGTAACACATCCCTTACTCTTCTTGGCATGGATTCAATTAAACGTTGAGTACGAACACGCGGTATCCTTTGCCACTTCATAAGATGATTTGATAATAATGCATTTTAAAATTGGGTAGGTTTTACGTAATGTATGACGTTCACATCATGCATCATCATCAGCCCAATGATGAAGTATTTCTAACTTGTGACCACTCATCTAGAAAGCCTTGATCGATCATTTTTAGTATTATTTCTGGATTATTTCACGATTAATACGGTAGAAAATGGAACCTTAACGTAGCGCGTTATATATGAAAGTGTCATAAAATCACGTTTCAGGACGTCAACAGTGATTCAGTTGGGACAATGTATTTCAAAGGAATGCTACTTTCAATCCATTCTGAAATGAAACATTTTTGTTCTGTGTAATGCACAAATCGTCCGTACCAGACGACACAATCGAGTTGATTTTATTGTCATTTCAAAATAAATGCAAGTCAATAATGCACGAAGACACGCTAAAGATGACAAATTCAAGGATAAATCAAAATACTACAGTGCAACCAGTAAAATCAAGGGGATCACGGTGGGGTATTGACATTTCGTTTTTTTCTGCTGAATTGCGAGTGAGTTGACATTTGTGCTCATTTTCGTTCCGAACTTTAGATTTTCGAACATGACCTCTACTTTTCTCTTCTGATAACGATGGCCCTGTGTCTCCTCTACAACGCCTATATAGCCGGTCCCCGTCACGATCTCGAAACATTGACCAAAATCGGGCATATATAGACCCACCCTATCTACATGGGTTCGAAATTGGTTTTTCGTTCCGAACTTTAGATTTTCGAACATGACCTCTACTTTTCTCTTCTGATAACGATGGCCCTGTGTCTCCTCTACAACGCCTATATAGCCGGTCCCCGTCACGATCTAAAAAAATTGACCAAAATCGGGCATATATAGACCCACCTTATCTACATGGGTTCGAAATTGGTTTTTCGTTCCGAACTTTAGATTTTCGAACATGACCTCTACTTTTCTCTTCTGATAACGATGGCCCTGTGTCTCCTCTACAACGCCTATATAGCCGGTCTCCGTCACGATCTCGAAACATTGACCAAAATCGGGCATATATAGACCTACCCTATCTACATGGGTTCGAAATTGGTTTTTCGTTCCGAACTTTAGATTTTCGAGCATGACCTCTACTTTTCTCTTCTGATAACGATGGCCATGTGTCTCCTCTACAACGCCTATATAGCCGGTCCCCGTCACGATCTCGAAACATTGACCAAAATCGGGCATATATAGACCTACCCTATCTACATGGGTTCGAAATTGGTTTTTCGTTCCGAACTTTAGATTTTTGAACATGACCTCTACTTTTCTCTTCTGATAACGATGGCCCTATGTCTCCTCTACAACGCCTATATAGCCGGTCCCCGTCACGATCTCGAAACATTGACCAAAATCGGGCATATATAGACCTACCCTATCTACATGGGTTCGAAATTGGTTTTTCGTTCCGAACTTTAGATTTTTGAACATGACCTCTACTTTTCTCTTCTGATAACGATGGCCCTGTGTCTCCTCTACAACGCCTATATGCCAGTCCCCGTCACAATCTTGAAACATTGACCAAAATCGGGCATATATAGACCTACCCTATCTACATGGGTTCGAAATTGGTTTTTCGTTCCGAACTTTAGATTTTCGAACATGACCTCTACTTTTCTCTTCTGATAACGATGGCCCTGTGTCTCCTCTACAACGCCTATATAGCCGGTCCCCGTCACGATCTCAAAACATTGACCAAAATCGGGCATATATAGACCCACCCTATCTACATGGGTTCGAAATTGGTTTTTCGTTCCGAACTTTAGATTTTCGAACATGACCTCTACTTTTCTCTTCTGATAACGATGGCCCTGTGTCTCCTCTACAACGCCTATATAGCCGGTCCCCGTCACGATCTCAAAACATTGACCAAAATCGGGCATATATAGACCCATCCTATCTACATGGGTTCGAAATTGGTTTTTCGTTTCGAACTTTAGATTTTTGAACATGACCTCTACTTTTCTCTTCTGATAACGATGGCCCTGTGTCTCCTCTACAACGCCTATATAGCCGGTCCCCGTCACGATCTCGAAACATTGACCAAAATCGGGCATATATAGACCCACCCTATCTACATGGGTTCGAAATTGGTTTTTCGTTCCGAACTTTAGATTTTCGAACATGACCTATACTTTTCTACGAAATTGATATTTCGTTTAGAACTTAGGGTATTGTCTTATTTAAGTTCTATGAATACAAGGTATTGTTGAATCCACTACTTCAATACACCTCCTGAACAGGTCGTGTTAATATATACTTATTTTCATGTTTAAAATTCGCTTTTATGATATTGAAAACAATATAAGATGTATTTGTTCGCTACCTATTCCTAATTGTTCGCTAGCGTTTAAAATCTTATGGTAGCTTTATGTCTTTCTTTGGTTTTTAGTAATACCTCCTTATTGTTCGCTAGCTAATTGTTCGCTGCAATTGTTCGCTGGCTTGAGTCTGTAGCCCCTACAAATAAAAGGCTAAATATCCGTCCCTACTTAATTCTTCCTACTTTCCTGCAACAATCAATCTTCATGAAGGATTTACCGTCTAAAAACAAACTAATTATTTTATTCAAGAATATATTTACGCGTACAAACGTCTTATAATTCTTAGATATACGCCTTGAAATTATTCATCATGACTTTGTAAAACTATGTGATCAGTAACGATTCTGTTTTTTGCGTGGTGCATAGGTCACTATAATTGACCTTTTCGAAATCCCACAACGGTCACTTGGTTCTGCAGTGGGGCTGGGGTATGATCGGCAGTTATCAGGGGGTGGGGGAAATATCTTCTGTTAATGTGTTCTGAGCATTTTGGCGTATTAATTATTGCATAACAAGACTGGAAATAAAATTTTCGTAACAGATGCTGTTCTTGTCAACCTTGTCAAATTGCACAATCTCGTACGAGATCTCGGATGCTCGAGATTATTAGGATCCTTCATTAAACAAAATGACCTGTCCACAAATTACTTGTTATATCTTATATTAAAAGATGAGAAAGTATAAGATAAAGATAAAGATAATAGATATTTTTATTTCCTAATCATAGGGCTCATAACAAGCATGTAATCACATAAAAGTAAAAAAAGCCTTTCTCTCCCACTCGCATACACTCACACATGCAAATATCGTTCTGATTCCCGCGAGACGGGAATAGAGACGGGATAAATAATCAAGAGCTAAACAGCGGAAACCAGTCGTATCTAAACAATGATGTGTCTTGATTGGCTGCTAAATCGGGAGTTAGTTGCCGATTGGAAAACAAATAAGCAGAGCTAAGTTAGGGATGAAAACCCGGCATAATTACGGGGCGGTAGCAATCATAAAAGGCTAAATCGGGAGACAGCTGCCGATTGGCCAACTGTCTTGTCTTGTTCAGGTAACTACCGCCGTTAGTCGGCGCACTCTATCCTCTGGATAGATATATGTGGTGCACATCATTGCATGTGTATGCATATAGTCACAGTTAGAATACGAGTTGACGGAGTCAGGTGAACATTAATATGTACAGTGTATATTTGGGTTATAATACAGTTAGGCATCCACATATAAGTTATTTATTAAATGCAGAGTTATTAAACTCAGTCTACAATTACTACTTTATCGTAAAAGCACTAAAAGCACTAAAAGGCAAGAAGCAGCATTATACGTAAAATATCAGGCACTAGTCATAAATGCACTAAAATGTTCAAATATTGTTAATCTAAAATTTTACTTTCTGATATAAAAAAGGGCATGTATAGCGGTTTCTAAAACTATAAAAGCTACTAAAACACGATGCTTAAGTTAAAACGATAAGATGCACTTGGTCAAGCGTGGAGTCAAAATAAAATTCATAGATATATATACAAGAAGGGTATCATCACTATTGCATTTTTTCTATTAAAAACACTAAAAGCATCGGATTATACATAGTTTATATATTTATAGAATCCTGCCCCCCCCCCCTTCCTTTAACTGTCTCATCCTTTCCATATGTAGGTTATAGCACATGCTCCTGGTTAGTTCCTCCAGCTCTATATAACCTTGTTTTTTCAGCTTACTGATATACGGCATCTGTTGGTTTGTACAGTCCAGTATGAGTTGAAGTAGGTTGTTTTGGGTGACAAACTCTCGGTAAACATCGTTTCTGAGGTTATCTATGTAGCTTTTGATATTTCGGAGATGCCTTATCCGAACGTTTTCCAGCTTTGGACACTTGAGAATAAAATGTTGTAGATCATCTGGCTCATCTCCGCATAGGCAGCATATAGTTTTGATATAACTATCTCCATACTTTTTTCTTGTTGTATTAAACACTGTCAGGTATGTTTGAGTTACAAGCTGATCTTGTGGCGAAATCCAAACTAACACGGAATCAGGTTTCTTACATTTATTAACTGCAAACTTCTATTTACAATATGTACAGCTACTTTCACCAATACCACATTGGATAACTGCTATTGTCACTGTCTAATCTTACAACTATTACTTGTACTTAAACTTAAACTTCAACTCCTATAAATGTTACTAATTTCTAGAATAAACCATAACATCCTTGTTCTAAAACAAATTATATAACAATAATAGTATGG
The DNA here is from genome assembly GCA_944474755.1 of Limnoperna fortunei. Classification (NCBI taxonomy): domain Eukaryota; kingdom Metazoa; phylum Mollusca; class Bivalvia; order Mytilida; family Modiolidae; genus Limnoperna; species Limnoperna fortunei. Next base: position 48,552,659 of record OX104120.1, read on the forward strand.
CATAATTAAAAAATAATCACAAGTAAAAATAATTACAATTGTTCATGTAATATCGTGAATACAGTTCGCGACAGATCTTGACTTCTGTCGCTCTTATTTTTCTATGTACATTTTCTGCGCCTTCCCAAATATTATGTAGTTGTGACATCGGGTTTTTCTGTAATTGGAGGTATTAAAAGATTGACTTCTTAGCTATATCTTTCTCACATTGTTGAGACCAGTATAATTTTTGTGCCTTTCTTACTTTTTTTTTCCACGCCTTTTTTGATCTAGGGTTTTTCATTAGTTCATGTATTGTCTCCATTCCATATTTCTCAAAAACTAGTTCAACCCTTTCTGTGAAAAGTTCGCTGCTATTTCTGTTGAAGCAATGTTGTCTAACTCTGCTGATGATGGGCATCTGATTATATTCTTAAGGAGTGACAGTATATTATTAAGATCTATATACATCTGTATTGGAATTGCACCAACGAATAGGTAAACTGCAGTATTTGAGGTTTTGTTTGGAAGTCCTCAAGATTTTCCTCTGCATCTTTTCTAGTTGTGTTCTATTTCATATTGCCTACATTTCATTATCTCAAGCCCATATATCATTCCTGCTAGTCCAAACCAAACTTAAAATATTAAACAAATAAAGCAGAGCTAAGTTAGGGATGAAAACCCCGCATAACATCGCGGTAGCAATAATAATAGGCCGACCGCCGTTCGTTGCCACTCGAGAAAAGCCGAGCGATCACGAATCGGTTACGATAAAAAAAAAGAAAAAAATATGCAAGACAATAGGAATTTAACTGTTTTAAAAGGAAAGTCGCATTGATTTGTGTATGTTTATCATAAAATGTGTATCATAAAACTTAAACGGAGAAAAACGGAAAAACAAGTGAGAAAAGGAGAGCAATTTTAAACTTTTCCTGCTTACTGACAAGGTTCACATCAACTATCTTACCGCGTAGAATGATGCATCTAGAGATGCTTAGCATAGTGCATGCTTCATATGCTGACTCTGGCCTATATTTTGCGGTTGCCTATCTAAACATTGTGTACCTATTACAGTATATATAATGAAGTGATGTTAATAATAACAATACATAATAACATTTAAAAACAGTACGTATTTTTGTCCACGAAAAATAAAGCTTAGAGACGGCTAGCTTTTTAGGAAAGCTAATACTTGTTAGGGATGATTAGAATTGTACAGACGTCTGTGTAAGGTGTATGTATCAGTAAAAAGTTACCGCCGCGCAATTAATTGGATGACACAACTAACAAAACATTTTCTTAAATGTCAATCCAGTGTCACTGGTTTATCGCCATTCATGTTTCAATTAAAATTTCCTTGCATATATTTTATGCATTTCGTTTTAAAAGCCAAATATGGAGTACTTTTGTGCATTTTTAAATTAATTTTGAATCGTTGCTTACAGTAAATAGCTATACACAAAGAGAAAAACATTACATATTTGAGAAAACCACAGGAAAATGTTTATTATGGCCTTTCAAACGGGAGTTGCGTTGGGTGTGATCGCACCCCTTTTACAAAAAAACAGAATTGTTATGAAATGTATTGTTTCAACATCAACATCATATGATGCAGATGACAGCGTGTTATTAATGAAATGAAATATCAATTAAAAGAAGTGCCCAAAATTGTTCCATTTTGCAAAAAACAAAATTAACATCTGAGGTGGGGTCCAGACCTTCTCTGTAAAACTCCCCTCCATATCGGCCCTCGTTGCCCATAAATCGAGGGCCATGTACGTGATCACGTGTAGAGTGACGCGATTTCATTGTTTACAAAATATAACAAAAGAGGTAAAACTAGTCGGAAATAAACATCATTAAAGATCATTTTCTTACAATATTATTCTTATTGTTCAAAATACAATATGAACACGGTTTTAAATGTTGATTCACAATTAAAAATATGTACAACGGACAGTGTAATGAAATATGTATATATAGAGTTAACCAATATGTATCTTAAACTGGCAAACATTATGCATAATTAAGGATTAACTATAAAAAATATTTTCTCCATCGAGGGATAACAAAATTTCCGTTTTGCACATAGTATAATCCGCTATCCGCGTAGCGGATTATATTAAATGTGCACAACGGAAATTTTGTTATCCCTCGATGGAGAAAATATTTTTGGTAGTTAATACGTATAAATAAATTAAAACAATAGAATAAACTCAACAATTTTATTTTTGTAACTGGACATTTTTTAAAAACAGAGATTAATACAAAAACTGTTAGTTTCTCGTGGAGTAATACATGACGTCAAATGGATTATTTAACTGGCTGAGAAGATTTCTAACCATCACGACTAATCAAATTGTCGGTTACATACGTCTCTGGCTAAATAATACATTTTATCTTTGTGTAAATCGAGGCTCCGTTGCGGCGAGAAGTAGCATTTGGATGGTCAAATTATCGTCGGCATTTCGTATATAGAAATATTCTAAAAAGTTCACTGAAACGAAGTTTTTGTTACGAATTAACAAGAATTGTCAGTTTTCTACTGTCATGACTGTGGTCGGAGTCTTTCCCCGTCTTCTTCCCAATTAAACATAAAACTGGGCGCAACGATATTGCTTAATGTGGCGTTAAACTTTATTTCAAACAAACAAACGAATGAACCTATACGCTGCAACAAGCGATGCAATAGAAACTATTGTAATCGGCGTTACCGGCGAGAAAATCCTTAGCGTTTATGGGCTTGGATTGAATTAAATGTTTGTTTGATGTCATATTATTTGTAAACTACCTAGATCAAATAATCTGTCAATAACAGTAGCTTTAAACTTTATACTATTTGTTTAACGTAGCGAGACTACCTAAGTAAACTGTGTTTAAGTGTTTCTGAAATTTTATTTGTCTTACTTTTTTCTGTTTTCATCCAGGGCTAAAAATTGGACGCCATGATACAGCTGAAAAAATTGCTTAAATTGGCGTTAAACATCATACCACAAACAAACAACATTCTGTACATTTTTATCGAAGTTTTAGGTAATTTAACTTATACACGTACTCATGGATGTTTGTTTGCCTTTGTGTCATTAGTAAGAAGAACCGTATTTTGGCAAAATTTAAATAATAGTAATTTTTAACTTAACTATATAAACTACTAATTACATGTATTCTTATGTAACTGTTTTATTTTTTAAATGTATTATTATGTATACATTTTTTTTTAAATTTCATTTACTTTTGCAATGTTAGTTTATGGTGAAGGAGTTAATATACGCGGGGGGGGGGGGGGGGGCGGGGCATATACATTACATGAACATATGTCTTTGGTATTTTTATTCTAATTCTATAAGTATCTATTAATAACTTGAAATAACTTGCATTTTGTTTTGGTTTTTACTTCAAAATGTTACCAAGCTTTAATTAAATACAAATCCATATCTTTTGTGTGACTTTCTTTTATTATAAAGAGATTTATGACGACCCCCAACTCATGCATTTTTCTTCATATTATTTTGCATTTTTTAATGATTTAATTGCGAATTTTATTTATAACAACTGTTCAAATCAACTTTTCGTATACAAATCATGATCTACATTTACATTTTCTCCGTTATGTCGGTCTTTCATTTTAACAGCTTCATCCAAGTGTAGTATCAAGAAACAAACATAAGACATAAGACATTTTATCTCATTAAAGACCGCTCATGGGTTATGTTAGTACAATAACATTACCAATAAACAAAAAGTGTGAACATACAAGGAGTCCTATTTTAAATCGGACTCACAATTCTTTTTTACCTCCCCTTTATTAACCTTTTCGTATTCGGAGATTAAATTAATATATGGCGCTTAATGCAAAATGAAAATACAGATTAAAATTATTTATATGATGTAATGGACAGATAGGATGCATAAACCATCGTCAAATGATGGAGATTACAGATACCGAAAAAAGTCCGAAACGTGAACAAATTATAAAAGTATGACCACAAACGTTCCATGTCGAACTGTTACTGTGTTAACAAGGGTAGAATGGTAGCATCCCAGATTGCCGAATCCCACATTGCCGAGTCCAGTTAGCCGATTCCCAAATTGCCGACAATAAAAAAAAGTTAAAACTATATGTTATTAATGATTTTAGACGAAAAAAATGTTTTGTCGGAGAAGTTGTTAATATATTTCATGATATTAGTTTCATGAAGATCTGTTTATTGTTTCGTATCTATAGACGTAATAATTCAAATAATAAAGAAACAATAGATAGACCTATATTTTTTTTTAATCTTTGACAAAGCATTTTACTCCAGCATGTCCAGTTACTCGTTGAACTCAGAACATCAGCTTTTGTTGTGAAAAGTATGTGTTTTTAGTTACACAAACATGACAAAATTAATCAATTTTTGTTTTAACTATCAGTAACAAATTTTAATTGTTATATTGCTGACTAATTACAACTTTTTTCGAATAAGTTTTAAGTAATTCTATTATTTTCATCTTTATGTTCTATATTCAATTTTATATTCTATTTTAAGTCATCAATAGCTACCATTGTGACATGTTTGCAGATACTTGCAAATATATAGTACTTAAGATAATAATGTTTTATCACCATGGGACCAGCTACTGGATATATATACTAGTCCAAAGCCTTACATTTACTAGACAGTGCATTTAGGTAATGCCTTAATGTTGAGCCCTGCCCAATTTGTTCGAGGTTTCACTTTACTTTCAGCAATATTATGTCTCCTAGTTTTTAATGGGAGAGGTCAGGTGAAAACTCCTGCAGCCATATTATCAAAAAATCGAAAATTTACAATTACGTGTAAAGATAAGATAGTCATAACTTTACGTTTACGTCTACGATTGTGCGTATTCTCGAAAGTAATCACAGTTTTGCACGTAAAATAGCAATCATAAATCTTATGTTTTGCACGTAGCTCAGTTACTTCTTTCACTTTGAAAGTAAACGTATTGAAAGAGAAATAATTACCTCAAAGTACTTAAATTATAGCAGTTTTTTAATTGCATAACCTCACATAGCAGTAGACTTGTGAAAGGAAATATGGTATTATAGAATTAGAATTAGAATTATTTATTGTCAAAACACATTTACAATAAATGGTTATAACACATTAATACATAAACATACATTCTTAAATCAAATGAAAGTAAAGACTATATATTACAGTAATAAACCTTGGGTGGTGGCAACTCAAAAATGGATCATGCATTAATTCTGCATGTATATATAATTTTAATCATGAAAGCCTTTCATTATTTCAATATAAATATAAGTGGTTTTTTTTCAAATTACATACAAATGTAGGGTGACCATAATGATTTAATTTTTTCCTTGACAATTGTTTATGTATTTAATTAAAGCTTTATGTACTATTAAAGAACTGCTATTTAGAATTAAAGGTATTTTGTAGTCAGTTAATGAGTCTAAATTCTTAAAACAACATTTGAGTTTAATAATTAATTCTTTTCTAAAAGTTGTATAAGCCGGACAATGAACAAAGAAATGCATTTCATCTTCAATTGCACCGGTGTCACATTTTGGACATATTCTGTTGTTTTGGGGAATATTTTGATATCGGCCTTTCTCTATTGCTAGAGTGTGGGCACTTATTCTGAATTTACAAATTGTTGTTCTATCTGACCTGAATCTACAGTTATCTACATAGAAAGGTCTCTGGTTTTGTCTGTAAATAGTTTTATAGAAAGACAGCTTTTTACTTTCAGCTATACTGCTGTTCTGAGTTTGTAATGTATGGTCATAGAGTCTTTGTTTAATTGATGTTAATGCAGATTTGATATTTTCAGTATTATTAATTAAATAGCCAAAGCCTAGTTTCTTAACCCACATTTTTATTGTTGTAATCCATTTATTGTTATCAGGAATATTATTATAGACTTTATTAACTAATGTATTTGTTGAATTTGAAATATGATCCCAAAATTTTATAGCTAGTAATTTTACTTTTTCTACAAGTGGGTGTCTATTAAGCTCTGATAAGCATGCAACATTTGTTGCTTTGCTGTGTATTCCTAGTATTTCTTTAATAAATTTTAGATGTAAGTGTTCAAAGGGGTCAGTATCTTTTAAGTGACAAAATGCTCCCCATAATTCACATCCATAAAGTGTTATTGGACTTACAAGAGAATCAAAGAGTTTTTCCATTAGACAACATGCATTATCCAGTCCAATAGTTTTCTTTATTTTGAACCAGGCCTTGCGACCCTTTTCCATTAATAATTTGGTTGAAACATTTATATTACCATTATATTTAAAAGTTATTCCAAGGTAACAATATGTTTTTACTGTTTCAATGGGGGAGTTATTAATTTTAAAACTATTTATATGGGTTTTTCCATTGGAATTAAATACCATTACTTTTGATTTTTGTTCATTTACATCTAATTTCCAAGAAGAGCAAAATTTGTCTAGTATCTCTAGAGATTTTTGTAGACCATTAGCAGTGCTGGACAACAAAATAATATCATCAGCATAAAGTAAGGAATTGATTGTGAGATCACCCAAAATAACGGGATCGTTATTGCTTTCATTGAGATTGGCTATCAGGTCATTGATATATAAATTAAAAAGAATGGGGCTTAAGACATCTCCTTGTTTTACTCCACACCTTGAAATAAATTTTCGGCCTAGGCCTTCTTTAAATTTAATTCTGCAATATGGATCTTTGTACATTGAGTGAATTATATTAAAAATTTTGGTGGGAAATTTATTTTTACAAAGTTTATAGAAAAGGCCTTCCCTCCACACTGTGTCGAAGGCTTTTCTTAGATCTATAAAAGCTGCGAACACTTTCTTTTTCTTTGTTTTATATGTATCAACAATTGATTTAATTGTAAATATATGATCAGTGGTTCTGGATTTTTCTTTAAATCCTATTTGGTTTTCACTTATAAGATTGTTATTGTTAATAAATTTAATGACTCTTGCTAATATTATTTTATTAAATAATTTACCTAAGTTTGAAGTTAATGAAATTCCTCTGTAGTTTGCCGGGTTGGTTTTATCTCCTTTTTTATGTATTAGAGAGATGTAACTCTCATTCCACGCTTTAGGGAAACAACCTTTTTCAAAAATAAAATTAAAAAGTTTTAGAAGTGGTTCAATAAGTTGATGTATGCCATATTTTAGCATTTCATTTGAAATCAAGTCCCTTGATGTGGACTTTCCATTTTTAAGAGTTTTGATTGCTTTCATGATCTCCTCTTTGTTTATAGGTTCATCAAATTCAGTTTTATTTGGATTTTTATAATTATTAATGTGGGTTTCCAGTTTATCTTTGATGGAATTGTGAAAGTTGTTGTTTAGTATTTGATTAGAATGATTATTTATTTTTTCAAAGAAATTGCTAAATTCATCCATATTTAAAATATCATCATATGTTGGCATATCACATTATATGTTGGCTAATGTGATATGCAAAAAAAATAATAAATAAATAAATAAATAAATAAATAAGTAAAATAAAGTCATGATATTAATTGGTGTGTTGCATAATATTGAACAGGTGTATTAAAAAGTAATCTGTCAATTTACCATAATGTGGAACAAGACCTTTTTAAGGTTACGTTAGTTCAGTGTAGAAATAAACAAGTAGTTTTGTGTTATAATTATGTAATAAATAACCTAAACCCATTTTAACAAAAATAAAACGGCATGATGTAAAATCGCAAATCATATAGGAAACGTTAAATTTCTGGAACATTTTTTCATAAATTCAGTTGTTGTTTCTTTCTTTTAAAATTAAAAATTTTTGTAAGAGTTATTCCCCTTGAGTAACACATTTTTCAAAATACTTGCAAATTTTGAATGTTTTTTTGTCGTTCTTTGTCACATGCAACAAAATCAATGATGCTAAGTAGTGAATGGCTTGAAAAACGATTTCTCTTTGCAGGGGAGTGCTCAGGATCAGATGTAAGATTACAGTTTATTTTACACGTAACTCGCAACTATGAATCTTTGTGAATATGAAAACTGTGGTAAATTTACGTTACAATTACATTTCCGTCTACGATTTTTTGAGAATATACTTGCTGACCTTTATCTCTGTCAGTAATGGTAATATACTAGTATAGATAGATGTTGAATAATTGATTCTGACATTGTATGTGATTATCTAATTCTGTTCTATATCATTTTGTTGCAGGCACCAGATATTGAAGACTTTGAATTTATTAAACCAATAAGTAGAGGAGCATTTGGGTAACTACATGTATTTCTTTATTTTTTATTTCTTAAATTTAAGTGTTAGGCAAGATATTGTATTGTATTGGAATCCGGTGTCGGCAGCTGCGTAAACACTTGGACACCTTGCTTCATATCTTTGTAAGCCTAAGCCCTAGGTCCTTCAAATTTGGCTTATGATGAGTACTTGCCAGTTAGTCACCTGTCACCTGACCTTGACCTCAACTTCACAGTCCAGCGACTACGTTTAAGTTTTTGGATTACAGCAGTTCCTCTGTAACCATGCATTGTATATATTTTAAATGATAACAATTTAATGCTATGTAATTTTTTTTCGTTACTGACCTTGACCTCAATTTCACAGTCCAGCGACTACATTAAAGTTTTTTTATTAGGACATTTCCTCTGTAACTATGGATGGTAGGTTGACAATATTTGGTATGCAGATTGCTGCTGAAGAGTAAATGACTGTCTGGCAGGTGTTATCTGACCTTTTGACCTCAATTTCACTGTCCAGCAACTATATTAAAGTTTTTGGATTAGGGCAGTTCCTCTGTAACCATACATGGTAGGATGACAGTATTTAGTATATAGGTTGCTGATGAGTAGTACATGAGTGTTTGGTAGGTGTCAACTGACCTTGACCTTGATCTATTTCACCGATCCAGTGACTACATGTATGTTATAGTTTTTGGATTAGGCCTGTTTCTCTGTATCGATGCATTGTATATTTTAAATGATAACAATTTAATGCTATGTAATTTTTTTTGTTACTGACCTTGACCTCAATTTCACAGTCCAGTGACTACATTTAAGTTTTTTTATTAGGACAGTTCCTCTGTAACTATGCATGGTAGGTTGACAATATTTGGTATGCAGATTGCTGCTGAAGAGTAAATGACTGTCTGGCAGTGTTATGACCTTTTGACCTCAATTTCACTGTCCAGCAACTATATTAAAGTTTTTGGATTAGGGAAGTTCCTCTGTAACCATACATGGTAGGATGACAGTATTTAGTATATAGGTTGCTAATGATTACTACATGAGTGTTTGGTAGGTGTCAACTGACCATGACCTCAATTTCACGGTCCAGTGACTAGTTAAAGTTTTTGTATTAGGTCCATTTCTCTGTATCCATGCACTGTATATTTTGAATGATAACAATTTTAATGCTATTAACGTAATGCTTATGACTTTTTTTTTCTTACTGATGCTGAATGCAGGCGAGACATTTTTCGGTGTCCACACTTGTTTATCTTGGCAGATCTACAAATGGTTCCATTACTCATAATTGGACACACATCCTTGGTTTGTATACATATTTTCTAATGTTAAACGGCTTTAGTGGGTGAATAAATAACATTTCATTTCTCCCCATTAAAAACCAAACCTACAATTAATGGAACTTCTTTGTTGCTCTGCCAAGACAAACAAAAAAATCATCAAATTAAAGGAGCTATGGTTTTAAATATGGTATAGTTTTAAAACAATAAGATCATGTAGTGTTTGAATTTCATTCATGTTATATTTCAGCACTATCAGTTCTAGTTTACTTTAGGGATGTTACATGTATACAGAATTTAGCTTTTCAAAGGAAACATTTGCTTGCTAATCTACAATGTAGGAGAATTTAAAAGATATTATTTATTTAGACATGTGAAATCAAAATGTCCTCAGTCTGACAGACATGTCTGGTAATTGTACTATCTGTCTGGTGACATTTGATGCATTTCTGTTCTGAATGTTTGAAACACTCACATGTACTTTTTGTCAAGTTTTACATTCTGCATCCATGTATTAATGTAGTTTGATAACAAACTCTTCTACATCGGTCTTAGTGGTCAAGACAAGGTGTTTCGTGTACTATTGATCATGTGGTCTGTCAGTACAGTCTCACTGTGGAAGGGTCCAATCTTAAATTGACAAGGGTTGCGTTTCCTATTGAAGGTCTGGGGTTTTCTCCTGGTACTCTGGCTTCCTCTCCCAATAAAAACTGGACACCAGCTAAAAAAAATTGCTGAAAGTGTGGCATTAAACACCATTCAAACAAACAAAACAAACCCTCTTCTACAAATTTCTTTAAACTTAGCAAATACAATATCTTTTTGCTCTTAAAAGGTAAAATTGTAGACTAACATTCAAGTGTGGCATTGACTTGCAATACATATGATGTGTATTGAACCATTTTATTTTTTCCGGGAGGAGATGTAAACATATCCTAATTTTTGTAAATTTATTCTCATTTTTTTAAAGGGCCTCGGTGGTTGAGTGGTTAAGGTAGTTGTCTACTATTGATCACGTGGTCTGTCAACACTGAGATTGCGGGTTCAATTCTCACTGCGGACAGGGTGTACTTGACTCCAATCTTAATTGACAAGGATTGCCAGTTTTCCAACCACAGTTTGGGGGTTTTCTCAGTGTATTTCGGCTTCCTCCCCCCAAAAAACTAGATGCCTTGATATAGCTGAAAAATTCAAACAAATAAACAAAAAAATTTCTTTAAATAAATGATTCAGAAATGTTTATTTTTCTGTGAATTAAAAGTCTATCATTTAATGTACACATGTATATTACACAATATTTCTTACTTTCTTTTTGCTATATTACATGATTCAGATACAGATATTGTTATCAGTTTTGTATACTTCTCACATTTTTGCTTCAAAGGTTATCTTTCACTTTGACGCCAGGAGGAGTAGAATTTTGATTAGGTTTTTTATATTAAACTGCCAATTTGATGTGTTACATATATTAACAGATAAAATACATTTTTTTTAGGTTTGCTGTTAAACCTACTTTATTCCTTTTTAGAAAAGTATTTTTAGGATGCAAAAAAAGTGACAAAAAGAAGATATATGCTATAAAAGTAATGAAGAAAGCAGACATGGTTAAAAAAAATCTTGGGAATCAAGGTGAGGCTCGACAAGAAACATACATATTTAATATATTAAATAGAAAAAACATCCCGGTGTTGTAGTAGTTATTATGTACTAAACAAAGTTGATATGTATAAATACAGAGCAAGAAGCATGGTTTTAAAATATACCCTCTCTACCAACGTATTTTCTAACATTTTGAATGAAAACAGCAATACCTAAAGGGAATTCTGATATGTCTGATGTATCAAAACAGGATCCACTAGTAGCTTCTTTTGCTTGGGGCTTATATTAAAATCATCTAACCCATCTTACAGTAATCAGTAGTTATTATATGAGACTCTTTAAATTAGAGACTAGGTGCTATGTTTGGGACAGAGAGAGGCACACTCTCAACATGAACAGACAATCTGGTCTGCTTAGCATTGGAAAAAATATGTCTAAATGGTATAGCATACCAGTATCTAACTTTATAGGGCATTAACATCTTGGCACTGGCACTAATTATTATTCAGATCATCATTTTTGTCTCGCCTGCGACGAAAGTCGCTGGAGGCGAGACATATGTATGGGAATCCGGCGGCGGCGGCGGCGTAAACACTTGACATCTTGCTTTATATCTTTGTAAGCCCAAGCCCTAGGTCCATCAAATTTGGTTCAGAGGTAGCTTATGATGAGTACTTGCCAGTCAGTCACCTGTCACCTGACCTTGACCTCAATTTCACGGTCCAGCGACTACGTTAAAGTTTTTGGGTTACGACAGTTCCTCTGTAACTACGCATGGTAGGATGACAATATTTGGTGTATAGGTTGCTGATGACTAGTACATGACTGTCTGGTAGGTGTCACCTGACCTTGACCTCAATTTCACGGTCCAGCGACTACGTTAAAGTTTTTGGGTTACGACAGTTCCTCTGTAACTACGCATGATAGGATGACAATATTTGGTGTATAGGTTGCTGATGACTAGTACATGACTGTCTGGTAGGTGTCACCTGACCTTGACCTCAATTTCACGGTCCAGCGACTACGTTAAAGTTTTTGGGTTACGACAGTTCCTCTGTAACTACGCATGGTAGGATGACAATATTTGGTGTATAGGTTGCTGATGACTAGTACATGACTGTCTGGTAGGTGTCACCTGACCTTGACCTCAATTTCACGGTCCAGCGACTACGTTAAAGTTTTTGGGTTACGACAGTTCCTCTGTAACTACGCATGGTAGGATGACAATATTTGGTGTATAGGTTGCTGATGACTAGTACATGACTGTCTGGTAGGTGTAACCTGACCTTGACCTCAATTTCACGGTCCAGCGACTACGTTAAAGTTTTTGGGTTACGACAGTTCCTCTGTAACTACGCTTGGTAGGATGACAATATTTGGTGTGTAGGTTGCTGATGACTAGTACATGACTGTCTGATAGGTGTCACCTGACCTTGACCTAAATTTCACGGTCCAGCGACTACGTTAAAGTTTTTGGGTTACGATAGTTCCTCTGTAACTACGCATGGTAGGATGACGATATTTGGTGTATAGGTTGCTGATGACTAGTACATGACTGTCTGGTAGGTGTCACCTGACCTTGACCTCAATTTCACGGTCCAGCGACTACGTTAAAGTTTTTGGGTTACGACAGTTCCTCTGTAACTACGCATGGTAGGATGACAATATTTGGTGTGTAGGTTGCTGATGACTAGTACATGACTGTCTGATAGGTGTCACATGACCTTGACCTCAATTTCACGGTCCAGCGACTACGTTAAAGTTTTTGGGTTACGATAGTTCCTCTGTAACTACGCATGGTAGGATGACAATATTTGGTATATAGGTTGCTGATGAATAGTACATGACTGTCTGGTAGGTTCCATCTGACCTTGACCTCAATTTCACGGTCCAGCGACTATGTTAAAGTTTTTGGGTTACGGCTGTTCCCCTGTAACTATGCAGGGTATGGTGACAATATTTTGTATACAGGCTGCTGCTGATATTTAATGCTATTTACGTAATGCTTATGACGAAATTTATTTTCGTTACTGATGCGGAATGCAGGCGACACGTTTTTCTGTGTCCACACTTGTTATTTGTAATTTTACCACAGACATACAGACAGCTATATACACATTTTTTATGAGATAATCATATCATTGTGTTTAAATAGTGTCTTGTGACTTTTTTAACACACATGTATAAATTGTTTTAATCTTTTTCAGTAATAGCAGAAAGAGATGCAATGGCCAAGGTGTCCAGTCCATTCATTGTCCATCTGTTTTACTCATTACAGTCAGAACAGAACATTTATCTGGTAAGGCTGACTATATCATGTATATAAATGCAGTGTAATTGGATTTTGCTTTTGCTACAAACTACAGTACTCAGTTCACCAACGTTCACTCATTGTTGAATTCTTTTTTTGTCAAAATATGAATGAACAAAATAGTTTTATAATATATGAGGCTTAACTATGCTTACAAGAGTTGATGCAACTACACTAAGACCATACGTGTATTGTTAAAATATAATGATATTAATTAGAGAATTGTTCTGTTTTTAATAACTGTAAGTTAATTCAGGGATATCTGTATATGTAGTGTTGACTGTTTACATCTGAGCTTCTTTACATTGGTACAAATCTTTAATTCTTCAGAAAAATGTGATATTTCAAGGACTTCTTATTTCTGGATATTGTCATAATGTCATAATGTATACGACAGACATGGTATATTTATAGGTTATGGAGTACATGATTGGAGGAGATGTAAAGAGTTTGCTGGGGGTTTATGGTTTCTTTGATGAGGACATGGCCATGTTGTATGCTGCAGAGGTCACCGTGGCTCTGGAGTATTTAAATAGTCAAGGAATAGTTCATAGGTATTTTATTTTTGTTTGCTTTAAAATAGAAATATGGCCTCCGTGGCCCAGTGATTAAGGTAGTTCGTCTACTTTTGGTCACATGGTCTGTCATCACTGAGATTGCTGGTTCCAGTCTCACTGCGAGCAGGGTGCAGTCTTAATTAACAAGGATTGCCAGTTTTCCTACCAAAAGTATGGTAGTTTTCTCCAAGTTCTCCGGCTACCTCCCCCAAAAAAACCTTGATGCCTTGGTATAGCTGAAAAATTGCTGAAAGTGAGGTTAAATATCATTCAAACAAACAAGTATATTACAATACATGTATGTGGTTTAAAGATAAGACACTGGAATGTAAAGAAAAGAAAGAATTTAGTTCATTGTTTGTTTGAATGCCATTTTCAGCTCAACTCTAAGCTGGTGATCAATACTTGACTAACTACCTCGACCACTAGGGCCCTAAGACAAAACCAAATCTAAAATTACATTCAAACAAAAAACAAATATAATGAAAACAGAGCACGAGAGGTAAACAGATTCTGTCTTATGTTATAATATAAATCAAGTTTAATTGCTGGAACTAGAATGTTTGCATAAACAAGGAACACTGTCATAGTGAATGTGTATTTATAGAATTATGTAGTACACTTGAATTTCGGTGATGAAAATGTGTCCCTTTAATAGATGCTAATTTCATTGAAATGCCACATATTTTGTTTTTGATAAGTCATTTGTTTAGGCGCAATACATAACAGATATTTTAACACATATTTATACCCCCCGCAAACTTGTTTGTGGGGTATATAGGAATCACCCTTTCTGTCTGTCAGTCTGTCCACATCCCTTATAAGCGCAACTCGTCCTAAACAGCTTGATGAAATTTAATGAAACTTAGCATAAAGGAAGTACATTATATGTAGATGTGCATGAAGGATTTTTATTTAACTGGGATATCATTAAGGGGAGATAATTGGACTTGAAAGCAAACCGTGGGGTATCCCTTTGTGAGTGTGCACTTGTTAGCCTTGCTTTAATTGATAACATTGCTGAATGAAGGAAAATTTGAGTGTGTATGAAATTGCAGTGGGTGGCCATCACTTTCATTGTGGTTTCTGCCAAAATTCTTTTGTAAAGTTTTTATTGCAAATGAGAATTTTCACAATTCTATGTGTTCTTCAAGGCTCACGCTGGGTAAAAATTATAGGGAGAAGTCACTTCTCTTTTGAAGGCTGACAGGGTGAAGTGAGGATAGAACAGGGAGAAGTGGGTGGACAACAGGGAGAAGTTGCATTATGTCGCGAAAGCGTCCGGTTTTGTTTGTTTTTTTTAATAAGTGTTAGCATTTGAATTTTTTATTGTTATATGTTTTTAGGAGTTTAATTTATTGAGGGTAAAGTATCACAGATTTGATTAACTATTATCACACATTTCCATAAATACATGTATTAAACATAACAATAAAAAAAGTTTCAACTGTCACAAAACTGTTCATTAAAATAAAGTTTCTTTGTCATTGGTCTACAAATTGATTGAATTTTAGGAAGTACTATTAGAACTACATGTAGAAGAACTGGTAGAAATTAAATCATTGTGACACATAATATATTATGTAGTTAATGTAAAATTGTTAAATTCACTATTAAGAGTATTTAAACATATTTAATTTAAATTTGTTTAAAGTAACTGCCAAAATACTATCTTTTACTACATTTCTATTATTGCAATACTCATATCAACACTATTAGCATCATATATTTGCAATCTCCGGCACCAAATTCTTATCCGCTTCATAAATTTTCACGTTTTTTTTGCTCTGAACTGGTTTCCGGTCATATTTAAACCTACGTTTTATATACCAAATAAAAGTTAAAAGGGTACCAGTTGACTTTGTGGCGCGTAAACATTTTAAACATATATATATTCTTTATTACCAAATGTTGTACAACATATAGGTACAGACAAATTAAGACAGAAGATGCGGACGATTTATGTATGACAATAAAAAATAAAAAGGCAAGACAAAATATAAGCAATGACAAAGTATCAAAAATAAGATTTCTTAATAAAATGCGAATAAAATTGAAAGGTGAGATCAGGCGATTCTACAAAACAAAAGGGTGACTTCACCTTTCTTTTAAAGATGATAGAGGGCGAAGTGGGACCACGATAAGGCAACTTCATCGCCTTAGTAGCCCTTCAGCGTGAGCCCTGGCTCTTACAAGATTGACATGTATAGGCTACATTACATTTCAGTAGATATGTCATAAACCAAAAGACACTGACAAAAATTCTGGAATGCTTTTGGTCTCATGATCTTTGACGAAATGCAAATTGCTTTATCTTAAACATTATCCATCTTACATAATATAGGTAGATGTGTATGCTTCAAATTGTACATATAAATAAGTATTATTTATATGATATTTGTATTTTTTACATAATGCAGCCTAATATGAATATGGTGGGCTAAGGTGTTTTTGATAGATTTATTTTTTGCCAGTGAACTTGCATTTGTGCATTAGTAGATAAACAAACAAAATTATTCTTTTATACTGAATTAAATGATTACCCATGGTCATGTTTTCACCACGTTTTTATCCATCCCTCTAACCTTTTATTGTACCATATACACTAAACTGAACATAGTGTTAATAGTGTGTTTGAAATAAACGTAAGGTGTTTTTGTGATGACATAGTTTGAGGCTTTATAATGTAAAATACATCATTAACCTCACATGAGAGAAAGATCTGCAAAGAATTGTAAAATAACCTTATAATAGTGTCGTATATTTTACACTTCATACATAGCATAAAGTATTTGAGTTGAATACTACTATCTGTATTTCACACGTTGTAGCAAGTCTGAAAAACTTTAAAAAAAGACTAAGAAAATTTTTTTAAATTAAAAAACTTATTGTCTACATAATATGCAGTCAACCAGACAAAGCTTTTTAGAAGCCATTATTATTTAAAGTTACATATGTCAACCATGACAAGTTTGGGTTTTGGTTCTATATATATATATATATATATATATATATATATATATATATATATATATATAAACACAGAAGTAGTAATACACATGACAGGCGGAACTAAAAATAAACCAGCCATCGAAAACATCTTTCGACACCATACATATTTATTTCACTTTATTTAATTATGTATTGAAGTAGAAGAGTGATACAGTTATACAAAAATGTTTTTATGGTGTAAGATGGACTTTTGGTAAAATGGTACACAAATTTAATGTCATTACTGTTAACAAAATAATATATTAGATTTTATGTCACCATAACTATTTATAGCAGAGATTAGCTTTTTATAATCTAGTTTTTTTTCAATTATTTCTTTTATAGCAATTTTAACTCTTCTGCAGCAGTTTGTGTTCTTTCCTCCTTTTTAACAGAGACCTCCTTGGCCGAGTGGTTAAGTTAGTTGGTCTACTATTGATCACATGGTCTGTCAACACCGAGATTGTGGGTTCGAATCTCACTGCAGGCAGGGAGGGTGTACTTGACTCCAATCTTAATTGGCAAGAATTACCAATTTTCCTACCCAAGGTTGGGGTTTTGCTGTGGGCACACCGGCTTCCTCCCACAATAAAAAACTGCCATCATATAGCAGAAAAATTGCAAAAAGTGGCGTTAAAAACAATTCAAACAAAAACGAACAATTCAAACAAAAACGAACAATCTTTTATACTTTTCAGCTAAAATATATCTGGTCAATATAATAAGAACAGCATTGTGTAAAATGTACATCAGTACTGTTTCAAAATTATTCACATGTATTTAAACTGGTGTTGTCTGGGTTCTTTTATCCTCCTACAAATTTACCCGATGGTGAGTTAATTCTATTGCACTTTGAACTCGGATATCTTTTTAAAGAAAATTCTTAAATAAAAGTAGATATTTAATTTTGATTTACTGCCCTAATCAGAAAAAAAGCCTTTTATAACAATATTCCTGCTTAAATTGTAATAAGTGGTGGTATATTTAGTTTTATTTTGATTTAAGAGAACATGTATATTTTATTATTCCAGTTGAGCTTGATCAAGATTTATTACTCACATCCAATGTTTTTTTTAGAGATCTGAAGCCAGACAATATGCTAATAGATTGTAAAGGTCACATAAAACTAACAGACTTTGGCTTGTCAAAGGTCAATTTGAATGTTGGTAAGTTATTTTTCATTTATTCTGAGTCACTGTGGGCTGGGTTTACTGGACTCTAATCTTAATGGACAAGCCAGGATTGCTAGTTTTCCTACCGAAGGTTGGGGATTTTCTCCTGGTACTCCGGCTTTCTACCCCATTAAAACTGAACGTCAAGATATAGCTGAAAAATTGCTGAAAGTAGCGTTAAACACAATTCAAACAAACAAACAAAAAGATTTGTTAAGATGATATATTCAAGGAATATGTTCCCCACAAGTTTTAGGATATGCATTTTTCAAATTAAAAGTGGCATTAAACATCATTCAACTAAACAAAACATTTTATTTTTTTCACACAAATTAAGTTTTGGAGAATTTTTTTATTTAGTAAAAGCTGTCAATGCCAGTTGCCAGTTTGAATGTGGTTATTTATTTGGCTACTGACTGTGGTATTTTGTTAAAACAACCCAGAACATTACTACCATAGAATGTACAATTTCGTGGATTACAGTTGTTATAGTTTTATAAAAAGTTATTGTTTCAAGGATACAAATTCTGTCGTTTTATTTTTTGCTTTTAATTGGAAATTTGTATTTTCTTGAGCAAAAAATGTGTGGTTTGTTTTTGTCCTCATAAAATCGACAAATATGGGAATCTCATGAATATTAATGAAATGACTGTGTAGTTTAAAATGGTGGATTTATTTTGTAGACAAGATAGGACTTGATGTGTCGAAGACACCTCTGCCAGCCAATTATAAACAGAGAAAAAAAGACTATTTTAGAACGCCAGGACAGATTTTGTCATTAAAGAGTAATTTAGGTTTTGTATGTATTACATCATAATAAGGTTATTAATTGCCTGTCGTAATTTTAAAGGCAAAATTTGTGCTTGCAGTTTAGATGTCTAGACTGAGAATGCACCTGAAATGCCTGGGGTAGAAGTTTACCTGAAACATCTTTTTTACTAGTTTTATAATGAAATACAATTATCCTACTATAAAAAGTAGTACTTGATTACAGATTAATGTGCAGGATATTTTTCTGCTAAATCCATTGACAAGGATTGCCAGTTATCCTGTCTAAGGTCTGGGTTTTCACCAAGTACTCTTTAAGTTCTACCCCATTAAAAATGGACTTCATGATAAAGCTGCAAAATTTGCTATAAGCATGTTACTCACTGTTATGGACATTAGTTTGTTTGACAGTTAGAAAGCACTTTAAGTCATTTTAGATTTGGTTTGGTCTTATGGCCCTTGTGGGTGAGGTAGTAAGTAAGTGTTGATCACCAGTTTAGAGTTAAATAAACAGTGAAATTAAATTCTTTCCTTTCTTTGCATTCTTACCTCTTACAAACTACATTTTGTAATTTGAAATGCCTTGTAACCAACACTCATGTTTTCATGGGAATCTGTCAAACCCTCTATGACTCAATAAGAAACCATTTATTACAGAATTTTCATCAGACTCCCATGAGATCAAGTGTCAACAGTCTGGATACCCCTGCATCATATAAGAAAAGAAATCGCCTTACAGACATGAAAACGACAACACCTGTACTGAGTAAAAAACGTTTAAGTATAAGAGATAGACTAGTTAGCTCAGCTCGGAGGTCGTCTTTAGCAAGACTGACACCACCCATCAAAAGCCTTACACCAACACTGCAAGAATCGTTGAACTGGTCAACACAAGATAGCAGTGATTTTTCATTCAGCAAGGAGTCAACCCGATTTTCAGGCATGATGAGTGACGGGAAGTCAGTTAGTTCATGCAAAGCAGTTAGGCATCCACTATCATTGTCAAATGTGTTAAATAATTCTTCATTGGTAGACACAAGCAATGATAGTGTTTTTAGTTCTAGCATAAGCATTAACTTCTCAGACTGTAGCAGCCCTTGTGATGTCTTCCATACCTGTACTAATGAAAATGGAGAAAATGATGGCTCTTGTAAGGCATGTTCTTGTAGAAGCCATTTAAAAGTTCCGTCAAGACAAGAGAACTTGTTAGATGATACACCACAAATGCACAGGTAAATTTTAGGAATTCATGTTTCATATTTTATTATTGGCAGTGTGTTTCCTCGAATGGTCTATTCATTGCAGGGACTAATTTCTTAACACAGTTTAAGTTAAAATCCCATTTTTAACCGTTCAAAACTTCTTATTTTTTTCATTGTTGCTGGTAGTTGAGAAAACTTAAACTTATGTCTGCAATTTGACTACTGGGATGTCATTAGATGGCAGCAACCGGGCGAAAATCACAGGCTAGTAACTTGTCTGTTGTCTGCTACTTGCAAATAAAAACATGTAAAATCTTTAAAAATTTTCATTTAAAATACATATATGTAGGTCGGTGTAGCTTCAAGCACAGCTTTGTGCAATTGGAAGTGTGCTGAACAGAAGAATTATTTCTGGGTTAGTGTAATGTTATTCTTTTTATACTGAAAATCAGTACATCTTCGGAGTGTGTGACCCAGTTTTGTGGCAGAAAGAGTTAATGACAATATAACAGGAGTTCACATCTGCTGAACTTTGCTTAAGTGGAAATTCTCCGAAAATCAGTACATCTTTGGTATAATTGGAACACAGCTTGGTAGCAAAAAGAGTTAACTTATTATATATAATAATAATTTAAACAGGAGTTCACATTTGCTAAACTTGTAATC
Organism: Limnoperna fortunei; assembly: GCA_944474755.1. NCBI lineage: Eukaryota > Metazoa > Mollusca > Bivalvia > Mytilida > Modiolidae > Limnoperna > Limnoperna fortunei. Next base: position 48,573,405 of record OX104120.1, read on the forward strand.
CAGTGGAAGTTCACTGTAAATTAGTATCCCTCGGGTATGAGTGGCACATGGCTTTGTAGCAGAAATAGTTAACTTAATATTAATATAAACAAGAGTGCACATCTGGTGAACTTTGCATTCAGTGGAATTTCACTGTAAATATGCACATCTCAGGTATTTGAGGCACACAGCTTTATAGCAGAAAAAGTTAACTTACATCTTATTGCCTTATAGTACACATAGCAGTTCATTTCTGGTGAACTTTGTATACAGTGGCATTTAACTAAATTCTTTTGGTCGATAAATTGATCATACTTCAATCAGGAAAATGTATTTGTTTTTATTTTTAGGTCGGATGAGTCTGTTTGGAACTCTTATGCTGCAAGAAATCTGCGATCTATGAGATATGGTGAATATTCTGAGGATAGTGATGAATGTGAAGGCCATGGCCACAAAGTTTCTGACAAAAGTAGTGATACAAGAAAAGACTCCACAACAGAGGTGTCATTGAAGCAAGAACTGGAACAGGCAGTGCCGTTCAATGGCGAGAGTAGTTACTATAGTTACCATTCAGATGATGAAAATGATGATCTGGAAAGAAGACAAATACAGGAGCAGATAAATAAAGGGAGAAAAAGATCTTTTGTTTTTGTAGAAAATAGTCAGTTTGTGGAACGTTTGTCAAAAAGTTCTGGATTGACTCAAGAAATTAATATTTTATCCTTATATGGTGATGAACACAGACTGAAAAGGTCAAATTCTGGGAAAACCGAATTCTTTGGATGTGAAGAAATAAGACACTATGAAAGTGATAACCAGAATTATCGTGATTTTTCTGGTTTTACTGGAGAACATTTACAATGCTCTAGTTTTAATGACGAAAAAGAAAGCTGTGATAAAAATAGTCCAACTGCACATGTACAAAATGACAGTCCAAGCAGAGCCTTACAAGAAATGCATATCTATGAAGAGAATACTAAAAAGGAGCGTTTACCAAATCCGTCTTTCGAATTTCCTTCTTCAAGTTCAGATGAAGAATTAGTGTTTTCAGATGTAAAGGTAAGGGAACTGAGGAAAAATAAACCCCTCTCCCCTATGAAGGAAAGATAAATACTTATCTCATTTTTCCTGCTTGTCCTGACACTATTCTGCATACCTTTTTGATATGTGGGGTGAATATCACTCATATGGTCAATTTTAGTGAGTGAAATTCTGAAAAAGTGGTAGAAATTTTCATGATTCTGTAAGTCCTCTTCATTGCTGAAGAAAATTGTTTCTTGCCTCCGCGGATTGGGGCTGCCATTTTGGCACTACCACATTACAAGGAGTACCACTAATCTCCCTTACATAGATGAAAAACCCCAAGAACCAGAACTTATCACTCACGATTCAATCTACACGAAAATTACGCAATTCGGTTAACTTTTTGTTAGATTTGGTAATATAAGCATGAAATACGCAAATATGCGACCTAGGCAGAACACTGCGATGAAACAAATGAAATATAATGTCATCTCCAGCAGCACCCTCTGGAACTGGTGGGAAAAACAAAATTATCTGGGCTGTAAGGACAGAACATGTACTGGTGTGGTCTAAGCTGTACATCATGTACATTTGAATGATTTATCTCTATTAAAAGCAGCCCTAGTTCATAAGTCTAGTACAAAGCGGACATTAAATTTGACAATTCGGGTTGGAGATGGGAGTGGAGTTCTCCCTGCCTGAAGTGAGAATCGAACCCCCAATCTCAGTGTTGACAGACCACGTGATCAATAGTAGACAAACTACCTTAACCAGTAGGCCACCGGAGTAAACTTCTCCACCTACCATAAATGCTTAATTCATGATGTTGACATTTATTATTTGAACAATTTGAATTTAAATTGGAATGCAACATAAAAATATTTTAATAATGCAATTTCTGTTTACAGCTGGAAGAACAAAAAACAACTGCAAACAATAAAGCAACGCCAATTAAAGTGACACGATTTTGTAGTACCAACAAATTTCTGTCTGATAATAGATCATTTGGTTCCATGAAATTTGGCAGTATTCCAGGGACACCAGAACCAACAAGCAAAAGAAAGGTGATCTATCCATAAAGGGCAGTAGATTTTAGAATGTAAATGAAAATATTTTGGTCCACATAGACCTATAGTCCTCATAGACTTATAGTCAACATAGATCTGTAGTGCACATAAACCTATAATCAACATAGATCTGTAGTCCAAAAATACAATATATAAAAACACAAATATTGAATAGTTTTAAAAATAATTCATCATAATTAAAAACAAAAACTAAACAACAATTGACAAACAAACAAACAAACAAACAAAGGATACATGTTAACATAAACTGTACGTAGAACACAGCATGAACTACTTCAGCCATTACATTGGTAAGATTTGCCTTTGACATGTTGAAGTTTTACCATAAGGTTTCATTTCAGATACCCAATACCCCATTGTTGCTTAAAACACCAGGGAATTATATGGGTTCACCAGGTAATTGTTTTAGCACACCTGGAATAATGAAAACGCCAGGCGTAGTTGCAATGAGAACACCAGGAGCTGGACTGGTAAAGACACCATATAGAACTCCAAAAAGTGTTCGACGGGGGAGACAGCCTTGTGCAGAGCAAAGGATCTTAGGTACCCCTGACTATTTGGCTCCAGAAATACTAAAGCAAGAACCACATGGTAAATTATCTTGGATTCAATAGGTCTTGAAAATTATTTTTTAAACATGTTTAGCTATGTCCTTGGGGCGAAACAAAGACAGAAGTGTTCTGAATTGTTTGTTTGATTGAATGGTGTTTAACTCCTCTTTCAGCTATTTTTCAGCATTTACGTAGTATTTAAGGATGAAGCCTTTATACCCAGAGAAAGCCACGATTTTTGGTATAAAAACTGGCAATACTTGTCAGTTAGGATTGTAGTGCACCCTGCCCATAGTGAGACTCGAACCCTCAATCTCAGTGTTGACAGATAATCCACCTTAACCACTCGTCTACCGAAGCCCCCCTTCAGTATGATCTTCGACTTGTATAGTTTACTAATCTATCTAAGACTTTATCTACAACTTTGTCAAAAAAGACCATTCCACCTGTAGTCTAAAAAACAGAGTAATGAGGATTGATGATTTTTATCCATTATTATCACTTCTGTAATTTTACCTTGGTTTCTCAGTTGAACTCAATAATCTGTAGAGGTGCATCATTAAATTACCAGAGTATATGTATTTGCTTCGATGTGCAATTTTGGCAAAAGAGGTGTTTACCATTACGGATTTTCTGAATTAGGGTCCAAAAATACGCATTACAGAAATGCACCAGGAATTACGCATTTCCACCAGTTAGCTTTCAAATGCTTTTGGTTGTGATTTTGTAACATTGTAAAGATTTTGCAATATTGAATAAACATGTTTTTTATTAATGTTTGATCAAAAATCAGAAAGATGTTTTATTGTAAAAGACTGGACAGAAACTCTTTTAATATTGTTCAGACATTTTATTGCAAAGTTTCAGATACAGATAAATGTGCAAAATTACTAAAAAAAAATAATTAGGATTACTGGGAGTTCCGCAAAGTGGTAAACACCTCTGGTCTTCATTGATTATTGAGCACTTATATATTTGTTTTTAAAAAAAATCCATAATGGTAAATTAATTATATTATTTAAACAGATATACCTGTGGACTGGTGGGCATTAGGTGTTTGTCTGTTTGAGTTTTTGACTGGAGTTCCACCATTTAATGACGAAACGCCTGAACTGGTCTTTCAGAATATTCTAAATAGAGGTAATTGTTTTGTTTCTAATGGTTGTAACTGATTTCATATGATGTCAAAGTCACAGACAGATAACAAGAAATCAATCAATTTCAGTTATACTAATATGTACTTATATCTTCCAAAACCAATTTTTAGTTTGCTGGAGTAAATGAAAGGATTTTGAGACTTTATAATCAAAAGTACACAAAATTGAACAAATTACAAAGCCATGGATAACGGATAACATTAAAAAACAACAAGCAACAATCACAAACATGTAAGAATGATAACATATAAACAAAGTGCTATTATCTGTTGTTCTGATATGATTGGATCACCTAAGTTATTTCCCCCTAAAGTTTGAAAGTAATCTTGGAGGTATATGTATTGATAAGGATCAACAATCGGTCCAAATGTGATACTGTAAGCCTGTTTACATGGCAATATACATTTAGTTTTACTGTGAGGACATGAATTAGTCTTATATTATTCAACAATACAAATAATATTTTAGCACAAATAAATATCAGGTGGACCACTGTATATTTTTAAACTAAAATTTGCTAAAACTGCCAAAAAGTCCTTCACATACAACTGTTAACCATGTATTTGTTTACAATCTGAAGTCATCGATAACAATGAGCTAACTGTTACTTTGAAACATTTCAAATGAATGAACAACAACAACAACGTAACAAACAAAGTCATGATGTAATAGATACATTGATAATGACTGAAAATAGTTCAAAATGGAGATCACTTTCCCGTACCTTAACGGAAATGGATGAGAGATGTTCTGATTGGTTCCAAAAGGGCGAGCATTATCCTGTTCACTTGTGACAGCTGTTGTGTTGAGGGACAATTAACGGACTAGTTTACATGTATAAGCTCGGAACAGCTAAAGATATTCAGAGTTTTACAAATGAATAAATTGAAATCATTATTTGTTATCAATAAAAAATAATTTCATTAATTTTTTAGTTATTTGTGTTGATTAACCTTAATTGAATGATAATATTTTAACATGTCACTGGCAAAGTTTTTAATAAACAATCATTCCTGTTTGGTGACCAATGTATATCTTTTTAGCAGAATTTTATTTTAACCAAAAAGATAGTCTAGTGAAATTCTAACATACTTAATGCAATTGTAAATGCCCCATATCAGTGAGGTAAAAGTCCAACATTTTGAGCCTTTTCCAAGCTAAAAATGACAAAATTCTTCTTTCAAAGGTAACTCAACAAAAAAATAATTAAATTCCAAAAGGCAGAAAATTTTCCAAGCTAAAATTGACAAAGTCCAAATTTCTGCGCTAATTCCATGCTGAAAAAAATTAAAATCCAACTTTCCGCGTATTTTTCAGGCTTAAAAAATGACAAAGTAAAAATTTCCTACCTATTTCCGTGCTGAAAAATATTAAAGTCCAACTTTCAACGCATTTTCCAAGCTTAAAAAATGACAAATTCTAAATTTCAGAGCCAATTCTGCCCTTCAAAATATCTAAGATTCTGAGCCTTTTCCGCGCAAAAATGTGGAGTTCTAAGCAAAAGAATGCAAAATTCCTAGCACATTTTCCATGTATATGTAGCTAAAAAATGCCCACATTAACACTTAATATACAGCTTCTCACCAGCTGGCATAAAACAGAATTGTTTTTGAGACAAAAGCATATTTCGTTGGTTCTGTATTGTGCAGGTGTCGTTTTGTTTTTATGATGTGTAATACATTTATGCTGCTCTGTATTATAAAGGTATGAAAGTACAGTGGGATAAAATCTTCCACATAAATTATATATATACACCTCCCATAAGGTAAGCAACACCTTATTATTTTCCAGGGATTCATTTCAGATTTTATATATTTTAATATTTTTTAAAGAAATGACAATTTATTGAACATTAATAACAAATGAAACGTACAAACAACATGTTTACGGTCCCTTTATGTATTTTTTGATGAAAATGCAAAGATATCAAAAAACAGTGCAAATATAACTTTCATTAGTTTCATTTAAATTTCATGAACTTAAAGTAAACACATCATCACAGGTCAAAGTTCAGGGAAAGAAAAGTCAATTTGTAATGTGTTAAACACAAAAATACTCAGTAAGTCATGTAACCACCACGCTTCGGTACAGTTCATTAACTCTCTTCCTCATGCCGTTGACTAAACGGTGAAGTGTAGCATGTGGTAAAATTCTGCCATTCATTTTGAATGGCAACACATAGTTCTTGGACATTTGACAAGCAGGTGCTCTGTTTTTGATTTTACAGCCAATGATATCCCACAAATGTTCAACTGGATTCATATCGGGTGACATGAATGGCCATGGATGATTCTCAATAGTTTCCATTTCGATAACATCACCTACAATTGCAGCTCGGTGAGGCCTTTCATTGTCATCCATAAAGATGGGTCTATGAGTCTGTTACCAATTGCATGATTGTCAAAATATGGCACAATAATAGTATTAATGACGTCATTTCCATATTTCTGCCCTGTCATTGTCCCATCAACCACATACAAATTCAGTTTACAGTCATATGAAAAGCCTCCCCACACTGTAACACCACCACTGCCATACGCTGTAATGCCTAGGTTGTTGTTCTGGTTGTAAGCAGTGCCTCGTCTCCAATATTATGAAGAAGAAATCTGTTTTCGTCTGTCCAGTGTACTCGTTGCAAGCTTGGAATATTCCAATGGCGGTGATATCGTGCCCACTCTAAACCTGCTTGGCAAGTCTTTGTGTCAACAGTGGATGTTTCAAGGGTCGACGAGCTGTCAATCTTGCATTGTTTAGGCGCCTGTTAACTGTGACTCTGGTTGCAATATTCCAATCGTCACAAAGATATCTTGCAGTGGCAAACGATTGTGGTTTGGCTACAAGAACGAGTGTTCTATCCTCCCTTTCAGATGTTTTTGGTGGTCGACCTGACCTAGGACATTCCTGGATAGTTTCATCATCTCGATGACGTTTCAGTAGCCAGGATACAATACTAAAGTGAATGCCAAAGTGTTGTGCTATCTGATGCACGCTCTGTCCACGGTCTGCCACTTCTCTGCTTCACTTAATTTCTGTCTAGGCATTGTAAACATGTAAAGATGAAGTCGAACAAGACTCGGAAATGAACACTAGATCCTTAAGGAAAACAAGGCTTTTAGGCGTGCTCGACTCCTATATGACAAACTGGTTTTGCTATTAAAAGATTTACCTGAGGAGTTAATTAAAGTAACTTTCCTGTGCTAGAATGATGGCTTTAGTACATAAATAACACAAAGTTAATATTCATTCAGATTTTTTAAATTATGAAAAAAATTGTAGGTGTTGCTTAACTTATGGGGAGGTGTATATTTATGCAGAAATGTTTTTATTGAAAGCAGCTTGAAAATTATTAGGTTCATTCATACTTTCAGAAGTACTGAAGCCTAACCAAATCATGAGCAAGGACCTTTTAATATATTTTCTGTCACAGTGTCCTTACTAAACACAATTTGTACTTGTCTCTTTGCACAGTGGCTAAATACTGACCACGATTTCTATTTTTTATATAGTACTTGTGAGTGCCTGTTCTAAACCAGGATGTTTTATGTTTTATATGTGACCTTACCATGTGGTCCTATATTGTGATTACCTACTTCAGGTCCATCCCATATCTACTTCCTATTTACCAACTTAATCAATTCAATGATGTGAATAGCGGGGATATACTGAATTAGAAGTAGCTCACAGGTTCCTTGTATTGTTCTTAGTTATCAGTGTTAAAAAGTGTTGATTTTTCTACTTGTCTGTATTATAGTGGTATTAGTATGAAAAGGGTTAGGATCCCTTTTACCAGTTTAATCCAACCACACCAGTTTTGTTACAAGCCAGTGTTTATGCCCGTTTTTGTCCTTTTTCTTGCATTTTAATGCTTATTTGGTAGTTTGTTTTCCTGTCTTTGAGTGATTAATTATACCCCCGCAAACTAGTTTGGGGATGGGGGTATATAGGAATCACCCTATCTGTCAGTCCATCAGTCCACATCCCTTGTAAGCGCAACTCCTTCTAAACCGCTTGATGAAATTTAATGAAACTTAGCATAAAGGAAGTACATTATAATATTATGTAGATGTGCATGAAGGATTTTTATTGACCTGGGATATCATTAAGAGGAGATAATTGAAATTGAAGCGGGGGTATTGCTTTGTGAGCGTGCTCACAGTCCACATTTTTTAAATTTGAGTTTATGATAGGTTTCTCTACTTTCATATTATTGATGATGATGAAAAAGATTGGAATCGGATGTAGTAGATCTTATCTTATATCAAATAAAATGTCCTTGTATGTTTGTATATTTATATTAACAGATATTCCATGGCCTGATGGAGAAGAGGTCATGTCTCCTCAGGCCCAGGAGACCATAGAAAATTTGTTAACCATGGATCCCAGTAGAAGGCCCACTGCAAAAGGTATAGTCCCTGATATATATGACAAGTGCATTCAAACTTTTTTTGAAGAATTATTCAAGGGAGAGCAGAAACATGGCCTCATGAAACAAGGGGTTGTTTCAACAGGTCATCTGGGGCCTGGGTGGTCAAGTTGTTAAGGTAGTTATCTACATGATCAACACTGACATTTCTGGTTCTATTCTTATTGTGGGCAGGTTGTGCTCGACTCCAATCTTAATTGACAAGGATTACCAGTTGTTAAATTTCTATTTAATGATTTGGTTTAATTAATAATTAGTAATGATGTGTCATTTCTTTTCCTTTCTGGTTTGGAATGTTGTTAAATGTCATTCAACAGAACTATATTTTTTTATGTGTTTGTGTAAAAAATGTTCCAGATTGTGAAACAGAAATGCAGAAAGCTGTTGTCAGTTATACTTGTAGCAAAACTGCGTAAAAATTGTAAAAATAGTGTCACTTGTCTGGATCTAAAGTTTAAATAGTGTTAACAATGCTGGCTTGCATCAGACAATAATCTATTATCCTAAGTTAATATATATGTTAAACAAGTTATTAGGGTCCTCGGTGTCTGAGTGGTTAAGATAGTTCCTCTACTATTGATCACATGGTCTTTCAACACTGAGATTGTGGGTTCGAGTCTCACTGCAGGCAGGGTGTGACCAACTCCAATCTTAATTGACAATGATTGCCAGTTTTCCTATCGCAGGTTGAGGGTTTTCTTAGGCAACTCAGGCTCCTCCCTCAATAAAAACTAGACGCCATGATATAGCTGAAAAATTGCTGAAAGTGGGGTTAGACACCATTTAAACAAACAAAAACAAGTTATTATTCAAAACTTATTTTTATCCAATATTTTGTAATCCTTTTAGATTTTGAAAAAGTAAATGTAAGTGTGAAACAACATTTGTCTCTATGTCATTGCAGAAGTTAAAAAGATGGCATATTTTCAACATTTAGATTGGAACAACCTGTTGGATCTTCAGCCCCAATTTGTACCTCAACCAGACGATGAAACGGACACCACATATTTTGAAGGTTTGTATTTGACATCCACACAAATGTTCAGTAATTTGTATTTTAGTTTATGTCTTGCTTTCATAACATTAATTTTGATTATAGATCTCAGTCTCAAGAGTTCAAATCTTTTCATCATGCTAAAATATTGGTATACTCTGTGTACATATAGCTGTGTACAAAGTAGGCTGTAGGAGTGCCTGTATCTGTGTACAAAGTAGGCTTTAGAACAAGCCACTGAACATTTGTGTAGATGTATCTGTGTACAAAGTAGGTCATATAACGAGCCACTGAACATTTGTGTAGATGTATCTGTGTACAAAGTAGGTCATAGAACAAGCCACTGAACATTTGTGAAGATATAGGACAAGCCACTGAACATTTGTGTAGATGTATCTGTGTACAAAGGAGGTCATAGAACAAGCCACTGAACATTTGTGTAGATGTATCTGTGTACAAAGTAGGTCATAGAACAAGCCACTGAACATTTGTGTAGATGTATCTGTGTACAAAGTAGGTCATATAACAAGCCACTGAACATTTGTCTAGATATATCTGTGTACAAAGGAGGTCATATAACAAGCCACTGAACATTTGTCTAGATATATCTGTGTACAAAGGAGGTCATAGAACAAGCCACTGAACATTTGTGTAGATGTATCTGTGTACAAAGTAGGTCATAGAACAAGCCACTGAACATTTGTGTAGATGTATCTGAGTACAAAGTAGGTCATAGAACAAGCCACTGAACATTTGTGTAGATGTATCTGTGTACAAAGTAGGTCATAGAACAAGCCACTGAACATTTGTGTAGATGTATCTGTGTACAAAGTAGGTCATAGGACAAGCCACTGAACATTTGTGTAGATGTATCTGTGTACAAAGTAGGTCATATAACAAGCCACTGAACATTTGTGTAGATGTATCCGTCTACAAAGTAGGTCATAGAACAAGCCACTAAACATTTGTGTAGATATATCTGTGTGCAAAGTAGGTCATAGAACAAGCCACTGGACATTTGTGTAGATGTATCTGTCTAGACTAGGCTGTCAGCTATAAGCTGTAGGCTAGGCTACAAACTAGGCTGTAACAATGTTTGCCTGCATCTACTATGCCTGTCAGTAATGAGGTTATGGATTTGAGCATTACTGTTAATAGGATAAGCTAGACTCCAGCCTTAATTGACAAGCATAGCTAGTTTTCTGCTAAAAGTTGGGTTTTTTACCAGGTACTCCATCATCCTCTCCCAATGCATATTGTTATGACTGGCAATCCTTGCATTCATTGTTTTGTTTAAATGATGTTTAAACACCATTTTCAGCAATTTTTCAGCTATATCATGGCGTCCAGTTTTTAATGGGGGAGGAAGCCGGAGTACCCGGAGAAAACCCCCTACCTGCGGTAGGAAAACTGACAATCCTTGTCAATTAAGATTAAAGAGGAAAACACAGAGCCCTCAGTGAGAATCGAACCCGCAATCTCAGTGTTGATAGACCACTCTGCCACCGAGGCCCCCCATGGTCAACAGTAGATAAGTAACTATCTCAATATGTTAACCTGGAAATGCCATGCACTTTATTTTGTCTAAAATAGCAGTATATTATTATTTTGTTTAACTTCAAAATATACCTAATTATCTTTATTAACACCTATGTGAATCTTATTTCAGCAAGAAACACTATGCAGCATCTGATTGTGTCTGGTGTTGACTTTTAGGGCAGGCTAAGAAGAAAGTGTTGAAGTTACTTTGCAGAATCATGTCAAAATTTCACATTTTTAGAACAATAAGTGATATTATCTTTTATAGCAAGCTATAAATAGTCATATGTGATACAATTATCAGATAAATATATGCATATTTATATATTTCGTAGATATGTGTACAGTAAAATATTTTTAGGTATTGAATTGATATTTTATGTGTAATTAAATAAAAATTTATATAATACCTTTAAAGTTTTTATACCCTGCTTTATATAGGTACATATGTAATATTGTTATTTCCTGGCTTCATAGTCTCTTTACATCTGTTAATCTCACTGTGGGTTTCATAAGTTAATTCCTAATAGATCTCTTAAAGGCTTGACTTAATAGGTGGCGGTTATAATGCCAGTATTTAATTTGTGATCCAGTTACCTGAATTTAGCTTTGCTTTCCGATAGATTTATTTCCCCACCTTGATAACCTCATAAATCTTCCTGTTAATAGAGTTCTATTTGTTCATGGATACAGGTATTTTCTTTTAATTTAGCTGTTTTTCTTGTTTTACATTTGTTTCGGTCATATTAAAATTACTAAAAATTATTAAAAGTATGCCAAATCTGTATATATTAATGTAGTCTATATTTATTTTTGTTGTTGTTGCAATATTGGTCACCAAAGCCCCAAAATTAATATTTTCTAGACAACACAATTTTCATTATTACGATAATTTGTGATGTTTATAAAAAATTAATTAAAGACAGTTTCCCCTGTGCAAGTTTTCATTCGAGTGTTAGTTGCACCTATTTTGTTTGTATCAGGTCTTCACACCATAAGACTTATAATATTCTTAATTCTAAGAATTGTCTTAATTATACCCCCACTCCTATGAGAGGGGGCTATATTGCAATCACTTTGTCCCTCTGTCTGTCCGGTGCAAACTTTCGTAACAGATTTCTTGGCTTCTACTGAATGTGATGCACAGCTTTAGCATGATGAGTTATACCCTGCCTCCCCTTTCAAGGTAATTCAGTGACCTACTTCCTGTTTTCTGAGCCGAAAAATGGTCAAGTGGGGGTATACTTGGCATGATTTAGTGCTGGTCCATGTTACAATGACAAAAATGGCAATGAAAAGTTTTTATTGGCTATAATTGAGATTAGTAGACTTTTCAGCTAAAAAAATTTTTTCATGGTGCCAATGCCAGGATTTACTGGAGGTTGCATAAATATACAAAAAAATTTAAAATAGTCATTTAGTTATAAGTCACATGTTTAAATAAGATGTCCTTACATATTCTTGCTAAAAAAGTAATGACTTACACATACATACATTTTAAGAAAAATTTATGAAACTGAGTTCATGGAAATTTGTAAGAAACCTTGTTGACAAATTTATTGTAGAGTATGTAGCTTTCTTCTTTCAAGTTTTGCACTGCAAGATAAAGTACCTTGATTTTGTGGTTGTTCTTCTAACTTTATTTTGATCTATTAATTTTCAGCAAAAAGCAATATTTAGAATTATTTGGCTAAAACGGAAGTCAAAAAATGAAATATACATATTAATTGAATTTCATTTGGAATTACTATTTTTCATACAGCAATAAAAACTTTCCAAATCAATAAATAATCTTTAAAAATAACTGTAATTGAAAATAAACAATTGTACGAGAATACAGACTTTTGATTGGCTAGAAAATATTTTCTATTAGAGAATGGAAAAAAATGATCGTCGTAGAGACATGTACCCTTTGATGTCATGTACTACTCCGCAGAAAACGTGCAGCTTGCATGTTACCTTTTTTTTTCAAGAAATGTCACATTATACAAATAAAATTATTGAGTTTATTCTAATGTTTGAATTTATTAATGATAAATAAATAAATGAAAACATTATACCGGATTATACAATGTGCAAACTGGAAATTTTGTTATCCCTCAATGGAGAAAATATTTTTTGTAGTTAATCCTAAATGAATGAAGGTAATACATGTAAAAAAATACCAAGTAACAAGGAAACTGTAAATAATTTTTGCCTTTTGTATGTTTTTGTAAGTATGTATAAGCAATTTTATACAAGCACAGATGATGTACCAATATAAGGTTATTTTAGTTATCTTATTGTTGACAAATCTAGTCAGTGTAAAAATTTGCACATTAATCTGATTAAAATCAAATCTTGCATTGCTGCAGTTGTATAGATATGTATCTGAAGAAAATGTATCAGTGGCAGTCCAAATAGCCCAATAAAATCTTGGCTTTCACGATTTAAAACATTAAATATTTTAATTTTAAAATCAGGGTATGTCACAACACTGAAGAAATTATTTTCCTATATCTAATATCAAATTATTAGGACTCAAATTTGATCCCTCTGAAATTTAAAGCAACTTGTAAAATTCAAGTACTTGAAACACGGAAATTTTCTCATGGGTGTTATTTTTGCCATCATTGTGTATGCTGGAAAATTATTCCCACGAGGACAGTTTTTATATAAAAGAGTGCAAATGAGATATATGTCTACATTGCAAATATCAACCCAATATGGAAGGTTTTTACGAGCAGATCAAGAAAATAGCCATGTTTACAGTATTACCTGTTGTGTGTTGCTGTAAACACAGATAATTCAACTGAATCCAAATTTCTATGCCTGATTGCATCACGAAATAATAGTTTGAATATTATTTTTGGAAATGCATTATTGACCTTATTAATGTTTTAGGCTCTCCTGAACATTACCTATAATTCAATAACCTTAAATTTTCATGTTCAACATACATGTATGAATAAAATGGGAGAATTGCAAGATCTGCTTTTAGTAAACTTTGAATAATTCTTTTTTTAATATACTGTTAGTAAATGCATGCTTGGGTATCTCAGGTATATTACATATCATTAGTGTATATTTTTGGATATAATTAAACAGATTGCAGCTTAGTATGTGTTTATTTATTAGCCCCACTGACCCCAGGGGTTATCTAAGGTATTGTCATCACGTTACCTCCGTCATTGCATCACCATTGTCTGTATACTTTAACTTTTAAATCTTCTTCTATGAAACCTTAGGCTAGTTTGGTAAATAATGTTTGTTGGATAAACTCTTAAAAGTTTGTTTTCAAGGGAACAAAGTTTTGAATGCTTCTTCGAAACATTTGAGCCAATTTTAATTAAACTTGTCAGCAATATTCATTGGATGGTCCTCTGCCATTTGGAAATTCAAAATAACTACTATAGCAGGACTAAGTCAAAGTTATGAAAATATTCAAGTGTCTGCTTCTCAAATACAACAAAGCTAAAGCTATATTGTATATAAATCTTTATTTGTATGTTCTTCTACAAAGTTTATTTTTATGTGGTTGCAATAGAAATTAAAGATGGCTGCCAACACAGAACTTTGTGCAACATAGATGTTCCAAAAGGTTTCTCGGAAAATGTTTATCAAATTAAACCCAACTAAACTGCAATGGATGCAGTTCTCTATAAAATCTATGCTTTATGGCTATTGCATATTTAAAATCGGTGTTGCTTTAATATCAGGTCCCATGAAAACTTCTCAGAAATTGCAAAGCTTCTACATGCTTGTTGATATATGACTAAATCGATACAAATTTTAATTGTAGTATTATTAATGGTCTATGTACAAATCGGGCGAGTTATTCAGCCTCTAGAGATGCTCCAGTTTTATAAGTGAACAATATTCCAAGGATCATTTCAGCCATCATTTGCCATTTTATTCAAGAATGGACTTGCATAATCCTCAAGTTGTTCAGATACTGTATTTGTAAATTACATGTTTGCTTTTGTGACAAATTTATGCAAAAGTCAAAAGAACAGGATTAACCCCAGAGAACGGAAATAAAAGTCAAAAGATAAGGATAAACCCCAGAGAACGGAAATGCTTGTAAAGTTATTTCAGAACAAATAACTTTTCTAGACATGTGAAAATTACAGATTTTTGAATGTTAAAATTGACTGATTCTGAAAACATGATAATGCACATTATTTTCGAGAACATGTACAAAATACTTTGAAGATTCAGTCTATTGTTTGTTTGAATGGTACTTGACAACAATTTTTTCAGCTATATCATGGCGTCCAGTTTTTTATTTGGGAAAGTACCTGGAGTATCTAGAGAAAACTCCTGAGCTTCAGTAGGAAAACTGGCAATTCATGTCAATTAAGATTAGTTCACAATGTCTGCTGTGATACTCGAATCTGAGATCTCAGTGTTGACAGACCATGCGATAAATAGTAGACAGTCTACTTTAACCACTCAGCCACCAAGGCGCCCAACATCCAGTCTAATTTATCCTTGAACAAATACTTACTGTATGTTTCCTTGGGAACTTAGCACATGTCCACTTCCAAGATTGATAACTTAATGTTAAATAATGTTTCAAAGACCCTTGTTTATGTTCTTTAAGTTTTCTATAGATTCATTCTTCTTTTAGTTTATTCTACGAGTCAGTACAATTACTTCCTCCCCAGAGGAAATGGAATTGTTAATAGATGCCAAAACACAGTTTTTGATATAAGAAAAATCTTGAAACTACAGTGGATTTTAAAAGTTTTAATGAACACTTTGTTGTAGAGGTGTACAAAAGTTTTGAAAAGGTTAACAAAATAAAGCGCTCACTACAAATCAATGAAATATTGCCCGGTAGTTATTATTCTATCTATTCTAAAAATAACACTTGAAAATGATTAGTTTACAATTACAATCCAGACCTACTGCCTTTTCTATTTCTCTAGAAGCAAAACTTCAAGACAGCGGACTCAGTTTGAAAATTTCTTGCAAAATGTAAAAATGTCTGTGTATAAAACGAAATAACATATTTGATGAGACATAAAAATAAATTATAATAAATTAACATTCAATTAATTAGCGATAATACAAAATACTGTTATGTTAAAACTTATGCAAATTTGTTACTTTAGATAATTATTTTTTCAATTTATTTTGTGTAATATTTGATTTCTAAATGTTGAATGTCTTGTAAAATTTCTATCACTTCTTTTACCTGTGTATTAACTAAACTATGTAAAGTACTGCATACAGACAATATAAAAGAAATACATTTGACAGAATGGAAGATCCATAAATACAAATAGCCCACATTACATGGAATTAAATACATTATACATGTACTTATTTAAAATTATTTAAATGACAAAAGATCTTACAAACATTATACTTTTCTTTTCTCTTATGAAAAAATCATGCCCTATACAAATTTTATAAATACTAGAGGCTCCCAGGAGCCTGTATCGCTCACCTGAACCTGAAACCAAACAACCCTTTTTTATCCAGCTTTTCTTTGCTATAAGGAATTGCCCAACACCACTTCTGCAAAAATCATTAATTTTGACCTTTTAAGGGAAATAACTCCTATAAGGAGGATCTTTTGATGGTTAGAGGGAGAAGGGAGGTTCACTTCAAATTTTCTGTACCTGTTATACTTTTTTAACTATCAGTCGAAAACTCTCTCAACCCCCCCCCCCCCTTTTTTCATTTTTTCTATTTTAATCCAATGTAGCTATGTAGGTAGTCAGGTGTCATGATTTGCACAATTTTGGTAGAGGACATCCTAAAGATGATGTGTGCAATGTTTCAAAGCAGTCCTTTCATTGGTTTAAGAGGAGAAGATTTTTTAAAATCAAGTAAAATTGATTAAAAAAATGTTCAAGGAGAATAATTCCTAAACAGTTCATCAGACAATCTTGACCCTAAGTCATTTTTGTAGCCCTCATAGAGCAGAACAATTAAGCAATGCTAACTTTTTCTCTAGTTCTAATAATTTTCAAGATTTTGAGGCAAAAATGTCAAAAATAATCAATTTCGACAATTAAAGGGCAATAACTCCTATAAGGAGTCATCATACAACTTCAACCCAATGGAGTGTTTCGTAGAGCTTTTGATGCAGATGAAGGCACGTCTCTTCGGTTTTCCTGTATCTGTTACACTTTTTTAAATATAAGCCAAAAACTGTATTTTACCGCCCCCCCATCCTATTTTTAGCCATGGTGGCCATGTTGGTTAATCTGCAGCCATGGTAGGTGCAAACTTGGTTGAGGACATTTGACAGATGATGTGTACAAAGTTTCAAAGCAGTACTTTCAGTTGTTTCAGAGGAGAAGATTTTAAAAAATCAATTAAAACCGATTAAAAAAAACAGTTCAAGGGGAATAACTCTTAAACGGTTAATCAGACAATCTTGACCCTTAAGTCATTTTTGTAGCCCTCATAGAGCAGAACAATTAAGCAATGCTAACTTTTTCTCTAGTTCTAATAATTTTCAAGATTTTGAGGCAAAAATGGCAAAAATCATCA
The DNA here is from genome assembly GCA_944474755.1 of Limnoperna fortunei. Classification (NCBI taxonomy): domain Eukaryota; kingdom Metazoa; phylum Mollusca; class Bivalvia; order Mytilida; family Modiolidae; genus Limnoperna; species Limnoperna fortunei. Next base: position 48,590,651 of record OX104120.1, read on the forward strand.
ATTTTGACAATTAAAGGGCAATAACTCCTACAAGGAGTCATCATACAACTTTGACCCAATGGAGTGTTTTGTAGAGCTTTAGATGCTGAAGAAGGAAGGTCTCTTCGGTTTTCCTGTATCTGTTATACTTTTTGAACTATAAGCAAAAAACTGTATTTTGACCCCTCTGTTCTATTTTTAGCCATGGCAGCCATGTTGGTTGGTCTGAGGCCATGATTTGGGCAAACTTGGTAGAGGGCATTTTACTGATGATGTATGCAAAGTTTCAAAGCAATCCCTTCAGTGGTTTTGGAGGAGAAGATTTTTGAAGAAAAGTTTACGACGACGACGGACGCCAAGTGATGGCAATAGCTCACATGACCCTTCGGGTCAGGTGAGCTAATAATATAAAGTTTTTTACTTCCGTTAACTATAACAATGCTAACAATGACAAAAAATTGTAAATAATTCAAATATTTCAAAAAGGAAAAATTTTGCAAACATAACAAGATATTTACAAATAAATAATTAGTTATCACAATTTACGGTGTATACAAACAATTTCATCTAAAAATTCAGTGGCAGTTTATAATATTGTGAAGAAAATATAACAGCAGAATTTTTTTTTCAAAATAAATACATGTATGTATTCAGGTTTGGGACAAAGTACTTGACATAAATTCAAAAGTGGCATAATATTAAAAAAAAAAAGATAAAAAAGGTATCTATTTCAAAGAGAGATAATTGATTCAAGACTTGCTTCACCAGCAGATTACAATAAACCATTTGCCATGCAATTTCCATACAAGGGTACCTGCAATTAAGATTTTATGTGTGATCTCTCAATTACACCCCTTCAGAAGACATTTGCTTGTGTAATTTAAATGTTAAACTCCATTAATAACACACAAAAAATATATGTCGTATGGCAAAAACTTTGGGTGATAAAAATCAGCACTGAATTAAGGGGTCGTCCATAATTGTCAACCATTTTCATAAGTGTGCAAACTGCCCACTTGAGGGAGGGGGTTAAAAATTTCGACATTTTTGTGTACACTTTTTTTTGTCTTCAGAAATTTTTTGTTTCCGTGGAGTTTGGTTGTTATATTAGTTTAATGGTTGATGTACACTTTTGATGGGGGTGAGGGGTAAAAAAAAGTGTGCTTTTTGCACACAACAAAAATGGTTGACAATTAGGAACGACCCCTACACTAACGAAATGTCTAACCTCCCTCTTTTGTCAAACAAGATATTTTGTCAAGGCTGTTATAAATATTACCCCCAAAATAGAAAATTTCAAATCAATAATGTTTATTATTTTTAAATTTGGCTATTTCAGAACATCCAATAGGATGCATCTGTATTTTCTTCTTGTTTTCTCAGTAAACAAATAATTGGGTTTATTGTAACCTGCAATCAAGCAATATATCTGGTTTTTTGGCATGTACTGGAAACAACATTTCATAATGTATAAATCATAACAAGTACTTATTATTGTACTAGGAGCAGAAGTTTTTTCTTTTCTTTTTTTATAATTTTTATGTTCTTTCCTTTGCATCACCCAACAGAAACCAATCTTTTCAACAGAGGTTACCGGTACATATCTTCCTATGTCAGAATTCACTTTTGACATACACAGAATTTAAGTCCCTCCCATATTACTGCTTAGTTAGCCTTTAAACAAACAAAAAAAAAACTTATCAATCAATTTAAAAAGAATTTCATTCTTTTCTTTTTTTATAATTTTTATGTTCTTTCCTTTGCATCATCCAACAGAAACCAATCTTTAATTGGTTTAATAAATAATTGAATAAATGATAATTATTTATTCACATTTATTCAATTATTTACTTAATTGGTTTAATAAATAATTGAATAAATGATATAGATTAGCTAAACCATAAACATAGATAATAGGTTTATTTGGAGATTATTAAAATTGTGTATCGTCAGCAATTTCCGGTATAAACAAATCTGTAAGCATAAATTATTTTTCAAAATTGAGTACAAATTTTGCTTAGTTATGGTGTGCAGCATGCAAGACTGACTATTTTTTTGGTATTTCCATAATTGGGTGTGATTAGTGGGCAGAGCTAGTAGGGAAAGCCCAAGTTTGTGTGGCAGAGGTGATATCCTTAGAGAAGTGCTACCGAGTTTGGAACAGAGTGGATATGATCTTCCCTTCGGAGATTGAACAGAAACAATCCTCAATCATCAACAGACATATCACATAAAGACCATTACAGAAATGATTTTGTAGCAATACACTTTCGTTATGGAAATGATTTTGTCACTATACATGCCAAGTAAGCGTTAAAAATAAAGTCTACGATCAGCAGTCTCATGTGAGATAGAATACAATCATTTTACCACGGACCCTATTTTCCAAAAACATGTACAGCAAAAATCATTTGTAATTTAAATTAATGACAAGGAACCAGTAGAATTTCATGTTGTTTCATACATGTGAGTACCAGTCAATTAAATTTAGCAATTCTGTAAAAATAGGAAGGAAAAGAACCAGAATTGGGTTCAAATTCCCTTTCATTTTTATTTTTTTTTAAACCTATATTCAAAATGTTGTCTTTTCTCAAGTGCCATCTATTATTTTAATTGCCAAATAAGCTGTTGGGCCCTTATTGTGTCAATGCAAGTTTTAAAAAAATATGTATACAATGTCATCAAAGGTTGAAAAGAGAAAAAATAAGAATGACAAAAGGCTTATAGATACTTAAATTTCTTCATTGTAGCTGCTAAGCATTGAAAAAAATTACTAATTAAATAAAGTTTTATCCTCCTAAAATGTATGTTTCACTATAGCACTATACTGGAATGTCCATTTTCATAGCAGTTACACTGATCAGTACATGGACAGACATACCATTGAAAACCAATCAATTTTGTATAGGCATATACTTAGTACAATGACGTCTTAAAATGGCCCACTACATTAGATTATTCCTTTATCATTTGTATGTTTCCGTAGCTTTAATACATATTTCTAATCAGTGACATGTAATTAAAAGGTTTACCAAACTAATGATTTATTTAAGGTATCCGGACCACAATTGACCACGTGATTATATTTGTGATTATATTTTGTATCCCGGATGTCCATTGTTTTTCAATGGAGCAGACTTCGGTCATGTTCAGCAAACATCGGAAATACTATTTGAGAAACTAACTTTTTTGCTCAAAAATGTTGACATTGACTCGAAGTAAGACAAGATATTAAATTTGTATCATTAATTATCAATACATTGATTTAATAAAGCTGTATTTCTTGGTTAAAAAATAAAATTAAACGGTGATTTTAATTATGGGTCGGATACCTTAAGAAATAGATTATTGCAATGAGGAGCTATGTGAATTGGAGCATGATCCGGTCTTATATTTGTCAGTACATGTATTTTATACTAAGCAACTGCAATAATCTATTTTAATTCTTACATGTCTAACAAATGTTTTAAAATTTTAAAGCTACTCCAAGAGGATGCCTTTAACTGCCATATTGGTTTTTTAATCTAAGTAATATTTATCTTAAAAAGCATATAAATCTCCACCACAATAAATATGTCATTCTATTTAATATATACATACTTTTTAAGCACAATAACTTGACAAAATTGTGTTCCAGGTTGAATTTTTTCAGTTGAGCTTGTTATGATGTCAAAATTTTACTGTTTACACATGCTTATAAGATACCTTATGTTTACACAAAGTATATATGAAGGACATCATATCGAAATACTAAATTCTTTACCAAAATTTCTTCAGAAAATTTTGTGACGCCTAATTACATAATTATCTTTCTATCAATAAGCTATGATATGTGACATACATGTATATACAATTGAGCAAATGAATTGGTCTTGAAAAATAAATTAAAAACAATTTACAAATATCAACATATAAATTTAACAATTTTATCAAATATAGTTACTTGCATAATTAGGAATATAATACTGTCAAAATGCACTCTTCTTTTTGACTACAAAATTCAAAAATGTAGACTCATTTATAACTACTAGTATTGCACAATAGAAACTAACTGAAGCTAGATCTCATTTTTAAGAATAAAATCAAGAAGTAAATTTAATTTCTTGTAAAAACAAAAAATTTCTTAAAAGATACAAAAGATAGATTTTTATTTTATTTGTTGCAAAGTATTCTCCATGAAATAAAAACAAAAAAAAGGTTTGAATTAAGCAGATCTATACATATGCAAAACCAATGAACTTATTCTCAAACAATTAAGGAATTGACAACAACACTTCGTAGGATGCAAGTCGATGTTTATTTTGTTCAACTAGTTTCGGCAGTTGCCTGCCGTCTTCACTAGTAGACTTGCATCCTACGAAGTGTTGTTGTAAATTCCTTAATAGTTTTACTTGTACTACGATGAACCTGCATACCTACACATATCCACTTCTAAGGAGCGTCCACTAAAGATCAACTTACACAGTGTTGGTTCACCTCTTCCTCTTTAGTTATTCTCAAACAAATAAAATGCCACCAAATAAAACCAAGGTTACAAATGTTGCTATGACAGACCCACATTTCATCTTATCAAGACTCATCCCAAAAATATTCTAAATCCAAATGATTAAGATGTTGAAGAGCTTTTATCATCACAGTTCCAAAACATTGTACTAAATCTGGCTAAGGTCATCTACACTTTATAAATAGAAAAACGTCTCATTTTACTCCAATATAACATAAATTTCCCCAATTATAAAAAATATGTTTCTACCATACCAATTGAAAATGTCTAAAAGCTATTCCATAATGTCCATGGACAAATTTGAAGACCTTACATATATCTTTCTAAAAGTCATATGTAAATAAAATATATCCATACATGTAGGAGGTAGAGGACACAGAATAGAACCTACAATACATGTAGGAGGTAGAGGATCCCGAATAGAACCTACAAATACACCAATAGAAATGACCATGGTTGAATAATTTCATGTATTTAAGTATTTAAATTACACCATGTGACTCGATAACATAAACATGAGATTATACAATTATAGCTTTGTGGAGTGCTTAATAAAGGTTGCTTCACTGATTCCAGCAAATTTGTGTGTCACTTGCCTTACATGGAAATGAAAAATCAAGTTATTAATTATGCATATCGGCATGCGGCAATTATAACTATACACATCAAAGTAAAAATACATTTTTTGGCTCGTTAAAATCAATATTTTTATTTTTTGTGAAGTTATATTTTACTTTGTTAATACTTAAAAGATAAGATGACTTTTAACATGATAGGCAATGCAGAAAAAAGCAATTTTCAACATTTTTCATTTTAAATTTTGTAACATTTAAAAAAAAACTAATTTTTTTACATAAAACATATTCATACAAGAATACACATATATTACAGTAGTCTTGAATTACATGTACATGTATTTGGCAATACATTCTATGACTAATTGTATGCATGTAGATTTTCTAATATAAATATAGTCTTTAACTTAAAGAATCATTCTAATTAAAACTTGTATGAATGATAAATTAATGAAAATCATATCCATCAAATGTTTTTTACTTATTTTAAATTAAAAACAACAAGAATTATTAAGTTTTAAAGAACTGTGTACCATGGCCTGAAACTGAGACATTAAACACAAACAAACAATAAATAACACCATTTAATTTTTCTCTTCAATTTCTTGGTTACATCTCAATTTTTAAGTCTGTGTTCTGTTCCTGTATTTTCGATAAATCTTTCACACTTGTACACCCATACAGTTGCAGAAGTTTTAATCTAAAAAAGATACACAGAGATGTTTTAAGTAGTATTCTAGCTAAGGGTCAGGCGGTGGGTGGCACATCAACAATTTTGGTTTTAGCTTTTTTGGCTTAGATGCATTCATTTCGATATAAAAACAAATTCTAACAAGATTTTACATTTGAAAAAGTGTCAATTGCCTAGATAATTTTTGACTGGTAATATAAAGAAAAATTTGGCGGGAAAATCTCCCGGTATTTTTCACTGTATAATTCAACTAAATTTCAAATGATAATATCTTAAAAAGGCAAAATAATTCAGAACTAAAATAAATTAGAATGTTGTTATATTGGATAGTTTTATCAAATGCCATGGTCAAAAGTTTGCATTTTTTTCCTTCATGTGCCATCACATGTATGCATTTTGCCTGCTTCTTACATGGACTGATACTTAAATGTTCATCAAAGAAAAAATAGAAAGAGTTTATTTAGGGATCACTGATACCCCAAATTTTTTAACAACTTTGTTTTTGTAAAATTTCTAACACTTTTGGTCGACTGGTGAGCTTGACCGTTGATGGAAATTCTGCCGCATCAATAGGCTGCAACACACTTGATATGAAATCCTAAAGTTTCTTTAAAATCAAATGCTCACATTTTGAGTTATTGTCCAGCAATGTCTTTTTTGTAAACATTTTTGACATATTTTGGCAACTGTGATATTGAAATTTGATGGATTTCCCAATCCTCAATATTTTTCATTCTCAACTTCATCCAATCAAAATTCTCAGGCTGAGGCAAATATTTTTATTCAAAAAGGTTTTATGGCACTGGGGCTTGAAACTATATCCCTAATTTCATTGAAATCAAATACAAACTATATTGTCTGGAAACATCTTTTTATAAAAATTTCTAACAATTTTTGTTGACTGTGACCCTGACCTTAGACAGAATTCTTCCAGCATCAATAGGTTCTTACCCACCTGATACCTAAAAATATCCCATAGTTTCATTCAAATCGGATGCAAGCTTTTTGAATTATTATAGAGAAATCTAATTTGGACAATCACACGGATGGACCGACATGAAGACCACTATATACCCTAGACTCTTGGCAAGCAGGATTATAAATATATGGCCATCCAGTTTATGTTGGAGCAGGCAGCCACAGTACCAAAGGAGAACTAATGGACTTGGGCAGGGAAACAGAACAGTGTCAATTACACAATGTAAATAAGGATACCATTATTATACTGTGGTGAATCTTTAGGATAATGAAAATAATGTTATACTGTTTATAATAAGATATCACCCTTTATATGTTTTTTTTTCTTACTCCACAAGAGACAACAGTTCCAGAGAAAACATTTGCTAATAATACTAGTCATGATATATTGCTAAAAAATTGCTACAGCTATTTGTAATTTATTTCGACTTTGTAATTAGCATCTTTGCTTGTAAAGAGCTGATTTAGGTTAATTTGTTTGTAGTTTTAATGCCATTTTCAGCTATATTGAAGCATCTTGTTTTTATTGGGGAAAAAACCTGGAACACCAAGTGAAAACCCAAGACTTTCAGCAGGAAAACTGGCAATCCTTGTCATGTAAAGTTGGAGTGGAGCGTACCCTGCTCCCAGTAAGGCTTGGACTGACAACCTCAAGGTGATCAACAGTAGATGACAACCACTAAGCAACTAATTATTTACTCCATAAGAAAGTTTGTGGTAATGTATAGGAGAATATATCTATAGTCATAAAAAATGACCCTAAAACATGTCACTGTCAACCATGTTTGTTGATTACATATAACACAAGTTCCCGTAAAAACCATCACTATGACACAATTTACCTTTTGCAATGTTTGACTAGTTTGATTACTACAGAATCTGTAACATCAGCTAGGAAATTCAGTTTGGCAACTTCTAATCTTTGACTACAAAAATTTGCCAACATCGAAACACTGAAAGATATTATGAATGTATTTAGTTAATAAACTATAGACGTCATGTCCTAATATATCATTAGTTCTGTTTATTTTTGGTAACCATAAAACTGCAAGGGATGCAGCAACAGAACTATTTCTCCCAGAAAGGCACTTTTAATAAATAAGAATGATCAAATAAAAATCACAAAAGTCTGAATGGCCGGGTTGCAAACCAAGTGCTTTATAAATATATGTGCAATCTTTCTGTGAAGTTTCAGAGTCCTGGGTTAAAAACTGTAGGAGGAGTTGATTACACAAAATAGGTACTGTCTTATGCAAATGTTCTGAAAAATGACTCAGTTCCGAAGGCTAAAAAATTTGGACAAAAATCCAGGAACACTTCCATAATAGCAGCTCCAAAACTTCATTTTTTGTGAAATCTTTCTATGAAGTTTCAGAGATCTGGGTTGAAAACTGTAGGAGGAATTGATTACACAAAATAGATACCCTATTTTCCACACCCGCCAGCCCGCACATCTGCCCGACTTCATCATACTATAACCAAGGTTTGCACTTCGTGCATCCCCGCCAACAAATATTCACAAATTTTGTTTTGTATGTAACATATTTAATGTGAAGTTATTTATTTTTACATGCGTGAAAACTAGTACTTTACCTGGCAAGTACATAGTATTTTCAGGCAAAGTTCTAATTAACAATTATTTGTGGTGTCATTGTTTTTATGTTATTTTGCTTTCATCTTTTTTTTTCTTTGTTTGCCTTTGACATTTTTAATTAGCTGCAACAATCCTGTAGATTCTCTGATGTTTAATGCCTGATAATTGTTTTAATACTTCTGTACTTTTCAGCATCAAATAAACTTTTTCAACTATCACCATGATTTTATTAAAAACAAGTATAATAAAAGCTTTTAATCAAACGGTCATACAGTCATCATAAATAGAATTACCCATAAAAGTCATGAAACTCATCATGAAGCATAAAGGGCTTTATGAAATTCAACAAAAACTCCATGGAATTAAATTTTGTGTATCTAAAGTTCTTTCAAGCAAGCATTTTTGTATTTACCTGCGTTGTGTGCATCCTGTTGAACTGATATCGATATTCCGTAAATTTTGACAGTTATTTGACAAAGCTCTTATACTGTTATCTGTGATATTCCTGCAGCCACAAACATCAATCACCCTGGAAACAAATTAGATAATTAACATCAGACAAAACCCTATTACTACAACCCCAAAGTAACCAAAAATGTATCAATATTGTTATGTTACAACTAAAGTCTACAAATTTCAACTCATTTGAATATATATGTAAAATTCATAAATGTGTCCTTCTCCACAAACATGTCAGACATTGGTCCTTGCCCAATCTTTTCTGTCCAACTCCATTACACCAAAACGTGGCTGATACACATCGCTGGAACATGTCCAGTTACTCCTGCAGTGTCCAGTTTACCTACCCATGACTGCCAACCTCCCTGTTCAAACGTTTTACAGAAAATTAAGCAGTCAAGAATTATTATTATTGTAAGGGTTAACCCTAACCATACAGATGAACGTACAAACTTTTGTGACGAAAGGACAGTTAGCAATCTGACATAATTAGCATAACTTTGATAAAAGTTCTTAAATTATTGTTCTCTTCATGTGTACTCTTTTATAAATTATCAGTACAAATATACCTGATGTCACTTAGATACGTTGATATTTCCAACAGTGCTACATCACTGATATTAGGACAGTTTGCCAAAACAATGGTTTTCAGCCTTGGACAGTTCTTCACAACATATCTGATACAGTTGTCCTTTATCTAAAAAACAACAACTAATAAATCTACGTGTAGTTGAATAATTTACTCTTCACTTGTGTCTTGAATGCAACTTCAACAGATATAAGTCAAGAGTAAATAATTCAAATTAAGTACAGACTATAATTGTATATAAACGAAGTGTAAAACTATCAAAGAAAATAATATTGAAAGGAAACATTTTTTAAATTCAAAATAACATAAAAATGGCATTGTTCATACATAGTTTTAGAAGTTTGTTCATTCTGGATATTTTTTTCACTTACTGGAAGTGACATCACAATTTATTTTTCATATCACATTGTTGCCCATTGTAAAGGACATTTCCCAACTGGTGCAAGAAGTAGATAAATAAGGACAATAAAAAAAGAATACATTATACTCTCTGGCCTCCTCTATTCAAAACTGGATACTACTGTAAACAGTAACAGTTACATAAGAAGCAACTTGGTTAAAACTTAATAGCAATTCTTAATCAGTATATCTCTGTATTTCAGAGTCATTCTCAGAGAACCTTAGAGTCGACTCACTTTTCACAGATAGTGAATTTCAGTAACAATATATATCACACATCATACATGTATCAGGGGCCACGCTGGGCTTCGCCAATGTCGCCAATTGCGATTTTTTTTCATTGGCGACAAAATATTGCGTCTGGCCATTTTTTTGGTGCCTAGGTTTTATAGTGTTAAACGATGCATGCGCGTGTTAAATTTATCGGTAATCAGCGATTGCATCATTAAAGATCCTTTGTCGGCATCTATGGTCGTAAATACACGTGTATTGTGTAGTATCTAGTGATTATTGTGTTATTTGGAGTTAGTGAACGGAAATCGGCAATAAATGAATCAACAAAGTTGTCTGATGAAAAGCGGCTTTACCTGCATCAGATTTGAATAGACATGTAATAAAACAATTGATGCTGTTAATTATTTGACAAAAATAAACAAAACAAACTTATTTTTGTTGTAATATTTTTTTATAATGTTATTAATAATAAAATACAGGTATGAAAACTGACGTCGTTGTTGAGTGATTTCCGGACTGGATGTCTGTCTTAATTTCGTAATTAGAAAACTCTTACACATGTGTAGTTCTATTTTCAGTATTTCCGGTTATTCACGGGAATAGTTGTTTCTAATAAATTACTGTAAAATTTTTGTTTTCTGCCAACACGAAATCACTCACAATTATTTCCATGAATAAAATTAAAATAAGTGTACTGGCCGCTCTAGACCAAACTTTTGAAAAATAGAATTAAGAGTCCGGCAAACTTGGATTTCGTCCGACGTTACAGAGGGTGTCTGACCAAACAATTTCTCCAGGCCATATAGTGATGTAGTGATTTCTAATCAATATGGCGACACTTTTACAAAACTGGCGACGGAAAATTGCAGTTGGCGATTTTTTTGGCGCCAGCTTTTTAGAAGCCAGAGCAGCCCCTGTGTATATCACTTGGTCTACTATATACAGGACCTAGCATGTGCAACTTGCCTCAAAATGAGCAGTGGAACATTCAGACTAAGATATAGACAAGGGAATGGAGACAGTCAGATTAGATGCATTAAAGGCAATGACTCCTTCATGTCTCAATATACTTCTAAAGAATTATAATCAAACTGCATTTATGTTAACTTTGTGCTTTTAATATATTTTTCCATTTATCTGTTTTTTCCTCAATTAAAGCAATGAACTGCTACATGTATGTTACGATGTCAACAGATAACATATATTTATCATGCTTTCAATATGTATAAGCTAACCTGTTTGACACCCCTCAAGTCTAAACATTCAATTCTTCCAAGACTAGACGATAGTTGTGAAATACAGGAGTCTTTTAACTGAAATATTTAAAATAAGTACAACATTAGACTTGTGTAGGAGCTACACATCATGTAATACAGTATTTGGCCATTTTGTGAAGAAATGTGGTAATACATTAGTCTTAGTTGCTGACTATTTTATGATAAAAAGTGGGATTTTTTTTACTCATGCCCTTTTCTTTAACCAGAGGCTCTTAAGAGCCTGTATCGCTCACCTGATTTTAAAGGTAAAGTTAAACTAGGTCCTGTAATTTTCAGTAAATTTTAAAGAGTACCATCCAAACATTATTGCTAGTAAGTTTTGTTTCCATTGCTTAACTATACTAAATGTTGACGTATTTGGTTATTGTTTTTGCGTGACAAATAAAAACTACTTACCGCGAATGGTCCAGCTTACGCTCATTTTGTAGATCACAAAATGTGTAAATTGAATTCATCACTTTATTTTCCACAGTTATTTAGCGTTTTGAAATGCGGCATATTTTTCAATGTGATAGAGCAATTTTCTACAGTAAAGTTTGACCTAAGTTACAACGGAAGTGTATGTTTAGAAGAGTCCATTGTCGTCTGTTCTTAATCCTTCGGGTAATATCGTCTGCAGTTAAGGCGGGAAAATCCTCGCGGTTTGTCCGAATACCACTGAACGTTACGAAAGCAGACGATCTTTTTGAAAACAACGCGAGGTCCCTGTAGAAACTCAAATGGCTGACTTCCTATGTAAAATTCCCGTAGCAAATGTCAAGGACGATTTGGAACTTGTCAACAACAAAGGCATAATATAAAATATGGACGTGTTAGCGTGTAGAAATGTTTTAAATTGGATTTTAACACTACAAAGGTACAATATGGAATAATAAAAAAATGCAGGCAAAACACCTAGCGCAGCGGGGTGTAACATTTAGTATAGTTTCAGAGAAGAAGAATTTTTAAATTTTTCCATAGAGACTTGCGGTGGTGGCCATTTTGATTTTCTTCTTGGTAAAAAAAAACATAAACTTTATAGAGGACCATCCAAACAATAATGCCGGTAAGTTTTGTTTCTATTGGTTAACCCATTTTAGAGAAGATGCCATTTAAAACTTTTTACCATAGGGTCCTATGTTAAACTAAGTCCTGCTGTGGAAGCCATTTTGAATTTGCCATTGGCATAAAAAACATAAACTTTTTAGAGGACCATCCAAACAATATTGCTAGTAAGTTTTGTTTCCATTAGTTAACCGGTTTTAGAGAAGAAGCCTTTTAAAACTTTTTCCCATAGGGTCCTATAATAACTAAGTCCTGTGTTAGCGGTCATTTTGATTTTCCGATTGGCATAAAAAACATAAACTTTATAGAGGACCATACAAGCATTATTTGTAGTAAGTTTTGTTTCCATTGGTTAAGCAGTTTCAGAAAAGAAACCTTTTTAAACTTTTTCCCATAGGGTCCTATGTTAAACTAAGTCCTGCGTTATTACTTTTCCAATCCAAATAAAAACCACAAACATTGTAAAGGTCCATCCAATGAACAATTATGGCCAAGTTTGGTTTCAATTGGCCAAGTGGTTTCAGAGAATAAGATTAAAAGGTAAAAAGTTTACTGATGCTGATGACAACAATGACGACGACGACGGACGCAAAGTGATGACAATAGCTCAGCTAAAAATAAAGTAATGCTTAAGGTCTTTCATAAACATTTTTTTTAAATAGTTATGAAGCTTGGGACAAGCAATTTTTAAGGTGAACATAAATGAAAATGGAGTTACACAAAACTAACACTTGAAAATTTGAAATGTTGCAAATAACAAAATACCATTTGTTGTTCGAGTATTCAATTTAAATAGTTTGTTTCTGGTGTTTTAATTTTAATTTAGAAATCAGCTTATATGCAATCCACACCATGACAGTAAAACCATCATGTTTAAGGATCTCTGATTGGTTCACTAAATCTGTGGGAAAACACATAACTGCATAACAGGGCCTTGTGGTTAAGGTAGTTTGTCAACTATTGATCGTGTGGTCTGTCAACACTGAGATTGCAGGTTCGTGTCTCACTGTGGGAAGGGTGTGGTCTACTCCAATCTTAATTGACAAGGATTGCCAGATTCCTACCGAAGGTAGGGGATTTTCTGGGTACTTTTACTTCCTCCTCAATAAAAACTGGATACCATGATATAGCTGAAAAATTGCTGAAAGTGGCCTTAAACAACATTAAAAAAAACAAACAAGTATAACTGCATAACAATGTTACAAAACAATAAACATCTTCAGTTGTATAAAATTTATGTCAGACAATAGTAGTTACCTTTCTTCTGCAACTGGAATTTAATTCAATTTAATTCAACTGAAGTTCGCCTGATATTTTCAGTGATATTTTTTTATCTTAATTTGTTTGTCATTTATATTAAGTCAGAAATGGAGTGATTCATAAAATCTTTAAGTATAATAAGTTAAAATGTTTATCTTATATGTACTAGTATTTCTGAAGTTACATGTACAGGATAAATAAGTGACCGAGGTTAAAGGTCAGTTGTACATATACACACCATGTGACACTGGTCATTTCACATGGTATGTCCATATCAATGACCGAGGTTCAAGGTCAGTGTATTTATACATCCATTGTTTCAATGACCAAGGTTCAAGGTCAACAACTTAATTAATACCTTGTACCACTGGTCATTGTTCAAATTCAGCAGATTTTTTGCATTCCTTGTAACACACACCTAGGTTCAAGGTCAACACATTTATACTTACCTTGTACCACTGGTCATTGTTCAAATTCAGCAGATTTTTTGCATTCCTTGTAACACACACCTACGTTCAAGGTCAACACATTTATTCATACCTTGTACCACTGGTCATTGTTCAAATTCAGCAGATTTTTTGCGTTCCTTGTAACACACACCTACGTTCAAGGTCAATACATTTATACTTACCTTGTACCACTGGTCATTGTTCAAATTCAGCAGATTGTTGCATTCCTTGTAACACACACCTACGTTCAAGGTCAATACATTTATACTTACCTTGTACCACTGGTCATTGTTCAAATTCAGCAGATTTTTTGCGTTCCTTGTAACACACACCTACGTTCAAGGTCAATACATTTATACATACCTTGTAGCACTGACCAAGGTTTAACGTCAGGAGATTTATACAGTGTGTTGCTAAATATCTGATCCCTTTTGGTGTTATTTTGAAACAACCAAACATTTCTAAAACTCTCAAACTGAAAAAAATATTGAATAATTTTCATTGATAACTATAATTACATGTATATTATAAATTGTACACATACATAAAAAAAATACAAAACAGTAATGAATTTACAGAAACTAGACTACAAAGTCTTACAGATACATAAGCATTATACTTAATTAACCATCAAACACACTTTCTAAACAGATCATACAATCAAATTCATTTGAGAATTATAGACTTAAAATTTTAGCATTTTCTCATCCCTATCTCATCAAAGGGCACCAACACAGTGAGAAAATGCATCTAATACAAAAAACGTAAATAATATGTTTATTGCTGTTTTTTACCATTGTTACTTCACATCATTGACTTAACAATATTTTGACACTGAGGTGAGATGAGCCTATCTCATGCTCTTAAAGTGAGATGGGATAATATTGCACATAAAGATCAAAGGAAAATACTGCAAAATAGGGATAATATCTGGAATAAGAAATGCTTAGCATATATACCTCTTTTCTTGTCTAAGTCTGTGCATGTTTTTCTGAATCTATTTAACAATTTTCACTCTAGCTGTTAGTTACAGCATTTAAGTGACAGGACAAAATCTACTGATTTCATCAAAAATTGTTACCAATGGAAAATAACTCAAGAGTCATAAAACAACTTTCGGACAATCAAATGATTTGAAGGCCTTGTTTACTCTAGGTATTACAGTTTCTAAGGCAAAAACTTGTAATTTTGTCTAAAATCATCACTAAAGGGCAATAATTCCTATAAGGAGTCATCTGACAATTATACACCAATTAAGTGAATTGTAGGACTTGTAATGCTGATCATTTTGCAATTTACGGTTTCACTCTAGCTGTTATACCTTTTAAGTTCAATGGCAAAAATTAAAAATTAAATAAATTATAGTTTTCAAGTTATATTGTAAATACTAAAAATTTTTTGTCAAAAATCATAACTTAAGGGCAGTAACTGCTACAAGAAGTCATTATAAACATGTAGACTGATTGGAAAACTTGTATAACAATGTGCTGATCAATTAAATGTGACATGATTTCAGAGAAGATTTTTAAAATGTTTATGACAAACAACGAATTGTCATTACACAACAGACACCAAATGATGAAAAACTTTCACATGGGCCTTCAATCCAGGTGATCTAATAACAGCATGTTCAAAACCTATTTTGCATCTTCCTTAATTCCATAATTTTCAGGTATCAAAAAGATTTTAAATGTGTGCTCCATGTCAAATGTTTGTTATAGAAGCCCTCTAAATCTACTGCAAGTACCTTGCACCATGTTTCTTGATGACTGTTTCCAATCCTTCATCTGTAATATTTTGACAGCCATTTATACATAAACTTTCCAGTCTGAAACAAAAATTACAAGTTTATTTAGTCATTTATTATAATTATTTTTTTATCATCAAGAGGTATTGCCACAACAAAGAATGAAATGATTAGACAATTTGGCAGATGATGCCAAAAGGCCCTACTTTAACCATAGAGTGTTGGGTCGTAAATAGTTTGATTATTTGAATGGGTTTTTAAAACAATTTCAGCATTTAAAGTATATAGTTTTTATTGCAGCAAGGCTCAAGTCTGTTGACATTGATGATACATAGTAGAAGAATTGCATAGAGGCCACTAAGTCGACTTTGATGGGACATATACAGTAAATTGTTTCCATCTAGGAGATGAAATGCAAATTTTACATGTAGTACAGGAATTTTTTGACTTCGTACTAATAAGATAAACCAGATTTTCCTGTTAAGCTAAAAGTACACTATTCTTCGGCAATTAAGGCTATTCAGGGCAATTCCATATTTTATTTAAGAAATAATTCATGAGGGGATTGATGTTATACTCATTTACACATGGGCTGGGCCTTAAAAATCGATTATTTTTTACCTATTGATAGCGAGTTAGAAAATATGAATATAAAGAAAGACTCAGCCCCTGTCTAAACAAGTACAACATTATACCCAGAATGAATTATTACAATTCTAATATAACAAAATTCTGTGTTTTTTTTATTCAAGCAGCCCTATAGATTTTCTAGCTGCCATTTTCAAATTTGCAATAACAGAGGACAAAATACAGTTTAACAAAACGTTTATTGAAAAATTTACCATAATATGCCCTCAAAATGTCTTATTAAAAATTTATTGACTTTTATTTTAATCAGAACTTCAAAATTCAGCCATTAATATTGTACGTAAAAAACATCTTGTGATGTTTTAATGCATAACACCTGAGTGAAGGGGGGGTTTATCTGGTAATAGGGGTGTATCTGGTAATATATAGTGTTTTACATTATAAGGACATCAAATTAGAATTTTGTTTTAGAACATCAATTGTTTGTCATCAATGATCTCACCTTTTACAAGTACTAGAAATAGCACCAATTCCACTGTCTGTTACCATGCACCAACTGGCATCAATGTGAGTCAGATTATGACATCTGGCTGAGGCGTGCAGTAAAATACAGTCTCCTGTTAAAGCACCTCTACTGCAACCACAGAAATTGAACTCCTGCAATTCAAGGAAGATAATTGTTGATGGTATGTTTTTTTCAGGCATAGGATGTCTGCACTACATTATTCGATATAATAAGGGTGATCATTCTATAACAGCAACATTAATTAATGAAATTTAATTTGCTTGTTTGTTTGTTTGAATGGTGTTTAACACCGCTTTCAGCAACTTTTCAGCTATCTCATGGCCTCCAGTTTATATTGGAGAAGGATGCTGGAGTACCAGCAGAAAACCCTACCTTTGGTCAGAAAACTGGCAATCCTTGTCAATTAGGATTGGAGTTGAGCACACCGTGCCTGCAGTTAGACTTGAACCAGCAATCTCAGTGTGACCACATGATCAATGAAGACGTTCTACTGCAAAGTTTTATAATTACAAAACTTTTTTATGATGTGACTTGCAAAACGTCTTTGCATTAATTTACTCACATATCATCAATCACAATTATAATAAAAATGCAAGCAATAATTTCTGAATGGCAGTTTCATCTTACTACTGTTTATTTGCTAAATAAAATCAATATACCAGTAATATGTTAACAAATATTACTGTGAGCTAACACCCACACTCTATAACTTCAGAGAGGACTGAAAATAAATCCGAAATGTGGCATGATCATACAAAGGTATTGCATCATTTATCATTGCTGAGAAAAATGAGACAAAAAAATCGTCAACAGATTTACACACACACTGATGCACACACACACACACACAGAGACTAAAGACATTATAACCCAATCTCCTATGGGCAGTGGGAGCATAATAATTATTTATAACAAATCTGAACACTACTTAGAGAACGTACAAACTGTCTCCTTTTGAGAACATGCCAGCCATACAAGGCCATGATTTAAGAATAAGAAATGCTTTTTTATAATAAGAAAATGTGTTGTTTTAATTACACAATGACAATGATCTGTGTTCTAAGACAATCCTTTCTAACTACTCCATGATATAACTACATATTGATAATAAATTTGTTTCTTTGTTTTGTGTTTCACACCAATTTCGGGAATTTTTCAGCAATATAATGGCAGTAACTTACTACTGGAAGAGGTAGCTGGAGTATCTGGTGAGAATTCCTTACCTTCAGCAGAAAAACTGGCAAGACATTGTCAATTAGGGTTGGAGTTTAGTGTACCTTGCAGTAAGTAATACTTGAACTGACAATTCTATGCATGTGATCAATGGTTTGTTTTTTGTTTGTTTCAATAATGTTTTACCACATATTCATATTCAGCATACCAGGAGAAAACCCCCAACCTTCGGTAGGAAAACTAGCAATCCTTGTTAGTAAATATCCGAGTCAAGTGCACCCTGCTCACAGTGAGCCTCAAACCCACAATCTCGGTATTGACAGACGATGTGATCAATAGTAGATGACCTACCTTAACCACTTGGCCACCGAGGCCCCGTTTCAAGGTCGGAGTTGAGTACACCTGGCACTAAGTCAGACTTGAACTTACTTGTGATCAATAGTAGATAGCTAACTACCAAAGCCACTTAAGCCCTCTTTAGATAATATGACATCATACTTACTCTAAGTGTATCAGAGCACTCTCTGAACAGTTCCCTCAGACCTTTAGCAGTTATATTATCACCATGACACTGTATCAAGGCCAAACTGACAGGATGGCGATGACCTATTTGCACCAACATGTCATCATCCATGTTGTGTTTCTTCTTAACTGTAATGTAACGCCCTGAAAGAAAAATTCAAATAAATGTCACTAATTTTATTTTGTAAGAAAAATTGCAATAAAAGTGGCAAATTTTACATTAAATCCTTTAAAAAATATATACACTGTCTACAGATTGGTTCTCCCTATGAAGAAATTATTAAAATCCACCTGATAGTTAAATTCCTGTATTACAACCAAGAGTAAATATTTTTTTAGTATCTATCCTCTGATCAAGGTGATCTTATTTTATATGCATTAAGGCATACAGGGGTTGTTTGTGTTGTGTTTGACACCAATTACAGAAATTTTTTCAGCTATATAATAGTTGTACATTATTTTTGGAAGAGGAAGCTGGAATATCTGGTAAGAAACCTCTGCCTTCAACAGAAAAAACTGACTGAAAAAAATTCATGGTGACAAGTTCTCACTAATTACAATTATTACATATATATGTGTACCCCAATTCCTCCTGGTTACTTCAGATTTGTATGCTACTTAACAAATTTTATGTTTTATTGTAAAGCAGTGTGTTTTTGTTAGGGGAGTTTGATTTAATAAAAAATTGTCAGAATAC
Organism: Limnoperna fortunei; assembly: GCA_944474755.1. Classification (NCBI taxonomy): domain Eukaryota; kingdom Metazoa; phylum Mollusca; class Bivalvia; order Mytilida; family Modiolidae; genus Limnoperna; species Limnoperna fortunei. The sequence continues at coordinate 48,609,936 of OX104120.1, forward strand.
ATTATATACAAGTCTGCAAGTCTAACAGAACAACATAATCCTCAGATATTTGCATTAAAAAACTTGTCATCTGTAAGCTACTGCTTACTCAGTATACCCTGCTATTCACATCATTGAATTGACTAAGTTGGTAAACAGGAAGTAGATGTGACAGACCTGAAATTGGTATTCGCAATATATGACCACAAAAAAGGTTGTGATAAGTAGTTGCTGAGAAAACTGTTAGGAAATTTTGTTTCATCCACTGACCACCAATGTTGAAACTGTGGATGGACGGACAGAGGTAAACCAGTATACCCACCTATTCTTCAGAGCAGAGGGTATAAAAAGAAACATGGAAAGTGGATTTGTTTTACTGAAACAACATAAGCAATTTCATATTAAGATTTATTTTCATTAATTTCAATTCATATAAAAACAAGAAAATGTGTCCTGACAACCATGATGTCCCACTTGGCACATATTGATATACATCCCCCTTTTTTCTAAGTTCACTCAAGTGTGAAATATTTGGTACAGCCATGCCGAATTTTGTTAGTGAAGAGATCTCATTAAGTTGTAACTCTGTATCAAGTTTCATGAAGATGTGATGTCATCTTTAAAAATAAAAAGTGTCAATGCATAGGTAAACCTGAGGTCGATCTGACAAATGAACAGACAGAAAATCTGTACGTTCTAATCTGTAATAGGACCCAATGACAAAACAACAAAACTAAGTTAATTGCAATTAGTAACAATAATTTTTATTTCAATACTGCAATAAATTTTTTTATTTTAAATGGGAAAAGGGATTTTGAATTGTATTCTATATAAAGTCATAATAACTAGTAATACTAACACAATGAAGCGTCAAAAGCTACTCTGTAATACTGTTTACATGTCATGGCCACGCTGATTAAATCTGAGTGAGGCAGGAACGAGAATATCTGTAGCATTATCTCATCAGGAAGACAGAGCCAGGCTGAGAACTTTCCTTGCTGTATTCTAGGAGTCTAAGTAAAGAAAAAATATAGTTTGTTTCAAGTTTTAAAATTCTTGGGTGAAACATTCAGATTGATTGACTGAAGCTTAACAACCAGAAAAATTTAAATAGCAACCCTGTTATATCATTATATCTTTAACACATCTGTGTTTGTTTATTTTTTGGTTTTTTTTTAATTATTTTTAATCTCTCCTTTCTCTACATGTATTTCTCTCTCTCTCTCTCTGCATATAAAAAAAAAATCCCATTGTAATATTACATAAAGGCTAATTGTGATTTGTAGATTATTTACGTTTTTTTAAACGAGACACATTTTTTTGTCCCTGTCTCATCGAAGGGAGACAGCCCTGAGATGAGATGACAAGAAAATGTATCAAGTTTCAAAAAATGTAAATAATCTGTTAATCAATGTTTTGTAACATTATGACGTCACAGTGTTTACCTGACACCATCTTCACAAAAAGGTGAGATGGGCCCCATCTCACACTAGTAGAGTGAGATGGGATAATACCGCACATAAGGATCAAAGGAAAATACTGCACAATACCAATAAAATTGAATACTGACATATAGTTCATAACAAATGAACTATTATCAATTTTTGTAAACTTTTTATATGTCATGTTGTGCTATACCATTTATGTAACTCTGTATCTAATTGATGACGGAAAAAATATCGATCTTCACCACTTGCCTATTTGACTCAACTTGTGCTTTTTGTTGTTGACATTATTCATAATGACTGATTTTTAATCACTATATGTGTTTTATGTATATTATACAGTGCATAAACATGTAGATTCTAGTATAAAGTGGAATTGTGTAAGTCTATGTTGTCAAATTTTGTTCCTCAGAAATTAAATATAATTACAAATTGCAATAAACCAAATAACATGAGCAATTACTTTGTTGCCAAGTGGTTAAGGTAGTTCTTCGACTATTAATCATGTGGTCTGTCAACACTGAGATTGCGGGTTCAAGGCACACTGTAGGCAATGTGCACTAGACTCCAATCTTAACTGACAAGGATTGCCAGTTTTCCTATCAAAGGGTGGGGGTTTTCTATGTGTACTCCTGCATCCTCTGCCAATAAAAACTGGACGCCATGATATAGCTGGAAAATTGCTGAAAGTGGCATTAAATAACATTCAAACAAACAAATGGCCTATATTGTTCACATACATTTTAGAATATAAAATATACATACAAAAATGTTAGCTTTAACCTTAAGTAATAATGAATATAATAATACAGGTGATTTAACTTAATTGAATATCTGTTAATCACATATTTCTGTTAATTGCATATTTCTCGCTGACAAATTGTTGATATAAGTAAAAGGAATTAACAGTAACATCCATCATCTCAGCGCTGAATTTAGAATGCAGACATTTTTGCTAATGCCTGGTTTAACAGAGAATGGGAAAATAAAAAGGGAAGATTTAAAAGTCTAATAAATTTGTTTACCATTTCTTGATACATATGATATGCACTCTGTACTTTTCCCAAGTCTGTAAAAAAAATTAACACATTTACATCTGATGATTTCAAACTCTCATATACATGTACTTGACTTATTAAAATTACATGTCACAAACATATACTTTGTTTCTAACACAAAAGAATCAATGGCAAGTCCTGCGTGGACCCAAAAAATGTACCAAAAACTAATATTTGGAGGATATGAAAAATATTTACAATAAATTAAATTAACTGTAATAAAAGTTTTTTTGCCCTTTAGTTTTTGTGACAGTCAACACAGCTCTATAAATAACTGAAATATTCCATATATACAGTACAAATATTCTGAATTATAAAAATTTTCTTAATGTTCAACATAGATACACTTCATTTTGTAACAAACTTAATTAAAGGATTGAGAACACAGTTGTTTTCTACTTTTAGTTTATGAAAACAAAATGTCAATTTAAAAAATTGTACCTTTTAATTGCATTTGGTGGGCTAAAAGTAATCAGGAACATTAAATAAAAACAAATCTGACACATAGGACAGCTACCTTTTTTTTAAAGCTCTGGAATTATCCATACAATAAGTGATGAAGTTCCAGAGATTTTGAAAACAGAAAATTTGTCTTTTGTTCACTGGACCAAATTACTCCTCAACCAACATATTTCATCAAATGTTTAGTTTCACAATTTTCTTTACTATTCTTTCAAATAAGCCAAAAAAGAACCCCAAAGCAACAAAAAAAAATAGCATTGGTAAAAATATGCAAAGAAATACACTTTTTGTACTGGGAACTATATGCATGGATGATAAACAAAAGTCATTAATTGTGGAGTCGTACCTTTTAGTGGTTCTATTTCTTCAGCAGGAAGTCTATGATCAATAACATATGGTAATGATTTAGGACTATCTGGGTTTTTAACTGCTTGTGATGGATCCGTTTTCTTGCTCTGCAATATATCTGGTTTCTTTTGAGTTAAAAACGACTCTTGTTTCTTTGCTGGTAATGACGGAGGTTGATTTGTAACCTCCTTATGTCTAACAAGAAAATCTGGTGATAAACTCCCTCGTGATTCGTCTGATCTAAATAATTATAACATGTATTGTATTGGACTTTCATTCAAGAACAGGGTTCCTAAGTCCTATGTTATTGTTGATAGAAACATTCATTAAAATTCCACAAGAATCTGATTAGAAATGTAGGTGTCCAATTTATTTTAGAATTCTACAGGGCATTACATGTACTCCCACACAAATTATTGATCTGTGGAAATTTTTGAACTTGTCATAAACATTTGACCAAGCTTAAGAGAGCTTTTAATTTGGATGGAAGGATGGCCTGACACTTACCTTTCTAAAAACAGATAGAAAAAGACTAAGGGCAATTGCATTAAAAAAATGAATGCTCTTATGCAATGATGTGTTGGAAAGAGGGGTTTCAAAATGGTTTGGAAATTAAATTATCAGCCATAATATGTAGATATTATTTCTAGTGATGGTGTCCTGGAAAAAAAAGGATAAGAATTCTTATCAAACCACATGCAAAAATAAATTAATTCAGTAATATGTTTACTTGTAGTTTATATAAATCTTGTTTTATTTTGTCAAAGTTTCTCCAGAGTTGTTTGAACCTGTACAGTCTTGTATTTTATGGAAACCTTGTATTTTATGGAAACCCAAAACAGAATTTCAACAAAAAGTCAAAATATGCCCAACAGCAAGTGAAATGAGTGGAATAAGAATACTTAACAAAGTTTTCTATTGATATACATGGAACTGAAACCTGAACGGATGGGAATTAAGTGTAAACCAAACATACATTTTCGTTTATGTAAGAATACAGGTACTAGAAACTTATTGGCATAAAAAACCATCTTACTAATAAAAAGTAGTCTGAATCCTACAAAACTGATCTAAACCAAAAATTCAAAAGACTACCAGAAATATCTTCATTATTACCTACCTTGAAGAAAGTTCAGCACTAACTGGCCTAGTATTGTTGACCCTTGACACTGGCTTTCTTCCTGGAGAGACATCATCACTGTCCTTTAATGACAGGTTATGCATACTTCCAGATCTCTTAGGAATGTCATTAGTAGTAGTAACATCATGAGTTACCCTCCTTGGTCCACTACTTGTGGGCCTTTTGTTTCCAGCACTAGATGGTCTAGATTTACTGGTACCGACACTAGATTTTGTACTTAGTTCTCTAGCATTGTAAGAATTCCATGCAATACTTGATTTGGCCCATTTCCGCGGCCTAAGAGGAGCATCTATAGATTCCTTTACAACACTTTTAACATTAGGGTTTCCTTTCTTGTTTTTGACACTAGAACTTGGTGGTCTTTTTGATATTTTTGGTTGATGATGATCAAGTAATTGGGCCAAAAATGGTTTGGACTCTTCATCTTCAATGCTGATTGGGCTCTCCAATATTGGTTCTTCTGGAGGAAGCTCAAGATTTTTGTTATTGTCAAAGAATTCCTGCCAATCCTCACTTTCTGCAGACATGCTTAAAGGAAAAAAAGGTTTCTTTTCTGGTCTAAGTCCATTATCCTCCTCATCACTGCTATTGACCAGGTTAAGTGATGGTACAAGAGGATCCCTTTGAGATGATCTACCTTGTCTACTTTCCTCCAAGGTGAATACTTCAATATCTATTGGCATATGCTTTCTGTTCATTGGAGCATCCATTTTAGGAGACCTATGTTCATGCAGCCAGATATCCTCATTATCAAGGTGGTGGTGTTTAACTTCAATTGGGCTATGAATGCTATCAATTGGGTGAAAATTAGAATGGTTTTCTACTCGACTATTGTCATTTCCATTTTCATTGATATTCTTATATCGATCAATTTCACATTTGTCCCAATTTTCAGTGCCTTGTTTAACATGGCGAAAGGAGTACTGGTCATCTTGATTGGTGACAGTATTATCTTCTTGATAAATATCATTTTTCAAGATCGAAGAAGGTTTATTTTCTTGAGAAACATATTCTCGTTGACTATCTAAATTGTCCTGACTGTTGTCCCTTTTTATTAATTCTTGTCGTTTTTTGTTGAAATATGCTTTTATGAAACCCTTAATTACTGGATCACTAAGACTCTGACATATTTCATCAATTTCTCGCTCTGTCCGATTAATGTCCAAATCATCACTAGAAGGCCTTCCACTATCCCTACTTTCTGATTTGCTTGGTGACACCTTGGAATGAGGTTGTTCAGTTCCATGTATCTCTTGTACCTGGTCATTAGTACTTTCTTTTTCACCGTTTTTAGTCTCATCAAAAGTTACATTTTTGTAAACAACATAATTTTTTTCATTCCCTTCACCCACCTTTTTCCCACTTTTCCGTTTTGGTTTAACTTTTACAGGATCTATGCCAATCAAAACCTCACTACATTCAGAGCACCAAGTCATGTAAGGTTTATTGACCTCTCCACATTCTGGACACACAATGACAGTTCTGGTTTTGGAGTTATCTCCCTTGTTCTTATAAGCATTATCATTTTCATTTGTTTTCAAGTACGACAGATCAATTCCTAATTCATCCATCCTTTCCGTTATTCCACCAGCATTTAATGTGACTCCAGTGGCCTCAGAATTTACCAATGTCTGAACATCTGTTAGACTTTCCCGTAAAATTTCCATTGATTTATCAGTAAATTCCTTATAAGGAAATTGTTTACTTGAATGATGTTCCAATGAGGAGAAATACCGATCAATTGATTCCTTTGCAAATAATCGCTGCTTTTCTAACATTTCATTCTCTTGTTGTTGTCTCCTAAAAAAGAAATCGTCAAATACACTGTAGCTGGTTACCTTTTAACCTTAAAATTCCAAACACCATTTGAAGTTATATCTAGTTTTATGACCATTTAATTTTAATTTTTTAATTGCATTCAACACAAGATATTTATGTCCATCAATGAAAACTGAACTGGTCACCATTGTTATTAAATGTCTTGTAAAGTGAAAATTGATTAAATCCAGTTCCAGAAATACTACATCTACATGTAACCTTAAAAACTAAAACACCCTACCAAAAATAATATATGGCTATGTATTAACCAAAAAGCAGGTGTCAATTTCTACTTAGGGGCCTTGGTGGCCAAGTGGTTATGGTTGTTTGTCTACTATTAATCAAGTGGTCTGTCAACACTGAGATTGCGGGTTTGAGTCTCAGCACAGGCAGGGTGTACTCGATTCCAATTTTAATTGAAAAGAATTGCCAGATTCCTACCGAAGGTCAGGGATTTTCTCTGGTTACTGCAGCTTTCTCCCCCAATAAAAACTGGACGCCATGATATAGCTGAAAAACTGCTGACTGTGACATTAAACAACTTTCAAACAAACAAATCAATTTCTACTTTAAAGAACTTAAAGATTCAAATATTTGGCTGGTGTTAAATTAAAGTTTAATTATATATACTTCTGTTCGTGGTACTGTCTAATGCCCTCTATATGTCGTTGAGAACTGTTCATCTCATCAAATTTCTCTTCACTGGGTCTCTGCGCATTCTCCTCCCTATTTTCCTTTGGTTGACTGCTTTCTCTAGGAGCTTGATCTCGACTGCTATCATGATCTCGTCTTCTGATGTGGGTAGAAACCGGCCTGCCTTCCTTTTTCTGAGCTGGAGGGTGAGGAATCATTAATCCTGAAATTATTAGTTTAAAGTTTTTATAAGCCTAGCTATAAGCAATGAAAAGCTTGTTTAAATTTTAGTATTAAAAAAGAGTAAAGACTGACATGCCTTATAATTAGCAGACAGCTTTAATAGTTATCTCTAGTTTGCTTGTGCCATTAACTTGGTAACAAAATTGTAATAAATTAACAACTTTCAAAAAGCAGATAAAAAAACAAAAACAGATTGATACTTTTCAGGATAGGACATGCAAAGCAGTTGTTGGCCAATTGTACAGGACTACGGTGATTTTAACTTGATGCAGGTCTATGGTGTTGAATAATTTGAACAAGTACTAATGCATGACAAACAAAACAAAAATAAGCTATATCAGTGGTATTTAAGTTGTCAGGTTCAAATTTACACTACAACTGAACGGTATATAAAATGCATTTTCTGACTTGTATGACTGACATCAAGCAGGATGCTGCAAAAAGAATTGCTTTTCACGTCTCAATGAGCGCTAGAACTTAACCACAGTATTTTGTGGGCAAGTCAGTACCATTGTTGCTGAATATCTGCTACCATTCCTTCACTCTTGTCGGATTATATACAGTGTAAAACTAAAACTATTTATGCTCTATGCCTATGGCAGTCTGTCTACACACAATATCACACTGAACCTCATTTCTAATTAAATACAGCTTTACCTTGATCTTCACCAGGTGAATCCGGAGGCATGACTGAGTGGTAAGGGATAGGATATCCCTGGCTTCCTAGATACTGAAAATAAGCCTGAAGTTCTACATCATTGGGAGGAGGTGGATAGGGAATTCCTTTTGGCATCAAATGAAGATAATCTTGGAATGCTGCCATATCGCCATGTGGACCTATTCGCGAGTTTAATGGTGATTCTGGCGGATGTGGAATTCTAGTCATTGTCGGATGAAAATGGTGTGGGCTTTTACTAGACTTTATTGGTGGTGGATGAGGTTTTATTTCAGGGTCATAGGTATGATCTTCAGGTGGATGAGGAAACATTTGTGGATGCTGTTGCATGAAACGGTACATATCTTGTGGGTCCATTGTATGTATGTTGCGGGCAGACATTTGCCTCCCTGGACTGTCATCATAATGAGGATGTTGAAGCATATATGGATACTGAAACATTGAGTTATCTCCCTTTTGATGTGGAGACTGTGGAATTGTTCTAGGTGTTCTCAAAGATGGATGTCCATGTGGATATGATGTGGAGCTAATTGGATGTGGAACAAAGTATGCAGGAGGACTCTGGGGCATGAAATATTCTGATGGGTATTGATCATACGGATGGTGTCCCAATGATCCATCATAAGAATGGCTTTGATAAAACCCTAAATTTGGCTGAAATCCTGGAACCCCTGCATGTCGATGTCCAACTCCACTTAAAGGCACCTGAATTGGATGGCCATGACCGATTCCAGCAGGGCTAGGAATGGGTACAGGAGAAGATTTTACTTGAGGTTGATATGCTTGGCTGTAAATTTCATCTGCTGAGAAAGCAAAATTTCTTCCAGACACAACATGACCTTCTTCCATACTTTTGCTTCTACTAATAGTATTAACATTTCCCTCATCCATTCCTCTTTTATTCTGGTATATACTGACTGGTTCATATTTAGGTCTATTCAATAAGGGCCGTTTGTCTTCATTTTTCGTTCGGTCAGTATTTTTACTTGAATCATTTTGTGATTTAGGATCCGTTTCTGTATTTTTATGTCCCATTAATGAGGTAGTGACTCTTTCATACTGTTCCTTTCTGACATTAATGTCCTTAGTTGCTGTACTATCGAATTTTCCTCCCCCTGTTCTACTTTTCATATTATCTCCATACAAGGCATCAATGTCTTTCATAGATTTTTCCAAAAACTCTTGGTACTTCTTTTCACCAAGAGCATATTTAAGTTCTTCTGACATGGACTCATTCAAGGCTCTGGGGGACCTTCCTGAATTAATGTTCTTATTTTTCTGTCCATCTTCTGGCCTATGGGTAGATAACCCAAGTTCCTCTATTTGCTTTGTATCAACAGATTTTTGAAAAATCGTATGTGTTTCGTTATCCTGTGATTCTTTCATAGATGTTACAACTGGTGCATTTTGCCTTAATCGAAATGAGTTGTTTCTTTCACTGAATATATCTTCCACATGTATATCATTTGCAGGTTGTGGGTGGAGATGTCTGAAATCTGACATTGTTTTGTTTTGCTGACTTGCTGTTTTTGATTGCTCCTTCTTTTCAATTTGACCGGAGCTCCAAGCAGAGTGTCTTAGTGAATTACCAGGAGATTCAGTTGAACGCTCTTCAGTTTTCCTGATGCTGTATTTTTCTGCCATTTCCTGTTTTGTTAAAAGTATTAAACGTTCAACAGCTTCGTTATAGCCATCCTCATTTTTATCATGTCCTGTTGCATGGCCTGGTTGCAATTTCACACTTGGTGTGGTCTGTTCGTCCCCAGCATTGCTTTGTTTGATGCTTTCTTGTTGCTTTTCTTTTGAGGCGGCAAGAGGAATCTGGTTCTTAACTGAGACAGTGTCTGGTTTGACCAAATTATTAATCTGACCATGGTTTACAGAACTCTTGTTTTCTTCTTTGACTATTGGTGGTTTATCTTTGTTTGTAAGTGATTGGAAATATGCCAAACGACGCTGCCTAACTTCTTCAGGGCTTAAGTTTTCTGTGCCCGCTACTTCCATGCTGATAAATCTACATGTAACTTGTAACAGTCAGATCTAAAAAAAATAATAATATAACTGTACCTTCAATTTTATTATTACATATCAAAAAGCAAGGACTATTGCTGGTGTTAAAATGATATCTTTCAGAAGCTAAGGACCCTTGCTATTTAATGTATGCTGGCAAATCCTGACAATAGCAGATTGTAAACATAGCATAAGAATAGAATTAAATAATAAATAAAAACAAAATAAATTTACTTCCTCTTTGCAGGATATTATAGAATGCCTTTTGAACAACAAAAATACATGAAATGCAATGAAAGATAAATAACCCAGATGTATCACTAATAGTACATAATAGTCTAGTTTTTCCAAGAGAGTTTCTTTCTCTTAATCATGTTAATTGGGAGTTGTGGGAGTTCTCCAAAAGCATAATTATTCTGAACCTCTATATGAATCATCCAACAAGACATAGCAATTTATAAAACAGACTGCTTTAACATTGTTCAAAAATATTTTAGCTTAGATTGCATTTGTCAACTGTAATTTAGGCTATACAATGATCAAAGATGATTAATGACATAATTAAGATCGCTAAATTGGATGTAATCTCACAGTTTTACTGAACCTGCTGTACCATTCATTATATGATCAAAATTGTCAGGAAGTGTCCATGTGCTCATTAGTTAAGTACTAGTTGGCAGGACACACTTTAATTCTTAACAGAATTTTATAGTAAAATATAGATTTTGTTGTGTAAACATGCCTGTATATGTTAACCATTTCAAATAAATTTGTTAGACAATCTTGCTTTGTTGCTGTTTGTTAGAGAAATGATTAGATACTAGCATTTTTTTAGTCAACAAAAAGAGTTTAAATGTAACTAGTTGTTTAGAAGTGATTTAAAGAATTAAAACTGTATGCAATGAAGATTTGGCTAGCCACTACATAAAATTTTCTTAAGTTAATAGCAATACAATATACAATCATGCAGATGATAACATTTTTAATATGCACAGACTTCAGGCTTGGTCCAATAACATATACCACTTTAGAAACTGGCATCAAGAGAGGCAGTAGACTTTTAGTATCCAGCAATAGTATATTTATCCAATGGTGTTAAAAGAGTCAACAAGTCGAGTACAAGATTGAGTTGTATAGCGACAGGTCCAACAAACTTAGATGCCACAGAACAGTAAGCCTACAAGTTCAACACAGGTATTAAACACCAAGGCCATCCCCCAAACCTGAAGCTGCCACTATAAAAAGAACTGTCAGCTAAGGCTAGACAGTTGGAACATCACCAGAAAAGCAACAGTAACCGGCCATAAATTAATGTTGGCTGATGTGCTCACCCATTAGTCCAATTATTCACACCAGCATAACAAAACAGTACCTATGAAGTCATATTGCCTGCACAATCATTTACATTATATCTTCAATAAAAACATGAAAACACAAATACATGTATGTATCATTTTGTTTTTACCAGTGAGAAATGACCAATGATGAATGAGGATTGGAGCAAATCAACCCAAGGCGGAATGACTCAGGTGCAAAAAGGATTTGGGGCAAACTGGTTACAATCAATGTGTACCATGACCATTTCATTCTATATGTAAATTTCAATGGATGATACCATGTCCTTACAACTGACAATTGGCCGATTGCGAATGAATCCGTGTTTCCGCTTTTTAAGGGGCAGATAACTGTGATTTACACGGATGACTGGCACATGCAGTATAGATTATGTATGCTAATCACTAACTATCAGCAAGAAAATAACTAATTATCAATGCATGAGAAACAACAAACAATTTTTTGCAACATATTTTGAACTCTGTATTGGGACGTCCCAGTTTCATTTTTGGCTCACACAATTGTCGATTTAAAAAAGACGATAATATTATTATCTGGAAATTCAACAACAATCAGACTGGCACAATATCAAGTATTCATGTGTCAATTTTCATTTCAATTAACGGCATGATGAGATTGACTTAATTGACAAGTTAGGTGGCCCGTGCATCACAAACAGCACATCTATTAGGTGTGGCTGCAAAAACTTGGGAGGAGCATTACTTTATCAATTTTCATGTGTTAATTACAACATCTACAAATTAGACTGCAATAACATATATGCAGCTTTAGGGGTTGCAATAATTCCCTTATTAAATTAAAAAGGAAAATAATACTATTTATTTAGCTTTCTATATTTTTCACTAAACCTAGGAACGCAATTTGTAAAATGCTTATCCTTAAACTTGTGGGGAACATATTCCTTGAATATCTCATCTTAAACAATCTTTTTTGTTTGTTTGTTTGAATGGCGTTTAACGCCACTTTCAGCAATTTTTCAGCTATATCACAGCATCCAGTTTTTATTGGGGAAGGAAGTTGGACTAGCCCAAGAGAACCCGGACATGAGGTAGGAAAACTGGCTATCATTTTCAATTAAAATTGGAGGTGAGAACACATCGTCTTTAGTAAGAATCGAACACGCAATCTCCTTGACAGACCACCTGATCAATAGTAGACTTTTATTCGACAAAAGTTTTTAAAGTCTGTAAATCTGATACATATTTTAATACCCCTTTTATTTAATGATTTTTCACCCTGGTACATTTAGCTATAGGTGCAAATTAATTGTTTATTGCAGGTATATTGTGACACTTTTACAATATGGCGGGTATAACAACTGCAGATTTACATGTTAACTAGAGTTACCAAACATGTTATCGGTAGGTGGCGCGCATATGGAAAGACACTATAATTTTAAACCAATTGATTTTTAAGTAGAGATTATGTGATATAGACTCTAATTTAAGCTTTCTTGTCATTGTCTTGTCTAAATTCGACAGAGGCGCTTAATATGGTGTTGGGTCGTTTTGCCCCCATTACCCGTTTGCCCTGAATCGATTTGCCCAGGACCTATAAAGCCAGTCATTTTGGCTCTGGGTTGTTTCTCTCCTCTAAATAAAACAAGTGTGGACACAGAAAGATGTCTCGCCTGAATTCCGCATCAGTAATGAAAAAAAATTACGTCATAAGCATTACGTAAATAGCATTAAATTGTTATCATTTAAAATATACAATGCATGGTTACAGAGAAACAGACCTAATCGTAAAACTTAAACTTAGTCACTGGACCATAAAATTGAGGTCATGGTCAGTTGAAACCTATGAGACAGTCATGTACTAATCATTAGCAACCTATATACCAAATTTTGTCATCCTACCATGCATGGTTACAGAGGAACTGTCGTAACCCAAAAACTGTAACGTAGTCGCTGGACCGTGAAATTGAGGTCAAAGGTCAGGTGACACCTACCAGACAGTCATGTACTAGTCATCAGCAACCTATACACCAAATATTGTCATCCTACCATGCGTAGTTACAGAGGAACTGCCGTAACCCAAAAACTTTAACGTAGTCACTGGACCATGAAATTGAGGTCAAGGTCAGGTAACAGGTGACTGACTGGCAAGTACTCATCATAAGCTACCTCGGCTTACAAATATATGAAGCAAGATGTCAAGTTTTTACGCCGCCGCTGCCGCCGGATTCCCATACATATGTCTCGTCTCCAGCGACTTTTGTCACAGGCGAGACAAAAACAATTATTCAAGAGGAATTAAAAGTTGAAATAAGTAAAAAAGTGAAATGCCAGAAAACAAGAGTAATTGACAAATTTGTATGTTTAATTGCATATTTACAGTATAATTTGTACATATGTTTTTATAATGGTTAATTTATTTTTGTAGTTCCATCAACTTGGACCCAGACCTCCCTGATGAGATGCCAACAGATGAACCTGTCTAGTACAAAATTACTGAAAAGGGAAGTAAGAGGGGTGGTAAGATTCTTGTTACAAGTAATGGTTACACAAGTGTGCCAATAAGAAACTGATCTTGTATCATGTTTCAGATTCATGTACAAGAAATGCACCCTGGTGTGTCTTTCTACAAGCTAATTCCCAGTCGTCGAAGCGAAGTTGCTGCAAGCTTCTGTGAATGCAGACGACCTTGACAAGGAATGCAACAGAAGCTACACCAAAATCCAGAACTTACTAACATAACAGTGGTCACAATACCAGAACAATAAGGTCACAACTACACAGTTTCTGAAAAATGTAGGTTCCATCTACACCATTGATGACAAAGAGTGACAATCACTGTACATTTTGTCAAATTTTATGATTTGTGCTTTATTGTGCTCCCTGTTTTGGTGTGCATTTGATGTCTGTAATATATGCTAAGTTGTTTAACTGACTACATTAAATAAATATATTTAACATTTGTTTGTTTTTTCTGTAATAATTTAATTTAGAGTAATATGTCACAGATACAAAGAGTAAAAACATATCACTACAAAAACCAAAACCTTAATTTCCGCATCAAAACCTTAATTTTGTATGAGTTGACTGTCGACTGTAAAATTAAGTATTTATATCTGAAATTAAGCTTGTGATGGGGAAATGAAAGTTTTGATGCATAGATTAGGGTTTATTACCCGGAGATGAAGGGTTTTTGTTAATTGGACCCTTTGGGCATTGTTGTTGAAAACAATCATGTTCTGTGCTGTTGACCTTTATCTATTTGCCTTTGGCTATATTTATATAGATGTATAAATTTATTTTTTGTAAAAATAAATATAGATCATGTGCAGAAAAATAAAAAAAAAGGTGATGCATGAACGTTAATGCATTTCCTGTAAACTTTTCATGACAAGAGGTGTTTTCTTTGCAAAATTATTTCAAACAATAATGCATTTCTTTAGTTACCATGATTGTTTTATAAAAATTGGAATATAATATTTATTACATTGTGATTTTAAGATCGGTAGGTAATTGAATTTACAAGAAATATCACTGACCCCAAATTCAATACACATCCATCATATTGTGTACCTGTAACGAGCGAAAAGAATAAAGTAAGTTTGTGTTATTTTAATTTTATTTTCTGTCTTTAAAAAAAATTGTTTGGTTGTACTTTGGTTTTTTTAAATTGTGTTGCCATTCAAAATTTTTTAGAATTTTATTTAACCTTATTATTACGTTGGTGTAAATGCTGTTTTATATTTCCAGGTCGGGGTTTTCTCCGGGTAATCCGGCTTCCTCCCCCAATAAAAACTGGACCCATGATATAGCTGAAAAATTGCTGAAAGTGGCGTTAAACACCATAAAACAAACAAACATATTTTTCCCACACGTTTTCAAAATTTTGGCAGTCGTAGATAAGTGGAATATTGTTAAAAAGGCAAATTTACTTAAATTTTTTTAAAGGAATTTTGTACAATTAGTTGCAACCTCAAATTTTGATGTTGTCAGCCAGCGACATGTGTCACTTATAGTTTTTTGCTCCTCCCATTCATTGAGTGATTTCCCCCTCACCTATTGATATTTTGGTAATAGGTGTGTTAGTTTTGGCACACCTATCTGTCCATTAATCTAATCTCATCAGGTATTCAAAGAGACCAATAATTGACACATGATTTCTCACTCCGTGCATGTCCGATTGTTATAGAATTTACACAACATAGAATCTGTTAAATGAACAATTATGTAAAACGAACATAAAATAAAGACATATGAGTAACGAGGTTTCTAAAATTATACTGCCTTTCTGCAACAAATACTTTCATTATGAATTTCTGCAGTTACAACATATGCCTTGTACAAAAGCCATGTTTATTGCTGCAATACTACAAAGTCCATTAATAGACGATTCTGCAGTCATTTTGGTCACGGAACGTTTGCGGACAATCATCACTAAAAAAATTGATTGCTGCGTCGCCTTCGGCCGTGTTTTTTGTGGACTTTGTGGAATCCATCTTGGCCGCAGTGTACTTATAATTTTCTACATAAATTAACTAGAGGCTCCCAGGAGCCTGTAATCGCTCACCTGGAATCCAAATGACTTAAACTATATTAAAATTTTTTAAATTAACAGTTTCAGTCTAGTTGTTATAGCTTTTAAGTTACTGTGCAAAAACTTAACATTTCTTCAAAAAATTTGTTAAATACAATAACTCCTATAAGGTGCCATCCACAATTTCTGAAAATTAAATGGTTTTTAGGCATTGTCCTTTAGGGTACTTTAGAAATTTACAGTTTTACTCTACTAATAGGTGTGTTATAGACTAATTTATAATTAAAAAACTGTTCATATGTCCAAATTCATAATGAAAGGGCAATAACTCCTATAAAGAGTCATCTTGCAATTTTTGGACTAAGCAATCATTTGTAGATCATTTGTGCAATTTACAGTTTTAATCTAGCTACTATAGTTTTCAAGTTACAGGACAAAAATGGAAAATTTCTTAACAAAATTGTCATTTAAGGGCAATAACCCCTATAAGGAGTCATCTGACAATTTCAGACCAATTAAATGAATTGTAGGGCTTTTTTGCTGATCATTTTTGCAATTTATTATTTCACTCTAGCTGCTATGGTTTTTAAGTTACAGGACAAAAACGAAAAATTTCATAAACAATTGCAATTTAAGGGCAATAACTCCTATAAGGAGTCATCTGACAATTTCAGACCAATCAAGTGAATTGTAGGGTCTTTATTGCTGATCATTTGTGCAATTTACAGTTTCAATCTAGCTGCTATAGTTTTCAAGTTACAGGACAAAAACGGAAAATTTCATAAAAAATTGCCATTTAAGGGCAATAACTCCTATAAGGAGTCATCTGACAATTTCAGACTAATACAGTGAATTGTAGGGCTTGTATTGTTGATCATTTTTGCTATTTACAGTTTTACTCTAGCTGTTATAGTTTTAAAGTTACAGGACAAAAACGGAAAATTTCATAAAAAATTACCATTTAAGGGCAATAACTCATATAAGGAGTCATCTGACAATTTCAGACCAATCAAGTGAATTGTAGGGTCTTTATTGCTGATCATTTGTGCAATTTACAGTTTCAATCTAGCTGCTATAGTTTTCAAGTTACAGGACAAAAATGGAAAATTTCATAAAAAATTGCCATTTAAGGGCAATAACTCCTATAAGGAGTCATCTGACAATTTCAGACTAATACAGTGAATTGTAGGGCTTGTATTGTTGATCATTTTTGCTATTTACAGTTTTACTCTAGCTGTTATAGTTTTTAAGTTACAGGACAAAAACGGAAAATTTCATAAAAAATTACCTTTTAAGGGCAATAACTCATATAAGGAGTCATCTGACAATTTCAGACCAATCAAGTGAATTGTAGGGTCTTTATTGCTGATCATTTGTGCAATTTACAGTTTCAATCTAGCTGCTATAGTTTTCAAGTTACAGGACAAAAACGGAAAATTTCATAAAAAATTGCCATTTAAGTGCAATAACTCCTATAAGGAGTCATCTGACAATTTCAGACTAATACAGTGAATTGTAGGGCTTGTATTGTTGATCATTTTTGCTATTAACAGTTTTACTCTAGCTGTTATAGTTTTAAAGTTACAGGACAAAAACGGAAAATTTCATAAAAAATTACCATTTAAGGGCAATAACTCATATAAAGAGTCATCTGACAATTTCAGACCAATCAAGTGAATTGTAGGGCTTTTATTGCTGATCATTTTTGCCATTTACACTTTCACTCTACCTCGTATATTTTTCAGGTTATATTGTAAATACCAAAAAATTTGTCAAAAATCGTCAAAAAAGGGCAATAACTCCTACAAGAAGCCAATACACAACTTCGCACTAATAGCAACTATTGTAGACCTTAATGTGCTGATCAATTTGAAGTAACGGTTTTCTCTATAGCTATTATAGTTTTTTAGATAATGATCAAAAACCTGTGTTGACCCCCATGTTCTATTTTTAGTAACAGCGGCCATATTTGTCTGTTGATCAACACCCTGGGTACAAACTTGAAACTAGGAACCCTAAGGATGATTGTGGCCAAGTTTGAAAAAAATTGGCCCAGTGGTTTCAGAGGAGAAGATTTTTGAAAAAGTTTACGACGGACGACGGACGACGGACGACGGACGCCAAGTGATAGCAATAGCTCACATGGACCTTCGGTCCAGGTGAGCTAACAATACTAGTTGTCAATTGAAATTCATTTAGAAATGAAGGTAAAGAAATATGCAACTACTGAGTATCAAACATATATAACCTTACTTTGTAATTGTTTTATACAGGATTTGTAACTGGTTACAAACCAAGCCCCCCAAAAAATTTTCTGGACTGTTTCCTTGCCATATCTAAAAATCTCTGCCGCATTAACTGTGGAAAATAATGGTTGATTTCAAAAAATGATATCTGAGATCACAAAAGGACCATAAACTTGACCAAGCAAGGTAAGCAGTTTTTATATTGGCAAACAAAAAACCGCCGCACGGACACAGCAACATTTAGTATATGTACATGTATAAAAGTAGGGCGAAACGACTCGGTACGAACGAGAATCGGGCGAAATAACCCGGAGGCGAACGTAGTTCGGGGCGAATCGACCCGGATTCTTTGATCGGGAGACGATATTAACAAACCTTGCCAGTGCCAGGCAGTGACTCTGGTCAAGATTCAAGAATGTGGCCGATGTGGTCACATTTAATTTTTGCTCGGCTGTTTTGTGAGATAACGTAAACCCTACTTTTCTACTTTGGAAAAAATTCCTAATACCCTTAAGATTTAGCGTCTGTGAGCAGTATCCGCAAAACAGTATTATTTCAATACCTATATCACTATAAATTTATTCTGTACTTCGAAATTAGTTCTGTCCAAGATTTACTGTCCGCCATCTTGTTTCTTAGTAAACATTGAAACTTATTAACGATTACAAGCCCATATAAATAATTAATTTTTATATATCTAAATAAATAAACAAATTTAAGAGGAAAATTATGCATTTAGTTAGTTATCAGTTTGCACAATTATCTAAACTTTTGGAGTGGAGACTACTTATTCATTATCACAAATGCTTAAAAATTAACAATAATATTCGAGCAAGTAAAAAACGTTTTATTGATGTCGCACTGGTTCCCTACGTACAACATCAATGAAGAAAGTGACCAGATAGTCGTCGCCGAAGCGTTGGAACTTATAATTTAGTGTACAAACCAGGATAATAATACATATACTGTAAATAAGTTATTATTATAATATTAACGATACAGAAAAACCATTTTTAAATAGTTTTAACAAGACAAATATTAAATGCGTTTTAATGAGAATGTGAACGTAGGACCATTGACATGTTAGTATACTATACTAAGTCAGTAAGTGTTGATCAGTTGATGTATTGTGGAGCGTGTTTTTTGCGTGAAAAATGAAAACTGCTTACCGCGTATGGTTCCGCTAATGCTCCTTTTGTAGATCAAGAAATCTACTTTTTGAAATCAATAATTATTTCCTCGAGATATTCAGCGTTTTGAAATTTGGCAGTTTTTAAATTTTGAAAGGGCGATTTTCCATACTAAAATTTGACCTTAATTAGAACGGAAGTGTACTTTAGTAACAATCGATTGTTGTCTACTCGAAATCCTTCGGGTGATGTCGTCTGCAGTTTAGGCGGGAAAAGTCTCGCGGTTTGTCCGAATACTTGAACGTCACGAAAGCAGACGAATATTTGTAAACATCGGAAGGTCCCTTTAGAAACGAAAATGGCTGACTTATTATGTAAAATTCCCGTAGCAAAAGCCAAGGACGATTTGTAACAACTTAACAACAGAGGCATATTATAAAACATGGACAGGTTATCGTATCTACATTTTTTCTACTGAATTTTCGTAATAAAGAGGTAAAATATAGAATAATGAAAAAATGCAAGAAAACAAATTTTCCCAAAGGGGGATGGCATTTAGTATAACATTAGGTTACCGTGTCATTCCGACGGGATTTTGCCTGTCAAAATGGAAAACTGCTACCGCGTTTGATCGAGTTTATGGTCCTTTTGTAAATCTTTTATTACACTTTTTGAAATCAATAATTATTTTCCACAGCTAAACAGCGTTTAGTCCGAGAATCCTCTGCCGTCCAACGCTTTTTTTTTTTTCTTTTTTTTTTTGTGTGGTACGTCAGAGAGCTCTCCATAAGCAAAACAGCGGATTTTGCAACACAGGTCTGGGTCGGCACATTTCATCGTGTCAGATTTAATAAAACATTTTCATCCAGTTAATCTATATATAATTCGCTTCTTTAGATATTTTTCTCTAGGAATATAATCATCATACATTCAATCAAGTGACTTTTTGTTCAAAATGAAAGTGAAATGTAGGAATGTAAGGGTATCGATGGAAATGAGCTTAGAAATGGACTTAAATCATCTTGATTGAAGGTAAGATGATTATATTCCTAGAGAAAAATATCTAAAGAAGCGAATTATATATAGATTAACTGGATGAAAATGTTTTATTAAATCTCACGATGAAATGTGCCGACCCAGACCAGTGTCGCAAAATCCGCTGTTTTGCTTATGGAGAGCTCTCTGACATCGTAATTTACAATGGTATTCGGACAAACCCAGTCTTAGCGAAATATGCCGGTCCACCGGACCCGTCCGGTAAAATTGCATTGGACCGACAGTCTATTTAATTGTGTCTGACCAAATGACCGGCAGATAAATTTCATGAGACGCGGTCCGATGATTGATTGTTTTGCGCCTGACAATCAGTTGACCTTTTTATCTTCTTAGTTTACTTAACTTAATCAAAAGGCACCACAAAATTAGTGTTAATTTTACTTGACACCGGTATTCCATGGTTATTTCCCTTTAATTATAATCATGCATTTTGATTGGACAAAGAATCTTTTCCAATATATAAGCCAGTGTCATACAAAATCAGGACCGGAATTAAATTTTGTTTTTTTATGAAGATATAGAAGGCTGTTCTAATTTTCAAACTGAGTTTTTGAATTTTGAAAATATATTGAAAATAGTAGAGATTAACATTATTATTATCCTACTCGGAAACTCTTAAGGTAATTACATTGGTTGATTATAAATATTTTTAATACTTGCTTATGTTTCAATCAATATTTTTAACTGTGTTCTATGTTAAAAATTTAAATTGATAATTGATAATAAGTAAAATGGATTTGATCGAAAACCCAAATTGAAACATTGACTTTCGTATAATTTTGCCTAACATCAAACTCAAATGTAAATATATTGAGATTTTGATAAAAAATCTTTTATCTGTATCTAATAATTAAAATCAAGTAGTGATTTAACAAATAATTTGATCTCAAACGCATAGATTTTATAACTGAATTTTTCATGAGTATTGTTTTATTGAAAATTTCGGTCCGGCACAATTGTCTTCGGTCAGGCAGGTGGACATGGATGGCCGGACCGAATGTCAGGCATGTCATTTGCAACTTTCGTGAAGACTGTTTCAAACCACGAGACTTTTCCCGCCTCAACTGCAGACGATATTACCCGAAGGATTTCGAATAGACAACAATGGAATTTTCCTAACGTACACTTCCGTTCAAAACAAGGTCAAAATTTAGTATGGAAAATCGATGTCTCAAAATGAAAATTCCGTCGCATTTCACAACGCCATTTAGCTGTGGAAAATAATTGTTGATTTCAAAAAGTGTAATAAAAGATTTACAAAAGGACCATAAACTCGACCAAACGCGGTAGCAGTTTTCCATTTTGTCAGGCAAACACCCATCGGAAAGACACAGTAAAGTTTACTATAGTAATTTCTATGTTGAGATGGAATAATTGTCTTCTTTATGTGTGGAGAATATTTGATTGCTTCTATCAGCTTGACCACTTTATGTCGGTTTTAAAAGCTCAAAAACAAAGACAAAAAAGCTTTATTTAAAGTCGGTGCATCAATAACAGCAAACACAAGCTCTACAGAGCTTTTAAAAGCAACATGCATAAATAGACAACAACACTAACATGGACACGATGTTAAAATATACATATATACATGTTAAAACAATGTACATACATGCAGCACAGGTACATGTAGCTAAGCAACTAGCAAGTAAAAAGCAGCAGGTTGAAATATTTTAGAAAGTATAAAAAGCAAGTACCGGTAAGCATCTAGTGAGTAAAAATACCAATGGTTAAGACAATTAAAATAAAAATAAAAAAGCATAGTCAAAAACAACTTCTTTTGAATTAATATGTATTATATTAATATTAGATACTATTACCATATATAGTATTGAACACATCAATAGCTATATATTCATACTAAGAGAGATAGAAAGATTAGCACTATATTAAGACAGGAGCTTTAACTCTAAATATAAATGCAGCACTACATGTAGAGAATAAATATTTATAAGCACAATCAGATTAAATGCAAGCAGAGCAGTGGCATGAGTGAGCATGACTTGCTATACCACAAGTTAATTAAATTTTTAAATTGTTGAAATGAAGATTCATTCCTAAAATGATCAGGCAGGTCATTCCAAGTTTTAGCAGAAAAATATCGAAAAGATTTTGTACCATACCTTGTCATCCTGACACTAGGGAGTTTATGATAATAAACACACAAATAAGTTTTACTCCTAAAGGTAATGGCCAAGTCCCAGGCACAAAAACTGCAGATCATACAGATGTAGTAAGATTAATATAGGTGCAGCCTAAATGTGAGCATTGCTTGTTGTTCATGATGTTCACTTCAGAGTTCCCTAGCATAGCCTCTGCTTTCCATTGATGATGTGACATCTTTTGCCAATGTGTTCCTGATGCCACAAAACTGTCAATTTATAAAATACAGCGTTTCAGATTGCAAACAATTTGTCTGATATTTTTTTAGTTATTCAGTCTGGCAGAAATATAGGATCTAACACCGGTGGGAGGGCAAGATGGGAAAATCTCAGACACCCAAGTGAAAAGATTTCTGGTCTCCAACGAGGCTCTGCCGAGTTGTAGACCAAAAGAAATCTTTCACGCGAGATTTTCCCTTCTTGCCGTACCACTGGTGTTTGATTGTTTTTATCACTAATTCTTTAAAAAAAATCCGGTTCTGTTCTGTTGGAAGATGGCAAAGAAATAGAGTTCTACCCTGAACGTAATCTCCAGTGTACACATGTTGCGTCAGTGTTTGTTTTGATCTTTACTGCTATCAAATTGTGGTATAAATTGAGTCATGGAAGCTCAGATATGTTGTTTTCATGTTAATATTTAAAAAAACATAGTAAACCAACACAACTAAAGCAAATATTTTATAATTTGTATTGCTGAAGCGACAGTTGACTTCACAATACATTTTTACGGGTAAAGGAGCTTGAAATTCTTATCTCACCCACGGGTTGAGACAAGGATATCTCAACTGGCTAAAAATAGGTACCATGCTGTCTCATTAGTGAGAATATCAATTCCTTTTTACATTTTAAACTTTTTTTTATTATATCTAGATTGATATTGGTGATTGCAACACAATAAATAAATAATGGATTTCCAGCATAGGGTAGGAGGAAAGACAGGAGTAGGAGGTGTGGCCTCTGCCTCGGAATCAAACAGAGACAGGAGGGAAAGATTACGACAGTTAGCTTTAGAAACTATAGACTTAAATAAGGTAACTAGGACATTTTAATCCATTTATTGTTCTTTTGTATGTGAACATTCTCTACTGTTCAGTTTATTTCTGTATTGCTCTTAGTCTTAGAATTTAGAGATTATGGATTTTTCAGAACTGTTTTTATCATTAAGAAATAAAGCAATGCATGTTACACATTTATTGTGTGCGACATGTATAAATTTACAAAGTACTGTAGAAATTGATCTAAATGTTTGTTCATTGACATAAATTTTGATTTGTTCAGACAGAAAAAATAAGCACATTCACTCCCAACATTTCCAAAAAATAAAGTGTTGCAACCTTTATGATTTTGTATTGGCTTTGTGTTTATTCTTGGTTGGCTATGATTGAGGGCAATTAGAGCCAGCTGGTTTGTAACAATTTTATTGAAATAAAGTTTATTACTGAATTATTAACTGAGTAGCCATTTCATGTTAATTCAGTAATTTATATTGATCATGCCCATTTTAGCGTATCCAGGTTGATTTCTGTCTCGCCTGCAACTACATATTTGTATCATCGCTGGTAGTGTCGTCAACACTTGCTTCATATCTTTGTAAGCATAAGCCCTTTAAATTTTGTCCAGTAGTAGCTTATGATGAGTACTTACTAGTCAGTCATCTATCACCTGAACTTGACCTCAATTTTCACAGTCCAGTGACTTCGTTTAAGTTTTTGTATGAAGGCAGTTCCTCTGTAACCATTAATGGTTGGATGACAATATTTGGTATATAGATCACTGATAGATTGCTGATAAATAGTACATGACTGCCTGGTAGGTTTCATCTGACCTTGATCTCAATTTCATGGTCCAGTGGCTGCATTAAAGTTTTTGGATTAGGTCAGTTTCCCTGTAACGATGCATTTTATATTTTAAATAATAAAAATTTAATGCTATTAGCGTAATGCTCATGACATAATTTTTTTTATTACGGATGCGAAATGCAGGATAGACATTTTTCTGTGTTTTGTTAAAGAAAGTTAATAAATTGTTAAAAATATTAAGCTGTTTTATTTATCTTTTTAACAATTTCCAATGTTCTTTTTCAGGATCCATATTTTATGAAGAATCATTTAGGTTCCTATGAATGCAAACTATGTCTGACATTACACAACAATGAGGTAGGTTCCAGTTTAAATTAAACTTGTTAGGAACAACTAGACAAATGTAACAGATAAGTTATAAAAATAACAATTTCTATGGAAATATTTTACATCATTGTTAAATTAATCAATGTTGTCAAAATAAAATTACAAACTGTAAGGATTATTCTTAATCTTTAATATCAGCAAAATATGTTCAAGGTTTCTTAGTTTGTTGCACATCACTTGTTATTCCTTAGAAATTGTATCATCCATGTTCCGGTTAATATGTTAATATAAGTTGTGGAAAGTGCATCGTTAGACACTGTAAACAGACTGCTAAAGAAATCAAACTAAACATACAAATTAAATCACCTAAGAAGAACAAGTATTTTGACTGTGTTGAAGAAAATTATAACGCACAATAAAGTGGAAACAAATAAATACTTTACTCATTGAAGAGCAAACTTTGCACTTATAATCTTGACAACGAGCATTGCATTTTAAGAGTTCTTTGCCTTGTTTTAGGGTAGCTATTTGGCCCATACACAAGGAAAGAAGCATCAGGCTAATTTGTAAGTAAATTAAAATAAGTAATTATAGGGTTGCTGATTAAGGAGCATCTGTCCATCTAGCAGAGTTCCAGTTGGGCAATCAAATGATCCATTACTGCTCACTGGACTAATGAAACTTATTACCTAACGTATCATATTTTAAATCTTTTTTTACTCCGGCTTCTTCCCCCAATAAAAACTGGATGCTGTGATATAGGTGAAAAGTTGCTGAAAGTGGGGTTAAACACCATTCAAACAAACAATTTACTGGTATTTGTAAGTCCTTTAATATCATCTCACCAGGAGAATAAATATAATAGTTTTACATACATTCAGAAAAGAAAGATGGAAAAATATATATACAATAGGAATACAATAGGAATACAAACTTGTTTTCTGACCACATTCTGTGCTTTTTAACAGACTTATAGAAAGCAAAAAGAAAGAATCAGTATCCGGGTTATAAATATTGTCATTGTCTTTAGGCCTTCCTCCAAATTTTTCCATGTAGACCTAGAACATGATTTTGTTATTGACTTGAACCACAAATTATACTTCAGGGATTTATTATGTACTTTTAAGTCACTGTAATAATCTTAACATAAAATGTACATGCTATTTTATTTTTACAATGTTTATAAGTTATTCAAGTTCTTAATGATAATGTTCATGTTTGGTTTTGTTCCCAGCACAATGCTGAATAGGTACATGGCAATGTAAAGCATCATTTCGGCAGTCTGGTAGCACCCTAAAGCCTACCTTTCTTTTCCGACTTGAGGTCCATTTAAGCTATTGCTTTACAAACTATGTGTATGCATTTGTTTTAAAAATGTGTGAGAACTTCTTATTGGAGTTATTGTCATTTTTAAACAACAATAAAAAAGGATCGGCAAGAACATATTTGTATAGATAAGTAATATTTGGGTTAATTTTTACAATTGAAACTGAATTGTAGAGCTCGCAGGGCAGCAAAAGAGGCCAAAGAAGCTCCTCAACAGCCTGCTCCAGAAAAACCCAGGGTAGACATCAAAAAATTTGTCAAGATTGGTAGACCAGGTTACAAAGGTATAGTTGAAGCTTGATAAACAAGAAACAAAGTTTTAATAAATGGGTATTTAAAAGACTTATTCTGAATGGTCATGCATTATTTAAAAATTAATTTAATGACAATATTATGTACACTATATAACTAAAAAGTAAATTAAAAAAAAAAACCACAGCCTCAGTGCATTAATAACTTAAGTAAGGTTAAAATATTCATTTACACTGAAACAATCCTATGTTGTACACACAAACTTAAAACTTAGATTTAATATCTGTTGAAATCATTATCATATAGAGTGTAGCTTCCTTAAGTGTAGGATTGTTTTTAGATCAATGTGTTATATAATTTGAAATCAATGCACTTGTTCCAGTTATGCAGCAGCTTCTTTTCACTAAGTATAGAAGGTTTAAGTGATGTACCCAAAAGATCTATGATTTTCCAAACATAACTGAAAAGAACCAAAAAGGCAGCAACATAATTGTATATCATGCTCTTATATAACAACTAACAAACGGTAAAAAAAATTCAAAAAAACAAGACTAGTAGTCACAAAATTTTTAAAACAAATACAATGTCGAAGAAACAGACTTGGATATTAACATATGATCTTGTCAGTATTTGCTGTACCTGTTGTCAGCTAATCAGTAATAACATTATACTAAATGCCAACCCCCCTTGGAAAAATTTGTTTGCTTGCATTTTTTTATTATTCTATATTTTACCTTTTTATTACGAAAATTCAGTAGAAAAAATGTAGATACGATAACCTGTCCATGTTTTATAATATGCCTCTGGTGTTAAGTTGTTACAAATCGTCCTTGACTTTTGCAATTTATGGAATTTTACATAATAAGTCAGCCATTTTTGTTTCTAAAGGGAAATGACGGTGGTTACAAATGTTCGTCTGCTTTGGTGACGTTCAATGGTATTCAGACAAACCGTGAGACTTTTCCCGCCTTAACTGCAGACGACATCACCCGAAGGATATATTAATCCTAACTTGACCATGCTTGATTTCGAGTAGACAACAATCGATTGTTTCTAAAGTACACTTCCGTTCTAATTAAGGTCAAATTTTAGTATGGAAAATCGCCCTTTCAAAATTTAAAAACTGCCATATTTCAAAACGCTAAATATCTCGTGGAAATAATTATAGATTTCAAAAAGTAGTCTTCTTGATCTACAAAAGGAGCATAAGCTGAACCATACGCGGTAAGCAGTTTTCATTTTTCACGCAAAAAACCATCTCCACAATACGTCAACACTTAGTATAGTGTTTTTCATCTGTGCTTCTATCATTTTTGAAAATAAAAGGTTTTCTCTTGGGAGTATTTTTAGTCCCCTACTGGCTTCGCCGAAGAGGACTATAGGTCTGAACTTTGTCCGTCAGTCAGTAAGTCAGTCCATCACACATGTTTTCCAGACTTTTTTTCTAAAGGCTTGCAGATATTGAGCTGATATTTGGTATGTGAGTCAACCATGATGATTTACTGACCAAGTTTGAATATCGTTCCACTCCAATGATTTTTGACGAAATTATGGCCCTCGGACTATGAATTTTATTTGCCGGTAAGGGACTTAGTATTGCTTGAGCAATACTATCCACACTTGTTTGTATTGATAAAACAACCAAATCATGTAAATAATCAAAGAATTATATATTAATCCTAACTTGACCATGCTTGATTTTGGCCAAAATGTTACTCATTTTCTGATCTGATTTTAAATTTAAATTCATGTGGAAACGACCTTTATTAATTAATTATTATGTTATAATCCCAGTTGAAATACATTTACTGAAAATAAGAAGTGTCAGCAAAATATTTATCAATGGCTTCCTTTATCTCTTATAACAGGAGATCAAAGTCTGTTATATTATCATAAACAACAACTTATAAAATTACAGAAGTCTATATTGTAAGTTTCAGCGGGATGAAAACTTGTTCATGGTGCCTTGTTCTTAAGATGATCAATGTAGCAACTTCTATTACCTTTTGAAGACGGACATATTTTAATATCCACACTTTACGTTATATACAAAGTCCCATGTTTTTTGTTCCTTAAACCAAACAAGAATTTATAATACATCACAATATACATTACGCTAATTTGCTTTGTTTCCTTCTTAGTTATATTAGAATACTATTTATATTGTTATCACTCACTATATATATGCAATATAAAATAAATGTGATGGTTTTTTTTTCAAATTTCAAAACTGTATGCAAGGGAACAAAAATTGTTCTCCAGACAACAAATATTCATTATTCATGCACCCATTTTTCATTCAGAAATAGCAATTTCAACAGAAAGTCAGGTCTATTTTCTTTAAACATTTTTCATTTCTATTCTATCTTCACTGTATTTATGAGATATGAAACAATGACATTTTTTTCAAAACTATGCGATGGAAACAACATTGTTCTTCACAGGTCAACAAATTTTCATAATCCATGGCTGTGCATGAATGCACTTTTTTTCATTTCGAAATTTCAGTTAAAACGAAAGTTTAAAATGTCTGGTCTATTTTGATTAAAAATTTCTCCTTAGTATTCAAGCGGTCAGGTTTGTAGGTATTTCATTTGGTAAATAAAACCATTATTGCCTACATGTGGGGTGAACATTATAATTCTTCCTCCAAAGCTCTTGGGGTAACAATATCCTTTAGATGAACATTGATGATGTTCACCTAAAAGGTAGGCAGTAACAATATATATTGTTTGATGTTTGCAGAAGATGGTTTATTTGACATGGTTTATTTAGTTTGTACATAATGAGAAGAAGATATTTATAAATCACATATCTTCTCTGTAAACAGTAGCTGTTGAGTATACTTTGTATATTTATAAGCAAAGAGTTTTTATAACAGTTTTCTTCTATATTTAGTAACAAAGCAGAGAGATGCAGAATCCCATCAACAGAGCTTACTGTTTCAGGTAAGAGATCTGGTCAAAATGGTGGAAATCAAGTTATGTTAAATAATCTTTCATGTTACATAATCAATAAACCTCAAAAGCTTCTAAATAGTTTATTTTTTGTAGTTTTCCTTTTTCTCCTGTGTTTTTAATAGTTCAAAAACATTCTTTACAGAGTTTCTTTTATTTTACTCTTCAATTTTTATTTTAATCGTTGAAATTAGATTATACCTAAAACAATGCTACTTAAACAGTTTGTCAGTGCAACTTATTTGAAACCACGCAACAGAATTTCATGAAATTGTAGTTAAATAAGGACGCACGAAACAAGGGAAATTGTGATTCCATATATTTTCTAGGAGTTATGGCCCCTTGAACTTAAAATGCTACCAGTTCAAGTCGACATAAATTTCATAAATATTTTAGTTAGTAAGAAATGCGTACTCTACAGGCATTGTTATGTCCTGCCAAGGAAAGTTGTGGGACATAAAGATTTTGGGTATGTTCATTCTTCAGTTCATCTCACTTCAGGATTATCTTTCCATTAAAGTTTTTTGAATAAAAATGACTCAACATCTTAATGAAACTGAATACAAAGTAGCAACATGATGAAATCTATTCATTGGCAAACTCTGTAGGGCTGTGCCAAATATTTCATGCCGGTAAAGAGGTGTGTTTACCAAAATGTGCAAAGTGGGACATCACTTCGCCAAGCCAGTACTCCATTGAACTAAACTGAACCAGTCCGTCACAGCAACTGCTCTGAAACCATCCAGCAAAGCAAAATATAGTACTGAGTCTAAGGTAGAAATGCAAGCTTGTATTGTTTTCTGTATTTTCCTCTCAGCCTAACTGGGCTGAACAAATTTTTTGAGACTTTATTTTTCCAGTGACAATATGTCTTTGTGCTGTGATAATTTGACCATATGGAATATGTCAGAATGCTCTCAAAGGTTCTTAAATTATTTATTGGAATGTAAAATTAATGTTGAAATTATTACAGATTGACTACCCAGAAATTGTAGAGGGCATCATGCCACGTCATAGGTTTATGGCAGCTTATGAACAGAAGGTGGAGCCACCAGACAGGAAATGGCAATATCTACTATTTGCTGCTGAACCATATGAAACTATTGCTTTCAAGGTACAGAGAGATTTTAACATTGTCGGAGTTAACTTTAATAATAATTAATAATAATAATGCAAAATTCAAATGTTCATAAATTAACCATTACAACCTTGCCCATTTGCATGAACTAAGGCTTCTTTTGGCTCCAAGTAAAATGAAAAATATCAATTCTTGCCACCAAAAAATAAAATTAGGAATGTATCATTGATAAAGTAAGTATTTCTGCATTTACCATGTGTTAATTTAAAAAAATTTAGGTGATGTTTTGCTCACAGAAAAAATTATTAAGAGATATGTAGCATCTAACACCGGTAGGAGGGCAAGACAGTAAAGTCTCAGAAAACCAAGTGAAAAGTTTTCTGGTCTCCAATGAGGCTCTGCCGAGTTGGAGACCAAAAGAAATCTTTTACGCTGGTGTCTTAGATTTTCCTGTCTTTCCCTACCAATAGTGTTTGATTCTATTTCTCACTAATTCTTTAAAAACAATTCATTTCTGTTCTGTTGGTAGATGTCAACAAATAGAGTTTTCTATCCTGAACGTAATCTCCAGTGTACTTTTGTTGCATCAAAGTGTTTGTTTTGATGTTTACCTCTATCATATTGTGGCATAAATTGCTTCATGCCAGCTCAGATATGATGTTTTCATGTTAATATGTAAAGAGGCATAGTAAACCAACAAAACTAAATAATATTTAATGATTTTTATTGATGAACCAACAGTTGATGTCAAAATACATTTTTACGGGAAAAATTCTTATCTCACCCACAGGTTGAGACAAAAATATCTCAACCAGCTAAAAATAGGTACAACACTGTCTCATTAGTGAGAATTACTTAACTTGCATAATGTAACATTCCTGTAAGATGTACTCTACAACTGATGTGGATTTTGCCTTTTCCACCTGCTCACAGTGTTAGATTTTTCAATTGTCGCATTAATGGTAGAATTCAAATCTATTGCTCGTAATGTAGCAAATATAAAATTCTAACTTCGGTCTATTCATACAAAATTCAGTCATAATATTCATCTTCTTTACGTTATTAAAGCTTTAGACCTTGCGAAACAAACGGGAAATGATCTTTATTCAAGAAATTTCTTATTTCGTCTTTGAAGATGCATGTGGAAAATGTTTATCATTTTTCCATATATGGATAATGTGACCTAATTTTATTATAAGCATGCTAGTTTGCATAATATAACAACAATTCCATAGTAAACATTCAGTAATAAAGATATGTATTACCCAAGATGCAACATGAAATTCAGTTTCTGGTTTCTCATTATTTTTCATGTAGTTAACGTAATTAAAAAGAGACACGAATGTCAATTAATACACAATGCACAGCGGGTTATTAAAAACAGCAATAACTATCATCACGTATCAATAATGATGGATTTTAAAGACGAAACCAATAAAAAAAGGTGACACTGTCGAAAGATTTCAAGATCAACCACGTCTGATTTTATATGCAACTTCTTTTGGACATCAAAGTGCTGGGAGTGATTCACTCCCGCTCTGCTACGAGTACCCTCGCCAAAAAAAAAAGCGAGGGTACGATTATTCGTTTGATATAAAATGGCTCAATACTAAAATGAACACTGTAAAATGGCTAAATACTAAAATAGACTATACTTTCATGTCTAGTATAAGGAAAAAAACACAAAACCAGCATATGGACTTAAAAGAACCACAGATGTGGACATGCTTTAGGCACAACCCAATCAAGCTTTAGTGTAGTTACTGAAGAATATTTGTAAAATTCCACAGAGTGAAAGTTCAAGATAGATTGATTGTATTGTTGTTTGACCTCCAGCAAGCAATATTTCAACTATACATCTATTTAGTATGACAAGATAGATAGATGAATATTTAAGCTTCTGGCAGAATTAAAGTTTGGTAAAGCATGTTAAATATTTTTATTAGTCTACTCTCATCAATTACCTGTTCTAATGAGATCATTTTCATTTTTTTATTGAAACAAACTTTTTATAGGTTCCTAGTAGAGAGGTGGATAAAGATGCTAAGAAACTGTGGACACACTGGAACAGAGAGACAAAACAGGTTCGTTTGATGTGGTGGGCTATGAGGTTATAAGGAAAAGATACTCATCTTTTTTGTTAGGCATGATTTTTATAGGGTGAAATATTTAAGAAATAGTTTATTGCGACCAGCTTTGTGCGAATTAGAACATAGTCAGACCTTATTATATTTGTCAATATTTTAGACTGAGCGATAGCGAAGTATAAAACAAAGACAAATAGAAGGTCTGACCGTGTTCTAATTTGCATAGAGCCGAATGGCAATAATCTTTTTTGATTCTAGCATGTCTAACAAATGCTTTAAAGTTCTGAAGCTGTTCTATGAAGAGGCTTTCAATGGCCATATTGGTTTTTGAAACTAAATAAGATATATCACAAAACAGCATGTAAAATTAAAAAAAAAAATGACATGAATTATGTTCTGGTCATTTTTGTCTCGCCTGCGACGAAAGTCGCTGGAGGCGAGACATATGTATGGGAATCCGGCGGCGGCGGCGTAAACACTTGACATCTTGCTTCATATCTTTGTAAGCCCAAGCCCTAGGTCCATCAAATTTGGTCCAGAGGTAGCTTATGATGAGTACTTGCCAGTCAGTCACCTGTCACCTGACCTTGACCTCAATTTCACGGTCCAGTGACTACGTTAAAGTTTTTGGGTTATGACAGTTCCTCTGTAACTACGCATGGTAGGATGACAATATTTGGTGTATAGATTGCTGATGACTAGTACATGACTGTCTGGTAGGTGTCACCTGACCTTGACCTCAATTTCACGGTCCAGCGACTACGTTAAAGTTTTTGGGTTACGACAGTTCCTCTGTAACTATGCATGGTAGGATGACAATATTTGGTGTATAGGTTGCTGATGACTAGTACATGACTGTCTGGTAGGTGTCACCTGACCTTGACCTCAATTTCACGGTCCAGCGACTACGTTAAAGTTTTTGGGTTACGACAGTTCCTCTGTAACTACGCATGGTAGGATGACAATATTTGGTGTATAGGTTGCTGATGACTAGTACATGACTGTCTGGTAGGTGTCACCTGACCTTGACCTCAATTTCATGGTCCAGCGACTACGTTAAAGTTTTTGGGTTACGACAGTTCCTCTGTAACTACGCATGGTAGGATGACAATATTTGGTGTATAGGTTGCTGATGACTAGTACATGAGTGTCTGGTAGGTGTCACCTGACCTTGACCTCAATTTCACGGTCCAGCGACTACGTTAAAGTTTTTGGGTTACGACAGTTCCTCTGTAACTACGCATGGTAGGATGACAATATTTTGTATATAGGTTGCTGATGAATAGTACATGACTGTCTGGTAGGTTCCACCTGACCTTGACCTCAATTTCACGGTCCAGCGACTACGTTAAAGTTTTTGGGTTACGGCTGTTCCCCTGTAACTATGCAGGGTATGGTGACAATATTTTGTATACAGGCCGCTGCTGATATTTAATGCTATTTATGTAATGCTTATGACGAAATTTATTTTCGTTACTGATGCGGAATGCAGGCGAGACGTTTTTCTGTGTCCACACTTGTATTCAATATACATACATTTAAAAAAAAATTTAATTGTGTTGTTTCAGTTTTAACTTTTTTCATCAGAGCATATAATAACGTCAGAATTCTAATGGTGATATCTTAGCTGGCTCTGCTTATTAGAACACCAATGTGTACTTAAGCATTAGGACACCATATTAGAATGAATTTATGTCTTGCTGCCACTAATATCTATGAAGGCAGATCCAAAACTTAACTTCTCTCTCTTATCCCCATACAATATTTGCAGAAGAGCACTAAAACCATAAAGGTTAACATAATATCTATGATAGCTATAAGCTTATGGCACATATTTTTATTGATGTCAAATATACTCACTTGGTATGGTGATATTATACAATTTTTGAGTTTGATATAATTTGCTGTTATACAATCAATGACTTTGATATAGGTGGCTATCAGGATTTATCAGCCAGAGAAAATGTCAATAATTGATTTATTACTGGAATACAATCACCATCTTTCTTGAATAGAAAAACAGAGGATGCTTAAATTTTGTAATTTTTTTAATGCTGGTTACCCTTTATATATATATTTTTTAATGCTGCATTTTGATATTGATTGAATCCTGAAATTCAGTTTCATTACATTTCAAATATTGAGAAGAGTATAAATAAATCAACATATTATCAAAGGGGCCTCGGTGGCCGAGTGGTTAAAGTAGTTTGTCTACTAATGATCACGTGGTCTGTCAACACTGAGATTGCGGTTTCGATTCTCACTGCAGGCAGGGTGCACTCGTCTCCAATCTTAATTGACAAGGATTGCCAGTTTTCCTACTGCAGGTCGGGGTTCTCTCCGGGTACTCCGGCTTCCTCCCCCAATAAAAACTGGACGCCACGATATAGCTGAAAAATTGCTGAAAGTGGAGTTAAAACAACATTCAAACAAACAAACATATTATCAAATTCAATGACCACTAAAATTGAAATTTATATATATCTGAACAGTCATGAAAAATCGGCTTGAACAAGTAGTTACCAGGTCAATATTGGATTCCACTTAATATTAGTGAAGCAGAATCCAGTATCGACCTCATAACTACTAGTTACGCACATTTTATTCCATATTTTTATGTAATTTTAGTACTGTTGTAATTTGTTGTGACCCGAAGGTTTTTCAGACCAATCAAAAATACACAAAATTCTGTTCATGTAGTAACAAGATTTATCAGTCAGAGAAAACGTAATAATCACCCAGCCACTAGGCAAGATGAATATACATTTTTAGCTCACCTGACCCAAAGGGTCATGTGAGCTATTGCCATCACTTGGCGTCCGTCGTTGTTAACTTTTCTTTAAAAATTTTCTCCTCCAAAACCACTGAAGGGATTGCTTTGAAACTTGGCACACATCATCAGTAAAATGTCCTATACCAAGTTTGCACAAATCATGGCCTCAGACCAACCAACATGGCCGCCATGGCTAAAAATAGAACAGGGGGATCAAAATACAGTTTTTGGCTATAACAGATACAGGAAAATCGAAAAGACCTTCCTTCTTCAGCATCAAAAGCTCTACAAAACAATACATTGGGTCAAAGTTGTATGACATCGCCTTGTAGGAGTTATTGCCCTTTAATTGTTGAAATTGCTGATTTTTGCCATTTTTGCCTCAAATTCAAAATTTTGAAAATTATTAGAACTAGAGAAAAAGTTAGCATTGCTTAATTGTTCTGCTCTATGAGAGCTACAAGATTGGCTTTAGGGTCAAGATTGTCTGATTAACCATTTTAGAGTTATTCCCCTTGAACTGTTTTTATGCCCTCACGATGACATGTCGGCGGCATTAAGTTTTACTCATGTCCGTCCGTCCTTCCGTCAGCTGTCCATACATCCCGACAAATTTCCATCAAGCTTTTCTCAGAAACTGTTCATGAGAACAATTTGAAATTTGGCAGGGTGGTTCAGTATAACAAGTTGTACATCCTAAGCCACTTTCAGACCTGTCTGACAACTACTTCCTGTTTGGGACTTCATTTAGCGGGGGCATCCGTGTCCCATGGACATATTCTTCAATTTTTTTAATCGGTTTTAATTGATTTTTTAAAATCTCCTCCTCTGAAAGTACTGCTTTGAAACTTTGTACACATCACATGTCAAATGCCCTCAACCAAGTTTGCACAAACCATGGCCGCAGATTA
Source organism: Limnoperna fortunei (assembly GCA_944474755.1). Taxonomy (NCBI): domain Eukaryota; kingdom Metazoa; phylum Mollusca; class Bivalvia; order Mytilida; family Modiolidae; genus Limnoperna; species Limnoperna fortunei. Next base: position 48,645,697 of record OX104120.1, read on the forward strand.
ACCAACATTGCTGCCATGGCTAAAAATAGAAGGGGGCGGGGTGGTCAAAATACAGTTTTTGACTTATAGTTCAAAAAGTATAACAGATACAGGAAAACCTAAGAGACATGCCTTCATCGGCATTGAAAGCTCTACGAAACACTCCGTTGGGTTGAAGTTGTATGATGACTCATTATAGGAGTTACAGACCTGTTTACTTGTACGGATTACGCGTATTTTGTACGGATTTTTCACTAAAATTACGCTCTACGGATTCGCGATCAAATTCTACGCTTTTTCGGCAAAACCGGGAAAAAATCGGGGTTATGTCCGAAATTGGTCAATCGGTGTCATAGAGAAGCTTTAAATGGATAAAAATCCGTTATTGAAAGCGCACCGCCGATTCCGATTAAATTTTATAAATTTACATTAGGTAAACATGTCCAAAAAACGTGTTCGAGAACATGAATAATTATGTTTATTTTTTTTCCCTCCTAATGTCCTCAAAATACTCTTAAGTCACTGCTGAAATACTGGTGACAACCAAAATGGGTAAACAGGTCTGGAGTTATGGCCCTTTAATTTTCAAAATTGATTATTTTGACATTTATGTCTCAAAATCTTGAAAATTATTAGAACTAGAGAAAAAGTTAGCTTAATTGTTTTGCTCTAAGAGGGCTACAAAAATGACTTTAGGGTCAAATTTGTCTGCCGAACCGTTTAGGAATTATTCTCCTTGAACTTTTTTGTAATCAATTTTAATTGATTTTAAAAAATCTTCTCCTCTTTAACCAATGAAAGGACTTATTTGAAACATTTCACACATCATCTTTAACATGTCCTCTACCAAAATTGTGCAAATCATGACAGCTGACAACCTACATAGCTATGTTGGCTTAAAATAGAAAAAGGGGTGGGGGGGGGGGAGTGGTCAAAAGAGATTTTAGGCTGATAGTTAGAAAAGTATAACAGGTACAGCAAATTTTAAATGAACCTCCCTTCTCCCTCTTAGCATTAAAAGCTCCTCCTTATAGGAGGTATTTCCCATAACTTTTGCAGAAGTGTTGGGCAATTCCTTATAGGAAAGAAAAGCTGGATAAAAAAGGGTTGTTTGGTTTCAGGTTCAGGTGAGCGATACAGGCTCCTGGGAGCCTCTAGTTGAGGTCTGATTAATCATGATAGTGACTGTATATTAAAGTTAGTAATTGTTTTATTACATGAATAAAATTGCCTTGATCAGAAAAACAAAGGTTGCTACTGCACAATTATACATTCAATCTAATTTTAGAGAAAAAGTTCAGTATTGGATTCCACTTTACCACTTTGCTGGGGAAGCATGCAGCAGACAAAAATTTCTATATTTTGACGCAATTTTAGTACTGTTGCAATGTATCATGACCAAAAGTTTTTTTCAGACCAATCAAAAACACACAAAATTCTATTCATGTACAGTTCTGCAATAATAATAAACTGTGCATAGCTTTAATTATTGTATTATATTCTTTAAGATATTTTGCTGTCCGTGAAGAAACCCAAACTGATTTGTTGTCTTTTATATTTTCAGTTTTTCCTACAATTTGCCTTCAAAGGAGATGCGAAGATTCCAGCTCCTTCAATGTCAATGGGACAACAGCCACCCCCACCCCCTCCAAATATGCCACAGTTACCAATGCCTCCACGACCACACAGAATGCCCATGCCACCAAGACCACCACCTCCTCCAGGGATGATGATGAGACCTGGGCCTCCTCCTATGCCCCCACCTCCAGGAGCATTTATGGGACACCATGGAGGGATGCCCCCAGGTCCACACATGGGTATGCCAGCACCCCCTCCTCCACCCGTGCCACCACCAGTTCCACCCCCAGCATCTCAGATGGTAAATGCTGGACCAATTGCCCCACCCCCACCCCCTCCCCCATCAAAACCTCCAGAAACATCATAGTAACATTTTATGTTCATTAGAATGTTTTAAACATATGTCAAACTGTTAAGATCATGGTGTATTTTGTCAAAATAAAAAGTGTATGACTTTGTTCTTGTTATTTCAGTGTCTGTTGCTAATTATGCATTGCAAATGTCTCTCCACACATAGAAAAACATAGTGAACCTCTCTAAAGTTAGACCATTTCTTCTTGGTGCAAGAATTATACATTTACAAAAAAAGTTCTCTGGATTGGTTAAATTAAAACATAAAACTGATATATCCACAAGAACTATTTGTTACTTAGCTGAAATTTGAAAGTAATTCACACAGAAGAAAGGAAACACATAGTTTGAGCCTTTGTATCACAATGGCTGGGGATCAACAAGAGACTAACGTAGATTCAGTTTTATACAGTAGAATCCAAAACACCTCCTTATATACAATTATTCAAAATTTACCCATTAAATAAATGCAGTTTGATCATTTACAGTAATAAGTTATAGCTAGAATGTTACAACACTCTAATGATGTTTACTTTGTACAAGTTCAAAATATATCTCCATCAACACAGTTCGATCATCAATACTGTCCATTCTTTGCCTCAGGGCTACAACATTACATGGCTTGAACTGCTGTTTGTAGACTTAATTAAAACTATTCATTTAATTATATTCAGAAATCTGCATAGTGTTACACTTTAATTACAGTCACATTCATTCAAACTTTACAAAGCTGTGACTTGAAACTTTTTTCATATTGATAAAAACTGTATTTTGAAAATATTCTATTCCCATGTAAGTTTGTAGTTTGTACTTTAATAGATGTAAATGCCAGTTATGGTATCTTTTAAGTAATGTTTGACATGGCAGAGGAAATAACTGATGTGGCCATAATGTTAATCTATAGATGTCTTTTCAAGTTTAATTGGTGGGCTTGGTGGCCGAGTGGTCAAGGTAGTTCGTCTACTATTGATCACGTGGTCTGTCAACACTGAGATTGCAGGTTCGATTCTCACTGCAGGCAGGGTGTACTCGACTCCAATCTTAATTGACAAGGATTGCCAGTTTTCCTACCGCAGGTCGGGGGTTTTCTCCGGGTACTACGGCTTCCTCCCCCAATAAAAACTGGACGCCATGATACAGCTGAAAAATTGCTGAAAGTGTCGTTAAAACACCATTCAAACAAAGTTTAATTGCATGTGTTTATTGTATTGTATACAAAGCAAGGCAATTCCTTTAACATGGATCACCTGATTTATTGCCTCTATCCAAGTGTTGATAATTAAACAACAACAAAAAAACGATTATATCCTGCACTACAGAATATGCGGGTACAAAATGTTATTCCTAGGTTAAACTCAAGTGACTCTGTTGAATATACAGTTCATGCAAATGGTCAGTGTAAACATTAAAACTACCACAGGCAACTTAAAACTGATTAAATAATGAGCCAGAGGGAAGCACAGTCTCCGTTGGGTAAATTGAAAATGGGAAAGGATTTTTCTGGCGTAATCTGTTTTTTAAACTGAATTGACTTGTACCATTAATTAGTGATGAAACGAAATGCGCCAACTTTAAATCAATTGCACATAAATTGATGAAAACAAAACAGAAAAAGAAATTGTGCAAAGTAAGTGGAGCAACTGGTATTTAAACTGAGCAACAAAAGAATTAAATTCACATACACAATGGTTTGAATGGTCAGGTGTTGTTAACAACTCGCAGCATTTTCATCTCGAGGCGTTCACTTTTAGTCTCCGTTAATTTTTTTGGTCTCTGATTTTCTTGTAAAATATACCAAATGTAAGGGATAATACTTTTACAGTAATATTCTTCTACTCGTTTCTTTAGTAGAAACAAGTTTATGGTTTATTGAACAAAAACTACAAAGTTGATTATGTTAAAGTGTTGCACTTTAATATACTAAGTGGCAGATAAAAGCGGTCGCTTGTCATTTTTGAGAAAACCCATATACGAAAAACTATATAAGTTTACAAAAAATATAAAATTAAATACTTGTCAGCCTTATATAGTATTGAAAACGGACAGAAAAAGATTAAATCTTCCACCAAGTCTTTTCCAATGATATATACTTTTGTAGACATGACTTTAAATTTATTCTCTGTGTAGAAACAGTGCTATGTACATAACATTATACCTTATAATTATAGCTTTGGTATGAGGTCGATACGAGAATATATCGACCAAACAGATTTGCATATCGACTGAGGATGCAGTCAGGTCGATATTCATCTGTTGGTCTATATATTCTCGTATTGACCGAATCGTTAGCTATAATTGTTATATTATTAATAGGGGCCTCGGTGGCCGAGTGGTCAAGGTAGTTCGTCTACTATTGATCACGTGGTCTGTCAACACTGAGATTGTGGGTTCGATTCTCACTGCAGGCAGGGTGTACTCGACTCTACTCTTAATTGACAAGGATTGCCAGTTTTCCTACCGCAAGTCGGGGGTTTTCTCCGGGTACTCCGGCTTCCTCCCCCAATAAAAACTGGACGCCATGATATAGCTGAAAAATTGCTGAAAGTGGCGTAAAACACCATCAAACAAACAAACATATATTATTTATATAATCTATTGTCATGATTATATTTCATTTATTTGTGCACAGCATTAGTTTGGCAGATTTTTAAAATGTAATATGATTACGAGTCTACGTACATAATAACTTTGGAATTTTTGAAATCTATTTTTAGTAACGTGCTGTATAGGTATGCAGCATACAAAAAAATATCGTTGGAAAATTTTATTCTTAGGTATATTATATGTGCCCAAAGAAATACAAAATGGCCACTTGGTATCGTTAGACAAATCAAAATAAAGAAAGTATCTAATATTAATAATGTAACGTATTTACGCTAATGTTTTGACAAGTTTAAGAAAAACCATATCATAATAGAATTTTATTATGTTTCACATTATAGGTATCGACCAAACACGAATCATTTGCTTTATTGCTCTTATTATTGGACAAAATGTTATGGGTACTAAGAAGTTCGACTTCGATGGGAAATGGGAGCCTTGTTCGTCAAGTGGTTAAGACAGTTTATCACATGCGTGTCAACACTGGGATTGAGTGTTCGAGACTCATCATTATTAAATTGACAAGGCTTACGAAGGTTGGATGGTGGGCCCCAAATTAAAACTGAATGCCATAAATATACTACTAGTAGCTGAAAAAATGCTGAAATTGGCGTTCAACACCATTCAAACAAATACGATTAAAGGAAAATAAATGTTTCTACTGTACTACTTGCAAGGCTGCCTTTCGAGTTTTATTATGGTAGCTGGATTTTTTTTAATGAAATCATCAGTGTACTCATCAGCAATAGCTTTTCAACATACATTTATTTGAAACAATGGTTTGTTGTAATCTGGCAGATAAGATGAATGTATTTCTAGTGTACTTGAGAAGGAGATTGGCGCTTAAGATTTCAAATTTTGCAACACAATGGATTAATTACCTAATGAATCTCAAATCTCCTGAATCTAGTTGTTTAGTCGGATTATAGATAACCGTTAAGTAGAATTTCTAAAATATATCTTGTTTCGTTTATCTTTCACCGTGACAATATTATTTTATTTACGGAAATGAACTCCGCGTTTATAACGGAACAGCGGATTACATTCAAAGTCAGTTAAAGTGCGCCAATTACAAAAATTGTGGTCACAGACGTTTTTTGATGACCAATAGTATATTTGTTATGGGAATTTGACTTTAATTTAACTCGTAGGTAATTACGTGTTGAAAAAAATAACAATACTGTTCATTTTGACTCATTTATTGGTCAACACTGACTAATTTTGAAGCCTACATAGTAAAAACCATTATGTCACAAATTTGGAGTACTAAATTTATTTACAAAGAAAGAAAATTTATAGCGAAATAAATAAGTGAAATAAGTTTTCTATGATAGAGAATTGTCAGAATTTTGATAAAAACACTCTGTTTTTATGTCAGTATATTTGGAAATAAAAAAAAACAACACAGTATTTGTGTCCCATAAAATGCTGTGAATTACGTTACAATTTCATGATAGTCGTATTGCAAACATATTTGATTAATACAGTAATGATTCGTGAACGAATATGTACAAAAATGCTTCAAAATATTTATAAATCATGATTAAAAGGTGTATGAATAATTTTGGCCTAAAAACTAGTCTTTGATTTCAATTATAATTTTTTTGCATTTAATTGTGAATTACGTTACGGAACCTTCCTCATAATAAGTATATGCTATAAGCGTCAAACACTGTGAGTAATAAACACACTGATGTTAACCATAATTGCCATATAAACATTGTTTTTAGCTGTTAAAACATTTCTCATATATTTGCAAATGCTTATGTCCGTGAATTACGTTGCGGTGAATTACGTTACGGTATATTCAGTAAACATGCTTTAAAACTTATTTCCTAGGAACAAATTACCTGGAAACATTATTTTTTGACACCGCCTAAAATAAGGGCGTTTGTTGAAAACTAAGTTGCCAAGCGGGAGACATTTAAAACATTTTCTTGTGTAAACATTACCATCACTCGTAAGTACACATTTATTTTACAAGAACACATATTATATATCATTAATTGTCAGCGAAAATTATTATTAAACGACACAATATATAATATACTGCAGAACTTTGAATATGGAATATTGATTAAATTTGTATCTACGTCACGTGAGGGCACAAAGTTTAGTGTAACGTAATTTACGTTTTGTAACGTAAATCACATGCACATTTATGTTATAGTTTGTTTCCAAAAAAATGGTAAAAGTTGATAAAATGATGTGAAAAAAATGTTTAAACACTAACCGAAGATAGGCATACAATTAAGAAGGAGTTAGGCATTTGGAAACGTTGACATTTCCTTATCGATACTACCAAACACCAGTTGGATATATCATTTTGTTTTAAAATGGCACTTTCATTTTAAATTTTATCTTGCTATAATTGAAAACATTTGCAAAAAATAAGTATAAATTATGATACAACACCATGACAATAAATGGTTTAGAAAATCATGTAGTAAAGATCTATCACTCTTACTTTCTTGTGTAACGTAATTCACTATTGTGTAAAAAGACAATTGTCAATACAACAGTACTGAAAACACAACCATTTGTTCCAAAACATTTAATGGTGTGAAATGATCATAGTCCATTGTTTATCTTTAATCAAACCGTTGTGAACAGCACAATTTCATATGTGTAACTGGGGATTTTTAAAATATTTCTTCGCATTGGGAATTTAATGTGACATTTTAAAAAGATTTTATGTTTTATGCGTTAATATCGTTGCAAAGATATTGCAAATCATTGTACCAAAAAAAATAATCAAAACCAAAAGCTCTTTTTCTATAATGGTTCCAATTTAAACATAAGATAACAAGATTGTATATATTTTATGGGCTTCTGTGAATTACGTTACACATGGTACTACTACTGTAAAGTGTAATAAATATCTGTTTGATAAAATTTCAAGTCTTTTAAATTTGTTAAGTATTATCTTTAATGGTCAACAAATGAATAGATTTATTTAAATGGTCTTTAGACTCTGAAAATAAAAGAGTATCAACATTCAAAAATAGACACTTTTTCTTTAAAGTGTCTATTTTCCTTTTTATTGTTCAAGTATCAAGGAGTTGACCGATATCTTTTAGAGTTGGTTAATGTTGGGTTTCTTAAATGTTTTATTTGGGTAATCAATCATATATCTATCATATAAATGTGTTTTATATGCAATTGTGGTTCTTTTTACGATAAAATATGTTTGATATAGTTACAGTAGACAGAAGTAACGTAATTCACCATCCAAAATACCACCACATGTATATTCATGTTTTTCTTGATGTGAACTTGTTATTCAAGAGCTACCTTTTTGTTTTCTAATTGTTCAAATATAGTTCTTACAAAATAAATACATTTGTCTTGTTTTCAAAGCCGAAAATCTTCAGCCGTTTTTCCTGTGCAAATGGCGCACTTTAACTGACTTTGAACCATTAATAAGACATTTTTCGCCATAATTAGTAGCTTTAGTTATGCGACCTAATTATTATTCAGAAAAAAGAAAAAAACTAGAATAAAAATAAACTTCTTAATGTAAACCGAGACTCGGAAAAGTGGAATATATAACTTTATTTCAACTGTTACAGAGATTTAACGGTTTTCATAATATATTTCTTATTAAATGAAGAGCAAGAAAACAATGTACACAATTTAAAGTAAAAAGTCTAGTGTATCGATAAGTACAGACTGTCAATAAGCGGTCGAGTCGGTACAAGGCATCGAAATGAGAACTAAAATCTCTACAAATTAAAGCGATGTGGAAAAGGAGAAAAGTTAGTTCATCATTACCGGGGTAGACCTGGGAACCTTCCCACACAATCCGCCATCTGGAGGACGCTGTATAGCTACAGGAACGAACAGTTGCTGCTTTTATTTAGCTGTGGATAAACTGTTCATATGAACAGAGAAGTCCATTGGGTTCCCGCCAGAACTCGTCCTGTGTTTGCTTAGTAATGTGGCATGGGAACAGTAATGTTCAATAATATTCCGGAAGAATAAGCCACATCGTTCACACAATAGATTCGTGTCTTCGTATTTCACGAAGAAACACACGGCGATTATGTACTTAGCATTTTACTGTTCTGAAAATAGATTATAAACTCTCCATGCATTGTATACTTTAATGCGAGGATGTATTCTTTAGAACATTTCGAAATCGACAGTTTCTAATACAATACTCATTACCTCTCTTGAGCATACTGATTTAAAAATGAATATTCCGGTATACAGGAAAGATGTTGCGACAGAAAGCCATATAGATCGATCTATCATGTCCAATCAGGAATAAACCCAATTTGTTCTAAGACACATCTATATTTATACGCCAAAAGTCGGGTTATCATAACTTGTTTCGTCTAAAGACTTCAATAAAATGTATTGTCCTTATCAATATAAATCGTGATATGTCATATTCAAACTGAAATGAAGAAGGGAGTGATAATTTCAGTGGCGCTTATAATCTTGTCTTTCACATCGAATGTGATGTCTAATGAACTTTCAAACGATCTCTTGTCACATAATGACGCAGTTGAAATTAGATTTCGGAAGATGGAAGAACGACTTCATCAACAAGACGTGCAGATTCTGAATCAAAATTGTATAATTGAGGGCCTCAAGAATGTCATTTCAACTCAACAGTCTTTAATGTATGAATCAGAGAAACGTTTTAAGAATCAAAGTAAGTTGATATACTTACTCAAAAGAACTGTAAGTACACATGTGAGAGAAATAAGTGAACTTAAGGACCGTCTTTCTGTTGTGGTATCGAATCAAAATAGAATAACAGAAAATCTGGATTTTATTTTGAAAGAAAATTCAAGTCTGGTTGAGAAATGTGACTCAAAGAAGAGGAGTAAGAATGCAGAGAGTACAGAACACGTTACTAAACAAACAGAACGAGGTATGTTTTGCTAGTAATGAAAGAACAAAAAACTGATCAGACAGTCAATTTTTAAATAACTGGTAATAAAATGGAACGCAGAATAAAGAAGCACGGGAGTTGTATTGATTAGCGCTAAGGAAAAATTAAAAAAAATTGCACGAATATGTCTAAATTTGCGCATTTTTTATATACATTTGCAAGAATCCATAGTAACAAAGTACATTAAAAATACTGAGGAGTTATAAAGGAAATTTTAAAAAATCAACAACGACATTTCAAAGCCATGGCTAACAGAAAACACACGAACACAAAATCAATAAAAACTAGCAACATACAACAAACAAAAACGCAACATGAACCACATTAAACGACGGTGTCTTTCAGAAGTTTTGAGCATGTGTTAATGTCAAAACTGGTGTAATGTTACTATTAATTATGAACAAGAGAGGCCAATTCAATAACCAAAGCCTATTCCTCACCACACATGTAATCGATAATGGATAATAAACAGTTACACATTATTTTAAAGCTTTTATCTATTGTCCACATTTTAAGGCAAAAATTCTGGGGGATCGAATCACCCAAGTTTTCTGTTAAAAGGGTCGCCAATGTATCGCTGATATAAAAAGATGAAGCGTATTTAAAAAAATTCAATATAAAACACATATGCGTAATTTATTTACCCTGCACTATTAATGGCCAAATAGGAAGATGGAAATTGCTTTCCAAATGATGCACTAGCACAATCTTAACATTTCTTTTATTTCAGATCGACGACTACTTCTAGCTTCCATTCAACCGACTGCAGGTATCATCACAATTGCTACGGCGTTTTTTGCTTTCTTTAGCCATTATGAATTCAGCCTGGTAGGTCGTCACATTCTAGTATTTGACTCTATCAGGACTAACATAAATAATGCATATAGCGAGTCAACGGGTGTGTTTACCACTCCTGCTAGTGGGGTGTATGGTTTCCTATACACATTACGTATGGGGTGTACCTCCATTATTGGTAATATTTCAGCACCATATGAGATGGTTCGAAATACCTTGGTTGAAAACGTTGTGATCATATACCAACATGGATGTACTGACCAAACAACTGTAACTGGCAATGCTATTATACACTCAAACCAAGGTGACAAGATTTATGTCAGGACTCATTCAACATTCCAAATCGATGGAACCTTGATAAGCGACGCAAATGGAATATCATCATTTTCTGGTTGGTTAATTAGCGGAGACGCGTTTAATTGAGTTTATAAGATTAAAGATTTTAGCTGAATAAATTGATGTTTTTTTATAAATCGCATCAAACATTAGAATAGATAGAATAGGTTTAACTTTATTTAATTTTAATAGGTCATACTAATGCAGTTTTTTGTCAGGTAGCGCGACTTCGGTTTATTATCTTTTGGAGCTCAAGACAAGTTTGAAACTTGATTGTTTTATTGATTGGTCCCTTAATTCCTATCTGCAGTATTTCAGATGCATTAAGAAGGAGAACATGTTAATAGTTTTCGACCAGCAGTATTTTAGGTATATTAAGGACGGAACAAATTAACATACAATTGTTATTAAATTCTGGAATGGGAAAACACTGTTTTAACTGAAAAATTATTTATTAATGGATATGATTTAAAATTTAGCTTTTCGAAAGGGCTACAATGCCCCTACCACTTTTTATAAACTACGAAAAGGGTTTATCGTTTAAATATAGTGACACTTGTACCTGTGTGATTTGTGGTTATGCTTTCCATACCGTATTTTAGTCTGATACTATCACCTCAAAACAAAGGGCGCCCGGAGTTAAGCTTAGCATTTCTGTGAGTCAATATTGTGCTTCCAGTATGATCGCAGAAGAAGCCGATTAAAATTAGATGTATACATGGTAAATTCAGTATGACTGTATAAAAACACTATTTGGAAGCTGTCTCTGTAAGATGAACATTGATCACAACGTTAAGTTTATTGTCCTAGCAGTAGCTACCAACAATATTTATGCCCAACACTTGAAAGCAAAACAACTTCCATCACAGTTAACCAAGTCTACGCTTTGCTAATTTTGTGTTGTGGGTTTGATTCGATTCACCACGGGTGATATGTCATGATTCTACTAAACTTCTACGTAAGTGTATAAGGCTTTTGTCAATAGCATACAGCAATGAGTAAAATGTTACCATGCCATAAAGACAGTTGATCGTTTAAGATGTTGATTAGTAGTATATACTCGTTTTATCACAAGTGTGGAGTCATTTGAGTAATTTATGTTAGAAATACGTTTTATGCATCTCCATGCATTTTCTTTTCAAGCCCTGACATGAGATGACGAGAAAATGCATCACTTTACAAAAACGTAAATAAACTATAATCATCAATACTGTGTGTAGAAATAGACATTTATATATGAGTATGGTTATGTTAATATAGAAAATAAAGATCTATGTTATGATAATGATACGCTGCACATGAAACATCTCAAATACCACAGGCTCAACACAAGTCAAGAATTATGCATAGAAGTTTTGGTGTTAGATATGTTGCAAAATGAATGCTTCGTAGACTGATTGATACACTTTTCGAAGAAAAGCTTTTGTTAAGTTTGATCACGCAGTTTGTGCAATATAGTCCTTGTAACTACAACCTACACTTGTTCTAGTAGTACTAGTATTTTTGTGTACTATGGACATGTTACACCATTTCTAGATAGCTGATTATCTGAAATTTAAATCGAGATGTTTTGATACTTTCTGTACCTATTTACGCTTTATAAACCAGTCATAATTTTCCGCTATTTTGGTCAATTCTATTTCCCGATTAGATTTCGACAATGAATCAATGATATTCTTGTACTGACCAAGCCACAGCGTCGAAGACTTAGTCCGTCAGAAGAGGTATCGACCCAGTGATTGTAATGAAGTGTAGACAAAGCTACTAATTGTTAAATTTTACCACGGCATTAGTTAATGAGTTTGTTATCATTAAAACTCATTTAGGTGGATCGCAAGGAAGGGACTATTAATAAAACAAATAACATCTAAGAACCAAAGTCCTTTTGACTGGAGGTAATTGCACATGCAGGTCAACGGGACATCGAATCTAGTGCGTCAGATTGGAAAAATATCATAATGTTCAGTGCTTAGCTTATATTGCGTGATCCACATAATTCGATTATCGGTTTTGAAGGTTCATGTTTATCACGCTTTAACTTACATTTAACTTCTGCTAGTCAAAAGGAATCATTTTAACATATGAATTCACTCTGATTGTCCCTGGCGTAAGTTGTTCGTTGTTTTGTTCTGTGTTTCGGGCTGTGTATCAAATTGCTACTTATTAATGTTTTGGACTGCGAGATTTATTGCAATGATTTTAGTTCGCATATTTTATAACAAGTTGAGAGAATTGTTCGTTAGTAGGTTGCATGTATTAGGTAATTTAGTCAAAGTAAAGCAGCTATTGTTGTTTGTTGCAAGTTGTTTATTAATCATTGTCGTGACTTCAATTGGTATCATCTCGGTGATTATTAAATCTTAGTTTTCTCTACCACTCATCCGAGTAGAATGTGGTTTCTATTAAGACTGATTCTATAATTTTCAGATAGCTGCTTATATTCACTTTAAATTAATCTGCTGTGAGACTTTCCGCCATAATTTTAGTGTCAGTTGACAATTGTTACTAATTATTTTTTTATTGTTTATGAAGCTGTTCTACGTTTTAGAAAAGACTGTTTGTTAAATGGAAACGTTCAATCAATCAATCAATCAATCAATCAATTACTCAAATACTCATTATTTGAACATCTCAAACCAATGCTGTTCATCACTACACTATTTACTATTTGACAAGATGTACGCTGGTAATGCGCGTAACCAACAGTGCGGAACAAATAAAACTATATATGTAATGAATTGTACAATGGTCAGTAAACATTAACGTTGTAATAATGTACGTGTCCAGGTTGATAGTATAAGCGCATGCGATTTACTATCATCAATATAAGGCTGTACAAAATAGTGAATAATAATTTATTTATTAATAGTTACACTTTTTGAATTGGAATAATTAATTTTTAATTAATAATGCATTTTAATTTTTGACAGTTTTGGCCATATTTCAACATATTAATGTAGATTTTTTTTCAAAACGAGACCTCATATTTTTTAAATAACTACACAGTCTAGCATGTGTTTTTTGGAATTCACATTTAAAATTATTATTTTGAACATCATTAAAATATGGAATGAACAAGTTATAATTGAACTTATGGAGTTTGTGTGCCTTGCTCGGTATGTTGTTTAAATCTTTGGTATATCTTGCTGGAGTAATACATCCAGATTGTTATTGGTTTGTCATGGGTCGTCTAGTGTCTGTCCCAAGCAACAAATTATTTGATCATAAGTGCATGCTTTTTGCAAAGAATACGGTCTCAGAGCCTTTTAAGATCAACATATTATAATAGATTTTTTTTATTTTAAGAAATATTTGGTCTATTGAGTAATAATCTGAATACATGTTATACAATATGCACCAAATAAAATAGGGTTATTGGTCAGCAAATTTTGTACGTACGTCATAAGGGTTCATAATCATCCTTCATGTTTATTTCTTATACGTTACCTTTGTACTACATGTTACATAATACCTATATAATTACAAAGACTTTAAATTGAATAACAGCATTTGTGGCAACTTATCTTAAACGTAGAAACAAACAACCAAGTTAACGTCGTCCAGACTATTACAGCCACAGTTGTTTGATAGAAGTTTTTTTTCAAAATGTACGTTGGAATTTTGTCTTTCATCGTGGTTTTATTATCCAAAGTTGAAAGCAGCCATGCTGTATCTCAAGGTACATGTAAATGCCCAAAGGTGACAGGCTCACTTTTCAAGGAGGTGTATGGTATCATTCATGACCAAGCTACGCGAATAAAAGAAAATAACGATAAAATGTTAATTCTTAAGAAGGACCTTATAATCAAAATATTCTGTTGTGGAATTAACAACGTCGTCTCAAAAAGCTTCAAAACGAACTACGAATCCGTGGAAAGGAAATGCAATTTTTACAGAACACGCTGAAACGTAACGTGAATGAGCTCAGAAAAGCGAATGAACAGCTATCTATAATAAAAACAACTTCAGTTTTGATCATGGGAAAATTGATTACAGAGGTAGTACATTTTGATATCTTTTTATATTATCGATAGTGATTGCCTAAACGTTTTGAATGAAAAGGCACTTTTCTAGGTTATATGTTCTTATTTCTTGATCAATATTGCACCATGGTTTTATTTACTTTTTAATACGATAAGGCCAAATTCTCTATTCATGCCCAACGCTCCTCGTGTTTTTCTAATGGCAATGAAAACATTCTGTCTATTGATCTATCCCTTTTCCTCATTTGATTAACTGTATCTTGACATGTTCAATTCTAAATATAGATGAAATACCACAATGATTTACGCTTAACACCCAATCAATTTATCCAAATACAAAAACCCTTAAAATTAGGAAAACATTAATGCGTTAACACCAGTAGTGTCACGGAAGAGGATCTTTTTCTTTTACAGTATGATAAATAACAATGATAATTAGTTTCAGTATTGGTATTTAACAACCATTTGTTGACTTATGTGGTGCACATCCTCACTTTTATCCTCCCGCCAACCTATTGCTAATTGAAAATAAACAGATTTCTTTGCGTAACATCTTTTTTGTTTGCTTTTCAGGAAGACGGTTTCTGACAGCAACAACAACAGCTACCTTTCTTGACACACCAACCACATTCTATGCTGTCCGCCGGTTTTCCGGACTTCAAGTAGAAAACAACCTTGTTATAAGATTTGACACAGTTAAAATTAACTAAAATGGAGGATACAATTCGGACACGGGAGTCTTTACTGTACCACATAGCGGAGTTTACGGATTTTCTTTTACAATAAGAATAGGTTGCTCTTCTTCTCCTAATATTTTCCTTCGTCCGAAGGCATCGTTTCAACTTGCTCGAAATGCTGCAATTCAAGGTGTCGTTACATACTAAGATATAACATGCAAGCATCAATCGACCGTAACCGGGTTTGCCTTTATACATGCCAACAATGGAGACCAAGTCTATGTTAGAATGTTTGTTGATCGCCAGATGAATGGAACAATATACAGCGATTCTTTCGGATACACTTCCTTTGATGGATGGCAGATTTATAGAGAGCAATAAAATAGAATAATTGTTAAATTAGCATTTTTGAAATTAAATTGGCAGACGAGGTACTGGACGGTTTTCACCCACAGATCTGCCAGTCCCCTTGAAGAGGGTAGGGAATGGCTTGTCATTGGTGTCAATTTAGAAAAACTTCTCCGATGTCCAAAGTTAGTGACTTTTTTAAAACACTACCAGGCAATTTGCGCAATAAACAACACTTCTAAATGTCAAAATGAGTAGACCAATTTTGTTTCTTTCAAAAGCCGAATTCCTTGTTTCTCCCTAACTCTACACACTTTCCGAATGTCACTTGAAATTCCTTTCCATATTCGTCATTTACGTCACCTAATCTGATCTGAGTTTCTGTGACGTTTTTACTTGTTATTGTCATTAAAATATCTTAAAGGGAAACTTCGCGAAAAAATGAAAATTTGATATGTTATTCTTCAAATAAAAAGAAATATAATTGCCTTTTGATGTTTTATTGTATTCTTTACCGTTACGCTTCTAGAGTGGATTAAAGGTGGTAAAATTTTGTGTATGGGGGCTGCCATATTAACAGTATTTTATCACGTGACTGCGTTTGTGACGTGATAAATGTAATTATCCAGTAAATATGATAAATAATACAGTTTAAAAATATGGTTTTTTTCCCTTTGCTCTTTGAAGAATATTAAAACTGTGGCGATGACTAATAACCAGCTGACAATGTAAGATTACCAAATACGTCTTAATGTTTTAATGATCTTTGTATTAACAAAAGTTTTTAACCTGTCTTTATTTAACTAAGATAATTACCTAAATAATATTTGTTATAAAAGATAAATTTGTAAATTTAGTTTTTTTTTAACCTAAAATAAAATTCCGTAGACAATTTTGCACGTCTTGAAACGGCAGTTGTACCTGGACGTGAAAATTTTACAAGTAAATCATTACTCGTTTTTGAAGGGTAATTAACATAATTAGCAGGTAAACAAACAGGATGTTAATTGCAATTACTAGATCATTTGACGCTCACTTAGAAGTATGAATATTCGGACATTTTCAAAAGCTAATTAGATTGAAGGTTAATCATGTAATTCAAAATTAGAACGGCACGCCCCCTCCTGCCAAGGACAGGTATGATTTGAATACACTGAAGTGTCAGAACACAGGATGTATATAAGATTTCGAATACCTTTAGATGCCATGTCAGAGGAATCGTATAACTGACACGTTGACTCAAAATATACACA
This sequence comes from Limnoperna fortunei, assembly GCA_944474755.1. NCBI lineage: Eukaryota > Metazoa > Mollusca > Bivalvia > Mytilida > Modiolidae > Limnoperna > Limnoperna fortunei. The sequence goes on from OX104120.1 coordinate 48,662,504, forward strand.
TGTAAAATTTTGGAAACTGTGTTACGCACACGCACAATAAATGTTACCAGTAATAACAATAATAATAAATGTAATAAACGTGAATGAAATTTTGATGCGCGAAAACAGGGTATTTATAAATATTTCATTTAATGGCCGTTATTTCTAAAATAGTCAACTTCGCAAAGATTTTGTATAAAACAAAGTTTCGTTCAATAAGTTGCATAATCTGATTAAGTTGAAAATAATAATACGAATAATTTTCAATTTAAGTAATATTTATGGACAAAATTCAAACGACTATTCAATGAAAAATGAGGTCACCATACCATTAAACTATTCTCCATTTAATTCTGAAAAATGATATTCGCATGAAGTTGTTGCTGCTGTGGACATAAGTAGAAGTCTTTAAACTGGTTAACTATTTGTTACACAAATCGGGTTTTTTTTTGGCTTAGATCAGGAATACGAAACGTTATCTTGCCACAACCTTGTCTTATAGTACAACCTTAATTCTGTTATTGACCGTTTCGCGTTATTATCATACGACGACTTTAAGGTACTTGGATGTCCAGGGATCTCTATTATCGTAATCTTGTGACGAGATAGTGACAAGATGGCGGACCTCCATAGGTGCATTTTTTACACGGTAAATTCAATGTAGGAAATTAACCATTGAAAATATAATAAACATCAAGAGGCAAAAGTGTTTCTTTTCATTTGAAGAATAATATATCAAATTTTTTCGCGAAGTTTCCCTTTAAATAATGTTCTCTGGATACTTAGCAATTATTCAAATTATGCAATAAATTTGCAGATGGCACGTACGTAATGTTTCGGAAGATCAACACTGGAAGTAAGATTTTAATAATTCCTAGCATATAAGATACAGGTCAAAGTTGGTAGTATCTATATTTAATTATTTTAAATTGTCGACCAACGGAAACTCTGCCCAATAATAATCGTCACTATTTAACAAAGTTTCGGGGTATAATATAAATTATATTATAGATTTTTCATATTAGATATCAATCGGCGTACAGGTTTCTGGGATGACCTGTTATAATGTGTTTATGATATATTTCAACAGAGGAAATATTGATTTGACTTCTGGCTTAAAGCATATCTCTATGTGAGTCAATTTTGTTTTGTATACAACTTTATGGAGATGATCAAGTTGTGACGGACAGGCATGTAATAACAATTCGAAAGAAGTAAATAATTAAAGTTTGATATCAATCCTCTTAACTTATACCTGTACAATATAGAAAAAAATATAATATTTTATAATTATATGATAAACTATTTTACATTTATTTAGCAAATGTGTTTGTGCAAAATGTGAAAACTAGAAATATGCACAGTCCTATAAATTAATATATTGGATTTACACTAATTTGCAGAAAGATATTTGCTATAAAGGCATTAGGTACAATAATGTTGTAGATGGGACATTTATTTTATAATGACGAAGCTAAAGAGGACTCTTTACTTATGTGAGAGTATCTGCTATTAAGATCTTTACATGGTTTCAGTAAATATCTGTCTCTTTTTCTTAGGCTTTTATTTCTACCTGTGTTTAAACACTTTATTCGTAGCCACTGCTCAACTACTGTCATCATACGTAAATAAAACCAAGAACAGGAGTCATATGGTATGAAGTTATACGTTAAATATATAATAAAGCGGATAATTACTAGAGATAAATCAATGTTTATATCCGAAAAAACAATTATTCGAAACGATACGCTTGTTAGTTGTGTATGAGGTACATATGGAAATGACGGGTAGGCGATGTTAACCCGGCCAAAGCAGTCTGGACTTATTCACAGATTTATGTGCGTGTACTTTTCGCTGTTGTATTCACTTGCAGTTATTTGCATTTACTTGCTGGTTCTAATAAGAGTATTTTGTCAGGACGTTTTTTTCTTATTGAGGTATGAGCTCTATTTGTTAATTTTATACAAAAATGAAATGTATCTTTTGTGTTAATAAAATATTTATGATTTTGCTTTGTTATCATTGAACCTGTCCGAGTTAGGTAAAGGTAATCGTTCACAAAAAGATCATATTTTAAAGCAGTTGTTTAAGTATCCTTCATTGCCGCTGACATTTTCGCTGAGTCTGGGTCAACATGTAGTGGATCACTTCAGTATACCTGTAATTAATAACACTTTTTTCTTCTTAACCCGAGAAGCAATCTATCATCACCACCCAAAAAATAATGCGTACATGTGAGGTCTGTGTTATGAGGCAAAAACGTAAATTCTGAACCCCTGATTTGACTGGATGTATATAGATCAAAATGATGTATGGATAGCTTTTAATATTATACAGTCAAATATCACGAAAATTATATTTTTTTTGCAAAACTGATTAATGATCAATATCTACATACTAATCAAATCTAATCGGATACAAACATTTCTTGGTCTGATTAAGATATATTACTTTTTTAAATAGTGTAAAATATTTTTTATTTGTATTTTAGAAAGCTGCAACACCGAATTGATTTGTTAGTAATAAAACAAAACATTAATTCCGTTTTTTTCCGACAAGTAAATTTAATTTTTTCTGCGCTCTCTTGTTTAGAGGTAAATATTTACTAATTTGCGGATTAGGTCAATTTGATTAACGACATTAAATAATGACAAACTATTATTACCATAAACCGATCGATAATTCCAGTAACCGAGCGTAACACGCCTAATTATATTTGACGTGCGGCAAACCATTTTAACATTTTGCCCTACCTATTGCGTTATATAAAATGTTCCACTTCTCTTTAGACGAGTGCACTTAAAATCACAGGTTACTGTCTTATCTAATAAGTGGGCATATAAACATTTAATTGTCTAGACTAAAACAGATACTGACCAAAATTGTTGTCAAAATGCTTTTATACATTTTTTTGTACTGCGCGAGTGCTTTATCTAAAGCAGACAGCAAGACCGTTATAGAAAAGGAAGCAAGTAATTATCAAGAGCAGACTGACTCAAAATTAAAGGAGCTGTTCTCCGTTACCAATCTATGCAATTAAAGGTCCAAAGCGCAAATATCCGAATTATGGAAAATGACTTCCAAAACCAGAACAAACATTTGTTAAACCAAAGAAGTCAAATCGAATCACTTGAAAACGATATTAAAATATACAGAAATCAAATCCAATCTTTGGAGAAAACTACTCATAGACAAATGAGCGATACCAGTGAAACTATGAATCAATTGTCGGGAATAAAAATATGCGAAATGCACAATGAGATCAAATGTGTAAACACCATGGATGTAATCACAAATAAAAGGATTTTTCAGGATAAACATAACAATAAAACCAGCTGTGCACTAAACGACCTACGAATTGCATCAACATCAGACAGCATCGAACCAAGAACAAAAGTACATGACAACAAATACAGGAGAGGTAATGTTTGCATATTACGTTGAATAACATGTCCATTTTTCTATAAAAAATCGCATATTTTAAAGATGTTTCGATAGTGTTAAAATACCGGAAACTAAGTAAATTAAATCAATTGTATATTAGTTATTAGAGTAATTGCTTCTCACCAATTAACCTCCTCCTTTTTCTTGACGTTGTTATGTTTTTTTTTTATTTTAGCCTACAATATGATCACATACTTGTTTTTGATGATTAAGTTTATAAGGAAACGCGATACTGCAACTAATGTCTTGTTTGAATTTAATCTACGCTATTTGCGCCATCTATGATTACTCCCTTGTCCAACAAACACTGTCGAAAAAACCCTCAACTCGAAATCACCACACTGCATTCTTTTCTCATTAAAACAGAATTGATGTAAAAACATCTCACCTCGTTTGCGAGGAAACCTTAAACAATGAAATATTTTTAGCGCGAAATATTATAACACTTCTGAAATAATTGTTTAAGTGCCGTTTACGTCTTACAGTATTATTAGATACTACAACTGCATTTTACGCTTTTCTCACAAATGATGTACGCTTGGACACCCGACTTTATACTGATTTGTTTATGGTACGAATAAGCGGAATTTATGGATTCACCTATACAATACGAATTGGACCCTTCAGTACCATGCACGGTCATAATGCGGTTTCGTTTTTACTGATGAGAAATTTGAATCTTGAAAGTGTTATCCATTTTGGCGAAAAATCATCCGAAGATCAGACTTTGACTGGATTTTTCATTTTACATGCAAGCCAAGGCGACAAGATCTCCATTAAAATAAATGTAGATAGCCCAATAACTGGTCTTATTTATAGTAATAAATACGGGCTGACATCATTTGCTGCATGGATGATTAATAGCGACAAATAAAATTAAAAAAGAACATTTGTGTGTTTTTGTGTGTGAAAAGCACCCAATAGTTTGTCAAAATGTATTTCCAAATACACTGTTGTCTGCAATAACGAAGATAAGTATGGTAAAGAAATGTGTCTTTTTAAACTAATAAGTTGTTGCCATAACATTTTAGATTTAATTTAGAGAACAAATTAACAAACACACAAACCAACAAACAAATCAACAGGGTAAGCGATAAACCACCCGCAACAACATTGTGACTGCCACTTACAAAAACTCTCAAACAAGCTAGTTTTATGTCCACGCGATCGCCGTGTCTGAGTCGTAAGATCTAACTATTCATCACGTGCCCGGTAACACTGAGGTAGCTGGTTCGAACCCTACTGTTGGTAGGCCGTGTTTGACTCCACTTTAATGTCAAGAATTGCTAGTTTTCCATTTGAAGATAAGGTTTTCAGCGGATACTTCGGACACCTTGATCTATATGAAAACATTGTTAACATTGGTGTTAAACACCATTCATACAAGAATGAAACCTTTGGTCCGTGTCTAGCTGTCTATATTATATACTGTCAAACCTAAGCGAGTGGGCATCCCTTATTCGTCCTCTTGGGACGGCGTGCTTACCAATTTTTGTGCCAAAGCCAACACTCAAAACTCCTTTAGGCAACGGATTACCCAAATACCCACTATATTTTACATGCTATAATTTTTAATTGGTTATTAAAAATTTGTACGTCGTATGAATACACTTAATACATGTATATTACCACACTGTGCATATTTCCTTGTGAAACAAATATATGTAGTTGTTGTGCTTGATACATTCTACATTTCATATTACAAAACCAAAAATACATTGGCAGTCGCAAAATATATTGCCTCACCCCCTTTTTCTCAATTTTCTAAACGTGTTACATTCCCGACAAGCTTTATTTCGAGTATAAACTTGATCCTATCATAAATTTGTTTGTTCAACAAATCTAGCATTTGTCTAACGATCGATTTACTCTATGTAAAATAATGTAATTCACTTTTATGCTAACAACGAAAAACACGGTCTATTCACTAATTACTGAAAATACTTTTAAGACATCATTATTAGCATGCTCGCATGAAATACATACACTGGATAATGAGATGCCCTCGCGATCGTAAGGAAGGCGCACAAAGCCTGTTCGAGAATGATAGTGGGTAGGGTACCATTCTTCTTGCACATAAAAGACTCATTAATTTGAAAAATCGTAGATAGGATAATTTTCTCCATAACGTGCCGTATATTTTAAGGAGCGGATAAAATGTCTTGTTAGTTTGTCTGTCGTCTTTCCCGAATTTATTTACTGTTCGTTAACTTGATCGCAGAATATAACTAAAATACTGCTCACTTGACGTTATGCAATCTATTAACCAATCAATCAATACTTATTCAATCAATCAACTACCTACAATCACAATTTATACACTCGGATTTATTCTGTGACCTTTAAGTAACTTTCAGTTTGTAGTAACGAGATATAGATTTAAGGAAGCATTATAGAGTTAACAGTCATTTCATAGCGCAACAATCTACAGTTGTGCAATTCCATCCTTAAAAATTATGTAGACTTAAAAAAGAATTAATATACAATGCAGAGAATGATTAGTATTCTAAACGTATGTCAAATGATTATGCAAACTATAATTGTTCTTTCGTCAGTTTTAAACTGACTGTTCCCACGCTATAGCTTTACTTCTAATTCTATAAACTCAACCGAACATAAAATATTTATTCACTGACAACAAACGCATGTATGTAGGAACTGCTCGCCTCTGCGTGCAGCAAATTTTTATTCAATATAAAAGTTGTTCGCGACTATTATTAACAAGGTCGCTAAATACTCTGAGATAAGATAGAACAAAAACTGAACGCCTTATCAATGAATAGGTACTGACTTGGTCGGAAAATGATCTTGCATTTTATGATCTTTGGTTTGATATTATTCGTCAATGTTGAAAGTGAAGATGTTTTAAACAGTGAAGCAATTAAATACCAAACGGTCATTGATGAACGATTCAAGCAAGTGTACAATCTTCTACGCGATCAGGCTATTCAAATAAATGAACAAAGAGAAAAAATTGGAATTCTTGAAACTCAGATTCATAATCAGAACCAAAGATGTCAAATAGAAACCCTTCAGGACAATTTGAAAATTCGCACGGGCGAAATCGACTCACTAAAGAAGATTGTTAACAGACAACAGAAAGAGATAACGCAAGTGAAAAAGCAGTTAGCTTATATGACATCGCGTCAAATTAAATGTGAAACAAACTCTATGAAACTAAAGGATATTATATCAAAGCAGGGGCTGTCGCATAAAGACTGTTGTGAGAACAAACTTCAAACCAGTGGTCCCAGTGCGAAGACTACAGCACCAAATAGTAGCCTTCTGGCGTCCGGCAGTTCCCTGCCAAATTACAGAGGTAATTTAATGTTTACGAGCCTGTGTATTAAATGTTAGTTGCATGCAGTTCTTTCATAAATCGCTTGGCATGCCGCATGTAAAACTTTGCATACTTTTTATCAAGTTAATAAAGTACTTTTAATGCACATCTTGCGTTGTTGGGCAGTGCTTGGAATTTGTGGCTTCTCCCAATTTGGCGGATAGTGGACATCCTACTTTACGTTGGGGAATCGAAAAGTAATAATATCGCGGATCCCAATTAATACATGCTTGGATAACACCAGGCTGTAGCACTTGAGACTCTTTTTGTAACTGTCAAAAAGAATCACTAAACAGTATTAAGTTTACTATCCCTTCCGACCTCTGTATGCTTCCCACTAGTAGTCAAACGTTCCCATCGATTTTTGTGTGTTTTAGTTCGTTCTTTTCCCAAAATATATGTTAAAAAACTGCTCGCTAGACTTCAAATAACTATTCATCCTATACATGTAATGCAACTATTGTGTAGTTTATCAAAAAATTAAACAATTGTGCTACATAAAAAAATTTAAAAGAACAATTGCATCAATTGCTAATTTTGCGCTTTTGAAACTTTATACATGTTACAGTAAATTGCGATGTTGTTGTTCTATTTACATGTGTTAAAGTACTTTTTCATGAACTGAACAGACAAATAGTCAATTAAAAGGTACTTTTTCTGACTGATGATGTAGTTTCTTTAATTTCAGAATTAATTTCATATTACAATTGTATCATAGTATGGTTTTGTCATAGAGAATACAAAATGCAGGTTATGTCGTGCAACTGTCGTTGTTCCACATTTTCTATCAGTTATTCGTGAATATATGACATGTAATGTTAAAATAAGTATGAAATAAGATAACAGGAGATAGATTGGAAGGTTAAAGGGGAAAGTGGACGTTCATTTATAATTTCGCTAGTCGCACAACCTTTTAACAATATAGTCAGAGAAAAAAATACAATACAAAATATTTTATAAAAAATCACATACACATCTTTTGACAAAAGGTTATAAAATATGTCATTTTTTACTCTCAGGAAGGCGCCTCCTAATAGGAACCGCAACAACAGTGTCACCACCTATTATACCAACTGCATTTTATGCTTACCTTAGTCATCCGGAACTTAATATAAATAACCATCATACACTCATATTTGACACCGTTACAACTAACTATAATGGGGGCTACAGTTCTTTTACTGGTGTATTCACAGTCCCGGTGAGTGGAGTTTATGGATTTACTTATACGATTAGAATGGGATGCAACAGATCTAATGCATTAGGGCCTTTTGAAATTGTTAGAAACAGTGAAGTTGAAGGCGTTGTTTTTATTTCTGAGACTGGATGCGCTAGTCAAGGAACAGCAACCGCAACAGTTATTATCCATGCCAACTCAGGAGATAAGGTTTATATTAGATCGCAAACAGTTCACCCCATGGATGGAAATGTGTACAGTGATACAAATGGAAGATCTTCATTTGCTGGATGGCAGATCTTTAGTGACCAATAAAAAAATAAAGGATGTTCCATAGGTACGAATGGATTATTATATGTTCCCAATCTAGATATAATTCTAGAATTTTAATTCCGAGCCTTTGTAAGACTTGAAATTCTATAGCTTAAATATCTAGTTCATGTAAAATTCAGTTTCTCTAATTTTAAAAAAAGTTTTAAATTTGTGAAAACAAATACAAATTCTCCCAACGCAAATTTTAGGTAACGAATAATGAATATGCGGTATTTGGATTGGTGGAGGATTTTAATAAACAGGTGAAACTTATAAACGTAATTTTAAAACAACAGGCAATAAATAATGAATACAGCACATTGTTATTTCCATATATTTTATAGCTACTGACAGGACTATTTCTATCGTATTTAAAATATGATCAATCAAAAGGCGGTAAATGAAAGTTGTTTTATTTATGACTTAAGTATTTTAAACCAATAAACAAATCCAAAAAATAGTTCTTACTAGTAAAGAGAACTAGTTTTTTCCGCACTGGTGTAGCAATTTGAATAGTACGTAAAAATGACTTTAAAGGATTCAAGAGACGATAAGGTGAGATCAACTGGAGTAGAATACGGACAGGGAGGATGTGGTCAGCAACACAGGCAGTAGAACAGACGGAGAGCAGGTTAAGACACAAAGACATCGTAGGAACAGTGGCTGTGGGAAGGCAGGGTTTAGAAACCTCCAAGAGTTGTTATTGGAACAAGGCTAACACAACATAAAAACGTAAGGAAGAAAACCGACAAGCGAAGGCAGTAGAGATGGGAGCTCAGGGAATTTGGCTTGAACAAAATGGGATACAGACCAGAGGACACTATCCTGGTCAGATATCTGGAAATATCCAGAGTTTCAACTGCAATTCCTATTATGTTCTGTGTACGATTTGCTACCAACACCAGCAAATCTCTAGAGATGGGATCCTATAGAAACGCCAGATTTACCCCTTTGTGGGAAAAGAGGAACCCTACAACATATCCTGTCCTCCTGTCAGGTGGCGTTATCACAGGTAAGATACACCTGGCGTAATAACCAGGTTCTACGAGAGATGGCAGACACGGTAGAGAAAGAGCAAAAAAAACAAGGGAAAACACATAAAGATGAAACACAATAAAATCCAGTTTGTAAATGAAAGTGAAACTGTGAAGAGAGGAGCCGATGAAAAGTTTGGAATACTGGATAAGGCAGATGACTGGAAGATGGTTGTAGACATTGATCAGAAACTGATATTTTCTGAGATAATTCTAACCAATCTCAGGCATTATATGGTATTGTGGTCACCATGGACAAAAAGACCATTGTAATAGGGCTGACAGTTCCATGGTAGGAAATATGTGTGAAGCTAACGAGAGAAGGAAGACAAAGGTATAATACATTGCTGATTGAGTGCAGAGAGAAGGGATGGCAAACCTGGAATTATCCAGTAGAGGTTGGATGTAGAGGCTTTCCAGCACAATCAGTTTGGAGAAGGTTATCTGGGCTAGGGGTCACAGGAAGAAGTAGACGAGCAGCAGTCCAGAAGATGGTCCAAGCAGAAAAAAGATCGCCATGCAGGGTGTTGATGAAGAGGGACACTAGTAGCTGGATACCCACCACCAACGCACAGTGACTGATCACCACTGTGGAGCCCCATCCTGAGAGTGTACCGAGTTAAAGGTCGAAATACACGATGAGGGATGGCCTCGGCTGGGGACGTTGGCGGTGCAGCAGCATTACTATCATAGTTGTATGTAAGTTACATGTATATATACCTATAATAATAATAAGTAATTATTATTATTAGTATTATTACTATTATTATTATTATTATTATTATAAAACCCGACAATTATGCCTGTGATATTGACCGTTTGAATAACTTATTTTGTCTGGTTTTCTGGTGATAATTTGTCCTATCATAAATTAGCTGAATAAACCTACATCTTTCACAAGCACAATAACTTGGATTTTATTACCCCCTCTATTATTTGTGTGATACATGTATTACTTTTCATGCATGGCGAGGGGACAAGAAACTGCAAATTTCAATACTTTACGAAATGTAATCAGTTCTGATAGTAGCCAACGATAAACCCACCAAAATACAAAATTTTGTCAGCCCAGGAAAACGAATGCCGAGGTGAGTAATTTGTATAAGTTTTGGTAATTCATTTTATAGCTCACCTGAGCCTTTACAACTAGTTATGGCAAGCCCAAGTTTCAGATATATCACGAAGTAAATATGACTTCATAACTGCCTGGTGTTAAATCAAAATGCTGCAATAACATAACACAAGTCTTTTGTAAATACATAAATATATTTCGCAGATCTAACACATTCTGCCGAATCGAAATTAACTAGTTATTCAAAACTAGTAAGAAACTGAAAAACGAAAAGAGAAATGAATGTCGAAAAGGAAAGTGGTTCATTTTCCATCCGAATAGCGAATAGGAAGCTAAATAACAAAAAGAAAAATGAATGTCGAAAAGGAAAATGGTTCTATTTCCCATTTGAATAACAAATAGGAAACTGAATAACGGAAAGGAAAATGGTTTATTTTCTCGTTCCAATATCAAAAACTAAAAAACGAAAAGGAAAACAAATTGAGTTGCGTACGGATTCGTTACTATTTGTGATAAATGAAGGTAATAACAAAATACCGAAACCGATGAAACAGTCAAAAAAGACAATACACAAATCAAAGTCCGAGAAACCAGGAAACTCCAGAACCAACAACCAAAAATATACAGAAACGGACATGATCAGAACGGACAAGTATTTCAAAATGTAGAATGTGATACATGTACTACATTTCTTGCATTTCCATGGGACATGCAACCACAATTTATAAAAATGGTCTGAAAATAGCAAATAATAAAACACGAACTTTTCTCATACAGTAAAATGTTTGCATTTAAATAGATGCAGGCTAGTACTATAGTTTTTTAAATTCTCTTATTTTTTGACCATGCCAATTTTTAGTTTAGTTATGAATGTGTGTTGTTTGTGGTAAACAGCAGCGGTGGCAGTTTTAAGAATGAAACTTTGGAATGCACCCATTGATTTTATTGGGTTCGGGTTACTCACGTTATGTTGGTCCATATCCACATTTGTAATTGTACTTTGACTTTCGGCTATTGTTGTTCGGTCGTTTTCCTTTGCTACTTTTCTTAAACATCAAACAAACAAACATGTTAACAAAATTATTTTTACAATTATTATTGCACATTTTACAATGTGTCCGTTTGTGAATTTTGTAAATATTCATTCATTTAATTACCTTACTATCTAGTATCGTTCTATTTCAAGAATACTGATATCATTATAGGTATCCAGGACGAAGTTCATGTATCATTATGAGAGTTCAAACAAATGGCATATACAAATCAAACATTTCTATATCCTAAACTAAATACTCACTTCACTTCGGGAAAGCCGTGTGCGGGTTGTATAAATATGGTAAACTGATATGGTTAAGATTTCATATACAAAGTAGTTTAATTTAATCATGCAAAGAGATTGCTAATAAAAATATGGAAATTATTTTCTGTTCAAGCAAATAACTTTTTATATAGGTAATAAGTCATTATTATACTCAATAATAATGTTCAAAAAGACAGTTTCGTATATTCCTAAATCCGTCTTTGCAAAATGCGATAAGCAGATACTCTGTGGTTTGGAGCCCTGGGAACATGTGAAGTGTCGTGTAATTTACTGTGTCGCTAAATATTCTGAGATAAGATAGAAGTTGTATGCATTGTCACTGAACAGTGTAGTGACAAGTTTTCTTTGTCGGAAAATGATGTTTCCCAGAACACAATGAAATACTAAACGCTCATAGATGAACGATTCATGGAGTTGTACATTCGTCAAAGTGACCATTACAATTAAATAAAAAAAACAAAGAGAAACAATTAGAGTTCTAAAGAATAATTCTATTTGAAACCCTTCAAGACGATTTTAGAACGAAAGAAATCGAGTCTGTAAAGGACATTGTTAAAAAACAACAGAAAGAGATTTCGGAAGTAAACAAGGAATTAGCTATTGACATTTTATCAAAGCATTGGCAGACACAACATAAAGACAAAGTTCAAAACAATGACTCCAGCTTGGTGACCAAAAAACCCAATATGAGTTTCATCACGTCCAGGGATTCCCAGAAAAATGACAGAGATATAAAAATGTTTAGTAAATAGCTTACGTACATGTTTATTACACGTAGCTGTTAAATTAATCGCAATAATACAACAGGTAAAGCTTTGCATAGCATGCTGTAATGTTGAGTACTAACGTTGAATACTCACCTTTTAATGCTGGGTAATAATACACACAGGTGGTGGTTCCAATGGCATGGATAGCAGTGGGTACATATCCTGAAGATTATCAGGCTATGGCACGCTGTAATTTTTGTAAAGTCCGGTTTTTTATGTTTTTTTACTGGAACGTTAAAATAATACTCGCTTCTCGTCAAACGAACTTTAAATTTATACATGTACTTCAACTGTCGTGTAGTTTGCTATTTATGGGATTTTTTTAGCTTGTATTGCATTATAACGAATACACATTATTTAATTATTACTACCTAAAGCGAATTTAATAAAGTTTCATATGCAATTCATCAACTGTATTTGTAATGTTTTGTATTATTTTAAATTTATAATAAAATTATATATTTATTGTTGCAAAAGTAATATTATAAAAGTTTATCGAGAAATGTCAGGCAGAACTATTGACAGACGAAAGCGTATTGGCACGTAGTGCCAGGGTTTTGTCATATTTTTCATAAAGGTTATGAATTAGTCCTTTTGTTTTCAGAAAGGCGACTACAAATAGAAACTGCAACAACAGTCGCTTCACCAACCATAGCAACATCATTTTATGCTTACCTTAGTCATGATGAACATAATATAATTAGCCATCATAAAATTATATTTGACATGGTTAAAACTAACTATAATGCGTGGTACAGTTCATTCACTGACGTGGTCACAGTCCCAGTAAGTGGATTTATTTATACTATTACAACTATTGGGTTGTAGCACAGGAGATCCGTTTTGTCCTTTTCGAATGGTTGGAAATAGCGAGGTTGAAGGTGTTGTTTTTATTTGGAATTCCGGATGCAATACTCAGGAAACAGTGACCACAAAAGTTATTATACATGCCAACTCATTAGACAAGGTCTTTATTAGATCGCAAGCAGATCACGCCAAATATGAAAATGTGTACAGAGATGCAAGCTTAGAACTTCATTTTCACTGTGGACTAATGCAACTTTTTACCTGACAAATCATATTTTAAATCTTATTTAATGGTTACTAGGGGTTTTCTCCAGCTACTCCGGCTTCCTCCCATATTAAACTGGATGCTATTATATACATGTAGCTGAAAAGTTGCTAAAAGTGGTGCTAAACACCATTCAATCAAACAATTTACTGGTATTTGTAAGTCCTTTAATATCATCTCACCAGGAGAATAAATATAATAGTTTTACATACATTCAGAAAAGAAAGATGGAAAAATATATATACAATAGGAATACAATAGGAATACAAACTTGTTTTCTGACCACATTATGTGACTTATGGAAAGCAAAAAGAAAGCATAACAAAATCAGTATCCTGGTTATAAATTTTGTCATAGTCTTTAGGCCTTCCTCCAAATCTTTCCATGTAGACTTAGAACATGATTTTGTTAACATATTTTCTTTTATAATTAAATACTTCAGGGATTTATTGTGTACTTTAAAAGTTACTGTAATAATCTTAACATAAAATGTACATGCCATTTTATTTTAACAATGTTTATAAGTTATTCAAATTCTTCATGATAATGTTCATGTTTGGTTTTGTTTCCAGCACAATGCTGAATAGGTACATAGCAATGGAAAGCACAACTTCGGCAGTTTGTTAGCACCCTAAAGCCTACTTTTCTTTTACGACTCGATGTCCATTTAAGCTATTGCTTTACAAACCACGTGTATGCATTTGCTTTAAAAATGTGTGAGAACTTCTTATTGGAGTTATTACTGTTTAAACAACAATTGAAAAATGAAAGACAAGAACATATTTGTATAGCTAAATAATATTTGGGCTAATGTTTACAATTGAAACTGAATTGTAGAGCTCGCAGGGCAGCAAAAGAGCCTGCTCCAGAAAAACCCAGAGTAGACATCAAAACGTTTGTTAAGATTGGTAGACCAGGTTACAAAGGTATAGTTGAAGCTTGATAAACAAGAAACAAAGTTTTAATAAATGGGTATTTAAAAGACTTATTCTGAATGGTCATGCAGCATTTAAAAATTAATTTAATGACAAAATTATGTACAGTATACAACCAAAAATTCTACAAAAAAACCACAGCCTTAGTGCATTAATACCTTACAGTAATGTTAAAATATTCATTTACACTGAAACAATCCTATGTTGTATGTTAAGTGTAGGATTGTTTTCTGATCAATGTGTTATACAACTTGAAATCAATACACTTGTTCCAGTTATGCAGAAGCTTCTTTTCACTAAGTATAGAAGGTTTAAGTGATGTACCCAAAAGATCTATGATTTTCCAAACATAATTAAAAAGAACCAAAACGGCAGCAGCATCTACATCTACATAATTATTGTATATCATGCTCTTCCCTTATATAACAACTAACAAACAGTAAAAAAAATTCTCAGAAAAACAAGACTATTAGTCACAAAATTTTTAAAACAAATACAATGAAATTTTAACAGATTTGTTTTTCATCTGTGCTTCTATTATTTTTGAAAATATAAGGTTTTCTTTCAGGAGTATTTTTAGTCCCCTACTGGCTTCGCCGAAGGTGACTATAGGTTTGCACTCCGTCCGTCAGTCCATAAGTAAGTCCGTCACACATGTTTTCCTGTGTTTTTTTAAAATACGTCGAAAACATGCTTTACAGAGTTTCTTTTATTTTACTCTTCAGTTTTGATTTAAATCTTTGAAATTATATGTGGGCTTTATACAATGCTTCTTAAACAGTTTGTTAATGAGTTATTTCCCTTTGAACATAAAATTCTACCAGTTCAAGTCAGAATTGCAAAGCAAAGTATAGAACCAAGTCTAAGGCAGTATTGTTTTCTATATATAGAATTTAGAATCAGCTAACTTGACTGAAACATATTGTGACAATTTGCTTTGTTTGCTTTGATATTAATATGACAAATAAACACACGGTATGGTGATATTTATGATAAGTGAATAGCTTTAATTATTTAACTATATATACTGCTGTCTATGATTTACAAAACCAAGATTTATTGTCTTCTATATTTTCAGTTTTTCCTGCAATTTGCCTTCAAAGGAGATGCAAAGATTCCAGCTCCTACAATGTCTATGTGACAACAGCCACCCCCAACACCTCCAAATATGCCACAGTTACCAATGCCTCCACGACCACACAGAATGCCCATGCCACCAAGACCACCACCTCCTCCAGGGATGATGATGAGACCTGGGCCTACTCCTATGCCCCCACCTCCAGGAGGATTTATGGGGCACCATGGAGGGATGCCCCAAGTCCACACATGGGTATGCCAGCACCCCCTCCTACACCAGTGCCACCACCAGTTCCACCACCAGCATCATCACAGATGGTAAATGCAGGACGAATTGCTCCGCCCCCACCCCCTCCCACATCAAAACCTCCAGAAACATCATAGTAACATTTATATTCATAAGAATGTTTTAAACGTAAGTCGAACTGTTAAGCGCATGATGTATTTTGTCAAATTAAAAAGTGTATGACTTTGTTCTTGTTATTTCAAGCATTATATATTCCCAAGCACATGCTTTGGATTAGTTAAATAAAAACATAAATGAAAACTATTAGTTACTTAAATGAAATATAATCGCTCAAATTCGACAGTAATTCTCATAGAAGAAAGAAAACTTGTATCTTTAACTTTAATAACAGTTTCATCCATTCAAACTTTACAAAGCTGTAACTTGAAACTTTAAGATAGTACATGTATATAGAAACTCTGTATTTTGAATATATATTCCATTTCAATAAGTTTCTTCTTTGCAACTATTAGCTACTGATCCCTCTTCAAGTTTATTTGCATGGGTTTATTGTGTAAAAAGCAAGGCAATTCCCCTAACATGGATCTTCTGATTTATTGCTTCTATCCAAGAGTTGTTCTTCCTCGCAAGTCAGGGTTTCTGTGTCAACATGTGTCCAAGAAACCCTGACAAACTTAGGTAGGAAATTCGCCGGCTAGTAGGAAATTCGCCGGCTAGAAGATTTTCATATGACATCAAAAATTCAAAATATCAATATATATGAAATTGCTTGAAAGGCAGTAGAATATGCAAATGTAATTCTGACTCATTCTTGAGTGGGAAGAAAACATAAAGCACCTAATAAATAACGCAGTAATAACAAACTATTAACAGTATTGTACAAAATAGACTGATTTTCACTTGGTCTATCCAACACATCCGCATTGTTTTTTTTACAATGGACATCGGGATATACCCTAACTGAGTCACGGATGAAAGCGAACCTTTTGATTGGCTACATGCAGGTATGATGTAGCCAATCTAGGTAGTTACGTCTAGCCCAGGAGTTTCCTAGCTAAGTTTGTCAGGTTTTCATGGACACAGAAACCATGACTTGCAAGGATGAGTGTTGGTATAAACAAGAAAACTATTATAGCCAGGACTACAGAATTTGGGTAAAAAAATGTTATGCCTATGGTAAACTCAAGTGACTGTATTGAATATACAGTTATTGCAAATGGTCATTATGAAAACTATTACTGGCAAAGTACCTAAGAAAAATAGTTTGATGTGAATTGATTCAGTGAACTGTATGAAAATTTAACATCACTTTGAACATCCCTTTTTATTATCATTTATATATGTTTTTGTTATTTAATAACGTTATATATCCTTAGATATAAACTGATCAAATAATGAGCCAGAGGGCGGCACTGTCACATTTTAGGCACTCGGAAATAGAGAAATAATATGACTTCGTATTTAAGCTGTGCTGTGTGTTTTATACCAATAACTAGTTGTGTTAAACGTCACATTATAAAATTTGTTGAGAAGAAAGTAGCAAAGAAAACTGACCGAACAACAAGAGCCAAAAGCCAAGGGACAGTTACAAATCCGGATATAGACGAACACAACACACAAACCAAAAACATAAAACACAGAAAGAAAGTAACCCACACCCAATAAAAACCATGGGTGCACTCAGGTGCTCCGGACGAGTAAGCAGTGCCTCCCTCTAATTAGACACCTGTCGAGTTGCTCATTGTCTTGTCTAGGGAAAAGTCAAATCCAGGAATAGGAAACACTACCTATGACTCAGCGAAAATGTCAGATCGTATTTGAGACACTGATTTCCCATAACGATCAATTAAGTTAGTCGCGGTGCCCCCAAAGAACTTCTGGAGAGATAACATCAACCTAGGAACAACAAACCCTTTTTGAGTAGTTTAACAGTCAACAGCAGTGATCGGTCTAGAAAATCTGAATAATGATCGCAGGATCTAGAATAACGTATAAGTTGTGAAATGTACACACACTACGCTTGAGCTGCTGGAATGTTGCTGTCGATGAACGGGAAGTTGACAATTGTAAAGTTGAAGTCGCCACGCTTGTCTCTCAAAGAAAAAATATACTATAGATAAAATCCGCTTTCAGCAGTTTAATCTATTTAATCTATATTATGGCGTCCAGTTTTCAATATATGGAAGCCTCATAACAGATGAGAAACCCACGACTTCGACAGGAAAACTGAATCTTTATCAATAAAGGTTTTTATTTTGAATGAACGAATTAGCAACACGCTGTGTATTGTAAGTAGATTACATTCTAGCTATTTCACTCGGCACCGAGGCCTTGCACAAGTAACGAAGTTTATTGTTATTTGCATGTTGATGAACATTACTTTTAAATGTCATTATATCACCAAACCCTAAGAATCGTTGGCCGAGTGGTAAGGTTGTTCGTCTACTATTGATCACGGAGACTAAGATTTCGAGCCTCCCTGCAGGAAGTGTGCGGTCGACTCCAATCCTAATTGATATGTATTGCAAATTTTCCTACAAAAGTTCGTAGGTGTTCTCCCCTAAAAAAGCTGGACGCCATGATATAGCTGAAAAATTACCTTAAAGTTGCGTTAGACCATTCAAACAAACCAACAAACCAAAAAATCGGTTCGAAAAATATGTAAAAAGTGAGACATGCTGTTAGAAAGTCCCCGTTAATTTGGGGTCTTCAATGCGTATAAAAGAAGTACAGAAAAAATATTTTTGTGTTAAAGATACCATTTATTATGCAGTTACAGTAATATTCTACTTTTCAGTTTATGGTTCATTGTCACCTGCTTAAAATGACAAAAGAGAAAAATATACCAAGTTGAAGATTTTAAAGGGAAACAGAACATAGCTGTGCACGTTTCAAATACATTAAAAGATAGATGTTATCGTATTGTTAAAGTGGCTGAAAAAGGCCGTCTATTTTGTTCCTTTTGTTATCTTGAAGAAACCCCAATGTGAAAAAATAAAGTTTACAAACAATAAAAATAAAAACACTCGTCAGCATTATCTACCAATCTAAACGGTGAGATAAAAAATTACTTTTTCCGCAAGTAGTTTCCAACTATATATATTTGAAGCCCTTTATTTAAATTGATTCTGTGTGTAGAAATAATGCTCAGCGCGGAGTGAAAACGTATTTACGCTAATGTTTTGATAAGTGTAAAGATGAACCGTATCATTATAGAATTGTTTCATTTGTCACCATGTTAGTGTCGATCTAACACAGTTGTCATTTGCTTTACTGCTCTTATTCTTTGACAAAAGTTACGTGCACGAAGAATTTCGTCTTCGTTAGCAAATGGGAGCTAAGTTGGCCAAGTGGTCAAGTTAGCTTGTAACCTGCATGTCAACACTGAGGTTGAGTGTTCGAGACTTGCTGTGACCAGGGTGTTGCTCCATTCCATCTTTAATTGAAAGGCGTATGAAGGTTGTTGAAACTACGGTGTCTCCCCCCCCCGCCCAAATAAAACCTGGATGCCATGATATACTAGTAAATGAAAACATGGTGAAACTGGCGTTAAACACCAAAGGAAAGTTGTTCCACTAAACCATTTGCAAGGTAGCCATTCGAGTTTTATTACACATACATATTTTGTTATGATATCATCACTGTAATCATAAACAATAGTTAATCTGATGGGTTGTTGTAAATTGACAATTGCGATGATAGTATTTCTAGTGTCCATGAGAAAGAGAATGACACTTACCACTTTTCTCTTACACTTCAAATTTTGCAACACAATCGATTACTTGCCCAACAGAACTGAAGAACAAATTTAATTTATTTTGTTTTTGGATAACCGTACAGTAGAATTTCCAAAATATATCTTGTGTCGTTTATCTGTCACCGAGATATTTAAATGATTGAAACAATGTTAATATGCTATTCTTTAAGGACAAAATTCTGCAGTAGAACAGTTAAAACACGCATATCAATGTATTAAAAAGACAATTTCCGCAATAATTAGCTATTTTATCTACACAAGGATAAACTATTTCATCCATTATTAGTATTAAAGAAAAATTAAAATAAAATTAAACTGCGATTTAGTATTAGAACAATACTGCGGACACGTTCTGTAGTTTGATATACTAGTATGCAAAGGCTTATGTAAGTTATCTCTGCATGCAGAGAGCATATCGCTCCCTTTCAATTTAAGTGTCCTTTTCCGAGTCATGTTGTTTGTGTATTTGCATACATAACACAGTAACACGCAAGTTACACGCAATCACAGAAAGAAGAAATTGTTGATAAATTGATAATTCGTTTGTTTCTTAATTCCTATATTTATATAAACAAGCACATGGCTAATTATCTATTTTGATGCATTAGCAAACCGGATGCAATTATGTAATGTTTTGTAATAAGATATGTTTTTTTTTGTTCTAAGTAATACACATGGTAGCGAGATCTTGTTGTTATGATATCGCCTTTACCAACAAAGAAAAACCTACAAATAACATGGTGGCAGCGGGTGAAAAACGTCTGAAAAGTTATTAAAAGAACATTTAGTCGATTTGCAATAGAAATCGTAGCGTAAGTGGTCCAGACAGCACCATAATCGCGAAACTCCCAACACAACTGCATCCACGTGTTAAAACGCTGTATCAGCAAATATGGCTGAAGGCTTCAATAATGCTTTTCGTCTTCCATCCCAGTTAAATGTTACTGTAGGCACTGTTTCTAAAAATTTTAAGAAATGGAAACGTCAAGTAGAGATATACATGACCGCATCTGGTGCATCCGATAAAGACGATGAGGTCCAAGTAGCTATTATTTTGAAAACTTGAAGCCTATTGTAATCCAAGAAAAAATGAAGTATTTGAGTCCCATAGATTTTGGGTGGTACCATATACAGAGCCATTTGACAGTTTTCTCACTGAACTGAGAACCAATGAAAGGAAAATTACAAGAACTCCTGTTAAGAGAAGATAAAATTGACCTAGAAAAAGTCATTAAAATCTGTAGAGCCTATGAACAGTCTAACAAACATGTAAAAGAAATAAGAGAAAATCAAACACCAACTCAAACTGTAAACAAAGTCAAAGTTGAGAAATCGACCAGGAAAACTCAAACAAGCCAACACATGCACCAGTCAAAAAGTAAACAATATAAACAAAACAATAAATATGACAAGGAATGTAATTTAATTTCTGTGGCTATAAACATGAAAGAAAGAAAAATGTCCAGCTAGGGGTAAAACATGAGATGCATGCAAAGGCAGAAACCATTTCAAGATTAAATGTAAGAAAATACATTCAATAACATCTAGCATGCCCTCACAGGATGATTCTGATCAGGAAGATTGTTGGTTGAATGCACTCAATGCAGTTTGTAATTCAGATAATATAACAGCGTACTGAATGTAACGAACGAGATGTAAGATTTCAACTAGACAGTGCAACAGACGTAAATACAATATTTAAACAACATGTCCGCAAAGAGCAGGTTAAGCCTACATCTGTTACACTCTGAATGTGGAACAAACAAGGAATGTAACCAATCGGAGAGGTTAATCTCCAAGTGAAAAATCCGAAAAATGGTGATGAAAAACTTACAAAATTTATAGTTGTTCAGAACGGACATACTAATTTGTTAGGACTTGAAGCAAGTCAAGAGATGGGTTTCATAAGCATAAACAAAGATAAATTTATTGCTAACGTTGAAAAACAAATTATTGGTGATCTAGGGGAAGCAACTCTAAAAGTCAATGAAGAAGTTCATGCTAAAATTTTGCCGTGTAGAAAATTGCCACTTTCTCTGCAAGACGATGTGAACAGCGAAATTGAGAAATTAGTAGAGCGTCAAGTTTTGATTCCGGTGACGGAACCAACATAGTGGGTTAGCCAAATTGCCGTCGTGAGAAAAACGAATGTTAAACTAAGGATCTGTTTGGATCCTCAACCTTTGAACACTGCACTAATGAGAGAACATTACAAACTTCCGACACTTGATGATGTGCTAGTGAAATTAGCAAATGCAAGAATCTTTAGATGTCCGTGAAACTTGCATGTGAAATTAGATGAACAATCAAGTGAACTTACCACTATGATCACACCTTTTAGTCGCTATAGATGGGGCAGTCTTCGTTTAAAAGTATCCAGCGAGATATTTCAGAGAAAGCTATTAGAAGCTCTAGGTGATATAGAAGGCGTATTTACTATCGCAGATGATATCATTATCGCCGGATGCGGAAAATCCGACCAAGAAGCAAAACGCGATAACGAACACAAACTTGAGAACTTATTCAAGACATGTAGTGAAAGAAACATCGTTTTGAATGAAGACAAGAAAGAAGTTGGACTGACGGAAATAACTTTTCATGGTCATTTTATTATTCGTGATGGAATTCGTGCTGACAATGTTAAAACAAAAGCAATTAAAGACATGCCAAGTCCGACCGATGTACCTAGTGTTAAAAGATTGTGTGGTATGGTACAAAACATGTCACGATTTATGCCTGATCTTGCGAATGTTATGGATCCGATTCGTATACTAGCACGCAAAAATGAACCACAAAATTGATCTGCTGAATGCGAAAACTCTTTTCAGCGTATAAAGAAAATGCTAACTGAAGCACCTATATTGGCTTACTTTGATGTCAAAAAGGATGTTGTACTACAAGTTGACAGTAGTAAATTCGGTTTAGGCGCAGTTCTTCTACAAGACGGTAAACCAATTGAATTTGCGTCCAGAGCCCTGAAACCAGCCGAGCGAAACTGGACCCAAATTGAAAAAGAAGCTTGTTATATGTTATACGGTCTTGAACGATTCGACCAGTATACATATGGAAGAAAGGTGATTGTACAAAACGACCACCAGCCATTAGCGTCAATACTTAGCAAGCCAATAAGTCGCGCGCCAAAGAGACTACAGGACATTATGATGAAGCTATTTCGATACGATGTAGAATTTAGATTTGAGAAAGGAGTGAATCATGTAATCGCAGATACACTTAGCCGAGCGTATTTGGAAACAGACTCTTCAACCGAGACTGAACGTCCTCGGATTATGGAAGTAAATTCTTTTGAAGACATACCCGATGCACGAATACAAGAAGTGAGAGATGCTTCTGCCGTAGACTTTGATATGCAAATACTTATGGAAATAATAAGAAATGGTTGGCCAGAAGATAGAGACAATGTTCCATATAGTTTACTTCCACATTTCGAATACCGTGATGAATTCAGTACCAGCGATGATATCATTGTTAAAGGAGAAGCAATACTAATTCCAAAGTCACTACGAACAGACATGAAAACACGTAGGCATAGTGCTCATCTCGGATATGATTCGATGATGCGTCGTGCTCGAGGAACAATATTTTGGCCGGGTATAGCAAACGATATAAAACACATGGCGGAAGTGTGTGAAATTTGCCAAGAAACAAAACAGAAATCCAGCATAACGATAGAAACACTCCATGGGATAAACTTGGTATGGATTTGTTTGAAATAAGTGGACGACAATACTTGGTAGTCATCGACTATTACTCAAATTTTATAGAAGTCGACCTGTTAACTTCGACGCAATCAAGCAATGTAATAGCGATACTAAGGTAACAGTTTTCCAGATTTGGAATACCAACATGTATTGTGTCTGAAAATGGTCCTCAATTCAAATCAGATGAATTTAAGAACTTTACCGACAAATGGAGAATTAATCACATTACTTCGTCGCCGAATCATCCTCAAGGAAACGGTAAAGCTGAATCAGCCGTTAAGATCATTAAAACTATGATTAAAAAAAACCTTGAAAGATGGACGAGATTGATATGAGGCATTATTGGAACTAAGTAATACTCCGCGTCAGGACACAGGTTTAAGTCAAAATAAGATTATGTTTGGAAGGAAAACACGTTCGATGATTCCGACAACCATCCAATCAATCTCCAAGCCGAACTATTTGCGATCAAACAGAAAGAAAACTGTGCAAAAGTCATATGACAAACGTACAAGACAATTACCATCATTAAATAGAAGAGATTATGTATATTTTGAACATATAAAAGGAAATGACTAGGTATTAGGAATAGTCCGTGAAAAACTAAGTGAAGGTGCTTATGTCGTACCAAGTCAAGAAGGTATTGAATATAGACGAAATCGAATATATTACCTGATCGACAAATAATGGACATTGAAGATAATATTAAACCGTTACATGTCGCACCAAATAAACAATCTGTTCAGAATGAATCCTCGAAGTCCGATGACAAAATAATTGATGAACCAGCAGTGAAACAGCAATATGTTCCGACCAGACCACAGCGTGAGAGGCAAGCACCGGCGTACTTGAAAGACTTTGTCCGATATTTTTTTAAAATTTTGATTGATAGACATTCTATTCGGTATTAGGTCTAGTCAACTTAGTTTAGTTTAAATAAAAATGCTATCAGTGACAGTAATCGATTTTTCTAAAAGAATAATTAAATTTTGTTTATTCTCGATTTCGATTTTAAATTTGAAAATTTGTATTAAATGAAACGAGTTCATTTTCTAAAGAAAGTGTGATGTTGATAAATTGAGATAAATAGCGAGATGTTGTTGTTATGATATCGCCTTTACCAACAAAGAAGAACCTACAAAGAACAGAAATAACTACAATAACTAAACTCAGCTTAACCCTCTGACAGTTTTTGTTAAAACACATACAAGTTTAATAACGAAACAATTTGGGCACCATAAGTTTACCAGATAGTTATTTTAAACGCGACTACAGATAAGATAGTAAGGTACCAAATCCGGATATGTCTTGAAAGTTGCCCGAAAATTTGATTTTATTTGTTTAACCGTTTAAAGTTGTTCCATAATGTTTGTGAAAATATTGGTTTACAGTGGAGTCTTATTCACGTTAGTTGAAGCTAAAGCCAATGTAGTCGATGATGAAATTGAAAACCAGCAGCAGATAACCAAACGATTCAAAGAGATTTATGAAGTTCTACGTCACCAGAGTATACAGATAAAGGAGCAAGGTGAAAAGATTCGTCACCAGAGTATACAGATAATGGAGCAAAGTGAAAAGATTCGAGATCTCGAGACTGAGATTCATAATCAAAATGAACGTTATGAAAACCAAAGACATCAACTAAAAACACTTCAAGACGAGTTGAGAATCCGAACGAAACCAATTCAGTCTCTTGAGACCACTGTTGACAGACAGAGCAAAGGCATTTTCGATATAATGAAAAAGGTATCAGAAATGAACTCGAGCCAAACGGATTGTGAAACAAATGTCTTGAAACTAATTGATCTGATATCACACCTACGAACCGTGCAACATAAACAGAACAATGATCAAGGTGTTCATTTCCGAAGTTCTTATGTGAAGTCCACTCCATTTGACAGCGAGTCCATTACAAAAAGTCATCAAATAAACAACAGAGGTATATTATACTAATTTAAGAGACATATATTGTATTAGGTAAAAAAGTAGATAAACATTACATTTGGTAATGTTACATCAGGGTATCAGAAATCGTACTTGTAAATTAAATCGGAAATCCATACTATATGTACAGTTTGTGATTCTCCTAGATTTTATTGCTAATTCTTTACTTCATAAAATCATTTGATACTATATATGTTTATGCATTTCCTTAATAACAAAAGAATTTAACTATTTAGCCATTGAAAAACCTAAAAAAAAATAGCAAACAAAACCGACCAAACAACAAGAGCCAAAAGTCAACTGACAGTGACAAATCCGGATATACACAAACGCAAAACAAAAAACAAAGAGAGTAACCCGAACCCAATAAAAACTATGGGTGCACTCAGTAAAACTTACAAACAAATGTCACAGACAGTATGTTTCATTTGTTGGTCTAACGTTTGAACAAGCATGTTATACCAATAATACATGTATGAAGCCATTTAAAAGATATTTATGAAGTTTATTAATGTTTTGTTTCTCAGGAAGACGGCTTCTTTTAGGAACGATACCAACTATTTCTTCAACAAGCATACAAAACACGCCAACAGCATTTTATGCTTACCTTAGTCATGGGGAAGGTGAACTGAGTACGCACAGTACGGTCGTATTTGACATTATTAAAACTAACTATAATGGGGGGTACAGTCCGTTCAGTGGTGTATTCACAGTCCCCGTGAGTGGAGTTTATGTATTTACTTATACGATAAGGATGTCGTGTCGCAATGATAATGCTCATACTGCAACTTTAGAACTCATAAAAAACAGCGAAGTGGAAGCCGCAATATTTTTAGAAGATTCTACATGCCATCGACAGGTGACGGTGTCTACAACAAGTGTCATACATGCTAGTCAAGGAGACAATGTCTTTATTAGAACGCACTCATCTTCGCCAATGAATGGGAACGTGGTTAGTGACGGAAGCGGGACATCTTCATTTGCTGGATGGCTGATTAATAGCGACTAATAAAACATGTCCTCCGCATGTACTTTATTAATATGAAAAGCTGAAAATTTCATGTAATACCAAGGAAAAATAATTATTTATATTCCAAATAGGATTAAATAAAAACACATATGCATACTCAAAATATACAAAACCGATGTCGATTTTTAATCAGTGTATAGGTAAGGTGTAAAAAGATATCCTTAGAATTTTTAAATTCACTGTAGGAAATACCAAACTAAGATAAAATACTTATCAAGAAAAAAATTCGGCTAATAAAACGATATTTAGTCATTTTAACAAAGGTAACGACAATAAATAGATACGCATAAAAAGTCAATGACACGCAATCCACAATTTAATGTTTCCTGAATGCGTTCTTGATGTACAAGCCCGCAATAAAGGTGTACCCAACCCTCCGTACGTGAGATTGCATTATCGTTGATAACATATATACCAAGCTTAGAAATAAGTTCATACGACTTCTTTAAATCGGCCAATATGCAATGCCTCTGGAAACAGTCTATCCGCAGTTTTCAATTGTAATTGAGTTCCGGTTGCTCATTATCTGATTTTGTTATCTGTTGTTTGAAATCGAATTTGGAATTTCCCCTAACATTCGGCTTTTGTTGGTTAATCGGTTTTGCTTTTTAATTTTCTCTCCACCAGACTTAACGCGCCATTTGCTTCTCCATACGATCTGTTTTAACCAGTCAACACTTTCCACTTTACTTCAACCAGCCTGTAGGCTTCATCCACTATTCAATCCATTCTATGAATGCTATGTGTCTCATACCAATAACTAGTTGTGTGAAACGCCACATTATAAAAATTGTTGACAAGCTCTCAAACAAAAAATATAGAGGAGAAACTCGTATTAAACTAATCAACAGAAAATCTATTTAAATACAAAATTGTTGGACTATAAATAAAATCCGCTTTCAACAGTTTAATCTATATTATGGCGTCTAGTTTTCATGGTCTGGAAGCTTTACAACAGATGAGAAGCCCACAACTTCGACAGGAAAACTGAATCTTTATCAAGTAAGGTTTTTAGTTTGACATCCACGAATTAGATACACGCTGTGTATTATAAGTAGATTGCTTTCTAGCTATACCACTCGGCACCGAGGTCTTGCACAAGTAACGAAGTTGATTAGTATTGTTATAATGTGTTGAAAAAAATCTGTATATTGACAAACACTACTTTAATTTCACTATATCACGAAACCCTAAGAATCGTTGGCCGAGTGGTTAAGGTCGTTCGTCTACTATTGATTACGTAGTCTGTCAACACTGAGATTGAAGGTTAGAGCCTCACTGCGGGCAGGTTGCGCTCGACTCCAATCTTAATTGATAAGGATTGCAAGTTTTCGTACAAAAGTTCGTAGGTTTTCTCCCATAGAAAAGCCATGATATAGGTAAAAAATTACCTTAAGTGGCGTTCAACACAATTAAAAAAAAACTACAAACCAAAAAAAATCGAGTCGAAAAATATGTAACAGTTAAAACATGCTGGAAGGAAGTCCCCGTGAGTTTGAGGTCTTCAATGCGCATAAAAACGTACAGAAAAATATTTTTGTGTTAAAGATACCATTTATTATGCAGTTAATATTCTACTTTTCAGTTATTAGTTGAAACAAGTTTAAGGTTCATCGTCAACTTCTGCTTAAAATGACAAGAATTGTATATTCTGACAAGCTAAAAAATATAACAAGTTGAAGATTTTAAAGGGAAACAGGACATAGCTGTGCACGTTTCAAATACATTTGCAAAGATGCTATAGATAAAGTAGCTGATAAAGGCCATCTATTTTGTTCCTTTTGTTATCTTGAAGAAACACCAATGTAAAAAAAAAGTTTACAAACAATAAAAATAAAAACACTTGTCAGCATTATTTACTATTCAAAACTGCGAGATAAAAAAAATTTCTTCTTCCGCAAGTAGTTTCCAACTATATATATTTGTAGCCCTTTATTTAAATTGATTTTGTGTATAGAAATAATGCTCTGCGCTGAGTATAAACGTATTTACTCTAATGTTTTGACAGGTGTA
The DNA here is from genome assembly GCA_944474755.1 of Limnoperna fortunei. Taxonomy (NCBI): domain Eukaryota; kingdom Metazoa; phylum Mollusca; class Bivalvia; order Mytilida; family Modiolidae; genus Limnoperna; species Limnoperna fortunei. The sequence goes on from OX104120.1 coordinate 48,690,744, forward strand.
AAGATGAACCTTATTATTATAGAATTGTATTATTGGTCACCATGTAAGAGTCGGTCTAACACAGGTGTCATTTGCTTTACTGCTCTTATTAATAAACAAAAGTTACGTGCACGAAGAATTTCGTTTTCGATAGCAAATGGGAGCACAGTTGGTCAAGTAATTAAGTTAGTTTGTAACCTGCATGTCAGCACCGAGTTTGAAAGTTCGAGACTTGCTGTGAACATGCCGTTTCTCCATTCCATCGGCAAGGCTTACGAAGGTTGGTGTAACTACGTCGTCCTCCCCCAAATGAAACCTGGATGCCGTGATATTAGTAAATGAAATCGTTCTGAAACTGGGGTTAAACACCAACGGAAAGTGGTTCCACTTAACCATTTGCAAGGAAGCCCTTCGAGTTTTTATTGCACTGAAATATCTTGTAATGACATCAGTGTCCTCATAAACATTAGCTTACACAGTTAATCTGATGGTTTATGGTAACTTGGCATTTGCAATGATAGTATTTCTAGTGTCTATAAGAAAGATAATGACACTTACCACTTTTCTCTTAAACTTAAAATTTTGCAACAAATTGATTACTAACTTAGCCGAAAGAATTGAAGAACAAAACTCCTTTATATACGTTAAAGTTAATCAGCTTTAGATCTGAAATATATCTTGTGTCGTTTATTTGTCACCGGGATATTTAAGGAAAAAATCCTGTGTTTACAGCAAAACAGTGGATACACACATATCAATGTATTAAAAACACATTTTCCGCAGTAATCAGCTATTTTATTGACACAAGGATAAACTATTCGATCTATTTTTAGTATTAACGAAATATTAGGATAAATTTAAACTAAGATTGTAGTATTAGAACAATATTGCGTACACGTTCTGTAGTTTATATACTAGTATGCAAAGGCTCACATAAGAAATAAATTATTAGCTTTGTTTAAGTTATCTTTACACGCAGAGAGCATGTCACTCACTTTCAATTTAAGTGTCCTTATGCAAGTCATCTTGTTTGTGTTTTTTTTTTGTTTGAATGGTGTTTTAACGCCACTTTCAGCCAGCAAGTCTTCAGTTACATCATGGCGTCCAGTTTATATTGGGGGAGGAATCCGGAGTACTTGGAGCGAAGCCCGACCTGCGGTAGGAAAACTGGCAATCCTTGTCAATTAAGATTGAAGTCGAGTACACCCTGCCTGCAGTAAGAATCGAACCCGCAATCTCAGTGTTGACAGACCACGTGATCAATAGTAGACGAACTACCTTAACCACTCGCAAACCGAGACCCCCTGTTGTTTGTGTATTTTCATACATCACACAGTAACACGCAGGTTAATAGAGGACGTCACAGAATGAAAAAAATACTAGCAATAACTAAACTCGGTTTACCCCTGTGACATTTTTTGCTAAAACATGTACAAGTTATATAACGAAACAATTTTGGCACCATAAATTTACTTGAAAATTATTTTGAACGTGACTACAGATAAGATAGTAAGGCACCAAATCGCTGCCTTAAGATTTGATTTAATTTGATTACCGCTTAAAGTTATTCTATAATGATTTTGCATATATTGGTTTATATTGGGGTCTTATTCACGTTAGTTGAAGCTAAAGCCAATGTATTCAATAATGAAATTGACTTACGAACGATTCAAAGATGAAGTTCTACGTTACTTGACCAGAGTATGCAGATAATAGAACAAGGTGAAATGATTCGATTTCTTGAGACTGAGATCAGTAATAAAAAAGAACACTGTGAAAGCCAAAGACATCAAATAAAACACTTCAAAACGATTTTAGGACCCGAACGAAACACATTCAGTCACTTGACACCACCATTGACAGACAAAAGAAAGAGATCTTTGATGTAATGAACAATTTATCTGACATGAACTCGAACCGAGCGGATTGTGAAAAACGTCTTGGAACTAAAAGATTCGATATTACACCTGCAAACTTGGCAACATTAACAGTGCATTGACCAAGGTCATTCTTTCCGTAGTTCTAATGTGAAATCCACTCAATTTGACAGTGAATCATTTACAACAAGAAATCCAATGAACAACAGTGTATATTATGTTAATCTTAGAGACATCATATATAGTAAACACATAGTAAAACATTATATTATATTATGATATGTCGGGAGAACAGAAACTGTAATTTGAATCAAATCGGAAACAAACATTTGCTTCTCATAGATTAAATTAGTAATTCTTTATTTGATAAAACAATTGGATATTGTTTTCTTAACACTTAAAAGTTCATTAAACTATTTAATGATTTCAAAAACATTAATTTCTAAACAAATGTCACAGTTTAGACCGTTAATTTTAAGTAGCAAGGGAGGAAGCTAGGTGCCTCCTCTAGATTAAAAAAAAGAAAAATGCGTGCTTTTGATTAAGCAAACAAGCAGCTAAAATTAGAAAACAAAACGCCTCTTCTTCTTTTCATAAATCCCTCTAGCGACTGGAAACCCGAAACACCTTCGGCCACCTTTTCAGTGCAGTTTAATTTACGACTATTACAGTATATTTCATTTTGTGTTCTAAAGTTAGCACAGGATTGTAAAACCTATGCTTAATCAAAAATATATGTATTCAGCCATTTAAAAGTTACTGATGAAATTGATTTCTTGTTTTTCAACTTTCAACTTTCATGAAGACGGCTTCTTGTAGGAACGCTACCATCCATTTCTTCAACAAGCATTCCAAACACGCCAACAGCTTACCTTAGTCATCATGAAGAAGAACGGAGTATGCACAGTACGGTCATATTGACTCTAAACTAACTAAATATTTCTCGGTTGAGTATTACATTTACACACAGTCACAGAATGGTTATACGTTTCGGGGATTATTGACAAATTTATACTAAATTTATACTTATAGTATTTTTCATTGTATCTTACTTATTTTTAAAGTTGCCTTTTCTAAATATTATGTCTCGGACAAGAATTCAGCTTGAGAGTCCGCATGAATATATTTGGTTAGGTGCATGCATGTAGGTCATGCTAATCCTAAAACCTTTTTTGACAGTGCCCCCTCCCCCACATCGTAGTAAATGCTTTTATATGTGTTGCTGACATATTATTATAACAAATACCCAAAATGCACACAAGTCATGTATTGTATTTCTTCATCTTAATATTTTTGAAATGAAAATGCAAACTAAATGAATATATTTGTAAACAAATCCCTGAAATCTTTTCACGGAGGGAGGGGTAACTAAGGATTCTTTTAGGTAAGGGTCAGGGGACAGAGATTTGAAAACCCATCATATTCATATATTTTCGGACATTATAAAAGGGGACCTAATCATGTATTGAATTGTTGAATCAGACCTATTCATATATTTTATTTGTGCACATCCCCACTGACAAAATAGTACATTCACTACCAAAATGATTTGTTTGTAAAATCACTGTGGTTTACATAGGCTTAACATGCTTACGATGAGAATTGAGGCATGGATATATTTAGATAATTTACAAGTACCCAATGATATATTTTTCAATGAAAAAGCTACCTATTCATATATTTTGGAGAGGTAAAAAAGTGACCCATTTGGGCCGCACATCCGTATTACCATATATATGCCAAGTTATCCCCCCCCATACACCTCCCGGTGCATCTTTTTTAGTTTTGGTGATTTGTTTCCTTAAACGAGTATCCAAATCATCTTTACTGTATACTTGTTTTATTTAAAACAAAACTAAACCCATACAATTGTTTCTTGATTAAGTAATAGTAAAAGTATAACAAATTAAAACAATAGTTTTCTTAATACCGTTTAAAAAATTATATATGCATACTTGTGGTGAGTTTTGAAATTCATAATTGTAAAATTTCGTTTATATTGTAATATCGTTCCAATAGGTTAAACATACAAATTCAAATGTAAAGTTTTAACACGTATTACTACACCAGCACAAAACATTTTTCCAGACGAAAAATGTTTTTTGTAGTAAAAAACTCGTGTTACAAATTGGGTTAAGGTTCGAACGAAGAGTACCACACTAATTTTTTCCAGTCTACTGAAGGTATTTCTTAAAAATAACAGTTTTTCAGACCTTTATTAAAAACGTTTAAGGATATTAAGCTGAAAATTGATATGAATGTCAACCATCATGAATTGCAGATCAATTGTGAATGTCGTTTCGATTCAAACTTTATCGAGCCTAAAATAACAGTTTTCTGATTTCAGTGTCGTAGGTTTTTAATTTGCCGGTAAGTGACTTAGTATTTTATATGCAATAAACTTGTTACAATTGATATGGACATAACTTTTTGAACATGTTATACTCTAAAACCTTGTCTGGTCAATATATACTGTTTACACCATACGACATTATTTAAAAAAAAAATTCATAAACTGCCCAATGTTAGGTTAATTGATTTAACGTCTTAAAATATGGTCATGAAATGTCATTTCAAGTAATATAAAGTATTAAAGTTGCGAAAAAGACCTCAATGAACTGTGTTGCCCTTATCACTAAGCCGTATAAAATCTTTAAATGTATATCATACTATATTCAATTTAAAATGGAAATGGGAGTGATATTATCAGTGGCGCTTATAATTCTATCTTACACGACGATCGAGATGTCTCTCGGATTTTCAAATGATTACTTGTCACCAAATCAGGCGATTGAAAGTAGATTTAAGAAAATGGAAGAAATAATTCACCAACAAACTATGCAGATTATGAACCAAAATTATAGAATTGAAAGCCTTGAGAATGCCATTTCAAAACAGCAGTCTGAAATGTATGAATCCGAGAAACGTTTTAAGGAGCAAAGAAAGCTGGTCCATTTACTGGACGGAACAATTAATACACAATTGAAAGAAATCAATCCACTTAAGGAGCGTCTCTCTGCTCTAGTATTGAATCAAAATAGAGTAACAAAAAAGCTGGATTTTATTTTGAAAGGAAATTCAAGTTTGGTTGAGAAATCTTACTCAAACGCGAGGACTAAGAATGCAGAGATACCAGAACAAGTTGCAGAAAGAGGTATTGTATGCTAGTGAAATGAAATAATTGATGTCAGAGAACACAAAGTTATACAGACATTAAAATTTATAAATAACTGGTATGAATTATGGAACAAATAATAAATAACTGCGGGAGGTTTATTTATTAACGCTAAGACAAAATCATAAACTACACAAACATGTCTGTTATGTCCCTTTGAAATGCATTGGAAAAGATCCATAGTAGCAGAACAGAAGACATGTATACAACATCAACAAAAACTTAAAACATACAACAAAGAAAATATAAACAAGAGTTACATCATGTTTCAGACGTTTGACCAGTATAATAACCAAAGCTTTTTCGTTTCCATTTTTCAAACGCTTGACCTCCTTAGGATAATTTTTTAGTTTAGTATTGCTCAGTCGATCGAATTGTACTCCAACAAAGGTCATGCATCTATCAGCGATATAAACGATTCCAAAATGAAGCTAACATTCCTTACCTAATGGACAGCTATGTGCAATTGTAATGTCAAAGTGAGAAGATTAGAAATTGGTTGTCGATTGATGGACTAAATCAATGTACAATATGTAGACATATTTCTTTTATTTCAGATAGACGACTTCTTCTAGGTTCCATCCAACCGACTACAAGCTCCACTCAAACTACGGCGTTTTTTGCTTTCTTTAGCCATATTGAATACAACCTTGCGACTCATCACATTCTAATATTTGACACTATAAAGACAAACATAAATAATGCATATAGCGAGTTTACGGGTGTGTTTACCACTCCTGCTAGTGGGGTATATGGTTTCTTATACACACTACGTATGGCGTGTTCCTCCAGTAACAGTAATCTTTTTGCTCCATTTGAGATGGTGCGAAATAACGTTGTTGAAAGCGTTGTTGGAATTTATCAACATGGATGTGGAGACCAAGCAACTGTGACTGGCCATGCTATCATACACGCAAAACAAGGGGACAAGATTTATGTAAGGACTCATCCAACATTTCAAATCGAAGGATCCATTATTAGCGACACAAATGGACTAGCGTCATTTTCTGGCTGGTTAATTAACGCAGACGCTTACAATTGATGCAGAGTTTATAAGATTAAAAGTTTTAATTGAACCTGAAACCTATTAATATTTTCACATCCTTTGCCTCAGATATTAGAATAGGTGGGCAGCTAATATGTAACTCTGTGTTAATCTACTTTGCCATTATACTTACGCAGTGTAGCTTTTTTCGGTATATTATCTTTTAATGACCAAGTTTTAATCTTCATTGATTGATTGTACCTTAACTTTCAACTAGCAGTAGTTCACCTGTTTGAATTGGTTTGTCAAGAAAGATAATTACAATGGAATTGGTTGGACCAATGAAAAAAAGTTTTAACTGCAACTGAAAAAGTATTAAGTAATGAATAGGGATTCCAATTTCAGCATTTTTGGAGCAGTTCCAATGCGCTTATTTCTTTCTTAAACTACAGAGTTGTAATAATACTTTTCGATTTGATCCACTTAAACCCTACCCGAATAGTAACACCAAGGGGGATATGTCACGAGTCTTCTAATTATTTGAATGCTAGTAGTTATCCAGATTTTCGTGTATAAAATCGCTTGCACTTAAAGAGAACAATGCAAAAAAGAACAATTTGAACTTTTGTTATGGTATAGAAACAAAATAAATTTTTCCCAAATATAGTAATTACTAAAATATTTACTGCTATACACACACACAACTGTTATAAAACGTTCAGACGCACGTTATTAGTGGGGTTGTCATTTAAACTTGTTGAGGTAATTTGCAATAAATGTCGGGAAGAGTTTATACTTAATGAGGCAAATATCATTCAAGAAACGTGTGTTAGATTAACATTTTACGTGCCGATTCTATGGCATAATACATGACAATTCACTTTTATCGGTTTTTATGGTTCTGTATTTCATACTAATGTCAAACATTTCATGTCTATCATGTTTAACTGGATTTTAAAGTTTCCATGTCGAAGGAATACTATTGATACACATAGGGGATTTCGCCGTCTTCTGTAATTAACATCATTCGGTACGATTTCTCTGTTAGTTGACTTACGCTCGGAACTAGACTTATATATGGATGAGGTTTTCTTTAGTCCAATAATTGTGTCCGTATTAGGGCATACATGTCTTCGCAAGTATATGAAGAATTTTTCTATAGTTTAATATTTCGTAATAAATTTTGTATACGGTCATTTGGTTTACAAACAGAATTTTCTAAAACGTAGAACAGCTTCATAAACAATAAAAAATTAATGAGTAACAATTGTTAACTGCCACTTAAAAATTATGGCGTTTTAGAAAATACTGTTTGTTAAATGGAAGCAATCAATCAATCAATCAATCAAACTTCTACATATTATTTGAACATCTCAAACCAATGCTGTTCATCAGTACACTATTTAATCTTTGACAATATTTACGCTGGTAATACATGTAATTGGTAACAGTTCGGAACACATAACACTATATATGTAATGAATTGTACAATGGTCAGTAAACATTAACGTTCTAACAATTTATGTGTTCAGGTTGATCGATTTAGCGCATGCGATTTACTGTCATCAATATAACGGCTGTGCAAAATAGTGAATAATTATTTATTTATTAATAATTACACTTTTTAAATTGAAATTATTAATTTTTAATAAATAATGCATTTTACTTTGTTGACAGTTTTGGTCAAATTTGAACAGATGAATGTAGAGCTTTGTCAAAACGAGACCCCATTGACTTTAAATTGAATAACAGCATTTGTGACCACCTTATCTTATACGTAGAAAGAAACAAGAAACAAACAAGTAAGGTGTTGTAGTCCAGACTATTACAGTCGCAATTATTTTATATAATGTTTTTTCAAAATGTTCGTTGGAATTTTGTCTTGCATCGTGGTTTATTTGCCCTGCTGTATCTCAAGGTATATGTAAATGCCCAAAGGTGAAAGACTCACTTTTCAAGGAGGTGTATGGTATCATTCATGACCAAGCTACGCGAATAAAAGAAAATAACGATACAATGTTTATTCTTAAGAAGGGCCTTCATAATCAAAATAATCTGCTATGGAATCAACAACGTCGTCTCAAAAAGCTTCAAAACAAACTACGAATCCGAGAGAAGCAAATGCAATTTTTACGGAACACACTGAAACATAACATGCATATGCTCAGAAAAGCGAATGAACAGCTATCTATGATAAAAACAATTAAATGTGACGATACATTTGTGAAACCACTGGAATCCGATGTTATGCCGGTAACAAACAAAACATCTTGGCGAGATACACACAGTAATGGATCAAGATCGAGCCTCCACTATAACAGTGTAAATGCTGCGACGACAGAGGATACAAACACCTTCAATTATGATCAAGGAACAAATGATTACAGAGGTAGTTATCTTTTTATATTTTCAATAGAGATTGTCTAAAACCATTTGAATGAAAAGGCATTTTTCTAAGTTTTATATGTTTATTTCTTGTTCAATTCTGTACCATGGTTTTTCTCAACAGCTAAATTAAATTTTTAATATTTTTATGTGTTGTGTTAATTTGATGTCAAGAACAACGTAATCAGCCGTGCGATGTATGCCCGTCTAAATCCCATTTGTATTTTTGTTTGTAAGAGAATTAAAAAAATCGGTGCCTTTAACAACGTAATACACTTTGGAACAAAATTGATCTAGAAGATAAATAGCAAGTTCAGCAATATGTTAAGGCCTTGCAATTTGAATAAAAGACAGAAACAATAAACATACATAATAAATAAATACAGGCTACGTTTACATGGCTCAGTAAATATATTTGGCCCACTCACAGGTGGCGGATAAAGGAATCCACCTACAGGGACAGGGTTGTCCGGTTATAATATGAAAATTCATACTCGGATCACAGTGCTTATAGAGGATTACGCTTCTTACATGGAGCAGACGGTTTTTAAATCTCTTGACATGTTCAATTCTGAATATAGCTGAAATATTGCAATGCTTACGCTAAATACACAATCAATCAACTCAAATAAAAAACATTTAAACCAGACGGTCTACAGATGTTCGTCTTTAACAGTATGTTAACAATGATAGTTAGTTTTAGTCTTGGTTATTGAACAACCATTTGTTGACATATCTGGCGCACATCCTCACTTTTATCCTTTCGCCAACCACTTTTTGATTGAAATTAAACATTGTTTGCGTTGTGTACATTTAAATAGCAGAGAGTGTACACTGGATGTGTATACATTTACAGTAGAGTGAGAAGGTTTTCAAGACTTTCAGGTTTCTTTGTATTACCGCTGTACATCATTTCTGATTGCTTTTCAGGAAGACGGTTTCTAACAGCAACGACAACAGCTACACTTCTTGACACGCCAACCGCATTCTACGCATTCCGCAGTTTTTCCGCACCTCAAATTGAAAGCAACCTTGTTATTAAATTTGAAACAGTCCAAATTAATTACAACGAAGGATACGATTCGAACACTGGAGTCTTTACAGTACCACATAGTGGAGTTTACGGATTTTTTTATACAATAAGAAGGGGTTGCTCTTCTCTTAATACTGTTTTAAGGGGATCGTTTCAACTTGTGCGAAACGCTGCGGTTGCAGGTTCTGTTTCTTTCCATGATTTTGCATGCCGGTATTAATCAACCGTAACCGGATTTGCCATTATACATGCCAACAATGGGGACGAAGTCTGTGTTAGAATATTTCCTGATCACCAGCTGAACGGAACAATATACAGCGATCATTTTGGATACACTTCGTTTTCCGGATGGCAGATTTATAGAGAGCAATACAATTTTAAAAAAAGTTAAATTAGCATTTTTTAAATTACATTGGCAGAACGGGTACTGCATAGGTTTGAACCACAGATCTGCTATTCCTCTGGTAGCGGGTATGGGAGGGCTTGTCATTGAGATTGTTAGTTAAGAAAATCTTCACCGATGTCCAAAGTTGGTGACTTTTTTAAAAGACTACTACGCATTTTGCAAATTATATACAGGACAAACTAAGCAGTCTCGGTATTTAATTATTTAAAATTGTCGACCGAAGGACACTTCGCCCATTAATAATCGTCCCTTTTTTTCAAAGTTGCTGGGTATAATATAAATTATTTGATGGATTTTTCATATTAGATACTTATCGGCGTACAGGTTTCGAGGATGATATATGATCGAGTTTAGAGGGCTTGTTATGAATTATGTTATATGTTATAATCTGTTTATGATATATTTCAACAGAGGAAATATAGATTTGAGTTCTTGCTTCAAGCATAGCTATATGCGAATTAATTTTGTGTTGGATAAAACGTTATGGAGACGATAAAGTTGTGAAGGAACGATATGTTATAACAATCCGGATAGCGACCCTCTTAACTTATTCCTGTAGAATATAGAAAAAAACCTAATATACTATAAGTATACGACAAAGGATTTTACATTTAGATAGCATCGGTGATTTGAAAGCTAGAAATACATAATCATATTAATGAATCGACTGGATCTAAAAGAATTTGCAGAATAGCTGCAATAATGTGGTTGCTGGGACGCTTAATTTATAATGACAAAGCTAAACGGATTTTTAACTTTTGTTAAATTAGCTGGTTGGTCCACACAAGGGTTTTTTTTATACAAAGTATCCGATATTAAACTCTATCCGTGGTTTCAATAAATAATAAATAACTCCTCAATAACTATCAAGATACATAAACATAAATACAACCAAATATTTCATGGCTTGTAATAAATGCGGACTTTTGATTAGTTGGTTATCCATCCGTACAAATTTCATGCCCCCGGCTGCGTTGCTAAGCGTCGTAGGATGTATTGTTTGTGCGTTGCTAATGTATGTTCTAGCGAACTAGTGTATAAAAAATATTTCCAATTCTTTACTGTCTTTTATATTTATAGTCAAACACTGCATATGCTCTGCATTCACACTGACACATATAATAATGAATGACATCTGTACCTGACGTCATTATTTGTTGACGTTAAGATAACGTGACTTGAGCCGCTAAAATACCGAAGGTAGAAACATATGTAAGGCAGAATAAAAGCTCACTAAACCCGCTTAGTCAGAGGTTGGTACTAAAGGTCCTATCCTCCACTTGGTAAAAATGTGCATTTAATGATTGAAAAACGGATAATTTCTTGTGAGGAACTGGTATGACGTTGCACTTTTAGCTTACTTCTGACTACATCAGTCTTTCAAAACTTGTAAACCAGCGGGGATAAATCCGTTACCTACGTTATAACCGGAGTGTATGGAAATTTTACCACCTGAAAGTACTGGGCAGAAGTTCTTTCAGGTGGTACAATCTTACACCCTTGTTATAACGTCGGTAACTGATAGAGCCCGAGTCATATGATACGTAGTTATACGTCACGTGATAATAAAGAGGATAATTACTGGAGATAAATCAATGTTTTAATAAGATGTGATCCGATAAAACCAATCCTGTTGTTAAAATTGTAGGGGGTACAGATTTATGTGCGAGTACACTTCTCTGTTGTATTCCCTTGCAGTTGTTTGCATTTTTTGGCTGGTTCTGATAAGAGTACTTTGTCAGTACGTTTCTTCTTATGGTACGAGTTTTGTTTGTTAATTCTATACAAAAATGTTAACTATCCGAAATCATAATAGTAACTCAAATGTTATTGAACTACTTAAATGCATCATTTGTTTGAAAAATATTTATAATCTTGTTTCATTATCGTTGAACCTGTCCGATTTATGTAAAAATACTCTTTTCCATACAGATTATTTTGAACAGCATCTGTTTCAATGTCCACGCTTGCTTCGTCATTACCGTTGACATCTTGTCTTAGTCTGGGTCAATATGTAAATACTCATCAATTCTAATCAGATATAAATATTTTTCTCGTTTTATTAAATATAAAACACTTTTTAAAATAGTGCAAAAAATTGTATTTGTATTTATAATGCTGCAAAACAAAATTGATTTGTTTGTTTTTTTAAAAAAAATGAATTAGGTTACTTTTCTAAAACTAAAATAACATTTTTCTACGTTCCCTTGTTACAAGGTAAATATTTATTGATTTGAGGTTTAGTTCAATTTGATTAAGAACCGTAAATAAATACAAAACAATTTTCGCCAAAAACCGATCGGTCGTGTCAGTTCTGAGCGCAAAATGGGTAATTATATTAGACGAGTGGCAAACCATGTTAAAATTTTGCCCAACCTATTGCGTTATATAAATTTTTGTTATTATGCCATAGGCTTCTGCACTTTACATCACAGGTTACCACCTTATCTGATAAGTGGGAATATAAACATTGAAGTGTCTAGACTAATACAGATGCGTTCTTAAATTGCTATCAAAATGATCTTACACATTTTGTTCTATTGCACGTGTGTTTTATTAAATGCAGACAGCAAGACCGTTAAACAAAAGTAAGCAAGTAATTATAAAGAGGTGGCTGACTCACGTTTAATGGAACTGTACGATGTTCTCCGTTAACAAACTATGCAAATAAAGGTCCAAAGCGAAAGTATCCGAATTATGGAAACTGATGTCCAAAGCCAGTACAAACATTTTGTGTACCACAGAATTCAAATCAGATCACTTGATACCGATCTGAAAATCTACAGGAATCAAATACAATCTCTTGAGAAAAGTACTAATAGACAAATGATCGATACCAGTGAAATGATGAATAAATTATCGATAATAAAAATAGGGGAAATGCATAATGGAACAAAATGTGTAAATACCATGGATGTAATCATAAATAAAAGGATTTGTTGTGATAAAAATATACATAGCTTATCAAACAATGACCCAATAATTGCACCGACATCCGACAGCATCGAACCAAGAACAATAATTCATTACAACAATTATAGGAGAGGTATTGCTAACTATGTTTCAGAAAATGTGTATTTTTCTGCCGGAAATGATGTGAAGAAATTAATTGTTTATTCGTTTTAAGTGAGCTTGTTTTCCACAAGTAAACTTTTTCCTTTTCCTTGACGTTATGATGTATTTTGTTTGATTTTAGCATACTTAATATGATCGTAGACGTGTTTTTGATTGATTAAAATTCATAGGAAACACGATACATCCGGGTCTGGAACCAACGTCTGCCCTGAATTTAAATCTACGTTTTCTGCGTTTTTAATTATTGTTCCGATTTCTCTTTTGTCCAAGAAACACTTTATCGAAAATACCATCACTTAACATCACGACCCTGCATTTCTACCCCCGGAAAAGAATATGCTTGAATCATCTCACTTACTGTGAGTGTAAACCTTAAAAAACTAGAATATTATTAGAGCGAAATATTTTAACGACTCTAAAAGTATAGTTTAAGTGTCGTTCAATTAATCCTAGTACGAGTAATTTATTTAAACTATTCATTTTGTTACCTCGACAATCTCTTTTCACGTTTGATATGAATGCTATATTGTTTGTGAACATATCTTGTATAGTTGCAATGATATAGTGTTGTGTTTTCAGAAAGATGTCTAACAGCTTTCACTGTATTATACACACCAATTGCATTTTACGCTTTTCTCACAAAGTATGTGAGCTTGGACATCCGACTTTACTATGATTTGTTTATGGTACAAATAAGCGAACTTTATGGATTCACCTATACAATACGAATGGGAAGATTCAATACCATGTACCATAATGCAGTTTCGTTTGAACTAGTGAAAAATTGGCAGTCTGAAAGTGTTATCTATTTTGGTTTTGGCGAAGAATCATCTAAAGATCAGACTGTGACTGGATTTGTCATTATACATGCCAGTCAAGGCGACAAGATCATCTCTGTTAGAATAAATGTAGGTAGCCCAATAGCCGGTTCTATATATAGTGATGAAAACGGGTTGACATCATTTGCTGGATGGATGATTCATAGTGGCAAATAAAATTAAAAAAAACCCTTTGTTTGTTTGTGTGTGTGTAAACCACACAATAGTTTGACATTATTTATTTCTAAATACATGGTCGTCAGCAATAAAGGAGATACGAATGATATGAAACGTGTCTATTCATGGCACACATTGAACTAATAAACCGTAGCCATAACATTTTGGATTTCGTCTCGAAATAACAATTATTACAATTGATTGATTTAAAATTTACTTAAAGTATAGCAAACAATATTTCAGCTATACTAAAGATGCAAACAAGTTGCAAACGCATAATTCAACTGGAAAATTGATAGACCACCGTCAAAAACATTTTGAGACTGCCACTTAAAAAAACTCACCAAACAAGCTAGTTGTGTATCCACGTTAGATCTAACTAATCATTTCGTGCCGGGTTACACTGAGGTAGCTTGTTCAATTTTTCCTGTTGGCAGGACGTGTTTCACTCCACTTTAATATACAAGAATTGTTTGTTTTTCTTTCGAAAATATGTGATTTTTAACGGATACTTCGGACGCCATGATCTAACTGAAAACATTGTTAACAGTGGCGTTAAATACCATTCATACAAACAATAAACGTATGGTCCTTGTCTAGCTTTCTGTATTATATCCTGTCAAACCTATCGATACGGCATCCCTTATTCGCCATAGAATTCGTCTGAAGATCGCCATCATATAGCTGAAGAATCGCTGAAAATGGCTTTAACAAATTTTCAAACAAGCAACCAAACACTTTAATTTTCTATTCATCTGACAAAATAGTCCCTTAGTTTTTAGTATCTTATATATCAACATCAAAGAATAGCAACCCATTTAAGCCGAAAGAAGCGCTGAAGTTTCTGTGCTTACCCAGCACACTATATATACAATTTGTCGTCAATCGATCAATTCCATTTTCCGAATTAATTAGTTGAGCAATAATTTAATGTAATCTACAGTTGTACAATAGTTTTGTGCATGCAAAGTGCACTGTCAGAATTGTCTTTTTCTTTTTTATTTATTAATCTTAAAAGTTAAAATGTTTTCCCGGAAAATACAAAACGCTCATACTTGACCTATTCAAGGAAGTAATGTTCTATGTTACCGGGCTATACAAATAAAGGAACAAAGAAAAAAATTGTGTCAGTTTATCCAGTGATAATTTGTGCTAGCATTAATTAGCTGAAAAAACATCTTTCACAAGCAAAATGAATAGGATGTTATTACTATTATTTGTGTGATGCATGTTCTTCTTTTCATGCATAGTATGGCGACAAAAACCTCAACAACAAATTTCAACTAAAAATGTTTTACCAGAAAATACAAAACGCACCATTCAAGGAAGTGATGTTCTATGTGACCAGGCTATAAAAATAAAAGAACACAGAGAAAAAAAATCCAAAAAACTCTTCAAATCAAATGTGAAAGAATCGCCAGGAAAGTGATAGATATTATATCACGCCATAGCTAAGACAACTTAAAGACACGTGACTGCTAAGTTCATCCCATGGTTCCAGCTTGAAGACTACAGCACCCATATGAGTGACTTAATTTTCATGAAAAATTATTGAGATATAATTAAATTTAAAAGAATGTATAATAAACGCGTGCTCATTACACGTATTTGTTCCATTAATCGCCGGAAATGTTTTACATGCCGCAAAATCCTCTTTCCTTCGAAACTCTTTATGCTTTATACAGTGGAAGTCACTTTTCCCACTTTAATAATTAGCATTTTAACTTGTTGTTCTCTTGATCACAGTCCAAATACTGCTCCTTTGTCACAAAATCACTTAATTAATATTTCATGTACTGCACATGTTGTGTATTGTGTCTAGAAATCCAAATAATGGTGCTAGACAATTATTTGAAAACCATTACAAAATTCAACAAATCGACATTTCTAGCTTTTGGGGTTTTATATATGACACAATATACATAAATAAATGCAAACACATTTTCAACACATGCAGAATGACATGTCATTACTATGAATTCATTATTATTAGTGTGATACATGTACTATACTTCGTGCATTACAGGCAAGCACAAAAATTAAACATGGTCTAAAATAAAGCAGAGAAAACACGAACTTTTTCTCAGACCAGTTAAATTTGTGCATATGGATTTAAAAAGATACAGGCTGGTACTATGCTTTGTACATTCTCTTATTTTTAACCGCTTTTGGACCTTGACAATTTTTAGTTGAGAATGTCTGTTGTTTGAGAAAAACAGCAGCACTAGCAGTTCTGCGAAATGAAATTTTGTTGTCTTCAGCCCAGTATCAGATGTATCGATTTATGCATTGACAGATCGCGAATAGTATTCATGTAAAAACAGATTGCAAATGGAATATTTACAACGGATTACTTGTGTTAGAGTAATTCCTTATGGAATTATTGAGAGCCACATGCCATAAAAGATGTGAATTGTGTTACTTTATAAATAACTTGCTTGTTCGATTTAGCGTAGAACGGTATGAAATTAGTTTGAAAACTGTGTATATATTTACTCTTTAGACTTTTATATAATATTTTGAACTACCTGTATTGTGTTTTTACACGATCCCAGTGGACTTATATTATTCCATCACCGAATGAAAAAATACTTTAAGCATTTAGAGTTAAACGCCACTGATGAGTCTTAAGTAGACGAAACGCGCGTCTGGCGTAAAGAATTTGTCACCTTGGTAAGTTTGATTACATCTTGTTGGAATATTTGAGCAAAGCCAAGTAACAGCACGGCACGTCCGCGGCTGGCGGACTTGGGAAGCAACTATTTTGGATTAAGTTGGAAAAGAGAAAGTTTAAGATCAATATGTTATGACCGGTTTACGTCATTTATTTATTTTGACATTCAATGACTAAGGCCATTTGTTGGTCAGTCTTTATTTAAATTTTTGACAAGAAACACCGTCCTTGTATCGTTGCATAATCTTCTAGACTTGTATACTATTTTTTGTTTATGCTGTATCGTCATGTTTGTCGATCCGATACTTAATAAGCTTACTGGTTGGTACATTCTTTAGACTTTATATATATATATTATATATATCTGCAATATTTGTACGTCACTTTTACGACAGGTTGCCATATCAGTTTTGCAGGAAATTGTGTTTTGCCAATGTCAGATCAGAGACGTATACTTCATGTTATGTGTATTTCATAGTGCGCACTCAGGTCGCAACAATGCATAAAACAGTTATTTGCACTAAGTGAAATATTCCAAAGATCATATATCTAAAAACCTTCAGTACAATTTTATATTACATGATGTAGCAAATAATAACAGTATAAGGTGTTATCAAAGATAATGTAGATACCAAGGTTATAAAATTTACTACAACAGACGCACGTTTTGTCTACTATGAGACAAAAAAGTATTAGAAGTCACCAATAATGAAGAGACACAATTTGGTGACGCTAGATAAAATATAGCTACTGAGAACTGTGGACTACCTTAAGCACTCGAGGCCCCTTTTTGCATAGACACTGACCCAGTAACCGTTAGTTAAATGTCAAACATACCAAAGTTTTTACCTATCTGGTTTGCAGGACAATATCCAATGTCTACATTTGATATGATTGATTGTTTGTTGACATACCCGGTATGTTTGTGTTTACCTTCGAGAAAGAAGTCTAAAAACCAGCGCCGATTCATCAGATACACCAACTGCATTTTACAGATTTCTCACAAACTGTAAGCCTGCAAATGCGAAGTAACTTTAATTTTTAATCATAGTAAAACGCCGTACAAGGAGGGTAGGGTTTTAGGGAGGAAACGGTCCTATTGAGCTGACTTTATGGATTTATGGATACGCATTTAGAATAAGAACGGGACACTTTTTAACTATTGACCATCCTAATTCTGTTCCGATTTTTGTGATTAATTCTGTTTTTGAAATTGTTTTTTCCTTTGATGAAGGACCGTCCAGAAATCAGTAGGCTGTTAATGTATAATTTGTCATTATACATGCCAGACAAGGCGATAAGGTTTCTATTATGATGCAAGGGGCGTTGCATTCTCCAAACACGTAACACACTACGACCTGCAGTCATGCTTCCCTTACAACTCCCAACGATAGGGTCTCTCGCAATGACTCGTTTGGGCAACTCTGTAGGTCGAGCACTCGAAGAATATAAGAAACATAATATTTAAAATGTATTGAGGTTTGGTGTTGAGAAAAAGTATTTTGCCTATTGTAGCTTCAATCAATCAAACAATCAATCAATCAATGAACTACAATCATTATGTTCACACACGGATAAATGCACTGGCCTTGAAGTAATGTTTCAAGTTTGTCTTAACGAAACATTA
This sequence comes from Limnoperna fortunei, assembly GCA_944474755.1. Classification (NCBI taxonomy): domain Eukaryota; kingdom Metazoa; phylum Mollusca; class Bivalvia; order Mytilida; family Modiolidae; genus Limnoperna; species Limnoperna fortunei. The sequence goes on from OX104120.1 coordinate 48,708,955, forward strand.
TATAAAGGAAAAGTGAACAGCCATTAGTGCGAATAATTGAAGCTTTCATAACTCATTAACCTACAATATTCAATGTTTTCAGCATTTAAGTATTATAAAGTCTACCTTGTTTCCATAGAATCCGATAGAAATTACAAGCAATCACCAAAGAATGTAGAGAATGAAATTGATGCTTAACTTATATGTCAAACAATTGTTATGAAAAACATAATTGTTCTTTCATAAGTAATAACTATTCGCCAGCAATTTCTTCACATATACAGTATGCTTACGTTGAAATTACTTTACCTTTAACAAATGCATGACGATAATGTTTACTAATCCGTATGTAGTACACATTTTACTAATAATTTATATTATTTCAAGGGGCCTATGTGGCTGAGTGGTCACGATAGTTCGTCTACTGTTGATCACGTGGTCTGTCTACACTGAGATTGCAGGTCCGATTCTCACTGCAGGCAGGGTGTACTCGATTCCAATCTTAATTGACAAGGATTGTCATTTTCCTAACGAAGGTCGGGGGTTTTCTCCGGGTACTCCGGCTTCCTCCCCAATAAAAACTGGACGTCATGACATAGATAAAAATTTGCTGGAAGTGGCGATAAAAAATATTCAAACAAATATAAAAACATAATTTGAAAAGCTGTGCATTGGAAACCAGAATTGACTTAAAGATTCCTAAACGCTCAGCAAAATTTCAGATATGTTCAGAACGAGAATAAACTTCAAAAATTTGCATTTTGTATTGCTGACAATGCGCCGACACGTTTTCGAATACTACAAGAGTTATTCATGGTTAAAAAGCATGACAGTCTCCTTAGAGGTTACCCAATATGATTTTTGTTGGATTAACGGTATAATTTGGTCACATGGTAGCGAAAAAAATACATCTCCTTTACATTATTTCTTATTGACAAATAGCTGGAAACAATCTGTATTTTAGTAATTTTCATGTCGTCTCTGGAAATATTGTTTGTTGAAGCAGTTAGACAATTTGGCATAAAGAACCGCGGCAAAAATAATCATCATTTATAAATAATTAATGATACGTTCATACGAATAGCGAAACTGTCGAATGTTGTCTAGATAGTATTTGGTTGATTTTATATGCAACTGCATTGTGACATCAAATTGTCGGTAGTTATTCACTGCCACACTTACATTACGAGAAAATGAACTAAATGCATAGCCTCGCCAAAATAGAATATTTGTTCTTCTACTCTGTGTTTCATGCACTTGGAACAGTATTCCGAAATAAGAAAGATTAAAATTCAATGACTTATCAATTAACAGTGTACTGAGTAGGTGTTTTTGGTCACAATGATGTTGCATATTCTTTTCTTTAGTGTGTTTTTATTCGTCAGTGTTGAAAGGGAAGATGTTTCCACGCAAACAAATACCAAACCGTCCAAGATGAACGATGCAATGAGGTGTACAATGATCTACGTGACCGGTCTATTAAAAACAATGGAACAAAAAGCAAAAATTTAAATTCTTGAGACTCGGATCCATCATCAGAACCAAATATGTCAATTCGAATACCGTCAATGCGATTTCAAAATCCACACGGAAAAAAATCTGTCTTAAAAAAAATAGTTAACATACTAGATAAAAAGATAGAGATAGTAACATCGCTTCAACTAAAATGTGAAAGAAACGCATTGAAACTCATAGATAGTTTGACAAACAGTTGCATATGCAACATTAAGACTGCTGCGATCACACAGTTCAATCTAATTGAGCGTGGAAATCACAGTACTCAAAATTAGCCAAGTCCATGGTAAATGACAGGGGTATTGTTTAGGAGGTTAATAACATGTAGTTGTTCAATTATTCGTCAAACATCTTTTGCTATACAAGCCTGCGGTAAAGCCAGGCATAGTTTTCTATCTTAATTACTAACTTTTAAAACTACATAAAATGCAAATAAAATGCGATGTTCTGGTTGCAATTTCCAATGTGATGATAGAGGGACATGGGCCTTTGCGGAACGGACCGTCATGTTATAATTCGGAACCCCGAACCACCGATTACAAGCCGTACGTGTATGGAGAATGCCAGGCCCTTTGAACATTAACGACGGTTTCTGTAAATCGCGATATAAGTGAGCTCATTTTAGCAAATAAAACGGCTAAATTATTTTCCTAGTCAAGAAATCAAAATGTCGTTGTCCATACTTTCTTTCATATGTTCATGTTTATAGGGAATGTAAACTAAGTTAAATTAGTACGATATGAGATTAGCAAAAGATGGTACAATAGAAGATATCGCAAGTCGAACACTTTCAAACACAAGTACGTGCAAAATACCTAAAGTCATTTAAATACACAGAAAATGTTCATTTTTGTCCATTGCGATAGTACAAGGATTGACAAAAAATTTAACGCATATGTTATAACACGTAAAATAGATTTTACAAAAATATTTAGAGGTTTTCATTATACGGATGTAATGTATTAGGTCATATCGTCCTTGGGACACTGATTTCCCATAACTATCAATTAAGTAATGGTAACGACCATAGAACTTCTGGAGAGATAAAATCAACCTAGGTAAAACAAACCCTTGTTTGAGTATTTTTTATTAGTCAACAGCAGTGATCGGTCTAGAAAATCGGAATACCGATCGCAGGATCTAGAATAACGTATAAGTTGTGAAATGAACACACCATTCAATGGAGCTGCTGGAATGTTGATGTCGATGAACTGTAAAGTGACAATTAGAAAGTTGAAGTCATCACATTTGTCGTAGATTCTAGTTTGTAGTTTTCCTGAGTCTATTTCTAGGTCTAAGTAAGAGGCTGACCCTATTGTATTGCTGGTGTATTTAATTTCAAGCACGCTAGGGTAAATTAAATGTAAATAGTCACCAGTTTTTGTTGAGGGACAAAACATCATCAATATAGCAGAATGTGAAATTAAATGTTTGGGCCAGTCTCTTTTCTTTCTTTTGCAGCAGAGCAGTCCTTCTAGGAACTAAACCGATCCAGTTAGGATTAAATACAAAAATAGATGAATTTAAGCATGAAAATGGATTGCTAATAAAAACGTGGAAAGTCTAACTTTGTTTTAGAATGGAAAATAATGGACCTGAGAAGTGTCGAGTCATTTACTGCGTAACTAAGATAATATTTAACCTGTATGAATTGGCACTGAAAAGTGTACTGACAAGGTTTTCTTTGTCGAAAAATGCTGTTCCATATTCTGCTCCTTGTTTTGTTTTTATTCGTCAATGTTGAAAGTGAAGATGTTTCCCAGGAAACAATAAAATACCAAACGCTCATCGATGAACGATTTAAAGAGGTGTACCTTCTTCTACGTGCCCAGGATATTCAAATAAAAGAACAAAGAGAAAAAATTGGAGTTCTCGAGGATCAGATTTATAATCAGAACCAAAGAAGCCATCTTGAATCCCTTAAAGACGATTTGAGAACGAAAGAAATCGAGTCTCTAAAGGACATTGTTAACAGACAACTGAAAGAGATAACGGAAGTGAAAAACCAATTAGCTATTGTGGCATCGCGTCAAATTAAATGTGAAAGAAACTCTATGAAACTAATGGATACCAAAGCGAAGCAGTGGCAGACGCAACATAAAGACATAGTTCAAACCAATGGCTCCAGAGTGGAGACCAAAAAACCCAATATGAGTCTTATCAAGTCTGGAGAGTCCCAGACAAATGACAGAGGTATAGAAATGTTTAGTAACAAGCTTATAGTGCAAGTTAAATACATGTATTTGTTACATTAATGCCACAGGTAAAGCTTTGCATATTTTGATTACGAATGTTGAATACTCACCATGTTATGCTGGGTAATAATATGCACATATTGTGGTTCCAATGGGATGGACAGCAGTGTGTACATTTTCTGAAAAATACCAGGCTATGGCACGTTGTAATTTTTGTAATTTTCGGTTTTTATAATGTTCTTTTACTGAGCACAGTTAAAATAATACTCATTTGACATCAAACATTCAATATATACATGTACATGTACAGTCGAACTTCGATGGCTAGAGCTCGAAAGGGCCGACAAAAAATGATCGAGAAACCGGGGCTTGTGATTTCCGGAAGAGGTTCATGAGCGAACCGGATTCGATAACGGTTTATATATTGCATTTAATTTCCGGTCAAATTGGATTAAGAAAATGGGTTTTTCTGCATTGCTTTTCATATATAAATCTTGTACGTACCCATTTATGTTATTGTTCAGATACAAATGTTACTTGTTATTTTTGTTGTTTAATTTTGTACACAAGTATTAATAAGTATTATTACATTACGGATTTGTGTCAATGACCTCGATATTGATTTGAGTCCAATTTATTGGCGCATATTTTAATTAATTAAAATCTATTTCATCAAATTTTACGAGAAATCCGTACATAAATACAAATTGATGACAGATAGGTTAATTATTATGGATTATATCATTAAAGATCAAGCAGGATATTTTACAGGTATGGCTCCGATCTGTATACATTTTACGACCAATTAATAATCCAAGACGTAAAAAATTTTAGTTCGAGTTATTCATGGTGTTTTTAAAGGGTTCTTAATATTGGGACTTCTAATTTAGTTTTCAAGAAATTGGTTTGTTCGAGAAATCAATGCAATTTCAACATTATATAAGGGAAAACTTCCGTACTTTGAATAGGTGTTTGAGAATTCCCGAGTGTTCGAATTTCGACTGTTATTAAACTGTCGTGTATTTGCTACTTTGGGCTTTTCTGAATTTGCTTTCTATTGGGATTAAATTATTATCTTTACATGCAGCAAATGACATTTAGAGGCCAATACTATTGATTAAAAAATGTTAAACAATTGTTCTTACCTCAAGCGAATTTAATAAAGTTTCATATATAATTCATCAACTGTATTTGTAAGCATTTGTCGTATGGAAATTTATATAAAAAGTTTATATTTATTGTATCGTAGTTTCGTACACGGGAATACAAGTTGAATATGTGATACATACGTGTGTGCATTCACAATTTCAAATAATTTGTGCATATAACACATGACAACGAAGTCAAAGAAGTATAACGCGAGATTATCAAGAGATAACAGGTAGCGCTAATGCAATATGAAAGGATGATGGCACGTTTGCTTAAAGAAGTGCCAGGATTTGTTCACAAAGGTTATGAATAAGTCTTTTTGACTTTTCAGAAAAACGACAGCTAAAAGGAGCCGCACAACCAATTAGAGCAACAGCGTTTTACGCTTACTTAAGCCATCTTGAGCAGAACATTAACAACCATTATACACTCATATTTGACACGGTTAAACTTAACTATAATGGGGGCTATAGTCAGTTTAGTGGTGTGTTCACGGTCCCCGTGAGTGGTGTTTACGGATTTACTTATACGGTTAGAATGGGATGTAGCAGAATAAGATCGTTTGGTCCTTTTGAAATTGTCAGAAACAGCGAAGTTGAAGGAGTCATACTTTTTGATGGATCTGAATGCAATCAATTAACAGTGTCCTCAACAGTTATTATATTTGCCAACGTAGGAGACAATGTATATATAAGATCGCACACAGATCACGAGATGGATGGAGTTGTGCTAAGTGATGTCAGTGGGAGAACGTCATTTGCTGGCTGGTGACCAATAAATAATTATTAGAAATGTACTGTCATTATTATTATTATGAAGACCGGACAATGATGTGTGTGATAATCACATGTTTGTCTGTTGATCTGGTGTTAATCTGTGCCAGAAAATAATAACTTAATAAAAACCACTTTAGCATATTCAAAACGATTTCGGTTTTATTACTGTCATTATTATTTGTTTGATACATTCCTACTTGTGTAATGTAATGATGTAATGTCTTTTTGACTGTGTAGAATTTTTAGCTTTCCCAATTAAATATATTGGTGTATGTCATTCACGGCTACCTCATGTTAGCACGTTTCTGTAATATCTTTAACTTTATGCGACTTTACGTCTGCCTTGTCCTAGAATAACATGCTGTGAACACATATACAGCGCGCAGATCAAACACATAATTCCCAAATCAAAAACAACTCGTTTCTGCACAGTTTACATATTTATTATCATTCCGAGTTTGAAATTAATTTAAGCACTACAGATGAGAAGCTTTACTGAACACGTAGAACATTTTCACTTAAAGATAAATTGTTTCTTTCGTCAAACCGTTAATGGCATAATCGGAGTTTGTTATGAAATCACAAATAACATTTAACAGTTTCCTCGAACGTGTCTAGTATTACGTTTGAAGACACTTTTCTATGCAAATGTGCTATGGCTGGTTGTGCGATACATTGAATATTAGCGTGCAGACCATTTTTGCCGCACTCCCCACTGTTACTAGATAGTGATTAGGCAATTAAACGAAAATAGAATTATGATAGATAAAATAATTTTTGACTGGAAGATAGGAAGTTAATTACTTTTTGATTTCATCAAATACACCAAATACACCAAATCCGAAGTCAAAGACGGGTTAATTATCTGCGGTGATTTTTCCACATAAACCTTCATTTGGTCGCGTTCATTATAGTTATGTTGCTAATCATTGTCGATAATACTATCACAGCATACACACGTTGGCGACTGGGGGATTATATATTATATCAATATTATTGCATTGTTGCAATTTGAAATACTATACTTAAATTACACACAAATTTTAGTAATTTATTTTGATTTCAGAGATTGGGTGCCTCTGTATCGGTTTGGAAAGAAAGTGCTTGGTGTGGTGAAAACAGAACTATAAATTCTTACACAAGGTAAAGGCGAACCATATATTTAATTCAATTTAATATTAATTGTTTCCTTTTTTGAATCATTGTTTGACGTGTACTGAAATTTGGACATTCCTTTGTACATAGATTGGAATATTTTGTAAATGATAATCGGTATGGTAAAATCTTGCACTTGACGGCACTGTCGTTCAGTTAGAATTTTACGAGATTGGTGGTGGCACATTACTTCCTGGAAAGAAATGCATTCAAAAAATGAAACGTATTTTTCTATTAAATTCATATAAGCCGTCTTCCGTTTACTTTCAGATCGCCGGAAATTTCATTTATCATTTTCAAGGATAAAGGTTACAAACCATGATACGCGACACTTCGCATTGAAATTATTTACCCACATGCCGAATGTCAAAAGCCCAAACGCTGACCTCAGACGAGAACTAAGGGGCCTCGGTGGCCGAGTGGTCAAGGTAGTTCGTCTACTATTGACCACGTGGTCTGTCAACACTGAGATTGAGGGTTCGATTCTCACTGCAGGCAGGGTGTACTCGACTCCAATCTTAATTGACAAGGATTGCCAGTTTTCCAACCGCAGGTCGGGGGTTTTCTCCGGGTACTCCGGCTTCCTCCCCCAATAAAAAACTGGACGCCATGATATAGCTGAAAAATTGCTGAAAGTGGCGTTAAACACTATCAAACAAACAAACAAACAGACGAGAACTACGTTTCAATTCAAAGGTCACTAACCATTACCCAACACGTTGCTTATCAATAATCGACCGCAGTGCCAAATGAAATGCGTAATTCAGGCCCTATAGCTGTACTGATACCCATAATATCGGCATTCAATACAGGTATAACACATATCAAGGGAGTGCACATGGGAAATAAAAAAATTAGTGCAGAAAAGAGTGGCCTAATATTACATATAGTCAACATCAACCGACAGCTGGTTGTTTTGCCTATGTACGTTGCCGAATATATTTTTTTTCATTAAAAATAATCGAACGCATCTTATGATAAACAAAACAGCAAAGAAAACCGACTGAATAACAAGAACCAAAAGTCAACAGACAGGTACACATCCGGATATGGACAAACACACACAAAGCAAGACAAATACCAAAAACACAAAAACAGAATGAGAGTAACCCAAACCCAATAAAAACCATGGGTGCACTCAAGTGCTCCGGACGGGAAAGCAATGCCTGGCTCTTATAAGACACCCATCGAGTTACTCATTGCCATGACTAGGAAAAAGTTAAATCCAGGAATAGGAAACACTACCTATGACTCAGCGAAAATATCCGTTCGTATTTGAGAGATTGATTTTCCATAACGATCAATTAAGTCATGGTGATGACCTTTGTTTGAGTAGTTTAGCAGTCAACAGCAGTGATCCGTCTCGAAAATTGGAATACCGATCGCAGGATCTAGAATAACGCACAAGTTGTGAAATATACACACCATACGCTGGAGCTGATGAAATGTTGCTGTCGATAAACCGGAAGTTGACAATTGAAAAGTTGAAGTCATCACGTTTGTCTTGGAGTCTAGTTTGTAGTTTCCTGAGTCTATTTCGAGACGTAAGTAAGAGGCTGATCTTAGTGTATTGGTTGTGTCTTTAACTTTAAGCTCGCTATGCTAGGGTAAATTGAATGCAAATAGTCACCAAATTTAGTATTGCTGAGGGACAAAACATCATCAATATAGCGTAATGTGAAATTAAAGGTCTGGGCCAGAGTCTTTCCTTTCTTCTTTAGCAGGCCTTCTATGAACGCAGCCTCATAAGAGTACAAAAACAGGTCGGCGAGGAGGAGAGTACAATTAGTATTTTTGGAATACCATCAATCTATTGAAAAACGTGTCCTCCAAACATGAAGAATATGTTGTCGATAAAAAAATCTAACATTTGACACATTTTGTCTTCAGTATGTTTTGACAGATTTGATGTTTATGTTTGTTGTTAATGCCTCATATTTAATGTAAATAAATAATTGATGCTTATTTAACTTAATGTTAATTAATACCTAATGCTTATAACTGCTTATTTAAACGTAAATAGTTCAATTGCACAAAAAATGCCAACTGATTGTTTGGAATTTTCAACAGAATTGTTATATTCAATTCAAACAAAACTCTTGCATATCCACTTTAATAACCAGAACTATAAATGAATATTCTCTCCTAGTGAAAATCTCACATTCACTATTTAAGACAAAAATGAAAACAGGATTTAAAATTGGAAGAGTTGAATTAAAACAGCACACTACATTCTTTGGCTGGAGGATGAAGCCAAAATTCTCGGTGACAAGAAAAACTAGCAATCTGTTAGTTACAGTTTTGGTCAAGCAAATTTTTCTAAGTCATGCTTCAACATCCCTGTTTATACTCCAGTGATCAAAAGTATTAATGATTACCTAGACAGTCGGCTAACAAGATCCCATTCACTCTTAATAGATAGCCAATTAAGTACATTATTAGTGTATGAAAGGCAAGTATATAGTTTATTTCATTTTGTGTAAAACGAGTGAAGACCCGCTAAAGATCGCTTACTCCTGACACCGTTACTCAAACTAGTTATTAGAAATATTTATTATAATCACCTTAAACGAACAAACAGTGTACATTTTCTGTTATCACCCTTTTCATTGTTTTTTTGCACTTGTGTTTTGTTTGTGATGTTTTCATTCAAATTGTAATGCGATAATTACTCCCGGCCAGTTGTTATTTACCGAATACAGTTAAGAACTGTCCGCAACTACTTTTAAAACATTCATATTTCTTGATACTTGGTTGCATTGCTTGTTAGTTAATTTATTAAATGTTAGTCTATTATAATTGTAATATCGCAACTACGCACAATGTAATTTAATATATTTGGAAACACCGGATAACTATCTTTCAGTTTCATACTCTCCAACGTTCAATGTTATGTAAAACACACATATTTTACTTTAAAAAATGTTTCATTACACAACTATACTTGAAGTAAACACCACACATATAACAATTACTTGATGATATACTTTCTTTGTTATCTTCAATCTATTGCCAAGTTATGACATATATAATGTAACACTAGAATTTAACACTTTGTTCAGGTAACCTATTTTGGACTAATTGCAATTTTTTTTTAAATGAAGGCAACTATAATTTACTTTCTTTTGGAAACACTTATATTAGTTATCAATTAAATGTATCATCGTCGAACTAATATATCATTAGTATATGCTTTGCAAAAATATGCAAATACCTATACACTGCATAACGTATTTCCATAAGCACGAGGAATAAAACACATCACTTTATTTCGTCAGCTGTTTTCGCTAACTTGAGTCTTTTTGTAATTAACCAACAAAGGAAGAATGCTATTGTTTGTCCTTTAAACACAATCTGTTTTTATTATTTAAAGGCAAGTTCTTTCCGGATTATAATCAGAACATAGTTTTCTTCTTTGACAGACTGCGATAATCATGCGTAGGAGAAGAGATATATCAACCAACATAACGACCTTCGGAATTATTATTACACTTGTGCTTTCCAATTGTTCGAAATATGCCAAAGTGGAAATTGTTTCCGAAAAACTAGGCATGAGACCTTCAATGTCAGCTGAAAAATGTTCTGCATCACAAAGTTCTGATCGCTGTTCTATTTGAACGAGTTTTTTTTAATGTGAAAGTCTAATGATATATTACCAAATCTTTATTTTTGTGTGTGGCATGAAGCTAATTTACGCCCAGCGATAAATATTTCAGCAATGTTCAATACGTGATTAATTTTATAACAGTTGAAATAAAACAAGTGACCTTGTGCGCAGATTAAAATATAAGTACTGTTTAAGTAAAATTGTTTCGCAAGCAGCAGTTGTAAATAAATTATAATATCAATTTATAGAGTTGAAAACATCGGAATCGTGGTTAATAGATCATCTGATGATGGTAGACGATATGTTCAATAGCTGCCGTTGTATCCTCATAGCAAAGCGGAAATGAAAATCGAAAAATTAGCAAAAATATTGGTTACTAGAATGCGGTTACGTTCCTCGTTGGTCTTTGTAAAAAACAAAAATGTAAACAACATTTAAGCGCAAGACTTCGCATACAAAAAATATGATTTTTTCTAAATATAATTGTACAGTTTAACAATGTATGCATTTTTGACTGTTGTAATTATTTATTAAATGCTATGATATATCCCATAGTAATATAATCTGGAATCGTCCTAGAACACGAAAACCGATATCGTTAAAGATATACATGCCAAAATATCATTCTGAGAGTTCGAGTTTACAAGAACTTTTTCTCAGCTACACCTCTTATTCTAAAATAAGTTAGATTCATACGAACATCTATCAAATGCAAATTAAATTTTAGCCTAAATTCCTTGTTGAGCTTATTGTGTACTATATATTATTTTGAGTTGATCACATATCATTTACTATACAGCAATTTTAAGCGAGCAATGTTTTAAGAATGTTCAGGACAAGAAGATGCTTTGAAAAATAAATCTATTCGATAAATTAGATTAAAATGAATAACGACGATTTTGCCTCTTAAGAAGTATTTAATAGTGATTAGGAAGGGAGGTAAAAATTTGTTGCGGAGACAAATTTCCTTTCTTTTGCGGAAGATAATAACATGGTACTCTACACGCAGGATAAATTCCTACAGTCCACAGTCAGGCTCTCTGTATTATAACCCAGCAACCCCCCCCCCCCCCGAATGAGGTGTCCTCCTATAATCGTTCTCTTGGATTGCAGTAAGCAGCTCTGTGATTTGAGCCCCGGAAATTCTTCCAAATGTCGTGTAATTTGCTGCGTCGCTAAATTTTATAATACAATAAAGAACATTTATTTCTTATTAGTAAACTGACAAGAATTTCGTCAGCGGAAAACGATGTTGCATAGTCTTTTTCTTGCTTTTATGTTTGAAAGTGAAGATCTTTCCCAGGAAACAGTAAAATACTATAACGATCATATTATAGATGAACGATTCAAGGAGGTGTGCAATCTTCTACTTGACCAAGCTATTCAAATAAATGGACAAAGAGAAAGAATTAGAACTCTCGAGAATCAGATCTATAATCAGAACCAAAGATGTCAGCTTGAACCCTACAAGACGATTTAAAAATTCAATCAAAGGAAATCGAGTTTTTGAGGGACATTGTTAACCGACAACAGAAAGAGATAACGGAAATCAAAAGCAGTTAGCTGTTAAAGCACCACGCCAAATTAAATTTGGAAAGAAACCTAAGATTAATGGATATCTTATCAAAGCAGTGGCAGCGGAAACATGAAGATTGTAACGACCGCCAATTGCAATCCCATGATTTCAGCTTGGAGACAACGGCACCCAATATAAATCTGTTTACGACCGGAGAATCCTTGAAAAATGGCAGAGGTATATTACGCTTAAGAACATAATAAATGTGTATCACATGTTGTTCAAACAGTAGCCGCAGATGTGGTTTTTAGTTTAGTTTATTACATATGTTAATACCCGCCTTCGAGTGATGGAAATTAGTAGATGTGCTAAATATGACTGATAAAGGACACCATCTCTTAAGTTGGAGATTTGTTACATTTTTTATTTGGCACGCCAGGCCACAGATCACAGTGGATACGTGTTTGGAGAATACTTAATGATCCTTTTTGTAGTCGATATGAGACTCTAGAAACGTCAAGTGTACTCTTTTTAAATAAAATAAGTATGACACAATATTATCAAGACATAAAAGCTTCTAAGGCTGAAGGCGACGTTACTTCAATAATCGCTAGTGGTACACATTCGTACGTGCAAAACACATGTCTATTGAAACGGTTGGCGTGTATTTGTTAACGACTGAACATAATTTTTACCAAGCGTTTAGTGGTTTTGATAATAAGCAGGTAACGGATTTGACAATTTGAAAAAAAATTCAGGTAAGAGGCTCTTAATAGGACAACAAACAACAGTATCTCCACCAATCAGACCAACTGCATTTTACGCTTACTTTAGTAAAGAAGAAAATAATATAAATAACCATCATACACTTATATTTGACGTCGTTAAAACTAACTATGGGGGTACAGTCCATTTACTGGTGTATTCACAGTACCAGTGAGTGGAGTCTACGGATTTACTTTTACATTCAGAATGCAATGCAGCAGATCAATTGCAATTGGTGCTTTTCAACTTGTTAGAAACAACGAGGTAGAAAGCTTCATTCTTTCTACGGAATTAAGCCAGATGCGGACAAGAAACAAGGTCCACAACGGTTATTATACATGCCAACTCAGGAGGCATGGTCTTCATTAGATCACACAGTTTTGGCAATAAATGGATTTATTTTAAGCAAAGACGATGGGAGAACTTTATTTGCTGGATAGATGGTTTAAATGACGAATAAAATAATTTATATGTAATTATTTTGTTATGAAACCCCGAGAATTATACGTGTGCTAATATGTGAAAAAATGTGTAATATGTAATGGTAATAGCATAAAATTAATAAAGCCACATGTTTAGCATAGCACAATGGTTTGGTATTTTATGACTGTGGCGTCATTATCATTTGTGTGACCAACTTTATCTCAGGCAAGTAGTAGTTAAATGATTGCCGTACATAATTTACAATACATGATGCAGGCAAAGCCTGGCACAGTCCCCGTGAGTGGAGCTTATAAATTTAGTTATACTATTATATGGCATGCAACAGATCAAGTCAATAGGTCCTTTTGAAATCGTTATAAACAGCAAAGTTGAAGGTGTCGTTGTTATTGAATATGCGCATATGAAGAGATAGCACGGTTTTTTATGCAAAAAATTTTACTCCAAGAGGTAAAATGAGAACAGAAACGGCCAACCCTAGTTAAAATTAGTATATATTCATGTCTGTAATGAGATTTTTCTATTCTAATACGACAAATCTTAAATATGAACTTTTATCAACAACGTAACCTATGAGTTGCAGGACATCTCGGCCATTTAGGACACACATTTGATTGTGACGTCGTTAAAAATGGAAAAATCTTACAATGATTTCGCCATAAAGAGTATTGATCGTCTTTGACATGAATAAGAGTCGTTTCACTGCTGTCGTTTTTAGGCACATCATAGAATTATATGCATACCAACACAAGAGGCCAGTTATATATTAGATCGCACACATATCACAACATAGATGGAAACGTGTATAAATATATATACGGGAGAACTATATTTGCTGGATGACTGGTTACCGAGAAAATAATTTTATATAGATATTTATTGTTATGAAAATTTGAAAATTATACGGTGCTTATTTTATGCACTTTTTATGGATTTCGATGAAATAGGCCACTACTAATTTCAGATGTCCTAATAGTTGCAAATACAACCAGGAACCATTTTCAGACAAGTAATGAATCTTTATCATTTGCAATTGTATGTTGATTAAGGCTAGCCAACGTAACAACGTAACGTAACAGTTATATCATGATTTAGCTGTGACTTTATTTCTGGCTGTTGATAGACTAATATGTTGAAAGAACATTAAATTCTTTAAAAACTTAAACATTTCATAGATCGGACACATTATTCGAACTTGAACCCACTTTCTGTGTGGAAATAATTGTTCTCGTCACTGGTGAATGTGTGGTACTCGTCAGATAATTGGTTTAAAATAATAAGGTCATAAAATAATGACGTCATAAACGTATTTACCACGTAAGAATTTAATTGGGGTTTTGAGATTTTGTATTTGATTTCGCAAATGTACTTCTCTTTTTAAATATAGAATATAAATCTTACATTAGAACTCTGGGATTTTCGAGTATTATCGGATTTTTCCAATCGTGAAATTGTGAAATATTAAGTCCGCGCCTTGGCGAAATTGAATTCTCCAATTGTATTAATGTAAGATCTTATATTTATTGAGTAAATAAAAAAATACTATTTACAAAACCATTCCATCTACTACTTGAGAACAGCAACAGTTACTTCCAGTTCAAAAACGGAAACTTAATCTTAATTTATTAAAAATCCGTTTGTCGTCTGTCCATTAGTCGGTCACGATTTATACATTTACAGATCGATAATTTTATTCACGTAACTACGAAATGAAAATTTACATTAACAAAGGATGACGAGAGACGGTATGGAGCTCTAATTGTGTCTTTGTAGACGTCGGCCGATAGTAATACTTGTACTAAGTCTTATCTTGCTTGTACATATTAACACAGATCGGTATGACATAATTTATGCACTTATCGCCTTAAACAGACCACTTATGTATATTTTTGTTATTAACGTTTCTTTGTTTTTTGTTATTAATGCTTGTACCTGTGTTTTGATTGTGATGTTTTAATCGAAGTTGGAATGCGACAATTATTCCCGGTCAGTTTATTTTTTAATAATACGATCAAGAACTGAGAGCAACTTCTCAAACATATACAATTCATATTTCATAATACTTGCTTCATCTTCGTTTTGCTGGTTAATTAAATTTTAACGCCGTATTTATAATACTATGTGTAATGCGCAACAACGCACAATGTCATTTAATATTGATCGCAAACCTGGTAACCTTCTTACAGTGTCTTCCTCGCCAATGTTCAATATTATGTAAACAACGTACTTCCATTCTTTTATCATTAAATATTTTCTAATTTTCATCGAATTTAATAATTGGGTCCATATTATAAATTGAGATTTGTGTGAATACACTGTATAATACAGGTATAATATTGAAGGACTTCAAATTTATATACTGTGGCTTCATTTTTATTCGTAGGATACCGATTTTCGTCGTTTTCGTGGGTGGGGACAAACCTCGAAATTAAGAATTCAACGTATAATGATCTCAAGAAATCTATAATGACGGTAAGCTGACATAAGAAAATGCTATGGGTTGTTTACATGGATAATGACGACTGATGCTCAAGATTTTGCATTACGAACAACTTTAGTGTGCTTATGACACTAAATAGAAATAAAATTGATTAAAAAACATCGTTGTTATTTTTAATTGCTTAATTCCGTCAGTAATAAACGTACTTCCTGTTTTTCCTTTTCGTTGTAAAGTGTTGATGTGTACACAAATAGTAAAGTAACTTTCTTAATTGAAATAACGACCAATAAAGCAATCTATTTTTAACACCTGTTTAATTGATTTCCATCTTTAAAAACTACTAATTACATCACTAAGTTTATTATCAAACAAACAAACTTAATCTTTGTTCACGGATGTACAAAGAATTTACAATGAAAAATGTTTACTTGGATTGGATTAATACAATGACTCTTTTATTAATTATTTTAATTATGTTTACGGCTATCAAACAAAAACTGTTTAATCTTTTTTTTCATGTTCCTTTGAAAACAAAACAGTCATTAAGCCGTTTTCAAGATTGGTAGCTAGATGTATATATTATCACGTGATTTATGGTATCACATGATTTTATTTAAGGCACTACTCAACCAACCGTTTTTTAAAATTGTGTTTACAAACGACACACAACGGCATAAAACGCAACTCCTTTCATAAAGGTATGTTTAGTGTGAGCTTAGCACCACGCCACAACAAAAAACAAGGGTCGTTTTGCATCGTCTTTCTTAAGCCGTCCCATTTCGTTTTAAAAATGTCGCCGCTTTTCAATAAATGTACCGTAAATTTCTATGAAATCCCGTGATCAGCAATACAATTATCGCCTCCCGAGAGCGATTATATCTTGAAAATGACGAATTAGAAAATGTACAGACTAACACTGCATGAATGCTGAAAATTTATAAGCAATTCCTTCATTTTTGATTTTTGATTTATTTTTATTTCGCGTACCACGAATTTAAGAATTCCACGCCACGAAATGTCTTTTTTCCTCCAACCACGAAAATTGATAGCCACGAAAATAAATGGAACCACAGTATCGTATCATTTGCGATATGTTTGGTCTATTCAATCACACGCATTTTTTTAAAAATACATTTGTAACACAATATATATTTATAATAAAAAATAAAATATTTTGATAAAACACTACAAATCTTATATAAAGTGAATAATTACACCAAGAAAGACGTCAGTTGTTAACCTCCTCATTTAACATTTAAGTAAAAAATTCATATTTAATGAGTTTTAAGGAAAATACGTGTGTGTTTCGACATTTCAATTTTTATGCGACATGTACAATTTTACACAGACAAATATCTTATACACCAGACACAAAGTGACTATAAATATATATTATATTATAAAATATTAAGTATCAGTAAGTATCACAACCATATTTAAAGTAAGCTCCACACAGATAACGTGTACGAGATGACGTCCGTGTTATTTATCCTTCTATCCATTGCCAATATATTACACATATAATGTAACACTAGAACTTACCACTTTGTGTTGGTGACGCGTTTTCAATAAATATTGACGTATTTTAAATTTGGAGCAACTTTTTAGAAAATTATAACTTTATGTTAAATTTCGTTATAACGATATTTGTAGTTGGTTATACATTAAATGCATCATTATCGACTAAAAAGATTAATACTTGTATGTATAATTGAAATATCAAGAACCTCTAAACTGCATTATGTATTTATGAAAGCACAATGAATAAAACACAGCACAGTTCATTTCGTCAGCTTTTTTCACTAATTTGAGCCTTTTTGTTATCAATCATCAAAGAAAGAATGTTATTTTCTTTGTCTTTGTCAACAAGCCGTTTTCATCGTTACTAGGCGACCCCTTTTCCGGATCATAATCAGTACCAAGTTTTCTTTTCTTTAGTGTCAGTGACTTCCATAACCATGCGTTGGTTGAGAGGTATATCTAGCAACATATCGACTTTTGGAATTATCATTATCATTTATCTTTTTGAATTATTGTAAAATTAGGCATATGCCGCCTAATGTCAGATAAAAAATGTAATTCATTACAAAGATTACGTTAAATCATACTGCTTGGTAAGTTTTAAGCACTATTCTTCTAAAACAGTTTTTTTTTAATTTAAGTTTGATTAGATATGAATGAATCTATGATCTTATTTGGTGGAATGAATTATGCGTTCGTCATAATACTCAAAACTGTTATTATTCGAAGATGAAAAGTTTGAAGGTGTACCCGGATGTTCACTTTCGGCTTGAAACTGTAGTTTACAGAGTTAATAAGAATCACAATCGTGGGTTTGCTCCTCGTTGTCCTTTTTGTACCGTTGATGGTTGTTGCATAAATCTGAACAGAAAAACACGTTAACAACAGTTTGGGGTGAAACTTCGCATACTGATATGTAACATTTATAAAATACCAATGTCCAGTTAAAAAACACTGGCACCCCTCATTTTAACTTAAATTAATTTTGCGGTATAACCAACAGACAAAGTATCGTTTGTTAAAGTTGTTTAAATGTTTGTCAAAACTCTGCAAATTTCTATTCAAGTATTTGAAGTACCAGTATTCTGATATTTATTTAGATATCTCATCTCATGCAGAAATATTATTTTAAGAGTTTACTAGAGCTTAGTACAAATTGTGAGTACAGATGAAAAGCTTTGACACGTGCGTGAACTTAATCTTCATTTCGATTAAAAAGATTGTTGCTAATTACATTAAACGCAATTTATTTTCACTTTCCAAACAGTTAACTACCGCATAAAAACTATTTATTAAGTAAACACAACTGGAAGTTGTTTGCGGAATAATTCATGTAAAGTCAACGTTATCAATGCATATAATTATGATGTCAACAATCAGTCACGTGCTGAAATACCATGTTAGGTGATAGGAAATGGACAATGTTGCTCAGCTGTTGAGTATTTATAGGAAATTAAAATATTTAGAAAATAACAGGCCAGAAAACATACTTGTATGCTAGTAGTAATCCAGAAACCTTCTTGATTATATTCATTCTTATTAGTGACTCAGATTCATAACAAGAACCGAAGATATCAAAACCCTTCATGTCAACTTTAAAATCTGCACACAAGAAATCGAGTCTCTACAAAATCGCTTAGAGAGAACAGAAAGAGATAATGGAAGTTAAAAAGCAGTTAGCTAATATGAAATTGCGTCAAACTAATGAAGGATATTATATCAAAAGAGAAGCTGATGCAACATAAAGACTGTTGAAGGCGCAAACTTCAACCCTTGGTCCCAGTGCAAAGATAGCAGGACCTAATAGGACCTCTTTACATTTACCACCGTCCCCTTTAAAATGACAAAGGTAAAGTAATTTTTACGAGCCTTTGTAATAAATATAAGTAACTTGCAGTTCTTTAAGTTATCGTTTGACATTCCGTAGGTAAAGCTTTGCATAGTTTATCTCAACTTAATAACGTACTTTTAATACTCCTCTTCATTTGTTGTGTGATGGATAGGGGAAACCAGACATTACGCTAGGGGATTGTCAAGAAATAGTACCGTGGGCGACATTAAGTACATGATTTCCGAACACTAAGCTGTAGCATGTTTGACCTATTGTATAACTGTCGAAAAGAGCCTTTTAACAAAATTATGTTTTCTCGACCTCTTTATACTTTACACTAGTAGTAAAAGTTTGCCTAATAGTTTTTTTTGTCTTTTACTTCGTTCTTTTTCTCAATATATATGTAAAGATACTGCTCGCTAGACAACAATAACCATTCATTATCTACATGTTATGTAACTGTTATGAATTTTATTTAAAAATCAAAATTATAGTGCTATATAAATCATTTGAAAATAAACAATTGTCTTACTTGCTAATTTTTGGCTTTTGGGAATTTATGTATGTCACAGTAAATTGCATTAAATTATTTCTTTACGTACGGTAAACTATCTTTCTCATGAACTGAAAATTTGTAGTCAAATAGAAAAGTAATAATTCGGACCGTTGATGTAGTTTTAGGTCTACAGAGCAAATTTTCAGACTTATTTTTAACAAGAACAACTGACACAATTGTTTCATAGTATTATTTGTACAAGATAATACAAAATGCAGGTTATTTTGGTGTATTGGTCATTGTTCACATTTGCTATCAGTTATTCGGGTATATATGACATGTGAAGTTAAAATTAGTATGAAATAATAGATAGATTGGAAGGTAAAAGGGGAAAAGTGTACGTTCATTTATAATATCGCTAGGCGCACACATTTGTACCGATACAGTACGCGGAAAAAATGCAAAGTGCAATGTATTTAAAAAAAAGACCACATACATCTTTTGGCGAAGTTTATAAATTGTCATTTTTTACTTTTCAGGAAGGCGCCTCCTTATAAGAATCGAAACAACAGTGTCACCACTAGTTATACCAACTGCATTTTACGCTTACCTTAGTCATCCAGAAGTGAATATAAATAATCATCATACACTCATATTTGACACCGTTACAACTAAATATAATGGGAGTACAGTGCGTTTCCTGGTGCATTTACAGTCCCGGTGAGTGAAGTTTGTGGATTAACATATACGAGTAGAATGAGATGCAACGGATCTAATGCATTAAAGCCTTTTGAAACCTATTGTTAAAAACAGCGGAGTTGAAGGCGTTGTTTTATTTCCGAGATTGGATGCACTAGTCAAGGAACAGCACCCGCAACAGTTATTATACATGCCAACTCAGGAGACAAGGTATATATTAGATCGAATGGATGGAAATGTGTAAAGTGATACAAATAAAACTTCATTTGCTGGATGGGTGATCTTTAGTGACCAATAAAAAAATTCAAATAAAGCATGTTCCATAGGTACGAATGGATAATTATATTTTCCAATAGAGATAGGTAATTATAGAATTTTAATTCCGAGCCGTGGTGAGACTTAAAATTCCATTATTTGAATATCTAGTTAATGTCAAATTCAGTTTCTGTTATTTTAAAAAGTTTAAACTTTGTGAAAACAAATTCGAATTCTTCCAACATAAACTTTAGGTAAAGACTAATGAATATGCGGTATTTGGATTGTGGAAGGATTTTTAATAAACAGGTGAAACTTATCAACGTAATTTTAAAACAACTGGCAATAAAGATGTAATACAGATCATTGTTTTTCCATATATTTTAATGTTACTGATAGGACTATTTTCTCTCGTCTTTGAAATGTTTTGAAATCAAAAGGCTGTAAATGAAAGTTTTTTCCAGATTGGTCAAGCAGTTTGAAAAGTACGTACACATTAAACAAATAGATATGTATTATTATTATTATTATTATTTCTATTATTATTATTATTATTATTATTATTATTATTATTATTATTATTATTATTATTATTAAACCCCGACAATTATGCCTGTGATATTGAACGGTTGAAAAAGTTATTTTGTCTGTTTATCCGGTGATAATTTGTGCTGGCATAAATTATCAGAATAAACCGACATCTTTCACAAGTGCAATGATTGGATTTTATTACTGCCTCTATTATTTGTGT
The DNA here is from genome assembly GCA_944474755.1 of Limnoperna fortunei. Lineage (NCBI taxonomy): Eukaryota > Metazoa > Mollusca > Bivalvia > Mytilida > Modiolidae > Limnoperna > Limnoperna fortunei. Next base: position 48,730,046 of record OX104120.1, read on the forward strand.
GATTCATGCACTATTTTTCATGGAGAACGCGGGGACAAGAAACTGCAAATTTAAATACCAAGCGAAATGCCATCAGTTCTGATAGTAGCCAATGATAAACCGGAAAATACAAAATTTTGTTAGCCCGAAAAAACGAATTGCGAGTCGAGTATTTAAGTTATTTCTATAACTTTTGTTAATTCATTTTACAGCTCACCTGAGCGTTCACAATTAGTGCCTGTATTATTGAAAGCCTACGTTTCAGATATCTCACAAAGTATACGTGACTTCATAACTGCCTGGTGCTAAATCAACATGCTGCAAGAACATAAGTCTTGTGTCAATACATAAATAACTTCCGCATATCTGGCACAACGCATTAGACATAAACCATCTAGTTATGTAATGCAAAGACAGTTTACTTAACATTTATATATCGAAGTTTGAGGAGAACAGCAGCAGATTGTCAGTTTTCGTGCCGAAGGTTTTGGGTTTTGACCAGAACATCTTCCGTCCTTAAAGAAATATAGCTTTTTACGCTATCATATTGCTGAAAATAGCTTTAACAATTTTTCAACCAAGCAACCAAACACTTATTAATTCTATTCATCTGAAAAAAAATCATTTAGTTTCGAATACCATATATATTAATATCAAAAGAACAGCATCCAATTTTCTGTGCTTGCCTAGCATACTATACAAACAATTTATCGTCAATAGGTCGTTTCCATTTTTCAAATAATTTGTTATTATTAATGTGTCATAGTCCCTAATAAAGCTAAATACTACCAATTGCACGTTGAGCAATCTATCAAAAAATCAAGCAATGAACTGCTTAAAATCATTGTTAGGACAATATATCGTCATGCAGTTATAATGAAACGTAGTATTAGAAAAACAGAAAAAGTAAACGGTCCCTAGATTGTTTTATAAGTGTCTCATCATACAACCATACAATTATTGTCTTGTCTTTGAATGCGATAAATGAACTTTATAATGAACGAAACAAATATCTAGTAAAACAAGAAGTAATGTTCGGTGTTTCAATCCACTGAGTAATTGTCCAATAAAGTTCTCATCATGAACAACCAGACAATAGATAATTAAATTTCACAAACCGAGAAATTATTCCATTGCGATGAAAAAAGAAACAAAATCAAAAGCAGGAGGGTAAAACAGGCAGATTATATTCGTTCACATATAGCAATTTCAATGATAAATATTAAATAATGATTCAATGTTTCGGTATTGAATCTACAACGAGTTAGAATTATATTCAATCAACTGTATTCGTATTTGTTTCGCTCTATTTTATATTTTAAATTAAAATTTATGTATTTATCGAAGCATTGTTTCAGTACACGAGAACATAAATGAAGATTATGTGGTACATGGGTCAGCGTTCACATTATCTATAAGTAATTCAGGACGTGTAAATTTTATTGTCAGTGTATGACATCAGATAATTACGAGATAATAAGTGGTCCCATTAAAGGTTGAAAGGGAAACGGTAGCTTACCGTAGTTGTCTCAAACTGAATATAAATAACCATCAGTAATATTTGACATCGTTAAAGCACCGTTCACTGGTTTGTTTGCAGTCCCCGCAACTAGAGTTTACCGTTTTATGCACATGATAAGTGTAACAGAGCTCTTGCAATTGGTGCAAGTCGATATAAGTACGCCATGGATGGAAATTTGCACAGTGATACAAACGAGATAACTTTATGTCTGATTATTAGTCATCAATAAAATAGTTTATATAGATACATGTGTAATTATGATCGAAACCCTATTAATTATACATCTGCTAACGGTTGAAAAAATATGTATAGGAAAAATCTGTACTAGCAATAATAAAATGAATGCAAACATATTTTAAACACATGCACATTGATACGTTATTATTTTGGATTCATTACTATAAGTTTGATTCGTGTACTCAATTTCATGCATTTCGTTGGGACAGGCAACCACATATTATAAACATGGTCTAAAAAATAGCAAAGGATAAAACGCGAACTTTTTCTAAGTTCAGTAAAATTTGACATCCGGATTAAAGAAGATGTAGGCTAGTACTATGCTTTTTAAATTCTCTTATTATTTTAATGCGCTTGAACCTTGAAAATCTTTAAGCTCGAATTTGTGGTGTTAACGAAAAATATCAGCGGTGGCAGTTCTGAGAAATGACACTTTGCCTTCAACCCAGTAACTAATGCATCGACTGATGCATTGAAAGATCGAGAATAGTTTTCATGTAAATACAAATTGCAAATGGAACTTTTACAACGGATTACGTGTGTGAAAGTAGTTTCTTATGACATGATTGTGATCCACATGTCATTATAGATGTCAATTGTGATACTTGATACATAACTTGCCTGTATGATTTAGCGTAGAACAGTATGAAATTAGTTTACAAACTGGGACGTAGTCAAATACAAACTGTGGTTTAGTTTTTTTCCCTCACTTATTGATGTCCTGCAAGTAATAAACAGCTATACTCAGAATGTTTGTCTTGAATAAAATCATACATTACTTTTTATTTATATATATTTATTTGGAAATAAACCAAACAATAATGCAATGTTTAAACGTCACTTACGTCATGTTGCCATATCAATTTGGCAGGAAATGTGTTTTGCCAAAGTCTGATCCAAGCCGTACTTCATGTTATGTGTATTTCATAAAGCGCACTCCAGTTAAATCAATGTATAAAACAGTTATTCCCACTAAACGAAATATTCCAAAGATCATATATTTTTAAAACATTTTGTACAAATGTATATTACATGCTGTAGCAAATTATAACAGTATGATTTTTTTCTAAAGATAAATACCAAGGTATAAATTACAAAACAGACGCGCATTTTGTCTATTATGACACACAAATTTATTAGAAGTCCACAAAATATTGAAGATGCCTCTCCTAATAACGCGCTGGGCAGATCTGTAGGTCGAGCACTGGAAACCGCTTTAACCAGATGAGAAAGGTTATACAACAAGGAAAATTATATTTACAATGTATAGTGGTTTGGGCAGAGAAAATATTTGTCTTGTGTAGCTTCAATCGATCAGTCAATTACAATCATTATTTACAAACTCGGATTAATACATTGGCCGGGAAAACATGTTTCCAGTTTGACTCAACGAAACATAGTATTAAGGAAAAGTAAACGGTCATTAGTGCGTATAATAAAAGCTTTATAGCTCTGTTACCTACAATGTTGAGAGTTTTCAGCATTTTATTATTATATTATTGAAAAAAAAATTATAATACGAATATACAGAGTCCAAAAAAGATCTGAATTTTCGTTACAAGTAATGTCATCAGATGATGGTGGACAATCCGTTCTGCAATTGTATCCTTCTAGAGAAGTGGAAATGAAATCGATATATGGGCATATCCATTGGCTTCAGGTATGTGGTAACGCTTCTCGTTTGTCTTTTTGCATAAATATAACTCTATCTGAGTTAATAACTCGACAGATGTCTAATTAGAGGCAGGCACAGCTACACGTCCGGAGCACCTAAATGCACCCATGGTTTTATTGGGTTCTGGTTACTTACTTTCTGTTTTTGTGTTATTGATTGTTGTTTTGTTTTTGTTTTGCTCTGTATATGTTTGTCTATATCCGGATCTGTAACTTGACTTGCGGCTCTAGTTGTTCGGTCGGTTAGCTTTTGCTATATTTTTCTTATACAAACAAACATGTTAACAAAATCATAGTTTTAAAATATTATTCCACATTATTACTATTTGTCTAACAGTGCATGTTGTAAATATTTATTCATTAAATTGTAATCTGAAATCGTTCTAGTTTAAGAATCCTGATATCGTTATAGATATCCATGACGAAGTTCATGTATCATTATGAGAGTTCAAACAAATGGCATGTATAAATCAACAAGTTTATCTAGATCCTAAACTAAATGCTCACTTCATTTGGTAAAGCAGTACGCTGGTTATATAATGAAACTTAACTGATTACATGAAGGTTAAATATTTAAAGATAGTTGAATTTAACCATGAAAAGAGATTGCTATTAAACAATGTGGAAATTTTTTTCTGTTTGAGCAACTAACTTTATTTATGAAAGGGACATAAGCCATAATAATGTTCTTATTTCAAATTGCCAGGAAACGTACCGAACATCTTGAGCCAAAAAGTAAAGCATCACTCAGAAATACATATACATCAGGCTGATTGGAAAATCAAAATAAAAGATAAAGAGACGTTTACAACAAACCGGAATATGGATAATTCAAGCTTTTAGTTAAATGAATTCCAAATAAATTAAAAATAAAAAGAATGCAAAAGAGATAAGAAGCTCCTTACTTTGCGTAAACAAAGTGTCCTATCCTGAATATGTAGGAAAATTCTCCACGTTTCTCATTCTCTCACCTTCTATATATAAAAGAATCGCAGAGAAAAAAGATGCTAATCTGCATTATTCTTGAACACAGAAAGGTGACAAGGTTCGTATGCTTTTAATTAAATAATCTTTAATGAGCGGTATAAATTTTACAATGCCAATACTTACTTTTGGCTAACGTTGTATAAGGTTCGAGTTTTATTCCGGCCTGTGTTATTGGTTTTCGGCCAGTTGTTTAATATATATAGATTTTTTATTATTTTATATACTGATAACAATGTAATATTTCATGACGCATTAGGCACAAATAGTTTTTAAGTAAACATGACTAAACGGTCTGGATTGGTCACTACTGATTGTACAAGTTATAATGTTTGTGACGAAATACAACCTTTGGCATATGAATATAAACAATAAAATAATTTGAAATGCATCTGAAGAGAAATATTTAATTTTGAAAAAAATATGGTACCTCTTGAAAAAAGACATTCTCTTTGTACCGTAATTTCTAAACCGAAATAAAAACGCGAGATGTATTTTTTGTTAAAAAGGTACTTCGCATTTAAATAAAAGCATGTTTTGTTTACTTTAAAATATACTGACTCTCTGTTATAGCCAAGTCGCAGATTTAAAATACAATTCCTTAACTATCTAGATTGGAAATCAAATAATCTACTAGTACCAATGAAAGATCCTTTATTTCTAAAGATTAGTATTTTTGTAACATTTCTCACCTGTTAGTTTTTCTCTATATATTATAGTTTCTGAGTTGTTCTGATAACAAGGTTTTTCTGTGTTAGGCGCGATAACTCTGTTACTTAAAATAGTTCGGTTTAACAGGGTGTAACAAGTCTTCTCCGGGTATGAACGATTCATGATACCATGCATGGAAATGATACATCGACACTTTTTGGCAAACCTCCGCGTAAGAAGAATAAATAATAATCATCAGAAATAAAGTAAGATCTTTCCACTCTAGTGGAAAAGACGTTAATGTTGCGATCCGCATCTATCTTTGACGACAATTTTTACAGCCTCTTAAGAGTTATAAAGTAGTAAGTAGAAATATGAAAGATTTACTTTTATAAAACACATGGTTCTCCACAAACAGGTTAGCGTCTAACGTTCCACAGAACGACTTTCTGTATCATAATCCAACCCACTCTCCGAAAGGAGATGTTCTCCTATATCCTGATATCTCATTTAAAAACGCACTAAGCAGCTCCTCTGTGGGGCCCTGAGAACCTGGAAAGAGACGTATAATTTACTGGGTCGCTAAATATTCTGATATTCTGAGATAAGATAGAACCTGTATGCCTTGTCACCGAACAGTGTACTGAAACGATTAACTTTGTCAGAAAATGATGTTTCATATTCTGTTTCTTGTTTGGCTTTTATTCGTCAATGCTGAAAGTGAAGAATTTTCCCAGGAAACAATAAAATTCCATACGCTCATAGATGAACGATTCAAGGAAGTGTACATTCATCTACCTGCCCAGGAAATTCAAATAAAAGAACAAAGAGAAACAATTCGAGTTCTCGGGGATCAGATTTATAATCAGAACCAAAGAAGTCAATTTGAAACCCTTCAAGATGAATTGAGAACGAAAGAAATCGAGTCTCTAAAGGACATTGTTAACAGACAACAGAAAGAGATAACAGAAATACAAAACCAATTATCTATAGTAACATCGCGTCAAATTGAATTTGAAAGAAACTCCATGAAACTAATTGATATCTTATTACATCAGAGAAATAAGCACAAGGAAGACCGTTACAACCGCAAATTGCACCCCCTAGGTTCCAGAGTAGAGACCACAGCATCCAATATCAATTTTGTTACATCCGACAATTCCCTGAAAAATGACAGAGGTATAATATTTTTAATAGCATGTATAATAACCTCCCCATGATCAATATTTTCTAAATTTAATTTTGCCTTTTAGCTTGGTTTTTTGTAATCATCGTTAAAATACTGCTCTCTGGACGTCAAACAACCGTTCAATATCATGTACAAGAAATCATACTGATATTGCTACAAAAATAATTAGAAAAAAATATTGTTTAACAACGTATTTGTTTTTTTGTGGTTTTAAAAATGCACCGTTAATTTATAATGCAAAGTTTTGTCTTTACTATTTTTTAATAAACTAAATATATTTCTAGTTTATTCAGAAGAAAAATAAAATGTCTTTTTGATGACCTTTATGTTTAGTGGACACGCAATTTTTTAATAAGAAAATTAAAAAAAAAAATAAATCTGTTTCCCCCCAAAAAATAAGCAGTTACCTACATGCTTTGATTACAAAGAAAAAAGATGCAGGAGAATGCATGAGTGTGCATAACAGTCAATTTCAATGTTTAAAAAATATTAAATAATTTTTCTATTATTGGCAGCTTTATGAAACCGGAATTAAATGTTAAATTTAATGAATAATTTATCAAATATTTTTTGCTTCATTTTACTTTTATTTTATTTTAAACTGGTATGTTTATTACAGCTTTTTGTTACATCCAATACAAATGAAGGTTATCTGAAGCATGTGTCGGTGATAACATTTTTGTATTCACGTAATCAAAGCATGTAAACAAAGTCAAATTAGTATGACACGATAATATCAAGAGATAACAGGAATTACCTTAAAAGGTTTAAAGGTTGAAAGGGACATTTTTAAAATAGGCCAGTTGAACAAGATTGCCAGTTTTCCTAAGGAAGGTCTGGGGTTCTCTCCGGGTACTCCGGCTTCCTCCCCTTATAAAAACTGGACGCCATGATATAGCTGAAAAAATGCTGACAGTGGCGGTCATACACCATCAAACAAACAAACAAACACAATGAACGCCTTAATTCAAATGTAATATAATTTGACTTTTTGTATATGATAATGGTTGTGAAATTTTCAATTTTTATGTATTTATTTAACAATTTAAAAGAGTTTTTCACCAAAAGTTTGATGGTTTTATTTTAAAAAAGGTAATGGATTTGACTATTTTTTTCAGGTAGGAGGCTCTTAATAGGACCACAGACAACAGTATCTCCAACTATCAGACCAACTGCATTTTACGCTTACTTTAGTTATGAAGAAAATCTCAATCCACATCATGCACTTGTATTTGACATCGTTAAAACTAATTATAACGCGGGGTACAGTCCATTTACTGGTGTGTTCACAGTCCCCATGAGTGGAGTTTACGGATTTACCTATACAATTAGAATGGCATGTAGCAGATCAAATTCAGTTGGTTCTTTTCACATTATTAGAAACAGCGAGATTGAAGGATCAATATTTTTTACGGAGACTGGATGCGAACAGGGAACAAGGACCACAACAGTTATTATCCATGCCGACTCAGGAGACAAGGTCTTTATTAGAACCAGCACAACTTATCCCCCTGATGGACGTTTGTTAAGCGATGACAACGGTAGATCTTCATTTGCTGGATGGCTGATTTTTAGCGACCAATAAAATAATTTAATATACAGAATCATTTTAACCACGACAATTATACGGGTGATTATCTGTGTATGTTTATCAGGTGATTATATGTTCTAGCAAAACTTAAATTAATAAAACCACATCTTCAGTATAGGCACAATGATATTTTATGACCGTGGCGTCATTATTATTTGTTTGACCATCTGGGGCAAATCCTTGCAAAATGAAGCTTGGCACAGTCACCGTTATCAAGTGTATGGATTTAATTATATAATTAGAATAGGATGTAAAAGATAATAAAAAATTACCATAATTCATTCTGGTACACTAACTACTTCGTATGGATTTCCCTGAAATAGGCAACTACAAATTGCAGTACTTTCAGATGTTCTGATAGTAGCAAATAAAACCATTCAGACCTGTAAAATTCTTTGATTAAGGACACCCCACGTTAGCACATTTGCAACGTGTTGTGGTGTGGGAAATTAATTTCAAGTTACAAAACTCTGCAAACTGTCAAAAATGATTGTAAGTCTGGCCAGAGAAAAGGGTTGCAGCACTTACTAACAGGTTCCCAACTGACATTTTACCAATAAATGGTTGTGAGCTCCATTTAACAATTAGGTGACCACTTTTGCAATATGCTCTAATGGTGATCACAGTTCCATCAGATAGGTCTTTTACAGTGTCATCTTGATCAACTGGACAACCACAAGCATTACATATTAATTTGTTAATTAAAATGTCGATTGCACTTGCAAATACAATATATTTGCATTCCTTAATTACCTTTTGTTCCTCTGTGTAATTAATTTTGAAAATACCATCTTCACAATAATCCGATTCTGAATCAACATGGTCATCAAAATAATCAACATCTTCAGTGTTGTCGTCTGTCGAATGATTCATCAAAAATAGAGGATTTTACAGGTGTACTACAAATATCTTCTACTGCCCTTTTTGAAAATTCCTTTTTAAAGGGGTAGATATTAAGTAAATTGGTTCATCAATTTTTGCAGGTGGCTTATTTATTGTTGACGAACTCGATCTAGTACATGCATCTTCTTTGGTTTTAGAGTAGCTATGGTCACTAGCCATAACACTTTCATTTTCATTTAGTTTTTTACATACTTGACATGGATGGCCACAGGGAAGAATTTCTGGTATGTTCAATACAGGCACTTGAACACCTTGTTCAGAAACATCTACAATTAATAAGAGCTAATTTTAAATATAAAGGGTGAAAGGACGAGTTTTATTAAAAAACTTAATTGTTTATTTCCTTAAGCCTGCATAAATAACTTACATGTGGATTTTATAAAAATCATGTCAACCGACTAATTTTGTATGTTTATAAGTAAGGCATCTAATATTTATATTGGTAAATTTAGAAGCTTTCGATTTAGAACACACGGGTAATCTATGTATACATTTATCACTATTTTGCAGGATTTACTATTCATTTTTATTAGCGGTATGATCCAATTTTACTTTACTAGTGTGAGATGGGCCCTTCTCATATCGATGTAGTAAACAACTTGACATCACAAAGTTACAAAACAGTGATCAACAGGTTTTTTCCAATGCTGCATTTTTTGTACATGTCTCATTCCCAGGCCTGTAGTGCCCTTCAATGAAATAGGGACATGAAAATGCATCTTGTTAAAAAAATTTATAAATCTTAAATTAACCTGTAATAAAATAACATCTGATGGCAGTGAGGTAACTGCAGTTCTCTGACGATTTCCTTTTCAAATTTATTTTCTTTGAGATGTCTTTCTTTCCTTGCACAAATGCAGCAACACTATTTTTAATCTAAAAAAAGAGATTTTTTTAAGTAAGAAATATACAAAAGAAAGTTTACATGTGCATATATATTAAATACATGGGTGTAAATTACAAGAAATATGATTGTTTAGGTCAAAATATGTATAGACTATTCAATACATCAAACACAAATGTATAGGATGTGTATTGTAATATAGCATAGCATGATTAAATTAATAATTGGAATCAACAGAATTACTTAATTAAAGGATAATACTTGACAGATAGGTCTAGTAAATTGTAAGTGAAGAGGGTTCTCTTTTGTGATTGTATGTATCACTGTATGTTTGGAAATGCTATATACATGTAGGCAAAAAAGAGGATATAGATTCTTGTATTTTCTCTTAGTTTTAACAACAATCACTCTATCATATGTGCGAGAGAAATAAATATAATATGTATCAATGTGGGTAAATGGCTGAGATATTTTTCAGCTACTTGTAACAAATGTAAACAATGTATGCAAATGTCTACCCCCTTCCCCCCTTTTTTTACCACCAAACATCTGACTATGAAAGTAATTACATAACGGTTATTACACCATAACTTTAAAAAATGATATGTGCGAGAGAAATAAATATAATATATATCATTGTGGATAAATGCCTGAGATATTTTTCAGCTACTTGTAACAAATGTGAACACTGTATGCAGATGTCTACCCCCCCCCCCCTCCCTTTTTTAACAACCAACCATCTGACTATGAAAGAAATTACATTACGGTTATAAAACCATTACTTAAAAAGTATTTTACCTGTGCTTCCTGTGTCTTTTCAAGTAATAATTTGGTAGATGTCCTTTCCTTTGATTTATTCGATATGCCAGGGCCAGGTTTTACTATCGTGGGAACTTCTCCGGGCTTCAGTGTGAGCTTTCCCGATTTAAATCCTAAAGATTCTGCAACCAAGTTTCTTTCGAAACAATCGCTTTCAAAGTGATATTCGAACACAACTCGACCTTTATTCATTCCAAACGAAAGTTTCAATTTTCAGTTTATCATTACGGAAATGATCTAAGTTTGCACATTTTCCGTTTCTCGCTAGATTTTGACGGATGTGGTGCTTTAAAAAAGCTCTTTCCACATTTCCCTCTTGTATTTGTGCAATTGATTGCTTGACAAGATGGTATTTTAAATTAGCGCAGTTGAATGCAAAAAGAAAAATGATTTAATTCTTACTGATTCTCGTTAACCGGAATAGTAGGGATGACATAAACAATTACACCTTTCGCACTATTCAATGCAAAAGAGCTCCATAATATGTCAGCATCCAGCAATTAATTTTTAATTGAGTTTATTACTCTAATCTGGCAAAATTTAAAAACACTTATAATTGTAAACCTTAATTTTAACGTTTATTCTTTCAACTGAGCTGAAATGTTTTTTTTGGTTTCCTTAGCCTTTAAGTTTTTGTGAAGCGCTAATGTTCCTATACAGGCCTCCATTTACAACTGCCCTAGTGATCAATAGTATGAAAAAGTAAATAGACATTCAGTTACCGAGGCCACACTCACTCTTCGTAGATAGGAGATTAAATAATTATTAGTCTATGAATGTCGAGTATGAAATGTATTTTACGTAATGCGAAACGTGTAACATTACCAATTGTGCTAAATGAACAAAAATGGAATTGTTGTTATTTATCGTTAAACTAGGCATATTGTGATACGTTCTGAGCACTATTCCTTTCAAACAAGTTTTTTGCATATTTGAAAGTTTGATTAAATATGACTAAATCTGTTATCTTTTTTCGTGAAATGAATAGTGCGTTTGTCACAATGCTCAATACTGTGATTATTCGAAATGAAATATTTGGAAATTGGAGGTGTATCCGAATATTCATCTTTGACCTGAGACTGTAATTTCCAGAGTTTAAAGGGATCTGAATCATTGTGACTGGTAAGGCTATTAGATGATGGTGGACGATGTGCTGAATATTCGTCCGTTGTATCCTCCCTGAAAGGCTGAAATGAAAACCTATATTGCATCACATTTGTTATGTGGCATTGATCTTTAGCGTCCTTTTGGTATCGTTGATGGGTTTGCATACATCTGAACGAAAGGAACACGTTAACAACAGTTTATGGTAAAATTCTGCATATTGATAAGTAAAATTTATAAAATATATCAATGCCCAGTTTAAAAACACTGGCACCCATCCTTTTAAATAAAAATTTTTTCCGTATAACCTACAGACAAAGCATCATTCTAAATATGTTTGTTAGTGCATGTTTAAATATTTATCCAAAAATGTACACAATTCTATTCAACTATATGAACAACCAGTATTCTAATATAAATTTAGATATCTTATCTCATACAAAAATTTTATTTTAAGAGTTTACTGTAGCTAAGTACAAATTGTAAGAACAGATGATAAGCTTTGACACGCTCGTGAACTAATTTCATTTCGATTGAAAAGATGGTAGCTCATTACATTTTACGCAATTTATGTTCACTCCCTAATTCCAAACAGTTGACTTCCGCCTAAAAACATTATAACAATTATAACATTTGTAAGGATTAATGTTTCAAGACATGTGCATTTATGTTTGATTTTGATATGTTATACATACATGTACGAAATACTTATTGTATGTCACCCTAGTTTTATATTTAGAAAATAACACGGCAGAAACTTTATTGATTAGTGACTCAGGTTTATAACAAGACCAATGATATCAAAACCCTTCAAGATAATTTAAAATCCGCACGCAAGAAATCGAGTCTCTAAAAATATTGCTAAGCGACAATAGAATGAGATAATGGATGTTAAAAAGAGGTTAGCTTATTCGTCAAACTGAACGAGAAACAAACACTTTGAAACTGAAGTATATTATATCAAAGCAAGGGCTGATGCAACATAAAAAATGTTGCGAGCACAAACTTCAACCCTTGGTCCCAGTGCAAAGACAACAGGCCCAAATAGGACCTTATTACAGTTCCGGCAGTTCCCTGCAAAATGACACAGGTAAGGTAATTTTTACGAGCCTTTGTAATAAATATAAGGAACTTGTAGTTCTTAAATTAATCTCTTGACATGCCACGGGTAAAGCTTTGTATCAACTGAAGCACGTACTCATCTTCCTTTGTTGGCAAAGCTGAGTACTTCTGGCGTTTTTCAATAAGACAGATAGAGGACACCAGACCTTACGCTGGGGTATTGTCACGAAATAGTAGTGCGGGCCACATTGAGTACCTGATTGGAGAACACATGGCTGTAGCATGTTCGACCTATTTTGTAACTGTCGAAAAGAGTCATGAAATGTTTTCCAGACATCTTTATTTATACTTTCCATTCGTAGTCAAAATTTGCCAAATTGATTGTTTGTCTTTTAGTATGTTCTTTTTCTCAACATATATGGTAAAATAATGCTCGCTAGACAGCAATAACAATTCATTATCTAAATGTTATGCAATTCTTTAACTTTTTTAAAACTAAAATGATAGTGCTACATATGTACATAAATAATTTGAAAAGGAAAAATTACTATTTTTTGACTTTTTGGAATTTATACATGTCACAGTAAATTGCGACGAATGGTGTTCCTTTACGTACTGTAAACTACCTTTCTTATGAACTGAAAATTTGTAGTTGTAAAAAAGTAATAATTCGCACTGTTGGTGTAGTTTTCAGTCTACACAGAACATTTTCAGACTTTTTCCAACAAGAACAACTGACAAAGTATTCATTAAGTTTCAAAAGTCAAGAAATTAAGCACTTGTCATAGTATTTCGATTACCAAGGAAATACGAGGGTACACCGGATATACCATAACATTTCAACTCAAATAAACTAATTTTAGGGACAAATATTATTAAAGAATTATTTATACCGTGTTTTATCTATTTTTCTTTAATTTCAAATTAATTTATAGAATGTATTTGCAATTTTCTTCCTACCCCAGATAAAGGGTGATCTTTGTCATAATTTGGTTTCCCGTACGTCACAGTTTGGTTTTATTGTTTTATGCTCTTCGTATTTATATAGTTTTTGGCATTTTCAATATTTTGGTAAGAGCGAATCTGATGAGTCTTGAATAGACAAAACACGCGTCAGGCGGAGCAAACTTAATTGAACTTTGTTGCATTTTTTAATGTAAAGTTAGAACTAGTATGATATAAGATTTGAAGGTTAAAAGGGAAAGTGGACGTTCATTAATAATATCACCTTTATACCAATACAGCACGCGAACAAATACAAAATGCAATATAATTAAAATAAAAAACCACAAATCTTTTTTGACGAACGTTATAAATTGTCATTTTTTACTTTTCGGGAAAGCGCCTTCTAATAGGAACCGCAACAACAGTGTCAACCTAGTTATAATCACTGCATCTTACGCTTACCTTAGTAATCCGGAACTTAATATACAAAACCATCATACACTCAAATTTGACACGGTTTAAACTAACTATAATGGGAGTACATTTCGTTTACTGGTGTGTTCGCAGTCTCCATGAGTGGGGTGTATGGATTTACTTATACGATTAGAATGAACAGATATAATGCATTGGGGACTTTTGATAATTGTTTGAATCAGCAAATTTGAAGGCGTTGTTTTTATTTCGAAGACTATATGCGCAAGTATGGGAAAAGCAACCGCAACAGTTATTATCCATGCTAAATCAGGAGATATATATTTGATCGCACACAGATCACATCAAGGATGGAAATGTGTACCCCAATACAAATGGAAAAACTTTATTTGCTGGATGGCTGATCTTAAATTCAAATAAAGGATGTTCCATAGGTACGAATGGATTATATTTTTTCCAATCCAGATATGTTATTATGCAATTTTAATTCCTAGGCTTCCAATTTTCTAATTTTAAAAGGTAGTAAATTTGCGAAAAAAACTACAAATTCTCCCAACGCAAATTTAATGTGAGGAATAAAAAAATCTGGTATTTGGCATCATGTAGGATTTTTAATAAACAGAGGCAACTTATAAACGTTAAACAAGTGTCAATAAATATTTAATACAGATTGTTTTTCTATGGTTTATGTGTTAAATCAAAAGGCGGTAAATAGAAGTTGTTTTATTTATGACTTAATTATTTTTAACCAACAAATAAATGAGAAAATATAGCTCTTACTAGTAAAGAGAACTATGTTATCCACACCGGTCAAGCGGTTTGAAAAGTACGTTAAAATTGTTATTATTATTATTATTATTTTATTATTATTATTATTATTATTATTATTATTATTATTATTATTATTATTATTATTATTATTATTATTATTATTATTATTATTAAACCTAGACAATTATGCCCGTGATATTAACAGTTTGAAAATCTTTTTTGGTCTGTCCGGTGATAATGAGTGCTAGCATAAATTAGCTGACAAGACCCACATTTTTTACAAGCACAATGAACTATTTACATTATGTATGTTTTTCATCGATATCCTGTATTTCTATTGGTTCAAACCGTTACAGATGACGTAGAATCATTCTTTGGATTTCTCAAAGAATCCAGTAGCCACGAATAGCACGCGTTTTTTTGACGACGTCCAAAGTAAACACACAACGCGGACTAACATTAATCAATAAAAATACAATGTTCAAGATACAAACAGGACCCCTAAATTTTTTAATGAAATACAATGTAAATATAAAATTAAATGCATTCTTTTAAAGTTTCGTTGACGTATGAAAGCGTTGAGCAAAGAAAATTTTCATCATAAAGCACTACCGCGCTTCATTGAAAATGTGCTTCGGTCAAAACTTTCATACAATTATACTTCAAAAGTATCCATTATATTATTATTAGCATTTTATTACTACCTCTAGTATTTGTTTAAATAGCATGTATCCGCTCTACTTTCACTTTAATCTGGTAGGCATTCAAAGTAATCGCCAAACAATGCAGAAAATGATAAGAATGCTTAACGTATGCGAAACAATAGCTGTTTAAATTTCAACTTTTCTTTCCAGTTCAATAACTGACTGTTAGCAATACATATTTTTTGTACTTTCACATACACTATATTTGTTTACTATGAAACGGCTTGCTTGTTTTTCTACAAAAGTTCGAAGGCAGTCTTTAATTATTCCAAACAAATTAACTGTTTACTTAAGATGTATTATTTTGAAAGCAATCTGTCAGACATTATATCGCGTAATTAATTATTTGATTTTTTTGTTGTCTAATTTGCAGCAAGCATTATTGCAAGTATGTTCAGCAAAAGAACAAGTTGCAAAAAACAAATCTAGTCAAGAAATAGGATCAACTTAAGGAAGAAAAAAATTCTAAATGGCACTCAAGAAATATGGAAGATTGGGAAAGGGTGGAAATTTAGCCTTTTGTAGCATTTAAAATGCGCCCCTTCTTTTTCAATAACTACAAATCATTTTTTTGTGACAAAAAGAGTATGACACTCCTTAAACACGTTACCTGGTTCGCGGAAAGCCTTTCTGTATAATAACCGCCCTACTTCACCAAGGAGATGACCTTCTCTGTACGCAATCTGGGGAGACACTAAGCAGCTCTGTATGCCGAGCCATGAGAACTAAATTACTACGTCACTAATTTTCCTCAGAAAAGCTAGAACTAAATTGAATGCCTTATGAGTGAAGAATGAACTGGCAAGGATTTTCTTTGTCAGAAATGATATGCATAGTCTGTTCCTTGGTTTGTTTTTATTCGTCAATGTTAACGTTAAAATGTTTCCCAGTACACAAGTAAATACCAAACGCTTATACATAAATATTTCAAGGAAATGATCTTCTAGGTGCGTAGGCTATTCGAGGAACACAGAGAAGAAATATAAAATCTTTAGAATACTTTTCATAATCAGAACTACAAAATAAATTATAAAAAAAAAACAAAAAAAAAGAAAAACAAGAAAAAGACCAAAAACATGAGAGTATAGCAGACAGCATAACATTCTTTCACATAGAGAAACACTTTTATGATATAAATAAATTAAAAATAATGATTAGATTCCTTGATGATGTTTAATCAACAACGAATTATATTTAAATTAATGTATAATTCATCAACTGTGTTCGTATTTGTTTTGCTATATTTTTAATTTTACATTACAATTTATGTATTTATCTCAGCCATGTTTCAGTACAAGAGAACTTAAATGAAGACTATGTGGTACATGTGTCTGTGATTACATTTTCAATAAGTAATTCAGGACTTGTAAACTAAAGAAAATTTGTATGAAACGAGATTATCAAGAGATAACAAGTGTTTCTACTGAAGGTTGTAAGGGAAACAGCACTCACACATTCGTACAAATACTAGTACGGCTAAATACTAAATGCAATTTAATTATAAAAAAAGTGTAATCATTTAATAAACAGATTTATTAAATTTATTTCCATTAGAAAATGGTACATTTTATCCATAGTAATGTACATTGTATGATAGTGAATTTCAATGCATTTATTTTACAATTAAAACGGATTTTATCAAAGTTTAGTGGTTTCTTCTTGTCTTTTAATTTACAGCAAGGCGCTACTCCTAACAGGAATTGCAACATTCATGCAAAATAGTTTGTACAGATACATTAAATATGCGGTGCTAACCCGTGACAAAATGGAAGGTTGTTTAACTGGCGATAATTTGTACTAAAAATAATTAACAGAATGCAACCACATCTTAAACACATGCACAATGATTTGGTACTTTATTACTGTGGGGTCTTTACTGTTACTGTGATACATGTACTACTCTTGGTGCATTTTGTAAGGACAGGCAACCACAAATTTTCCACGTCTTATGAAAGTAGCAAATGATAAAGCACGAACTTTTTAGGCCAGTAAAACTAGAACATACTGATTTAAATAGATGCAGGCTTGTATTATCCTATTTTGATTCTTTTAATGTTTTGCACGCTTGAGCCTTAACATTTTTTAGTTGCAAATGTATGTGTTGTTTGAGGTGGCATCTCTGATTAATAAAACTTTACAGTTATTCCACATTTAGAAAATGTCGTTTTCAGTCTAGCAACAGGTGTATCGGGTTATGAATGACAGATCTCGAATAATATTCATGTAAATACAGATTGCAAATAGAACATTTCCAACTGATTACTTTTGAAATAAGTAATTCCCTATGACAAAAGTCAGAAAGGGCGACATTATTGTTATCCACATGTTATTTTTAGAAGTCAATTATGATACTAGATACTTACATTGCTTGTTTGATTTAACATAGAATGGTATGGAATTAGTTACAAAATTTCTCGTTTTAGTCAAATACAACTTGTCATTTAGGATTTTTACCCGATAAGTGTTTGACGTCCAGCAATGTTCAATGAAATCATATATAAATTGTAATTCCGATTCAATTTCGTAACATGGGCTCGATGTTTGTATCAAGATGGCTTCTCTACAAAAATACAATTCTCGAGCTGCGGGGGAATAATTTCGACCATAAGTTTTTCTATTTATTGACACTATGTTTCTGAAATAATACTAACAAAACAAACACAAATGTTGGAGAATATGAAGCCGCACGAAGTGTCCAATAAATTTACCTTTACAATACATGTATGCATCGTTTAGTATTGACATCTTAACATTTAAACTAATTAGTTTACGTCCTTACATTGTATTTTTGAGTTGAATACAAATAATCAATACTGTCAAAAATGGCGATCAATGTGAATTTTCCTGAGAGAGATGCGCTATCTACAGCTAAATTTATCCTAAAACGGATACTTATGCCCGCGACTAATCTGCACACTTTTTGTTGTTCTTATAATTTTATAAGTCATTCATATGGCCTAAATTTGTCGAATTAATTTGATAATTTTATAAAGCGTATGACTGAATGCACTAGTCTTTTATTATTAGTTTTTTTTAAAATATTTCCATCCACTTTGCATTTGATCGGACGATGCAATTGAAAATTAATGTAGACAATTTTTGTTGGGTTCACGTCTAGACTCCAACAGTTGGTCACGTTACGATGTGCCGAGGTTGAGTCGACGTTAAAAAGCCGATTAGTGGTCACGTTACGATAGACCAAGATGTGGTCAACGTTTAAAGGCCAACGCAGTGGCGGATCCAGAGGGGGGGTCCAGGGGGTCCGGACCCCCCCTTTCGTTTTGACAGGCATGGGGTCTGGACCCCTACTTTTGTGTTTACCGACATGTTTTAGGTGTCAGGAAATCGTCAGAATGCAGGATTTTACACCATTTCGTTCAGAGCTTCTGGGCCCTTAAGCGGCCCCCAGACCCCCTGCCGTAATACGACCTCTGCGAGGTCGGCATGGTGGCCTTCGGCCACCATGACAAATTTGGACCCCCCCCTTTCATTTGAGGCTGCATCCGCCCCTGCAACGGTTGGTCACATTACGATGATCCATCGTTTGGTCGACATAAGAACGCCAACGCCAACAATTTAAGAACAATGCAAACAAAAAGTTAACGTTTCTGAGAATGTTTCAAATGTACTTGATTTAAGCAATTCGAAGAAAACACTGTTAGTTACAGGTTGCAGGTGG
Organism: Limnoperna fortunei; assembly: GCA_944474755.1. NCBI lineage: Eukaryota > Metazoa > Mollusca > Bivalvia > Mytilida > Modiolidae > Limnoperna > Limnoperna fortunei. The sequence goes on from OX104120.1 coordinate 48,749,136, forward strand.
TTATTGTGTTCGAAGTAAAGCTTTTGTTGAGTTTAATCACGGTTGTTTATTCTATATAGTCGTTACTAACACAAGTTTCACGTTGGTGGTAATTAAAGCTTAGTTCGCGCATCTGGTTGTACATGTAAGGGTTCCAGTTGTTATTAAAAAGCTGATTATCTACACTTAAAATTAAGACATTTCGAAATAGTCTATTTACAAACAACACTACATACTAATTTATTGGCAAAGTACATTTTCCAGAATTGTTCTATTTTTGTTAACGTATACTCTATTACTAAAATACTGCTCGCTCGACTGGACGTTACACAAACAATAGAACATATGGTAATTTTTACTATTTTAGTACAAGCATCTCAATCTAATGCAATGCTGTTAATTAAAACCAATATCAGGAGCAGGTTTTCCATGTTTCCTACCAAAGTTTGGGGGTTTTCTTCGGGTTCTACGGCTTTCTCCAGCAATAAAAACTGGACATAAGGATATAGCTAAAACTTTGCTGAATGTGGAGTAAGATATCAGTAAAAAAGCAAACTCTACCATATAACTCAATGTTGCTGCTCAGCAGACCAAATATACGTCATAAGGGGCCATAATCTGATTTCAAGACGATTTCTAAAATATTCAATACAAATATATGTAGATATCATCATGCGATGGGTCCTGTTCAGACTAATACAGACAGAATTGTTTGACCAGTTTTGTTTCGTTTGTTTTTTCGAATTTTTCTTGGTTTTATTATCCAACATACGGCAAATCTCCTCTATTCAAAGTTACAGAAATAGCAAAAGGCAGAGACGCATTATTCAAGGACGTGTATGGTTTCACTAATTAACAAAATATACGAATAAAGAAAAACAAATTATACTTAATTTCTTAAGAAGGGTTTTCATAATCAAAATATTCTTTTGTGAAACCCAACGACGTCATTTCAAAATACTCCAAAACGAACTGTGAAGCACATCCGCGAGAGGTAAATGCATATCTGAAAAGTTTTAAATTTGAGCTCATAAAGATAAACGGACAGCGATCTACTATAAAACAATTAAATGTTACGAAACATTCGTGAAACTATTGGAATCGGATATAATGCCGTAAAGAAAAAACTCTTAGCAATGGATCCTGATCGCTCCTCCACTATAACAATGTAAGATCAACGACGGACGACTGAAATACCTTCAGTTATTATCACGACAAAAACGATAATAGAGGTTTTATATTTTTATATCTATTATATATTATTAATAGACCATGTCTAAAACGTTTCCAACGAAAAGAATTATTTTTAAGTGTTGTGTTCTCATTTCTTATGCGATGTTTTACCATATTTTTGTCTCAAGAGCAATATTTGTTATTTGAAATTCGCTATCAGAACATCACATCTATTTTATATTCAATATGTATAGTGAGGAATGCACAGAAACGAGAAATAGTACATGAAAATAGATCAGACGGTTGTAAAGCTTCCGGTTAAAATTGAAATTTGTGAATGCAAACTTGGCGAATTTTATCACAGACCTGTACTGCTGTTGGTTCACTCGCCTACCGTTTGGAATATGCAGTTGTTTTTCTACTTTTGATACTAGGTAGTTTTCGTCTTACTGATTGGATAGAATCTTGTCTCGTTTAGATAAAGGAAAACATTTTCATGCATTGACCATTTAGTAAAATAACACCTAATTTGTTTGGAATAGGAATATTTTTATTGTTCAAAGATGCTTAAATCTTGGGCGATTTTTTATATATGCACATTGTTTAAATGCCTGTATACTAACACCAGTATACGTTTAAATGCTTTACCACAATCCATTTTGTTTGCAGGACAATATACAATTTCTACAATTAAGGTGAACGATTGAATTTTAATATATCCTGTATGTTTGCAATGTTATTGTTTTTTCCATCCAGAAAAGCAATTGCCACTTCATCACTTCATCAGATGCACCAATTGTTATTTTCGGATTTCTCGCAAACAGTGTTACCTTGGACATGCGACTTAACTGTAATAATGTTAATACTAAGGACAAGGAAGAGAACGATTTTTGGGACATTATGGTCCCTTGTAGCGGACTTTATGGATTCACCTACAGGTTAAAAGTGGGACACTTCTTTACCATGGACCATCCCAATTCGTTTCGTTTCAACTTGTGAGAAATTCAATTCCTAAAGCGTTGTATTTTGTGATGAAGAATCGTCCAGAGATAAGTCGACTGTAACTAAATTTGTGATGACACATTCCAGACAAAGCGACCAGGTTAACATTGGAATACATGTAGGTTGGCAAATAATTTGTACTATTGAAAATGATATATACGGTTGACCTCATTTGCCGGATGGTTGATTCATATTGACAAAAAAAAAATTGTAATACATTGTTTGTGTAAATGTATAAAAAAAATCCGCATTCCGTATTTGAGATCTTGAAAAGTTTTAAATCATCAATATATTTGTCAATTTATTTTAACCTGACAACCCTCAACGAGAGGACCTATCCCGCAGAAGCTCCGGGCAGCTCTGTGAATTGATCACTTGGAACCGCTGTATTTCAGGGGGAGATGAAGTTAAAAACAGTAAATCAACTGCGACAAAAAATTTTAAAAAGGATTCCTACCGTACACTTACACTTTGTAAACAAAATAATTTCTATGGTCCGCGGTGCCACGGTGGTCGAAGTGTAAGGGGATAGCAAGGTTTACTATTGATCGCGTGACTTTAAACACAGAAACGCGGGTAAGTCTTACAGCGGATAAGCTGTGCTCGAATCCAGTCTAAATAAGCTGGAAATCGGGAGTTTTCAAAGAAATAGGTCCAGTCAGTCCCCTCCCCGCAATAGTAATTGGAGGCTATAATATAGCTAAAAGGAGCGTTAACATCATCACAAAAAGAAACTATATTTTTCTTATAGATTTCAGTATATTAAACTAAAGCACCTCCAGGAGACTGTATAACTACTTTATCCCTGGTAACGACGCGCTGCGACCTACTGTGGTCCTCGGTCAGGCTTCCCGTATTGACCTGTGACACCACCTTTATCCGCTGCATGGGACGTACTGGTTAGCTCTGTAGATCTAGCACTGTGAACTTTCACAGTTTGAGACCTTTGATAAGGACGCAATACGAAGTGTATTTATTTTAGATACAATAATTTTGAATTGGTAATTGAAAATTGTATTTATTCATCAGTCATTTGAATAACCTTAGTACATAAGAATACCGTATTTATTCATTGACCGTTTTAATACATTTAATACATGTATATTAGACTACCACGCTATACTACATTACATAATTAAATGAATTATAAACTATATGTTTAAATTTTCATTACAATTCATTGCACATCGAGCCTTATATACACAATATATTGACCTTTCTATCATTAAACCTCAAATTGCTACATGTTTAAAAATGGATTATGTATTATTTACAGCTAAAAAGCGTTTGTCTGAAGATCGAAAACAATTACTTTACTCTATCTAATAAAATCTAATTCATGTATTCGTTCACAACGAAATTTTTTTTTTTTAAATATTACTTACAATACTTTCATCTTCTAGCGAACTACACTCGGTAGTTAGACACTCTCACGCAAGTTAGGAAGGAAGACGCAATTATACAAAAAGCCTGCCGCGGATCATATTTGATAACACGTTGAAGGATGCCGTGTTCCTTGGAAAAAAAAGACACATAGAAAATTTCTAGTAGACTTAATATTCTGTAACCATCTAATCCGCAACATATTTTAAGTAGATAAAATTTCTTGACAGTTGATTCTGTTTCATATCATGAATTAATTTATGGTTTGAAAACATTATTTCATCCCGATTATAGCTAAAATACCGCACTCCAAACGTCAATCAAGAAATCAGTTAATTAATCAATGAACTACCTACAATCTTGAAACGCTCCGATTCATGCATTTGAACTGAATTAATTTGCTAAATTGTCTTTACGTATAAAAAAACAGAAAGTTAACTGATATTAGTGCGGATATTACATTTTTTGAATCTACAATTTACAATTGTTAGCTGCATTAATGTATCCTACCCATAATTGAAGTCACCGTTTTAATTTTATTTTTCGACCAAGGAATACAGCTTTATTAAAATCAATCTATGCTAATTAATGATACAAATTAAATATATTATGCTACTTTGAGTCAATGTTAACAGTTTTTAGCAAGAAAGTTAGTTACTCAAATAGTATTTCCGATGTTTGCCGAAGATTACCGAGGTCTGCTCCATTGAAATACAATGGACACGTGGTCAATTGTGGTCCGGATACCTTAAAATATAAAACAATAACTCTAGCCGAGAATGATAAGTATGCTTTACGTATGTCAAACAATAATTGTTTTTATTTGTCATAATAGCTGACTGTTGACATAGACAGTATCTTTAAGTTGAAATGACTGTTTTTAAATAAACGACGAAAATCTTCAATTATTCTTTTGGTACCTTGTTTACGTCTTATGTGCATAATTTTAAAGCCATCCCCCGGAATGTTTTATCGTGTAATTTATTGATTATTTTGTTTCTTAACGTCCAGTAAACTGTATTTTAGGAACGTTCAGGACGAGAACATGTTTAGAAAATTTAGCATTTTGTAGCAGTTACAATTCTCACACTCTTTTTCGAAAACGACAAAAGTTATATTGGTCAATGGGGGTACCACTCTCTAAAGCAGATTACCTACTATGCTTAGTTGCCAGGTTATTTGTATTCTAGCCCTAACGCCTCCCCCAATAGGTAGGTCTTCTCGTCACCCTGTGAAGCACACAGCAGTGGGCAAATCTATGTGAACCCTTTATAGTATCAGCAAATTATACGTCTGTAAATATAGTGAGATAAGAAAAACACTAAAATTGAATTTCTTATCTATTAATAGGTACTAACAAGGTTTACGTTGTTGGAAAATGAATTTGCTTACTATGTTCCTTGGTTTGTTTTTATTCGTTAATGTTGACAGTGAAGATGTATCTAAGGAAACAATTCAATACCAAACAATCATAGATGAACGACTCAAGGATATCTACAATCTTCTACGTGACCAGGCTATTCAAATAGAGGAACAAAGAGAAAAAATTGGATTTCTAGAGACACAGATTCATACTCAAAACCAAAGATGTACACTCAAAAGTCTCCAGGACGATTTAAAAATTTGCTCGGCAGAAATCGAGTCCCTAAAGGGCATTGTTAACAGACAACAGAAAGAGATAACGGCAGTCAAAAATCAGTTAGATACTATGACATCGCGCCAAATAAAATGTCAAAGAAACTCTAAGAAACTGATGGATATAATATCAAAGCAGTGGCTGCGACATAAAGACTGTTGCGACCGCAAACCTCAAGCCGGTGCTTCCAGCGCGAAGACTACAGTAACCCAAAAAGCCTATTTACGTCTGGCGATTCCTTGAAAACTGACAAAGGTATAGTAATGTTAATGAACCTGCATAATAAATTTGCAGTTCTTCAATTTTTCACCGGATATTTGTTATAATATATGCCGCAGGTAAAGCTTTGCATAGTTTTTGTTCAATATTTTTAATACTCGCCATGCTATGCTGAGGCAATGCTGAGCTCTGCTGGCGCAAAATGGAAGCAACACGCCTTACGTTAGGGGATTTTCACGTCATAATTCGAAAGCCTTGCAACGGGTCCCAAAGCGTACGTGCTCGAGAAAACCAGACTATAAATAGCACGTAAGAGGCTTTTGTACATGACGAAACTAACAAAACCACCTTCTATATCACTCAAAAACTAAGAATTAGAATTTCCAATATTGGTATTGTCTTTAACTCGTTCTATTTCCCGACACCGTTAAAATACTGCAAACTACCATTCTAGAAGTAATGCAACTGTTGTGTATTTTGTATACAAATTTGAATCGAACTAATACTGGTACGAAATAATTTGACAATAAAAAGGTTGTCTTTTTGCTATTATTTATCATAGGGATTTTATTCATTTCATAGTAAATTGCCAGCAATTCTTCTCTTTACATTTGGTAACAGACTATTGATGAACAGAAACATATCAAGTCAATTAAAAAGAAACATGAAAAAAAATTCTTTATTTAAAAAAAAAACATTAATCAATTGTCATGATATTTCGATTACTAAGGAAACCAGAGGATAGACCATGATAGCAACACATTCGGTCTTAAAGAGGCTTATTAATTTAGTGATTAATTATTCCAATAATCTTTTGTAATTTTGTTTTAATTGAACATAAGAGATGTCAACTAAGTAAAATTATAATGACGAGATTATCTATCAGAAGATAACATGTGGCACCATTGAATGTTGCAAGGGAATAGGACGTGTACTGAGAATATCGCCAGTCGTACAAATTCGTAGTACTACGCGAAAACACAATACAAAATGAGGTTTTATTAAAAAAACACAGAAATATATCTGTTTCATGCAGGTAATGAACTTAATCTTTTTAATTTCAGAAAAGCGGATTCTAATAGGAAACGCATCAACATTGTCACCACCAGTTATACCATCTGCATTTTACGCGTACCTTAGTCATCATGAACTTAATATAAATAACCATCATACACTCATATTTGACACTGTTAAAACTTACTACAATGGGGGGGGGGTACAGTCCGTTTACTGGTGCTTTCACAGTACCTGTGAGTGGAGTTTATGGATTTACATATTCAATTAGAATGGGATGTAACAGATCATATACAATAGGTCCTTTTGAAATTGTTAGAAACAGCGAGGTTGAAGGAGTCGTATTTTTTGACACTTCATGCGCAAATCAAGAGCAAGAGACAGTGACCACAACGGTTGTTATACATGCCAACTCAGGAGACAATGTATATATTCGATCGCACACAGATCACAAAATGGATGGAAATGTGTACAGTGATATTAACGGGAGAACTTCATTTGCAGGATGGCTGATAACTACTGACCTATAAAATAATTTATATATATATGTATTACTATCAAACTTTGCCAATTATATGATGCTAACTGGTGCAAAACTGTTTGTCTTTATCTGGCGATAATCTATGTTAGAATAAATTTATACATACCTGTACACGAACCACTTTTTTATGCAATTTACTACAATAGGAAACTACAAATTTCAGTGCATTATGATATTCTGCTAGTAGTAAATAAAATCCGAACCAGGTTCAGACTAGTTTAATTCGTAATGAATTTTGACCATTTGCGAGCGTACGTTGATTTAGGCTAGCCTACTTTAGCATCGTTATAGTTATGTCATGTCTTAAATGTGACTTTATTTCTATATTTCTGGCTTGTGATAGATTAATATGCTGCAAGAACATTAAAGCCTTTACAAAAACTTAACGATTGCATAGATCGTGCAATTTAATTCGAACTCGAACCCACTTTGTCTAATATTTACGTAATATTTCAACCGTTTAAAAGTGAAAGATGTGCAAAAAATGCTCTTGTCGCAAGTGATTGTGTCGGTTCTCATTTGCTGATTGGTTTAAAATAATATAAAAATTTATGGTTATAAACGCCATTACCCGTAGCCATAAAATTGATTGTGACGTCGTTATATATAAGGGAAAAGTTGCATTTAAACTTAGAGAAAAAAGAATCGTACGTTAGTTGTCTGTGATTATCGAATAATCGCGTTAATTATAGAATATTTAGTCCGAACCTTGGAGTTATTATACAGTCGTAATAATGTAAGACCATATATATTGTTTTTCAACATAGCACACTTCGGTAATAGAAATCTTTATTTTCACTTAATTCCAAATTTGTTTCACATAGCGTTTAAATAAGTGAATAATTTACCGTCATAAATAATGAACGTTTCCTGTTTAAGCCATAATTAGATAATAGATTAAAAACCGGCACAATAGTTTGAAGGTAAGTTTGTTTAAGGTTTTATTCTTCTAAGTGAGGCTTCAATTCACAACATTCCTTTTAACACACTACTGATCAATATGTTGAAAAATAACTAGACACTTATCTACAGAAACCCGAATCCCTGTTCGTAGGTAACTGATAAAATACAGTTTTAGGCTATGAATAGCGAAAATATATTTTCGTTGACTTTGCTCAAAACGGGTAGAGACTCGATCGCCTACCCCTGACTCTGTTACTCAGACTAGTCAAAAAAATTATAATAATGCACATTTCTGCTATCAACGTTTCTTTATTTCTGTTATTGTATGCTTGCACTAGTGTTTTGTTTGTGATGTTTTAATCAAAATCGTAATTTTGATCAGTTTATTTTTTAACAAAACGCAAAAATGTAATTTAATATTAATCGCAAACCTGGTCACTTTCTTACAGTATCTTACTTTCCAATGTTGAATATTGTGTAAACAACGCTCTCACATTCTTTTATCATTAAATATTTTCTATTTTTCATCGAATGTAACAGTTGATTCATATCATAAATTTGTAACACAGTATATATTTATTATTGTAATAACATATTTTAATAAAGCACTACATATCTCATATAAAGCTAGATAATAATACCAAGAAAGACGTCAGTTGTTTCTTCGAATATAACATTTAAGTAAAACATTTAAATGTAATGAATTTTAAGGGTATTACGTGTGTGTATTGACATTTCAATTTTTATGCCACATGTACAATTTTGCACACAAAAATCTGAAACAACAAAAACACAAAGTGACAAAAAATATATATTATATTTTAAAAAATTAAGTAACAATGCACAACCATATTTAAAGTAAGCTCCACAAATACAACATACGAGATGACTTTCTGTGTTATTTAGGCTTCAATCTATGCCAAGATATGACACAGATAATGTAACACTAGAATATACCTTTTTGTCTTGGTGACGTGTTTTCCATAAATATTACCGTATTTTAAATTAGTCGCAAAACATTTTAGAAAATGTCGACAACTTTATGTTAAAGTTTTTTTTACGATATTTCTACTTGGTTATACATTAAATGTATCATAATCGACTAAAAAGATGTATATTTGTATGTTTAGTAGAAATATAAAAACCTATAAACTGCATAATGTATTTATGAAAGCACAATGAATAAAACACAGCACAGTTCATTTCGTTAGCTTTTTTCACTAACTTGAGTCTTTTTGTAATCAATTAACAAAGGTAGAATGTTATTTTCTTTGTCCTTTGACAGCAATCTGTTTTCATCGTTACTAGGCGACTCCTTTTCCGGAATATAATCAGAATTAAGTTTTCTTTTCTTTGGTGCCAGTGACAAGTCTTCAGGTTCGTCTTGTGGTTCCTCTTTAAAATGACTGCCATAACCATGCGTAGGTGGAGAGGTATATCTGCCAAAACGACTTTTGGAATCATCATTATCATTTCTCTTCCCCATTGTGCAAAATGAGCCAAACTGGGAATTGTTATTTATGCTAAAACTAGGCATGTGACGTTTAAAGTCAGATGAAAAATGTCCTTCACTACAATGATTAGCTGCCACCATACTGTGTTGTAAGTTGTGAGCATTATTTTTTTCAAACGAGTTTTTTGAAATTTGAAAGTTTGATGACATCTGATTGAATATATGATCATCTTTGATGGAATGAATAATGCGTTCGTCATAATGCTCAATGCTGTGATTATTTGAAGATGAAAAGTTAGGAGGTGTACTCGAATGTTCATCTTCGACTTGAGACTGTCGTTTACAGAGTTTAAAAGGATCTGAATCGTTGTGACTAGTAAGGCTATTAGATGATGATGGACGATGTGCTAAATGTTCGTCGGTTGTATCCTCCTTGAAGGGCGGATATGAAAATCGGTTAATGGGCATATCACATTTGTTATGTGGTTTCGCTCCTCGTTGTCCTTTTTGTATCGTTGATGGTTGTTGCATAAATCTGAAATAAATGAACAACACTTTGGGGTAAAACTTTCCATATTGATAAGTAAAATGGATAAAATACCACTGCCCAGTTATGTTTTTTGTTTGTTTGTATATGGCTAAAGGTAACATTCAGAAAATTTTCAGCTGTATCATGGCGTCCAGTTTTTAATGTCATAAGGAAAAGGTGTACCAGGGGAATACCTCGACTTGCGATGGAAAAACTGGCAATCCTTGTCAATTAAGATTGTAGTCTACTACACAATTTCCGCAGTGAGACTCGGACCAACAGTGTTGACGGACCACGTGATCAATAGTGGATGACTAACTACCTTAATTACTCGGCCACCAAGGCCCCTGTCCAGTTTTAAAACACTTAAACGCAATTAATTCGTAAAAATTAATTTGTTTGTGCCGTATAACCAAACAGACAAAGCATCATTTGTTTAAGATTGATTGATTGATTAATGGTGTTTAACGCCCTAGCAGCAATATTTCAGCTATATTCTTGCGATCATTTGTTTAAGTTCTAAATGTGTATGTTAATGCATGTTTAAATGTTTATCGAAAATTGTGCAAAATTCTATTTAAGAATATTCTAGAATGCATTGTAGTATTCTGATATTTTATTTAGATATCTCATCTCATGCAGAAATATTATTTAAAGAGTTTACTAGAGCTTAGTACAGATAATAGGCTTTGACAATCTCGTGTACTAAATCTTAAGTTCATTTCGATTAAAAAAATTGGTGCTTGTTACATTAAAAACGGAATTGATTTTCACTTGCTAATTCTAAAGAGTTGACTACCACCTAAAAACTATTGTAATTACACACATATATATTAAGCTAATACAATTAGAAGAACGCTGATTTAATACCATTTTAAAGGCATTAATATTTCAAGAATATGTGTATTTATGTTAGATATTGTATATGTCAGACTTCATAAATAATCAAATATATGTCAGTCTGGTTTTGAAATTAGCAAATAACAACAGAAAAACATACTTGTATGTTAGTCGTTTTCCAGAAACTTTCTTAATTATATTCATTCTGTAGTAGTATCGGAGAGCTCTAGACAACTTCTCATAAGTCATATTTGTTCTATTTTTCTGTTGTCCCCACATATGTGCCAGTCCGGTGGGATTATTTATTCGGAAAATAAACTCCTTCTCGTTTTCCCAACATACATACTGACTACACATAGGGTTCTGTAGCAATTGATGAATGAACTCCCACAGTAATCTACATTCTGTAAAATACAACCAATAATACGACTGTTTAAAATACCATTGTTCTTTAATTGGACACATATAGAGTGCATTTGGTTTGTTTTTGTGACTGTAATAATTTGTAATAATGTGCGTTTCTTATTGAGAACCATACTATATTAGAAATAAGGTTTTACTAGTTTTCTTATAATTCTGCTTATTTAGTTTTACCGAGGTTTTAAATCGCTCTAGGATTCTGAAATGTAAAGTCTGTGTTAAATACTTTTCACAGTTCAATATACAGAAATGAATAAGATAGTTACTCTTCCAGAACATCTGGAATATTTTCCAATTTAAAACATTTACAGCTGCACATGTCATAAGGAAGATACTATTCTCAGAAGTAATGTTTTAATTACAGTCAAACTTAGAAATCATGACCAAATCATCTGTTTAATTGGATGTGTAAAAGATAGTAATGCGTTACAAAGTAATAGCTAAAACATCAAACAACACAACAAACAAACGTAACACGAATCCATAAAAATAAAACGGTGACATCCAGTCACCGGAAGTGTTGCCTTATTTTGCTTCATCAGCAGCACCCATTGTTGTCAATATAGGTGCGAGATTTTCGAACAAGTCGAGAGAACCCAACGTTACCTAAGAAGTTACGTACCTGACTCAGGAGGTTTTATTGTATTATTAACTGTCTGGAAAGCTGACTGTAGAGAATGTTGTATTTCAGCTTTGATAGTAGTAGGTAGATATCGATCGTTAGATTTTGTCGAACGATGGTCATCGTTGTCTTGTCCTGTTATTAATAATATTATTATTAATTATTACTACACAACCTTCTAATTTGTTAATTGTTGCTGTTGTGGACGCTGTCTGCAAATAAGACCACATATTAAAACGTATGCTCATGTTTTTTGTGAATTGAAACTATTGCCATCTCGGATAGTAGCTGTTGTTCTCGCAATTGTGGTAAGATACACAGTTTATATTAAAGAAATTAAACACGAAATTAGCAATTAAGATAAACTTTGATTTTTTAACGTTTAATACTGTGTAAGAATTGTCGCTATTTTACAATTCGTGTTTTAAGCATCTGTCTAAATAAACAACAAACCTTGCAAGTTACCTTGGTAATTTTGTACCATATCTTACCATCGGTATTACGACTAATGTAGCTAACGAAGTTAGATTTGCTCCACAATTGGGAACAACAAGGGCGCACGTGTTAATTTGTTTTATGTATAATTTGAGTGTTTGTTGCTTGTTAAGATGTGATTGTTCTGTTATTCTTGGCCTTTAAATTTTAAACTATGATTCTGCTATTTTGATACTCCTCTGTATCTTCTGGTTTACTTTAACTCAAATTAATAAGTAAATAAATAAGATTTTCATTGAATGTTTAAAGATACGAGTTTGTTAACTGAGTGGTTGTTAATGCAATGCTTACTATGGTTAACTTTCACGATAAAATGTGGAAGTAATATAAAAAAAATTCAACAAAAATTTAAAAGCTACCTTCTGGATCCGAAACAGATCCGCCGTCACTTGATGCACTCTCTGTGTCTACATTACTTGGAGCTGGGCTTAATATTCCTGTAATAAACAATGCCAAATTCTAAACCATTATTAATATCAAATATGTACAAATGTAAAATTATAGTTGCAATATAATGCTTGCGTACAGTTGAGTTTTAAGTCTGAAGGTGCACAATAAGCTTCCGCTTTTATAATAGAGGCGCAAAATGCTTAATTTGTCAACGATTATAAAAAATCGACATCTATAAGTATAGAGTTCATTGTTTTAGTAAAGGCTACGCGTTGCCGAATGGTATATTATGGTTTATTGCGGAGGTGGATTATATTATATGCGAGAAACTAAAAGTAAACGTTATATGAAGTTTATTAGTAAACACATTTCATCAGACTTCAATGGGGTGAGACGTTCGATACAAACGAGTCTGGATCAGATGAAACCTCTATTGTGCAATTTCTAAGGGCACGTGCTGCCAAACCAGAATGTATTACCTTAAAACAACCTGTGTCATTGACAGAAAATGCTTGCATTACTTTGTTAGATTTGATATGTCATTTTAGATGATGGTATCTATAGGACCGGCAATGACTGATCCAAGTCATCATAATCCTCTATAGTAAATAAACCAACTAAAACGTTGAATTTACAGCTATGAGAAAGGTTTTCAATGCGACCATACCCCACTTCTAATTTTATTCTTTACAGATAAGACAGCAATACACATAGTCTTATATTTATATGAACATAACTGCATATACAAATCTTTAAAAAAATAATTTTTGCATTCGTAACAAAAGCATAAACTAATGACAAAATGAGAACAATAATCGTACGACTACCTGGAACAGTTGAGACTGTGTTGCTGAAGTGTTTACTGTGTTGCATCAAAGTGTTGCTGCTGCATGATGGTGGTAGAATCGATGACTGAGTGTGAGGTAATATTGGAACACATGGTCGTGGTCTGCTAGGCGCGTGCATAGATGTTGTCTGGGTATTAGCAGAAGTCAAAACTAACGGAAATAAAGAAGGCTCTGTAAATACAATAGAACACTGTAAATAAACCGCGCTACCACACAGAATTTCAAAAAGTTTTCAAATTCTAAAATATCCCTTATCTGAAAGGTTTAGTATTGTACACACAATATTGTAAAATAAAACAATGTACACTAACCTGTTTTAATAAAAGGACTCATTGAAATTGTTCCTCCGAGGTTGCATATAGATGACATCGGACTGAGGACATTAGCTGAAAGTGCAAACAGTGTTTGCTGTCATTTTTATAATAACACCATATTATGAAAAGGAAAAATCCGGTTTGTTAACATAAATGCATTTATAAATCTTTTCTATTGCTCAGTTTTATAACAGTATTGAAATTTTATTTAAGTTGACTTCCTGTATGACTATTTAATCTAATGTATGTACTTTTAAATATTTAGAATTAGTTAGGTGCATACATTTAAATAGTTATATCGCCTAATAAATAAGACGAAATACTATCAAAACAATATAATTGCAATAGGTCTTTGGCACGAGAAGGGTTTCCTAGCGGCACCATATACTTTAAGTTATTACAAATACAACATTAATTTCTAAGACTTCTGAATCATACACAAAGACAAATCTTATCAAAGCTTTCTATTGAGTCTGTGAAGGTTTTTCATTTGTTAAGTTTAGGTTTGGACTGTCAGCAGGTCTATACATGTAGCACATATGTAGAGAAATGTGATATCTAAACATCCTGCAGAGTGTATACGAAAACTGCTGCACTTTTTTGTTCGCCATGCATGTCAGTCTTGTGTATCAAATATCTGTACATGCCTAGCCTTATTGATATTAGGAAAAAATATCGGATGGCGAAACAAATGTCACAGCCCATAAAAAAGCGGTTCATCTACTTTATTATTTTGTTTTTAAATGGTGCGCGTAATTATTGGTTAGGACCAATATTCGCTGGTCATTGTAAACTTTATATATTTTATAAAATCAATGAGTAATTATCATTTTATATCGACAAAAGAAAAGACATGCAAGAAATTAGTAGGGAAAAGAGCAGATAATGTAAGAAACAATATCGTTAGCATATAATTGCAATGACATTTTTGTTCAATGATTAAACGCAGATACGGTATTTAAAAAATATTAAATCAATGTATACACATCAGTATTAAACTTAATACACATCTTTACATATTTAATTATTGTTTTCGAATTCGTGCATATGTTAAACAAATTGCTATACTTACCCTGCAGAAAAATGGAACGATAATGAAATAAAAATATAATTAACACTTCCTGGTGAACAAGGTAAACAGAACGGTCAATGATACGTTGATAAGTAAGAGGAAGTGAACCTACCTAGTGCCTTTAATGTGGAATATCTATTGGTTTGCACTTGAAAGACTTTATATGTTTGTGATATAAAAATTCTAAATGTAAACAATGCATTATCTAGTGACAAAATGTAGGCAGTTAATTAAAATCCTACACATACAGAATCACATGGTATCTTCAGAAAAAATTTCCAATTCTCAACTAACGTACTGTTTGTGTAAACGTAAATCATTATCATCATCATCATCATCATCATCATCATCATCATCATCATTATTATTATTTACTCTAGACAGTAACAAAATTACATTTTTAACAGTTTGTTTCTTTATTATATCTGATGGAGTCTTCCAAACTGGATTGCCCTTACATTAGTAACAAATAATAAATGTGATACAACTCACCATTTTTCTGTATAAGTGACTGTAAAGCATTATATAAAAGATCGCCATTCTTTGGTATTCGCTCCATGAAGTCGCTCCGCTTTAACAAACATAAAGCCTTACCTACAGAAACAATGACAAATTAATTCACTTTCTTTATTTTAATTTATAATTCTATTTAAGAAAAAATAGAACAGCCGGATACAAAGTGGATTCCTGGAAACGAGAACATGTTTCATACAATTCATATTTCTCTCTTTTAACATTATAAGTTTTGTAATTACCTCAAGGACGTGTATATGATAATGTGGTTTATTTGTGTATGACGTTAGAGTTATATTATTAACACGTGGATACGTTCGCAACGTCGACACGTTTATAGAGTACATACGAAAGTTATCATTTAAAATTCATTATCAAATCCTGCTGAAGCAATATAATCTGGTAAGCTTGCTAATTGCAATAAGGACATTTCTTTCTAATGATATATCAGTGTTCATTTAACACGGAAACATGCTTTAAATTGTTTTGATTGGTTTGATTGGAGAACAACTAATTTATGTAAATGCGGTCCAATTTGCCTCCTTTTGTTCTTAACACGTACCTTGGAGTTGTTTGCACTGCACACTACTAGTGTTTCACATTGTATGAGAAGGCTAAACATTTTGGGATTCGATATTTTTGCTATTTTGATAAAATTGATTATGCAATAAACCAAGTTACTCGAATGAGCTTTTCAGGTTTAAAACAATTGGAGATTCTCAAAGAAAAAACATTTATGAGAAAACGCGTTAAATGAATTTCTTGATTTAGAAGCTGTTTAACTCCTGAGAACAGTGTGTGAGCATTTTAAGGAGTAGGGAATAAACGATATGGGGCAGGGTGATTTTATTTAGTGATGTTTTGAAAGGGATGAAAAAAGGGCTTGATAATCGAATTAGGTAGCACTGTCCACACTTTATGTTCGCGGGAAGGTTTTTATAATATACTATGATAACTCAACCTCATATCTGCACTCGGTGTTAAAGGTGTCATTACAATGTACATATAATAAGTCCTGAAAATGTTAACTGTTCATTGTAAATTGTATATTAATTTACTAATGTGATATATATTTTGTGTCCAAATTTCATTCATGTGTGTCATTATAATTATTGATTTCTTTTACAAAACGTTACATTAGGAATGCTGACATCTAATAAGATTAGGATCGATCAAAATAAGAAAAATATTTATCGCTATTTTGCAGTTTCAATCGATCTTTTAAACAACGTTGTACGTAACAATATTACAAAAAACGACCCGCGATAGCGATGGACAAATGCATCTCCTTGCAAAAATGTAAAAAACCTTCAAATATATTGCAAAATAGCAAGGAAACAACACGTATCAAAACAAAAAAGAGTTAGTAACTCGAACCCTACAGAAGCCTAAGTGCAGGTAGGTACCCTCGATAAGTAACAGTGTCTACATCTACTACGATGCCATACAGGTATATTAAAACGGACATGAAACAAACGTTTCTGCAATGACTGTATAAAAACCTACTATAGATTACGCACATTAACAAAGTGCTGCGTTATATATTGTGGTGACAGTTCTGAAATACACATGAATACATTCAAAACGGCTGTGAAAATATAAAATAAAATGCGTTTGCTTATATAGGTAAAATATTTGAAAAATTGTTTGCAGAAAGTTTAAAATAATAAAGATTTCATTGTTGCCTAAAATGATCCTATTATTCGCGCAAAAGTTATTAAAAGAATCAAAGAATTGTAAAGCCGTTTGAGTTTTACAAGTATCAAAACCTTATCATGCCATACTTCAAGTGTCCAAAACAATTAGTGACTTGAAAACCCGGAAGTACTGACAAAATATGACATATTTACATACTTCCTAATTCACTACACTATGATAAATACTATTGGTTAAATTCTGTAAAAGGATGTGTCCAATAAAACAAAGTGTAACTTAAAGTAGAGTCGTTAAAACTATTTAGCGGTCAAAATAAACAATAAATCTCAATGATATTAAAATATCAAACAACCCCTGCTTGTGTTGTTTAAAAAATAAACCGAGACTATTTTAAAAAGCGTTTTATTTATTTATGGATAAGCTTCAATACAGTTATTTTGTAACAGTTATAAGGATTTTTTAACGATATCAGTCATTTAATATTAGACGCTCGAGTACATTCTTTAATTATCATTTAATGGAATTTTTTTGAAAGAAATATGCAAAATTGGAAAGGTAGGAAAAATCTCTGATCGTTATAACCATATTTTTGCAATAAAGTTAAACTGCATATTTTCTCTTGTAAATTTAAAAAAATGCTGTACTTCTACCGATAAAAAAATCAGTATTCTTTATTTCTTGAATGCATGGACGCAGTATTGTTTTTTCGAACGCCCTAGACGGAGGAAGTGTAAGGAAATATTCTTGGGAGGGTATAAATTTACTTTAATCTTTAACCTGATTCGATGGTAAACACGAAATTGTTGTATTGTACTTGTACTGTATCTGCTAGTAATTATGTTCAACTTTTCAAAAAATGTGTCCTGCCATATTTATGACACAGAAAAACATGCGTAAAGCGTATATTTGAACAACACTATTAATATTACAGTCCATGTTATATAATCAAAGAACATAACAAATGTTTAAGCTGTAAAAATATAAAGTACTGGCAAGAAAACAAAATCAGATACGGTTTTGTAAAGATGCAAAAATGCAGCCTTCAAAGACGTCCTAAAAAAGATTGAAGTTTGTTACCGTTCATGTCAATTCTGTCAGGTAGAATTTGTTCGATGCAAAACTCCTCTGAGCACCATTTTAGCCAGACACCAACTTCATGTTTGGTCCATTGCTGAGGATGTTTGCCTTAAAAAAGAAGCTTATTTTAATATATCAAGTTTATGCAAAACAACAAGTTAAAATGAAGTCAAACAGGGTAATACTTACATGTTACTTCCAATATTGCTTCCATTTAAATGAAAACTATGGCTTTACATCAATCTACCTTAGCATAAATTGGAGTCATTTGATATCTAAAAATAAACACGTGAATCAACCCTTTATCCGTGAGATCTCATAATGTTTTATAGTCATTGAATCATTGATATGGTTAAACTCTTTTTGCATTTATTCTGACTACTGATTACAATTGCGTAAGTTCAAGCATTCAGAGTATTTGCACATTCATCCACTTCATATCCGTCAGAAACTATTGAGGTAAATATTTACCAGAATTTACGATTTTACTATTTGTAGAAGTCATATTGTTTTAACTTAATTTAAGTAATCCGCATTAACTTAAAGAATTCTGTTAAAATTCGAATTGTAAATATTGCTCTATCCAGTCCAGTGAACAGAGATAAAAAAATAAAATAATTAATAAACTGTTCTTCCTCATAAGATATCTATCCAATGAATTTGGTTAAAGATGCCCTTCCTATATTAGAATCCCGGTCATAGGTGCTGCTGTTTTCTAATTGAAAAATATCATTTGATGTACAATTCAGTAGGTATAACTGAAATGTCAGTTAAATTTTAACGAGTGCTACATACGCATATGTAAAAAATAGATAAATAGTTTCTATGTATGGTTTTGTATGTAGGAAACAGCCCGATTTTCTAATAATTGTTTATATAGATGATCTGATAGTGGGTAACCTTGACGTAAACAAAATTTAAAGCCACGTAAGCAGCACTAATCATTATAATAGTGTTAACGAATTGGCTAAATTAAAAAGTGTAAATGCGCAAACGGTAAAATACCAATAGACATGTGGACGTTTGAATCCCAAACTTTTTAAGGTGGATCCGTTAATAATGCAAATATAAATATTGAAAATAATTTCAATAAATGCTTGATAATATACAGGCATTTAATATCAAGATATTTTTTTCTGATTTGATTATAAATACAAAACAAATTTAGTATAATTTTGCTGAACAGTATTACTGAAGTATTGAATAAATGAATAAATGTGAATCATCCTTATAAAACACTAAGATGCAATTGGATGAGCTACGACACTGCTACAATTACAATAATTTCTTTCCACATCCTATCAAAACATAGAAATTATTAGTGATACAAAAAATATCAGATTACTTTGTTTTCTGTAATTGTTCGTGTTTAAAAGGAGACTTCAGTTTTAGAAGTTTTATTCAAGGAGTTTTATGTAAATTATAAGTTCTTCGAGTTATTTCCATTATTTTCTGTAATATTATGGTTAATACTATTAAAACACAACATAAAAAATTAAAATAATGCCAGCTGTTTTTTATCTAGTTTACGTTAATTAATTTTACCTTTATATGATATGCTTTGAAAATCATTATAGTTTAATTTTCAAATCTAGAACAAATGACCGCTGTTTAAAAATGATATTAGTTAAAATAATATTTATTTAAAATGAAAGACCCATTACTAGAAATAAAGATTATAATATTAAATTGAATAACAACTAAGTTTTGGAAATAAGATTATTTTTTGACTTAAAGATCCATATTCCACATGTACTTTACATTTACCTCCAAGTACTAATTTGCGTGAAGGTAGAGTGCATACAATTTAAAAGTTTAATAATATCAGTTCAAAAGCATGATAATTGCACACGCTTTATTTCTGAGAGACGATTTTTTTTTAATTTGTCCATCTCTTCAAAAAGCAAAACTCTGATTTTAAAAGGCATAACAACCATAATCCTTTACACAATATTCTGTTATTCAAACTTTATTGAGATATAACTTACATATAGCGTGTGTATAATTTGATATAACTTGATGAATCAAGATGCTATATTGATAAATATATGCACGCACCACACCTATCCCCTCAAGAAATTTACCAAACAGCTCAGTTGTCTTAAACTCAGTATATGCCCATTCAATAAGAGCATGAATTTCAGTGCAATTCGACATGAATCTTAAATATGAAAATTGTACTGGAATTTGTCGTAGTGGACGCATTATAAAACATAGAAATAAAAGCGGAAAACATAATTTTAGGTTCGTTCTGAGGTATACTTTTATCTGTTATACATACTTCATTAATCGATAGATATTTTTGGTGGCCCCTCGATAGGTTCAAATTCAAACTGTTAAATGAAGATCAATATCTCTGCTTAACTTCCTTAAACTATGTGATCTTATTGGTCAAAATATATTTATGAAGAGGTGACAAGGAAGTAGGAACATGCTTAGTTTGGATTCTAATTGGGAGTAGCAAACCATATGTATTAGAGGCACTAAAATTGATAATTGATCGTGATTGGATCACAATTTATACATTTTGTATTTGGCAGATGTGCAAACTATCAACCATTCCAAGTACTGTATTCTATTTTTAAAAACAACACATAGCTTTTTAATATCGACAAACAGATAATATAAAGACGTGATAAAAAAGTAGTTAAATATTAAACGACAAATGTGAGTACACAATCTTCAAAAATCTATCCCCTACAAAAACACTTATAATTGAACCAAACACACAGCAGTAAAACCAGCTTTGAAAACAATGAAATTGTCAGTTATGTAAAACTGTCATAGTCCCACGATCCGAGCATCTAGCGGCTACAAACAAGACGCTTTTATGTTTTTTCTCGTTAATTACTGAAAAAATAGGAACATATTAATTTTATATCGCAATATCATGCGTTAACATTTAAAATATATACTAGTTCTTGAAAAGATGTTGGGAAGGTTAACAGTGCTCGACCGACACGGCTCAGGGGACGGATAAAGTGTGAGTCTTATTGGCGCTTGTCATGTTATAATACATACTACGGAATGCCTGACTTAGAACCTGCTGAATAATTGTTTGTTACCTTGTTTTTGTTTTGAAAAAGCTGTCATAATTGACTATTTATTAGTAAAATTTTTGTATAACTTAAAGCAGTCCGTATATATACTGCATTATTTTCAAATTTTCTTTATTTATTTCCATGAAATAACATGTTGCAATCTTGTTGTTCTTTATGGATACGTTTTAATTGTTATTCATAATTACACGGTATTTCTTATTGTTACATTAATGTTAATGCATTACCCAATTAGCCGAGCTCGCCTAATTTCGTTTCTGTTTCCCGTGTTCAATATGATAATTATTGGATGGCTTTAAACATGTTATTGGTAAACTATATATATTTTGAGCGATTAAAGTTGTTGACCTGAATTTAAACAATACATTTAGTAAACAAGTTTCAAAAGAATTATTCAGATTTAATATCAGAATTGGAAACAACAAAACTAGACCTGGGGAATAATAACCTAGAAACGCCTTTTTTAAGCATAAAACGTTTGATAAAATAAATACTAATGGCATGTTTATTTTAACGTTTTAAACATTCATATAGATATGAATATAGCAATATTCCTTTACGTTTAAAATCAGTTAGATATGCCCATACCTCACAAGACATGCAAAGGATGTTTCATAGGAATTTTCTTTGTCTAAAATTAGAGTTCAACACCTGCATAAATATGCAACCAAGAAAGTACACAACTATAGTTTATAACAAACGAGTGCTAGTTGTAAGTGCAATTAATTAATTTTTAAGAGAAATTAGCGACAACGAATTTCTGAAATAAAATATAATGTTTTAGGATATTGCTGCCTTTATTGTTAAAAGCACGAGTGAGTGTAAATTTGATTAACATTACTAATCAATTAAACGAAGATCTGCACCTCACCTTCCATGCTGACTTTGCATGCAGGAAAAATTTATTTGGGTTATCTTTCTTTCTTCGTCACCTGTAAACGAGTCGTTTTGAAACGTTTGTTTACCGTCATCGAAATTTAGCGCCGAATTCGAAACATAAACAATTTATAAACCAAGAATTTATATTGCTTCCAATATCTTAGTTACAATTTTCAAATGTCAGATTTAACTTTCATGTGGGCAATTTATATGTAACTTATAGGAAAGGTTTCTTTTTTCTGTTTTAGAAATCCTGATGTACGATTTCTGTTTCTACAACATTAGTTTAGATATTCAGTCACACAAAATAGTATTTCTACAGTATTGCAATTTAAATGCCTATTCAATTTTAACTACCAATAAAACATATATTTACAATTCACTATTTAAGTCATGAAAAAAAAGATAACAATTTGAATGACATCTAGATTTATCGCCACAAGCACAGCCTTATCAGTCTTAAATGCATCGTAGATATCTTTTTGGTGACAATTGGTCAGTAACACATTATACCAATTTAATGCCACTTATGTCAAAATTATTCTTAAATAGAGCAAATGAAACATGGTGAACGTTTTAGTTCCCAATTAAATATTGAAAGTTTGCATTGCATAATTAGTTGATCCTTTCAATATAATAAATTTGTACAAACTAAATGAAAAATTATAATCCTACTTATTATCCTACTCTGGTTCATCATAACCAAATATACTGTCCAAAGCCTAATGTGAGCCAAACAAATAATGTCCGTCGCATCCGATTTATTTGCATCATTTAGACCTGAGATGAAATTTAAAGTAAACACCAAATGATCTGACCCAGCTATTTTATTTGAGCCTTAAATTGATTATTATAGGAACAGATTGTTCCCCTTCTGTTTAAAATGGCAAGATCTATATGTCCATACTATCTAATTAAGAGCAATATTTTAGTGCAATACTTATTATCGTTGGTCCCTTCAAAAGTTTAAATATGTAGAAAAACTTAAAGGCAGAGGTAAACATGAAATTAATGTTATGACTTCAATGTTTGTTTACTTCCTGATCTATGACAAGGTAAGGGATCATATATCATATTTGTTTCAAAAGAAAATATAACTAGTCTTTAATCGACCATAATGTACGATTTGTTTTCTACAAGAAATAATGTTAACCCTGACATGCCTTACAAGTTTTGTTTGAAATCAAATAAATCCCCGTTTGACAATTGGTACGGTAGTACTACGTTAAAACATTTTTCATTGGTTGATATTAAAAACAGACATTACACAATTTCCACTTCCTGGTGATTGTAATTGTATACTGAATTATTTAGTCGATTTGAGGATAACAAGGGTTATCAAAAGATAAAATACTTGCACGTTTACATTTCTTACGCGTTTCAAGTTTAAAGTTAAACAAAATTACATTACAACATCTTATCTGCACAAATAAATTGTTACGCTCTTATGAATCTAGTTTTATTTTTAATTTGACACTATTTGCAAGTTTTAAAAGGCCAGAACTATTTCTCTAACAGCGTGTGCAGATCTAAACATTCCATAGGGCTAAAATAGTATATTTGTATAAGTAATATTTTGTAGGGTAGGAAATTTTGATCCACAGTTATATAACTTGTTTTATGTTTTTACAAACATTTGAACAATAAAGCAACCTCTTTTATTTTGAATCAATTTGCGACACGTAGTACCGTTTTCCATATTATACTCAAAAAGCCTAATAAATCATCAAATTTTTCAGGATTTAGTTTTATCATCTATTTGTTTTTATTTTAACTAAAGTAAAAATAAAAAATGTTGCGTAGGAATACATACAAAAATATATTGAAATGAATGGAAAACACATCACTTCCATAATGTATATTGTACAATGCGTGTCAACAAATAAACACTAATTCTCTCACCCTACTGCACCGTTAATCACTCGCGCACCATTAAGTTCATGTACATACTTTTGTTGTGTAACATTGCCCTGATGCCTGCTGAATATGTACAAACAGTTATTGTATTTCTGTTTAAGGAGACGGATTTATATAAGACTCAAAGTCTTGTTTCCAAATCCTTTTATTAATTTGTATATTTGTCTATTTGTCTCATCTGTTATGTTGCTTTGTTTGTAAAATGTTATACAATTATTAATAAAATATGCTTACACTAAATAAACACTATAAATAAGTCAAATACAAAAGGGGTCGCTATTGTGCAAAAAGCGTAAAATTCTGACCTGACGAGAGAGCCTTCTTTATCAGCTACATAAGTTGCTCTTTGGATCGATCCATTTGAACCTTTCCAGTGTGTGTTTAATTAAGAACATGAAAACCTTAGAAGCACAAATCGAAAAATCGATCTGTTCAGCGCTTTTGATCAAGTCCTGGGAACCTTTCGCAGTATGCAGATAAAAACAGGAACATGACAATAGAGATACCATAAGACAAAAGTAAGCATAAACAAAATTTCGGGTCAGTATATGAAGTGATACACCAAATATTATATAACAATACTACTATACTATAAACATAAGCTTGTTTTGACATGTAAACGTTACCACGTTAACATATCTTAAACTATTTCAAATAATGGGCAAGTAAAATAGTTTAAAATGTTTAACAATTTAAGCCGCATATACACATTTTTACATCGTCCTTCCAATTAATATTAAGGACTTTTTACTAGTACAGTAATTTTATCCGAATGAGGTTACCTAAATATTGTTGATAAACTATAACGAAGTTTTCATTAACACTGCTCACTGTTGCGTCAAAAAGTAATTTTCTGAAAATCGGTTAAATTATCTGACAATGACGTTACTTGAACCAAAAGAAATAGTTACGCTCAATGTCTTAAACCGATGACCATGCAGAATAGAACAAATTTAATATATATAAAGTTCGTTATTGCAAGAAGATGCAATGGTTGAAGTTGAATTATCTATATCAAACACATAGAACTGTATCACTTAAATTGGGTTTAAAAATTAACATTAATTTTTTACTAAACAATTTATGATCGAGACTTATACAATAACGATAAGCAAAACACTGCAAATTAAATATTTTTAAGTGTATTACATAACATTACTCTTCAGTATAAAGTACTACGTCTTGTTTTGCCAAACAAAACGCATGCACCTAACGCGCAACCAGATTTAATACCATTTACGAACTAGAGTAGGAAACTTTTAAGTATTTCCTCAAATATAACTGGCAGTCGAGATACAACATTATAAGGCATCACTACATGTTCAATGGAATTTTTAGTTTTATTCTTGTACAACATATGCAGCGAAAAATATTGTAATGACAATACGCCTAATTAAAATATGTTTGCCAAACTACAATACTCCTCTGTTAGTAGATAGACATTCTTTTGGTAGGTTGCTTACTAGAAATAAGTTTTACAAAAAATGTTTCTTATAGGCATTAATATAGGATAGTACATTTTCAACATTAACGAATCAAACCTAATTATAAACGGGTTCCATTTAGTCGTTAATAGAGAATTATGTATTTATTGCTATGTTTGCGTACCTATCTAACAATTAATATATTCAGTATAGGCATCGCTACAAGCCCATAGATTTATTCTTGTTAAGCTAATACTACGTGGGTTGTTGGCATGTGTATAGGCTCACAAACTTATAATTTTATGCATCAAAACTAAACCAATATGAGTTTATGTTAGTCGTCAGTATAGGCTCTTATATTTATTGATATTATACCTATAAGGGCTTATAATAAATAGGTTACCTCTAGTTAATCATTTAATACAAGCATGCTAACGATATATTTTGCGAATAGGGAGCTTTAGTCCAATATTGAATTTAGTCGGCATTTAGTTGCACAACATAAAGCTCGTTATTATAAACTTACCTAGACTTGCTGGAAGAACTGGCGGTTGCGTGATGTTGGACACGGGCTGCTGATAAATAGTTGATGGCCATATATTAAACATTACACCCTGCAAAATGAAGAAAACGATCCGTTTTAGAATAAATACTGTTTGGACCAAATATTAGCAAACTACCAGAGGCCATAGAACATTTAGGTGACTTCAGTTCTACATTGGTTTGAAGTAAAACACAAGTTATCACATACGAACGAGTACAATTATTGAACGCAAACAAACACGTTACCAAAAAACTAACACAGACATTCATAAAAAGCAATATATCGAGAACAGACCATAAAATAGAAGATGAGCATCACAAACCGCAATTTGGAGAATGAGGTATTTCAAATATGGCATTTTGTTCAAATATTGAATACATTGAAATTATTATCCAGGATTCCATTAAAAATTGCCTGTTTGACTAAGTTATAAAATAAGTATTAACTTTTTACCAATGAATAACAATTGATACTTAACGTCGAGTTAGAATAAATCAGAATAAAAATTTTATAATTCGGTATATGACATGTGCCAATGAGCAAAACATTTCGAGTGCGACTGGACAAGTATGAAATGCAAGGTATTGATAAACAATTAAGACTTTGTAGTAGATATAATGACCCTACTACTATTGAACGAAAAACGAGTCTCTGTGAGGCTTTCCGTATTTTAACCTGAACCATCAACACCCACACAAAACGCGACGAGAAACTTTCTGCCAACTGAAAACACGCAAAAAATATGTGGGGCGAGCCTTGAAAACCCTTTCCTGTACCTAGTATTTACATCCGGTCTTGAATTGATTATGTTTACCATGTAGTCGTAGTTCAGCTTATCTATAGCACAAATTTTGCAGTCAAGGAACTTGCTTTGATTTTCAGAGTGATTATAATTAAGTTTATTATTCTTCTGGTTAAATATTAGTTTTGGAGAGTTGCATGCAATGTTACTGAAAACTACTTTAACTGCATGTCGGTGTTAATAATTTCTATATGAAAAATGAAGTCCGATCTTTAAACCTGAATACAAAAAAAGCAAAGAAAACAGACCAAACAGCAGGAGTCAAAAGGCAATGGACATTACAAATCCGGCAATAGACAAACACAACACAAAAACCAAAAACATAAAACACAAAGAGTAACTGGAACCCAATAAAAACCATGGGTGCATTTAGTTGCTCCGGAAGAGTAAGCAGTGCCTTCCTCTAATTAAACACCCGTCGAGTTACTCATTGTCTTGTCTAGGTAAAAGAACAAAAGTTTGATGTAAACCAATAAGGGAAGATACTAAAACCTCGCTTCTAGACGTGTAATTTGTGATCACAAACGATTGATTGTTTGCCATTAAACGTCAATTGAGAAATATCAGAAATTATTCAATTCTTATATATGGAAAAGTCTTGCTTCTCTTTATTTATAATTAATTTAGGGAGATACACAAGTACATCAATATGATTATGTCATTGTAAAAGACCGTGTTAGAAGCGGGTGCAGTACATTCATAAGAAATATTTCAATGAGATTAACTGCACATTTAAATGACGTTAATATTTGGAACTAATAAAAATTTATATTGGCTATATAAAAAAATGGAAATACCAAAAATATAAATCTTCAAATAAAGGAAGTAACATAACTTTAAATGGGGTATTCCAAATAAAAAGGAAACCCAATCATTGCATCGTGACCAAACCTCAATTTAATATCAAATGAAACTGATCAATTTGCTAGTAAACTTTGCTTAATTGTGTTACTATACTGTTTAAGAGATAAATGGATTTAGGCTTACAAGGTAGGCGATTTTTAAAACATCTATTAATAGAATTGTGTTGTTACTTTGAATTGCTTGTTCAAATTGACTGGAAAGAATATTTCTTTGCATTTCTATGCATTAATATACTATTAATTTAACAAAAATATACGGGTAACATCAGATGCTTTATCAAAAGGCCGACGGAATAAATGTAGTGTCATTATTATTTTTTGGAGAATAACTATCATTGAACAACTCTTGTATGTCAAACTCCTCTTAACATGTTTTGAGGTTGCAGTGCTTTATGCACTTTAACCTTATTGCAACAAAACTGTAGACGTGTATTTGATAGTAATAGTTTACATGTTTTGTGACGCTAATAATTTTACCTTCGTTGACCCATTACATCGCCTGGTTTTATAGGTGATTTTTTTTGTTCTGAATCGTTTAAAATTGGCTGATTTACATTCAACGTCAATATGAAGATTTTTAAATTTAAATTACATTCTACCATAATCCCTTTATCTGTATTATGCATATTTTGGCAAATCAAATAAATGAAGAAAGCTGTACTGTGTAATAACATCCTATTTTCATCGTAATTCTCTAACATAAAGAAATGTGATGTAACAGAACGTTTGTTGAAAGCATAAAGCATTATTTGCTAAAAATATTAACAAGGAGACGCTTTGTAGTAACATATACAGGTACTTAATAACAATTTAAATTGTAACATACAGAGTTGTCGACACTTTAACGTAAAACGAGATAGTAAGCCAAATTTGCGGATGAGAGTTATAAGATTTTGTAATGGGTATAATTTAAAATTTAAAACCATCAAAGCCACATAAACAATATCCGTATCACCATAATGTGACGATAATACTGCATAAACCTAAATTTGAAAAAGTCGATCTATATATGTCATTTTAAACGAAAAGATCTCTCCTAAAGTATGAATAGCACACGAGGTCTATTATGTAATAAGGCTGTTGTGTAAACAAAACGGTAAATAATGATAGCAAACGTTCTACATCTGTATTGTATAAATGTTAAGTTTGATTAGAAATCGCAAAAAAATTAATAAGTACAGTAGACACATAATTGAGTGTCGTGATTATTGTATTCACTAGGTAGATCACAGTTTAAAGGAGAAGAATGGACAAATACTACTAAGTTGTAATTTGTCCTGTTTTCCTTCAAAAAGGGTGTCCTATAGCTAAAAAAAATAATAATTAAATTAATCATATTTTCATCCTGCCGAACGTATTTTAAGGATAAAGAGAACGCGTTAATCACTGATTCGAAAACAACTTATTAAATTTTTACTTCTTTATTTTGGAATCAATCAATCAATATAACAAAAAAAATGCAATCACTGAAAAGGCTTAGACAGAAATGTCCGGACATAACAAAATGCTGACAGCTTTGATCAAAGCGCATGTTTTACCAAATGCTGCTCGAAAATTTGAGTCTCATTTCAGAGAAAAATAGTAGTACAAAGTAAATCCCGGGTCTACCTGCACAAATTATTGCACAACAATATTATTCAATTAACATTTAAATTATCACAACATAAAGGTGTTTTTTAATCTTAAGTTACAAGTTATGTAGCTCTACATTAACATACGTTTGTTTGTCTACTTTTTATACGTATACCCTTTTCTGAGAAATAATATCGTTTCAAGCGTATGATGAGCATTGCAATACAAAGAAAGATTTTACTCGTTTTATTGATTGCGTTAGAATTAGTTCCTCTTGACAGTACATGTGATACGAGCATTCTCATTTTCTAAGATAATATACTGAAATACGGAAATAAATAAATAACCGATATCCAGTGTGTTTTTTATGTTTTTATAACTCACGTATTCATCTAACATACAGCAAATTGTCATGTCTAATACAAGAAAGGGCCAGTAATAAAGCAAATTAAACAATATTGTCAGTCAAAAGTATAACGTAAATTAATTTTGCGAGGCAGACAAACGTTGCTATGAGATATTCGCGTTAGTATTTACGCTTAAAAGTACTGTTGTACACACTGTTATGAGTGAAGCAACAACCAGGATTACAAATAAAATACATTTGCGTATTCTTATTATATACCACTATCTTTGAAGTGCTATGGCCGACCAAAGATTTAATACATTTAATCTGAACACCGAATACTAGTAATGAAGAGACTGTTCTATTGTTAAATGATTGTGAACATTTGAGCTAAAGTGGGTGCAATTTGAAATAACTTAGTATATAAGACTTATTGATTTTCTATTTTTCTAAATATCTTGTTCATTTCAAAAATGTGCCGTCTCTTTTACCATGCTCCAATTGAGTACATAGCAAACTGCTACAATTTGTGTCAAATTATATAGAATACTGTCTTTAAAGATACAAAGGTTAAAAATCTTGCTACTTGGTTTCGCTAAATTAGGATGATTGATGGCGCTCTAACCAAATATATTTGTGGATTTAAATATTTTACATTTTGTTGTTTTTAATAACTAAAGAGTCAAAAAATGCCAAACCAATCTAAGGTCAACCTCAGCTTTGAAATAGGAAAACGCCAGACGTCATACATTTTTGCAAATTTCAGACTTTTAAAAGTAACATCGTCCAAATTTGTCGACTGAAATACAGAAATGAATTATTATACTTATTTATAATTTACATTCTCTAATGGAACATACGAAAAAGAGCAAAACCCCGACCAAACAACAGGCAAAAGTCAAGGGACAGTTACAAATCCGGATATAGAGAAACATACACAACGCAACACATAGCTTCTGTCTATGGGAGATGTGCCTTACAAGAAAAAATACATATAAGGCTTAAGTAATCACATAAAAAATGACAATAGTTTTGCACCTTCTTTTTGCTTTTTTGCAAATGTTTAAATTATGCTGCATTACATGTTGTTGTGTAGATAATATATAAGATCACATTTAGCACCCTATGGAGGCATTTTATTAATATGTGAAGCTGTGCTATCGTAATTTAAAAAAATTAATTACAGTTTCCTTTAGATCCTTTATTGTGTATAAGTTAAATTTTAGGTATTTTATTTACGTGTGCAGTTGTGCTATCGTTGTTTTAAAAAAAATAATTTGTGTTTTCTTTAGGTCGTATTGTGTATAAGTTTTAGATGATCAAAATATGTTGACATAATATTTCAGGTATTTGCTTGTCCAAAACAATAATGTGCATGTAAAGGTTTATTTACTACAGATTTATGACTTGTCGGCTGTATAAAAAGATACCTATGATAATAGTATTACGTCAAACTGTAAGAGGTCTTATCAGTGTTTTAGTGCTTTTTTTTTTACTTTTTCGTATATCACTGTAATAATCTAAGCCAAGTTGCAATTAGAAAAATATTATATGTATTGTAACGTAACTTACTGAATGATTGCTCATCTTAATGTGACAATTATGGCTTACACTTCATCCAGTTATTTACTGACAAGTGCCTAATTTATATGTCATGAAACTTAAATTTAAGTTAATCGTATTACAAAATAGTAATTGAAAACAGCAAAATAATGTAAATGGACATGGCCTAGAAAATGTTATATTTATCAAAGTGATACAACGGGTTTGAAAATTATTCAATTTATGCAACACTTCGAACAGGTAACAATGTAAAGATTAGCAAACTAACGTGGAAACGACAGAGATATGCGATAAATGATATTGGTGAAACAGGCAGGGGTTGATTTGTACGCCAAAAAAAAATCAGAGGATTGTACACATATTTTTTGTTAAATTTAATGTTAAGGAAAACACTAAATCATATGCATTAAAATTGCTATTGAACAAAAATATATTTATTACCCATAAACATCTAAATATATACAAACAATTCAGCAATTGGCATTTGGACGTCACATTAATTTCAAACGTTTTACTACAATGAGAATATCTGGACCTTTAGATAACCATAATAAAAAAGTTATTGTTGTACAATTTATTTGGTATAATATTATTCTTTATTATTATTATTATTGTTATTATTATTGTAATTATTGGAATCTATGCTTGCGCAAAAATACTTAACTAGAAATTTACATACCTGAACTGTCGGTGACTATTTGAAAAATGAATTGGATTGAAACTGAAAATGTTCAGCGCATAATAAAATTCTAGGATAAACTTCCCAGTTAAAGATATCAAATTTTGTTTCATTTCTAAGAAGAAACAAAAGAAGGTGGAAGTTTTCTGTTGGGATACCTAGTTTCAAGTTCTATATACATGACAATGAAACTACTTTAACGTTGAGTATTGCAAATAATATATGGTAGGTTTTGAATTGCAAAAAAAAGTTTTTACAGTTTTTTTACAAAGCTTTTAATTGCAATATTCTTAAAAGTATCTTTAGGTTGAGGTCATTGTCAAAACATGTGAGAGTTTGCATACACAAAAATAATGTTCTAAGCGTCTGTCCTATTGTCAATATTTAAACAACTTAACTTTTTTGGTCATTGATTACAGGAATGTTTAATGCATATCTGCAAGATGTTTAAATCGAACAAAATATTTCTTCACGGTAGTGCTAAGTAAGGAATGATAAAATCTTTTAAAGTTTAAAAAATAAATCGTATACCTTTTGCAGAACGAAAAATATGCAATACTGTCCTAGATTTCCAAGCCATTTATTATGATAACGTTTCTTAAGAGGAAGGTGGGATTACGCCTCAATTCATTGTTGGAAAAGAAGTAAACATTTAACATAAATAAAATCAAGCAAGGATATACTTACTTTGTAGTGGAAAATATTTACGCAACCATTAAATCCATTTAACACAAAGTATAAACCACACTACAAACAACTGATTGTCCAGGTGTAACCATTACGTACTCAATTGTCAACGGAAGCGGTGATATCGTATGACTAGAAATATTTCCGACCTTTAAATTATCAATTACATATACATTTTTAATTCCTAGAATGACCAACCATACTGCAATTAATTACATGAATGATTACTAATGTCGAATATTTTTGCGAGAAGAAAAAAAAATTGCATTAATCTTCTAATGTAATTGTATAAATTAAAAATTCTAACATTCCATAATTTAATAATTTAGAAGTCTTATGGTGTATGAACGCTTACGTAAACCCAGTTCTTACTGGAAAAAATTGCAATGCGGTAAAATTAAGCATTGTATTAGATGGAACACTGTAAATAAGACTAAATATAATAAAATAGTAGTGACATTGCCCATTCCAATAAACTATGCTAAACTTGTTTAAGGACATTTCAAGATAAAATAATAATACATGTACGATGTATATTATATAACAATAGAATAGTATCAAATTTAATAGTTGTTTGATATATTTTGTTCCGAGTATACACGTTATAATTTGTTCTGCGTATACACTTTATATTTTGTTCCGCGAATACACTTGTCTTGCAATTACGATGCACATTATAATGTTAATTTGAACATTTAATGTCAAAATGTAAATGTCCTCAAACTATATAATGTATATCTTTTGTGATGTTAGTTCATTTGCATGATCCCCTAGTAACTAACTATATATTAAGTAACATAAAAATTTAATTCATTTCAACATCTTGTCCCTAAAACCACCAACAATCTGCAAATTTAGCAACATTGCTAATTAGTGATAGATTTACCTCTCTTCTGTAAGTGTAATCTTTATTGAAAAAAAAATCTCATGGCCAACCGTTCTAGCATTCATAATGTGATTGACAAAAAATCAGTTTAAGTAACTGATATTAATATGCAAGAAACAAACGAAAATGTATATAACATACCAATCTAAACCTATGAAACCCTGTATCTGTTGTTGACCTAAAAATAGTGGAATAACCGGAATTACTGCTTTCAAAAAATTTAATTGACTTAAGTTTACTATGTGATATGTTTACATAGACAATGGCAACAATGCTCTTTGTCAAAAGTCTTTGTCATGATGACTTGCATTTTAACATAATAATTAAACGTAGACAGCACAATTTAGCATTAATTAGGGAATGTTGGAAAATGAGTATTCAACAATATTTGTCAGTTTCCAAAGATAATGTTTTTTTTATTTGTTTTTTTTTCAAAATTCTTTTCATACTGACTTTCTATCGTAACTAGCGCTATTTAAATCCAGCAACGAGGAAACATTCAAAGTAGCTAAACGATATTTGTTATACAGCACCACAGACACAGTACTAGAACACTTATAAATCAAACTTTAATTCATTATATTGTGGCAATTTTTCTGCGAACAACTATAGATAGTTGCTTTCTGTTCCTACACAACTGCATACAAACTCAATGAAAAAAGGATTTTTTAAAAAATTTCTATCGCTCCTACTCTTTCTAATTTATATACAATTATGATTTAGCTAAAAAGGTACATAATATCCATAGTGTTCCCAAGACAGATTATGTTCAAAAACATGTGAATGATGTACAGAAATAACAACGTAACTAGTAAAACACATTTTGACCAATAGAACGTAATTAACAGAATTAATCTTCAGAAAAGTAAGCATCTACCATAAGTTATTAAACGTTTCTTTTTCTCATATGCTAAAAGCTAAACTAGCAGATGTCTGCTTAAGGAACAACCAAAAAGACATTTTTGTACGAGGCGAGATCTCTATATCTATAAAACACAAGAAACAATAGTGTATCCCTTTTACATTATGGTAATATATGCGTCATTTACATTAAATGGCAATTACAAACTATAATCTTATTTAACATATTGTTATTATATCGGGACAGTTAGACTAAACGAAAATACTACTTATTTAAATAATTTTAATGATATGTGTAAATCCAAACAAAACGAATATAAAGCTCTCTTTAAGGGCACACTACAAAATCGTGTCTTTTTCACGCAACTGTATTCATATAGAACACAAGTGTAAAACCGTGCTTTTTGGTTCGACTTTCCATTATCAGTAACTGTTTATTTTTCTTAATGACTACTTTTGTATATGTATTACATATTATTATTTTTTAAGGTAAATTTGTGCAAACGTTTTACGTATATTTTATACAAATATACAGATAAAAAAATCATCAAGAACTTTACAAGCACAGTAGATAAGTAAATTTTTGCACAGACAATCAACATTGTGATTACTTTTTTTGACATTCGGGTTTTACCTTAAGTATTTTGCTATTGTTCAAAGTTTTGTTTTGCCTTACCACTCAAATTCAAAGAAAATTTCACCTTTACAAATCATACATTATGTAAATATATTGACTTCTGCTATGTTTATGGCTACGAATTGACAATAATTATGACAAGCCTTGACTAGTGATCTTTATATCCTATAGTGTATATTTTATGTCCCGCCAGCAAAAGTTCGGCCAGTTCGTCCTTCCGTACGTCCGTCGCACCTCATGTTTACATTTTCCTTTAAGTTTAGACGACTGCATATCTTCATGAAATAAAGTGCACGGTTACATCTTCACTGACATAATTTTGTAGGATGTGCTGAATATTTCACGAGTGTGTGAACTTCAATGTTCACCAATGTGTAGCAAGCCGCACATCAGTTCCGCCAAGACATATTTTCTTGTTTCTTTTCATATGTATATCTTCCATATTATCACTCATTTAAAAATTGAGTGTTTTTTTTAATTTTCATAACATACATAAACAGACAATATTAATACAATTTTAAATAATTAGTTTTAATTGTATATACCACTATCGTGCCTGCTTCAGTTTTTTTAGTTGTTTCATCAGTTGTTCATTTTACTTATTGATTTGCTTTATATATGTTTAGAAGCCTAAACTTTTTTATGCCACTTTACATAATGCTTTATATATAACATTATTGCAGTTATATTTAATAATAACTTTATTTGCAAAATACACCCTTAAGGGTCAAGCAAACACAATACAGATGGCATATATACAAAACGTCCCATACCAAGTTATACAATATGTATTGAATTTCTAACCAACGTGGATCCTAGCTTGCAAAATGATAGATTGCTTTAAAAGTGCCCTAGATATGTCAAAAGTTCAGGTTGAGGAATAGGAACTTTAACTTATCCAGTCAAACTTCCATTTTTAATGCTAAACACAAGGTTAGTATTGACTGGACATGTACGGTTAAACATCAGAGCAAACTCAATAATTAATCTGTAAGGTAATAGGTGACCAAAATACAACAACAGTCATCAAGAACAAAACTCAAAACTAAATATGAGTTACAAGAATCCCACTTAAACTGAGGTAGACGGAAGTTTAATCTGAACCTTCTCTACATGTGGCGTCTTCCGCATTTCGTAAGTCAGGTCAAGAATATTGATTTGAAGACGGTGCACATGTAACAATAAACATAAGCTATATAGAGCTTTTAAACCCGACATGCATACATAGATTACACACTATTCAAATGATCGAAATTTTTAGCACATTGAGACATATTAAAAGAATAGCAAGACACATTAAGCCCATAGCAAAACACAAGAAATGCATAGCAAAAGATCTAACAAAAAACATAGCAACACACATTAAAAAGTACAGCAAGACATAACAAAGCCATTAAAGCACAACAATCTATATGAAAAAAACATTCTAACACAGACAAACAAAAGCAAATATAAAAGCAGTAAGCATAGTGAAAATGGACGGAACGCGACAGTGCATCTTGTAACAAATATGTAACAGGCAGCGCAATAATACTGGTATGTTTCCAAT
Source organism: Limnoperna fortunei (assembly GCA_944474755.1). Classification (NCBI taxonomy): domain Eukaryota; kingdom Metazoa; phylum Mollusca; class Bivalvia; order Mytilida; family Modiolidae; genus Limnoperna; species Limnoperna fortunei. The sequence goes on from OX104120.1 coordinate 48,785,483, forward strand.
ATAGTGTTCTGTACGAGCTGAGTTTTTGACCCGATTCATGTAATAAAAATCGAACCAATTAAATTATCAAAACTCTTACATGCACAAATTGGTAATTGTTAAAAGTAGAAAGTTAAATGAACTGCATTTAATCGTTTATCGTAGTTTTCATTTAATAGTTATGATTAATGAATTGTTTAGTTAGTTTAATGTTTATCGTCATTGACGATATGAAGGTAACTACGTGATTTCTGTATTATATGCGAGATTCTGTAACAAATCTGATACTTTTTTTCAGAAAATCAATGTCTGATCTGTGATTTTAATAAACTAGTACTAGATTGTAACTTTACTCCAAATATAAAAACTTCACCATTACAGACAAAGTTACGTTTATCAATACATATAGTTGGAAGATGAAAAAAATATACAGCATATCATAAAATGTCGAAACATATTGAATATATATCTACGCGCGTTGTGTCGTAATGAATTTAAATTACACGAATAGATTTAGAATTAAACTTTCTTAATCATCATCATTTAAATGAAATAGAAAAAATATAAATTCTATTAACATCTAATAATTTGCAGTTGTATGTTCCTTTTCATTCTGAAAGCCTTTAATACAGAGGAAGGTGGACTGGAATACTTTATGATTTTACAAATTACCGGTGTACTTTGGTAGGGTTTTTTATTTTATTTTATTTATTTATTTATTTTTTATTAGTTGTTTGTTGTATATCTTTTCAACTGCACAAGCCTATACTTGGGCATTTCTAATAATACAGATATTTTTAGACCATGTGTGTATATTGTTTTTCTCCAACAAAGTCATTTAGATTCTATAATTAATTGGACTTCTTGAATATAGCCGAATTATTGCTTGCTGGACATTAAACATCAGTCTATCCATCTATAATTGGTGTTCATCTACTTACCACATTTACCATGTAAAGTCAAGTTAAACTTATGAAAAGCATGACATTTGTTTATGACTGATGTCTCAGATAAATTCGAATATTATTTCGTTTTTGTTCATGTCTATTTTCCCGGTATTATTCGCATAGTTTAATGGTTATACATTATGTTATTGGACATTTTTTATTACGTCAATGCAACTACTCAGTGCAGGATAAATAATGTGTAGTTTAAAAGTCAGTACAAGTCATCAGTAAATTTTAAGTACTGCGTAAAATAACAAAGTACTACGAAATCCTGCACATTCACACATGAATATATCTTAGCTAGAAACAAAAAAACAAGCAAGAATGAAAAAAATTAATTTCACTAATATTTATATTGACACATGTCAAAATTAGGTTTCGCCACATGTTCACTGCCTGAGAAAGGTGACTGTGTTTCTTTTCCATAAACCTTAAAGCTTAAACTTTGACTGCTAACGAATGAAAAAGAATAACTAGCAAACCAACACATCGCGAGTCTTAGAGAAATATTCAAATTACTTGTAAACTACCAACATACAAATGACAAACTCAAATAGAAGGTAGATTTTGGTCCACAGTATAACACGAATTCCTGCCTGGACAGCATGTATAGCTACTTTGCGGGTCTGTAACCTTCCTTGCTTACGCTTTAACAACGCTCATGATACATTAACTAATCACTGCTGTATATTTTAGAGGAACTAAACACAAGATTTATTTCAAAATATAAAAAAGACCCACATGTTGCACTATTTTCATTAAAACAGCATTTCAAGGTTATTGACAATTGTAATGGACCATCTTGGCTAGTTTATGGAACATATAATACATGTTTTAACTACGTAACCGCTAACGCGTAAAAAATTGGCGTTTATTCAAATTATACTTTTCTTTTTTAAATACAGTAATAAAGTTAGAAGGCATGTGCATTTGTTTAAATAAAGCTAGGGGTACAAGTCAGTGAACATCTAACTGACGGCTAAATTTAACTTGGTGGCTTTATTCGCCACTCTGCGTTTAATATTCGAAAAAGGCAGTATTTAGAATAAAATGTCATTGAGCAAAAACAATGTTGTTTTCGTATATAATAATATAAAATATACCGTATCTCTAAGTCACTATTGAACTTGAACTATTGCATGCATACGAGATAGTCAACGTGAACACCCACAAAGATTGCTTATCAAGTAACGATTAAAAGTTACCTTGGTAGTTTTATCAGAATTTTGTTTGATGTTCCTTTGCAGTAAAGTTTCTCTTTCTGTTCACTCCTTACATGAAAATGAAAGAAGGAAATCCCAGATTGTCAAGGATCTCAACCGCCCATTTATTTTATCTAATTTTAGGTCACCTGTTAACTAATTCCAAGAAAATGATACCACTAAAGGTCATTACTTTAACTGCATTTATCAATCAACATCTACCACAAAAGATTCGGTATATATACACGTGTATAGTTGACTAAACACGTATAAATTTAGTGACAGTAATATGATTTTGTGACTTGAACGATAAAATGTATCAGCATTTAATTAACCAATTTAAGTTTCAGAATTATATCTAGTAAAAAGTGACACTGAGCAGAAATCTAGCATTTTCGCCACACCTTAACTAAAAATCCTTTATTAGATGAATTGCCAAAAGAAATAAGCATATGTTATAATTCTTCATAAAAACGAATGCAAAAACGAAAATAAAACTATTTTCAGAATTCAAGGAAACAATATTGTTCAGTTTATAATTAATACCCAAAAATAAGACCAAATTAGTGTCACGAGAAAAATATAATTGAACTTAATCACGAAATTATTTAAAAATATATACATATATATTCGTCGGTAGGTCAGCAAAAAAGAGAACATACAATGTTTTTTGTATTTGTATGTTAAAGGTTGTTTTAAATGTTTTTTTTACTTCCCAATTGTTGGATAAAGACATGTTTTATATTCCTAAATAGTATTTCTCGTTTTAATGGCTGATGCGTTTGTACAGAAAATATTTTATAAACTGTATATTATATGATATAAAATTATTGTGGTTTGTATTTATTTAAAATACCCTAACCAGTACGTGAATATCAACTACAATATGTCCTCTAAAAAATTTAAAACATGACATTGATTTTTCTATTTTTACTGGATTAGTACCAATATCAAGGACAAATAAACTGATAATTATATTTAAATTTTCGTATTGTTTCATAATAATTAGAGCACAACAGGACATGCGCAATTTGTATTAAGTGAAGTAATTTAAAAATACTTACAGTACTAAGTTGTACTAAAAACTTGCCAAACAGTGTACATTTATAAATTTAGATACCAGTTCTATTATTTTACATTTAAGGATTAACTACAAAAAATATTTTCTCCATCGAGGGATAACAAAATTTCCGTTGTGCAGATACTTATAAATAAATTCAAATAATAGAATAAACTCAACAATTGTATTTTTTTAACTGGACATTTTTTAAGAAAAAAAAGATCAACACAAAAACTGTTAGTTTCCCGTGGAGTAATATATGACGTCAAAGGGCGCGTGTCTCCTCTCCATGACGATCACATTTGTTTTACATCCTCTGATAGAAAATATTTTTCAGCCAATCAAAAGTCAGTATTCTCGCAACATTTATTTATTGAAATTTGACAAAAAAAGTTTGTTTTTGTCTTACAGTCAAGTTTTTATTGTTATCTCTACATAAACTGTATGACCGCCTATATGATTATAGTTGAGCATTATGGAGTATCTGTTACTCATATAGAGACGGATATTATTTAATACTGTTATATTCGCTCCTCCCATTAGTGACATCACATCGATTGTAACCACAAATAACACAAAGGATGTAACCAAAGAATCAGGATATGGGAACATTCGGGAACATGTTACATCACGCTTTGTATAGAACGGTTCATGTTGCTTTTTTAAAGTATAAGTAAATTGTTACGGGGGTGTCCGTCCGTTACACTTGGAGTTGGGGGGGGGGGTAACCAGCTCTTATCCGCAACTCCTAATACACCACTTTACAGAATGGATGTGGGTCACATAGTGCCATTGTGCATCTGATATTTTACATTTTGTTTGCAATTATTGAGTTTCTATATTAGCAAAATATGAACTTTGCTTTTCTTTGCTTAGCATTTGGTCAACTTTATCTGTTAGTTGTTCGTGCGCTTCGTGTCAGTTATGATTGTATAAATTCGTTCCTCGATTTGTTCCTTTAATTACTAGTCTATATCTTTGATTTACTTCCCAATAAACCAAATAAGTTTTTTTAGAAGTTTTTAACACTTTGACACAAATCCGGTCCGATATTGCTCTTATTTCAATGATATGTCGCAATGAAATCTGATCGCGTGCAATACAAGATATTTTTTTTAATTCGTTTGAGATTCAATCGATTAATCATATTGTTGTCTCGTATATCCTAGGTAGAGAATTTTTGTATTTTGAATTATTTTTATAGTGAGGAGGATGCTATATTACTGTTGTAGTGTCTATACACATGAAGCGGATTAAAAAAATATGATGAAATAACTAAAACTACCCCCCCCCCCCCGGCCTAATTTACAGCTATAATTTTTCCATTATAAATTGATAAGAAATAATTACTTCAAATGATTTTGATATAATATTAACTTAAAAATGGTAAGCGAAGATGTAAGTATGACTCAAGAACTGCAGTTTAAAAAATTTATTTATATTTCAAACTGTTTACTGTTATACATCTGAGCTGTTTTGTATGCGTTAACCATCAACAGATCACTCAAGAATTTAACGAAGAAAGCGGATTATTTCACGTGATACAGTACAAGAATTCTTTTTACGAATATTGTTAGTGGTTTTTTGGGTTTTTTTTTTTTTTGGTATATGAAAAATATACATACCGTGTCGATCGCTTTTATCACATGCGTATACTAGAAGTTTGTTTAATTGAACTATATGTAAAAATAAGTACAACCGTTTAAAACCTAATGATCTCAAACCGGATTCGCCCAGCCTAGACTGCAACACGGCATCATTTTAAGAAGACACTGATACATACAATCAAATAGTTTTAAGCGGCTGCTATTCTGTGGCTAGCCTAGGGTAAAACGACGCTCTTATTTCACATAAACTCATATTACATATGATTAAATTTCTTGAAATTTGAATATAAATTATATTATATTTTCATTTTATTTTTCTATATAAATATATATAAAGAATATATTATGCGGGTTACTATATTTAAAGAGTATACGAGGCATTTTACTAAATATATATCCAGATACCATGCGTGGTGAACGTGAAGTTAGGTGACGTGCAGCAGACGACCACGACATTGTCAAAAAAGCTACAAATTGTTGAAATATCTGATTAGAACATCGCAAAACATGTGGAAGACACGAACGATTAAACACACACAAAGAAGCAGACAACAATGGCGGTCAAAATGTTTCGTGATTACTTGCCTAAAAACCTGGATCCAAACTTCGAACATTACACAAACTTATTACCAAGGTGAGCCGTTAACAAAATTTTACGCTGAAATCAGGAACAAAAATGGCGAAATGTACAAGACAACAACATTATTATCATATACAAATGCAACTCAGAGATACCTGACATCAGATGCAGACAATAACCTTCGATATAGTTACAAATTTGGTATAGGAGCATGGGAATAGTGAAGATATTCCGGTACCAGAAATTAATACGATTTTGATATATCCAAGTATTTTATTAAATTTTCCCCCGTTGAAGCATATGATAAAAAGACCATTAAATGATTTTTTTTATATCTTATGCATTATTACACCTCGGGTAATAAAGCCTTTTGAGCCTTCGTCTCTTGGGCCATTATCAACACAGGGCTAGTAATATGCTGGGTTATGGTGTTTTCGAAGGATTAATTTTTGACAATAAAATTAATGCATTCTTAGATGAATAAAAAAAAATTTATACTAATTCAATAATCATCCAAGCTTATGTTTTCACCTAGTTTTTTATCAACCCGTCAATTTTTTATGGTACAATTAAGACACACGTGAATGGATTAGGGTCGTATATTTTACTCTTCAGATCATTAATTATTTGAGTGGGATACCACTATCTGTATCTTATACGTTTAAGTGAGTCTGGAAAACTTGGAAAGAAGACTAAGAAAAAATTTTTTAAAAATAACTAAAAAGGCAAATCAATACTATTATTCTCTTACATTGAAATAATTTAGTGGACATAAACCTCTCTTGTGATTTGTTTTTAATAAACTACCTCCCCTTCAGACCTTAAAATTCCAAATGGTAACTATGGTAACTCTTAATGTCAAATGATGACGTTTTAGCAAAACTGTTCAAATGGCTACGGAGAAGTGCAGACGATAATTAAAGTTAAGTTTTGAGTAATTAATAATGAGAACTGATGAAATCTGTTGCCAAGCTTGAAAGAGCGCAAGAAAAGTGCACTTGAATTTTTATAAGCCATTATTTTTTAAAGTTGTACTACAACCTCCCCCAACCTTGCCAAGTTTGGGTTTTCGTTTAATATAAACAAGGAAGTTTCAATGCACATGAAAAGCAGAACTAAAAATAAACTAGCCATCGAGAACACCTTATCCTCGAAAACACCTTACGAGACCATACATTAATATCAAAAATGTCATGTAATAATCTGACTGTACAAGATTTTACTTAAAAACAAAAAAGGGGCCTCTGTTGCCATGTGGTTCAAGTTCCTACAAACACTTTTAAAACTTTTTTAGCCAATTTAGATCTTACAATGATTGCATGATTTGAGTACTGTGTAAAAAACACGTGCACACGTGTTGTCCATATAAAATCACAATAAAAAAAAGTAAAGAGAATTTGTAATTAACAGCCTTCAGATAGTGCACGTGATTGTTAACTGTAAAGTATAGTTCGAAATTGAGAAAAAAAAGATTGAAATTTATTGTCGGCGTTTTATAATGAACGGTATCAACTTAATAAAGCATAAAAACACTACTTTTGTTATAACACGAATACGGACCCAATGCGTAATAGTGTATTTTATGCCTTAAGCATCGACATTAACCTTTAAACTACAATTGTTCACTTATACCTGGATGCACGAAATCTCGATGTTTACCATTTGAAATATGCTGCATATCTTTATTTATGAACAATGTTTATGTCGCTTAACGGGTTATCCAGGGCCCGGTTTCATAAAACATCTCAAATTTGAGGATTTCCTCAACTCATCCTCAACTCAAATATTGACCAATCAGATTGCTGAAAAATTCAAATTTGAGGAAAAACTCAAGGATTTGAGGAAAATCTCAATGTGAGAAGTTTTATGAAACTAAGGCCTGATCTTTTAAGAATCCATTTTGACGAATAGCATGTTCCCTATTGTAAACGAATAACATGACTATACCGGTATCTTATATTAATAAATATCCTAAAATAGGATGAAGCACACGCAGTGGTCGTCATAACTGTAGAATAGATTTAGGGAGATTATTGTGTCTTATCACTCGTAATCCTTGTCAATAAGGTTGGAGACGAGCAGACCTTGTTGGAAGTGGAGCGAAATCTCGCAACCCCACTGATGACACGCCGGTGATTAGAACTAGAGTGTAAACAACCTAAACCACTTAGCCACCGCGGCCCCATGTTCGGTTAGCATTCTGTTTAGCTTCATAAAACGCACCCCTGACTTGGCAATTGTATAGGCATGGTATATTCATGACAATCTTTGATGCCTCTGTTGGTTGATTTTAAGTCCCCAAGGGTATCACCATCCCAGTAGTCACAATATCTGACATGACATCATTGCTGTTGTAATCATCGTCATGAGCGTGGTTGTTTTTTTAAGATAGCTCGAGACAGATTTTTCAACTGGTGGACATATTGCTAATAGCTTTTTAACAAATTAATGGCCCTAAGTGACTTCGACTACCAGTATTTTGGTTGAAGAGTCTTGAAATGCACGTCACGCTTAGTACATTTAATAACCGTGCTATCTTTGATGTTATTTGTTTAAAATCTATCGATAAAAATGTTAAAATTGTTGATCAGTCGAAAGCCTTTTCGTCCTATCGGGTCAGTTGAACAACAAATACACAACAGCAATTCATAGATTTACACTAGTTTCATGGATTAATTGGGGCGTTGGGACCGGTGCATTTCAAATTAGAAATGTGTAGAAAAGGCTATCTCCTATCTCCCTAAAATACAAAAAATGTCTGTCCTACAGCAGATGTGTTATCAAAATGTGGATGTCCTATCTAGTGAACACTTTTCTTGATAGATGTTTTTGTTTGTTAAACAAATTGTGCGATTACAGTATGTTGGTTTTGAATTAAAACTTCAGAAAAAAACTACTTTTTTCATCTATGCTAAGGTTATGAAAAACAGTTGTCCTATTAGTGCTAAAAATAAGAAAACGTGGAGTCCCATGTATATTCCAGCATTAAAAAGTATTGCATTTTGCACCGGTTCCAACACCCCAATAAAATTTGCACGGTCCCTCACCCGAATAAATATTGAACGGTCCCTCATCCGAATAAATATTGACCGGTCCCACAAGTATAGTGTTGTCATACCTGATTGTATATTTTCTATCATCACGAAGGTATCTAAGAATTTTTAATGTGTTCTTACAATCTAAATGAAAGAAATGAATTTTCATTTCATTTAATATTTCAATTGTATTCAAAGAAAACAATTACTTGTTAGGTATCAGTCGAAAATTCAGGATGGTTATCTGAACGTGTAAATTTATTTAGCTCATTCAAGTAAGTCTAATGGGTACAATAAAAGCAAGGTCAGATATCGCTTGTTGGGGGAGTGGACAGAAAAAAACGTTTTGTAAATATTGAAATGGATCCAAAATGAGTACTTCCGTAATATAATTTACACAGTGTTCATATTAATATCTGTATTAATTAAGACTCGTTGTTGTAGTTCCTGTTTTGCACGAGATTTTTTCTTCATATCAATCTTTAAAACAACGCTTACCATGGCCTAAATCTAAAGGAGTTCGTTAATTTGCAAAAAGAGAGAGACAAAACAACAAATATGACCTACGCGAACTAAAAACACCGATATTGTACGTGTAAGTTATGTCCTATCAATTTACGACACGTAGGGCAAAGACGATTTACCGTAAAAGTCCGGATTTACTTAACATGACAAAAGAAAGCACGCAAACGTCCACCAGCTCTATACACCTTGTACTTACTTCTCCATATTCATTATACATTGATCATTGGTTGTCTAGGTTAGACCTAATCGTATTAAGATATAATAAAATCACGATTTGAACGAGTCAAAATTGTATAGTGATAAATATTATGTCATAGTGAAACCTAACACCGAATAGTTCAAATTATACGACAGTGGTACATAGTTGATTTCACTTCCGCTTTAATGGGGTTGGTTGTTTCTGTTGTTAGGATATGATTTTATCGCATTTTGAATGTTTTTTTCCCTCTTTGTTTGTTTGTTGGATGGGTGGAATGAATTTCTCTGATTTAAATATTATTAAATTATAGACTTGACTTTTTGAAGTGGTCAATAGACTTTTTATGGACTTTGTAGAACAATATCTATGCAGTCCATATAATGCTTACTGACCGAATTAAAAGCCCTTAATTGTAATATAACATGAAAGTTACATTTGTAATTGCAATTCGGACACTCCCCCATATTGTTTATCGATTAAACGGCGAAATAAAACCGTAACAAATACCCGGATCTATGTTTAGTAACAAGCCTCATGCAATCAAGTCTATTTTTAGTAACATATTTTGAATATACCTAAAAATATAAACAAAGCGTGAATAGTTTTTGCCAAAATATGTAAAATTTAAATTGCAAAAAAACATGATTTCAAAAGTGTAAAGAACAACAATAAAGATGTACATAATTGTTCAGTCAATCAAATCACATGAATTTTACCCCATATGAATTGGAGCGAAATATGACCTGAAACACAAAAAAAAAAATAATAGTCGCGAACGAAGTGAGCGAAGGAGTTTAACGCAAAAGTTAACAATCCCTACCCCCTTACCTTTGTTGTTAAGGTTACTTTGGACAATTTCACTGCCAACATGCTTGTGTGTTCTATGTTCTCATGGACATTTATTCTTCAAGATTATGACATCAATTCCCTTAATAGATTCAAATGTTTGCAACATCGAAACTTTTTCTTGGACTAAAACACTTTCTTTACTTGAGGGAATCGGCCTCAGAAGCAATCACGTAGTAAATTTTACTTTTGTATGTAAATAAAATAATATTTAAATCCTAATTTTCTATCAAATTCCAGTGATCAAATCGATAAGTGGTGCAGTGTCGACGGATAACACCAAAAAGAATTTAATAATCCATTTCATTTAAATTTTGTCGATACATATTTTCTACCATCATAGAAAACGGGTACGAGGCTCATAATGGCAAAGATTATTAAAGCAGTGGCTGTGTTGCACTTCAAAGATATGCAGCAGACTGTCTAGGTGATCCGAGGGGCCTCGGTGGCCGAGTGGTTAAGTTAGTCTAGTACTGATCACGTGGTCAATCAAAACTGAGGCTGCGGGTTCGAGTTTCACTGCGGGCAGAGCGTGCTCGACTCCAATCTTAATTGCCAGTTTTCCTACCGCATTTCGGGGTGTTTTCTCTAGGTACTACGGCTTCCTCCCACAATAAAACCTGGACGACATGATATAGCTAAAAATTCTCGAAAGTGGCGTTAAACACAATTAAAACAAACAAATATATGTAATCCATATCTAGCTTGGTCTATTGACCTTCTAACCCCAAATATAATAGCTTCCCATACCGCAGTTTCTATGGCATCCAATTTCTAGCGCATAAGCCTTGAACATTAGACCACATTTAATCATCTGTTCTCGCGCATAAGCCTTGAACATTAGACCACATTTAATCATCAGTTCTCGACCGTTCTATAGTTTGCTGGTAAACCGATAAAATAAATCAATAATTAGCAAAGTAGTTTCTTTTATTTTTTTTTATTCTAGAAACATCTTATTCCATATGAGCTAGCCCTTCCATCGCTTCTTGTAAACTGTGTCACTACCGCAAAAAAATTTAAATATGATCACAGTTTGTTTTTTCTCTAATGAAACAACATCAGCCGATATAAAGAGGGCGATTACAAGTAAGAATTCAAGCACATACAGACACAAAATAGAAACCAAAAACAAATACATACAATGAGTAACCGAACCAAACAAGACCCATGGGTGCACGCAGTGCTCCAGACGAGTAATGTCACGAGAATACGCAGAACGCATAATAATAGCGGGAGTTTGGATGGTCAATACAAAAAAAATCTTACATCACTTTCGTATCTTGGCAAGAATATATATAGATATTAAACTGGATCGTTTTGGGTTCTTGTAAATACATATGTTATGCAATGCAAATTCATGTTCTAAATTTTAAGAGAATTAATCGTTTCTGCCTACCGTTACATAAGCTTATTAATCCATTTCTAGCGCTTAATATTACATAATAAAAATTATTCCAGATCAATAAAAAATATGTATTGTGTATAAATTGCCAACTACGCCTACAACAATAAATCATGAAAATCGTGACAGCGTATTCTTTTTAATAGCGACTAAAAATAACGACTGTCACAGTTGTGGATGCTATTGTCAGCTTGACCTAGGTCCAGCCAAAAAAAGGAAGCAAATTCCTACCTTATCAACCAACGTCTCAAAAATAATTCCAGATAATAGATAAAAACATGTGTAAGGTACAAGTAGGGATTGTGATCAGGTGAGATCAGGATCGCATCTGTCATTCATACATGTAGGGTAATCAAAATGCAAACCACAGGGAGCGTAATCGCTTATTGTATATTTCTGTTTATTAATTATTTTAATTTTTTGTTTATTGTAACTGGGCGTTGTGTACTTTTCATTATTTACCTAAAAGGAGCGTGCTATTTTTATTTTGTTCATATTAATATATTACTAATATAAGATATTATATCTGGGAGCGCATGTACACAACATCCGATCAATATATTATTATTTTCCGGCTTGGTGGTTATAATAATTTTCAACTTCCCATAATCCAGAACAAAGGATGATACTATATTACGGCGCACTTTTGTATGTATCATGTATACATAGTACACACAACGTATTAACAGATCTTGACATGTTCGCCGACTTTGTTACACTTGCTTGCACCCGGAAAGTAGACTTGAATTGGGCAATGTTCGACCAATCAACAATGACTTCCTCGTAGACATACATATATATTAGCTTTATGCGTATATATAGTCTGTTTCTATCATATTGTAAGGTAAACATAATTGTATACATACACTGCTATATCAAAAGGGATAAAAATAGAACATCACCTATGATTATGCAAAAATGAAATTAGATGTTAGTATAATATCAATAATTAATGTATCCTATTATGATACAAGATAAACAATTTATTTATAGCTGCTTAAAAAAAATTTGGACGTTTAAATATAAATAAAAATATATAAATTGTATGCAGTAGAGCGGAATAACGTTTCAATGCAAAAACGGTAAACAAAATCGTCATTTCAGTAGTCTTGTTGATAAAATACAAAATCTGTTCGTTGCTAGAATTCATTTTTTAATCTTAAATTTATGAGGGATTACATAACCGTCAACGTTCAGATAATAAATATTAAAATTAGTTTTTAAAAAAAGGAAAAGAAATTCGCCAATCATTTTAGGTCGGTGTTTACTGCCGGGTCAATCAACTTCCTACTAAAATAACTGTAAAAAAATATCCAAACGTTGTGTAAACGTAAAAAATTAAGCAATAATTTTATGTAGAAAGTGGCGAAAATCTTAATTCCAGACTATAATGCTGCATCAATGCCCTAATTAAAGTAGGGTCCAATTTAGTATCCAGGGGTGGCGGCATGGTTTGGTCAAAATTCCCCGATGTACTATATGCTCTTCGTTAATTTTGAAGAAAAGAAAGTTCTATGAATTATACAAGGCCCCCTTCCTTATAAAATTGCTGTGTACTTAAAAGCGACAGTTATTGCATGCTTTTTACTGCAGTGATTTATATGTTTTATATAACTCAGTGTTTTTGAATTATTACAATAATAATACATACGCAAAGTATATAAAATGTAATCAATTCAATAATTAAAATTATGTGTAAATTTAAAACTAAATGTAATTTTCCTTTGCACAAAACATATATTAAACATACCGTTGCAGATATTTCCAATCACACACAGTTGCAAATAAACTAGCAAAGTAATGTATTTTCATTTTATTTAAAAAGTAATGTACCAAGATATATTGTTTTCTTAAGTGGTTCAAGGTCACCTTTGCAGCTTTAAATAGCGATTTCCTAACAGAGCTTAATATCTGAGTTTTTTTTTGGAAATTTTCCAAACATACGACATATAATTACCAAATAACGAATTGCCACTCCCATTAACAAGCAACAGTACTAAAGACATCAAAGGGGTCTCTGTGGCGAAATAATTAAGGTAGTTGATCACCTGTCAACACTGAGATTGTCAATACGTGCAGGGTGGTCTCGACTTCAACATTGACAAGGATTGCCAGTTTTCCTGCAAAAGGTCTGTTTTTTTTCGACGGTACTTGATCAAGCCACCCGCAAAAATTATTGGATAACATGAAATTTATTTACAAAAATTGTCAAAAGAGGCTTTAAAAAGTGCATAAAAAACCCTTTTTAGCCTCGAAGTAATTTTCTAAACTTTATGATTAATAATTTACAAGTTTCCATAATGTTCATGCATGATTTACAATATACAACATACAGAGCATTTCAAGTGAAACATGCAAACCGTATTATGGTACAAAACCACCACAGGTTTTAATGCTGATTGATACGATAAAACATGTTGATTTTCTTTTTTTTCTCTTTCTTTCTTTTTTTTTTTTTTTTTGTTATTAAATTCACGTTTTTATGTATTTTCAATTTTGACGTTTCTAATATACTCACTCAAAAAAGAACATACAAAAAAAAAATGGGAATTTTTCTTCATATTTTATTTTAACAATTTATCATATAAATAATTAATACAGAAATGTAAAAATTGGAACACTCCTTGTTCATGCGTTCTTTACGATGGAATATAACATTTTGTCGCATATTGTCAATAAATCACGCAAAAATGTCAGTATCTGTTGTGCCCACCATTTGCTTCTAACACAGCCCTTACTCTTCTTGGCATGGATTCAATTAAACTTTGAGTACGAACGCGGTATCCTTTGCCACTCATACTGAAGTGCCTACTCTTATTGTTGCAGATTTTGCGGCCGTGGTTGTCGTTGATCCAATTCATCCCATAGATGTTCAATGAGGTTAAGATCCGGAGATCGCCAAAATTTTCTCTTTCTACAACACAGTTGTGCGCAAAACGTTCATTTCGGCGACTGAACACTCGTATGCGATCATCTCGCTTTTCAAGCTGAAAACGTGACTCATCGCTGAACCACACTCTTCTCAAGTTCTGTAAGTTCCATACACGAACGGTAGTACACCATCAAACCCTTGCTCGGCGGTGTTGGCGTCTCAGTGGTGCTCCGACGTAAGGTCTTTTTACCCGCAATCCATGAGAGCGTAACCGATTGCGTACTGTCTGTGGTGATATGCGGCGCAACTCAGGGACGTTTACAGCTGTTTCTATTGCAGCAATAGTCCTGTTCCGTAGAAGGAATAATCTAATGTAATGATGCTGCCCCCGAGTTGTAACACGCGGACGCTCTAAACGTAGTCGGTCTGTCAAAGTACTAAGCTACTGGTGGCGTCTCCAAATGCGTGAAATTGTGCTACGATGAACATTGTACTTTCTGGCAACAGCATTCTGTGATTCCCCGGCCTCGATTCGACGATAGCAATATTCCGGGTAGCAGCATCTAACCTTGGTATAGCGTCACCTCATCAGAATTTTATTTTACTAATGCAGTCAGTCAAGAAAAGAAATAGCGGGGTTTTATACCGATTGTCTGAGTTAAGGAAATACCATGATTTGCACGTGAAAGTCAACCCTGTTTTTAGCAATGCGAAATGCATAGTGTGTTTCAGATTTCGACCACAGTCGTTCACGGGTGGATGAACTTAAATACTGTCACCTGGAAACCTTTAACTATAAGGTCTAATTATGATGTCCACAAAAACGTGATTTGAAATTATCCGAAGTTGCGTTTCTTTTTTGAGGGAGTACATATTCTTGCTTCGTTTTGGTGAATTATTATGAGGTAAATTTTATTCAGTCTTTAACGCCAACATTAAGAAAAACAAACATTATAGTTTATAACCCGAAACAACCCGAAAACCCGTTTCGTATTTCGTAAGTCATCATCGTGTAAATCAAGCTACCCCGCATTAATTGCGCTTGAAAAGACCTTTCCTTATCTAAAACTTGCAAACGTTTTGAAATTTTAAGTTTGGGGTGGGATGGGGGAATGACAGATAGAGGTTTTAAGCGTGTTAATAAATGATAATAATTACTGAGGGACAGCTTGAATCAGACTCTTTGTCTTATTTCTCGAGATATCTGCTTTCGCTGAAATTATGTCAGATCTTTGAATAGTTTTGGCTATTTTTTTTCCTGCATTTATCCAAATGGGATTTAAATTAAGGAACGACATTCATTTAAGTTTGCTTAGTATCCATGTCTTTTTCTTGTAGGGCCAAATATGATCTAAGTATGCGTCAAGAGATATGAGACAAATTAAATTTTCCAATTGTTGTTCTTTTTTCTGTTATTGACCCTGCTTATGGAGTACACCACGGCTTATTCTTGTACCTGTGATTCCTGATATAAAATTGCTGTTTACGGAAAGTCTGGTAATGCACAGGTTTCTGACAATTAGGTTCGTCTTAATAATCAAAAATACAACAAAGTTCCAGGCAATAAATTTTGCTACGCCTGACGCGTTTTTCTAAAAATATACATGTAATCTTATGTAATTATTTTAACTACAAGCAATAATATAGTTAAATTTTAAATGCAGTTTATGTTGGTTTGTTTTAAAGAGATTAAATGTTTTATGGATTCCAATTTTTATTTGACTGGAAGCCTGAGTACGTGGAAAACATATTCTATTGGGGTGTGATAAATCATCGAATAAGAGTTTGAGTTCGAGTTGAACTTCGAGTTAAATTTCTAGTTCAAGTTGGAATGCTAGTTATAGTTCGATTTGCTCATCCGAGTTAGACTTCGAGTTAGATTTAAGTTCGTTGATTGATTGAATGGCGTTTCGGCAATTTTTCAGCTATATCAAGGCGTCCAGTTTTTATTGGTGGAGGAAGCCGGAGTACCCGGAGAGAAGCCCCGACCTGCGGTAGGAAAACTGGCAATCCTTGTCAATTAAGATTGGAGTCGAGTACACCCTGCCTGCAGTGAGAATCGAACCCGCAATCTCAGTGATCAATAGTAGACGAACTACCTTAACCACTCGGCCACCGAGGCCCTCCACCAAATTTAAGTTCCAGTTTAACTTATAGTTGCAAAAGAAATGACAATTTTTTGTAAAAGAAAAGCCTACATGTTTGTTAAAGCACGGCAATATTGTAATGTTCGTCTTGCAAAGACTCGGATTTTTTTTTTTGGGGGGGGGGGGCAAAATTTAGACTTTTGGTATAATTCTGCAAGTGATTTCGCGCCGATTTTGACCATGAGTTACAGGACTGGTGTAAATAGTGAAGCAGCTAATGATCACGTGATATCTTCTCTTTGCACTTATGGGGTTGTGTTTCTCATTTACTTGAGGTTTTGCGTATTTTATGTTTTCTGTAATTTCGTCCATGAATTTTATAATTTTCAGTATGTCTTGGTAATATAATTTTCCCCATTTTGCAATTTTGTATTATATTCAACTGAATTATTGCTTTTCAAACTCTCGACTTATAAAGTACCATCCATTTTCCAATTGCAGTCGAAATCATGTTCCCATTGGTTCATATTAAAAAAACATTCCCAACGAATTTTTAATAAAAAAAAAATATATTCAAATTTAATCAGACTCTTAATCTGTACGATTCTTAAAATTACTATTACTTACTTGACTGCAAACCAAAAATGACGTCAGTTCAATGTCTAATCAGAATTAAGGCCGGCTAAATTGACGTTTGTGATGTTTCTCGTACTTTAAGTTTGAATAGCGTTGCTCTTAATAAATACAATATGTTTTGGTGTTTTTAATTAAAGGTACCCATATCAACCGGATTTGTATGTACACATATTTAATATCTTTATTGATATCGTTATAATATTAAATAACCATAGAAGTACACAAAATAAACAACATAACTTTTAATGAATGTGAATTTTGCAGGGGAAAGCCCTACGAAAAACCACGCTTTTACAGATTTTTTTTAATGGAAATATAATCTATAGTTTATTTTAAATACAATCAATAATATATATATTTATGTTTAAAACGCAGTTTATGTTAGCTTGTTTGAATGGGGTTAAATGTTTTATGGATTCCAGTTTTTATTTTACTGGAAGCCGGAATACCTGGATATTCTTGTCATTTCCGGTTGGAGTCGGACAACACTACGAGCCTCAGTTAGGCTTTAACTCGTGACCTTAGCTTTAATACGCCGGGGATCAATAGAAGATTACAAACTACAATTAACCAATCGGCCCACGAGGCCCCGGCCGCAAAATGATTAATATTTGACGAAATATATGATGTGTAGACAGTAATACCGCCATTTTACAACAATCTAATTAAAATTATATCTTTCACTTGCTCCCCCCTTTTTGCTATGGTCGCTGCGTGTGAAAGATATAATTTTAATTAGATTGATTTTACAATTTTATTGGATGCATGTTCAAAAACATTGTATATATAATGGAATCATTAGAATAAAACCAAGATACAACAAATAACCACTTGCAACGAAATTAAAAAAGCGTATCCGATTCAGTCATCGGATAACCGGAGATGACTTTGCTACAAGAATAACAAACTCGCGCATATCCATGTACATACATCACGACCATTGTCAATAAATATTAAAAAAAACCTTCAAATAGATTTCGTCAACAAAATTAGTATTATTCAAAAGTACGTAACAAACCCCTTCTTTATCATTCAGGGGCGTAGCTGGACCTAAATTTGATGTACGCAAAATTACGGCGAGGGGTCTGGGGGCCGCTCAAGGCCCCCAGTGGGTCCAGGGCCAAGCCCTGGTAGGGGGACCTGGGGGGCGAAGCCCCCCTGAAGCTCCCGGATTTTAGCGATTTTGAACAGTTTTGAACCACTTTTTGAGAGACCTTAACTGGGCTTCAAATATGATTATGACATGACGGAAAACCAAATCTACTTTTGGCTCAACAAAATACGGTAGATATATTGGAAAATTGAATAGGTGAACGTTTTCCCATTTCAAAGTTAACACTTTATATTTGACATCATCGGTGATGGAATGATGCTCGCCGTCGAGCTTCAATATGTCTGGATAAGGTGTTGACGATTCGAGAAACTCAGTCCTTGACGAAGAGGTCAT
Organism: Limnoperna fortunei; assembly: GCA_944474755.1. Classification (NCBI taxonomy): domain Eukaryota; kingdom Metazoa; phylum Mollusca; class Bivalvia; order Mytilida; family Modiolidae; genus Limnoperna; species Limnoperna fortunei. The sequence goes on from OX104120.1 coordinate 48,803,910, forward strand.
TTTAAATTTTATGCAATGCAAACTTTTAAAAAAGTAAAACGCAAACTTATACGGTCGGAAGAGTACAATTTCCGGATTGATGGTGTTTATGAATGCGGAGACGAGTTATAGGATTGTAGTTTATATTATCTGAATTGAAAAGTATAAATTTAACGCTGCATGAAGACATTTTTGTCACTTTTTAATTTTTGTTACTGTTTCCGAAAGTACGCAACTGCGTATTTGCGTAAAGGCAGCTACGCCCCTGATCATAACAAGTTAATATGTGAAAACAAGAAATATATTGATTGCAAATGCATAATACATTGAATAAACGGAATAAAATTAACAGAACTTATTTTCGATTACCAAAGGAGCAACTATTTTTATTGGTTAAAAAAAGATGTGGAATACAAACTTTATCTAAATACAAAGTTGTGTTGTTCCCTTGACACAGGGACTTTACACTATCATGACTATGTCGACTGAAATTAAACATTTATGGTATTCAGCCTGGTTTCCTGTTTACCACAGAGTTCTTGTGGAAGGTTTTTTTAATGCAAGCCGTCACGTTAAACACTCACTGTCAAATTTAATTCAATAAAAAACAATAATTTTTATATAAGCATATAGCATTCCAAATATTTGTCCACAAGGGTATTGAATAGGTTTTGGTGTCATCATACAGGTATTTATCTTTGCCTTGAAACCGGAAGTACATCCTGTTTGAAAGTGGGTGATGAGATAACGCATATCCCTAAAGATGATTTGGTATTGTTTGGATAATTTTCAACATTAGACTACATTTACTAATTTAAATTATTTACTCTGTATTTAATCATTAAGCAATGTTCACAAAAATTAAATCATTTAAAAAAAAGTTGACGAAAAAATAAGACAAAAAATAAATCTTTAAATCTATAAATAAATGTTATTTTTAGCAATGATAATTAAAGGATGAATGAAAGAACCTAGAGTTCTGCATAATATATCTATTCCACTTAAGTGTTTGTATGCCTTTTTGAGGAATTGAAACATTTCATAAGATATCGTTAACAAGGAAGATCAATACATTTCAAGTATGACATGTCCGCCTGATGTATTCTTCGATTTTTATTTCCGATTTGTCTGAATCATTTTTTCCTATATAAACAGTGTAAGTATTAGTCTTTTGTTAGTTATCTTATTGTTATAGTTATGACTCATCATTTCAATAAGAAAATATTGGTTTTTTTGTTGAATATCTGTCTTCATGCCGGAGTTGTATACATAATTTTAAAATTAAAAAATAATTCATTGGGAACGAAAATATACTAGGGAGTAGCGAGGGTAAAATTTGGGCATAAAGGGCCAACCCGTGGTAAAATCAGTATATATTGGTGCTCCAAATGAAGTATTCAATTCTACTTTTACACATATATTTACTTCAATCAAAAACGTAACCTATGAGTTACAGGACTTGTCAGCTTTTTAGGAAACAAAGTTGATTGTGACGTCGTTAAAATATGTGAAAAATCTTACTATGACGTCGCCAAAAAGAGTGTCGATCGTTTATGAAATTGATTAGGAATATATACTTGATTTACAATACGTCGTTTTCAAGATATAATCGCTCTCGTTAAAGGAGGTGGAAATTGTAATATTGATCACGTGACGTCATAAAAAATTTAGGGCACTTTTAGTTTAAAACGGCAACGCTTGATACGAAATGGGACGGAATAAGAAAGACGATACAAAACCAATCGTGTGCTGTGTTGTGCCGGAGTGCAAAGACAACACTAAACATAAAATTTATGGAAAGAGTTCAAGTTTTTTCCGTTTTTTGACGTTCACACTATGTTTATAGACGGTACATTGAGGAAAGTGCCCTAAATAAAATCACGTGATACCATTAATCACGTGATATGATACATCTAACTACCTATCTTGAAAACGACGTATATGTGTGGACTCCAATAGTTTTAGGCACGTCATAATATAATCAAAGATATTTAAGCTATTCGAGCCATAATTGAAGTCACCGTTTAGTTTAATGTTTAAAATAAGAAGTACAGCTTTATTAAATCGATGTATTGCTAATTTATAATGCAAATATATTGTTTAAGCTGAGACAATGTTAACAGTTTTGAGCAAAAACAGTTAGTAACCCAAATAGTATTTCCGATGTTTGGCGAACATTACCGAGGTTCGTCAATTGAAAAAAAACAATGGACATCCGTACAACAAAACTGATTTCGTGGTCAGTTGTGGTTCGGATACATTAACAAAGAATGACCTTTGTTTGGAATGTTTGTTTGCTTTCTTGCATGGTGTTTTGCGTGACTTCTTACTTTTTTTTCTAGTTTTGTCCTGACGTTTTTTGATTGACGTGGAAACGGGATACAAAAAAAAGAGCCCCTGAATTTCAACAGAATTTTGTTTTGAACACTGTATGTAAACAAGTGTTTCATCTTGAAGTCAAAACGAATTGTAAGGTTTTTACGCGGAAAGCCTGGCCGCCGACCATGATAGGTTACGTGTTGTTTCTTTCACGTTAAAAACTTCTTTTGTAGATGTAGCATAGGAATTGACGCCTCTACAACGAGCACAAATTTCTGGCTCTTGTTTTAACCTCCATACTTTTTTTCTGGCCCTTAAAACAGGCCCGCCCCTACCACACCATACTATTTTCTGTCAGTCAAAACAGACTTTAAATTTGTTTATCCCGTTTTCCAAATTATTTATTTTTAGTAAAATTCTCTTCTTGAATATGGCTGAAAATTTAGAAGGGAGTTGATCAACCATCATCCAATTAACAATGTGAAATGGGTAATATCGAAAATATATTGCCTGTAAAAATCGATAGTCACAAAAGTAAATTCTCCTGGCACCCTGGTTTCCACTCCCAATAAAAACTGGACGCCATGATATAGCTGAAAAATTGCTGAAAGTGGCGTTAAACACCATTTCAACAAAAGAACAAACAAAAACCGGAGAAAACACAGACGAGTAAAGCGCATCCTGCTCGCAGTGAGACTCGAACCCGCAACAGAGAGACCACGTGATTAGACGAACTACCTTAACCACTCGGCCCCCACCCCCCCCCCCCTTAGCTACACTAGCTGTCAGCTCAAAATATACTATATATAGTGCTATGTTATGTCCACCTAGTAGTAGCCATTTGAAACATTATAACCCTCCTCCTTTACAAAAAAACACAAAAACAAAACAAAACAACACAATAAAACAAAACAAAACAACACAATAAAACAAAACAAAACAACACAATAAAACAAAACAAAACAACAAGAGGAGACAAACATCAACAAAAGTATGATAAATCAAATATACCTATAAACGAATCTCATCATGGTAACTGACTGTGTTGTGTGTCTGTGTGTTTGGGGGGGGGGGGGGGTGGAGGGATGGTGGGCATTTATATGCTTTATTAATCAACCATTTTCTCATCTTGGGTAAGGTGGTGAGCAGAACAGGATATTTTATTTTGAAACAATATTACTTTTCCCTATATGCTTGAAACGAAACAAAATCTATTCGAACAAGAAATTCCAGACTCCCCCCTTTTTCGCAAAATAAACTTATAGACATCATATACAGCATTGACAATTTACTGCACATTCAGCAATGACTTAAGAAGTGGATTTACTGTAATGATTACGATCTTTTAAGTCAAGGCTATTTAAAAGTTTGTTCAAGCTATTTACAGGTAAACAATCGGAAAATAATTGCGTGTATTATAAGCATTGTGTTAAATATATCAATGAAGAAAATGAAATACCTCCATAATGACTTCCACCAAGCAGATCACGTGACATTTTTAATTATCACTTCCACTTCCGAGAAAAGCCCTCGATAAAGTTTATATTTACGGATATCTTTTTACAAATGTCAAGTTATATATGTTTATTGATTAGTTGACATGACGTATTGTTTTTAATAAATTATTCAGCTTTTGCTATTTATCTGTGTTTCAAAGCTAACTGCTTGTTTCATATTAGTTTTATTTTTTACTGAAACTCATAACAGTATTTTTCTGGGCGTTAACAAATAACAAATTAAAAACTGCATGAACGAGAAATATCAATAAATATATTTCAAATCGTTCTAGGAAACGACCGATTGATAGGCTTTCCACCTAGAGTTTGATTGTTGTTTGTTTGAATGTTGTTTTACGCCACTTTCAGCAATTTTTCAGCTATATCATGGCGTCCAGTTTTTATTGAGTGAGGAAGCCGGAGAACCCGGAGAAATCCCCGACCTTTCGGTAAGAAAGCTGACAATCCTGTCAGTTAAGATTAGAGTCGAGTGCACCTTTCCGCAGTGAGACTTGACAGACCCCGTGATCAATATTAGACAAGCTTCCTTAACCATTGGGCTACCGAGGCCCTTCCACATAGGCTAATTAATGAGAACATACCTGCATCAAACGACATTGAATGAAGGTAATAACAAAACACCGAACACCAAATGGAATTTAACCTCTAAACAGTATTTGTTCTCATAAATGAAGAAATTCAAATAAAAACTATTTTGATAGCAAATTGTGGAACACTGTGACACAAAACATGATCTGTTTATATTTAATAGATTGAAAAGTTTTATACATAATATTTAAAAAAAAAAATCTTTTTCGATGTCAAATTATTTATAACCTATACTGAAGACCCAAGTCTTACCACACATAAAAGTTGCGCGCTATTAATCACTAATCATGCAGGAGCCATTTTACACTTAAACATCTTGTACACTTACTATTGGGGGGCCTCGGTGGCCGAGTGGTCAATGTAGTTCGTCTACTATTGATCCCGTGGTCTGTCAACACTGAGATTGCGGGTTCGATTCTTACTGCAGGCAGGGTGTACTCGACTCCAATATTAACTGACAAGGATTGCCAGTTTTCCTACCGCAGGTCGGGGGTTTTCTCCGGGTACTCCGGCTTCCTCCCCTAATAAAAACTTGACGCCATGATATAGCTGAAAAATTGCTGTAAGTGGCGTTAAAACAACATCAAACAAACAAACAAACACTTACTATTGGTTTCGGGTGTTTGGGGAGATTTGTAACCAGTACCATATCAATTATTAAACGTTAGGATATTACAAAGTAAACAGTACGCATAATATTGCAGAAAAAGTAAACCAAGGAATAGCATGAAAGTTTTCAAAGGAAAATAAAAGCTTAAATAGCATACGAATTGGATCAGCGAGTTCATTGAACTTGTGGCAAAGCTACATTGACAAATCGGTAAATTTCAACAGAATTACATAACGCTTGCATTTCTGCAAAGATGAGATCATTGTCGGCATTTTTATGTCAAACATGTCCATGTTAAGGTTGTCATCCCGGTAAAGATATAATGTTTTATTGTTTTATTGTGACATAACATGATAAAGTGTGTCAATTACTTGGAAAAAGAAACGGTTTTTATAATATGCATTTATCTACGTTAATACCGGGATCTGAAAGACTAGATAGACTTGAATAATTGGGTTTTAATTAGGTACAGATCTAGTCTCGATCACCCACATCAACATGCAATTAAAGCGCCTAGTGGATAATCGAGACTAGTACACACCGTATTAACGTATGTTGGTTTTGCAAGTTGTTAACGTCCTACGCCGACAACCTAATGCCTTTGGTCGGACTAATGGCTGTAGTCAATGCGACACGAGTTTTATAATATGAATACAGGCGCAACCTAAATTCGAGCATCTCACATTTTATGATTCGTGAGGTTACTTCCGAGCTCCCAAACAGTGCCTCTGCATTCCATCGGTAACATGACGTCTTTTCTGTGATGTGACATCAATCGATTCTCAATTTTTGAAGTGTTTCAGAGATTGCAAAAAATTTGTCTAACATTTTATTTGTTAATTTAAAAATAAACACTTAAATTTTATCGATGTCAAATTTATTTTTAAAGTCTACTTTTAAATTAATGGTGCTCTTCTTCATTATTTTCTTCGAATACCACAGCTACCATCTGAAATGGGTTTACCATATAGCTCACATCTGCTATGCTCGCTATGATTACATATACATGTAGTTGTGATAAATCTTTAACAATTACGTTACCAATGACGTCACAAACGTTTGCAAACAGAGAAGTGAGTTCATTATGAAATCAATAATGAATCAAAAGTTTTGTTAAACATATACACCTGTGTAAAAACTGTTGCCTAAAGCCCTGCTATAAAACTGATTGACTTGATGTTTGCTTTCGTGGGATGGGCCATAGGGAACGAAATTTCTGTCCTGAAAAAGTATGGAGTATTGGATATGGGCGGAAAATTTAGCATTTTGTTGCAGCTACAATGAGCGTACATAATTTACTGTTACCCACTACGGTCCGCGGCCAGGTTTTCCGTTTTATGACCTGACAACCAACCAATCTACAGGGTCTCCCCTTTCCGCCATTCTATGACGCGATGGGCTGTTCTGTAGTCGAGCACGGGGATTTAAGGTCACAGTAAACAACAAGGAAAACTAATGACACAAAAACACATTATGACAAGTCAAGTCTTGGGACTGTATTAAATCACGAAAAGCTTTGACCAAGTTTCCACTTTTTAACTAGAATAACAAAGAATGCTAAAATATTCTTTGAATTAAATTAATATGGATGTTATCTCGTTTGGTTGAATAATTGATTTGATGTTTGTTTTACGTCCAATAACAACCAATAAATAAACGGAAAAAGAGGTTTTTCTGGGACACAGGGAACACATTTTCGACTGCCACTGGAAAAGTATGGATTATTTGATAGGGGCATAGAATTTAGCCTTTTGTATCGGCTACAATGATATCTCATATTATAAGGAATAATTCATTAATTAATAGCTAAATATATACAAATAATGCAAGATGACATCTTTACATCTAATATTGAAAATCCAAACATAACAATGTAGCACATATCATGAAAAATTGTAAATAAATTTCAAAATATTAACATTAACGTTCTGTTCAGGAATTTAACATGAATAAAAACAAACGTTTAATTACATTAGACAGCACCTGAGATGACATTTTTATTATAATTATGTAAAAATGAATGTCCAAATAGAAGTTTATTTTGATGGTAGTCAGACAAAAATGTAATGAAGTCTGCAAAGAGGAAATGAAACGCAATACAGCATTTTATACATTTTTAAGAAATAATTAAAGTCTGTTTCGACGTATTCAGTACTTTTTATCTCATGATTCATCGTTCTAAATATATAAAGGGTCTAAAGAAAGCTACCAAACCAGTACACTTCGTCACCTTGATAATTTTGATTACATCTTGTTGTAATATTTCAGCAAAGCCAAGTAACAGCGCGTCCGCGGTTGGCGGACGGGGAAGCAATATATATAAAAGTTTTGGGTTCAGTTGGTGTGAGAAAATTCAAGGTCAATATGTTATGACTTGTTTACGTTATTTATTTCTATTGACACTCAATGGCTAAGGCAATGCATTGGTCAGTCTGTGTCTATAGTTTTGACAGGAAACACCGTCATTTGGATTGTTGTATACATGTATATATAAGAAACATACATATTTTGCAGTAATGTGTAATTTTAGTGATATAATAATGTTTTGCAAGAACTGGAACGCTCAAATATGGTTTAAAAAATGAAGCATATCCTAATTCCATTAAAATAAGTCATTAATAGTTTACGTAGTATTTTTATGTCGCTTTAAGAAAAAAAATTGTTTACTATAAGTTAAGCATAATTTATTGGGCCTTTAGACGCTGTTGCCATAGAAAAACTGCGAAGATAAAGTATAGCTAATATGGAAAGTGTTTGCCCAAAGCAATCAATAAACCATAAAACATAAAACGTCATGTCAACTTTTAATAGTCACGAGGGTTTCAATAGAAACTAGATATCCGAACTTGAGGTCAAGGTCAAAGGTCATCATCTATGGTATGCGACACATCGTATTGATACTATCTACTCACATTCCAAATATTAAAAGCCTACCTCAAAAGATAAAAAAAAATTACAGCCTGGACATGCATTTGCTACTCATGACCTTTGTATGCAACAAAAGTTCTTTCTTGTTTGTTTATTTGCATGGTTTTTATCGCCACTTTCAGCAATTTTTTAGCTATATAATGGAGTCCAGTTTTTATTGGGGGAGGAACGCGGAGTACCCGGAGAAGACCCCCGACCTTCGGTAGGAAAACTGGCAATTCTAGTCAATTAAGATTGCAGTCGAGTACACACTGCAGGCAGTGAGTCTCACACCGGCAACCTCAATTATGACGATCAATAGTAGACGAACTACCTGAACAACTCGTCCACAGATGCCCCAAGTTCTTTCTTACTTTCTTGTGCAAAGGGTCTATAATTTCATATTCATATTAAAATTGTTTTACATGCGTTTGCAGGTATACAATAACCAAACTCAAGTCAGACTTCTATTACAATTTATAAATGAAATGGTTTGGCATTTATCGCTGATTTCACTTCATGTTCACCATATACTGTTAATAATGTAAATAGGTTCAGATCTGTCAGATCCCGATTTATATGCGGGTTATATAGTGATGGGGGTGTTTGTCCGTCCGTCTTTATGTCGCGCAGCCCATCTTCCGTCCGTCCGTTACACTTTCTCTTATGCGAGACCCCACCTACACCAATGAATGGAATTTGATAAAACTTTCACGGAATCTTTAACACATACATGTAGTTCCACTGTGCACCTGATATTTAACATATTGATGAGGTTAATATTTGGAATGTTTTGAAAATTGGGAAGCGGGTGTATCAATTAGTGGGCATTGCTCACATTTTATTTAGTATTTGTTTACAGTGAGAAAATGTGTGTCCTATGGATACATTTCTTATATTTTAATTTCTTTCTTTATTAAGTCCAATTTACTAATCATTTTATTTCATATACATGAACCACTACGTAGTACCGTTCTTGGGCATTCGTTGTCGTACACATGCACAAAGGGGTGTGGTTCTTATTGCATGCAAAGTATACTTGAATTTCAAAAATAAATTTTATTACTTTTCTGGTATACATTTTGTTGACCTTGTTGTATAAGTTAAAAAACACCATATATTAATAACAATTTATATCATTCAATCTATTATAAGAAATAAAGAATGTTAAAAAATGTATAAATTAATATTTTCAGACTAATTTCATTCTGTTATAATTATACACATCTGTTCATTTACATTAAAATCAGTTAAACACACGTGCATGCGTTTGAGTCAGAGAGAGAATTCTTCAGAACTAGGAATGTTACGTTACATAAATGGCATTGGGATCAAAGTTTGTTTGGGATTTTAATGATTTTTATGTCACTGGTCCGAATTACAAATTTAAAGTGAGCTTTTACCATCACTTTTAATTTTTCGTGATCTGTTTGCTACCTTTTCTAAAAGATCTTATCTACCTTTCAAACTTTTCACATTATCTATTGGATCGTCACTGGTTTGTAAACTCAAAGTTCACAAATCCATTCGCAGATCAATTCGTTATTCAATTAATCGGTTATCTGTTTTATAAATTTAACTAGTTTCTTTGGAGATTGACTTCAATAGTTGACAGCTAAAATACAAGGATTACTACAAATGACTATATGCGCAAAACTCTGCATTCTGGGAAGGTATGAAAATATATTTTAACCGAAAAAACAAACCAAAATACCTTTTTCCATCAAAGTACTTTGGAGTCAAAACCTGTTCCATGTTTCCATCGGCGGCACTTATTGTCATAGTTTAATATTTTTTCCATTTTAAGATTAAACTTTGCTTATGGAAATACAGGAACCAGAATGAAGTTGGCGGACTAAATGACGGAAATAGATTAGTATTACGTATTGTATCACATACCTACATATACTGCCAAACGGACTTCGAAGATGTTTAAAAGTTGTATGTCACAGCCAGACCTTAAGACCATGTGAAATGAAACAGTTCCGAGTGCACAATGGCTTATATTGTAACTATTACTTCCACGTAAATCGGATAAAGATGTTTTAATTGGAATACCATGATTTGATGATTTAATCACCATTTAAAAAGTTTTATTTGTTGTTCTTTATAGAATGTAATTGTCACCCAAGCTCACCTCTACCCGTACTTTAAAAGTCAAACATGTCCTTAAATTGACTTAACTTTATATATAACTAAAAGAAAATCCGACAGTTGTTTTTGTGTAAGTTTGTTTTTTCTCACATTGTGTGTCCTTGTCTAGACTTCTCTATAACTGATCACTCTACTGTGTTGATTTTTGTTGTTCATGTAATCATCATTAGTGTTATTTAGTTCACCTGTTTTATACGTTTTCCCAATTTTTGAATTTAGCCCAGAGTGTTTGTGATGATTATTTGAAAACCTTTTACTGACAAGTGGTGGATGAATCCCAATCATTTTTATCAACACGCCAACTCGGAAGTGGGAGATTTGGCATGCCATAAAAGTTGCATTTCTGTTGAAATGCCAGTACCAAGTCAGGACCATTGCTATGTTTGTGGTTGTTGGTTCTCAAGTTTACGGGTTTATTGGACTTTGATTTGTGGATTTTCCTTTTTGACAGTTTCATTTGATTTTGTTATTACCTCCATCCAGATATTAATTTACCTCTATATATAACTGAAAGAAATTCTAATAGTTGTTTAGGATTTGGGTTATTTTCCGGATTGTATGTCCTTGTCTAATCTATGAACTCACTATATTCATTTTCTTAAATAAGTATTTGATTACATTTTAAACCGTAGATACATATCGCAAATTTCTTCACATTCAGTCTTTTTTGCTCCATTGAATATTTAAGAATCATTTACAGTTCTAATTTTAAATCTTGGTTAAAGTTTTGCACAGACCTTGGCTTTTGTTAAGACCCGGAAACTTAAATGAAATAACCTCTTAGTTGTACGAACCATAAGTACATTCCATCCTTCTATTTTTTCCTCTGGAAAAACTTAAAAAACAATTTTTTATCAACTTGAATTGCAGTAATTCAACGTCAGGACAAAAGTCATAAATATTGGGATATTACGATGGTTATGCATGACAGTTCTTACCTGTCCCACGTTACCTCAAAAACGACTATCATGTACTGCTCATTAAACACTGACTTCAAAAATAAGTATTTCTTGATGAAGGCAATTGCAATATACCGAACACAGAGTAACTGTCTGTCAAGAAAGACTATCAACAAATCAAAGTCCGAGAAACCAGCAAACTCCAGAACCAAAAACTAAAAATATAGTAACTACAGCAATGGTCCGACTTGGTATAGGCATTTCAAAAGAAATACTGGTTTAAATTAGGTGTTATGGCATGCCAAACCTTTTACTTCCATTACTGTGATAGTGAGTTGGTTCATTGATTAAAATGGATGGGTATAATATATCGGTAGTCAGTAATATGTCTATTCAAGAAACAATGCAGAGAAAAAAGTCATTACTACAACCCAACAAAGCACAGTTTTAAAATAAAGATCGTCGCATTTGTCTTCAAATTGTATGTAATGTGTGTAAGTGCTTATTTCATGCTTGATATATATAATATACACGTGCATCAAATGTCCTCAGTGATCTGCTATAGTCTACACCCATTTCTATCTTGATGTAAAACACGTGATGTGTGTTTAAATGATTATTTACTACATATGTTAGGAAGTTCTACTACAAAGATGGCAGCGTTGACGCGAAAACCACTGATACATGATATTATTAGGGAAATATAGTCTCTAACATTGTTTCCTGTTTATTACGCTAATTTCTCAAATCGAGATAGTTAAGTTTTCACCTTTTTTAATATTCAAGGTTTACCGACTATTATATTTGAATCGCTATCAGTTCTAGTTACTGTTTCGAGCTGTGTTCCGTTGATTTTCAGTACTTAGCAGTGTTCGGGGCAGATACAATGAACATATCATTTATTTAGCAAATGGTTGTATATCCATGCATTTGTAATTAAAATCATTTAATTTGGGAAAAATGTATTGTTGACATAGGGTCGAAACGTAAATGCATGTGCAGTGAGTTGAAAGATTGCATAGAAATGCTACTGTATTGTAGATTCATGACTGCTAGAAACATCAGTAATATTTTATGTGTTGCTAAAAAAAGGGGGGATTTTAGATTGTGGTTTTATTTTGTATTGATCTTTTTTTACCAGATTGTCATCTCTGTCCAGAGTACGTTGGTTGTTTACATTAGATTAGCATCGAGAAGACATTTCATAACGTAGTAATAGAAAAGTAGTTCGCGCAAGACGTAATATTTTAACCAATCAGCGCCTGAGAACAAAAAGGACCACACGTTGATTATTGATTTTTTCGCATATCGGTTGGGAAGCGTGAAAATTGATTAGAAATTAGAGAAATAATCTTTTACTTAAAAATCAAAAAGATAAAAATTAAGTATAATATTTGCAGCAAGTTCTTCCGTGTTTCCATTTAATAGCCGTAGTGTAATTATTAAACTTACTTTTTTCTCATTTATTTGTTTTAGACCAGTTTAGAAGGAGATTCGCTGTTTACGACTTCATATTTTAAGATACTAACAACAAACAAACTTTCAAATAAGACAGTATTCTTCGAACATCCATTATGCATTATGGTCAATTAATACTTAATTATCGTCAAAAAAGAAATTTAGTTTTACTATAGTCACGATCAAAGCATATTCATAAAGAATTGGTTAACTATTATTGACCAACAATAATCTTAATATGGTTAAAACTGCCTAATTCTATACCAAACATGTATGCATTTACTCGCCCAAAATGCCCGTATATTGACCAGTCACGCCGGTGACAATTATATAATAGTTGCCTATATAGAGGGCATTGTCGTGATATCTTGACTGCACAAGGGAGAGTGGTAATGCCTGAAACATAGATAATGCCCGAGCCGAAGGCAAGGGCATTATTAATGTTGTAGGCAACATTATAAATGTTGAAGGCAATACCACTCTCCCGAGTGTTGTCAAGTATCATGACAATGCCCTCTATATAAGCGACTATTATATTTATTTCATTGAAGAATTAAAAAAAACAGTTTGTGTGTGTTTGGTTTTCAAATTCAGTTTTGCATGTTTATGTCTTTGTTGCTCAATATTTATTTAATCTACAAGCATATTAATAAGATTTTTATGCATGAATCAATCATTTAGTCTCCTTTGATGAAAAAAGCTAAGTTTAAATCACTGAAGAGGGCATTACCACGGCTTGATACTGCCTTCGTGTCAAATTACTGCAGATAAATTAATACCAGCTGACTTTGTTTTTTCCAATAGAAACAAACATAATTTTACTGACACATGACTGATATGAAATAATTGTAGATAGCTAACTGATCATCATGGCCGTTCACATTTAAAACAAACAGTATTCCTTAAAAACATAGCTCAAGCAGAATGAAACTTTAAATTACCTTTTATATGTCTTGTTACACAGCGAAGGCTATCTTGACGGCTGAAAAATCATTTTACCTAAGATAAGTTTTTAGTCATTAACTGCAAAACACCAAATTATTTAATCTGCTTAAATTGTTTTAATTTTATCTAGTCTGTTTCGCTGAATTGGGGTTCAAAGTCAATGACAACCTTTAGTTGTTTGTTTGAATGGTGTTTAACGCCACTCTCGGCTATATCATGCCGTCCAATTTTTTTCAATTGGTTAGGTAGCAGGAGTACCAAGAGAAAACCCCGACTTTCGGTGGAAAAACTGCCAATGGGTGTCAATTAAGATTGGAGTAGAGTACACCCTTCCCGTAGTGAGACTTGAACCTGCAACCTCAGTGTAGACAGACACGTTATCAAAAGTAGAATTTGTACCTTAACCACTCGGCCACCCAGGCGTCACCTTCTGTTGTTAGTTTTATTCTATATAACAGAAACAGTCTTCTTTAAAATACGTTTGGTAGCTTAGCAATACACTGAGCAAAATTAAAAAAAATCACGCTTAAATCTGGCGAGCGATTTAGGACAAGAACATGTCACACCAATTTAGTAGATACATTTTTAGTTCTAAGGATTTTTTCAAGTATTACTAATTCTTTAATTAGACTTATAGGCTCAATCCTGTTATTTCCTAGTAATTCAAATATGACAATGGTCAGTTTTTCTTTACAAATATGAGGAAATTGTTTACGAATACACGAATACGAGGAAATTGTTTGATTTGATTTTATCAACCAGTTGTGAAATCATGAAAGAAGTTCAAGGAAAAAAAGTTCCAAAAAAGTTAAACAATATATATTAAATTTCAGGGAGTATATTTCCTTTATATAACGTGTGTTTTTAACCTGAATAGAAAGGAAATAATTTTGTTTCTATGAAATGTTTTCCTTGTGTTTTCTTGGAATTTTTAAACAAATACGGGAAGATAATGAATTTCATAACATAGTTCACCTGGGCACGTGGTACAGTTTTATATTTCGCAAAAAGCATGAATAATATGTTTCAATATAGATTAAACTTCTATACATCTTTCGTGGAAAGCATTTTTTAACATTTTCAATGGAAATAAAAAGAGGAAAGAAATTTTCAATTTGCAATTTCATACATTACAAAAGAGATGTTTGTTGACATTTTTACAGTCAATACCACGTGACTTTCTTTGCCGTTTATGTTGACACAAACTTGTGTTCATATTCAGTTACAGAGTAAATTTAAAGGTAAAAATGTCTATTTAAATGGTATATCATTATATTAAAATTATATGTGTTCATGTTTATCAAATATCCCAACATACATGATTATTAAAAACTGTTTTATACCGTACAGACGCCACCCCCTCCCCTACCCCAAATCACCAGATCAAAGCTTATTTGTACATTAGGAGAAGGATGTCGATTAATACACGCCAAAGACGGTAGGTTGTATACGTGCAAGTATCGCTTAAAGTGACGATATGTCGTATACATGCAAGAATCGCTTAAAGTGACAGTATGTCGTATACATGCAAGAATCGCTTAAAGTGACGATAGGTCGTATACATACAAATATCGCTTAAAGTGACGATAGGTCGTATACGTGCAAAGTATCGCTCAAAGTGACGGTAGGAATATGTCGTATATATGCAAGTATCTCTTAAAATGACGGTATGTCGTATACGTACAAGTATCGCTTAAAGCGTCGGTATGTCGTATACGTACAAATATCTCTTAAAAGGACGGTATGTCGTATACGTACAAGTATCTCTTAAAATGACGGTATGTCGTATACGTACAAGTATAGCTTAAAGCGTCGGTATGTCGTATACGTACAAATATCTCTTAAAAGGACGGTATGTCGTATACGTACAAGTATCTCTTAAAGTGACGGTCTGTCATATACGTACAAGTTTCGCTTAAAGTGACGGTATGTCGTATACATGCAAGAATCGCTTAAAGAGATAGCTCTTTTGTTTCATTAACATGCAGATATTTGATACTTACAGGATATACACACCGAAAAAAGTAAAGCCTATATCATAGTGGTGTTTTTTTAATTATCAGGATTTAATCACTTATGCCGGGTGTTTTTATTGGATCCAACCAAGAAAACAGAGCTTTTAGATTACTCTATGGGTTATTTATTAACTTTATTGAAATCTCTTGTATCACAGCTTGCAGCAACTGATATAAGTCAATAAAACTTGAATAAATATATCTATTGTCCGAAATACTCAGATATAAGAAAAAATTTAGAAAATAATATTTAAAATAGATGAGAAAATGATATCAATAAATCTATAATTCTAATATGACGGGCTTTAAAGGCTTTGAGACCACAACTGTGGTAAAAAAATGATTTATCTATGAGCAACACGCGCTGAGAAGGGCGTGTTTTAAATGGCTGTTCCAATTACAAAACTGTAACTCCCACCGGAAAGCTATTGCATATGACGTATAAATCTTATAAATAGCGACACGCGCTATAATTATCCGTTGCAATATATTGTGTGTTACATTGACAGAACAGTCAGTTTATGGCGGAAATGATGTTTTCTATAGGTACCAGACCTGTTTACTTGTACGGATTACGCGTATTTTGTACGGATTTTTCACTAAAATTACGCTCTACGGATTCGCGATCAAATTCTACGCTTTTTCGGCAAAACCGGGAAAAAATCGGGGTTATGTCCGAAATTGGTCAATCGGTGTCATAGAGAAGCTTTAAATGGATAAAAATCCGTTATTGAAAGCGCACCGCCGATTCCGATTAAATTTTATAAATTTACATGAGGTAAACATGTCCAAAAAACGTGTTCGAGAACATGAAACAGACTCAGACGAATGTGATGACGAATTGCCTAAAAAGTCAAAATATTTACAGAAATTCTTGGACTCTTATGCACTGCAATGGCCTTGTCTGAGAAGGTCGGAAAAGTCGGACCACTTTGTTTTTTGCAAAGTTTGCATCCCAATTTTTTTCAGACCTCTCTAGATTTTCTTTTATTTCCTATTTAAACACCAGAGGGTCTAAGAAAGTATATCTAATGTAAAGTAAGATAACTCCTGCTTTTGGGAGATAACCTATGTTAACTGAAAAGAGGGAATGAGCTTATGAACACAAAATGCACAAATAAACTCACAAAAGTGTCAATTCCGTCATTTATAGCTACAAAAGCAAGATCTTATAGTCATGATAGCTATTTCACTTTAATAATTATGTTTATTTTTTTTCCCTCCTAATGTCCTCAAAATACTCTTAAGTCACTGCTGAAATACTGGTGACAACCAAAATGGGTAAACAGGTCTGAGGTACGAAAATATTATAAATGTACTCTAATTGTCTTATTAGAATAGAAATAATTCACGGAGGCTGTGATTTATCATTGTTTTACCACGGGATGACCATTTATTTCTTAAATATAATGTCCTCAAGGATCTTTTGCAGTTTGTTGTTCCTTTTATTAAAAAGTCTTTAATTCTAAGGAAAGTGGACTTTAAGATTGCATGAATCTACTACAGGATTTAACACAAAATAAATCAACGCGATAAAGGTGTAGGGCATAGGGAACAATTTCGACTGCCAGTGGAAAAGTATGGAGTTTTAGGTAGCGGCGAAACGCGACTCTGTCTTGTACAAAGCATCACACAAAGTGATATATTTTAAGTAATAATTAAGTAAATAAATAAGCGAAATAAGAAATAATTTACAAAAACTTTATACGACACAAACTAATCAAACAGTTTCTTTAGTATTGTTAACAGTTTTGAGCAAAAAAGTTAGTTACTTAAATAGTATTTCCGATGTTTGTCGAACATTACCGAGGTCTGCTCAATTTAAAAACAATAGACACACAGGACACCAAATATGATTACGTGGTCAATTGTGGTCCGGATACCTTAACTTTCTATGGCGATTAATAATACAAGAAAAGGATATATTGCTGCGACAAGGACACATATCTTATGGCAATATGATAACCACATGCCATGTGTTTTTAAGGATATTCTCTATGATTATCTATTAATCAATAAGTCTTTGTTTCAAACATTGGACGTATAAAATTGTATGTCTGATATAATTGCGTAGTGTCTTATTCAAATGTCTAACATGTGTCTTTTTATTTTTGTAACATAAATCCAATGTTCACAGAGTAAAAATGATAAAATATTTTACACTAACCAATCCAGAAAAAAACAAGTACATTATTGGTTTGTTAGTTCTTATTGTGAGATCACATCTTTCCAGCGTTCTCATTATTATGCGGTCTCAAATTTCACAAAAAAAGTATAATCATTCATCAACACATAACTTCAGGCAGGGATCAAATCTGCTAGAAAGTAATAATTTGTATTGTTTTAATTTGCACAAATAGTTCGAATTAATGATAACACAGAAAAGCGGGGCTATATTAGATAATAGTATTCTTTGCATTCTAGATTGATTGATTGATTGATTGATTGATTGATTGATTGATTGATTGATTGATTGATTGATTGATTGATTGATTGATTGATTGATTGATTGATTGATTGAGCAAGCAATAGTTCAGCTATATTCATGACGTAGATTGATAAATGTGAATTGAAAACAATTGAAAAGAGCATCTACTAATAATCATGTGCCTGTCAACATATGAAATTGCGAGTTCGAGTCTCACTGGAGGAAGCATGTGCTCGACCTCAGTCTTAATTGACAGGTATTGTGGTCGTCGGATATTCGCGATTTTTTGCCGTGCAATCCGGTTTCATCCCGTAATAAAAAATTGACTCCAAACTAACCAAGGCTAAAAGTGGCGTTAAAACTGAACTTGCGCCAAATGTATTTAATGTATGCATATTGGCTATAAAGTTCTACCGTTTATTAATAATATTAAGAATTTTTTAACAAATACTTACTTGTTAATAGATTTAACTGAAATGTGAAGTCAATGCTATTGTATGAATCTGAGACTTCAAACATTAAGGGGCAGATAATTTTGCAGAGTAAATTTACATTCACTGTTAAAATTTGAGCATCTTACCATGCATTTATACTCTTGTTTCAATATGTGAAATCCTGTTTACATTCTGGCATCGATTATCCATACGTTATATTGGTTTTATAATTACAACTTTTTTTCTCTTTTGTTTTAATTTCGCGCCAAATTAATCACATACGGTACCCACTAAGACTTTACATGTAAAGCAGTCGTATCGGGAACCCTCTAAGTACGGGAAATTATCCCTCCTCAAATGTTTGAAGTTACTTCCGTCCCGATAAAAATTGTTGTTCGCTTGGATAGCAGAAAACACAAAATTTTAATGAAATACGATGTAACATAGTGAAGTTAAGTGGTAGTTATCAAGAGAATATTAAACGGACATTGCTCATTCATCACTGGGCACTTGGAACGGTATGATTTGTAAATAAAACTTGGAGATTCCAGTAAATAAATCTTGAGCTATTTTTAGAACTTGGATAATATTCATGCCTTGTTGTTATATAATAAAGAAAAAAAATATTATTTTTCTGAGGTCAATATTTCACAATGAGACATGTCAGACTAGTTACCAAACGAGTGAATACACACTATAAACTCATTTATTGGATTTTTGTTCCATTAAACAAATTATCCTGACCCCAAGTGTCTGTGACCTTGCGTACAACAAAAACAGCAACACAGAAACTCCAAACATTTATAAACAGATGCTTAAGAAACATCTTAAGAATTAAATGGCAAGAAAAGATCAAAAATGACGAGCTGTGGACAAAAACAAACCAGCTACCTATAGACAATGGAGCTGGATAGGCCATATATTGAACAACACTATATAGTGTACACCAGTCACTCAAGTGGAACCCCAAAGAATAGTGAAGGAGAGGTAGACAAAAAAACTATTGATTGGGGACAAATTACAAGAAGGTCGCCAACTCAGAAAGACATGGGAACAAATTGAAAAGCTAGCCCAGGACAGAAAGAAATGGAAATCTTTTGTTGGCGACATATGTCCAGCAAGGGGTAGTGGGTTTAAGTCAAGTTATTTGTTGATACAGCTGCAATAACAATTACAAGATTTCAGCGATTAGAACAATTATAATTAATATTAATAAGTTTGACTAAAGCGTATCATATATATAAAATGTTAAATGGACCATGTTCTAGGTTCAATGACTTGTGGAAAGTCATCATGTATAATTGTGTCAAAGTAAAAAAAGTAGTCATTGTTGTCACAAGACTATAATAGTTGTGGTTTTACCGAATAAACAGGATGTCTGGAACTTCCCATTGTAAACTGTGTCAAATCGTGCATGGAACCGCGTAAACTGTTAACGTACGTTTAAGGCCCAAGGACATTTTGACGTCATTATATAGTTGTATTTATTTTCTGTTTTCCACGTTACAATTTACTTTATAAATTAATTATAATAATCTAAATAAATTTTGGATTTGTATCATCATCCGTGTTAAAATGTCATTAACCAAGGTAAACTCATACGAGAACAAACTCTCTAAAGTCACTAAACAAAGCATATTATATAAGTATACACATGTTTTTTCTCGGTACTGGGTCAGTCCCAGGGATAGAATCAGAACGCACCATATGGTGACTAATAGTGGATGCCATCTTAATGAGGGGTTGTTAGGTTATTAAAAGGCCGCGAACCCTAGGATAACTTGTGTGGAGAATCTTTGCACGTTAAATATTTTGCTGTCGAAAAGAGTAGATGCATTATATCACAAACAGAAGTACAATTATCAGTCGCAGTTTATCATTAAACATGCTTGCTTAGCGGTGTGACCATATTTTGATGTATTACAAAACCACAAGCACTAGATTCACATTAAAACAGACGTCATGCGCAATAATAGCTGCATTGTAAATAAACCAATCGCAACGTGCGACTGTATATCTATTGACCACAAATGAGGTCAATAGACAACAACATGAATGTCATGAAAACAAGAATATCAGGGAATAAAAAATATTCATACTTATATAACTAACAAATATATTCTACAAACGTTAAAGACAACAAACGCATTGTTCAGACTTTGTTCTACGTTGAGATTCAAATTTACTTTGTAAGAGTAACCAACTTTCATGTATTTCAAGAGATTTTCGGTCTTATTTGCATTGGATTACTTCTTGGTATGAGTATCATTACATTTTATTCTGAAATAAAAGATATTAATGAGTAAAAAGTAAAAAGATTTCGCACAGCGAAAGAAATAAAAAAAGATGAACGAGAAAGGTCTATGAGGGACTTATTTTGGTCCTAAACATTTGTGTTGTTCAAACTCACCTAGCCATCACCGAGGACTTTCACAAGAAATACTCATTTAATTATTTAAATCTTGCGTTCAATGATTAACTCTATTCTTCACAAAAGTTATGTTTTAAACAGAAATAGGCTGTCTCGGTGGCCGATCGGATGAGTTAGGTCGTCATCTACAATTGATTTCGTGGCTTATTAACAATGAGGATTCGATCCTTACTGCGGCAATGGTCGACTCAATCCCTAACTGACATGAAGTTCCAGTTTCCCTAAAAAGTCGGTGGTTTTCACCGTCTTCCCAAATGAAAACTGGGCGATATAATAAAGCTAAGCGACATAAAATTCAACAGAAATAAAACAAATAGCTCAAAAAGACTAAAACATGTCTTTGTGTGAAAGTGTATTATTATGACATTTACAGTGACATCATCAGGGATATCATATGTCAAAGTACATATTTTGTCTTAAAAAAACACATTAAGAGCAGAGCATTAAATTAATCATATAATATTATACGTTTTACTTTTGTCTTCCACAAAAATAATATATGTACGCAATGTACGCAATGTATTAGTACAATCATCTATACAAAATAAACCGTATTACTACGAGTTGTGATGCGGCTTTTTTTACTACGATGCATAGTAAAACAAGTTCTACCAAGACAATTTGTATTTTGTTCAGTGTACAATAATACAGAAATAATCCGATTTTACCAAGTATATATTGTGGCGAAAGTTTTAATAACGATGTATTTATAAAGCATAAATGTCACGACATTCTTCATGATCGCTGTCACAGTCGAAAAAAAACAATCCTGCATACAGTAGTGTTGAGTTGTATCGTAAAAATTCATTTAAAAGGGCTAATGCTCATGTGCAAAAACAAAAATTATACACGAAACAGCTATAAATTACTATAGATGTAATACAAATAAAGCGGAATAATTACCACAGAATATATAACATGTATTACGCATGTTATTTTTGTTTGTTTGTTTGAATGGTGTTAAGTGTCACTCTCAGCAATTATTAGCGAGCATCGCAGATGCGAGCTATACGGTTACATGCGTGTGTGTAAAAAAAGTCACGTGATCCATATGAACAAATCCATTTCAGATGGTAGCTGAGCTGTCCGAAGAAAATATTGTAGACGAACAAAAAAATAAATAATGTAAAAGGAGACAAAAATAATTTTGACATCGATAAAATTAAAGTGTTTATTTTTAAAATTACTACAAAAATGTCAGACAATTTGTTTTTCAATCTGAAACGCATTATTTGAAATTAAGTTTTGTGACGTCACCGTGTTAACACATTTGATAAGACGTCACGTCATCAATGGAATGTAGAGGCACTGTTAGGGGGCTATGAAGTAACGACATGAACAATGTGCGATGCTCGCATTTAGGCTACGCCTACATTCATATTAAGCTAGATCATGGAGTCCAGTTTTTTGGAGGAGGATGACGGAATACCGGAAGATAACCCCTACCTTAAGTAGAACAAATCAAATTATTTTTTATTAGAGTCGAGCACACCTTGCCCACAGTGAGACTCAAAACCCCCAAACTTTAGTGTTGACGGGCATGTGATAACTGGTAGATGATTAATCTAATACAGGTATAGATGTGCTGCGAATATGGTAAATCCATATACCAACTTTGTAATAGAATATTTCTGTTGTTTTCCCCAGTAACAATTCTCAGGTCACGTGTTAATTATTGCGTTGATTTGCTAGGTTGTTAACAGAACATACATGTCTAATAAATGTGCTTTATAGCTCTGTAATTTTTCTTGAAATGTCGAGAGGCAGGTTCTGCTCCTCGGATAATTAACTGAGGGTACTAGTGTTTTATTAGGTTTGGGGTATTTGCGTTTGGTTTTTTTTTCTTTTCTTTTTTTTTTTTTTTTGGTTTCTTGTTTCTTTTGCGAGTGTTTGTCCTAATTCTGATTTTGTCTTTGTCCTATATGGTTCGTGAATCTCGCTCACATACCGGTTTTCTTAACTTTTCCTGCCAATAGGTCGCCATCTCCTGTTGCGACACGGCTACATACCTACTGTCGGCTATTAAGTCAAAAGGGTTGAAAAAAGATAGGATTTTTTATGCAACAACAATGGAGGAAACTGCCGATACGCATTGTACAATGATCAAATAATGGCACTTACTAATCACGGCCACGTTTATTAATAACTTTTTAATTGTTTTTATCCTTTACGAAAATATATTTACAAAAATAAAATATGAAATGATTTTATAATGTAAAATGACAATTTTATAGTTTAAAGTTTCACTCATTAAAAGATATATTTGAATAATTCATCTATTTTCAGCTCAGCTCCCGGCTCATGAAGAAATTTTGCTGTCAGCAAACGTCCAAGTGATTCCGATGAGTATTGGTTGTCTTGTCAGCAAGAGATCATAAAACTGCTAAACTATGAAAACATTATAGTTACAGGAGAAAGGGAAATTACACTTGCTGAGGAAAGGAGACTTTTGAACATTATTTCAATGCTGCTTCGTAAAAAGATGCATGCGCAAATATCATATAAAGCAAAAATGTGGACACCTGCAATACTTCCAAAAGCCCAACTAGCGTACACTGCACACAGACCGATGTTTCACAAGGTCGATATGACGGGTTTTAGACTACAGGTCAGTGCCATGCGTATATCTTACATATTGATTAACGCCTTTTAGCTCACCTGACTAAAAATCAAGGTTAGCTATTGCCATTACCTTTTGTCTGCAGTCTTTTAAACATTTCTTAGGTTTAGTTGACCACATAATATCATAATAGCCCGAGATCAATCTTTTAATCTAGGTCATATACAATTTAATTAAATGTACAATTTAGGAAACAATGAATGGGAAACTACCATGACCATAAAATACAGAATAACATGACAAGTTTGTTCAAAATACAAATATTATTATGAATATTGTGGAAGGATATGAGATAAGTGGTCTCTACACTAAGTCGGATTTAAGTCGACGGTACTTATTTCAACTAATGGGGCCCCGTGTGGGATCCGGGTGGCTAAAAGAATAGACCGCAGTCGCGCTAGCTTGTCGTAAAAGGCGACTAAATAGCGCCCAGTACCCTGACCGGCGTGTCAGGTCGGTTTGCCTAAAGACCGACTGGGATGTGTGCCCCAGGAGGTTTAATGGGGTACCCCTGGCAAGCTGGGGTTGTCAGGCCATAATACGGAAAACCTGACCGCAAACCATATTAGTGCACCGTGTTGGGAAAAATGCCACGTTCCTCGCACGTTACAGAACGCTGCTGTAGTATTCGCTATGAGTAGGGATTTCGATCCCGCTCCAGGAGGCTAAATTGCCCGACCCTATCCATCCTCCCATTTGCCAGTGGCTATCTAAAATCCGTTACCCCTATTTTTCCTGGTGTCCCTTCCCATTTTCATTCATCATCATTTCATGTTCATTTTATCATCCATTTCATGTTCATCGCCTGAATATAGCTGAAATATTGCTACTCGGGCGTTAAACACAATTAATCAATCATTCAATCAACTAATGGATATGCATAATAATGTTAATATATCTAGTATTAGTATATGATTATACTATTAGGTATGCTGGAAGAAAATGAAAAATTCTCATTGTTTTCCTAAAATTCGCTTACCTCTTGTGATATATTGTCCTTAATATTTTTCGAGAAGATGTATAACCTAATGGGTTTTCAATGTCCGCGTAGTAGCTCCTAATTTAAATCTGAGTTTATTTCAACCTGTTTGTAATCCGTATGATGGGGAACAACCTATGACTCAACACAACTGTCGGTTACTACTGTAGAGCAAGGGGCCTCGCTGGCAGAGTGGTTAAGGTAGTTTGTTATCTACAATTGATCACCACCGTCACTCCAACATAATGGACAGGGTTTGCTAGTTTTCCTACCGAAGGTCGGTGGTTTTCAGAGAGTGCTACTCCTCCAATAACAACTGGACGCCACCCACGATAAAGCGATAAAGATGAAAAAAAATTGCTAAAAGTGGGCCCCCCCCCCCGGGGTTAAAACCTATTCAAACAAACAAACTGTTGAGCAGTTGGGTAACATATAAACGCAGATTCCCAAGACTGTGCCACCAGACCATTACATTTCCATCTATGGGTAAAAATAGAAAAATAAGCATATGAGGGTTAATTGACCCCTTTGTATTCTTTACATTACAATATGTCACGTGTTTGTTTTTATCTGTAAGGGGAATTATTTTATAATTTTCATTGAAATTGCATTTGCTGTAATCGGTACATCTGTAAAGCCCAGACAATACGTTTCTTTTTGTTTGTAGTATAACGATAGATGACAAACAGTACCGACTAATCTATTATAACTGTATGTTTATAGTGTCTTCAAGGTCCGTGAACTCATATCTAAAGGAAAAAAAAGGTCAAAAAGTAATACTGTACAAAGGTCACGACGAATAATTGCCCCAGTAATGCAATAAATTGCTTAATTTTCTATTATTATGTCAAAAGGTCACATTACGAATGTACATTTGCGTATTAAATCATCATAATTTTACGTGCTTAGCAATTAATCATAGTAAAACAGTAAATAGTTGATGTGTGCATGAACAGTACTGAGACTTTAAATAAGATTTTTTTCTTTTAAATAAGGGCTTAGGTGAGTAACGAAGAGCAAAATTATTTCACTGTAATATATTCTACAGTTTTCTGTGTAGTTATGCGTGGGATATATAGTTTAGTGGATATTGTTAGGGACGTAAACACGAATTTCAGTATTCAGTAGCATGCAATTTTCCGATTTCTGAGGTAAAAGCAAATGACAAAAAAGAAATAAATGAGGTATCCTGGAACTTCTCCTTTTACCACGAAAATTAGTACACTCGAAAGAAGATGCACGTTTTGTGTTAGTAAATAGTATTTTGAGCCATACTAGATCCTTCTTTAATGGATGCTCTCGGTGTTACTAAGAATATACCAGTACAATTTAATGTCAATATGATTAGTCCAGAGTTAGGTAAGTGTCGCTCTGACAACTCAATCTTAAAATAGCTAAAAAGGGGAAATAATCATAACACATTAAGGAAAAACGATATTGAAGCATCATCAGTTTTGAAACCTTCTCTCCAGAAAGAACCTTGGAACAGAAATATAGTTTTGCCTTTATGGCTTGCAGCCAAACCATCTTACAATAGGTTTCCTGTGCATTTACAACCTCAAACAGCAACTACCATTATTATAATAATAGAAGTGTTAGAAACTGCTTATTTGGGATCAATTCAACTGAAAATTGACGAACACTGAGCCAGCACAAACCCTAAAGTTCAAATTAAAATATTTACAACTCAAAAAGCTGTGATAACTCTTTAACAATTTGGATTTGCACAACAAGAGACATTATTTTCCGTTTGTAAAATAGATTCGCTCTTTAGGCGATGATGTATATGCGCGAGTTTTGTCTCTGCATTTAAAGGGAGATAATACCGGTACAATGTATCATCTAAGGGTTTTTGTCGAGGATGCTTAATAAAGTCTGTGCGACGCCGTTTTACGGTAGTTAAGGACGTTAAAACCCCCCGTATGTAAGTGTTTACCTGAAGAATATGTATAGTTATTATAGTAGTTTTTTCATTGATAAAAATCGTCGAAAAAGGAATCACATTCGCCTTTTATCGGCTACTTTTTTCTTGAGTTTTAAATTTATAAAAGGGAATAAAGAAAGCATCCTCTACAACTAACGAAAAGGAAAATAAATGACTAAAAGGCAAAACAACACAACGGAAAACAACATAGGTTCCGTTAATTTGTGAATCCTGCCTCAATAGTATTTGAGATTTAGTCGCATTACATATGATGTGCTTTGACATTTAAAACGGATTTCAAAAAGTAGTTATTATGTCATGTAATATGTTAACGTGATACATCCAATCAAGTTAATCATCGTTTATAAATCATCTACTATTAGGGCAGATGACCAGACGTTTTACATATCAGTTACAGGGAGATAACTCCAGGATACAACAATTAAAAATGGAATTACTAGTACCCCCTTATTTACCATATAGTCAGAGGCATAGCTAGACTGGTTACATTATTGATTCCCAAAATAACTGGGGTCTGGGACTTGCCCTTCGAAACATTTTTAAAACAATGGGGCATTTTGGCATCTGCCTCCTGAAGATTAAACAAAAACAATCAAGCAATTAAAATCAATAAAAACCTTATTTTATTCGGTGGTTTTCGCCGGATATTTCCATTATAATTAATTAAACGCTAGTGGTGTAAATCTCTATTCTACTTATAAATTAATCACGCTTAATTACAAATAATTTATTTTAGAACATTTAGGTTGCAAATCACTTATTACCAAAACTTTTATAACAATACTTTATGAGATAAATACGTGTCTGTTTGGCAGCTTCCGGACATGCGTGTCGGCATAAGTCATGTTACTATAATAAAATTTCACTCAATTCCTACCACGTCATGTTAAGCAAGCGATTATCATAACTATTAATTACTGTGTTGGGGGCCTCGGTGGCCGAGTGGTCAAGGTAGTTCGTCTACTAATGATCACGTGGTCTGTCAACGCTGAGCTTGCGGGTTCGATTCTCACTGCAGGCAGGGTGTACTCGACTTCAATCTTAATTAACAAGGATTGACAGTTTTCCTACCGCAGGCCGGGATTTTTCTCCGGGTAATCCGGCTTCCTCCCCCAATAAAAACTGGACGCCACGATAGAGCTGAAAAATTGCTGAAAGTGGCGTTAAACACCATCAAACAAACAAAACAAACAATAACTGTGTTGCCATGCCAACACAAATGTCTCCTAAACGACGATTAGCAGTTGATTGCACAATTTCTGGTCAGCTTCAACATTATCACAGAGTTTCGTGTCGATCATAGATCACATCTATAAGAAAACGAGCAGACAGGATTTCATGGAAAAGACAGTAAAGGGGACGACAAAGAATAATTAAAAACCCGGAAAAATGCACTCTCTCTCCCAAAATGTCGTTTTTTTAGACATAACTAGTTTCAGAAAGCTGTTTGCATGTTTTGTCCCCTCTTATATGGAATATAATCTCCTGTTTTACTACAAAGTTATTACAGTTTGAGTACTATTTAAAATGGAATCGCTCTTATGACCAATCCATTATGACAGATAATGGACCCTCCCTATCCAATACTTCTATACTCTCAGTCAACATTACAATATGTAATTTGATACATGTATGCGTTTTAACATTGTAGTATGTCATGTTTATTGAGTTGCATTTAATTATTTTTCGTTGTATATAAATATCGTCATGGCCCTTTTGGGTGTAATTTTGTAATTAATTTATTTATAATGTATAATACCTTTGTATCGTTTGTAGAATAATATATATTAAGTATGAAATTCTTCATTATCCAAACAATTGCCAGTTTTCCTACCGCAGGTCTGGGGTGTTCTCCGGGTACTCGGCTTCCTCCCCCAATAAAAACTGGACGCCATGATATAGCTGAAAAATTGCTGAAAGTGGCGTTAAACAAAATCAAACAAACGAACAAATCATTATCCAAACATATATGTTTCTGAATTTTATCAAAATCTCATTTGTCAGTTCATAGTTTTAATATACAGATTTCACGACATTTTTGTTTTAACTATTCAAGATGGTATGCGTGAAAAAATAATATCTTAAACGTAAATCCAGTCGTCGATTAAATTAGGTAATGCTTACAACAACTCGCTTTCACTCCATATTTTATATAAATATAATATGCCATTGAGTGAGCACAACTTGGAATACACTTACACGACTGAATTCGATCAGGCGTTGATTAAATATTTTGATGGCTTGTATGAACTCACGTTCATCTTTATTACTAAGTGAATACAAATTTTAGACCATAGTAAAGTGCTCTCGACCAATGAAAACGTCTAATTTTGTATGTCTTATTTGTGAAGACCATGACATTTTCATGGTCTTCATAAAGGATTAACTTTTGTTAAAAATTGTAAGGGACTAGACTATAATTGCCTAGGGCATAATTTGGTATTAAGAAATGTGAGGAATTGCTCAATATAAAAAAAATATATAATATTTTATAAAAATATAAAATATAAAATGTACACATAAATAGTTTATTTATTTTCATAACTCTAAAGCAAATCATTTTTCCATTTTTATAAATAACAACTTTTGAAATAGAATTAGGCAATGTAATAGTAAGAACATCATCATCATTTGACTCTTACTTGACAGTGTTTACAGTTGATTTAGAGTTTTCCTTTGTACTTAATTGTGGTCTTTTGTCATAATCTTGTGGTTTCGGTGGTTGAAGCGTATTGCGAACATTTTCAGACATAGACTCAAGAGGGCGTTTGTAAAAATCCACAGCGTTTGAACAATGTGCACGTCTTGATTTGATTACAAGGTCATCATACCCAGCATTGAAAAGAGTTGTGGCACAAGTTAATATACCGGAATGGTTTGTTATCACTTTATTGTTAACATCAATGCCAGCATTTTGAAAAAGCTCTGCAACATATTTATGCAGATGGACTGCGTACTAAATCTAGGCCGTCCACCTAAAGAGCAATGTGGAAGCGGTTTCCTATAAAACCGCCCTTGTCTCGGAATAAGCGATAAATATTTATCATAAATTTTAACTATACATCTTGGGTTTGTTGGATCACTTTTTTGAGAAATTCTCTTAACATCAACACTTCGGTTATAAAGACCACCTTGAACGTTTTTACATAATCGTCCAGTATAATTGAAATTTAGCACCACACGAGTCGGTTGATATAGAAAACTGTGATGTATCAAGAACATTGTGCCGTTATCCATACCTCTGAACCCGAACAATTTGCAGTTATAGAAAAACACAATATTACTTATTCCAGAAGCAGTTCCAATACCCTGAATGGTTAGTTCCTTCATTCTGCTATCGGCTAATACGGTGTCATCAAACTATTAACACATTCTGGTCCTTATAAATACCAGTCAGATTAATAAATTGTAATCATGCAATTAAATATCTCTTGACCACTTTACAATGGTCTAAGTTTGTAAGAATATGATAATCCCTGTCTTCATGATTAGTACTCGCTACCACTCGTACATAATCATGAAGACAGGGATTATCATATTCTTACATATACTTAGACCATAGTAAAGTGCTCTCGACCAATGAAAACGTCTAATTTTGTATGTCTTATTTGTGAAGACCATGACATTTTCATGGTCTTCATAAAGGATTAACTTTTGTTTAAAATTGTAAGGGACTAGACTATAATTGCCCAGGGCATAATTTGGTATTAAGAAATGTGAGGAATTGCTCAATTAATAAAGAAGACACATTTTGAATAAAATATAAAATGTACACATAAATAGTTTATTTATTTTCATAACTCTAAAGCAAATCTTTTTTTCCATTTAAAAAAAAACAACTTTTGAAACAGAATTAGGCAATGTAATAGTAAGAACATCATCATCATCATTTGACTCTTACTTGACAGTGTTTACAGTTGATTTAGTGTTTTCCTTTGTACTTAATTGTGGTCTTTTGTCATAATCTTGTGGTTTCGGTGGTTGAAGCGTATTGAGAACATTTTCAGACATAGACTCAAGAGGGCGTTTGTCCACGTCTTGATTTGATTACAAGGTCATCATACCCAGCATTGAAAAGAGTTGTGGCACAAGTTAATTTACCGGAATGGTTTGTTATCACTTTATTGTTAACATCAATACCAGCATTTTGAAAAAGCTCTTTCATTTTAGACTGCAACATATTTATGCAGATGGACTGCGTACTAAATCTAGGCCGTCCACCAAAAGAGCAATGTGGAAGCGGTTTCCTATAAAACCGCCCTTGTCTCGGAATAAGCGATAAATATTTATCATAAATTTTAACTATACATCTTGGGTTTGTTGAATCACTTTTTTGAGAAATTCTCTTAACATCAACACTTCGGTTGTAAAGACCATATGTTTTTACATAATCGTCCAGTATAATTGAAATTTAGCACCACACGAGTCGGTTGATATAGAAAACTGTGATGTATCAAGAGCTTTGTGCCGTTATCCATACCTCTGAACCCGAACAATTTGCAGTTATATTCCAGAAGCAGTCTCTGTATTAAAAACACCAGAATCCCACAACTGTGCTTCATCAGGTGGAAGACCGGGGTTTGCATGTTTGGTACATGTATCTGTTCCAATACCCTGAATGGTTAGTTCCTTCATTCTGCTATCTAGACTTTTTCGGAAAAAGGCTAATACGGTGTCATCAAACTATTAACACATTCTGGTCCTTATATATACCAGTCAAATTAATAAATTGTAATCATGCAATTAAATATCTCTTGACCACTTTACAATGGTCTAAGTTTGTAAGAATATGATAATCCCTGTCTTCATGATTAGTACTCGCTACCGCTCGTACATAATCATGAAGACAGGGATTATCATATTCTTACATATACTTATGCGGTAAAACGTTGAACGGTTTGAACGTCAACTCACGTTCAGATTTTTTTGTATGATATATACGTTAATGAGTGAATACAACTTTTGCGGTAAAATGTTTAAACCAATGTTTAACTGTAAATTTATTAACTAAATTGTTAATTAAGTTCATTTTTGACCTTGATATTAACTCAGTGACAAATATTGCGCATAGAAATTGATGACTACAAACTTTTTGTAAAATATTAGGAAATAAAACTTATGGAAATTATTATCGCATTTTTTAATGAATAACGCAAAGTGAAATGAATAACTCCAAGGATTGAGTTAAAGAATTACGTTTTCGTGAATATTAATCAATTAAAATAATTTAAGAAAATACTAGCTTATTTTTTAGATTGGTTTACGTCAAGGGTGAAATATGTCATGTATACATATTCCGGGGGATAACACGTTATCAAACAGGGAAAATTCGTAGGTACTAACAATCTAATGGAAGAAAAACAACAAACGATGACGTGGGTTTGTAAAATGAGAAGTGCGGAGTTTCATGGGAAGTGTCAGAAAATATTTATTCTTTGAACTGGCCACATTATACCCACTCTTAATAAACTGCATTTGACCACTTTTAATAGAAAAAATATAATACTAGAGGCTCCCAGGAGCCTGTATCGCTCACCTGAACCTGAAACCAAACAACCCTTTTTTCCAGCTTTTCTTTGCTATAAGGAATTGCCCAACACTTCTGCAAAAGTCATTAATTTTGACCTTTTTTAACTCCTATAAGGAGGAGCTTTTCATGCTTAGAGCGAGAAGGGAGGTTCACTTCAAATTTGCTGTACCTGTTATACTTTTTTAACTATCAGTCGAAAACTCTCTTGTCTCCCTCCCCCACCCCCAACCATTTTCTATTTTAAGCCAACGTAGCTATGTAGGTAGTCAGGTGTCATGATTTGCACAATTTTGGTAGAGGAGCTCCTAAAGATGATGTGTGCAATGTTTCAAAGCAGTCCTTTAATGGGTTAAAGAGGAGAAGATTTTTTAAAATCAAGTAAAATTGATTTAAAAAATGTTCAAGGAGAATAATTCCTAAACGGTTCATCAGACAATCTTGACCCTAAGTCATTTTTGTAGCCCTCATAGAGCAGAACAATTAAGCAATGCTAACTTTTTCTCTAGTTCTAATAATTTTCAAGATTTTGAGGCAAAAATGTCAAAAATAATCAATTTTGACAATTAAAGGGCAATAACTCCTATAAAAAGACCTCATACAACTTCAACCCAATGGAGTGTTTCATAGAGCTTTTGATGCAGATGAAGGCATGTCTCTTCGATTTTCCTGTATCTGTTACACTTTTTTAAATATAAGCCAAAAACTGTATTTTACCCCCCCCCCCCCCCAATTCTATTTTTAGCCATGGCGGCCATGTGGGTTCTGCAGCCATGGTTGGTGCAAACTTAGTTGAGGACATTTGACGGATGATGTGTACAAAGTTTCAAAGCAGTACTTTCAGTGGTTTCAGAGGATAAGATTTTTAAAAAATCAATTAAAACCGATAAAAATAAACAGTTCAAGGGGAATTACTCTTAAACGGTTAATCAGACAATCTTGACTCTTAGCCAATTTTGTAGCCCTCATAGAGCAGAACAATTAAGCAATGCTAACTTTTTCTCTAGTTCCAATAATTTTCAAGATTTTGAGGCAAAAATGGCAAAAATCATCAATTTCGACAATTAAAGGGCAATAACTCCTACAAGGAGTCGTCAAACAACTTTGACCCAATGGAGTGTTTTGTAGAGCTTTTGATGCTGAAGAAGGAAAGTCCTTTGGTTTTCCTGTATCTGTTATACTGTTTGAACTATAAGCCAAAAACTGTATTTTGACACCCTGTTCTATTTTTAGTCATGGCGGCCATGTTGGTTGGTCTGAGGCCATGATTTGTGCAAACTTGGCAGAGGACATTTTACTGATGATGTGTGCAAAGTTTCAAAGCAATCCCTTCAGTGGTTTTGGAGGAGAAGATTTTTAAAGAAAAGTTAACGACGACGACGACGGACGACGACGACGACGGACGCCAAGTGAAGGGTCAGGTGAGCTAAAAAACGTATAAAAAACAGGCGTTCATGACAATTATTTGCAGAAAGTTAGGTCGGTAAATGTAATGGAATCTCCCAATCAGGTATATCAATTTGTAAAAATTAGATTCCCTTATTTGTAAACTAATACTCCATCAATCTCTAGATCTCGTAGCTCGTTATCTCAAAAACAATGGATCTCGTTTGTTGTTTTTTGAAAATGCTGGTTTTTTAAAATTGCGTAAAATTATTGAAAAGTTGATGTGATGCCTGTTAAACTAATTCTATACAGTTGTTTATCGACAAATAAGTTGATTCCTATAAACAACTCACTTTAACTCAATAGTTCGTAAATTGTTTGTATGCAGTGATCAAAGAAACAAAAATCAATGTAAACAAACATTAACTTATCTTTTCTCATGTGCCAGGAATAGGTATCTTAAGAACCCCTCCACCCCGACGCCCTGTCTACTTTTCTGTACAATTAAATGTACAGCCCTGATTCTATCAATAGCAGTTTATCTTTATCTTTCAGTTATTGCATACTATGGCTATTCCTGATTCCTTTAAGCAGCAAATTATAGTTAAAACAATTCGTCAATTATACAATTCCTCCCGTACCCCGAGGGAACCCTGGACATAGATAAAAGCACCTAGCTTTCTGCTGCTTGTGGATTAAGTGTGAAGATCTGCGGTGTGTACACGTAAACAAAAGGTACGCAGAATGAATTAAATCAAGTCCCTTTCTGTCTTCCCGTAAAACACCTGCACGGCTTTATTTGCTGAGACTGTTTTGTTGTTTTCTTTCTTTATCATTCATCTATCATTTATCTTCCTTTGTGCATACCAAAAATCCTTCCTTCTACCTCTTTTTGTACATGCCAAGGAACTGATTTATTGTTTGTTCTTATTGTCTTGAAAATGGCTGAAAACAATGCTCACTTTTCAGATATAGGCTATGCTTATGTCTGGTGCGATGTAGATTTGGTCTTAATATTGTTCATAATGTTTGTCATTTTGCACAATATAGTTTTATAATGCCTTTTACTAATCAAATAAAAAATAAAATGAAATATAAAAACGAAAAGAAATGATGATGACATGGGGGATTGAGTTTGTAGTACATGTAAAATGTACTTAAGAAAGAAAATCATGACGAAGTGACTGGGACCATACTGGGAGGGCTCCTAGTGCTTGACCCAGAGACCATCATAATAAAGTGAATGGGACCATACTGGGAGGGCTCCTAGTGCTTGACCCAGAGACCATCATGATAAATTGAATGGGACAATACTGGGAGGGCTCCTAGTGCTTGACCCAGAGACCACCATGACAAAGTGAATGGGACCATACTGGGAGGGCTTCTAAGGCTTGACCCAGAGATCAACAAAGTGCGTCCCCGGGTGGTGGATAGGTGAGCCTTTTTCGTAGGGGTTGTCGGGTCATAATACGGAAAGCCTGGCCGCGGACTATAGTGTGTGACGTGCTTCAAGAGTGCCACGCTCCTTGCACGATAAGACCCCTTTTGTAGAATTCGAAAATAAAAGGCTCCTTTTAGCCGCTACAAAATGTTTAATTCTCTGCCCCTATCCAATACTCCATACTTTGTCAATGACAGTCAACCTTGTGTTCCCAATGGGATAAAAAAAACAAGGCAATGCAGACGACAGAAAGCTATGCTTTTAGTTTTATTTTTAACTAGCAAATAAAACTTTTTTCTGATAAGAATTAGCACGGAAAGGACGAAAATTAATAATATCTTGCTGCCTAAATTTCTAGTATTTGTCATTAGTTTAGTCATCGGTTGGACGAATTAGATGAAAATAAATACGGGTGTGAAGTTAGCAGTGGGTTCGATATTCGATATTCGACATTCGAATATCGAACTCGCTGCTAGCAGTGGGTTCGATATTCGATATTAATAAATACACATTATCAAATACAAGAAAAAAAGATGTATAACATTGCTATACATACAAACAACAACTGTCAAAAGGAATTTAAGGCATCTAGCAGCAAGTTCGATATTAGAATGTCGAATATCGAATATCGAACCCACTGCTAACTTCACACCCGTAAAATAAATTGACATTTTACATGATTGAATTATCCCCCTTAGTCCTACTAACGTTAAATTCAAGGTTAAATACTACTAGCTCCGGTTACATAGATAATTATACTGGTATCTTGAGCCTGTTAAATAATAGCGCTAAGACAAAATGAAAGTGATGGATTGGTATGCTATAATTAGAGGTTCTGTTAAATGATCACATATAACTATTATTATTTTTATGTTTTGACAGAAAAAAAGTTGGCAAGTTTTATTATTGTGTGTGTGGGTGTGTATGTGTGTGTTCCAATAGTTAGAAACGATCAAGTGTTCCACGTCAACCTTCATAATATTGAAACATTTTCAGCCCACGCATCAAGGTTATTTAACTATTCCGCATAATCTAAACTAAGAATAAGTAAAGCTAATTTAGACGTTAGTATCTCTGTGGACGAGAGTCTTGGTACTTTCATCACCGACTTTGTAAGTTCACGTCCGACTTTGGTTCAGGTATGTTCGACTAAAATCATAATTGAATTGATAAACGGTGCATGAATGATAAGTACCACGCCTAGCCATGATTTGAAAAAGAGTACAAAAGCGCTTTGTGACAGTTTTTGACTTTATTTGTCCGCGTTATTTTTGGCTACCATTTGTCGGACTTTGGTTGAACTTAAACATTATTTATAAGTATTAAGCTTAGTTGCGCATAACTTTGTCATGTCGTAAAAGTCTTGATTTTAAATGAGTTATGACCCTTTTTGATATTTAAGCCTTTTCTTCTTAGTGAGATTGACACTTAAGAAAATAAGGTTAACAACATTAATATATTTATCCGCAAATTACGAAAAGATAAACAAGTGAAAAAAATACAGATTTAAACAATTCTGCTAGGAACAAAATATTCGATTGCAGTAAGCAGAAAACTTGGGAATTTCAGAAAGAATAAGTCGATCCAACTTTATTGGCATAATCGACTTAGAAATGAATTCATGACGTCACATGACCGTCAGGAGGGAGGGTGGAAGGAAGTGGTTGCGTCGGGTGTAATCGCAACCCTTGTTTTAAAAAAACGCATTATTATATGACTACAGAAATTCTTTCGTTTGATTGGCTTAAAATGCCTTCAGAAGTAATGATTTAGCATGAGAATAACCTGAAATGGGCTTAAAATAAACCAAGCTCTAGAGAGAGTCAAGTGCGCTGGACAGTTATGTCACCTGGTGGATCCTAAAAAGATTCTAGAAAGCAGTAAAAATAAATATGTGTGATACTGTTGTCTCAATCAATAATCAAACCGGTTACAAGTAAACTTAATTTTTGACAATCAATAGCAATATTTCAGATGCACGCTTTCTAATCTAATACACCGTCTAAGTAGTTAGATCTACGACAATCACCAAATGGATGATGATGATGATGATGATGATGATGATGATGATGATGATGATGATGATGATGATGATGATGATGATGATGATGATGATGATGATGATGATGATGACCCTTGATTTTTTTTTAGGGCACTTGGAACAAAAACACAATTAATACTTCCTCTTTGCTTTTTATAACATAAAGTCAAAAATTCCACATTCGTTTTTGGAATGGCATTTGGTGGTTGAAAGTACACGTACCATACTACTTACAACATATATCTTAAATTTATAAAAACTCTTTTTGAAGGTCTAGAAGCATCCCTATCTACTATGATGAAGTCTGAGAGACTCTGAAAACAGGAAATTTGCACTTTTTCCACTATACCAAATTACTCCTAATCTATCATATTTCATCAACTGTTTAATTTTATTTTTGTTTTCAAAGATTCTTCTTTCCAATAAGCCCAAAAGAAAAGAAACTACGAAGAAATACCCTAATTTATGGAACTATATTCATAAATTAACCCCCCCCCCTTCCATAAATTTATGTTTAGTGTGGCTTTGCACTCCGGCACAACCCAGCACAGGTTTTGTTTTGCATCGTCATTATTTTGTTGTCCAATTTCGTCCTAAATATTACCACTTTTAACTGAAAGTGGCCTAAATTTATATTTCAATCATTACATTGCCACCTACTTTAACGAGAGGGATTTCATCTTGAAAACGTATTGAAACAATTTGGCTAAAATGTTCTTTTTTAAAGAATTAGAGAATTGTAATTATTAACGAGTCCATGTTAGGTTGACTTTGTTTAAAAAATAACGAGAAATAGATACTTCGGATTATTGGGTCTATTATTGCTATGATTGCTATGATTGAGCTCAACTTTGCTTTAAACAGTATTTATTTCAATTAATGAAAAAACAAGGATATGTGGTTGTGGCCACGAGCTCAACTTAGTCATATACTATTAACCATGGCGTGTTAACACGTTCGTTCAGTTCATGCCAGACAGGGTGTGCTTTACTGACCTAAATCGTCAAGTACACTGTAGACAGTTTTTTCTGCCAAAGATCCGGGTTTTCACCCGGTTTTCTGGCTTCTCTCTTTAATCAAACAACCTGTAAAACGAAAATATTATAGGGTGGAAAAAATGCATTTTAATACCAGACATTTTAAAATCGATTTATTTTAAAAAGTACTAACAAGTTATACTTGTTCATAATTATTATCATAGATTTGTATATATGTTTTTATTTTTTGTATATATTTGATCATCCGAGACATCATGGCATCTGTTCGTTCACACAGTACACGTTGGTATACCTACAACATCTACAGGAATATTGAGATAGGCATAGTACATGTATACTAGCTTAGAAAGGCTGATGGTATAACCAAAACCAGTCTCACAACGTTGGTATACTATAGCACACATAAGCATTCTGTTGAAACATGTTCATCAATCTTGACAAAACATTCCTTTCTGAGTATTCTAACACTAGCCATTCAATATTCAAAGTAGCAACGAAGTTTTATTTTGAGTGTTAATTAACTTTTAATCAGGTCACCAAAACTTGTAATAAGTACTAGCATACAGTCTAAAAAGTATTAAGATCAAGAACGACGACATTTGTCGACGTCTTCGAAAGTCGTTAAAGCTTTCATATAAAAAATATGAAAATGTAGTCAGCGATAAATTCACGGGCAAGTAGAAGAAAGAAGCTACCAATTTCCATCAATGTGGAATAATATGCATAAGACATGCCATACCATATTTGTTACTGAAGTTATCGTGTTTGCCTAACCGGCTTGAACCTGTTATGCTGGCGGTATAATTACAATGTAGTTGCAGTTTATTTGTTATGTTCGATCACATTTTATACCAAGAAAAGGAACAATTAATACGCAGAAGATACCATTACTTCATTAAAAATATAAATAAAAATATACGTTTAGATCGATAGAATAAGCTGTTTTGAATCCGATTGCATCCGTCAACTTTGTAATAGATCCAGATTAAAATCACAGGAAAATAAATACATTTAAATCTCAAATTGTAGAAGTATCGAATTATCAAAAAATGATATGCTAACTTTATATCGATTTTACCAAGTACTCGACGAAAAACATCGATATAGAAACGAAGAATCCGAATTAAACTGGATACGATATTGGTGTAGTGATTTAACTCCATTGATATGATAGCGTATCTTGTCGAACTTGTGTATTTGATTTGGCTCAGTTAATAAATATTTAAAATTATTGTATTTGTATTTTTAACGTGTGTCTTTGTATCAATTTCAATGTATTGTTTTTGTTTTTAATAGGTTCGGCGAGGAACATTTTAAAATTTTTACCTACATTATAATTTGCTCGCAATTTATTTCAGAATATCACAATTACTTACCTCAGCATATAACTTGTGATCAGTGTTTGTTTGACTGTTGTTTAACGCCACTTTCATCAATATCGTGACGTCCAATTTGTATTGCGGGAAGAAAGCAGAAGTACTTGGAGAAAACCCCCGATCTTCTATGGGAAAATTGGCTTCCTTGTCAATTAAAATTGGAGTCAAATGCGTCGTGCCCGTAGTGCGACCCGAACCCGCAATCTCCTTGCTGACAGATCAAGTGATCAACAGTGGACGAACTACCTTAGCCACTCGACCACCTGATGATTTAAATATAAAATTTATGTAACAATATTTTACAAAATTGTGAATAATACTATGTAATACGTTAGATAATTATATCAGTCTGCCGTTTCCGCCCCTCCCCCATATCCGTTTTATTTATGTAAGTAGAGTGGATTCAAATAGAGTTATTTTCCTTCGATTTGTCAACAAGAATACACTGGTTATCTCTGCAATTCAAAACACAACAAATGTAAACGTTTTCTACAGCGCACGTTATTGTACAGTCACGGATAAATTATATCCTATGACAAAACGACCTAGTATTTAAATTAAGGAAATCATGCAGAAAAAAATTAAACAATCGAATAACAACTGAAAAAACTTAAATGTCATACATATTTCAAATGTTACGTTACTGTTCTGCTTCGTCAAGAAGTACAGTAAGTCTCTCTAATCACATGTTTGATTTTAAGAAAACATTACTAGTATTGTTAATGATGTTAGAAACGTTTACCCTTCCGGAGCACCTGGTTTCACTATTGTCGTTTAAATGAGTTACAGTTTTGGAATTTTCATATTTGCCTATTCATTTCTTCTGTCTGTCTATGATGTTAGAATTCTATGCTAATACAAAGATCTGCGTGTTTTCTTACAGATGTTTTCACTAAAACCTTCAAAGCCCTAAATTAATATAATTATTGATTCAGTAGGCTCGTGACCGGAAATTCTGACCACGACTAAGGTATTATTGTATTATTGTTTAATTCTGTGATTTTGCGTTTTCAGTAAGTTAGTTTCAATTTTGTTTTACCATGGAAACAAAATTTGAAATTTAAAAATATATTAACATCAAATGACCTAAAGTAATTAAATAAATCAGTTTGTTTGCTTGTTTGTTTTAATGGTGTTTAACGCCACTTTCAGGGATTTTTAAGCTATATTATGGCGTCCAATTTTTATTGTGGGAAGAAAGCCGGAGTAGTTAAACTGGCATTCTTTGTAAATTAAGATTGGAGTCGAATGCGCCTTACCCACAGTGCGACTCGAATCCGCAATCTCAGTGTTGACAGACCACGTGATTAATAGTTGTAGCCCCTACTAAATAAATCGGATATTGAAATCAGTTATTTTATTAAATAAATTATGTATATGTACATCAACAATCAAATCAAACTGCATATTCCCGAACAGTTTGCAATACACAAAGCAGAAGATGAAAGTCTCACAATAAGATCATCTTTGATCACAGATATAAGTATGTATATATAAAGCACTTTTTCTTCAAGTTTACTTTGAGTACCTGAACATAACATTAAGGCACGCGTAAGAATAATTCTTAAAAATGAAATACAAATTATTCCTTGCATTATGTATAGTCTACAATTTAATGTCATATTTATTTAAGATTATCTTTCAATTGGTAGACTATCATATAGTCTCATAAGAACACGTGACAAAACATTATGTACTAAGGCCATCCATTGAATCACCAACAAAGTATTGTGCACTGTAATTAATTCACCATCCTTCTTTATAAAATAATGTGTCAGCGAGAAATAAACTTGAGACAGTTGAAATAAAATAAAGCACATTTCACAGTGTAATCTTCCGCATCTTTAAATACATCTCCAGTTTCAATTGTTCTCGGAAACAGATGATAGGTGTATTGTCTCATCCGAGAAAGATGATTGGTTAGTTATATCGAATGTCTCTTTTCCCTTACTCTTTCCATGGCAACACGAGAAAACTTATAGACAAGTCGTCTTCCTTCTACTCTTTCTAGAATACCTCGTTTGTAGTAATGTCTGAAAAAAATAGTAATATTAAAAAGTCTACTAGTAGATAATTAAGGAAAAAAGATCAATATTGCAAAGACACTGATCAGACGATAAATGATTTGATTGTTTTATTTTTTTAGTGCTGTTTAACGCTACTTTTAGCAATTTGTCAGCTACAACATGGCGTTTAGTTATTATTTGGGGAGAAAGTCGGATTACCCGGATAAACCCCCGACCGTCGGTAGGAAAACTGGTAATCGTTGTCAATTAACATTGCAGTGAGACTCGGACCCGCACTCTCGGTCTTGACAGACCACGTGATCAAGGGCAGACGAACTACCTTAACAACTCGGTAACCTAGACCCTTTTTCGATAACTGACAAAAATTTCTAGCATGGAGGATGCAAGGGTAACTGCTTCCAAATTAAAATGACTTAATCGTCTAGAATTTTTAGTGTAATAGATGAAACTTTAAAATCCGTGAAAGGTTGCATTGTTATTTTAGATTAGTTACAAGGTTATGGATATTCCTGTTAGATGCAATGCAAGGTAATGGCTTAACCTTTAAGATGCGTGACATCGTAAGGCTTAAACATTAAGATACGTGGCAACTATTGCTGAAACTTTAAGATGCGCGACAAGGCATGGCTAAAACATTGAGATGTTTGGCAAGTTATGGCTAAATCTTTAAGATGATTGACACGGTATGGCTTAAACATTAAGATGCGTGGCATTGTATAGTTAAAACTTTAAGATGCGCGGCAAGATATTGTTAAAACTTTAAGATGCGTAACAAGATAACAAATATAACCTTCCAAGCTTAATTACTAAAATTTTCAGAAACGTGTTATGACTTATAGTTAAAAATACGTTAAAACAAGATAAACTGAAAGAATAAATACAATACAATGTAACGACAAAACAAGAAAAAGGCGTAATAATGCAAGTGTAAAAACCCTTAAGTCTGGGAAGAACTGTTAACAAATGCGTAACAATATAATGACAAAAAATTCGTAAAGATGTAAGGACAAAACAAGAAAACAAGCCGAAATAATGCAAGTACAAAAAAACACCTAAAGTCTGGGAAGAACGGTTAACAAATCCGTAACAATATAAGGACAACATATTCGTAAAGATGTAAGGACAAAACATTATTTAAATCCGTTACAATGTAAGCAAAACTAAAGGTAAAGTCCCTTATAAGGTAAGAATACAAACTTTGAGATCCGTTACAATTTAAGGAAAAACTAAAAACCCATGTTAACGTTCGAAAATAGTATTCCCATTGTGGAAATATAATTTTCTTTGGGAAAATATATTTCATCTCTTCCTTTAATGTTTGTTTTAATCAGTTAAATGTATGTTTTCGTAGTTAATATTATTAAAATATACAATATATTCCAAGTACTTAAGAAGGATATTAGTGAGCTTTCTTTTTTTAATAAAAGGTAAGAACAATACCTTCGCAGGTGGTTGTATGTTAGAAAAATTTAGATCGCTTCAGATTTTTGTATTAACTACTGAGAAATAAGGAAGTCGTAAGGTTAATAAACACCAACTAAGATATATTGTTTGAAGTCCCAATAGATTAGAAAGCTTAGTTAATGACAAACCAATCAAATGCTAAACATTTAGGGCAAGTCAAAAATGTGTTAATTATATATTTTTTAGTTGTTGTTCGTAAATAACGATTACTGGGAAATCTTGAGTTTTAGCAAACACTAATTATTTCTGAATTATGTGTACTTTTATCTAGCAATTAAAATGGTTTCAAAATTTAATCGCAACTTACAAGACGAATTTATGTATTAAACAAGTGTAAGCCATAATATATTCCTTAGCTTTTCAATAGTTGTTGACATTTCAGTTTTTATAAATTTACTTTACAAACATATATTGA
Organism: Limnoperna fortunei; assembly: GCA_944474755.1. Taxonomy (NCBI): domain Eukaryota; kingdom Metazoa; phylum Mollusca; class Bivalvia; order Mytilida; family Modiolidae; genus Limnoperna; species Limnoperna fortunei. The sequence goes on from OX104120.1 coordinate 48,846,813, forward strand.
CAAGGATTGCAAGTTTTTCACAGGTCGGGTATTTTCTATAGGTATTCCGACTACCTCCCCTATAAAATCTGGACGCCACGATATAGCTGAAAAATTGCTGAATCTATTCAAACAAACACACACACAATATATTATTATGCAAAAATAATATTAAAATTTGCATTATGAATACTTCGTCTATCATTTTTTTAAAATTACAATAAGAGAGTCTTCGAGTTGGGCACAATATCAGTCGAATATATGTCTGCTTCTAGGACATAAAAACGACCGCCCATTCATAGTTATCCACAACAAAAATCCATCACCTGCTTATGTCCTTATGGTCTGGTCCATTCAAAAGCCAGAAATGACACCGTGCAAATTAAATAGGTGCCTACAGGTGCATACACAAGATATATTAGGTCATTAATAACAAATACCTCATAGCTCGGCTCAACTTCTCGTATGTCATATTGTCGTTGTTTTTCAGACTTCCCCATAATTGTGCGACAGCTTCTGATTGGACAAAACGGAACACACCTTCACGCTGATTTTCCCATCTAACGAATTGTGGGTTGTACAATGGGTTCATCAAAACTTCGTAGATAAACTCCCATAGATGCTGATTTTTGACTACAAAACATGATCAATATTGATTTTATTGCCTCATAAAAGCATAGATTAATTAATGTTCTCATTTTACGTTTTAAGAATATTAAAAAAGAAACTTCGTTTTTTTAGCTGTCTTTCAAAATTGTTTGGAACATACAAGACTATTTTCCATTTTTAATTTAAAACACGAAGCCTTGTAAGTGTAGTTTTTACGCCAATTCTAAGCATTGTTCTACGCACGAACAAAAATGTGTTCTTAAGGTTTTACGCCTTCGGCATTCCATTTTAGATCAAAGTCAGGGTCGACCTTACAACCGCAGTGTCGATACGCCAAGGATAAACAGTATATCTGTTTACCAGACAGCCACTATAAACCCACCATGCAACAGATAATTCTTCTATAACTTCTTACGTTCATTGTTATACAATTATTTTTTCTGAAGAATTATTTAAAATTATTTAGGCAATGTGTATCAATTTTTGTTGCGTCACAATAGAAAATGGTAGGATACATGTACCTGTATTCCATTTATGATTTACCTTTCTTGTCCCTTTGAGCTTCCTCTTCTGTGGGTAGACTCTTGATACGCGGCCGTCCTGGCCTTCGTCGTTGTAAGGGTGGAGGTGGTGGGACATTGTCCGACATGGAACATCTATTAGGCTGAGGAATCGATGATGGAAATCTTCTAGGTAAGAACTGTTCAGGAGATCCACATGGATTCATTCGATGATGAGAAGGAGTCAGGGTGTGAAATTCTAAATTAGTTTGATAAGACTGCTAAATATAGTCATGTTTCCGAAAAATGCGTAAATATAATGTAAGGTTGTGACTATGAGTAACATGATGGATGTCACCAGTGATGTTGGAAATGCTTTTGGACATGACATCACTTTGCTACAAAGGATCGGATTGGTTTTTGGCTTTTGGTGCTTTTTGTGTATGTTCACGTTTTCTATTGGACACGATTTTGTTATTCGTCCTTTCTGTTTGCACTTTTGAGTAGGTACTTTGCTTCTGTGAGTCACGTGACGTGCCATGTATTATAATTATACAATATTTACTTTAAAAATTACATATTTGGATTTTTAAAAATTGACTTCTACAAACTAAGAACAATTACATCAATACAATCAAGTGTAAAACGAAGCCTATACATATATAATAACACTTATTTTGTTGTTGTTGATTTATTGGGTTTACCAGCCATTTTTTTAAACAAAAAATGATTTCGCTATAACTAAACCACAAAGACATCCATTTGAAACAGTAAAAAATAAATGTAAACGATTTGATTAGAACATTTTTTCCCAAAAATTACAACATGCATAACTGTTACTTAACATATAAAGTATCATAAATGATGAGCGTACCATGCATAGGCTGGATGGGTTGGTTACCGACTCCGTATCTAAACCCCGGATGAAAGTTGTAAGGTCCAGAACTTCTTTCTACCTTGATATCATCTCTGTATCGGGGAACTTCTGAAAACCATATAATAAACTATTTGATATAAGAGTGATTAATTTTTCATTTATTTTAATTTAAAAGTATAAAGAAAAACCCCTGGGTTACAGAATAAGTGGACATTTCGTAGTCTTTTGTTTGCTAGTACTAGAAACACAAAGAATAAATGTGAAAAATTACAACATATATACATAATTTTCTACCTGATAAGATATTACTGAAACTTTAAATGGTTTTACTCTATCAATTATTTAAATAAAACCACTTAAACTTGCAATGACTGGACCTCCCAATAGATGCACTATTTACAATACACATTCGGTTGGTAACTGCAAAAAACAAGCAATTATTACAATTATTTACTTGTTATTATTGAATACAATGAAATTTGTATAGTGGTTTGTGCCTTAACACTAACCTGGCATGTTGGTAGTATATGGAAACAACCCCGGATCGGAATTCATATGGTATAGCGTCTTCTGAGATCTTTTATTATCAAACACATCATCTAAATCCATATAATCTGGGTTAGGCATCTCTGGTGGTTTAGAAAATAATACTGAAATATATAAAAAGACAATGATAACTATTTTTAATACATTTTTCTTACTTTTGGAACGTTAGATCTGTAAACAACAAATCGAAATTTATAGCCAACTTCCTAGGACATTCTTACACTACCATATTTCTCAATAAATATCGAACATTTTCAAACAGTTTCTTTATACTCAATTTCATCACGCTATAAACACGGAACATCAGACATTTCTCATCATGAATCAGACCAAAGAAGTATCCTTAGCATTAATTTAAACTTACAGCCGTCGCGCAGGTCTTTGAATAACGAGTACAGCATCCGCCCGTAAACAGTTTCAATTCTTTCAAAGTCCTCAATGCTTAATTTGCATAAATCCGATCCTGTAATTGACCGGAAGTTCTCAGATCGTAATTTTCCCAAATCCAAGTCGCATTTTTCAGCTGTATAAAACAACCAGTCAAGAACGTCCTGTGGATTCCAATTTTCCGGGTGTTTGTTTCGCCATCTGCAAATATCCGGTGATGCTGAAAAATAGAAAGGAAGCGGTGAAAAAAATAGGAACAACAGACTACATTATACTGAATTCTTTAAACATAGAAACGTATTGTTTTTTAAAACATGTAGGTGTCGATTTTTAAAACGATAATTTTTGCGAATACTTGTCGGAGAAATTTTTACCAATTGTTTAACTCTCTGTTTGGTTGTCATATGTTTTATAGCAAATATACCTGCACGAGATTTGACGTTTGACAACGTCAAAGACGTAATTTGGGTGGTCAAAAATTGGCCAGCTTTTATTTAAATTTTATTTCTTTTTATTAGCTTTGATTTCCTCTTTTCTTGTTTTTTTAAAGTAATTTTCTAACAGAGGATCGAGTGCAAACGAACAAGATCATGAACTTACAATCATTGCTAGTTGTTAACATTGTGTACCACGTGAATCAATACGCCATGTTCAATTCTATCTTAGAACATGGAACATCAAAAAAGTCTTTGTACTTAACAAAAATCAGGTAATTTGGTACAAATATGTCTTTTTAGTGTTCTTTATGACAAAACAAAGGCAATTAAGAGAGAATAATTGAATGAGATTTTATCAAAGAATCACATGTTTACACATTTAATATATATTTCTAATATACAAGGCTGTATTCATGCACGCTTAAACAAACGAATTTGAATTCATGTCTTGCACAAGAAATTATTGTTAAACAATCATGAATTAATACTTAATTAATAGATAAAACACGTTAGTCATCTAATAATGTGTATTAAATTAAAGCTGACTTTAATTAAAAGTTAATAATAAATATTACAACAATCTGTTAAGAAAAATCGCTTTTAAAATGCAGCTGATGTACTGATAAATGTATATAAAGACTTAGATTAAATCCATAACGGCGACAGAAATAAGGTACAACAATTTCTGCAACCTTTTTAATGAACATTGTTTGCTTCTTTGTCTGAGTGGTGTTCAACTCTTTTATCAATTTTACAACTATTGGGATGTCCAGTTGTTTTTTCTCTTTGGGGGGTGGGGGACCAAAGTACCCGTTTGAACAATAGACCAAAATCACGATAGCCGACAACTGCATAGACAATTAGGCCACCAAGGTTCGTATACAGTTTTTGTGATGAGTTACGGATATTTAAGTACTTAAACTCAAACGCCTAGTTATAATTCAGTGAAAAAACATGTACAGCGTTCACAACTTCACACCACACACTAAAAAGGTTACTTTTTTTGCATATCATTAGGTATTAAAGATCGGGATAAATTGCATCTTTGCAACCAATCCTTTATTATACAAGACATTTTCAAGGTGTTACTTGACAAAAAAGAACAAGTTAAAGTCTGATGAGACGTGGTGACCATGGCACGCTACAAAATAAGGAGACCCGGGTACAAAGAAGTAAACGGCTGAACAAATTACCCCAAATAGACCAATACTACATATTCAACAAGGTTCAGATTAAATTGTGGTATCCCTTGTAAGCCACATTAATTGAACGGAGAGGTTAATTTCAACATGGCGTATTAATGTTCATTCAATCAATTATTAACCAAAACGCGTTAAAAGCAAGATGAAATGTACACAGCGGTAACAAACGGTGACCACAAAAAAATTTGTAAGATGCTTACACGATTTGATTTTTGCTGTATTCGTAATGTATGTAAATAACGGTAATGTTTAATGTCTTTGGTACATGGACCAAATTTATTGATTCTAATACGTTCCATAAAAATGGAGTTGTTCCAAAAATAGCTAATACATTTATTAATCCGATAAAAATGCACAATGTATTTTCTGAATTCTTGTACTAATCCGCTAAAAAAATAAGAATAACTTTAAACAGTAAAATGGTTAGTACATGTAATCTATATATTTACTTGAAACTAAACAAGCATATATTTAAAATTTTATGTTTATGTTTGATAAAATTTTTAACCAACTGTAAAACTAAACAAACTAATTTTTTTAATTTAATTTATTTTTTTTAATATATTTTTAAACAGACTGTGTGCTATTTTTATAGGTTAATTTACATTTAAATGTAGGTGGTACATTGAATACGTGATTTATTTCAAAGTATGGTACATTGTTCAAATATGACAGAGAATCAGATAAAGATGACGTAAAGTCAGCGCTGCATAAATTGCCTGTCAACGTGGATACTATATCTATTTTAACATAATCTGTATCCAATGTGCATATTTCAACACAATTTGAAGGAAGATGTCAGGTCAATGGTAAGAACATTACATGATGATGACAAATCGTTAGACCAAATCCAATTTGTGACCAATGACATAATTAAAATTGATATTATATCATGTTGATGATAACTTAAGCCTTCATTGATTTCGAAGGACTTTGGAGGCATTTAATAGAAACACTTGTGGTCTTTAACATCAAAGGGATCATCTGAATATTAACACTGTACAATTGTTTAACAGTATGAAGAGGATGATCGATGACTTAGTTCACTTAAAAATCTATTTTTTTACAAGTCATTGGAGGTGTATATTATGAGAAAATTTAGCTGAATCATTCTCCCATTGTTTAATATTTAAAATACAATTTATAACAACGTTAGCTATCTGTCGAATTTTAATATTATTTTATATATTATTCCCCCCCCCCCAATAAAATTATTTGACAAGAACTATTTCCAATAGAGAATTTTATGATTACAATGTATAGAATAAAACATTGCCGGCTTGCAAATCACTTTCTCTTATAATCTGGGCTAAAAGTAGACGAGTAGCAGAAACTCACGAGGTAGCATCTTCTGTACGATTTACTACAAAATGAATACGTTCTGTAGTCTAAGAATATTGTCTAGAGAAATGGGAAAACAATCATTGAACAAATTTATAATAACACATACACAACTTTAATATGCAAAATTTCTGTGAATTTTCTGTGATCTTAATTGAAAATTGAAATTGTTAATTATATAAATTAGGTTCCATGCGCGACCGCCAGCCCTTTCGCCAAGCCCGACTTCACTATGCTATTACACTGGTTTTCACCTCGTTCAACTTAACGTTCAAATTAAACAAAGAGAGACTCCCAAGAGAATTTAAAGAGTTCTATTCTTCGATTCGTCAAAAGCGATTTCAGTTTTTTTTTCAAATTGCACTAATAACAAGTAGACAATTATGGGCTCTCAATCTCAAGAATAGACTCATTGTTTTAGATCTTTTGAGTGGACGCTTTGGCCGAGTGGTTAAGATGGTAAGTATTCTATTATTGATCACGTGCCTGTCAACGCTGAGGTTGTGGTTTCGAGTCTCAGTGCGGACGGTGTGCGCTATCTTAATAAACAAAGATTTCGAATTTTCCCACCAAGGGTCGAGGGTTTACCGGGTACTCATGCTTCCTCCCCAAATAAAAACTGGATCCCACGATATGACGTAAAATGCTAAAAGTGGTGTTAGACCGAAGGTAAATAAACAAACAAAACATAATCCATTTTGTATTACTGGCAACAGGACTCCGTATTGTACACGTAATGTTTCGAGCCAACCCTTTTCTATGTGTTCTTAATTAGTTCTGATGACCGCTTGTTTCAAAGCATATTGAATGTTAGTATCTATAAAAAAACTCCCAAAGTTATATAATCGGCCAATTAAGATTCCATCATTTATGAAGTCGTTTTTAAAAGTACGTTAACAGCTGTTTATAAAAGTAAATACAAGCAAGATGTACGGGAAAATATCTGGCTACAGTCATGTTTTATTTCTTTTATAACGTATACATAATAGGAAATATAGAAGTCAACAGATTTATTTTTAGAAAAAGGCCACAGGTGGCACACACTTGTTGCTATTTTGCAAATTGCATAAAAGAATGCAGAGGGATCGATCAACATTCACTTATAAGCAGTTCAAATACAACAGCTTATAACGCAGACGATTATATCCGGAAAATAAGTACGTTCAGATCAAAAGAAAGAATAGAAAATATAAAGTAATTAAACTTGAAACAAAGACAAGCAGACGTTTTTTTTTTATGTCGTGTCATTAATGCACTTTTAGAGATTTAAACAAAATAATTTATATTATGACTACAAAATATTAGTAAGACAAATTTTCTTTTTCTGGCGGGAAAGGGGATGATTAGATATTTGCGAGAACGTCACAATTCATCCGAATAAGAAACCCTATCAGCTACATTACCGCTATCATTTACTCTTGACCCTACCAGAAATATGTTGCTATGAAGAAATATTCTTACCTGGCGGTGAGGCATTATATACTCTGTTTGCATTTATGCACGTACTCTCTGAATTGCTGCACATTCTTTCCGAACTGTTGCAAAGTCTGTTCTGATTGTTGCACATTCTATCCCCACTATTGCAAAGTCTTTCGATATTATTGCACAATAAGTCACTGTTTTGACACATTCTGTCTGTGTTACTGCAAATATTGTCCACGTTATGGCACGAATTGAATTGTTTAATTGTATTACGATTAAGTTCAGCTTCGTTTGAACAACAGCTATTGTTGTATTGTAATTCATTTATCGGTTCTAGTTGATGCTCATCACTTGACATGCTGCATGTTCTAGATATTGAGCCTTTGCTGTTGTTTCCACAATAACTAGAGTCCGGATAATAGCAAAGATCAGTTGTCATTGTCCTCTTCGTTATTTGATTCTCACTATAGTTGTCGCACAAAATGTCTGCAAATTCAAAGTTCATGTTTCTTTCGGCTCCAGAAAACTCGTTAAAGTATGGAGGATGTTGAGATAAATTTTCAATGTCATCGAGCATGTTGCAAAACTGAAAAAGAAGAAAACATAGGCATTAAATAGTGACATATTAGCAATGAAACAAAATAAATTGAAATTAAATCAAGTGCACATATTTTATATAATATAAATTTTTTTCATTGACAATTAACCACGTGCATAATTTAGAATCTTGTTTGCATAAAAGAAATCAAATACCTTTGCACACTCATTGTTTTTGTCGAGAAACATATTGCGGCACTAAGTTAAGAATATGCATCTTACTGATCTGGTTCCAAATACTGCAACCAATACTTACATGTCCCGCGGTACCGGCCGTTGGCATGTTAAATTTCTCCACGTGATTCGTTGGTTGATAAGTTGGCGGTTTTCCTATAAAATGAAAAAAAATATACTTTAAGTTTATGGCACGTGCAAGTGTTTTGTTTCAAACCAATAAAAAGTCGTTCTACACGTTCACGCATTTCTATTGGTTAGAATCAATATGACGTGTAGGAAGGATTTAATTCATTGACTTGTATAAATATGTGAATCGGAGCGTATTAGTTAAAGTAGTAACCAATTAGATACGCCAGAGTACATTGTGGATATGTAATTCTATATATAGCCCAACTATATGATGTACTACTTGTCATTTACGATGTCATTTTTGTTGTTGTCTTTACACATATACACATTTAATGATTTGTTTGACAGACCAGCATATATTATCTATAAATTCTCAACTACACCTTATCTGTTAATAGTACGACTATTTCCATTGGCTACAAAAGATCCAATACTTTGTCTAGAACAATATATTGCTTTTTGATATACATTAGAACGTGTACTATCTTACACGAACTAGGTCTACTTATTATAAGCATAATAATAACTCGTTATATGCAGACTTAGAGGTAAATTTATACAAGCAGAAAATGTAGTTTTAATAAGAGAATCGGTTTTACAAACGTATAAAAGTAAGTTGACTGAGGGTTCAAAAGTTAATCTCACTTTAATGGCTCATGTTTAAGTACTACTATTTTCAAATATCAAATGTAAGAATGAATGTCAGTCGGTCAAGGATACTCATTGTAAATAAAAAAGGGCGATTGAGTTGTCGTCTGTTACATTTCAATAAATCTACAGAACTAATACATATTTTCAGTCAAATTATATAACTACATATATCTCCCCATTATATACATACGTTGTTTAATTAGAATAATCTCTCGTGTATTTTGTGGGAATTTGGATTTTAAAATAGTGCTTTACGTACTATACACTTTCAAATGCAATATGCTAAAAGGTTCATATCAACTATATACTGCACATCAAAGTCGATTTAGTTAGTTTTCTAAAGCGCATTAAGCACGAAACATTACTATGCATGTAATATGCCTATTTTTGAAAACAACCGGCATCATAATTAAAGTAAGTATTTATAAAACACATGTTACATCAGAGCTGTATTGTGCCCACGCTGCAATTCATAGAATAAACAGACCACTTATTTTAGGTCATCAAACATACATTTAATGGTCATTATGCACACAGAAATAAATTACAAATATATAAAAAAAATCAAAGAACATTTAATGAACAACTGCTTATAAATTTTGGTTTTCTTGAACTGTCGAGGCTTTATAGTTGGTTGAATGTCAAACACATTGTCTTTAACTGCAATGATCAGAAGCTGCTGTGAATGATTGATGCACCCTTATATGAATTAAACTTGTGACCCGAAATATAGGCACCACAGAGAAACGACGCCTATAGAGCTAGAAACCGGCAACTACGAAGCTTACCAACAAGGCAATAGACAAAACGCAACCCATGAAGCAGAAAACCGAGTTCCAAATAAGAACTTACAATTATGGAGCAGGAAAACATGGCTTCAAAACAAATTGATTAAGGAAACGAAGGGACCAAAAACAAACATAAACTACGGAACAAAACAAAAAGCAATAAAAACAAACAAACCATGAAGCAGGGAACCTAGGCTCCAAAAAGAAACATAAATCATGGACCAAAATCCCGTTCATCAATGTATATGAAACTGATGCATCAGATTGCATAAATTTGTTTGCGTAATTGTAAACAAAGTGCAATTTCTTACATCAAACGTTCCCAAATATTGAGGTAGGGTCTGTCACATTAAGAATAGTATAAGCCACTTAAAATTAACATATTTGGCACAGAATTCATTAAAACATTGAATGCTTTACCCTTACCACATACTAAATGTATATAAAATTATGATTTTCACCTAGAACTTGTCTTTTAGTTTCCTTACGTTTACTACCTAAACAATACATTTATTAATTATGCATTGATATAAAAGATGTTACCTTGGACAATTAACGTGACGTGGGCTATTTTAACAACAATATTATAGTGACATTAATAGCATACGACTAGCCAAAACATTACTCCCACGATGTTAAAACATTTCCTGTGACCAGGTTAATTTTTTTACCATTACATGTAATTCACTATTAAAAGATTGTTTCACAATGGCTGTTAATGTCCGGAAGTTTTAAACAATAGAGAAACAATAATTTTGTAGCAAGTCATATTCATTTACCACTATATTCTGTCTGAAAAACCACTAAAACCAAATTTCTAAATATAACTTATTTGTTATTTTAGCGTGATATATTATTTTTTCTGGCTTACCTCGCTATTGACAAATTGTACATCTTAATTCATATTTTTGCATTTCGATAATTTTGTAAAAAAGTATGTCGTCAGAAAAACTTAAGCTTATGTAGCGCTTTGATATGAGAGCCCCTTAGTTAAAAATACAGTGTACCGAGTACAACACAGAGGCAACTAGATAACGTAAACGCTGGGAAGAGGGATTATATCTAGTTTTATAACTTTATTTGTGGCACAATTTGTACTCCTTATTGTTGACCATATCGAATATAAAACGTAGCGAATTTGCTAATAGCTATTACTTTTATCTTTATTGTCTACTGTGATGCCTGCGATACTCGCTATGGGAACTACAGCGCTATAATTGTAACTATCAGAAAAAGCGGCTCTCCTAGTCATTAAATTTAACTGGTTTAACCCAACATTTGTGTTTTAAATGAATGTACCAAGTCAGAACAATTGCTGTAGTTGCTTTATTTTTGCTGATGTTTCTAAAGTTTGCTGGTTTCACGGACTTAAATGTGTGGATTGTCTTTTTGACAGTTTACTTGGTGTTTAGTATTTTAATTACCTTTATTTAATTTTAAACATTGCAGCGGTAACTTTAAAACACATTGTGGGACACAAATTTTGAAATGTAATAGTTTTTTTCTTGATGATAATTATAATAAGACACACACACACTCACATACCCTCACGTCGATTTCTACTTTTACATGTAATATGTTGCGTTATACTAAAGTCACTTATATCGCATAAAAAACAAAATACTTGCCACGAAATATAATTTTTATGGGATTACACATCGCACACTACGCTTCCTATATACAAAATATCGCCGAATTGTTCTATTGCAAAACAAATTAATGATGCTAAATGTTTCAAAGTAAAGTTATCTTTTAACAACTAGGTAATATTTGTAGTAAGTTAAGTTCATATCAGGTGAGATCTATGTGAGTGTGATATATCAGTTACAATGTGGTGTCTGGTAACGTTGATGAGAAGAAATTAAATAGCGTCCAGGTCTTTGTACAGGTGAATACAAAGGTAAAGCTCTAGTAAACAATCTTAAAAGATTAATTGATGATATCTTATTTGGTGTACGTTTAAGAGATAAGAGGCTATTTTATAACAAATAATTCACGGTGATACACACGTTAATCATGACTGACATCTTATTATGTATGTAATACAAAATTACATGAGATTGCAAAAGTTGAGATTTAAAATCATTCTGTTAAATGAGCCTATGATTGCAATGCTATAGGATATATAAAGATTGCAATAAATGTCATAAAAAATACTGAAGTAATAAATTTCCTTTCGACAGACGCTCGTTTTGTTTAATCGAGGCTCATCACAGGTGCTAAAAATGAAAATATTTGAGGCTAAACAATTAAACTCTTGTCACTAACTTTCAACGGCATTTGATCAAAATGTACGAACATTAATATCAACGGTTAACACTTGTGTGATTTATAGTTCAAACTCCGAGTGTGCGTAGAAAGCTCTGTTATAGGAGTAATACTACTGCAGTAGTAAATATATATGCTCGTGAGCGTAATTTTAATTATCGGTAATTTGTGTTATTTTCCTTCGATGTATACCAACTGATAATGCTTGTCTCAGCATACTAGCCGTGATACAAAAAAATAAAAATAATTACGTCACAGTAACAGAATGTTCAAAAATAAACAAAGAAACATAAAATAAAACACGATATAACCCCCCCCCCCCCAATACAAAGGAACGAACAAAACATCAAATATTACACATTTTCCTAGAAATATAGCATTCTCGCCCTCATAGCACTTGCATTAAATACGTCTGCATGTATTATGGACCACCTACAGCGCCCTCCGTTCTCGACCACCAGAGCTACATTTATGCATCTACGTTCCGTTAACAATAATACACTTCAAGATAGGCTGTGAGAAAGCCACTACTTAAAACCAATTGCTTTATATTCTGTATATATTAGTAAAATACTCGTTCATAGATTAATTGAAAATAAAATATCACCAGCCTTTGTGTTTTGTAACAATAAAATAACAAAAATAAATTAAAAAATCATCTATATTTTACAGAAAGGTAACACCAAAACAAAACAAGATATTATTCTAATTTCAACCTGTGCTAGTATTCCACTGTGATACCTATAGATTACTTGCGTTTGGAAGTCGGTATCATTGGTCAGATCAAATTGATTCAAATAAATGTATTGGTGTCAATTTACAAGGCAAGCAGTTGTCCTGGTTTGAATTATAATTTATGCATTAAAAAGCAGATAAAGACGTTCTGAGAACAACAAATACATTTAAATGCTCATGTTTGAAATATGAACAAATCAGTTATTTGAGTTTGGGTTTTAACTATGCCTGTATCGAATTAAGCATATTTATTGAATTTCGTGATATTAATATATCATAATTTCATTTTGTACACATGCTTATATGCAACACAACTGAATGGGACTATTGATAGACAACCCATTGCAACAAGATATCAATAAAAGTACATTTTATGACAAATTTCTCAGAATAAACATTTGCTACGATAGTACAAGTAGAAAATAATTTAAAGTCCAACTTTGCATACGTTTTCCATGCTGTTGTAAATCATATGGAAAATGATAAAGAAGTATTTTTGTTACATGAAGCCATTTGCTCCTTTTCCAATTTATCGCGTATTATAAGATCTATGGCTACTGTTATCAGTCGCAAATCGATATAGAACCGGAAGAACCTCTAGGTAGCACATACGTATCTCATACAGTTTTTGCCTTCAACTATTGTTTGTTGATTGAATTTTGTTTAACATCAATTTCAGCAATTTTTCAGATTTATCATAGCGTCCAGGTTTTATTTGGGAGAAAGCCGGAGTAACAGAAAAAACCTCCGACCTTCGGTAGAAAAACTGGCAATCCTTGTTAATAAAGATTCGAGTCGAGAGCACCCTGCCCGCAGATACCTTCAATTATAAATCTATCCGTCGTGAAATCTAAAAATTAAAATATCACATGTTGTTGATGCAACTGAAGACACATGCACAAAAATAATAATTACCTTATTTGTAAAATGTTCATCCCTAGAATGGTAATACAAACTAAGGAAATAAACTGTTGGACCATCGTTTAAATGACAAAATTTTTATCTTGGCAACTGTAGATAAATAAAGTTTAAACGGCAGATCTGCTTCAATATTGTAGCAACGATTGTATTAATTAAATCTATCGAAACACTCGATTTGTTAAGACGTATCCAATGAAAATTCATTCTCATTCTTTACGACTTTAAATTAAAGCTTTATCGTTACTTACACACACGGCTAAATGTTACTATTTGTAGTAATATAAACTAAAATTTAAATATTTTGTATGAGTTTGTAATTTTTTTAACAACAATCTCCTTACCTTTCCCAGGTTGTTTATGTTTATGAATACGCACATTTTGCGATTTACGTTTTAAACACAAATTAGGTTATTTCATGAAAAATCAGAACAGGATATATTTTTTAACAGAGTAATGACGTAAAAGTCATACGGAAAACATTTTGTTAATTTTAAAACCACTAATTATGCAAACAATAAAATTATATGAAATAATTTGAAAAATTACAACAATACGTGCTATTACTGCAATTGCAAAAACATTATCAGAAAAATTATTATGTCCGACAATTGCTTTAAATAACTCTAACAATCTATTTAACATGTTTGTTTTAAAATGTTTATTATTGACTCTGATTTTTTTTGTATTAACTCGGTTGCATTTGTTAACTTTAAATTTGTGTAGCACAAAGGCAAGAAATTTTTCTTTTGTTTTGAACCAATGAAAATACGACTACTTTTGAACAAAGAGTTATGCACTGTCATCACTTTAACGCTTGGGTGAATATACATTCATTCAAGTAGTAACCTTGAATTGCTATACAATATTATTGTCATTTCCTATTCTAGTTCCGGATTTATATACATTGTCCTATTGCACTCAACAGACATTTAAATTAAAACATAAAAATGTATACAGAAATTATTTAACAGACATTCAGCAAAAATTAAATAATTTCCAAAACATCTTTTCATTTTATCTATCAACTATGTGAGTTGGTTAGTTGATTAAAATGGATGGGTATCATATACCACTAGTTAGTAATAGGTGTATCAAACAATCATCGTATCACATTTACTGTATACTGAATAAAAAACATGGAAAATTATCTGCAACCATATTTTCAAACTGGTATCTATAGGAAAACTTGTTAAAGGCGCGGACGAGCCGTTTTTTCTTGTAGCCTTGGTTTATAAGTTTATCCTAAAAATATGTGAATTATGCAAACATCATTATACTCAATGCAATCTCTTGTATACATGATCAATTGAAAAATATATGCACCGTATGAAGTACATGATAGAGTAAAACGTGAGAAAGTAACTCATGGTTGGTATTTTGCAGATTACATATTTTATTTGATGAGAGCAAAATGGATTGGACACAAGTAAATCATACTGATGAAGTCCTCTCCAGACTACAATATTAACGTTTTTACCGATGTCGACTCCCCTATACTTTGTAAATGATTGAAATAGTGGAATGTTTTTCTTTCAAAAGATTTCGAATGTGCATTTTTTTGTTTTCATTATTATTGGCATTTAGTATCACTTAGACTTTAGTTGTTGATGTTTGGTGTCTATGTCTAATAGTTTATAATAAAATCGCACTACTTCTAAGTATCTGGGGCTGTGAATGCTTGTGAACCCACAAATCAAAGTCCAAGAAACCGACAAACTCGACAATCAACAACCTTAAGTGAAGCAATTTCGACGCAGGACGTTACACAAGAGTTTATAATAGTAAACTCTTTATAAATCATACATCTTTAGTAATAATGAAAATATAGTGAAACGTATGTATTGAGATATATTATTAATTAATATCTATGAATTCGTGCACTATTATGTACAAATTTGCAAATACTGAGAAAAATTAAAATTGAAAGTTTTGCTTTAACAACCTGTCAAAATCTGACAACAGATTAACATCGCGTATCAATACACATCGCCAAATCACCTTAACCTTGTTGAAACCTTGTATAAATAAGAAAAATTCATAATTTTTTTGGTGCATTCTGTTAAAACATTTTGATTTCAGATGGTAAAAGATATTAAACACCTTTGCATATTACACGACAAGGTGAGATCCGTGAAGAAGATCAACAGAGCTAAAAAATACTACAAAAACCTTTATCCGGATCTCTCTTTCGGGAATTCTGAGACGTCACAAATTTTGACGTTTTATATATTTGCATGTCCTGTTTAGAAATTCATAAGTTTAATAGCACTTTATTTTTTTTTAAATATGGATCAAATTAAAAAAATACTGTGGTCATTTACGTGCAAAAACATTAACAAAACAGAAACGTGGAAAATTATACATGCAACAAACAATACAAAATATAATATACAGTGATTAAGGTACAGCACTTTAAATATAGGTGCATTATATTTATAGGGATGTTACGGTTTTTTTAAAAAGATACATTGAGTTTCAAAAAACGTAAATAATGTGTTTATCGCGTTTTGTAGGATTGTGAAGTCATATTGTTTGCTTATCAACGTCTTAATAGCGAGGTGCGATGGGCCATCTTACGCTGGGTTTCAGATGGAATAATGCCACACGAAACTATCAAAGAAAAATACTACAAAATGGCAATAAATATTAATTTTACATCTTTATAATACAACACATACTGCCCGCTTAAGTAATAAAGTCTGTCTAAATTTGTTGACGACTATACGTTATTACAGTATTAAATGTCATTTGAAAAACGCACTTCTAACATTTAAAGTGAACGTTTGCATGACTTTACTAAAATAGTTTAAATAAAAGCATGTTATGTGACAATAAAAATTTCACTTAATATTATCTTATTAAAACACATTTATTGACGAATTACAAGAAATAACCACAAATTGGAACATTATACAATTGCATTATAATTTATTTTATTAAACTAAATGTTTTTTTTTGTTTTTTGTTTGAATGGTGTTTTAACGCCACTTTCAGCAATTTTTCAGCTATTTCATGGCGTCCAGTTTTTATTGGGGGAGGAAGCCGGAGTATCTGGAGAGAACACCCGACCTTCTGTAGGAAAACTTGCAATCCTTGTCAATTAAGATTGGAGTCGAGTACACCCTGCCTGCAGTGAGAATCGAACCCGCAATCTCAGTGTTGACAGACCAATTGATCAATAGGTGACGAACTACCTTGACCACTCGGCCACCTTAAACTAAATGTATAAAGTAATTTGAAAAGATCATATACTTAAACTAAATGTATGATCTTTTCACATGACTTTTTTTTTATTAATTAAGTCGTCAAACTGAGATTATGTTACTACATTAATGTCGCTCGTGTTATCTTTGAGATATGTACATAGAAAATTAAAAGAACCAGTGTTTAAAATAAATTGGTAGCGCTTTCCTTTTATTCGCATTCTATTTGTTCACAAAATGTGTTTTTTACAGGCGAAAAACAGAATATTAAATTAGAAAATGTACAGGATTTTTTTTTATATTTTAAGTTATGCATTCAATAATTACTAAACAAAACTGAAATGATTTCAGTAATCTTGTATAAGTATTAAAACCTATATAGTAGCAAGGAGCAAGTAGTGAATAACGAAGTAAATATTTAAAGTCGTGACATGTCAACAAATGAATGGTCAAGGAAACTTACCGAAACATTTGTCCCACAAATCCACATTAAGACAATCCAAATCTTGTGTTTTTAATACTGGTAAATCTATGCTTCTCTTCATTTCTATTTGTGGTTGGGGAGCATTGTGAAATATGCAAGATATTGCTATCATTGTTAAGTTTATAACAATGTTAAGTTTATGATATAACAATATTAGGCATACCTAATGCATGCTATATTTAAGGTTCATTTCCTGGAAGAAACCCGAGATAAAATTGAACAGGTGGATGTCATTGATTCTACTTTTAACAAAATGTTTTGATTTCTCACTCCATGATTCTATGTACGACCAGTTAAAAAGATCACGAAATATAAACACTTTTGTGAAAGAAGCCGTTCTTTAATTTCAAATTTAAATAATAATCCCACATTCGTAAACATTGTAGTTATAATACATGTTAACGTAAAAAATTTTAAGTTTACCTTTTGCCATACAAAAATATGAAGTTAAAAAATTATGCGGTAATGTTGTTCCAGACATTTCAACAAAGAGAGACAGACATACTATTCGAGGAATGATAACAAACGGTGAAACAATAAAGTAATTAACACCTTAAAAAGAACAATGAAAGAACAATCAAGAGCTCGAACTATGCCTTCAATTAGGTAACAAAATAACCTATAATTAGTAGCTTTTGTGTAAGTAACGAGCCTCCAGATTTTATGTTTCTAATGCTCGTACAAACACAATAAAATGTCAGATGATGGATATAATAATGTCTGTCAAAGGACAAGTGTATCGTCTAAACTGTATCATAACAGTAGCTTTTAAAGTCTCTATATTTTAGGTTCAGATTTTGAGTCAATTTTCTTTATATAAATTGGATGTTTGCTTTAAGTGCCGCGATCATTGTGTCAGCTATATTTAGGACGAGAACAAGTTAACAAACAATAAATAAACACGAGAAAGGTTTGAGACGACGGGTAACAAGATTTTTTTCACGACCACTGGAAGGTATGAAGTATTTTTTGTTTCTAGGGTTTAATTTTATAAGAATGTGATCTCTGTATGGACCACAAAAAGTTATTCAAGCACCTAAGTAACTCTATATCTTATTCTTCATTTTCAAATAGATCAAACCCTGTTTTCACTATAACATTTGTTAAATTTATAAATAGTATTGATACTTATTAATGCAATTGTTATATCGTTTATTTTATGTAACCAAGTTTGCATTCAACTCGTCGTAACACGCGAAAGCATATTCCGCGTGCATTAATTTGACTTTATATAAAAGATTTAATGATTTAAAGTTTCAAGATTTCCTTTGCAGAAGGATAACAAGATACTCGATGAATCTTGAAACATTGAATCAACCAATAAACAATAATGATAAACAACGCTGACAAGATGCCGCCGACGGATATTCGAGAAAATATAAAGTAGTGGGCAAGGACTGCAAATTTAGCCTTTAGTAGCGACATCTGATCATATGTTTATACAAGTATGGATTACAGGGACTATTCAAGCAACATTTTTTTCACACGCATATATGAAGAATTCCGTGACGTATTCTGCGAATATGATTGTCTTAACACCATATACACCATTGCAATGTATAAACTCGATCGCCAGATGGGCAGTCTCGCTATAATAAGAATATTTTGCTTATACATTGAGACTAACAGACGATATTTACATATATCCTTATCAGTAT
Source organism: Limnoperna fortunei (assembly GCA_944474755.1). Lineage (NCBI taxonomy): Eukaryota > Metazoa > Mollusca > Bivalvia > Mytilida > Modiolidae > Limnoperna > Limnoperna fortunei. The sequence goes on from OX104120.1 coordinate 48,865,724, forward strand.
ATGACCCCGGTAGTAACACAGCAACAATTGGCGAATTTATTATTATTTTTTTTTACATTTTACGATTTCCATCTGTGGTTAGACAAATTTAAGTAAACAAGGACCCTTATCATTTTTCGTTTTTCCATACGATTTTGTCAATGTCATTTTATCTGCTTGTTTATTTACATCATTCCCGGAAATTGTATTTGTTCGTATAATAACACAACAGTAACAAAAGGCAGATTGTTATGATATATCATAATTTTATATTTTACGGTTTCCATATGTGGTTAAATAATTTGAAGAAGACAGGTCTCCTATCATTTATCGCTGTTTTCATAAGATTTCATCTATTTTAACTTCTTGTTCATTGACATAATTCCGGAAATTGTCTTTTTTCATGAAATAGCAGGTGTGTATTTTTCTGTGTTATAAATAGGGCAACATGATTATAAAAGGTTTAAAGTGCAAGATTGACCTATATTAAATTCCTATGGTATAGTAATTAAACAAATATGGGAGATTGGCTAGAGGATCTTTCAATGCATAAATATTAATATAACCAGCATGCTAGAATGTGAACGTATGTGCTATTTAGCTGGAATTGTTGACACGCGAAATTTATCCAGACAAAAAATGTGTTTTAATTAGTTCTAGTTTTTGCAATAAACACAATAAACAAAAATTGTCTTGTGTGTTGGTTCTTTATCTACATGTACTTTCTTTCCTTTCTGTAACTCTGCTGCGAGAGAATTCTTCAATTGTTCATGATTAGCACAGCAGTTGCTAATATGCCTTATTGATGTGTGTAGCTACATCATTCATTCTTCTACTTAATTGCAAACTTTAAGCTATCACTTAGAATGTTTATTTCTCTATAAAAATTTGTCTTTTTAACGGCTTTGTTACACATAATTTTGGTTGATGATAAAGTGCGTATCTTTAATTTATTTATAGACAAAATTCTTTCATGTGTATGTATGTTGACACGTCCATTTCGGCTAAAGTTTCCTAAATACTTGCAGCGATAATTTATTCATGCTTCTGTGCAAAATTCTCTGGACTTTTTGTTACATGCATACTATATTTTACTTTTCACCAAGAAGCAACAATTGATTTGTCCTTCGAGTTTTCTTACTGTGTAGTGCATCCGTTCAGTTGATGCAATCTACCTCCTTATAAGATGTAATTTATCTTAACGATAAGATCAAACGACTTCGTGTATGCCTCTCTAGCAGAACCCTTGTACATTTGGAACATTTTACTCTAAAATTTGTTTTTATGCATCCAATCCCAGCAGCCCTTTTAAAACGGGTTTAGTGTTCAGAGCAAACACCGCTACAGACAAATTAATGTTTTTTGTACTATTGACAAGGTATTAATCATTTGATAGATACGGCGATGATAACATATATAACTGTATGATTTTTTAAGCGAAATTCTAAGAGAAGTAATATGTCCTTTTATTCATAGCTTTACAACTCTTAATTTTCCACTGCATATACTTGTATGGGCTTCCAAATATCGTCATTAGTATGATGAATGTGTCGGCAGAGATGAATAATTCTTGGTTCGCATCTTGAAACTTGCAGATATGTAGATGGAAATGCATCTTGTTCTGACGATAGTCCCTATTGTGTTTTATTACACAAATCCAGACAGGTTTATTTAAAGCAGTATTTAAGCAATTCTTTAGCTACCTAAATTCGGTGGCTTTCTTTTCGTATTTCACAAAGAAAGTGGATTGATTATGAAACTGAAACAATCTTTTGAACAAAGTGGAGTACACATGTCATGTATTTTGAGTTACCTTTATGTTACAGTACAGTGTGCAAAATTCTTATATTACAATTCTGCTCTATGATTCCACTTAACTATGGTTAGATATTGCTTATGCTTTTTCTTGTTATTACTGTAATGGTATTATAAGTATTATATGGTATTATAAGTTCCAATTAGCCATCATTTTCTGATAAATCTCTAGTTATGTCTAAATTACCTAGATATGCTAATATGCTGTTGTGCAAAAACAGGATTACCTATTATGTACCCAAAGGAGCTGCGTTAGAATTGAGCAGTAATAAACAGTAAGATGAATATTTCTTTCAAAAGTAATGATATCAAAAACAGTTGTCAGTTAAATTGTGGATACACAAAAGACCCAGAAACAACCAGGTAAATATAACGAATCTCAGGAAGAATACCATCATTGCTTGTAATTGCAGTGTGATCCCCACCAAAAATGATTCTGTACAATCTTACTTCACCTAGGTGTCTAGAATGGTGACAGATGAAGGGATGTTATGAAAACAGATGCTAGAGATCCCAAGGAAATAGTAGTTTACGTGGCTTAAAAAGAATATAATGCCAAAATGTGTAATCAATGATTTATTATTTATAAAAAGACAAACAAGTAATCATATTAATACTGAAGTAATAAATTGAATTTCTTTTTTGTTAATTTAAACTTTTATTTAGTGCAAGGTTACCCTATATATATTGTGTACTGATATTATTCGTAAGCCCCATTCGTTGTGCTATGAGGATATACGTCATGTACTATTAATTATCTACTGATATATTATGTTTGTCAAGTTCACTTTATTAGGGGAAAGTACAGAAGTAATCCGGATATTCTTGTTGTAATACAATGGAAACAGTGTTTATGTTGCTAAGCAATGAAGTTTAAATGGAAAATGAAGGACACATCATGATAAACACTAGTCGCTGCATCCGCAGCTACGAGGAAGTTAACAATGCGGAAGATGTGCACGTTTCTTGTGAAATAGATGCAATTAAATAATGTATAAAGACGAATAAAATAATACATTTATAAAAATAAACAAAATAAAATAAAAAATAATACAGTTTATCATTTCTTAAAGTTCGGTCGTAATTTTTTAGGTAAGCTTGTGCTGTTAGTAATATTATGATTACGTTGGTATCCGTATTATAACAGCAATATAAAAATAAACGTATGTTACCAATAGTGTACTATTAAATGTATCCCAGAAGATACAAAAAGCAATATGTCATAATATTGTCTTATGTATTGTCAAGGTAGCAAACGTTTCGCATCATTTTTGCGTTTATTTATGTATTATCAAATGGCAAATATACTAGTTCCGTCAAGCCATGGACTTTTCCTTTAAAATGTCGTAATATTTCATATTTCTGACAGTAAAATTAATATATACACTATTAATAGACCAGACATGGTAAGATACATTTATTTCATATTGCTGTTAAAATACGGATACCAACGTTTGTTATATGTAATCATAACATAATTACGGCACATTTATCATTTAACACCCAAATATGTTAATTGTTATAACAATTTTAATTGCCTATCATTCAAACCAGCAGAGCGTTTTTATTATACTTTTATCAACAGTCTAAAACTGATATATAACTAACACCATTAAAACGAAATAACATAACCAATTAAAATCAGAACAGATTATTACCATAGTATGACCTCGACTCGCCACGGTGCTCAGTTCAAATATATTGAATGGCTAAATAATTATTATGCTGTAAAGTTTTTTTTACACAATTTTCTAAATTTTTTGATAAATTCTTCTCAGAGCTACACCTTCTCGCAACAGAAAAAAACCTTACATTTCGGAAAGTCTGAGCAAATTGTTTAAACTTAGGTATATAATGATAGATCAGTTACCATGTAAGCACCAAAGTGTAACTACTGGGCTGGTGATACCCCTGTGGGCTAACATATACCAGATCTATTTATCCATTGGATGCAATTAGAAGTCGTCAAAGAATCAAAGTAATTATTCATTTCATTTTCTTGTGAGTTGCTGTGTTGTCTTTAAAACAAATTTTGAAAAGGACGACGTTTTGTTTACTAAGCTTCTTTATACGGCGACCAAATAGTGTGCGCAGAATTATTGAATACTATCAACTGGTGAGACGCAAACCTAACTATAGGACAGATCTGATATTCTTTGCCATTTAATTTATTAATATTGAATAGAGGTAAAACATCAACACTCGAATAAAAGTCTTTAATTTTCACAATACTTATAGATTAATATCTAAACTAATCGATATCGGCTTGAGTATCATCCCGAGACCCTCATATTATATTTATGGGTGGAGGGATGATACCGCGGCCGATATGGATTAGTCTAAGAATTAATTTTTTTTATTATATGCTTCCGACAATAAGGATAAAAACTCAAATGAGTACAAATAACAATATTTTTCATTTTGCAAAAATAATGAATGTAAGATTTTAAATGAATTTCTCAGTGCCTCCAACGGCTAAAAACCTTTAAGGCTTGACCATTGTTGATATTAATACATACATACCGGAAGTAAAGTGCACGAGATGCTCCTAATACGGGGTTATCAGGCCGGGCTGTTCAAATACGGGTGGTCGTATACAATATGCAAAATTCTTATTATTAAGCTGTATGTATATGATAAATATATTTAGAAACTACAAATTGTGTTTATAGTATGATTGTTTTTGTTTTATTTTAGGGCTACTTCAGTTTTAATTATCAGCAGAACAGTTGATAACTTAACAACATCACGTTAAAAATTTTGATTGCAAGGATAAATATTTACGTCACAGTGATGTGATTACTGTAAAGACATGGTTACTAAATGTATGCTGTGATCACATATAAGTCATATTCATGTCAGTCGATTATGCCAAATAAAGCTTTAAAAATCTAATTTCTTGTAGGTATAAAAACAAACGTAGGGAGCACGCACTTGCTTCCTTAAACTAACTCGAAAAGCCTGTTTTGTCTGCGGTAATAACGTATTGTATAAGGAAGTAATACATTACATTTAATATAAATAAAGATTACTATACATGCATTTAAAGTTAATCTGAAGATACCCAGGTGTAATCATAAGAACTAAATAAAAGTACATATGAACGTAATATCAAGACAACAAAGAAACTGTTTAAACAGATAATCCAAAATCAAATTACAAGAGACCGGCAATTTCGAGAACCAGCAAACAAAAACGAAGTAACTGCAGTAATGGTCCTGACTTGGTACAGGCATTTTCGTGTAAACCCAAATTTTATAGCATACTTAACCTCCCGCTTCTATAATTGTAGTGTTGAAATTGTGTGTTTATGAAAAGGGATGGGTAACATACACCACTTACCAGTATTAGGTGCAGCTAAAGACATGCAGCACAACACTATGTACTGATTTCGAAATAGGGAAAACTATCAGCATTATATTTTCACACGAGATGAAATATTTGTCAGCAAAGAACTGGTACCTATAGGAAAACTTGTTTATGTCGCGGACGAGTCGTTTTGTTTTCTTGTAACCTTGGTTTATAAGTCTATACGTCTATCCAAAAAAAAGTATCTCGAGTTCAATTTTGTTGTCGATTAAAAATATACAGAACAAAACAATAAGCAGACTTTAAAGTGTCTTTAATCTCAAACTTACTACGGTATATACAATCCATACCGAGGATAGTAAAATAGCAGGACATCTATATAGCTTAAATTAAACGATATAGCAAGTTTTTGTCTTATGGGCCTTTAGTGGAGAAAACTTGCCAATTTTTATTGCTTTTTAGTAATTGCCATACGTATATCAGGGCAAATATAAGAAAATTAACTTTCAAATTTTGTTTTACAACAGTTCGTTACAAATATGGATACGTTTTCATAATCCGGGTTGATTGATAATTACATTTCATATCCTGGTTAATACGTCACACAAATATCGACTGCCTCCTACAAGGTAGATTACCAACAATTAACAACACCCGATATAATATATTTTTATGCATCAGTTACAGATAGATCAGCTTTGAATGGGTTACATACGAATATGAATGAAATAATCGTAATTGCTTTAAAGGAAAATCCGGAAAAGATAATTTGATCTGAAAAAAAAACCATTAACTAGTATGTATTTTGAGGTATTATTTATTTCAGATCAAGAGCTAAATATGATCATAAGCGCGATGCAGTGCATGAAAAAAGATTTCTAGACCTAATAGATGTCACTTCACTTCATTTTATTTAATGTAGAGTATTAAACCCGTATATTAATAGGTCACATGAATGGAACATTATCAAAAGAACATAATAAACGAAAATATTTGGAAAGGTCAAATAACGAAGATATTGAAGATAATTGAAGTTATAAGAAAAACCTTAAAACATAAATTATATTCGAAATTGTGGATGGTAAATGATTACATTACTGAATCACTCTATGATTATTTTAACGGTCACGAAGTGTGACTACTGACCAGTGATATCATCTGGGACTAATAGTCCTTCTGATTCCCATTATAGGACGGAGAACAGTGGCGCTTTAAACGTACACATATATTGATATGGATAACATTGAACAGATTTGAATACAAGTCGGTGTGTGATAAGATCGAGAAACTATAAAAAATTAGGCGTGTTTTTTTTTTTAAATAATTCATCGTGACCATATTCAGATGCAGAATAAAACATATTTTTCCTGTATCTCACAAAACAAAATTCAGTCATATCGCAGTATTATGTTTCTGATTTTTTTCAACAAAAATTATAATAGGATTAATACTTCAACACAGCTTAGTTTCCAAAAAATACAGAGAGGGCCTCGATGGCCGATTGGTTAAGGTAGTTCATCACTGAAGACAGAAGTGTACTTGACTCGCATCATAATTGACAAGGATTTGCAAGTTTTCCTGTTGAAGGTCGGGGGATTTCTACGGGTACTCCGGCTTCCTTCACCAATAAAAACTGGACGCCATGATATAGCTGAAAAATTGCTGAAACTGGCGTTAACTGCACCATTCAAACAAACCAAAGAAACAAAAATATTGAGTGCTACTGACAATGTTGGTGGTGGATGATGAATATGTCTGCTTTATGACACTCTTCATAATGATATGATATAAATATGTTTACCGTTGCATTGTTCTGGTCTTATATTGTCTCATTTTTTTGTATGTCGCAAACGGAAGTGATTTTGCTTGACCGTATTGTGGGGACATAAGTAGGGATAATTAGGGATCCCATTAATCGGTTTTAGGTATCCGACCCATAATTGAAGTCACCGTATAATATTTATATTTCGACCAAGAAATACAGCTTTATTTAATCAATGTATTGCTAATTTTTAATACAAAATTAAATATATTGTTTTAAAGTCTTGTCACTGTTAACAGTTTTGAACTATAAACGTTATTTGCTCAAATAGTATGTCTAATACTAAATACTAATTTTTTTGATAAGTGGACTAAAGAATCAGCAGACATATTGCAACACCTATTCATTCGTTACAAAGTATCAGATGTTGCCCTGTTATTATTTACATAACAATTAATCTTTAAAATACTTCTTGTTTATCATGAGATCTATTTAAATTATGTGGCTACAATAATTTATATACTGACATCTGTACAGTTTTATGCTGTTACATAAAACTTCCCGCGTTCATTTGCAGGATGTGATATGTACACCTCCACAAAACAGGCATACTTCTGCCGATCTCGGTGAAATTATTCTTCGTTTAAAATTCAGATGGTACAATTACCAAGACGTATAGATTATTTTCGTCCCTATCTCATCGAAGCGCGACGGCCCTGAAATGAGATGACGAGAAAATGCGTCGAGTTTCATAAAAACGTAAATGATCTGTTTTTTGTTGTTTTGTTACATTGTGACGTCTCAGCGTTTACTTGACCACGTTTTGACAGCCAGGTGAGATTGGCCCATCTTACGCTAATAGAGTGAGATGTGAAAATACCGCACGCAAAGATCTGACTAAAATACTGCAAGATAGAGATGTAATGTATGTTACTACAGTAATTCTATGTTATACACAAATGAATCAATTATTGAACGGCATAACGTGAACATAGAATTCGAGGAGAACGATTTAGTTTCATCACTGTATCCACATTAGTTTTGTGATACGAACAATGCGAGTATAACCGTAAAACTCGGGTCAACTTGTCTTAAATGTTTAAATGTATATCATATCCTCTGTAGGATCGACAATTGAGTTGTGTTGCTATAATACATATTATACTGTACACATTTATTTCTCTATTTGTCTTTCTATTTTCTTTCGGATAATATTTTCGTATACTGCATGTAACCCCAGGCATATATACTACAATTTCGGTTGCATGGGTATGAATATATTTTTGTTACATTAACGTTGTTGCAAGTATAATATATCAAATAATTCATGAAACTGATGGGTCAAATGATGTCATATGGACCAGGAGATTAACTCCATAATGTATGCGGACCTAATCTTCGCTTCGGTTTATATGATACATGTATGTGAATTATTTGATAGTTTACAATATTGCAATGCAATACAATTCGGTCATGTATTGAAAAGTACATGGTTAACACGGAATTGTTGTAGCTAATCCTACACTTGGTAAACAAGTTCTTGAACACTATGTAACCTTTAGCGACAAAATTGGACACGTTTTTTTTTCAATATTTATACATTACCGAAGTCTGCTCCATTGAAAAACAATGGACACCCGGGACACCAGATATGATCACATTGTCAATTGTGGAATGGATACCTTAAAACTGTTAATTCTTGTTATGACGTCACAATCTTTTTAAATTTTTTATTTGTGCGAGAATTGTCAACTAAAATGCGTAAACCAAAAGGTACAGAGTTCCATTAAAAAATTACAATTATGATCATTACAAATTATTTACATAGCGCAAATTGTCATAACATAAAATGATTAAAAGTCGAATTAAAAAATGATGTCACGGGTACCATTGTTCAATACGCAAAAGTCACATTTGTTCAACTAACAATCAGTAACGTTAAAACTTAAACATAATGAAATACCAAATACTTAAGATATTGGCGAGCTTGATTGAATCACCAAATGTCAAAAAGGTATACTAAACCGCTATTTATGTACCAATTACGAATTTAAAAAAAAACAAACTTTAAAAGTTTAAATTTGTTGCAAAATTCAGGGTAAAGATAGCATTTCGATTATGTTAAAAAAAAGATGAACAGCATTATCAATCAAAATGAAATGAGTCAAAACTGAACATATTTCAAAATGCCTCTCATATATGAAAGTATACTTCTAGATTTTTTAAACTTCATTATTTACCACATGCATGTACCCGCGAATCTCATTTTTCAAAGCATACTTCTATCTTTTTTTCTCTTTTCATCACTTACCACATGCTTTATGTGACCTGAATGTTGAACTCTACAAGAGCAAAGACCACGTTTACCTACCACATGCTACCCGTCTGACCTAAATGTGAACTCAGCAAGGGAAAAACCCACATTGTTATACATGCAAGCTGTTTTAAATAATTGGTCATATTGTTACTAATAACTTCATAACTGTGCAGTTTTCTGCATTAAATTATCGTATTTTATTTCATTTTGAGAACCTTATACCACCCTAACATATTAGGACAGGTGGGATAAAAGCAAAGTTTGTCCTAATTACCTAATTCTTGGAAGAGACGCATCCAATGTAATTATATTTCACGCGTTTCGAGGACTATTTCTTAACACGTACGTGCTACGAGACCAAATTACCATACATGCAATCTGTTTTAATTAGGTATAATTAGTCATATTGTTACTAATAACAGTCTTATTATTGCATTATATCTTAAGAACCTTATACTACCCTAACATGTTAGGACAGGTGTGATAAAAGGAAAGTATGTCTGCATGAACTAATTCTTGGAAGAGACGCATCCAATGTAATTATATTTCCCGCGTTTCGTAAGTAGTGAATATCTTAAAGTTCAAAGCTAATCAGTTAGATTGTGCTCCGTTAATTAATTATATGCTCAGAGAGATGGAATACTGTTTATATATTTGAGTGCATATCCTAACACTTCTTCTTCGAGTCGAGTTTGCATAGTTGATACATGTTTTCGTGGAATTTTCTTTATTCAGAGAAAATGTAATATTCACCTAGCCGCAGGGCTGCTACCACAGAATTGTTCTTTTCGATCTATTTTTAGAAAAAATCCAGGTAGATGTTGGATTCTCCTTGACCAGTGTGCAGCGAAATCATGCAGCAGACAACAATTTCCATATTTTGATGCAATTTTATTACTGTTGCGATTAATCATGACCCGAAAGTTGTTTTAGACCAATCAGAAACATGAATAATTCTATGCATGTAATAATATTGTATAAATATTGTATGTTTATGTTTATCATGAAGTAAATACTGTCATTTAAAAGTAATATGGCAGATGATTAGGTACACCGTGTACAGACTACGTCGTCATGACAACAAACCAATTATTTGAATGACATATGAACTTGGTATAACGACAGAGTCTTCGAGAACACATTTGTAGAAATATTGAAGAAAAATATTGGCAGTAATAACTATTTCGTCATTCAAAATCTGCGTACCCCCGATTTAATATTAAGCAAATCTATTCCATGTTCATTTTAATAGTTTTCTACCTTAGTTTTTACACAATTAACTGACTTACCTGATATGTTTGTTTGTTTTGTTTGAAGGTGTTTAACGCCACTTTCAGCAATTTTTCAGCTATATCATGGCATCCAGTTTTTATCGGGGGGAGGAAGCCAGAGTACCGGGAGAAAACCCCCCGACCTGTGGTAGGAAAACAGGCAATCCTTTTCAATTAGGATTGGAGTCGAGTACACCCTGCCTATAGTTAGAATCGAACCCACAATCTCAGTGTTGACAGACCACGTGATCAATAGTAGACGAACTACCTAGACCACTCGGCCACCGAGACCTCCTTACCTGATATGAAATATATTGACATGTATTACAAAAGCAATAAATCAAATAAAAACAAAAACAAATTCTTTTGACCAACATTCTGACATGACGTGCCTTAAACGCTTTGGGTCCACACCAGATGTAAAACGCGTATATATTCTTAATCAACGTCATAAACGATCAACAAACTTGATAGAAACGTCATAATTAGATTTTTACCAGGTTTCAAAGACGGCACAATTAAAATTTGTGTCCAAAATGGTCGACAAGTTCTGCAACTCGAAGCTTACATTGCTGAAGAACATTAATTAATTCTATTAGAATCAATCAATCAATCTATCTATCTATCAATCATGTCGTTATTTCCTCCATTAAAGAGATTTCATGACAATATATTACATTCAAAGTAGTTATATTTACAGACAATCAGTTATATCATGAGTTTATAAATATACAACAAAATAAGAAAATAACAAACCAACAAAATCCATTTAGTAAGTTAACAAATGAATCATATACAAAATACAAAGTGTTTAAACAGAAGTTAAATGTTCGTATTCTAACCCTTTAGTTACGAAATCCACCAATGACATTGCATGTTACTGAGTTAATGGCATAACGGGCCAACCCGTATTAAAATCAGTATATATTCGTGCCCCAATGAACTATTTCTGAAATAACTCATCAGTGAAAATGTTTTTTTTTAATAACGTGACGACATTAACATATTCTATATCTTGTGCTTATCTGGTACAGGTGCGAACAATATTTAGTGGCAGTTTTTAGCGTATCTGTACTAAGGGTCAAAACCATACAATACTGTCTAGCAAGTTTCGATTTCTAGATCATCAGAGATTTAATAACAAAACTAAATCAGCTATTAGCACGTGGATATTTTCCCCCTAGTTTAGCCGATGTAATAGACAGGGGCGCAGCTAGGCTAGTTACAATGTGGATTCACAAAATGCCCGTTACCCCACTCAACAACCCACCCCCCCCCCCCCGAAAATTTTGAAAACAATGGTGCAATTTGGAGAGTTCTAAAGTGCTTTATTAAGTACTAAAAGTAGACCGTTTATTGATTGCAGGGATAAATTGCAATTTTTTGGGGGTCAAAATCCCGTGGATTCAGCCGCGTACTCGATTATAGGCAGCTACCCCCCCTGATAATGATAACCGTTTATTATAAAGTTAACAAAAAATCCACATAATATCCTTTTTAATAGAACAGAATATATAGGTATGCCCAACATTTTTAAAAGTGGTATTGCGTTTCTACGATTGAAATAATTTATTATAATACAATCGGTATACATGTGTCTTTCAGTCCTTATCATATTTTATATTTACTCATGAAGTATATTTAATCCTATAAATATATACCCGACACTTTAGTTACCCTCAAATTCTCTCGCTCTCTAAAAATCGTCTAAATTCAAATTATTTCTACCCTATGTAAATGGAAAGAAAGACAATAAATATATAGGCATTGTTGCACGCTATAACATCGAAACTTTTTTCTCCAATAGCAACATTTATAAAGCGTTGTCGATACCCGCAATACGGGTCAACTATATACGAATCGGCGACCCGTTTTAAACATACAAATCGTGCACTACAAAAGCGGGTGTTGTACCCACACTTAATTATAATACAATGTACATCAGAACTGACCCAACCAGTTATATTTTCAACACATTCTACCCAAAATAGAAATATATTTTACTGTGTTAACTAGTTTTTTTGCTTTTAACCTACCATAATAGCACCTTCAACTTAGAAAAGTCTTACATTTTTTCTCCTGCAACTCCCATCATGATTTCTAGTGAATTTATATCTATTCGAAATAGATCTATTATAACACTTTGGTTTTTACTTAACAATCAATCAATGAATCAATGGTTTCGAAGTACTTAAAGGATTTTACGGGTAAGGTCAAATATGTTGTATAAGGCGATACTAAGTTGACATTCAAAGGTCCAAAACATGACGTAAATGTCAGTATAATAAACACTAATTAACAGCTCCAATTAAGAGATAAACAATTCATTATTAAATAAAACATTTAGCATCAAAACAAATATATAAAACATCTTTTAGTTTTGAAAAGATGCAATTTGTTATCAAACAAACGTTATTTAAACTGAAGATATGCTGTGTTTAGTTGGTTTTTTTGTTTTGACATTTTGCGTCCGTATTTTTATTAGAAGTAGAAGAATTTGTTTAACTTATATTGTTTTATAGGAAGCGTTAATAGTATTAGTAAAACACCCATGTTTATAGAAAGTTACTGTAAGCGTCTCTATACCCGTAATATCGGGCAAACAAATTTTACCATCCAGCGATCCGCCCATATCTTATATTTTTGCTTCCTTCTATTTATATATCTCTCTCTTTCTCCTTGTAAATTTTAGCTGTAATCGAGATCACCTTGCTTGAAATTCTCCCTCAAAGTATTGACAAGACATTGATCGCCAGTCGACGCGACTGTGACACCCTAAGATTGAGATTACCGATCATAAGTGGTATAGTTTAAAAAGTGAAACCTATTACTAACCATTTTAGCATTAAAGAGTCACTTTAAAAGAAGGAAGTATTTGTTACTAGACGAAATATAATACATTATCTAAATGCAACACTTAAATTGACTGTATTCATTACCAAGGATGAAATAAGATTCCCAAAATTGGAATAAAAGTGCATACATAATTAGCATGTTTAAAAGTAGTTGGTAGTTCGGAATAAGCTTTTCATAAAAAGATAAATAAAAAAACCTGTTTATTATTATTATTATTATTATTATTATTATTATTGGTTGCTATTTATCGCTAAAAACTAAACTTGTTTATATACAATATATAGAACTAAATATCTTGATATACATGAATACAGTTATGAAAATTGTCCTGTGATTTCAATAACTACCATATAGGAGCAGAGAACCGAAGCTACTATATTAGACAAAGCTCCTACCTTCCATGTTTTACTTCAACTTGTACCTTCAATAGTCGTTATGATGTTCAGTAGCTATTTTCACTTCCTCATAATGAGAGCTACTGCGAAAAGATACTCGGAAAGCTTTAAGATTACCCGACCTCCTTCGCTTGACAAAAAGTCACATGTAGACTTTTTTGATAAGAAAGTTTAAATTTGGTTTATTAATTGTAGTTTTTATAAAACAATTTGTATTATCACCTATAAAGATTTTGATGCTTGGGATCATACTAAATTTTTAAAACGATTTATATCTCCTCAACATCTACATCAGGTCTTAATCGATTTGGTGTTTACGTGATTTGTATACTTAAAAGGTAAACATATTGATAGAAAATAATTTCCGGGTGGTAAATATTCCCAAATTGCTGCATCATTTTCAGAGCAAGCGTCCGACGCGTGTAGTAGATTCATCGTTAAACCCGATCAGGAAAGGATTACATTTAGAAGCTACTTCGCTTTCGAATAAGAGATTATAGGCTTATATTCACTGGACATTTGAATTGGTATTTTCTTGAAGTTATTTAATATGTTAAATTAACTGTTTATTTAGAAATTACGTGTACTACTACACAACCACCTACTTGTGGTAAAACCAATCCTCAGAAGACTAAATGTAAGAATAATCTAATATTACTGGTATCAACAGAATTTTGTACGTAAGCTGTATTTTGTATAAGCTTATTCCTTTTTTGCGCAAATTAACAATAACGTAGATATTTTATATTTAACAAGAATCTAAAACTCACGCGTTGTAATTATATTGTTTTTACAGCAAATACAAGGCAGACCAGGAGCAATTATATACTGTGTGGGTGACGTAGACAGCAAATTTGAGAGCAATATTCACAAAAATAATGAGAACCACAAACATGGAGACGGTGGAGATGTAAACATCAAACTTGGGATCGACATCAACAAAGAGTACATAGCAAACACGGCAATACACTGTGGACGGTGTAAACTGGGAAATTGGTATCAGTATCCATAAATATGGAGTGAGCAACAATTATGTGGACGGGGGGCGATGTTAACATTTAATTTGGAATCAGTTTCCACAAACAAAGAGTGAAGTCAACAACAAACATCGAGGACCAAAACACTGTGGGTGATGTAAACAACAAACATCGAGACAGGACCAAAACACTGTGGGTGATGTAAACAACAAACATCGAGACAGGACCAAAACACTGTGGGTGATGTAAACAACAAACATCGAGACAGGACCAAAACACTGTGGGTGATGTAAACAACAAACATCGAGACAGGACCAAAACACTGTGGGTGATGTAAACAACAAACATCGAGACAGGACTAAAACACTGTGGGTGATGTAAACAACAAACATCGAGACAGGACCAAAACACTGTGGGTGATGTAAACAACAAACATCGAGACAGGACCAAAACACTGTGGGTGATGTAAACAACAAACAGGGAATGAATATCAACAGAGAGAAGTAACAACAAACATGGTACATTTTGGGTGTTGTAAACACTTTGGAACAATATTTGCAAACAAAGAGTAAACGATGAAAACAGCAAACTTGGGATCGGTATCAACAACATTGGAGTAAAGTAAACAAAATGGGTACTAGCTAACTTTGGATCAATATAAACAAACATGGCATTTTATTGCAAGCATGTGCATGTTCATGGATCATTCGATGTTTTAAGGTTAAACGAATTTTTGTAATATAAATAGTATTATTGCTTCCTTAATGATACAACATAAAATTGATTACTTTCATATAATGAAAACATTTCATTACCTACATATCTAGATGAAAAGTGCGTTTGCCCTACTTTTTTTCTTGATCTTCTTATAGTATTAACATTTTTCTGAGAATGGGGAGTGGTTAACATTGTGTTAGAGGATTTATCGTGTTTTATGTCATGTTAGCAATTTTAATAAAACTTGGGCCAGCCATTTCCTTATCTAAGAAGGACAGATATTGTTAAGTTTGGACAGGGATTTTTGTCTCGGCTGTAAAGTTTTTTTTAAAATAACTAAGGTATAAGGTAAAAAGGGGATTTTGATCATTTAATAGTTCTTCAGATATGCTAGAGAATGATTTTAAAAAAAATCCCAGGTCCCCAACCAAATAAGAAAATGGTGGATTCCTTCCGTGAACACTTATGTAAAACCCAAATAGAAAGACGTAAAGTATTAGCAAGCGTAATTTTCTTTGCCAGTTTGGGGTCCTTAGAAAAACTTCAAATATTACATCTTAAGAGCCGAAAAAGAAGATATTTCTTTAAATATTATCATGACAGATCCCCGGGAACAGTTACAAAATAATTCAAATTTTAGAATGAGACGATCTTAAAAATAGACGTACAAAACACACATTATTTTTTTTATACAAGTTTTAATTTAAAACGGGGTTAGTAGATGTCCCACAAAATGTGTTAAATCAGTTTGACGGGCGCACAATTGGAGCGTATACAATTCGGCAAATGTCTACAAATAAAGATTTTATAAATAAATATTCCTTCTGTCTAAAAACAATCACTGACTGTTATCAAATGGTATCTCCACATGAATATATGAGGCCACAACAACAACCCATAATCTGTGCATATGTAATTCTTAATTTTGATTTTTGATTTTTGTAAATTCAGTTTTTTATCATCATTTATATGTTGTTCCCATTGTTCTTTTTACTTGCGCACTACTTCCGAGTAGTTGTGCACTCTATTTTAAGTCTTTTCCGGTATTAAAAATAGAAAAAGAACACTTGAAGAATACGTAATCCTTTTAAATACGTGTGAATTTGATCCAAATTCTTTGCATTCTATACATAATGAAAAAAGTAGTGGTAAGATTCCGAAACGTTTTGCACTCCGGAAAGTTGTGCACTCTATTTTAAGTCTTTTCCGATAGTTAAAATAGAAAAAGAACACTTAAAGATGCGTAATCCTTTTAAATACGTGTGAATTTGATTCAAAATTAGTTGAATTTTATACATATGTTTACAGTATATAATAAAAAAGTATTAAGATTCCGAAACGGAATACGATAATTTTGGAAGTGTTACAAGCTAGATACGAACGTTTTTTCACATATTTATAATTCATAAATTTCTGCATGATGTTGGATCCACTATAAATGAAAGTGTGTAGTTTTTCTTTTCTAAATTTTGAATGTTAAAATTGTTGCTAAAGTATTGTCTTAGATAGTCAGAATATTTTAATAAAATGATCCTTATACAATAAATATATTTGATGATATAAATCTCGATTTCCGAAAATGAAAAAAAAAAAATTTAATTAATTAATTAATAAGACACCTTTAGATGGTCTTGTGATTATCTCTGAAAACTTTTAAAAACATTGCAACTGAGGGTCTTTCCCGTGTTTGTCATAAAACTGAGAATATGTTCTATAATCGTTCGGTGTTACCAAAGAACAATTACGAGAAATTATAAATAAATACAAATAGAATAAAGGAAACGGACAAGACATACCCGGACCGATCAGATCTTAGATATAAATTCTAGAGAAACAAAATAAAAATCAGTCTCAGTTCATACGGGAAGGCCCAGAATTCGAAACCTTTTCGTGTCATAGACAATTTTACCGCACATTGCGAGAAATCAAATAAAAAAAAACTTTAGCTCCATCGGGCCTTTAATTTGAAATTTATGTACAAAAAATTAAAGATCATGGGCATGTAATTACTGTAGAAAAATAAGGTATTTTCTGATGTTTGGATGCACATAGGCCCGATTGCAAATTGTTTACGTTCATCTAAACATCAGTAAGTTTTTCTTTGAGTGTTTGATTAAACAGTCTCTGGAACTGAGGACAGGGGTCTCGTAGACTTGTATATTTTGTAGATTTTTCTGATTGCAATTTAGTTGTTTGTTACTTCTGTTTAATGTCACTGATCAATGTAGTATTGATTTATATGACAATAAAGACATTGGTAAAGATTTCCGATCTTTAAATATAGGACAAGGTATCAAACATGTATCTTTTCTATGCTTACGCCGCTGTTGTGTTACTCTTATTCATTATGACATGATAAACAAATTACAGTCAAGTTTATAGCTGATAAGAATTTAATGAAAATATATAAACATGTTTTTTTTTTAACTTTTAAACTAAAACATAAGCAGATATTATAATGAAATTCACTATTAGTCTAACAACATCATAAGTGGAATAGCACGTTCTATAATGGACACAAAAACACTCTAAGACTTCCAGAGATCCACATATTCCCATCGTTCCAAGTCAGTGGTTCCGTGTCCGCTTCACATCACATGATGTTGGAGCGAATGTGGACCGAGAACCCTCGACTTGGGAGGATGCATTTTCCTCAACGTTTGATTTTTGTTTTTGACAATTTTATACCAGTTTTCGAACTCCTTACATAAAATCTATTTCCTTATTTTTTGCCCTTTGATTTCGATATTTCTTTTCGTAGTTTTCAAACATAAAGCCACCGGACGAACTATAAAATTCTTGATATTTATCCATGGCTCTTGAGAAACTTACCTTACAAAATCGATAGCGACAAGTTTCTATACCATTTTTATTGCCTGTTTGCCTGTTTTAAATTACTGTTAAATAACATAATTTGAAACTTCTTTCTAGTGTCACAAAGCGTCACAAATGTGGATGTAGTGACACAAGCGTGTCATGTTTATATATTAATTTCTTCTATTTTTAGCCTTTATGGGGCTGTGCAAAATGTATTTACGGGTGAGGCCAATAGAAAGCGAATCCATATTTTAAAAAACCTTTTGCCCTGCTAGTATTAGTTATTTAAAAAGTTCTAGCTCCACTGTAATTTATTAAAAACAAAGTTTATGCTCCGCGAAAAAAAAAATTAAAATAAACAAAACACCAATGTAAATATTAGAAATGTTTATAACACTACAGGTACATATGCTATTTTAACCTCTCATTTTAGTGTTGTTTGCAAGTAACATAGTTTAAACTTTTTGTACTTATATATATATTTTTATTTTGCAAGGTTTGAGAAAGTTTGCACACACCCCAAAAAACTCTGCTTAATAAACCTATGCTCCCCAAAAATTATTAGTAGGAAAAAAACTAATGACCCCTCCAGCTTTGAAACCGGTCCAACCATCAGATAACTATGAAAATTCAGTCAACAATGTGTGTTGTTAATTTTTGTTATTTTCAGGAACCGGAAGGGCGGTGCTTAATAGTAACACCTTGTCATTCCGAGTGTCGTAATGTTATATGTTTTCTAAATTAATATTGTTTAAGCGAAAACATGTGAATGTTCAGCCGTAACTTAGAGGCCTTTAACCTGGGCTTATTGTGACTGTAAGTAAATATCGATCTCCAATAGTTACATTGTACAACTAACGCAAGTCTTAGGCGACAGGTGTCTATGCTGCGAATTACAGGTAGAACAAGTACATATTATGTAACGATTATAACGGATTTAACAGAACAAAAACACTGAAACGACGTATATGAATGTGACGTGAAATTATTGCGTAATTGTGCAGTAACGAGATGTTGCACGTGTAGTTATAGTTTAAACAATTTACCGAAATTTGCGTGATTCATTAACTTTAAACGTGCGGTAAAATAGTTCGATGTCTCTTTTGAAATGCAAGTATAACTGACTGGTTAAATATCTGCAATAGAATTTCAAAATTTATCTTGTTTTATATATATATTTGACTCAACATCCGTTTATGCATATAAACAGTATAATTTTGCGTTTGACTCCCCCATACCAGTTGATAAAACCGAATACTGTTCCGAGATGTTCGACGAAGCAGTGGGTTTAACTCGGATACTTTGCTTTACAAATTACAATAATCATACCCGGTGGTCAAATTTTTGGCGAGTTCTGTATCGATTCTACCAAACATGTTGCAAATGTAGAAAAACGCTACCCTACATCTAACAACGGTTTTATTAACGTTTTTATTTTTAGTAATTACTCTGTACTGTGTTCTCTGCCATGACCCTCATGCTATATCCTAATGGGGACTCCATTCATTTCGAATAAACAATTGACCATCACACAACGAAATAAATATCATATTTACATCAAATAAAACATGCGTCATGCGAAAGATGGGTTAAGGTTTTTTTTATTTTTTTGGACAAATGTTTGTTTGCCTATGTCAATAAAATGATGAAGTCGAACGAAGCGAAAATTGTAAATCCAATAAGCGTTCATGAAATTTCCCTGTAAAGTTTTATTAGTACATGATATATATTTACATTAAATATGACATTCATCAATATCTTAGATTTCCGTTAGTTCAAGGTTACGTAGAATAGTTCACGAAGAGCTGATCGCGACGGCCACAGTACAGAAACAACGCGGAGTAAATAATACATTGTGCACGGTTTAAATCAGGAACGGGGCATTTATTCCATTAAATGTTTATTGACGAATGAAAGCGTTGACAGAAGCCGTTTTCAATGAGGCTCAGTGGCGCTTCATGATGTAAATGTGCTTCGGTCTCGCTTCATCAGTTAACGCTTTCATACGTCACTGAAACGTCAAAAGAATGCATTTAATTCTTATATATATTTATGTTTATGTTAGATTATACATCAAATAACGTAAATGAAACGGGATATTTTGTATTGGTAATGGAAAAATTAGGGTTTTTAATAACAGTTTAAAATAAATGAGCGTTAAATCTACCCACATACAGATTATTCGCATAATGATGTTACTTTGGATATCGAATTTAATGTATTATTACAGGTCTCTTAGAAACTTTTAGCCGTATAAACTTATCCCGACTTTCCATGGAAAATCTCGACTTCACTTCCGGTTTCACGGTATGTTTCACGCAAACGACATGCCATGATCAGTGGAAAGTCATGAAGAGTCTGTTACCTATAATTATATTATTTGCAGTACACAGACGAAATTAAGCATCTTGTGCAGTGAATAAAGATTGCCTTAGAAAAATATTTGAACATAGTAAGATTAAGTCTGAAAACAATAATTACTGTCATTCCTAAAATAAAACAAACCCAGTAACAAATCAGTAGCAAACTAGGAGCACCATAACATAACACATAATAACAGACAGTCATGACAATTGCCATATAAATTTTCTTTGCTGAGATATTTTTTATGCTCAATTTCATCCAATCAAAACTTTCATTTTCCTTTGTTTTCATGGAGATCGAGAAAATGTTCATGCTGAGCAAAACATTTGTACTGAAAAAGGTTTTATGGTTCTAGGACCAGACATAATAAAATTAATATGCCTTAAACTTTATCATAAGTTGTTTTGTCTCTGCATCTTGAATATGCACTTTTTGTATAACAAATCAGGAATAATACTATTTTACATGTATTAACCTTTATTAAGTACATTTTATTTTTGTGATATAATATATAAAAGAGAGATTGTACTGTTTTAACTGGATATATTAATGGACTTTCCTTGCCAGAACAATGAAGGTCTCTGAAACAAATCAAACCAACGGGAATTATGTTTTGTTTCATTTTTCATGAATTGAAAAAGATATTTGTGTTTTTTTTTTAACTCGTTAATATTGATTTTACAATAAAATAAGAAAACGTAATAGTTGCCCAAACCCATTAATATGTTTATAACATTAAAATAAAAAAAGTTAATTAATTTAACGTCAGACCTTTTTTACTATCTTTTAAGGAGAATTGATTTTAATGTTTGTTAATTAAGTAATTACGCTATTTTC
The DNA here is from genome assembly GCA_944474755.1 of Limnoperna fortunei. Taxonomy (NCBI): domain Eukaryota; kingdom Metazoa; phylum Mollusca; class Bivalvia; order Mytilida; family Modiolidae; genus Limnoperna; species Limnoperna fortunei. Next base: position 48,887,140 of record OX104120.1, read on the forward strand.
AGCATTTTGTTCACAATATTTATGGCGTCTAAGGAAAATGGAATACTTGGTAACCCTTAAAAACTTTCGGCACTGAAACTAACAATCGTGGAGTCGAGCACACCTTGCCCGAAGTCCCCCTAGAACTTACACCTCCACTGTTGACGCCCCCTTTATTAATGATTAATGAACTACCTTAATTACGCGGTCTTTGAGGCCCAGAGAATCGATTTAAAAACGATGCACAAGTTAGGTTGTGTGTAAATCAGGAAGTGATTTGAAATGCAAAATATGTTTAGGGTCTTGTGTATGTTATGTTATAGATCAACATTCTACAGTAGATCTATATTATTTCAGAACACTGAACTCTGACGTTTTTAATAACCACTTTGAAACCAATGTCCAGAGATCTGAGCACTTAGCAAAGACCGTGAAACCAGTGTGTGACGTGAACTAGTAAATAGCATTTTCATTCTTTGCTTTGAGTTGATTATAGATTGAACACACATAAGACAAAGAACACGATGTCAAGGCATTTCACGTTACCAGCAGATTTAAGACGAATCAGAGTATTCCAAGTTGACGGAAGATTTAACACGTTATCAAAGAATTTCACGTTGGCTGCATCAGACGAACAAGTTATCAAAGTAAACCGCGTTAGCGACATATTTTAGAGAAAAAAATTGTTAAAGTATTGCACGTTGGCGCCAGAATTTAGACGAACACGTTATTAAAGTATTCCACGTTGTCCTGGCTTACTTAGTACAAACACGTAATCAAAGACTTAGGGACGAACAAGTTATCAGATCCCTCGTTAGCGGCAATCTTTAGAGAAACACGCTGTAAACGTATGCTACGTTGCTGCCAGACTTGAGACGAAGTCAATATTAAAGTATTCTACGATGACGGCAGACTTATAACTTATTCTAGTAAAATTTTTGTTAATTTAGTAGAAATTACTAGAATTTAGTATGATTAGTAGGCTTAAGAAAAACACATTATAAATATATTCCAATTTGGCAGAAAACTAGACGAATACGTTATTAAGTATTTTCCTATGGCGGAAGACTTGAGAAGACCACATTATTTAAGTATTCGCGTTGGCGGCAGAATTAAGACGAACACGTTGTTGGAGTATTCCAGGTATGAGGCAAACTCAAGGTGAAGGCGTTGTAAACGTTTTCTACGCTGAATGCAGACTTTAAAAGAACAAGTTATTTAAGTTGTCCACGTTGGCGGCAATCTTGAGACAAAGAAGTTATTAAAGTAGTCCACGTTGGAGGCAAACTTGAGACGAACAAGTTATTAAAGTATTCCACGTTGGCTGCAGATGATTATATGATACAGATATCTGATTATTTACCCAAATAAACAAGATCAATGTTCGTATATTGATTGAATGATTAATGGTGTTTAACGCCCGAGCAGCAATATTTCAGCTATATTCAGGCGATGAACATGAAATGGGTGATAAAATGAACATGAAATGATGATGAATGAAAATGGGATGGGACACAAGGAAAAATAGGGGTAACGGATTTTAGATTGCCACTGGCAAATGGGAGGATGGATAGGGTCGGGCAATTTAGCCTCCTGTAGCGGGATCGAAATCCCTACTCATAGCGAATACTACAGCAGCGTTCTTTAACGTGCGAGGAACGTGGCATTTTTCCCAACACGGTGCACTAATATGGTTTGCGGTCAGGTTTTCCGTATTATGGCCTGACAACCCCAGCTTGCCAGGGGTACCCCATTCAACCACCTGGGGCACACATCCCAGTCGGTCTTTAGGCAAACCGACCTGACACGCCGGTCAGGGTACTGGGCGCTATTTAGTCGCCTTTTACGACAAGCTAGCGCGACTGCGGTCTATTCTTTTAGCCACCCGGATCCCACACGGGGCTCAATGTTCGTATATATGTATTATATTTTAACTTGATTCAGAACATGTTTACAAACAATTACTCAGTGAATAAAAGGGATAAAAAAAGACTGTCTCATGAAAAGTTTGGAGTTTTCGGATGGTACAAAGAACTAAACGTGACACATCTGTTATGGAGACAAAAAAAAAACAAAAAACGTAAAACCGTGAAATCAACAATTAAAAAAAAAAACGTAAAACCGTGAAATCAACAATTCAAATGACACACACCCAACAACAACAACAACAACAGCAAACATGAAACAAAATAAAGCAAACACAAAATCGTTCGTATCTTCCCAACGTAAACATATCATAAAAAACAGATGCAGCAATCGTTCAATTAAAAAATTCAATCACGATTCCAAAACGTCTTGGCTCCGATATAAGACAAACATCTTACAATTAAGGTGCCCGTATGAAATGTTTTCCATTGTTTCTGGTTTTCGGGGTCACATATCATATATGGATATTTCTTCAACAACTCTGGTATGAATATATTTGATACATAGGAATGTTCTCAATGTTGTCAATTTTCTCATTATATATTGCACTTATTTCACAACAATTAGTAGTATAATTGGTCGTAGGAAGCAGCTATAATGTGCGAGTTCGAAGGTAACAATATTTTAACGCACCAAAATGTTTGTTTGAATTATTTGTAACGCCACTTCAGCAATTTTTCATGCCGTCCAGTTTGTTTGTGTTTGTTTTGTTTTTTGTGTTTTGTTCTTGTTTTGTTTTGTTTTGGTTTTTTTTTTTGGAAAGGGAGGGGGTGGAGGAAGCCGTAGTACCCGGGGAAAACAACTTACCTTCGGGTGGAAATGACAACCCTTGTCAATTCAAATTGGAGTCCAGTACACCCTGCCCACAGTCAGACTCGAACCCCCAATCTCAGCGTTGACAGACCACGTGATCTATTGCAGACGAACTGCCTTAATGATAACTGTCATATCGCCTGTATGATGGGACCGACTATGCATACATGGGTAAAAGCTTGAAATAAAACATTTTTTTACGAGCGTGTTCCGATGGATTAATATATTGTTGTTATCATTTAATCACTGCATGGTTAGAATACAACCAATTTTAAAAGGATGCAGATAGTGATTTGTTTAGACATATAAATGTGCCCTGCCGAAAAATATTACTCATTTTTGACTGAAAAAGTTCCTACCTGTCATGAAAGCATATTAACCAGCAATTTAACTCCTTATCTGCCCCACATCTGCAGCATGCATTTGTGATAACTTTATATGTCAAAGTTTATTTTTAGTTTTACATTTCAAGAGTCACGTGAGATAAAGATTTACCGTAAAAGATCAATGAAAGATTTTTCTTCCGGGTTTAATGTTATTGGTTTTAATAACGTCCAATCAGTTTCCATGCTTACCGTTTGTTTTAACTTCTAGCGCAGTACATATACAATTTTTGAATAATTATAATTCTACAATGGTGATGACGTGAATTTGTATTAAGACTGTTTGTTAAAAATCAATTAATCTTTATATTGGCCATTCTAAAAACAGGACAATACGGTACCATTATATCCGCAATAAACATTTGAGATTAGTTAGTTAAATGTAGCTATTGACAACTGAAGTCAAATTTAAAAGAAAACCCCTGGTACATCAAACACTAACCTAGAAATAACCCTAGTATATCCAACATCTACCCAAAAACAAAATGTAAAATAAGAAAAAAATATGTATTCTGCTGTTTTCGCAACAAATTTTACAATCTTGTCAAACCACGCATTCGAAAAATAAAAAAAAAAAATAATTTTTGTACACGAATTGATACATTTGGATATAAACAACTTATTTTAAAACAGGGACAGACTATACTAACTATAAATATAGACTGTTATATGGTTATCGGATGCTATTTTATTTGCAAATCCGGGAGTAAATCTGTATTAAGAAGGTAATACTATAATTGCATAATTAGATGATATCCTTCAATGAACTATAAATAGATATATGTTAGCGTACAGCTTGTATTACTTAGTGAACTATGATCAGACATGTACGCGGATATTGCGCAAATTCTTGCAGATAGCGAACACCCAATCAAAATTTAGATACGGTCTGATAATGAAATAAGATTTAACAACAAGGAAAAGAACCTATGAACCTTTCAGTCATGGCATTGTAAGAAGATCGACCATTTGTTTTACCTTCATGTTTCAAAGTAAACATCAGGCTTTGTCTATTGTCAAAGTTGCCATGTAGATTGAATGACATGGAGTTCTGATGTAATCGGCATTCATGGAATCACCGATTATTATAGTCTGAACTCTAATGGTAATTTTCTTCTATATAAAAATTATGTTGGTAACCTCTAGCGTCATATATTTTAAAATAATAATAAAAGGTCATCACATATATCAAGGTCATAACCTTTACTACTCTGGGCTTACGTTCCGTCTGATCGCGACATACCAAGGGGGCACGAACTAAACTTACTGAAACGCCATATAACGATGTTCATTTATCTATCAAATTCCCAAAAAGTGAAACAAACTCCGGCAAGGTTCATTTACGTCATGGGGAAAATAATAATTATAATTATAATTTAAAAACATTTCCGAAATCACGTGGCAGTAAACTAGTATCACTGAATCAAATGCGACTTGTGACCACGTGACCTGTGACCACGTGCTTGTGACTACTACTACACTTTCGTGCTTATACTGAGGCTAATAAGCACATTCCATAAAGTGGCTGATATATACGTATATGTGTATACTCCTCTTTCTAGCTATTGTATATATCATGACGGGAAACAAGTTTTTTGCCTTTTAGTTATAGCACGCTACAGTAATGCTAACCTCCAAGAAAATACTTATGTACCCAGTTTTTACTGAAAAATGCAGTTTTTTTAAAAAGCCGAGTGATCTGTGTAGTTGGTTTCAGTATCATGTACAGTTAAATGTTTTTGGATATATGTTGGGCCAGTGAGCAAGACATTCTGTTTGCCAACTGAAACATATAGGGCTTGAACATTTTGCAATTTTTACGGAATACAATACACCTATTTTCATCGTATAATATAACCTGATAAGTCCAGTCCTATTAAAAAGGAATCCATATCAGCTACTCGCCTTGTTCCTTAGAAACCGCCCGAGTACCTAGCACCTTATTTTAAACGCAATTATATTTAAACGCACAAAGGACAAAACGCTGACTGTGGCCAGTGAGCAAGACATTTGGTTGCCAACTGAGACATATAGGGCTTGAACATTTTGCAATTTTTACGGAATACAATACACCTATTTTCATCGTATAATATAACCTGATAAGTCCAGTCCTATTAAAAAGGAATCCATATCCGCTACTCGCCTTGTTCCTTAGAAACCGCCCGAGTACCTAGCACCTTATTTTAAACGCAATTATATTTAAACGCACAAAGGACAAAACGCTGACTGTGGCGTTAAAATCTATTAATCCAAGGCAATTATACTGATTAACTCGAAGTTTGCTTAATGTCCAGCGAGCAATATTATTGCAATAGTCAGAACAAGGACACGTTAACAAACAGAAAAATATACGAAAAGAATATAAGGACTGCCATGGAAAAATCTTAGAATTGGGAAGGTCAGAGAATGTAGACTTTGTAACGGATATTGCATACACTTTTCAATATCTTTATCATGCAATAGTCGTGGCACTCGCCAAACACGTCACCCACTAATGTTCGAGGTAAGGCTTTTCGTATTATTACCTAAAACCTAGCCGAAATCCACTATTCGCCACCCTAGGACGCACTGGCCAACTCTGTATTCAGAATACTGGGGCCGTCCAGTTTGGTTTTCTGTGCGGAAAATAGTAGAATATGTACGCGTGTTATCTAAATTCAGCTACAATAAAAATAAACACATATTTACTCCATCAGGAAACACATACATGACAACAGACGAAATTAATACTCTGACATGTTCTGCGTTTCTTTATTACACGCGTTATTTACAAAAAATCCATACACATCTTAAAGGATATATGACTAAATACATTTTACATAACAATTATGAATTGGCAGTTTTATTTTAGATTTGACATCTGCCGTAAACATTTATTTAAAAATAAAAATTGATACAATTATATTATAATGGGAACCAACATGTTGTCCAATTACTTTTAGTTACTTCCGGTTAAGATACAACGCTGAATGTATAGCTGTTTGAAAACGTACGTAACATATGGTAGCATTTAGCTGACAATTAAAACAGATATTGTTTGGTTTGAAAGAGACTTAGCGCCATTTTTAGAAATTATTTAGCTTTTATGTTGCGTCCAATTTTTATTGGAGTAAGAAAACTGAATACTTCTTGAAAGACCCTCGACAATCGTCAGGACAACATACAGCTCTTGTTAATTATGTAATAGTTACTTGTGTGTAGGGCTGTATCCAGAATTACGGACTGATGAAGGACCCGATACGGACCGTTTATCTTGTTACAGCCCGAGCCAAAGGCGAGGGATGTAACAAATAAACGGTCCGTATCGGATCCTTCAGAAGTCCGTAATTCTGATACAGCCATACACACAAGTTACTATTACTTTTATTTCATTGAAAACATTAGAAAACAAACAAGTTCAATAGTATACAAGACAAAATGAACTTTGTTTACCTGTAATTGTTAGCATTTGTGCTAAATAATATGTTCTGTTTATATTTTACATGTTTTACATTTTGTTTAGTAATTAATTAGCAATCTATTTACATTTGTTTGTGGCACATGAAAATTGAAAATTCAAATAATCTTTTTTTGATCGGGCTGTATCACCATTACAGCCAGGGCTGTATCAAACTTAGGGCTGTAACAGTAGATTGGATACAGCCCTGCTGAGTCTTTTATTCTTAAACACATTAACTGTAGCTTAAAATACAGACTGCAAATTATCAATGGAATGGTTTGTTACATTATTGATATGAAATAATTATGTAATAGTTACTTGTGTGTAGGGCTGTATCCAGAATTACGGACTGATGAAGGACCCGATACGGACCGTTTATCTTGTTACAGCCCGAGCCAAAGGCGAGGGATGTAACAAACAAACGGTCCGTATCGGATCCTTCAGAAGTCCGTAATTCTGATACAGCCATACACACAAGTTACTATTACTTTTATTTCATTGAAAACATTAGAAAACAAAACAAGTTCAATAGTATACAAGACAAAATGAACTTTGTTTACCTGTAATTGTTAGCATTTGTGCTAAATAATATGTTCTGTTTATATTTTACATGTTTTACATTTTGTTTAGTAATTAATTAGCAATATATTTACATTTGTTTGTGGCACATGAAAATTGAAAATTCAAATAATCTTTTTTTGATCGGGCTGTATCACCATTACAGCCAGGGCTGTATCAAACTTAGGGCTGTAACAGTAGATTGGATACAGCCCTGCTGAGTCTTTTATTCTTAAACACATTAACTGTAGCTTAAAATACAGACTGCAAATTATCAATGGAATGGTTTGTTACATTATTGATATGAAATAATTAAGGTTACAGCCTGCCGGAAGTAAAGTTTGAACCGCAACGTCAGTGGCGACAGGCACATGATAAATAGTAGATGACTGACTAACAACCTTAACCCCTCGTCAAACGAGACACTATTTAGAAAAAAAAAGAAGGCAATGCCTTAACTGTTTAAAAAATAAGGAACTGACAAAGTGTGACTGAATAATTATCATTTATTGAGTAAATGCTTGGTTTACTCCAGCGAGCAATATTTCAGTTATGTTCATACGAGAACAAACAAATACATCACTATAGAAAAGGTTGCTATAACGAAAACAAAATTTTGAATGCCTCTGGACAAATATGGAGTAATGGCTAAGGATGATGAAATTTGACCTTGTGCTAAACTACAACCATATCAACATTTCCCAGATTTGATTGTTGTTTTACACACATATGATCGTATAGCCGAATAAGGTCTTCATCTGCAGCCAACTGACCTAACAGCACTGACTGAGATTTTCGTTTGCAGCCAACTGACCTAACAGCACTGACTGAGGTTTGCATCTGCAGCCAACTGACCTAACATCACTGACTGAGGTTTGCGTTTGCAGCCAACTTACCTAAAAGCAGGTTGAGGTTTGCGTCTTTAGCCAACTGACCTAACAGCACTGTCTGAGGTTTGCGTCTGCAGCCGACTGACCTAACATTACAGATTGAGGTTTTCGTCTGCAGCCAACTGACCTAACAGCACTGACTAAGGTTTGCGTCTTTAGCTAACTGATCTAACAGCACTGACTGAGGTTTGCGTCTGCAACCAACTGACCTACCATTACTTACTGAGGTTTGCCTTTGCAGCCGACCTGTTTTTAAAACTTTCTTGTTGCTTGCTTTTAATATGCCCAAAAACGATAAAAGACATTTTATTTCAGTTATTGGTCCGTACAGATTCCGGAACTCTGTGGTAACTGTAAAACTGATCGTAAAGTTGAATGTATGTGTAGGATTTGTTTATTGTTTGTGTGATATGATTTTTGCATTGCAAGCGTATAATTTAAACCGTATCACCCTTAACTGTCCTTGCACTTGAACGTTAAAATTTACTAGTGACTAAGTCCCCATGAGCTTGCTGTATCTATATGTTGTTGTGTAGAACTGTTTTACACATGCCACTATAATACACAATTTACTTACATGTTATCCTGAATATAATTAAAATTTGATCTTTCACTTCCCCCCCCCCACACTTTTTTCCTATGTCGCTCAAGCAATGACATAGCAAAAACGGCGAAGCAAGAGAAAAATATATTTTAATTGAACTGATTTCATACTGTATTGTGTCAAAAAAATTGTTAAACTATAATTTTAATTGATCTTCTGAACGTCTGACCTTAGAACCCACAGCGGCACGGAGTTCGATATTTATATAAAAATGAAAGAGAGGAAAAAAAGTACTAAACCATAATTGTAAAAACAATATGGTAATGTGAAAAATAACATCACATGTAATATTAAATAAAAAAAGATCCACTCAATGTAGAAAAAAGCTAGACAAATCCTGGAAATGCTACATGAAAGCAAAGAATTTTATAACACAAAGAATTATTACGTAATACATGTAAGTAACGTTTGTATAAAGTTACGCTAACTTAAGACGTTGTTAAGCTAACCAGCAGTCTCGGCTTATTTAAACATGCCAATAATACAATATCCTTGACCCAGTCTCCATAAAATCTGAGCTATAAAATAACTAGATTTTTTTTTTCCTTCCTACGCCTGATACAAGGAAGCTGTCGACTGCTGCCATGTATGGTAATCGATAAAACAGTACGTTAAACTCATAAATGCTTTATTCTGAATCTATACGTACCACGAGTTTTGTAAGAGAAATCTTGATGTCAGCGTGAACGTTAATATTGTCATCACCAAAACAGAAACACCGGTTATCGGAAGTGCATTGTTATACTGTTAGTCTATTAAAACCAGGAAGTTTAACTGAGGCGATTTTATTAAACCTATCTGTATCACGTCTTGTTTATAACACGTTTGTGACAAGAAAGAGAAAGCGCGCGACGTAAATATTGAATTGTTTGCATTGAAACAGGAATGTGAATTATTATGTAATGTGTTTTCATACTGAGGAATTCAATCTGGGGAATATTTCTGATAAATTTGTTTTATGCAATTAATTGTGCATTAGTCAATATATACAAAAGTGTGAACAACATAACGCCGAATAAGGAGGGTTGTGCTGTTTTTCTTTTTTTAAATTGTTTTAAAAAACACTTTTGGTACTACCAATAAGAAAAAACAGACAAACAAACATTGTTTTCATTTTGAAAATCATTATCAGCAAAACTACAAGAAAACTTTGACTTCAGATGTAAATATATATTAAAATCGGAACATTAATACACATAAAAGCATAGACATTGGCGACATAACATAAAAAACTCAACTTTTTATATGTTTTATTCCCTGTACTCTTATTATTTTATTATAAAATATAATAAAGCGATGTAAGTAAGTAATACACTATGTTTAAATCATAGGCGTAGTTGTATAATCGGAGATGTGACCAGTAGGGACACGGCAATATTTATATGTGACCAGTTGAAAACAGGGATGAACAAATGGTTTGGTTTTTTTAATAATATTAAATTGAAAGTTATTGAAAAAAGTTAGATTTTTGTTGAACGATTCACAAATTAAAAAGTGTATATAATAAAATTCTATAATTTTTAAGTACAAAAATGGTGCGGTTTTCCGTACCAGCAATTTAAAGTGGTACGGTCGGAACCGTACCGGCCGTACCGCTTGCTACGGCAATGGTTTAACCCAAAAATAAAAGAAAACTTGCACAATTATTATTTACGTAACAGTCGTGGTCATGGTAAATCATGTACCTAATGTGATATCCTGCCAGTAACTTATCAATATATAATAGTTAATGAATGTATATGCTATTGTTATCAGCAGGCAACAACAGAATATATATGTATCAAGGTGAGCAGATGGCTGGTCTAATACGTCAATAATTTATTTACGTATTTATTGGTGCAATTCAAGGTTAATTCCTGATTGTCATCTTGTTCCGTAAAATTACAAAAAATCTAATCAATGAAAATACTAAAATACTTTCTTAATAAGTATATGTAATAGTTAATGTACCGTAAACATTATAAACCCATTTAATGTAATTAGGTCGCAAGTTTTGCGTCAGACATTTTTACTCCTTGCGTTGGTATGTGTTAACACAATGACAATATTTTTTGCGACTTTTATAGGCGGTGTAATAAATCTCATTTTCTTTTCGATCGGTTTATTTTTCTATGTTTAATAGTAAAACTCCATGTTTCATAGATATACGTCATTTTTCAAGATATAATTGCCGTCGTTAAAGAAGGGGAAAAGTGTCATGATGATCACGTGATTTCATACAAATTTAAGGCACTTTTGGTGGAAAGCGGCAGCATTTCAAACGAAATGTGAGGGCTTAAGAAAGACGAAGCAAAACGAAACCTGTTCTGTTTTGTGTCGGGGTTTAAAGCCCACACTATATACATAAAATTACGGCAGGGGTTTGAGTTGTATGCCGTTTTATGAGGTTCTTGCGGTGTAAAAAAATGGCGCGTTGAGGAAAGTACCCTAAATAAAATCGCGTGATAGGATACATCTGACTACCTATCTTAAAAATGGTGTATTGTGTTTGTGTTAGATCAAACTGGGTGTAAGGGATATTAAAAGTCAAAGTAATTCCTAATGCTCAGTACTGCAGGATAGAAGGAATATATTTTAAGATATGTCGTTCTGTTCTCTGTTTCTCTGAACGTTCAAATCCCGTGCTAAACGGCTGTGTACGATTGTTCTATGTAGATAACTTGTTACCAGCCTGCATTGTAGTGCGAACAATTGTTCTTACACCCCCAAACCCCGTGTCAGTAAAAGTGTTGTACAAACGGTATTATCTATTGTCGTTTTATAAAAAACAAAGTGCTTCATATAATTTAACTCAATATTACTTAAAACACTTATTGTGTTTCTATGTAATTCTTCATTTTCCTAAGCTGTAGTAGTAACTATACAAAAGTATATAGTTAAATCGTCTTTTTAACCATTATTATGCTGTTTTGCATTTGTTTCTTTGTTTTTTCAAGTTAAATTTGTAAAAGGAGCTTTAAAAAATAAAGATTTTTACACTAATGTTCTATTTATAATTTAGAATATTAACGTATGGGTCTACCATCTGTATGTAATTTTCACTTTAAATAAACATTTACGATCATATCTCTACCTTTAATTTTTTCTTACATACAAATATTTATGTCTTTATTATACTTAAATATTGTTGATATATTACATGTATATGACACAATCAAGTGTTTTATTACACAACATTGTAGTATGATATATACAGCGTAGTACGACATACGCCTGTTAGATATGCCAATGTCTTAGATTTTTAGGTGAAGTAAAATAAAGCCTATGCTATATTAGCTTCCTGTACATTGTTGATGTAAATATATATGTTACACATTTCAAAATGCACATATCTTTAAAAATTACCGGTGTCCGCCCGATGCCAATATAATGTAAATACTCTTATTCTCTTTTCAATGATTCTTTCATTGCCTCAAACGTAAACCCACATATAAATGAACCGTGTCGTTTGGCAAAGAATAATATACATGTATATAGTAATTTTACTATTATAATGAGTATACAGATACAGTAAACGTAGAAATTTACGTGTGGGGAAAATTTCACTTATAGATATGAAGGCTCATTCAATTGCCTAGATCTAAATATTCTGTCCATCATAAAACATTATACATGTATACTATTTATTTAATACTATTTAAAGAGAGCAATTCTGGTACTGTTATAAATATTGCTTTTCTACACTTAACTTTTGGTTTTTTTTTTGTTGTACGTAAAACAATACAAACTTAAACTGAACAATGTATTTCATACAACGGTTATAATAATTATAAAAACTAACAGTTACCGAAACAGCTTGTCTTCATACAGCTGACCGTTTAAGTAAACCAATCTAACAAATAATCAATGAAAAATAGAATACTGAAAAAACTGTTTGTCCTCGACTCAGAATTCGTTTCACTGTGCATCATCACCATGTATCATCTCATAATCTGTTTTACGTGGATGTTAGATGCACGTTACTATTGACAAATCGTTAACTGACACAATTCCAATACCCCATTAGTCTGTATACAACTAGGTTCATTACGTTTAGACATAATGAAGACAGTATTTCATGAACTACCTTCAATACGCATTATAGATTTTTTGAAAGCACAAATGTTTACATGGAAACTGAATTAAAAACACCTTGCATCATTCTTTATAGATAGCAGACAGGATGACGAAGCGTGCAGAGACTGGAAGAAAATGATATATCGGATGGGTTGTAAATAGAGCATTACAATTTACACATAACTCATAAGTGTTATGAGGGCCTCAGCAGCCGAGTGGTTAAGGTAGTTCGTCTACTTTTGATCACGTGGTCTGTCAACACCGAGGTTGCGGGTTCGAGTCTCACTGCGGGCAGAGTCACTCGACTTTTATCTTAATTGACATGGACTGCCAGTTTTTCGCCGGGAAACTCCGGATTCCTCCCCCCCCCCCCCCCCAAAAAAAAAAAAGTTTCGTTAAACAAATATCAAACAAACAATACAAACAGGTGTAATGAGGAGTCTTAAAGCATGTCAGCTTGATACTTTCTGTCGGTGAACCGTACGCTGCAAAGAAAAAAGGTTGTTCTTAAAAAAAATTTGCTGAACAAGGTTTGTTTGGTATTTTTGTTGCTATTAAATTGCCCTGAAATGATAAAGAATTAACTCTACATAGAAAAAATGTTAATGTAGGTATCAATTGAGCCAGCGTTTATAAATAACATTGTTTTTGATTTGAGAACATGAATGCATGCATTGTTTTTATTGGATTCGTGTTACTCACTTCTGTGTTTGTGTTTTTGGTTCTTGTTTTGCGTATAATAATTTTGTCTATATCCGGATTTGTAACTATCCCTATCCGGATTTGTAACTGTCCCTGTACTTTCTGCTCTTACTGTTCAATTGGTTTACTTTGCTGTTTCTATTTAACTGCTTTTAATCGATTGAACATTTACTTTACATCGAAAGCACAAAAAAGTTTATGTTTATGTGGGTATCAATTGAGCCACCGTTTATAAATAACATTGTTTTTGTTTTATAGAAATATATTAAGACACATAGATTGACAGAAACATGATCTGACATGTTGCAAAACTGATATTAAGCAAACAATAAGATCTTTGTATAAGAACTACAATTTTACGTGAATTTAAATTTAATTTAAATTTCTTTGAAGTATTTATATAAGTTGGATCAAGAGATTCAGTAGCAGTTAAAACTAAACAACGTATCAACACAGTCGATAGTTTAAGCTTGCACAAATACAAATATCAAGTATATGTTCCTAATATTAAGTCACCGTCACAATAGCTATGTTTACACAAACACCTATTAAGCCAATAGTCTTTGACTTTGATGTGTTTTATCTGATTACAATATACAGTGTGGCATGTTACCGATTATAATATACTAGCCTTACACCGTAATATGCAGTGATAAATTTTCACAGGTCCGGACGACAGGTATTAATATGCCAGGAAGCAATAACGGTAACCACTTAATTGTTCCCAGGCAAACACAATTACTACTAATAAATCTTCTTGAAAATGTTAAAAGAAACAAACCAAAATCAAAATGATCAGAAAACCACCCAAGCTGATAGATGATTTAGATTGTCTAATAATTCCGTTTAAAAATATTTAATTGATAACAAAATGCGATTCACAATCTCATACGTTTTTAAGTGTTATATTCTACTCTTCCAATAATGTCGTTATACTGTACCGTTCAATGTTCATGATGTTCATATTGAAGATTTTTAAGGATTACGTTTTCTGCCATTTTAAGTATTGTTGTCAATTAAATCAAAATCTCTTATAATGTACAACCCTTTTTCACTTTGTTTATTCTGACTTTATAATTAAACCTGCTTTTTTATATACAATTTTCAAAGTTGTTGCAACAAAACAGTTAAAGATACTGTTTTACTGTACACTCGAGTCCGGTAATTCCGCCCGTCCGGTAAATCCGCCCACATTCAGTAACGTTAATTTCCGTATGAACTGTAAACTTCGTCTGCAAAGTGTTGTCAACAGTCCGATAAAAGACTGAAAATCTTCGAATTTCATTGCAAGGTATTAAGTAAATATAAAATTATGATTATGCAACTAGTATTGAAGAAAAAATTACCCCCTGTTGAAAGAAATATTCCAAACGACAAATAAAACCCCGCAGGAAGCACATGTTTCGATGTTTTAGGATCATCTCATTAATATGCATGAGCGGATTTACCGGACAAGGTCACACACGATGTAAACGCAGGTAAGTCACATGTTTCCTTAATTTGCATGGTGTTTAGCAATTATTTTCGTTAAAAAAAGCTAACAGGCATACAGTTCAGTATCTATTTTAAATATTTATTTAAAAATATCGAAAAAATAATTTTTGTGTTACTGCAAATCGCAAACTTTATGCTTAGGTGGGCGGATTTACCGGACGGCATCGTATCAATAAGTTCAACATTAAAACTAGTTCCAAAAGTATTTTAAATGATAACCGAATACACATTTCCATAACAAGTTATAGAACAAACACAGGGCAGGCAGTATTCTCTAACGTCTGTGTTTATACTTTTAGATCAAACAATCTTTGATCTTTCATTTTAGTTATCTTTTGAAATGTTGATGTTTTAAAGGTAAGGAACGGTATCTGAAATAACCCTGCATCCAACTACTTCTGTAAGTTTGATATTTTCTCTGTTGTGACTCGTTAAATCTTTTAATTAATTATTAATATTAATTTTTTTTCTGCTGTACTATACCGGGAATTGTCAAAGATATCAAAATTACACAATTTAGTACGCCAGATGCGTTTCGTATAATCAAGACTCTTCAGTGGCGCCTCACAGTTTTTATCATAAAAATTTCAAAGTCTTATACTACCTCTGGTCATTTACACCTTGCAAAAAAGTCTTAGACATTAAATTTTTCGAAATTTCAGCCCAGTTAATTTAGACAATGACAAATATTCCTGTCAGCACGAAGTGTGACTACTTGGTTGTAGATGCCTTTGAGTACTAACAGTCCACTATCAGAGGCAATGACCCAGTGGTTGCAAATAAAATATCAATAATACCAAGGTGACATGTCAAATAAAACGGTCTTATTTGTTATAAAACAAAGTATGTTCTGCATTTGTCCTTGATACAGTTTTATATCGTCCTCAACTGTATATTATTTTTTGCATAGTATAAAGCCTGTTTTCTTGCAACAGTTGTGTGTCTTGATTCCTGGATACAGAGTAATCTAATAAAAATTGCATACCTTGATCTATATTGATGTTAAAATAAAATCGGTCGACCATAATAGCTATATAGGCAAATTTTTACTAAAACTGAAAAAGATAATAACAATAAAGGGTTAGGTAAAGTAAGAATGTAGAGCGATTAAAGCACTACCGAGGTTACAATCCCCATACATAAGCAAAATATAAGCAGCAAGAATTCTAATAAACAATAGGAACAGACTCAGGTTTTCCGAAGAGGTAAGCAGTTTTATTGTACATGTTGTTAGTTTCATGCTGCGCGCAAACTGATAAGTCAAGCAATAGTCCAAAACACAGTTAAATAGACGGATAGATGCTATAACTATGCAATCCAATTATGAGTAATAAGTGGGATATATTTACAAGTGTGGTTGCAAATACGTTTAACTGTTTTCATAAATATGTTTTGTGCTTTATTTTTTAATTGACTTTAAATAATAATCTTTTAAAGTGTTGTTCTATGAATAAGATGTATATGTTTTCCTAAACCACTACTATTGATATGATCGGACAACGTATAACAATGGTTCTAGTGTATTTGACAGTGGGTACCAGTATTCGTGTTTTTGCAATCCGATTATTTTTTTTGTTATTGAAGACCACCGCAAACTTTTGCTCCGCTCCTTAATGCTGTTGCAGATACTGTATTTCCTGTAATAAGGGTTGTCTTTTGATATTTTGTGCTCGATACGTTCCGATGTGATAAAACACTAAATACCAGTCTCTTCCTGTGCTGTAGTCTACTATCCTGATATACAAAACTCAAAGGAACTCTTGATCATATGACAAAAAATGTCCTGAACTCCTTTAATTTGCAATTTAACTTGGTATGTATCTAAAATATTATAGAAAAGAGTGTTTTTCTTCTGTTTGTCTCAACGCCTTACTTTTAAAAGAATATTTTTATTGAACGACATTTGGACATCATCGTACAAAAATGTGGTCAAGGACATCTGTTATGCGTATTATTCAACGTTCCGGATTCGAAATATGTGCGGCAGATTAAAATAAAAAACAACAACGACATACAAAAGTCATTCGCAAAGATGTCAATTTTATGACCACATAATTTAAATCAATGAATGGGTTACATCAATTATGCATGTCAAATACTTGTTTTAACGTTAATGATTGTGGTTTTGCCTTAGGCAAAACAAGTGGGACAAAACTACTGGTTGGTTGTCGCTCGTGTTATACCAATCAAACGGATTCTCTTATCTGATTGCAACACCATTTAGCAAATAATATTATTCATTTTATCCTCACGTTAATTATATGATTAATACTATCAAAACGTGATACATACACTATTTTGGTGGGAGCCATTCTATTGGTTTATTCACAATTAGTAGTTTAATACATAATTAATAAAAACTAAGAACTGAATTTTTTTTAACTACTTCACAATTAGATCATTCTTTGACCAAACAGAGAGTTACTTTTTTAAATAAATAATTAAGCCATTAATCAACAGTTACTAATCGTTCGATTGGTTAGCCTTGGAAATAAATGAAATGGGAAGAATTTGTTATGCTTGATGTGGCATATTATGCATACATAGATATGTGACTGTGCGTTAGATTATTTAGCATGAGTAATTCTTTCTTTCATTTTTCATTAAACGGCAAAGCATTTAATGGTTATAAAAAAAATAAGGCAGTATGTTTGTGTTCAAATAACAGATGATATAATTTTATTGCGTTTATTGTTTTGCCATATTACAAATAAACTAATTCTATATACCATGTCTACCACTGATACTCCGGAAGTGAAGCAAATCCTGTTATACTCGAGGCACTCGTCGTATCGGCCAGGTTAAAATCAGGTAATTATAGGTTATTTACGTTTTTTGAAACGAGATGCGTTTTCTCGTTCATATCTCATCGAAGGGCGACAGCCCTGAGATGAGGTGACGAGAAAATGCAACGAGTTTCATAAAACGTAAATAATCTGTTTATCGCTGTTTTGTAACATTGTGACGTCACAGTGTTTACTTAACGACGTCTTGACAGCGAGCTGAGATGGGCCCATCTCAAGCTAGTAGAGTGAGATGGAATAATATCGCACACAAACATCAAAGGAAAATACTGCAAAATAGCGATAATAAATCATATTGGTGGGCGTGAGAATATTCATGTTATTATAGTTCTAGTTTGTGTGCCAAGTTAATTTTATTTTCATTTATTTTTGTGTTCTGTTTTCAGCAAATGTTGCAAATTCTGCCTACCTATGCAATGAGAACCTTACCATGAGAAGTCGTGAACACATCAATTAAATAAAATGTTTGCTTATGTTTATAATCTGTGATAGATCTGGATTTGTTTAACGTATATACAGATTGGTTTAGGTAAATGTGTGTTGTTACAAGTATGCAATTTCTTACAGTAACACTGACCTATTTATCATGCTAACTTGGTGCAAACAAATTACAGGTATTTCATGCAAGCAAACAGAAGACGTATGAATTAACAGTGATAATTGTGTCTCGAAAATGTCGGTGTAAAGCAGTGATTCATTTCATTAGACTTACGCTATAATACAAATGTGTAAACAATATAAAGTGCTGCAAATTTTTTCAGTAAGGTAGACATTTGTTTTATATGTCGTACCTATGTGTGTATCTAAGAACTGTATTGCCTGCTAGATTCATACATGGTTCATACAATACCTATTTGTGAATGAAAATTCAATATGCTTAGAAGTCTCGGTAGCCAATTGGGCAATGTAGTTATTCATCTACTATTAATAACGTGACTGTCAACACTGAATCTGTGGGTTTGAGTCTCAATGTCGACAAGATGTTCTCGACTCCAATCTTAATTGACAAAGATTGCAAATTTTTCAATTGGGTTAGCACCGAGTCAGGGGCGTCCTCACCCAATAAAAACTGGAGGTGACGTTATGCCTCAGAAATGGCTAAAAATGGTGTTAACATTCAAAGTCAGTTAAAGTGCGCCAATTACAAATATTGTTGTCACAGACGTTTTTTGATGACCAATAGTATAATTGTTATGGGAATTTGACTTTAATTTAACTCGTAGGTAATAACGTGTTGAAAAAATTAACAATAATGTTCTGTTTGACTCATTAATTGGTCAACACTGACTAATTTTGAAGCCTACATAGTAAAAACCATTATGTCACAAATTTGGAGTACTAAATTTATTTACAAAGAAAGAAAATTTATAGCGAAATAAATAAGTGAAATATGTTTTCTATGATAGAGAATTGTCAGAATTCGGATAAAAACACTCTGTTTTTATGTCAGTATATTTGGAAATAAAAAAAAACAACACAGTATTTGTGTCCCATAAAATGCTGTGAATTACGTTACAATTTCATGATAGTCGTATTGCAAACAAATTTGATTAATACAGTAATGATTCGTGAACGAATATGTACAAAAATGCTTCAAAATATTTATAAATCATGATTAAAAGGTGTATGAATAATTTTGGCCTAAAAACTAGTCTTTGATTTCAATTTTTAATTTTTTGCATTTAATTGTGAATTACGTTACGGTACCTTCCTCATAATAGGTATATGCTATAAGCGTCAAACACTGTGAGTAATAAACACACTGATGTTAACCATAATTGCCATATAAACATTGTTTTTAGCTGTTAAAACATTTCTCATATATTTGCAAATGCTTATGTCCTTAAATTACGTTGCAGTGAATTACGTTACGGTATATTCAGTAAACATGCTTTAAAACTTATTTCCTAGGAACAAATTACCTGGAAACATTATTTTTTGACACCGCCTAAAATAAGGGCGTTTATTGAAAACTAAGTTGCCAAGCGGGAGACATTTGAAACATTTTCTTGCGTAAACATTACCATCACTCGTAAGTACACATTTATTTAACAAGAACACATATTATATAGCATTAATTGTCAGCGAAAATTATTATTAAGCGACACAATATATAATATACTGCAGAACTGTGAACATGGAATATTGATTCCATTTGTATTTACGTCACGTGAGGGCACAAAGTTTAGTGTAACGTAATTTACGTTTTGTAACGTAAATCACATGCACATTTATGTTATAGTTTGTTTCCAAAAAATGGTAAAAGTTGATAAAATGATGTGAAAAAAATGTTTAAACACTAACCGAAGATAGGCATACAATTTAGAAGGAGTTAGGCATTTGGAAACGTTGACATTTCCTTATCGATACTACCAAACACCAGTTGGATATATCATTTTGTTTTAAAATGGCACTTTCATTTTAAATTTTATCTTGCTATAATTGAAAGCATTTGCAAAAAATAAGTATAAATTATAATACAACACCATGACAATAAATAGTTAGGAAAATCATGTAGTAAAGATCTATCACTCTTACTTTCTTGTGTAACGTAATTCACTATTGTGTAAAAGACAATTGTCAATACAACAGTACTGAATACACAACCATTTGTTCCAAAACATTTAATGGTGTGAAATGATCATAGCCCATTGTTTATCTTTAATCAAACCGTTGTGAACATCACAATTTCATTTGTGTAACTGGGGATTTTTAAAAATATTTCTTCGCATTGGGAATTTAATGTGACATTTTAAAAGATTTTATGTTTTATGTGTTGATATCGTTGCAAAGATATTGCAAATCATTGTAATAAAAAAATAATCATAACCCAAAAGCTCTTTTTCTATAATGGTTCCAATTTAAACATAAGATAACAAGATTGTATATATTTTATGGACTTCTGTGAATTACGTTACACATAGTACTACTACTGTAAAGTGTAATAAATATCTGTTTGATAAAATTTCAAGTCTTTTAAATTTGTTAAGTATTATCTTTAATGGTCAACAAACGAACATATTTATTTAAATCGTCTTTAGACTTTGAAAATAAAAGAGTATCAACATTGAAAAATAGACACTTTTTCTTTAAAGCGTCTATTTTCCTTTTTATTGTTCAAGTATCAAGGAGTTGACTGATATCTTTTAGAGTTGGTTAATGTTGGGTTCCTTAAATGTTTTATTTGGTAAATCAATCATATATCTATCATATAAATGTGTTTATATGCAATTGTGGTTCTTTTTACGATAAAATATGTTTGATATAGTTACAGTAGACAGAAGTAACGTAATTCACCATCCAAAATACCACCACATGTATATTCATGTTTTTCTTGATGTGAACTTGTTATTCAAGAGCTACCTTTTTTGTTTTCTAATTGTTCAAATATAGTTCTTACAAAATAAATACATTTGTCTTGTTTTCAAAGCCGAAAATCTTCAGCCGTTTTTCCTGTGCAAATGGCGCACTTTAACTGACTTTGAACCTAAACCCATTGAACCAACCAACTAATACTCTTAAACTTGCTTCGAAATAAGTTCATAATTACCCAGTTTCTGCCAAACGATCGACAGTTTTCACGTGTTAGCGCTTGGGCGTTTTACTACCATGAACTGGAATCTATGACATAATTAAAGTTAGTTTTTTTTTTAAAACAATGTATATTATTTAATTATATTCTAATACGGCAAATGAATAGCATAGCTTTATATTATTTTGTCTTAATATAATACCAATAAATCAATTTGTTTTAATGAACAATAATTTACAAATACACCTGCGCAATGTCATTTATAAAGTATTATCAAATGTAGGTGTGCATAGAATTATAATATCGGACACTTTGTAGTGCTTTTGTGTTACATAAAGGTGTAAATATAAATCTGACGCAATTAATAATCAAAAACATATATATGACTAACGGTATGTGTTTGTGTTTGTTCTGTTCACGAAAACACAGGAAACAAACACATTGGTAACAATTATGGACGACTCCAAATGTGTGATATAAAAGTGTTTCAGATATATTAACATATTCTGCTCAACGGTGACACACGCTGTTTCACATAAGACCAAAATCGGTCAGAAACGAAAGAGAACACGACCTCAACTTGACGGTAAGAAATCATCTTTGCTTCAATGAAATATAGAATTACAGGCCAGGGGTCAATGTTGTATGTTGTAGGATCCTTTCATGTCGCGCGGGAACCGATAAGTCTGTCTGTTAATAATATCTAAATCAAAGTAAAATAGACGTTACAATGCCACAACAATTGATCCAAATCGTGTGGAATAAAGTTACATGTGTGCATATTTTTTCATCGATCCCATAAGTATGTTTTTCAATGATAATTTGTTAACAAATAAAATAGAACGTTAGCAAAAAAAACCAGAGCCAATAGTCAGGGGACAATAACATATCCGAATGTAGACAAACATATATAGCGCAGCACAAAAACAGAAAGAGAGTAAGCCGAACCCAATACAAACCATGGGTGTACTCAGGTGCTCCAGACGAGTAAGCAGTGCTAGCCTCTAATTAGACAGCTGGCGAGTTACTCATTGTCAAGTCTAGGACTAGGTAACACTAACTATGACTCAGCGAAAATTTCCAATCGTATTTTAGAGATTGATTTCCCATAACGATCAATTAAGTCCTGGTGACGATCATAGAACTTATGGAGTGATATAATCAAGTAGAATCAACCTAGATACAACAAACCCTTGTTTGATTAGTTTAGAATCAACAGCAGTAAGCTGTTGAACATCGGAAATAACGATCGCTGGATCTAGAATAACGTATTATATGTTTAAAATGTACACATCATACGCTGGAGCTGCTGGAATGTTGCTGTAGATAACGGGAAGTTGACAATTGGAATATTGAAATCATCACGTTTGTCGCAGAGTCTAGTATGTAGTTTTCCCGAGTCTTTTTCTAGAAGTAGGTCTAAGTAAGAGGCTGACCTTAGTGTATTGGTGGCGTCTTTAAGTGCAAGCTCGATAGGGTAAATTGAAAGTAAATAGTCATCAAAATTAGCATGGTTGAAGGTCGAAACATCATCAAAAGCGGAATAAAAAATTAAAGGTCTGGGCCATTGTAATTTCTTTCTTCGTCAGCAGGCATTCTAGGAACTCAGTCTCATAAGAGTATAAAACTGGTCGACGAGAAGAGTAGTACAATTAGTACCCATTGGAAGATTTGGTCTTCAGTATATTTATTATTTGAATAACACCGATGAAAGTATCTATCATAACGTAAAAGTTAAAGTGATGTTTTAGGAATTATATGTATATGTTTTTTGTATGCACTACTAGTGTGCAACGTGTGTGATATCAACTTTCCCGTGTAATGGTTATTTGATAATAGGTACCAGTACTGTTGTTTATTTCAATCCTATTTTCTTTGAACGTTTGATTATATCTAAATTATTATTGAAAGTCTTACTTAATGTTTTTCTACTTTTTGCGTCATCGCATTATTTATAAAAAAATTTTTTTTTTAAATGTGTAAAAAAATGTGTTCAAGGACATGATCTTGTATGCGTATCATTCAACTTTTTTTACTTGAATTATGTGCGACTGATTAAAATAAAAACAACAAGTCATTCGCAAAGATGTCAATTTTATTACCACATAATTTAAATCAGTGAAAGGGTTACATCAACTATGCATGTCAAATACTTGTTTTAAAGTTAATGACTGTGGTTTTGACTTAAGAAAGAATTATTGGTTAGTAGTCTCGCGTATTGTACCAATCAAATGAATTCTCTTATCTGATTGCAACACATTTAGCCAATTATATTGTTCCCTTTACAAGCACGTTTGTTGTATGATTAATTATATCAAACCGTGATAAATAAACTTCTTTTGTCGTAGCAATTCTATTGGTTTATTCACAATTAGTAGTTTAATACATATTTAATCAAGAGTAAGAATTGAATTAATTCGACTATATCACAATTGGATCATTCTTTGAGCAAGCGATGAGTAATAAAGCCATTATTAAAAGTAACTGCTTAATTGATAGCTCAGCCTTGAAAATAAATTAAATCTGAAGAAGATATAATGTTTGTTGTGGCATGTTCTGCATTCCTAGTTATGTGACTGTGCGTTCGATCGTTTCGCATTATTTATTCTGTCTGTTGCCGTAGCATTTAATGATAAAAAATATGAAAAAAGGTTGAACCTGTTCGGATAAAGTACATCTTACAAGTATTTAACTTGAGTAGACGATGTTATTGTAATTAAAATGTCATCAAAGATACCAAGGTTAATAGAATTTATTGACTACACCAGACGTGCGGTTCGTCTAATCAAGACTCATCAGTGGCGCCCAAACCCCAAAAATATTTAAAATCCAAAGGATTAAGATGCTGTAGAGCTTTTATCACAAAAATTCTTATACGTTATACCAAATCCGGCTAAGGCTAGCTACACCTTGAAAATAGAAAAACCATAGAATAAAAATAATTTCAGTGCAGTAAATTTAGACATTGACTATATCACTGAAAGAATCAATAATATTCCTGTCTGCACCGAAGTGTGACTACTGGGCTGGACTTACAGTCCGCCAACAGAGGCATCGACCCAGTGGTTGAATGCAGAGATGTGTTTGTCTTCATACAAATAATTTATATATTTATATGCCATGCTTAAGTATATCACTACCTAACTAAGACGTTTTGCTGCTGCAACAAACCATTCTAAACTGTAAACCTAGATCAAATGCATATTAACAAACTCTTCAAAACGCCTTTCAATCTCTTCAATAAGGTAAAAATATACAAAAAAAGAAAAAATGGAAGATATCGAGCAGTGTTCATTATTGTAATAAGCCAAGGACAGACAAAAATCACAAGCAGAAGTCATATGAGACTTTCTAAAATACTGTGGCCAGTGTGCAGTGTTTTGTACTTTTACTCGGCAGCTGCAATACAATGATGTGTAATGCATCGTTTAGTGCCTTTAAGGAGCAACTGTACAATTGCTTGTACTCATAGACAGGGGATGCGGTCATACGTTTTATGGGGTCTTGGTGGCCGAGTGGTTAAGATGATTCGTCTACCATTGATCACGTGGTCTGTTAACACTGAGATTTCAAGTTCTAGTCTCACTGCGGACAGGGTGCACTCGAATTTTATCTTAATTAACAAGGATTGCCAGTTTTCCTACAGCAGGTCGAAGGTCAAGGGTTTTTGTTCGGGTACCCTGGGTGCTTTCTCCAATAAGATCTGGACGCCATAATATATCTGAAAAATTGCTGAAAGTGGCGTTGAACAATATTTTAACAAACAAACTGTCTTAAAACTGTCGTTATTAAGCATTTTATATTTGAGACAGCTGATTTGTAATTCTGTAAAAGATTGTAATATTGGCTGAAGAATAAAACGTCATCAAAGAGAAAGCACATTAATTTATACCTACCCAGTTATAGTCTAGAAATGTTTGCCGTTATGCAACGAATGTGTGGTAGCAGAGGTTGGATCTTACAAATATGCTTAGAGTATTCGTTAACTCATGACTTGGAATTTGCTCTTCATTCGATGGATAGTCGATGTGAAAGTTGATGTTTTCGATTGTACATTGACTTTAGTTGTATATCCAGGTTTTAATTTCCCCTTGCTGACTGAATTTTGAGATAGGTCAAAATTACATTTGCTTTTATATTTGTAAATTGCATTTAGATGGAATACAGTATACTGTGTCGAAGTTTTTCTGAGAGATGAATAACTGTTTAAATTATCGTCCCATTGTTTGTGTATGTAATGTATTATCTGCTAGATTGCATGGGTCATAGTGTGACTAAAAACCCAATATTCTAAAATGAAATGTTGAGGTAGATTTTCATCTTCTATGTATCACGTGAATGTCAACACTGAGTTTTGGGATCGAGTCTGAAAACTGGCATTGTCTGCTCGAGTTAACAAAGATTGCAAGTTTTCCTAAGGGGGTTTCCAGAGGATGCTCAGACTCCCTCACTCTATAGAACTAGACGAGATGATATGCTGATAAATTACAGAAAATAGCGTTGAACACATTTCAACCGACCAACTAATGTTCTCACACTGGCTTCAAAGAAATTCGTAATTGTACGTCCTCTGCCAAAGATCGAGAGTACACGGACTTTCTATAGCCTTAACAACCGGAAGCAATGATGTGTATAGCTAAAAATATAACTAAAATATGAGTAGTAAATCCCATTGTCACAAACAAACAATTGCAATTATGTGTTAGTCTTTTAAATAAAATGGTAAATCATTAAATTATATATTAACAAGACATAACAAGACAAATGACTAGAAGTACATTATATAATTTTTTTCTATATTTATCATAGAAATAAATCAATTTGATTTAATGAACAATAATTCACAAGTACACCTGCGCAATGTCATTTATTATTACATGCATAGTATAATCGATTGTGGGTGTGCATAGGTTTATAATACCTAACCAATTTTAGTATTTTGTGTACAATAAAGGTGTAAATATATTTGCTAAATCAAATATTTACGGATAACCTTGTGTGTTTGTGTTTGTTTTGTTTAGTTTTCGAAGCAATTCCATTTGAATAAAATCTTTAATTTGCTATCCTTCTTGTCATTGTCTCAGCGAACTTAAAAAATAATTTTAATTAAATTGTTAACGAAAACACTAAACAGCAAATACATTAGCAACACGAACGCATCCTTAGAAATATGTGATCACGTGTTCCAGAACATATTATTACCGTCTCCCATGGGAGACGGTATACATAGTCAAATGACGATCAGTCTTCGGAGTAAATGACTCTCTGTTACTTGATTGGGTGGTTTACTAAATCTATAAATATTTTTGTCATTTCATTGGTTTACGTCAGGATTGCACTAGTATGTGTACTGAAATTTCGATATATTCTTTGGTTGAATCGGGGATGTAATCAGTATTTTAGTGTAGTAATGTTACGCTCCACATATTGACTTCTAGTTCATTGAATGCATTGGTCAGTGTACAATTATAAGGTAAACACTGTTCCAAAATCTCCCTACTTTATAAAGCTGTTTTGAAAAAAAAAATATATGTTCTATATTTTATTTTCGTTAACCAGTATTTCAGTGTAGTAATGTTACGTTCCACATATTGACTTCTATTTCATTTAATGCATTGGTCAGTGCACAATTAAAAGGTAAACATTGTACCAAATTCTCCCTACTTTTCAAAGCTGTTTGGGTTATGAAAAAATTATATGTTATGTATCTTTATTTTCGTTCTAATATTGATGCAAATTTAACAAAACATATTATTACCGCTCATTTTAAACATTTGTTTAGGGAGTCAACTTTTGTTTAATTATTTTTGTAAAAGCCCGTGTGAAGTGACGACAGTCATTTAAATCTCTCAAGCACCATTGGATAATAGTTTAGCTTAAACAATGTCCTTACAAGGTACATGTACATTGTTTACCTATCCTACATATTAATTACAAAAAACAGATACTTTAATAAATCCATAAAATTTTTAATGCAGCTAAGAGACGGTTAGCTTTTTAGAAAAGCTAAACTTGTGCGCACTAGTGACATTTACCGTATCACCTAGACCAAAATGGGTCAGAATCGATCTCAACTTAAAGGTAAATAAAATCATCCTTGATTAAAAGAAATTTTGAATTACAGGTCGGCCAGGCAATGTATATACCAAATATGGTAATAGGTAGACCGCTGGACACGGTGCAGGCGGAAAGGTACCACAGTGTCACAATGGAGTGAGCTGAATCCTGCTGAGGGTAAGAAAAAAACAAATTGGCAGTATTTCAATCTAAATCTAACAATATTGGGTTTTTATATTTCCTATTAAACCTGTATAACAATGCTTCAATTTTATATGGCTGTCGCAGTATTCACTTTGTGTATGATATATACAAAAACAACTGCCAGATTAGTACTTATTGTTTACGAAAAGTCTATCGTCACACTAGTACACATGCACTATGGCTGTTTCTGTGTTGTTTATCTTGGTATATGAACCTAATTTAGTCTAGATTGTTTGACATACTGCAGACGAGTAAATGCCACAGTGGTCTAAGGTATACATATCCCGCTGAGGATGGGCACATTTGGCCTGTTTCTAGAGATTTCGTTGTAAATTACAAACATAATAATATTTACAGCTCAGTTTCATTACCCTTACTTAAAATACATTTCAAATGTTGTACGGAAACATTGGAAGCTGATTAAGCTCTAAGAACTTTTAACACCATCTATAAAGTTTGAAAAATATTATTGCATGTGCTAGAGTAAAAAGGAATGGAATCCACTCCGAAATCCTAGGTTACTAACCTTTCAATTGTATGAAATCAAAATAGTATTAGGCAATAACGTGGATATCCCATTTATAAATACGTGACTAAATATAGTAAAGAAAGATTCACACTGCACATGTTCCGGAAAATTCAGCAATTCATCTTGACCTGTAGAACATAAAAGATCTAGTATGTGGAAGAAAATGAGAAGTTTTCAATATGCGACCGCACAACCATTACTCTTGTTTTGAAGCAAAGATAATAAAATCCATTAATTGATCATCTTAAGTTTACAGGCCTCTCTTTTGATAATGAACAATTCAAAATTAAGGAATAAAAATGCGTTGGGTACACTAATCAGAAACATTTTGATACTTTAATTTAAATCTATAGAACCTTGTGGACGAAAGGAACGTTTTTCGCATGCACAAAATTACAAAAATACTTAGGATAAGAAAAAAGCAAGAAAACCGACTAAACAACAATATCCGAAAGTCAAGAAACAATTACGAATCCGAATATAGACAAACATATAACGCAATTCAAAACCCCAAAACAAATTGTGGGTAATCCGAATCCTATAAAAACCATGGGTGCAAGTTTCTCCGGACGAGTAAGTAGTGCCAACCTCAAATTGTTTCATTATTTAAATAGTGACAACTGTATTATTGTTCTTTGTTAATGCATCAATCTGCGTCTGACCGAGCCAAAACTCATTAAAATAATATGTTGTTGCTCTTTATAGATTAATTTACAGCTAGACCGGAATATGTATACAAGTTAAACATCTAAATATGACTTTAAAATGTTTGCGGATTCTTCGATCTCAAGTTTATTTAAGATACATGCGATTACAAAAGTCACCTGAAAGCGAGATGCTATACCATACGCATAATTCCTATAGCGAAAGATTGTACTAGTCATTTGCCATTTTCTATCGTTAATGACCATTAACAAAATATGCCTGTCTCCTATGATACAGACCAAGTCGTCAATTATAGGAGCAAATTTTTTCATGATTAGGAGAAAACTGCGATTGGAGGAAACTTCGAAGCACCATAGTATATAGATGTAGGAACTGGTATAAATACAAACATAGTGATAGAATGCTAGTTACCGTCCGACCAAGGGCTATAAGCTGTCGGTGTAGGACGTAAAAAACTCCCCAAGTCATATTATTGATTGATGGTCCAAACATTTTTATACTAATTGGTTTAATGTAATGTCCTGAAATTGCAAAATGTTTTAAATTCGTATTTTTCTGTTTCAAAGATAACATTAAAAGGGTTTGGCATACCTTTGGGATTTTTGGTGATAAATTATCTTCATCATCTTATTCGTTGTTCTTCTATTTTTGGATATGTCATGGTCAGTAAAATTTGGAAAATTACATATGAAACGTCTTGCAATCCGAAAGAAGGACAAAAATCTTTAAAGAAAAAAAAAAACAAAACTCCTGTATAAAACCATGAGAGAAAACGAATGTTCTGGAAGGATGAGCCTATTTTATCTCTAATGACATTCGTCAGACATCAAATGAAAGTGATTTTCGGGAAATGATATCACAGTTGAAGTTTGGTGTAGTATGTATAACACTTATCTTCTATTTAGGTTTACCAGTGCCAGACCTATCGCGTCTTCATGTGACGGATGGTGAAAGCCTCTTGACGTGGTTCGTAAGGTCATAAAATGGAAAACATATCCTAGGACCGTATAGCCTAACGTTTTTGTAGAGTACTACACTCCTTGCACGATAAAGACCATTTTGTATATTTAAAAAAATAGTAGGATCATTGCAGTCGCTACAGATAGCTAAATTCCCTGCCCTACCCTGATACCTTGTACTACTGTGATAAATTGTTTTGTTTAATAAGGGGTATTAAAAATAAAAAAAAAATCTCTTTTTTGTGTGTCTGTGTGTACCAAGGTCTACAACCCAAACTTTTAAGTTCAAAACAAGGTAAGTTACCTCCCCTTTTAAATTATCGGTTCATCACTAATTAAATATCATATGTTGTATCTCTAATTTTCTGTTCAAAGTTAAAGTATACCGTTAAAAAATCTTTTTGATACTGACTGGACAGCTTTAAAAAGACATATTTGTTAATGGTCATTCTACATGTACATGATGTATTCAAATTAAAAATTATATTTATCAGATATGGACCGTTTGAGGCGCTGCGTAAATAAAAAAAAAACGTGCTGCCGTCATTTTAGACCATTTAGAAAAGAACTGCAGACGGATATCCTTTATTGTAGTTACATAAAACCGTCAACACAATGGATCATTTAGAAATTTTAACTTATAAAATAGGGGTATAATGTTGTTCTCATTTACACCTGGGCTGTGCCTTTGATCTTTTTATATTCAATTATTTTTTACCGAGCGATACCGATGTAGAAAATATGAATTAAAAGGCCCAGCCGTAAATGTTCACAAATGATCGTAGTATGAAATAAAACATCAAGCGATAAAAATATCCAACGAGTAATCTAAGTACTAAGAGGTCACATAATCTCGAAATGAAGTGAAAAGATTTTCTGATTGCATGTTAACATTATTTCATAAAAAAGATGCATTTGTCGATTTTATGTTATTGCAGAAAATAACTAAAATTAACAAGTGTACATATTTTGTTAATTTTTATGATTATCACAGAAAGAGCTATTGTTTCAACCTTCTATCAAATATACATGACAATTCGTGAGAATATAGTGAAATTTTATATAAATACATTCAAATACATATGTACGTCCATTATTTTGTGTTCGGGTTATTCATTTTCTGCATTGGTGTTTTTTATCTGTTTCGTTTCTTATTTGCATGTCTAAATGTTGTTAATATACTCTTAAAAAAAGACACGCATAGTCTGTTTTTTTTACGTATTTCAATTAGCGACATTCAAATCAAAAATTTACAATTCACACGAACGATATGCA
Organism: Limnoperna fortunei; assembly: GCA_944474755.1. Classification (NCBI taxonomy): domain Eukaryota; kingdom Metazoa; phylum Mollusca; class Bivalvia; order Mytilida; family Modiolidae; genus Limnoperna; species Limnoperna fortunei. The sequence continues at coordinate 48,918,010 of OX104120.1, forward strand.
GCTGAAATGTTTGTTGTATGCAAATTAAAGTCATGGCCTGTACAAACAAGAAATCACATTAAATTAGTCACAGTTGAAGTCCCTTCCGGTCAACTGCAAGTTAGTAACGTGTGTGACCACCTCAAGAAGTCAGCAAGAGTCTGCGGTGGTGGATGCCACCGGCGCATACGTTTGTCCAGTTGTTCCCATAGGATGTTCGATGGGATTCAAATCAGTGGATTTAAAGGCTATGGCAACACAATAATGTTATTCCACTCAAGACAATCTCTGGTTATTTGAACTTTGTGGGTCCTAGCATTGTCCTGCTGGAATAACTCCCTCTTGTGGTCGATATTTGAATGAAGGTCCGGTTGATGGATGTTGTCTCTGAGCCGTTAAGTTGCGTGGTACGTACACAAGCTCTGGTTTTTTGTCGTCTTAGATCTCCGCACAAATCATGACGCTACCTCTGCCGAATCCATCCACTTTCTGGACTGCGTGATCGTTCATTTCCTCGGCGGTGTAGCGGGAACCGCGACTGGGTGCCGTTTCATAAAGCGATCGCTAATTAACGTGCTCGTTATCCCGTGCAATTTCACTAAACCAGGGTGCCGTTTCATAAAACGATCGCTAACGTACGTTTAGTCGTTAATCGGACGTAACACACACGCAAGATTTTTATACCGTTTCATAAAACAATCGTTAATAACGATAATCGTAATTGCGTGTAAATCGTAAACGTTAACTACGTGTACTTTTCGCTGCCGCAGAGTAAACGCTAGTTAAAGACGTCATGGCGCTTGCTTTGCAAATTATGGAAAATACATATTGTAGAGGTTTACGACGAGAAAGGATATTTAGAGACAGAACAAATATCATGGACAATTTAGATGATCATGAAATTATTTCCAGATACCGGTTGAATAGGGAAACTATATTTGAAATTGTGGAAAGTTTACATCAAGTTTTAGAGCGTCCTACGCTTAGGAATTGTGCAATTCCTCCTTTGTTGCAAATTTTGACAACACTGCGTTATTAAGGGCGGATTTTTATCTGAAATTGCGGACTTGCATGGTATAAGCAGAGCAACAGGTAGTCGTGTCATTACAGGAGTGACCGAAGCCCTGTGTCAAATTTACTCCAACAAAATTAGATTCTCAACTGACCCCAACGAGCTACGCGTCATTAAATTAAAGTTTTATGACATAGGAGGAATGCCAAATGTAGTTGGTGCCATAGATGGTACATTGATACCAATTGTACGCCCGGTTGAAGACGAGCAAGTGTTTGTTTGCAGAAAAAATTATCATGCCTTGAATGTTCAAGCTGTATGTGATGCAGACATGAAGTAAGTGATCCATGCACATGTAAATGTCTTTTAATTATAAAACAGGCGAAGCTTTTCAAAATGGTTTTCAATTGTAACTTTAATTTGCACATTGAACATATAGTGCGAATATTTCAAAATGCATGTTAAGCTTTTCTAAGATTCAACAAAACAAAAATATTATTTATTGATAAAAACAGGTCATTAAACGTCAAAACACAAAATATGTAAGTTAAACATATTAAAATCATTTCTAGATAAGGAAAACTAATATTGAGTACGATTTTAATGAACGAATTCTTTCTATTTTTTTAAGAAACAACGCAACGCAATGATCAACAACTAAAATGAAAAACGTTCCCTTTTGACCTCTTGTTGTTTGGGGGTGGTTGAGGGGGGGGGGGTAGGTGGGATGAAAAGGGGTTGAAATAGCTCATTGTAATACCAAATCAGAAGATGATAATAATTTTCATGATTACATACAATCGTCGTGGGCATGTTAAAAACCATGGTGTGGTTTCTAAGTAATGTACTTAACTTTTCTTATACTTTTAGACAAATACGTATATACATAAAATAAGTGGATTCCGTTTTTATCTTTTCAGGACACGAAAACAATAAGGTGATGTGATCAGTTGATAATTATTACATGTTTGCAAATAACAGATTTGTCAAAGTCGGCATTCTTACTTATTCACTATTGCCTGCCACAGTTTCTTCTTTTTAGACTGGTCAATACTGGGGCAAAATGCACCGTACAAATAACCATAATTCGCCTCAACTTCTTCTAGTAAAATTACAATTTCTTCATTGCTGAAGTGAGGTTTTCTTAGACTCTTTGTCTTTGCCAGTGAAGTGGTAGACGTTTCCATATTTTATTCGTCTGCTAATTAAATGATAAAATTACCTCCAAACATTAGAGAGTTCCTGCGTTGCTAAGGATTTCCGTTCTAAAAATAAACAACGATCAATCTGCGTGCAACACGTAAACGTACAACTGCGACTGTGGTACGTTTGAGTAAAAACTGTTTTATGAAACGCTCGTTAAAGCAAACGCTAACCAGTCGTTATGTAATCGCTAATTTTAACGACAATCGTTATTAGCGATCGTTTTATGAAATGATACCCAGATACAGCGCCCGTTCTGGAATGTCAAGACCCTAAAACTATTGCACCATCCGACTCTTTACCTTCGATGTAACACCGTCAAAAGTGCTCCAAACTAAAGTCTCTTGTGTCTAATTCCATATTGTCGGAGCCGGTTTCTGATGTTTTTGGAGCTGAATCTTTGCAATCCAGGTATCCCATCCCGACTGCAATTGTTGTTGCTGTGACTGTTCGATTCCGTAGATGGAATACCCGGATGTATCGATCTTGACGTGCTGTGGATATGCGTGGTATACCAATTCTTGGACGGTCATTTGTCGTACTGGTCTTTTGGAATCGGGTTCAGTAGTCTGGAAATGGTGCTCTGGCCACATTCTCGGTCAGTGCTACCTTTTTGGGAGACTACAGCCTGTAGTCTTCTAATGATGATGTTTCTGGTAGCAGGATCCAACCGCGGAATGACATAACATTTACGTTTTGACGAGTTGGACCATCAAAACTTCCTTTTATACTCTACCGATAGACGGTTGAGTAGACCACGAACTTAAAATTTCTGTTCAAAATTTAGTGGCAATTCATAGTGCATGCACTTTTCAAATGTCATTTTTATAATGTGGCAATATGCCAAATCTTACGAACAGACGCTAAACCCACGGGCGGGGGAAGGGGGTGGGGGCTACTAGTGATACTTTTATGTACATGTCTGCGGACGGAGATTCGAAAACCCACGCTACTCATATATTTTTGAACGTTATAAAACGGGACCTAATCCTATATTGAGTTAATACATCAGGCCTTAGTTTCATAAAACTTCTCAAATTGAGATTTTCCTCAAATCCTTGATTTTTTCCTCAAATCCTTGATTTTTTCCTCAAATGTGAATTTTTCAGCAATCTGATTGGTCAATATTTGAGTAGAGGATGAGTTGAAGAAATCCTCAAATTTGAGATGTTTTATGAAACCGGGCCCAGACCTATTCACATCTTTTATTATTGCACATTCCTATTGACAAAATAGTCCATTCACTACACAAATGATTAAGTGATGTTATTGGAACACTTTGTTTGTAAAATCACCATGGTTTACATGGAATTAAGATGAGAATTGAGGCATAGATACATTTACATAATTTACAACTACCCAATGATATATTTTTCAATGAAAAAAAAGCTACCTTTTCATATATTTTGGAGATCTAATAAGGTAACCCATTCAGGTCGCACATCCGTATTACCCTATATATACTAAGTCCCCCCCCCCAACCCCCTTGGCTGAACCATTACCTGTACATTTAAAAGGTTCTATTGTCAGTTTAAATTATAATTGGCAATTATTAACAATTCATTTATATCAATTAAAACGTAGCTATGCGTGCTTTTTTTTTTGAAGAGTATGCATTGATAATTTACCCTTGACTTTCTTCATTGTTAATCAGTCTGTTCCCTTGTTATTTAAAAAAAATTGATATCCAATTTGAAGTTTGATCCAAAATTAATAGTATGCCTACTGAAATGTTAGATAAAACTTGTTCTATGATGGTTTTATGGGTTCAGGTTGCTCAATGTATGTTTTTGTGTTTTGGCTTCTGTTTCGTTTCCTTGTTATTTTTAATGAAAATACAACATTCAAACAATCAGATACTACCAAAACCGTAAACTCATGCGTTTAATATAAGTGTGATAAAAGATCAACTCGTAATAAATATATATTTATAAATAAAATTGTGGCCTCGGTGGCCGAGCTGTTATTGTAGTTCGTCTACTATTGATCTACTACAGGGTGCACTCGACTCCAATCTTAATTGACACGGATTGCCAATTCTCTTACCGAATATACAATGAATACGAACGTTAAGTGGTTTCTGGTACTCTGATGATGAAAAGAACGGCTGTCGAATATTTTGAAAGTGAAGCTTGTGTAAATAAAAATATTACACCAGGAGACCATGTTATTCCAGTGGAATAAAATTCGAAGGTATTAGATTTGTATGAAAATAATTTTCAATACAATATATTTAGTATTTATTACAAAATAAGAAAGATATTCGTTAATCCTAGTTAAAAATTCAAAACGGCTTCTGTATGACGGGTTTGAATGAATGTTACGTAGGACCATGTGTGAGCTTTTTGAATCCCAGAATGCTAGTATGCATTCCAATAATAACTAGAAAAGCTGTGTGCAATGATCACTAATTGATACTCCCCGCTTCCATTATGTCAATGACAAAGTCCATGTTTTTCAATATGAATCCCCAAATATCATTCCGATCAAAATGTTAAATATCAAGTAAGTTTCATAAATTCCAATTAGTAGTGTAGAAGTTGCGCATAAAAGAAAGTGAAAGAAAGTGTAACGGACGGACGGAGAGACGGACACTCCCATCACTATATACCCCATACCGGGCGATATAAATATAAATGTAAAGATGAAACATATTATTTATGTCCTTGGGACGTATTTAACATAAATAAATGTGTTTACACTGTTTGTATCATGCCTCGTTATTTTGTGAATCGTATCACCACCACTTGATAACCACCAACCGTATCACCATGCACCAGCCGCAGAATTTTACAGTTAACATGATACAAACAGCTGTGAACCGTATCACCACCACGTAATCATAACCAACCGTGTGACAACCAGTCGCAGATTTATATACAGTTAACATGATACAAACAGCTGTAACATGTGAACCGTATCACTACCACCTGATCACCACCAACCGTATCACCACCAGTCGCAGATTTATACAGTTAACATGATACAAACAGCTGTAGCAAAACAATATGCATATAATGTGTCGACTTCTATAAACTTGCAATATTTTTGATAAATATCAATGAAAACTGAACATATCTTTGAGACAATTAAACAATAATTCACCGTCTATTAAGGCCTTTTCCTTGAACTCATGTTTTTGCATTTTTATAAGCATATTTCCACTGATTCCGGCAAACTGTTTTATAATGCATGTAGTTCTGTCTTTTGAAACATTATGACTTCTGCAAATGAATTTTAGAACTTCAGATACATCTTCCGAGGCCCACGTACTTGGATGTTGTTTGGACCAAACTGGTTCATCGTTAGAGACAAGTGATTTTTCTATAAATGAAAATTGTAACAAATATGATTTAATTTTTATTTGTTTGATAAGTAAAAGTTGACACGTAGTCTCTATGTCAACAAAATTAAATTGGAACCAAACAATTATAACATTTATTATTTTTATATCTCTAAGCCAATACACATAATTTTACAGTCAGAAAAAACAACATATGTATTTTAGACAAATGATTTCGCGTCGTTAGTTGAATAAAATACATAAAACTCACTTGGCCACTTTATCGTTATATTTATAATACTAGTATATTGCATAATGAAAGCTTACCTACCAATTGTTCCTATATACTAGTATATTAAAATTAAAAACCAACCTGAAGATTCAGATATAATTTCTTCCAAGATCTGTGTTGTGTCCGTTTCTGCGATTGGAGGAAACTTCGAAGCACCATAGTATATCGATGTAGGAACTGGTATAAATACAAACATAGTGATAGAATGCTAGTTACCGTCCGACCAAGGGCATTAAGCTGTCGGTGTAGGACGTAAAACACTCCCCCAATCAATCAGAATGCTCGTCCTGGGCAAGGGCATTAGATTGTTGGCGTAGGACTTTAAACCGCCCCCAATCAAAATGCTTGTCCTGGGCAAGAGCATTAGGTTGTCGGTGTAAAACGTTAAAAACTCTCCATGTCAAGACTGCTAGTTGTACAATGTTTGGAGTTTGTTGTTTATTTTCGGGAATTATTAGTAATGTATTGTCCTGTCCGTGTGATAAATTAAAGGTTTGTTATCAGGTTTGATTTTTCTGTACACCTCTAAATTATATTTAAAAGGTACAATTATATCAGTAATGTTCATTAAATAAAGCAATCTCCGCGCAAAGGATTCTGGGTATCCTACGTCAACCCAATCTTTATATCTGGAAATCAGTTTTGTTCTCTGTGCTGGAGAGTGGACAAATAGGTGACAATTTAAAAATGGAAATCAAATCTTTCGTAAATAAATACTATATTTAATACAACACTGCCTGGTATAACTTGTCAATCAAACTTACCACAAGTTTACCACCAACTTAGTCACATATCCTTACTCCCAAGTCACAAAAGCTTACCACCAACTAAGCTACACAGCTTACCGCCAACTAATTCACACACGCTTACCGACAAATAAGTCTCCCACTCTTGACACGGAATAAGTAACACAAGCTTATTACCAACTACGTCATACAAGATTACCACAAAGTCACTCAAAGTTACCATTTACAAAATCACACAAGCTTCTCACCAACCAAGTCACACAAACTTACCACTAAGTTGCACAAGCTTACCACCGACAAAGTAACACAAGCTTAACATTGACTTAGTTACACAAGCTTACCACCGACAAAGTAACACAACCTTAACATTGACTTAGTTACTTAAGCTTACCACCGACAAAGTAACACAACCTTAACATTGACTTAGTTACACAGGCTTACCACCGACAAAGTAACACAAGCTTAACATTGACTTAGTTACACAAGCTTACCACCGACAAAGTAACACAACCTTAACATTGACTTAGTTACACAGGCTTACCACCGACAAAGTAACACAAGCTTAACATTGACTTAGTTACACAAGCTTACCACTGACAAAGTAACACAACCTTAACATTGACTTAGTTACACAAGCTTACCACCGACAAAGTAACACAACCTTAACATTGACTTAGTTACACAAGCTTACCACTGACAAAGTAACACAACCTTAACATTGACTTAGTTACACAAGCTTACCACCGACAAAGTAACACAAGCTTAACATTGACTTAGTTACACAAGCTTACCACTGACAAAGTAACACAACCTTAACATTGACTTAGTTACACAAGCTTACCACCGACAAAGTAACACAACCTTAACATTGACTTAGTTACACAAGCTTACCACCGACAAAGTAACACAAGCTTAACATTGACTTAGTTATACACAAGCTTACCACCGAAGCACATATCCTTAAAACTTGATCTCAACATATCACCGTATTTCGCAGTTCGTTGTTGAAGTTCCTCAATGTCAAGGGACAGTAGAATTGTTCCGTCTACATTTTCAAAGGCTTCCTTAAGATCTGTAATGTCTTCGGCTGGAATAGAATATTTTGTGCACACAAATTCAAGCCATTCAGAAACGTCTTGTGTTGTCCAGTGTTCCGGGTGAAAACTCGTCCATCTTGCATTACCTGCAAAAGGGAACAACAATGTTTCTTGTTATATACCATACGAGTTATATAAAAGAAAGAGTTTAATTATATGTCGAAACACTTTTATAAAGATATGTTCAATCAAATCGAATTATATCATTGTCATCGTAATTAGCTCATACTTCCTTCCAATGTAGATGTAAATTGGCGCGAGGAGACACGTGAGACATTGAAATTCAACATATCGAAAACATTGTGTCTGAGGTAATGCTAGGTAACAGTAAGTTTTTGAAATATTACAAGTACATGTACATGTAGTGAATATTATAAACTTCATTGAATTTGATTATGTGCACAAAACCCAACCATCAAACATGAAAACACGAGAAAATAGAACCTTGCCACTGTGTTACTCGCAATCAATTCAAATTGATACTTTCCTGAAACATATAAGAATGTTAATAGGAATATGATACTTAAAAAGAAAATATGATTTATATAAACCTGGCAAATTTCGTACTTTAGCTTTGTAATTTGTTTTGTTTAAATGATTACTGTAGAATGTTTCTAAACGAAAACAAACAATCTATAGATACTATACTCACAAATACAAGTCTTTAGCGAAATAAACCGTTTCAGTTTTTTCCATGTTTTAGCGATTGTCGTCATATTACCCTTCACACAATTTTACGTCAAAGCACCAGACATTAAATCAAGTTTGAAAACAGGTATTTTTAAACTACGTTGTTATTTCTATATCAAATGATACGGAAATGAACACGTGTTGGTGTCAATAGCTTTGATGTAAATCAACAACATGCAATAATTGTGCAAGGTGTTCAACATGTAATTGCACCTGCCTACCTAGATATACACGTTTCATATTTAAATAAATATATTAGAAATATGTGTATAGTGGGCGTAGGTAGATTTTATGAATTAAATAAGAAATTTACAGTAACAAAAAAATTGGGGAAACTTAAAAAACGATTATCTTACAAAACGGATGACAAAATAAATGCATGTGTATCTGAAGACAAACGTCGAAATAACTTTTTTTATAAGTTTTGCCCAAGAGATATTCGTTTTCCGTCTACAATAATTAATACTGGTCACAACACAAAACAAGTGTATGTAAAAGTGAAAACATAATTAAATGTATACTAGCGTTTTTGTTTAATGTTGCAGAAGACAAATGAAACACTGCTGTTCACAAACCATCACAGCAGCAAAAAGGATAACATTTATGTGTGAGATATTAAACTATCGATTTTTAGTGACTTTTACAAACTATGAATCAGATTAATTGATTGATTGACTGATTGATTGACATCTACTATTGATCATGTGCTTGTCAACATTGAGGTTGTCGGTTCGAGTTTTACTGGCAGGATGTCCTCGACTCCAACCAAAATTGATAAGGACTGCCAGTTTTCCCGCCAAAAATCGGGTGGTTAATACCGATTACTTTAGCTTCCGTCCACAGTCAAACAGAATGCCATGATAAAACTGGAAAATAACTGAAAAAAAGACGTTAAATTCAAACAAAAATTCAATTCTTTGATCACATAAGACATTATGCATTTCTTGCGAAATCCTGATAAAATATATGATATCCATAAAAATGTTTATGAAATAAACATTTTATAATTCATACAAGTTTTTATATAAGTTCATATAACGTTCTTAAGCTATCTGAAATTGTAATATAAGACATTTCAATCATTATATAAGATATTAGGGAATCTTATGAAGAAAATACTATATACAAAAACCATAAAGTTTGGATGTAATCAGGATATTTCGTTAAATTGTTTACGTAATATATTTATATAAAATATTATGTGTTATACACTATTTAAAATGTTAGGTAGTGTACAATGTTTGATAAAATGAGGGCCAAGTTGGCTGAATAGTTAAGGTATTTATTCACGTTCTATCCGGCTTCCACCGCAATAAAAACTGGACGCCATGATATAGCTGAAAAATTGCTGAAAGTGGCGTTAAACAATATTCATACAAACAAACAAATATTCATGTTCCCGAGTCTCTCGCAATTCACTTTGCTATCACACATATTTAACATCATGTTTTAAGATTTTTCATATAATTTGTAATTTTGTTTTTAATCCCGCGTCCCCGGTGGCGAATAAGGAAGGCCCTCTCGTTGGCGGAACCTTGTCAATTCATAATACGGAAGCCTGGCCGTGGACCAGAGTGGGTAAAGTGTTTGGAGAGTGCCACGCTTTTTGCACGATAAAGACCCCTTTTGTAGATTGAAAAAAGAGTAGGCTCATTGTAGCCGCTACAAGAGGCTAAATTTTCCGCCCCAACCCAAAAGTCCATACTTTTCCAGTGGCAGTCTAAATTGGGTTCCCTGTTTCTCATCCCAACCCTTTTTCTGTTAATTGTTTGTTAACTTGTTCTCGTCCTGAATATAGCTGAAATACAGCTCGCTGGACGTAAAGGAAACATTCAATCAATCATCTCCGCATCTGGATTTTAACACTTGATAGGCCTGTGTTCCGTTGCCCAGTAGTCTCTATATTGAGAATACGATATATAAATTCATTGATAGCAACTGTAAAATTTAAACATTTTAAATGAGGGGACTGAAGGGGGTCCATTAACAAGGTTAACTGGTTTTTTTTATTTTCCCCCAAAACAGTAAATTTGAAATAATGATAACAGATAACAGAAAACAAAATAGATACATGTACAGGCAAAATAACACAAGGTACAAATATATCATTAAGGTAAAAGTCATTCAAACAGTTAAGATACATAGTGCACTAGTATATATACAAAAAGTAAAATCGTATTTCACACTAAAACAGTCTGTTTTGAATAAAGTTAGATCATATAGAGTTAATCTAACTGGATCTCAGGAAAAATACGAATCTCACATAAAAGTAACGATATATATATATAGTACTTATAAATTGGCAATATTTAAGACATAAAACATGGACAGTTCATTTTACAAAATGATATCATTTAAGATTTTCGACCTCTGTTTAAAAAGACTCTTGATAAAGTATACACCTATGTTATCAAAATATGATCCAATCTCATCATTAATGAAATAGCCCCAGTCCCCAATTAAAAACTTTATCTTGTCATTAGGATTCAGAAAATTAAAACTGAGGTCTGGGATATTTGAATCAATATTTTCGAAGGTGTCTTTACGAATTTTAAATTAAAAAATAAAAAAAACAGATAACAGCAGAACCTCATCGAAGGGTGATACAGCGAGAAAATCACTGGAGAAAATCCATACATTAAAAAGTGTTTCCATAATAACTAGCTGTGATCTTATTTATATTCCTCCCTTCATACTAATAATCGTTACATTAAAAAATTGCATGGTAAATAACAGATAACAGAGAAAAAATATGTACAACTGTTACATTTAACAGTGTTCTGACTATTAACACCGAATTGGCTTTTTATTTTCATTATAACAGTTAACAACCAGGGGCGGATGCAGCCTCAAATGAAAGGGTGGGTCCAAATTTCGGCCACCATGCCGACCTCGCAGAGGTCGTATTACGGCAGGGGGTCTGAACGAAATGGTGTAAAATCCTGCATTCTGACGATTTCCTGACACCTAAAACATGTCCGTTAAAATGTCATTTTGTTATGCTAAAACAAAAAAAAAAAGACTGCCAACACAAAAGTAAGGGTCCAGACCCCATGCTTGTCAAAACGAAATGGACCCCCCTCTGGATCCGCCACTGACAACAATGTAAATTTTAAGAAAGCAGAGAGCTAATGGTTGAAAAACAGTTAACACTGTAATAGTTGCTTTATTAAACAGTTAACCGATCGAGTGATTAAAGTGGCGTTAAATACCATTAACAAACAAAGAAAAACATTCCATGCCACTTACGTCTGAAAAGTGTGAAGTTTTACTGTGTATAAATATTTGCCTACCTGACGCCAGCTTTACAAGTTTATAAGCAGCCCTCTACATAAAAATGAACAACTCAATTAAATTAGTAAATTAAGTCAAATGTTATGTAATTTGTGCTATCTATATCTTTTCTTTTTGGGGATTTTAATTCGTTTGTGGACATTAAGTATAGGAGAGTTCCTGGTCAACTGTATTTGGTAGGTTTCTCGTGACGCAATCAGATATAGATATCCTGGTCTTTGGTGCAAACAGGAACCAAACTACTGCCACGTGACAAATACCAGCCAATATGTTGATTTTTATTTTTAGTTTGTGAATAGAACGATAATTAACTGCATTTAACACGTGTAGATAAACATCGAATATTTACAACAAAACATTGATGTGGGTTTACCACGTGGGGTTTACGAATAGTTATTTCAAACCAACGCGCTAACTTTGTCCAATAGGATCAAGATTTATATTTAGTTCAAAATCACATGAGGAATGCGGAAGACTTTGCGGAAGACAAACATGCCTATATGATAATTATCGTGTCAAGTTCAATGTCTGATATACGTGGTTATTAAATCAATCTTCAAATTCAATTGAATAATTGTTATCGGTTCTCTAACAAATCAAAGAGAGGAACGAACGATAATATACCCAATACAAAATACACGCAATAATTATATATCACTCTCCCCAAGTCAAGGGTTCCGATTCCACGTTAGCTCCATCATCACAGCGCGAACGTATATTCGTTATCATAATTACCTTGAATGATTTTGATTTTTGCAATTTAAATGCTTTTTAGAGATTTTGTATTTGTTTTTTAAAGCTTGTTCGGATAAATTGTTCTTTTTTTTTTCTACTGGAAACTCATAAAATTCATCATTTGTTTTAAGTAAACTAAAATTCTGTCAAATTTAAACAGTGTTACGGTACACTGATCTACACTTTTTAGACTTAGTCTATCAAATGATTCTGTTTTTGTCAGACGTTTAGCACATTCAATGAATTTCCAGATAAATTGCCATGTTCAGATTTTTCGGCAGATGAACTTACCTAGCGGGAACCACGTGAACGTCACTTTTCTTTTTGTCTTCTGGATACAAATATTTTTTAGTGGTTTAAAACCCTAGTTTTCTTCCAAGTTGGGTCGTTCCAAAGTTGTTATTAGCTGTCAAACGGATGTCAATTTATTTTAATGTGAACTACTATTTTATAGTTTCCCACTGTGTAGTTTCCCTGCAGTTTGTCACGTCTTGAATAAAGCTGAAATATAAATCAATAAACGTTAACAATCAATCAATCAATCAATCAATCAATCAATCAATCAATCAATCAATCAATCAATGAATCAATCAATCAATCAATCAATCAATTGTTTTATGTAATCATAATAGTAAAAACATCTTTCCAATTCAAAATTACGAAGTTTTGGCGAATGTACATTTTCTCACCTGATAAAACGTCTCGCGATTATTTTATTTTGCACATAGTGATATAGGTCGAACCTATGCCAAAAATAATGATTTCTGTGAAAAAATTCGCCCGTACAAATTCCAACATATTTTACCTAATAGGAATGTCTCGAACACTTTTTGTCGACCCCTTCGAGTTTGAGCCATCTAAATTCCACTGTAGAATATACATTGTATGTAAAATATTTTATTCATGTGGTACTGATAAGTACGACGGCTTACTCGTGCCAAACAACAAATAGAAATAAAATCTTATTTCGTTTGAACAGTTTATTTAATCGTTTGAACGGTTTATTAAATCGTTTAAAAGGCTTATTTAATCGTTTGAACTGCTTATTAAATCGTTTCAACGATTTATTAAATCGTTTCAACGCATTATTAATTCATTTCAACGGTTTATTAAATCGTTTCAACGGTTTATTAATTCGTTTGAACGGTTTATAAAATCGTTTCAACGGTTTATTAAATCGTTTGAACGGTTTATTACATCGTTTGAACGGTTTATTAAATCGTTTAAAAAATAACTTTATTGCAGAACCGGCCTCCTGTATTGGCTACTTTAAAATTAAATTTAAATTTAAATTAACATTACAACGAAGGCACCTGGAAAAAAAGCATTGATGGTAAATATTTTATTTAAGTGACCCTAATATTTACTGGGACCTATGGCAAGTCTTTCCCAATGGATGGTTATTTGTTTCTTGTGGCCTTGGTGGCCAAGTGGTTAAGGTAGTTCGTCTAATATTAATCACTTTGTCAACACTGAGGTTAGTCTAGTCTACCTGTGGACAGGGTGTACTCGATACCAATCTTAATTGGCAAGGACTGCCAGTTTTCCTATCGAGGGTCTGGGATTTTTATACCCCCGCAAACTTGTTTGGGGGGGGGGGGGGTATATAGGAATCACCCTGTCTGTCTGTCTGTCTGTCTGTCTGTCCGTCTGTCCACATCCCTTGTAAGCGCAACTCCTCCTAAACCGCTTGATGAAATTTACTGAAACTTAGCATAAAGTAGGAACAGTTTATTATATATGAAATATGTTGCTGAAATATGTAGATGTGCATGAAGGATTTTTATTGACCTCAGATATCATTAAGAAGAAATAATTGGACTTTAAAGCGAAGCAGGGGGTATCGCTTTGTGAGCGTGCTCACAGTCCACACTTGTTTTTTCTCCTGGTACTCTGTCTTCCTCCCCCATTAACAATTGGACGCAATGATATAGCTTAAAATTGCTGAAATTATTTAAACAAACCAACTTTGTTTCTACAAACAAAGAGGAACAACTCTATGCATTTTACCAGACATACTAAGTACACAAATAACTTTTAGTTTTATTTAATTTAATACATGAACAACTTTTAAATAACTGTTTAACAATGGCTTATACTATTTATGTATACAATGATAGAAATGTTCAAAATGCTCGCATCATATGCAGTAATTAAAAATGTTGGTATGCAAGATTCAAAACAATAATTTTACACAAGGGGTATCCTATTAAGAAATGTGTTGTGGTCTAGGATTGTTTATTTTTAAATTAATTTACAAAGACCGGCAAACCAAAGACAGATATATGCAACATTGTAATACAGTACTATTTTCAAGCATAAGACAAAAAACATTCTTAAATTAATAATACTGAAATCACCAACAATTACATTACAGTGAACCCTCTTTATAACAACTTTCATTAAAATAGAATATTCCTTATAAGGTCGTAAGATTTGTAAACAAATATGTGAATTGCACTGAATAAAAATTCTTTATAAAGGTAATTTAAGCTTAACGTCACTTTAGAATAAAAACAAACATGGAGGCGTTAAAGAGGGTCCACTGTATCTACATGTATACATCATCAGAACATTACAAAATATAAATTCATTTACAATCTTTACGTGATCACAGTCATTGCAGTTCATAATCAAACATTACTCTTGGTTTTATGATCCTTTTGAGCTACAATTTCAGACAAACAAAGAAAGAGCATGAGTTCATGGTGGGAATATAACATATCATTCAATGTTAAACACTATTTACATCATATATTTTAAGGTTAACAAACAATCACACATGCACCTTGAACTAAAGAATTATTTTATTTATGGTAAGCAATAAGTCGTTTTCAAGATTTAATCACTATTGTTAAAAGAGGTGACAATTGTAATGTTGATCATGTGACTTCATAAAATTTAGGCCACTTAGTGGAAAGCGGCAACATTTTAAACTAAATGGGACAGCTTAAGAAAGACGATGCAAAAAAAACCTGCTGTGTTGCGCTGGGGTGCAAATCTCACAATAAACTTAAAAATATGGTAGGGGGTCAAGTTTTATGCTGTTAACACGATATTAAAAGACAGATGTGTCGAGGGAAGTGCCCTAAATAAAATCATGCGATAGGATACATCTAACTACCTATCTTGAAAACGACCTATTGTTAAAGCTACAATCTGTGTGTGGAGAATTGATTTTATTATGAAGAGAATATAACTAAATTAGTGGTGGTTTACAATTGGTAGACATTGACACTGATCACTGCCAAATTATGTTCCAACTTTCCTTTAATATATAATCATGTTTTTGTTTTGATAAAAAAAAGAACATAAACGAGATATAATGTAAATCCATTAGAAAATAAATGTCTTCAGATCCCAAGAAAGACTCATATACAAATTTCTCAAATATCAATAAAGCTGAATTGGGTGTATTTTTTTAATGGAAGACAAAGTTACACAATAATTAGAAAAATATATTTCTTTTATCAAATTCAGTGGCATAGCAGGATACTTAAAGCACTGCACATAAAGAAGACAGTGAAGGGTCTGGGGTGTTTAAGGCCCTAATAAGTGGTCCACAGCTATACGACTGAAATTCTAGGAAAAAGTTGTCAAAAATAAAATACATACTATGAGTTTGTAGTACATTTACTTTGAAAAATTGTAGACTCCAGAAACATGGACTGGTAAATCATTTCTTGAAGAAAAAATCTTATTACTTGAATATCTTCAAAATTATTTGCTTCATATACATTGTTTTTAGAACATAATTAAAATTTTAAATATTTTTTAAAAAACATTTAGGAATAAAATGTAAAACTAAAGCACCTATTTATCTTTGAAATTAGCAATTTTCTAAAACAAGATCAAGACTACCAAAAATCAGCAGTCACTCAATCTAGTAAAATAGAAACTAACATCAAGAAAGCCCCATAATTTTAATTTATCATATTATATATCATAATCATCTATAGGATTGTCAATATTCTGTTAGTGCTATTAAATGATAACATTGCATGAAAATATTTCAACTTGGACAAGTAATATAGGGGCAGTTTAAAAAAAATGACCCCAACAGGTTATGGTCCTCTAATTTTGTCAAATTAATAGATACATTATTTCTAAATAGTTGAAAATGTATGTTTAGTGGTGGGGAACATGTCTGCAAAAAATCTTAAAGATATCTCAGAAAACAAAGAAGTTACACAAAAAAAACATGCCAAAATTGTCAGGAGAGCAACGTTTTTTGTGACACTTTAAGAAAATGTCATTTTTTAAAAGGTCACCAAATTGTCAAATCTAGCAATATGTGCATAATTCTTTTTTATTACAAATTGTTAACTTATTGAGGGATATCAAAAGAAAGTATGTTGCATTTAAAAAAGTATGAAAATATTGTTTTGAAAAAAAGAACTACCCTGTCAGGAGTGCAACACAAATTTAAGCCATTTTGCATTAAGTTCTTGGTAGAAATTGTTTCTTTTTGTTTCCAATGATTAAACCAAAACAAAATCATAAATATACCTTTACTGCATCAAAGCAGTCACTACAGAATATCATTAAACTGGTATTCTGATCAGGGACACCAGATAAAACAGAGCACCCTCAACTGTCAGGAGTGCAACAAATGACATGTTTTTTATATATTTTCTTTGTAATGTGACTTATTTTGTGTTTTTTAAATATTTTAGCAGAAGCTACATAGAATCGTTCAATAAATATTTCAGATCGATGATAAATAGCTTTTACATTCATTTCGTTTAATGCCCACCACCCGCCAGACATTCACCATACTATAATCGGATTTTCACTCTGAGAAATCCGGCCAAAAATGTACAAGTAAAGCTTAAAAAGTATACAATAGGTCGTAAGTGAAACTAGAGGCTCTTAAGAGCCTGTATCGCTCACCTGACTTACAAAAAAAACTTTTTAAGACAATACTTTTCTTGCAAATTTTGATATTAAATGCTAAAGAGTTTATGTGAAGATGCTGTTTCTATGAATGTTGCCATGTTGAATTTACAATCAGCAGTAGGAGTGTTTCTGAGAAGAAGCAGTTTTTGTTTTTTCATAGGTTAGTATGTTAAGTGATGTTCCATAGTGGCAGCAATCTTGTATTTTGGATCGAAACAAACAACTCAAAATTGGTAGAGAACCATACAATATCACATATCCTAAAATCTGCCAAGCTGTTTGTGAGAAAACGAATTTTAAAATCTCAGCCAGTCAGAACGCATTTGCAGCTCTAGCAGCCATGTTGAATTTCCTATCGGCTCGAAACATACTTAAAATAATAAGATTACTATCACTTCTGCATTATTTGGTTAAATTGTGTGGAACTGAGTTTCAGAGACGAAGCTGTTTGTATGGTTTTCCCATAGGGTCCTATGTTAAGCTGTGTTCCACCGTGGTGGCCTCTTGGAATTTAGATCGCCACAAAAAACGAGGACCATCTAAGGTACATTTGTGCAATATTTCAAATCAATCTGCTAAGCGGTTTGTAAAAAGATTTTTGAAATTTCAGCCAATCAGAACCCATTAGTTGCCCTGGAAGCCATGTTCAATTTGCAATTGGCTCAAAAAACTCAAAATAATAAGATAAATATCCATTAATCATTTCTTCATAATTTGGCTTCATTTGTGTGGAACAGTTTCAGAGAAGACGTTGTTTGTATGTTTTTCCCATAGGGTCCTATGTTAAACTATGTCCTGTGATGGCGACCATCTTGGATTTTGGATCGGAACAAAAAACTCAAACCTTGTAGAGGACCACATAAGGTACATTTCTGCTATATTTTAAATCAATCTTCCAAGCAGTTTATGAGAAGAAGATTTTTGAATTTCAGCCAATCAGAACACATTAATGGCCCTGGAAGCCATGTTGAATTTGCAATTGGCTGGAAAAACCCAAAATAATAAGATAATTATGCAACCTTCCTTTCCTTATTAATTTGGCTTCATTGTGTGGAACAGTTTCAGAGAAGAAGTTGTTTATATGTTTTTCCCATAGGGTCCTATGTTAAACTATGTCCTGCGATGGCGGCCATCTTGGATTTTGGATCGGCACAAAAAACTCAAACTTTGTAGAGGACTATCAAAGGTACATTTCTGCTATATTTCAAATCAATCTGCCAAGCAGTTTATGAGAAGACGATTTTTGAATTTCAGCCAATCAGAACACATTAACCGCCCTGTAAGCCATGTAAAATTTGCAATTGGCTCGAAAAACCCAAAACAATAAGATAATTATGCAACCTTCATTTCCTTATTAATTTGGCTTCATTGCATTGTGTCGAACAGTTTCATAGAAGAAGTTGTTTATATGTTTTTCCCATAGGGTCCTATGTTAAACTATGTCCTGCGATGGCGGCCATCTTGGATTTTGGATCGGCACAAAAAACTCAAACTTTGTAGAGGACCATCTAAGGTACATTTCTGCAATATTTCAAATCAATCTGCCAAGCAGTTTATGAGAAGAAGATTTTTGAATTTCAGCCAATCAGAACACATTAATGGCCCTGGAAGCCATGTTGAATTTGCAATTGGCTCGAAAAACCCAAAACAATAAGATAATTATGCAACCTTCATTTCCTTATTAATTTGGCTTCATTGTGTGGAACAGTTTCATAGAAGAAGTTGTTTATATGTTTTTCCTATAGGGTCCTATGTTAAACTATGTCCTGCGATGGCGGCCATCTTGGATTTTGGATCGGCACAAAAAACTCAAACTTTGTAGAGGACCATCTAAGGTACATTTCTGCAATATTTCAAATCAATCTGCCAAGCAGTTTATGAGAAGAAGATTTTTGAATTTCAGCCAATCAGAACACATTAATGGCCCTGGAAGCCATGTTGAATTTGCAATTGGCTCGAAAAACCCAAAACAATAAGATAATTATGCAACCTTCATTTCCTTATTAATTTGGCTTCATTGTGTCGAACAGTTTCATAGAAGAAGTTGTTTATATGTTTTTCCCATAGGGTCCTATGTTAAACTATGTCCTGCGATGGCGGCCATCTTGGATTTTGGATCGGCACAAAAAACTCACACTTTGTAGAGGACCATCTAAGGTACATTTCTGCAATATTTCAAATCAATCTGCCAAGCAGTTTATGAGAAGAAGATTTTTGAATTTCAGCCAATCAGAACGCATTAATGGCTCTGGCAGCCATGTTTCATATTTGATCAGCACCAAAAACTCAAACTTTGTTAAGAACCACCCAATAAACATTCCTGCCAAGTTTGGTTCCAATTGGCCAAGTGGTTGTGGAGAAGAAGATTAAAATGTAAAAAGTTTACGGCCGACGAAGACGACGACGACGACGACGACGACGACGGACGCAAAGTGATGAGAATAGCTCACACTGACCCTTTGGGTCAGGTGAGCTAAAAACACATCGTAAGTACTGAGGTCACAATGCATTTCCATTTGATCTTCCAATACTAACGATAGGCTTTATACTAACAACTTATTGTGAATCCACTGCAGACATGTGTTTCCAAAACCTATTGTACTACACCCTATAAATTGAATAGACATAAATTTTGTGAGTTTAAAACTGGATTACATAATTATAAACATTGTTTTTACATCTACTCTTTTTTTTATCCAAAGTGTTTCATCTTTCACAGAAGATACTAGTATCATGCAAGTTTCAACTTTTGACATACCCTTATATTTATAATGAAACAATCAAATCATATGTTCTGCACAAACATCCAAATGAATTCTTTAAAACAAACTTAGTGATCAGTTTTCTACCACTATTCATTCGATTGCAGACAAAAATACCTAATTCCTTTATTGATGCAGATGTAAAACCTAATACATCTGTTTTAACCTTCATTAAACAGAGCAATGTTCTCCGATTTCAAAAAGAAATTTCTTTTGATAACAATTTCTTCAACCCTTCCCTATATTGCACATACATGTATCACTCTCCTGGTTCTAAATAGCTGAAAACAGTAGCATTATCTAAACTTGACGATGATCCAAATTATAAAGAAAACAAACATAGCAAATCCTAATAAATAACAGATGTGTTTGTGTCCTCCAGCTTGAGTTATTTTCTTCAGGCGATTTACAGTTGCGTCTAATAAGTTACCTCCCTTGTCAAAGTCATCATTCTGAAAAAAAAGGAATTACAATACACATTTTAATGAAAAATTATCAAAGAAAATCCTTTTTATTATCAAATGTTACTGATGTGTAATAGAATTACCAACTGATTTGTTTGTTTGAGTGGTGTTTAACGCCACTTTCAGCAATTTTTCAGGTATATCAAGGCATCAAGTTTTTATTGGAGGAGGAAGCCGGAGTACCAAGAGAAAATCCCTGACCTTAGGTAGGAAAACTGGCAATCCTTGTCAATTAAGATTGGAGTTAAGTACACCCTGCTTGCAGTGAGACTCGAACCGGCAACCTCTGTGTTGACAGACCATTTTATCAATAGGAGACAAACTACCTTAACCACCCAATATTAACTGAAGTAATTTCATTACTTAATTATTGGACTATATAATATAAAAGAACTTTGTGAACTAATAGTAAGTTCAAATACATCATGATAAATTATTGATTGATTAGTTGATTAATTATTGTTTAATGTCCAGCAAGCAAGTTTTATTTTGGGGCAAGAACAAGTTAATAAACAACAAACAAATATGGAAAATGGATTAAAAGTTTAACTTCCAATTGAAACGAAGGCTAGGTATGGAAAATTTAGAATTTTGTAGAAACACAATCAGCCTGCTTTTTGAACTCTACAAAAGAAGTCATTATGCAAAGAGAGAAGAAAGAATAGCATCATATCTGCATGCCACAGTGACAGATGTTTATTTGTCCAAGAATCCTCTGCCATTGAACAGTGTTGCACAGCAAAATAATTTCAGAATAGATTTTCGATAAACAAGTGCAAATCCAGCTGACTGTACTATGTCAAAATAGACCAGCCTTCATATATTCTCTGCTTCTGGTGGCGATTCAAAGAGTTACTGTCATGACTGTGAAGCTGTCAAAATAGACCAGTCTTCATATATTCTCTGCTTCTGGTGGCAATTCAAAGAGTTGCTGTGGAGCTGTCAAAATAGACCAGCCTTCACATATTCTCTGCTTCTGGTGGCAATTCAAAGAGCTACTGTGGAGCTGAGAACACAGTTTGATGAATATTGCTAA
This sequence comes from Limnoperna fortunei, assembly GCA_944474755.1. Classification (NCBI taxonomy): domain Eukaryota; kingdom Metazoa; phylum Mollusca; class Bivalvia; order Mytilida; family Modiolidae; genus Limnoperna; species Limnoperna fortunei. Next base: position 48,939,502 of record OX104120.1, read on the forward strand.
AAAGCTTAAGCAGCACAGACCATTCAGTGGTACATAAGATATAATTAATTGGGGCACGAATATATACTGATGTTACCACAGGTTGCCCTTTATGTTCAATATTTTACCCTGAGCAGGGAGGGGTAAAATGTGAACATAAAAGAAAAAAAAATTGAAAAAATTCAAGATAAATATTTTATGACTTGTTTACGTTATTTATTTATATGGACACTAGGCCATTTGTTGGTCAGTCTGCGTCATAAAACACAGTCATTTGTATCTTTGCATAATCTTCAAGACTTGTATATTATTTTTTTGTTTACATGTATGCTGTATCATCATGTTTGTCCATCCGATACTTATAAGTCATTAAGTGTACTGGTTAGTAGCTTTCTTTAGACCCTTTATTTTTTAAGGATGTGGTTAACCAAGAAAAGTCTGAAAACCAAAGAAACCCAATCCACCAAAGAAAATATCCACACAGGCCAAGGTGTTGAGAAGAGTGTGAGTGCCCCCTTCCCAAGAAGCAGAGCCACAGTCTTCCCTACCTCCATTAGCCTACTCCACAACAGACCACTGACAATGACTCCTTCAACAACCCACTGCCATTACAACAACAGCTCAAAGCGCCACAACAAGACAGGCAAGTGGTACTAGTACCTCCGCAGCTAACTGACCTTACACCACCAACTCCACAGGCCACAGTCTCATCGCCCACAGCACCACAACAAGACATGTTGGGAGAAGCGCCCCATTCCCAAGCAGAAGGACAGCTACAGTCTTCTCTACCACAAATGACTGCTCCACTGCAGACCATTGACATTGACTCCATTAATAACCCAGTGCCATGGCAGCCTACAGAGCCAGAACAAGATGTGCAAGTGGTACCAGTACATTCACAGCAAAATGACCTTCCACCACCAACTCCACAGGCCACAGTCTCATCGCTCACAGCACCACCACAAGACATGTTGGGAAAAGCGCCCCCTTCCCAAGCAGAAGGACAGCTTCAGTCTTCTCTACCACAAATTACTGCTCCACCGCAGACCATTGACATTGACTGTCAATAACCCAGTGCCATGGCAGCCTACAGAGCCAGAACAAGATGTGCAAGTGGTACCAGTACCTCCCAGCTAACTGACCTGCCACCACCAACTCCACAAGCCACAGTCTCCTCACCAGTTCCACAGTTATCTTCCTTTATGCAAACTGCACAGTTCTTATGGACAGCACTTGGCACAGATTTAGATGAGATTGCGATGCCGTCAGTCGCTGAGACTCCTACATGCTGGTGGATCCTTACAACTGCCAGATGAAGTCTAATGTTTAACTCACCCAACACCGAGCAGTACAATCCTGACAGTAACTTTGAAGCAAGAGTTATCCAGCTTTTAATGCACATCAATCGCCAGCTAAATAATCAAAGTGCAAATCATCATCAGCAAAATATCATAAACAAATGACTAGACAAAGTCCAAGGAGACATTAAAAAACTTGGAAGTAAACTAGACCTGATTATCACTACATTACAGCAACACCCTGTACTACAGTTAACCAATGACCAGGCGGATGTTCCAACGCAAGACGAAAATGTATCGACGGGTAACCTGCCACCATTAATACCGACGGAAGACTTGGGACTGCTAAAAGAATCCACAAAAACAGCTGGCAATTTTGCTAAAGACCGTCGAAAGGCTTTTCCCTGAGTTATTTGGCCCTGACAATTTTTACGTCTTAGTTATTCTTACTACAGTGGACATGGTACAAACAAAAGAAAATTGGATCCCACGCATGGAGATACCATTCAATCCTATGTACCCTTCTACTACCACGAAATGAAAAATTCAAAGAACTACTACGACAGGCTAGAATTTGTTAACAAGATTAATGAAGGGCTTCGTCGTCCGTTAAAGAAAAAATAATTGCTCAGAATCATAATTTAAATTTACATATGTACAAAAATATACATTGTATAATGCATAATTTAATGGATTTTGCATGATGTCCATGCCTAGCCCATGGAAAATCACAACATTCTGTTGACTGTACTGTATATTCTTGCCCCCCCAATGAATTTTTTTCGATTATAATAGGACGTGTCTCTTGACTTTTTTTACAACCTTACTGTTGGGTTGCGGGACTTGTCAGCCATTTATTGTGACATCGTTTAAATATTTGAAAAATCTTATTATGATGTCACCATTAGGAGTGTTGGTCGTTTATGATGTTGAAATATATACTCATTTACACCTGGTGTTGACTCTTAAGCGTTTTAGTCTCGTCATATTAGAATACTTGTACACTGTTTCATTTTTACTTGTTTATTATCTTTGTTATATGTTAATTCACTCTAATATAATATTTTAATGTAATTTTTGGGTTATTTTAAGATCTCTGCTTATCTGTAATAAAAATACTCATGTTTATTATAATGTTAATTACTATATGTTGTGTTTGTTTGTTAGTTTGAATGGTGTTTTAACACCAATTTCAGCAATTTTTCTGCTATATAGTGGCATCAAGTTTTTTGGGGGGAGGAAGCTGGAGTACCAGGAGAAAATCCCTGACCTTCAAAAAGAAAACTGGCAATCCTTGTCAATTAAGATTGGTGTCCATACACCCTGCCTTCAATGAGAATCGAACCTGCAATGACACTGTTGACAGACCACGTGATCAATAGGCCACCGAGGTCTCAGACTTGTTGTGAGAAAAACTTATTTTACACTTAAGTCAAAATTGGTTTAAAATAGGATTAATTCATTTGTCAGGGATTTTCACTGGGTACCCTGGTTTTGTACCCCAATATACTCTGGACATGATGATTTAGCACAAAATGATGAAAGTGAAGTTAAACCACAAACAAGATTAAAACATTGAAACTTTCAGCAGCCAAATAAGATGTTTGAAAGTTGTTATAATTTATATACACACATGACATGTAGCTGGAGTTATCTTTTCTTTGATCTGATTAAATCAGTTTATAAGGAATTTATGCACTGTTTCAGAACAATGTAAGAAATGTTGGCCACTAAATACTTGATTTGGGACTAGTTATCCTTCTCTTATACGAAGCCTCCCAATACAGTTTTACTACTTGGAAAAAAGTATCAGCATGCTTTTATAATGTGGTATATTGTCATTCAAAGATTGCAAACCAAAATATTGTAATGCATTAGTACATTAATGGATTGTTACACACCTACTTAAATAACATTTGTAGAGAACTTCTTTTTTTAAATTATTCCATTTATACAAGATCACTTTTTCAGCATAGAAGAGGAATTACTGTATACAGTCAAATTTACACCCAACTACTTGTACATGTAAATTGTAACCATTTTTAAATTAGAAATGATTGATTGATTGAATGTGTTTGCCTAATGTCCATGGAGCAGTATTTCAGCTTTATTCAGGATGAAGAAAAAGTTAACATACAATAAATCAAAGAAGAAAAGAGGTAGAGCAACAAGACAAAGCTCTGACTGCCACTGGAGATGTATGGAGCATGGCACTAAAGGGCGAAGAATTTTGCCTTTGAAAGAGGCTATAATGAGCCTACTCTAGTTTTTAGATTACAAAGAGCTACTTGATCGCGCAAGGACCCTGACACACTCCATAAAGGTCGACCACTATGGTTCGCTGCCAGGCATTCTGAATAAGGACAAAACAACCCTGATAGAGAGGGCCTCCCTACCAGTCACCTGGGGAAGTGTTGGGTAGCGCTGTGAGTCAAGCATGGGGAACCCTCCCAGTATGTTTCCAGAACAGGAAATGGAAGTTGCTTTGTAAGATATTGGAGAAAGGAGCATGGATTGATCAGTGTCTAGGCAATTTTATCTGCCATAGGAAAAACAGGATATAATGTCATAATAAAAGTTGTCAGAAAAAAAAATCCTTTCAATGTAAAAATGCATAGAAATCATGCCACACATTATTGACCTAGGTGTTGTCTGCAGGCCACACATTATTGACCTTGGTGTTGTGCCTTCAATCCACACATTGTCAACCTTGGTATAGCACCATTAAGACACTATTGACCTTGGTGTTGTGCCTTCAATCCACACATTGTCAACCTTGGTATAGCACCATTAAGACCATGTGTACACTATTGACCTTGGTGTTGTCTGCAGGCCCCACATTGTCGACCTTGGTGTTGTCTGCAGGCCACACATTGTCTACCTTGGTATAGCACCATTAAGACCATGTGTACACTATTGACCTTGGTGTTGTGCCCTGCAGGCCACAGAAAAAAAGATTAAAATTTCCTTACCATTTCATTCAGATATTTGTTTTGCTCTCGTACTTCATGTCCAATATCAATTGTTAGCTATAAGAAAACAATATATAATTACCAGTTATATCTATAAAATCTTGTAAAAGTGTTTTTTCTTTTCATAATAGTATTCGTTTGTTAGCATTGTTTTTGATATAAAATAATCCAGCTGTGCTGTCCACTGTTTACAAGAGAATACAAAATTTCCACAATTATTTGATCTCAAATTGCTGTTTATAAAAATTTTGTGATAATTATGTTGGGAAAAGTTTTGCTGAATTATTCAGCTATCTTTATCTTTATAGCTGTGTATCCAATGCAGTCGACTATGGAACCAGTGGCCATCATAAGCCTACATCACTCGTCAGATTTGTAAATACAAAGAACAAGATATTTCTCCAAATTTTAAACAAAGTCCTGCGGTCTGTGGTGGCTGCCATTTTTAGTTTTTGATTGGCATAAAAATCTAGTGAATATTTGCATACAATATTGCTTAAATCAGCTTTGCAGTTTGCATATAAAAGGTCTTCCCATAAAGCCCTTTAAACATGTTTCTCAACAATCCTTACATACATGTATGTATAGTAAAATACTAGCAAGTCTTTCTGTGTTGGCCAATTGTATTAAATTTACAGAATACAAAACAAAAATGTTGTTAAGGATCATCAAATGAATATTGTGACCATGTTAAGTTTTACTATGCAAAATGAAGGCAATAACTCTAATCACATATAAACCTTTTGATCAGTTGAGCTTAAAACAAGCACAAATGAACCGATTCAGGACTCACGCTGGGTCAGATTTATAGGGAGTAATGATTTTTCTTTTTGAGACTGATGGGGATAAGTGGCCTGTGGGGACAGAACAGGGAGAATTGAGAGGACAACAGGATAGAGTTACATCATATTTCACAAATACATGTTTTTTCTAAGATGTTGATATTTGTAGGTCTTATTAACGAAGTTTTGGGAGAAATATTGTTTTTGTCTGGTTTCTTATTCTTCTTCTTATTGTTTCTTTCCACTCAATCTTGTCCACATATTTTCTTTGAGATGCAATGTCCAATCAGTATAAAAGTTTTTGAACATGTTAAAGGTGACCTGAAGTTTTGTAATCCATTTTTGGAATTTTCAAAATGGCCGCCATTGAAGAAAAAAAGTGCAGTTCTCAGATCTCAGGAATGACCAGAGCAATTTGATTGAAAATTGGTATACTGATACAGCTGACTATTGTGAGGATTTTTGCCCAAAAACTGGACGCGAACGACACCATTTTGTAATGGCAGCAGTTTCACCACACTCCCCCATCAAACATCAACTTAGTCGTAATTTGATATGTAGGTAGATTTTAATGCACAAACTAAGAATATCATACATGTCATATATATTTTGGGGGTTTTCAACATGCCCAAGAATATAGTGGCAATGGGGGTTTCGTTTGGGAGACATTTGTGTTGGCATCCCAACACAGTTATAACTAGTTCCATTTTTTATCTTTATACAATTTTTAAGCAGTTTAATTATTGGGAAGTAAGTATAAATGAAGACCAGACTGAATTTTTAAATGAATTAGAACTAGTAGAAAACGACATCGTTGTTAAACATTATTGTTGTCCTACCCTACGCTTGAAATAAAATTAGTACCCTAATAATACATTACTCACTGATTTCAAAGCTTTAACTTTAGATGACAGCTGTTCTTCCATTCTGTCATTGTCCTCTTCCACGTGCATATTACCTTGGTAACCATTTTCTATCAAATTAATAATTGAAAAACTTACTGCAGGGAACATGTGGAAAAGGAATATAGTTAAAATGATGAAAAGTAATTATTTTACAATCGAAGTTATTTAAATGTAAAATAAAGAATTAAGATGTGTTCCGAAATTGTGCAGATTAAAAAATATAATTTTGATATCAACAATTATTTACTCAAAATATTCAGCATTTGGAAATGCAGCATTTTTTTCATTTTGCTAGGTCTATTTTCCATGGTAAATTTCGACTTAAATTATAACGGATGTGTATTGTAAGGGCATTAGACTTACTTTGTTTGAAACCCTTTGGGCTTTGTTGTTAGCAATTGATACGGGAAAAGTGTCCCCGTTTGTCCGAATAACATTGTACATCACGGAGCAGATTAAAGCTTGTAAACATAGTAGAAACCAAAATGGCTGACTTAACTTACAATTAGGAGATAACTGTATTGTATTTGAAGATTTGTCATCAGCAATCAGAAATATAATGGTCGAAAAATAATTTTACTGGCCACACATAAGTGAAGCCAGTAAATGAATATTTCTGACCATCAAATTATACCAGTTGATATCAGCAAATCTTCAAATACAATACATTACAGTTATCTCCATTGTAATGCAAGGGCAATAAACTAAATTAACTGACCTAAATGGGAATTTTTTTAACCAGAAATAATGACTGCAATTTTGTTAACTTCTGACAGCATAAATTATGGAATCCATGTCATGAAATTACTCATATTGTCAAATCAGAATTTACATTACAGAACACAAAATTTAGGTATTTTTTCTCTGCACCTAAGTGACCAACTCCAAGTAACGAATTGTCCAGAACAGATTACCAAAGTATCTAGCTAGGTGGGTACTGAAATGACTATTACATCATTAACATGAATTATAATTGAATCATAGTCATTTCAGTACCCACCTGGACAGTTTTGAACTAAGAGATGGTTCACTTCGGTACTGAAGAAAAATACTTATACTTGTCAATGACAATGGTATTGCTTAAATTATGTATATTTCGGAAATGTAAATACTAAAAGCAGTAAAATTAAATAAGTAGAGGCTCTTAAGAGCCTGTACTTACAAAAAACTTTGTAAGAGACATGAAATTTCTAGCAAACTTTGAAATTAAATGCTAAATAGTTTATGTGAAGATGCTGCTTCTATAAATGTTGCCATGTTGAATTTCCAATCAGCAGTAATTTGTAGCAAAGTTTCTGAGAAGAAGCTGTGTTATGTTTTTCTCATAGGTTACTATGTTAAGTGATGTTCCATGGTGGCAGCAATCTTGGATTTGAGATCACAACATAAAATTTAGTAGAGGACCAACTGAGGTACATTTCTACAATATTACAATTAATTTCTACAATATTACAATTTCATGGATATGAATTTTGAAATTTCAGCTAATCAGAACACATTTGCAGCTCTTGCAGCCGTGTTGAATTTCCTATTGGCTAAAAAAACTCAAACTAATAAGACAAGTGTGGACACAGAAAAACGTCTCGCCTGAATTCCGCATCAGTAACGAAAATAAATTTCGTCATAAGCATTACGTTAATAGCATTAATTATGAGCAGCGGCCTGTATACCAAATATTGTCACCATACTATGCATAGTTACAGAGGAACTGTCCTAATACAAAAACTTTAACGTAGTCGCTGGACCGTGAAATTGAGGTCAAGGTCAGGTGGAACCTACCAGACAGTCATGTACTATTAATCAGCAACCTATATACCAAATATTGTCATCCTACCATGCGTAGTTACAGAGGAACTATCGTAACCCAAAAACTTTAACGCAGTCGCTGGACTGTGAAATTGAGGTCAAGATCAGGTGACACCTACCAGACAGTCATGTACTAGTCATCAGCAACCTATACACCTAATATTGTCATCCTACCATGCGTAGTTACAGAGGAACTGTCGTAACCCCAAAACTTTAACGCAGTCGCAGGACCGTGAAATTGAGGTCAAGGTCAGGTGACACCTACCAGACAGTCATGTACTAGTCATCAGCAACCTATACACCTAATATTGTCATCCTACCATGCATAGTTACAGAGGAACTGTCGTAACCCCAAAACTTTAACGTAGTCGCTGGACCGTGAAATTGAGGTCAAGGTCAGGTGACACCTACCAGACAGTCATGTACTAGTCATCAGCAACCTATACACCAAATATTGTCATCCTACCATGTGTAGTTACAGAGGAACTGTCGTAACCCCAAAACTTTAACGTAGTCGCTGGACCGTGAAATTGAGGTCAAGGTCAGGTGACACCTACCAGACAGTCATGTACTAGTCATCAGCAACCTATACACCAAATATTGTCATCCTACCATGCGTAGATACAGAGGAACTGTCGTAACCCAAAAACTTTAACGTAGTCGCTGGACCGTGAAATTGAGGTCAAGGTCAGGTGACACCTACCAGACAGTCATGTACTAGTCATCAGCAACCTATACACCAAATATTGTCATCCTACCATGTGTAGTTACAGAGGAACTGTCGTAACCCAAAAACTTTAACGTAGTCGCTGGACCGTGAAATTGAGGTCAAGGTCAGGTGACACCTACCAGACAGTCATGTACTAGTCATCAGCAACCTATACACCAAATATTGTCATCCTACCATGTGTAGTTACAGAGGAACTGTCGTAACCCAAAAACTTTAACGTAGTCGCTGGACCGTGAAATTGAGGTCAAGGTCAGGTGACACCTACCAGACAGTCATGTACTAGTCATCAGCAACCTATACACCAAATATTGTCATCCTACCATGCATAGTTACAGAGGAACTGTCGTAACCCAAAAACTTTAACGTAGTCACTGGACCGTGAAATTGAGGTCAAGGTCAGGTGACAGGTGACTGACTGGCAAGTACTCATCATAAGCTACCTCTGGACCAAATTTGATGGACCTAGGGCTTGGGCTTACAAAGATATGAAGCAAGATGTCAAGTATTTACGCCGCCGCCGCCGCCGCCGGATTCCCATACATATGTCTCGCCTCCAGCGACTTTCGTCGCAGGCGAGACAAAAACTATCCAAGCTTCATTTCTGCATAATTTGCCATAAATGTGTGGAACAGTTACATAGAAGAAGCTCATGTATTTGTGTGTTTTTCCCACAGTATCTTATGTTAAGCTGTGTTCCACAGTGGTGGCCACCTTGGATTTTGGATCATCATAAAAACCTAAAACTGTAGAGGACCATCCAAACTACATTTATGCAATATTTCAAATCAATCTACCATGTGGTTTGTAAGATGAAGATTTTTTGAAATTTCAGCCAATCAGAACGCATTACTGGCCCTGGAAGCCATGTTGAATTTTCATTTGACTAGCTCAAAATAATAAGATAACTATCCAGCTTTTATTTCTACATAACTTGGCTTCATAGTGTGGAGATGAAGTTTGTATATTTTTTCCCATAGCGTCATATATTACACCATGTCCTGTAATGGTGGCCATTTTGGATTTTGGATCGGCACAAAAAACTCAAAACTTTGCAGGGGACCATCTAAGGTACATTTCTGCAATGTTTCAAATCAATCTGCCAAAAGGTTTATGAGAAAAAGAATTTGGAATTTAGCCAATAAAAACGCATTAATGGCCCTGGCAGCCATGTTTAATATTTGATCAGCATCAGAAACTCAAACTTTGTTAAGAACCACCCAATAAACATTCCTGCCAAGTTTGGTTCCAATTGGTCAAGTGGTTTTGGAGAAGATTGAAATGTGAAAAGTTTACAGCCGACAACAACAACAACGAACGCGAAGTGATGGGAATAGATCACACTGACACTTTGCACCAGGTGAGCTAAAAATTTATGCATGACAGAAATGAGACTGCAGTTTAATATTGGTAAGATCTTGGATGGACAGCTTTTTTCATTGTCATGATTTATGGTATCCTGTTTATGAAATAAATTTTAATTTATAGTTTTATCTTGTATCTTGAAAAGTTGATGGTTTGTTCACAGAAAATACTTGTATATCTGGTCATACTGGTTCACACAGACTTCTACACTTTGAGTAAATATGTAAAATTAATAAAAACTGCAAAGATCTTGCATATTTGTTTTAAGTTTTGAAATAGATTATGTGCCATTTGTTTATTTCCAGGATACATATAATTACCAACATTGAGAAGTTAGAAAAAAGTAGAATACAACAGCCTTATAAATACTAAAATCATAACTGTTTGATAAAAAAACACTTTTAAATGTGTTTGAACCTTAAGGTTCTTTTAAAATATATTTAAATTAATAATTGGCTTTGATTAATATATATATTTTGCACAAAATGAAAAAAATGTCAAACGACCTAAAGAGCTAAGGTTCCGCAATGACGAAGTGACCCGATACCAAATTGTTTATTCTGTCGTTTGGTGCCCCAACCCCCCCGCCCCCTTCTTGAAAATTTTTTTTGTCTTTCCAACCATATAATATACAAGGCGAATCGAAAGGTACTAGTATATTCCCAAATGTTTACAGATTGGATACAGCGTGAATACCCGGTGGAGTTGTCCGCTCTCCACCGGCAATTCGCGATTGCAAGTGGCGATGACTGTGGAGGCCCCAATTTCCTCCACCGGGATGCGCGGAGAAAATATAATTCGCCTGTACAGTTGGTCACTTCAGAAATTCCAACTTTGTTTACTTCGAGTTGAATGAACGGAAGCAGGTACAGCGAGGTCAACTGTGAAAACTGATTTCTTTGGAATGGTAATGCAGCCTACGTAGAAACCAGGGCTCTACAATACTTTTTTTTAAACTTGTCCATTCGAACTTTCAAAATTTACTTGTCCGAATGAAAACATCATTACAGGCTTATTTTTTTAACTTGTCCTTTACAGACAAGTGAGTACTGAGCTTAACTTGTATGACGACATTTCCACTTGTCCCGGATAATCGGACAAACGTTATTGTCGAGCCATGGAAAGTGAAGAATCTTGAATATTTTTGCAGCATTTTTATTCAAGATTCTCGACTTTCTTCATAGGCTGCATAACCATTCAGAAAAAAATCGATTTTCACAGGTGGCGCCACTGTACCTGCTTCCGTTCGTTCAACTCATTGTAAACAATGTTGGAATTTCTAAGTGACCTACCTTCGCTTCGCTTTGGGAAGCTCGCTTTTTGTTAACTTAATAACCCATATATTCTTTGAAATACTGTTACGCCTGGTAAAGACAAAAAAAAATATAATTTTCAAAAAAGGTGGTGGGGCTGATTGGGGCACCAAGGGGGTCCTTTCCACAAGTACCTGTGAGTGTGATTCTGTCTCATTAGAACTGAGTGTGTTTACAAATAGTTTTGTATTAAACAGAAATTTAAATACGAAGAAAATAATTACTGTAATCATAGGTTTCACTCATATGTGCTCTTCTCATTGTGGTGTTTGATGTGTTTAACAATGGAATATAGCTTTAAAAAATAACGAGAACTGTTTGGAATTCACCAAATGACACTTCCTGTGGTAACGTCATCAAAACACGTGTACAGAATCTGTGTTAAGATAACGTTTTTGGCGTCAATAATTTCAAGCACAATCAATGGAAAATTTGTGTACATTGTTCCGGAAATAAAGTATGGTACACCAGAGATTTGTGTATGTCTGTAAAGTCACCTGATTTTCTCTCTTTTTTGCATATAAAAATAATGCAAGTGGTTTTTAAAGTAGTTAGAGCTCACTTGAACATATTTTCCTATGTTCGATCTCTTCTTATAATCTCTTAAATAATATATAATTGTTTTCGGCTACGATTGAGTAGTTAGGTAAAAAACCATACTCTACAATATAGTTCACGATGTAAGTAATAAAATGGCTAATTTAATATTAAAGAAAATATTTCATTTACAATTTTTCATATTTGTTTAATCCTTCAAGCTTTAAAAATCATTTTGTTGTCCCGATATAATAAGAAGAAGTAAAGATGTACACAATTGCATATTAATGCGCGCTATATCAGTGTCTATCTCGGTAGTATGAATAGATCGCTTCAATTTATATTTTTGGATTATTTTACTATCTATAGGGTAAGCCTAGTATTTTTATAAATGCATTCTATTCTTGACATAATACAATGCATATACTTGCATTTCTTTTATTAATTAGTTATTTAATTTGATATGAAAAAGGCATTTTAAAATTTTGAAATTTTGTTATGTTATATTACGTAATGTATTTCATCGCTTCTATTGTATTTCTTGAATTATTTCATGATTTATATGGTAAGCTTCGTAATTTGTTTATGCATTCTTATTTTAACATGATAAAATGTATTTTTTCTGTTTCTTTTATTAGTTACTTAGATAATTTTATACTAAAAGGGCATTTTTAGATTTTGTTTAACGCGCTTGTGATCACTCATCCAGAAAGCCTTGATCTTATTTCTGGATTGTTTCATAATTTATAAGGTAGAAAATGGAACCTTTACGTACAAAATTAGTCAATCTTGAACATTAAATTTAATTTCTCTGGGTTTAGTTTATTGACGGTTTCGAAATCCCAAACTCTCGTGAACAATTCCAGTGTGGTAGTGACGGTTTAAAAGGGTGGGGGCGAAGAGATATTTCTGTGATGTAATTGTATATTAGATGTGCCTTGTTTATTTATTACCTGACACTGAACTTTGATGAAAGGTAATAATGAAAGACCAATTAGACTCCCATAATAAGCTGCTAAAATGCAAATTTAGATTATGGTTTTTATATAAAAATTAGATTTTCAAATAGGCATGTTATATAAAAAAATTGATGTCCGAATCAGTGAAAAATGTCGTAGAAATTAGTAGGAAAAAGAAATTTCTCAATAAGAAAAAAAGCACAAAAGATATAGATTTTTATTTAATTCAAGATTTATAAAAGTTATATATATAATAATACAAAAGAAAAAAATTCAGTTACGTTCGAATAAAGGTCATCAACATCATAGAAGTTAATAATCTCATAAATTGTTTTGCAAAATAAGACTCTTCTTCTAATTGTTTTTTTTTAATTTTTTTTTAATTCTGAAAATTTTATAAAGTTCTTAGCAATGTTTATGCACATGAATGCTAGTTTGACGTTTGAAATACATTTAATTGCAAATCTTTTGAAACAATTTTAATTACAGTAAAATTAAATCAATAGAAATTGTAACTTGTCGGTATGTTTTCTTTGATTTTCCGAGGACGCGATAACTGCCGATCTTACATTCACATTTTCCCCCACAGAACCACGTGACTATGATCAATGTATTTTTATTGGTAAACATTTGTCTTTCCAAAACTTTGCTTTTTTTTATTAAAGTACTCTTCTCAAAGTTGAGATATTATAATCAAGATGATTATTTCTTGCCTTTCACAATCGTCTACATTTGCAACCCTTTACAGCATATGATGAAATTTTAAATAAAACAAATTGAAAAAAAACTATTAAACCAAATCGGATACACCTATAACATATAAATTGAACATCTCTGGATATGGGTTTAACCCATATCTTTTCTTGTTATAATCAACACTGAGGGGCTGGTAGTTCCATTAATTTCATGTTTATTTTCAACATTTTAAAAATTTATCATTTTCATCTGTCTTTTACATTTTTTATTATTATTTGACTCGAATTTCACTAAAAACGTAAAATATCAATATCCGATTAAAAATAATATTTTAACGCCAATTTCAGCAATTTTTCAGCTAAATCATGGCATCTACCTTGTATCTGGGGGGGGGGGGGACTCGGGAAGCCGGAGTACCCGGAGAAAACCCCCGACTTTCGGTAGGAAAACTGGCAAACCTTGTCAATTAAGATCGGAGAGTACACACTGCCCGCAGTGAGGCTCGAACCCGCAACCTCAGTGTTGCTAGACCACGTAAGTAAACAATAGTATAATATGCAGTTCAACGGCTTAATACAACCTGAGACATGTATTTTACGCATCTAATGAATTTAGCAAAGAAAATGAGATTTTTAGCAAATATCAGTTTTTGACTGGACAAGAAGCAAATATTACTAAAAAAGCAAACACCTAGTAATTGAAACTGAAATTTACTCATACTTAAAATTCTACCTCCATACCACCCCAAAATACCATAAACTGCCACTGACAAATGTGTCCAAAAAAGTTAAACACGGACAGCCTGATAAGGTGCAAATCAATAACAACATAATTAATTAACTGTATCGAGTTGTCCGTCCATGAGGAAAAAAAATGAACAATGAATAGTGCGAATATGTTCAAGTATATAAATACATACCTACTCAATCCATAATAAAACTGTTACACTGTCCCATACAATATATTGAAAAATATAGTATCCCCTACCCATATGCAGATTAAAACAATGCTTAAAAAGTTTATTAAACTATATTTTCAATAAGAACTGATTGATTGGGGGAGTTATTTACGTCCTACACCGACAACTTAATGCCTTTGGTCGGACGGTATAAGAACGGAAGAAGACCATGCATGCAGATAAATAACCCTAAGTTTTTGATTTTTAGTTATACCGATGCGGTAAATAGTATTTATTAACCTGCATATGGCTTATCGGTAGCAGGACTATACGAGTTCGTTACAACACAGATGCAATAAATTTTCTATTCGGCCCTTCCCCACCCCCCTCCCGTTTAGTTGAATTGTTTTACGAGTTATTGAAAGTTTAAGAAACGTTCAAGGTCTTTCAATCTTGCAAGAACAGATTCAACACAATGTATATGCGTATTTTTTTCACCTATAGTCAGAACACTTGGGTTTCGGGCTGTTATTTTTCGGCATGCATATAAACAAAGTAAGTAGTCATGGCACAACTTGCTGCATCATCAGTGGTTATAAATATCTAAATCACTGCATGTATGTTGTTGAAGATGAAATATGTTAAATGTTAGCCTTTTTAAATGACAGCAAATTTGTCACGTTTAGAGGACGCATTTTTTCAACAGAACATCAGCATTCCAATATAGGTCAGATTTGCTCCTCTCCTAGGACACCTGTTTTTGTACTCTTTTAAACTGAGATGAAGATGTGTTTGTTTGAATGAAGTTTAACGCAACTTGCAGCAATTTTTCAGCTATATCATGGCGTCCAATTTTTGGGGAGAGGAAGCCGGAGTACCCGAAAAAAAACCGCCGACCTTCGGTAGGAAAACTGACAATCCTTGTTAATTAAGATTGGAGTCGAGTCCATGTACCCTACCAGCAGTGAGACTCGAACCCGCATTCTCAGTGTTGACAGACCACATGATCAAAAGAAGGCGAACTACCACTCTGCCAAAGAGGTCCCACGAAATAAAGAAAAAAGATACTGGCCCAGACCTTTAATTTTAGTGAACAATGCTAAGTTCGCTAACTATGTATACATTTAATAGACTCTATCCAGCTTGAAATTAAAGACACTACCAATTCATCTATGTCGGCGTCTAATTAGACCTTCTACTTGGGTCGATTTAAATGTATGCTGAACGTCCATTGGGCAATATTCCGGCTATTTACAGAATGATAATCAATTAACACACAATAAATCAACGTAAAAGGATGGGCCAACGGGGGACAAAATTGTGAATGTCACTGGAAAAGTAAGTGGAGTTATGGGTAGGACGGCACTTTAGGTTGTAGCGGCAACAATGACCTTACTCTTTTTCTAAATATACAATAGCTAGGGATCTTTATCATGCAAAGAGCGTGGCAATCACGTAACCCAGTATAGTCCCGGGTCAGGCCTTTTGTATAAAACCTGACAACATCTGACGCGCTGGACAGCTCTGTGGTCGGAGCACGTAAACCCTCCCAATACTTAGAAAAACTTCAAATTACAAACGTGAAAACTTCAACTTTCCAAATGCCATGCAGTCCCGTTCATCGATATAAGCATTCCACCAGAATCGGTATGCTATATATATATATATTTCACGATCGGTATTCTTATTTTCTAGATTGGAAAGAGCCACTGATTATAAGCTGCTCAAACTGGGGGTTGGTGTTATCCCTACAAGAAGTTCAACTCACCCACGAGGGCAACTAAGGGTACTTTTAGGTACAGGTCTGCGGACGGAGATATAAAAACCCACCCTATTAATATGATATCGGAGTTTATTAAATGAGACCTAATCATAAATTATTTTTTAAACCAGACCTATATTCATATATTTTATGATTGTACATCCACATTGACAAAGCATTATATTCACTACCAAGCAATAGCCAAAAGTTAAAGCGACATCTTAAGCGTGATCTTAAGACATAATTATGATTTCGATTAGAACTTCTTCATAACAGAGAATCGCATCTGCGGACATTACTATCAGAACATTAACACCAATTCATTATCACTGCATGACACTTTTTGTTGGTTTATTCAACATCGTTTAAGCAAGTGATGGTAATGAAGCACTCTTTATTTCTTAAGTCACCGTGGTTTAGTCAGCGTGACCGCTCCATGAATTTATTAATCGTTGTCGGAAATTCCATGTCCAATATAAGATTTTACCCCTCCCGGATTTTACTTTTCTCCAGACTTGTTTGTTTTCTTTTTTTAAATGGAGTTTAACGTAACTAACAATTTCCAGCTTTAGTCCAGTATGTACTGGGAAGAAGACCGGAGTATAAGAGTAATAAAGTCACTGCTTATCTCGTGTCCTAGTTTTTTTAGGTTCTGGTTACTTACTTGATATTTTGGGTTTTTGATAATCTCTGTCTGAATCATGTAACCATCCCTTAACTTAAAGCCCATGGTGTTCGGAAACCAGGACACTAAAAGAATCAACTAGTGCACCTTTCAGTCACTGCTATGTTCTTCAACAAATTTTCCAAATATACATGATATAGATGACCTGTTAGTGTTCACTATTTACAATCAATCAAAAATATTACATATATTGTCGGGTATAAAAATAGAACTGTTTTGCTTACAAAATCAATAACCTGCATAAACTGTCCCTGACAAATTCGGAAAGAGAGAGCAAGTATATTTGTACATATGTTCTAATTTGTTTTCTCACAAGGTACTTCAGGAAATACTCATATATTTAGTCTTCAACAGCCAGAACAGTCGTTTTAAAAGAAGAAATTAAGCTCACTTCTTCGGATATATGAAATCCGAAACAATCAAAATTCGAATATTTATTATTTTATGTTGTTTGATGCTACTTTCAGCAATATTATAGCGTCCAGTTTTTATTGGAGTATACCGAAGTACCAGGGAAAATCCCCGATCGACATGGGTACTAGGAAAACTGACAATCCTCGTCAATTAAGATTGTCAGTCGAGTACACCCTAGCTGTCCGCAGCCTCAGTGTTGACAGACACGTTCACTAGTAGCCTAACTACCTCAGTAACCATGGACACCCAGTCCAGGCCCCATTCATCCTCTAAATGGGAAGAAATTTTGACCAGAACATGTAGAAATTTATTAAAGATATTGTATTGTATAATAGTATTTTATTTATTATATAGATTAAAAAATCTCAAATAACATTTGGAAATAAAAAAGTGTACGCCAAAAAAAAGCCAGTTTAGGTCTAAACTACAAACTAAAATTTTTGTCTCTAATTTTGTGAATGACAGAAAACGGGAGTCGTCTTCTCACCTGTATGCGTCATGTGACCTAAGGGAAAGGTTAGACGGCTGTTCCAATTACTTCTTCTACAAAGGTATAATTATTATTTTACATTGTATGCATTTATAATGGATTCAAACTATCGTAAGTGTATCCAAAACTATTGATGCAATATTTTTGATTAGGTTTTTAATCGCTAAAAACGGAGTTCATTAATATTTGTAAATTTACGACTTTCTAAATGTTTGTAAGACAGATAGAACAGCTGTACACAGAGGACCTCGCCCATAGGACAGAATACCACACGAAGTTTGTGTATTGCTTTAATATTTGTGTACATACTTATAAGGATTTTTCGTATAAAAAAATCAACGGAGAGTGCAAAAACATTTGTTTACAGTAAGTAAAATCAACCATTTTATGAATGTTGACATGCCGGGATAGTTTTATTAACAACATTGTCAAATGTTGGCCGCCATGATCTACACGAGTTGGCCAAACTTTCAGGTTACTGGAGAACTGTTAATAGTCTGTTGATTAACAACAAAATTATCTGATAACATTTGTTTTTGTATGTTTTGTACATGCTTATTATTATAGTTATTTCACCCAAAATCAGCTCATTATTAGGAATTTTGTCCATTTCCTTCATTGAACCTCATTCGTGAAAAACAGGTAAACATACAAAACGAAAGTTAATAAAGATTAAAACAATGATCGGTAAATTATGCTAAATTTACGTAGAAACGGTTAGCGTAGATTAAATACTAAATAAATAATAATAATATTTAAAGGGAAAATGAAATAATAATGCAGTAAGTATACAACTGACAGGAGCTCTTTTGGCCGGGTTATTGTTAACATTTTGTTTATTAAATTGGGTTATAATTACATTGACCATTTACTAGCCTTTTCATCTTCCACACTAAGACAATGTTGGTTTAAATACATACATTGTATAAAGGACTCCTATATAAAATAAAATGCAATGCGTTTCAACGAAATTAACATCCGCTACACACTTTCATCACCGAAATTCAAATGTACTAGTATACTTGAGAGGACTTCGTGTCAGTGCAGACAGGGTGTGCTCGATTCCAATCTTAATTCAATAATTGACAAATATTGCCAGTTTTCCTGCTGAAGGTAGGAGTTTTCTTTGGGTACACTGGCATCCTTTGCAAATAAAAACTGATGCCATAATATAGTGGAGAAGTTGCTTAAAGTGGTGTTAACACACCATTTAAAAAAACAAAAAACTAACTGAGAACACTATCCCGTTAATGGGAACTTTTCTGCTCAGGGTAAATTTTATTGTTAAATTTTGTTGTTGATTTATTTGGTGGACAAATTATGTCCAACTACATGTGATGTTCAACTTCATTGAAAGGTAATTTGGAGAAACAATGAAATTATTTAAAGTTTTACAGTTTCATGTGCAGTGTATCCTATATTGACATTCTTTTCTTACACCAGTTTATATAGACCTACAGGTAGAGCACTGCTGAATAAGTGAACTAAATCACCTGTTAAATACATCAGGGATCCTCGCAACGCGTCTAGATGCGTATTGTACGCGTCTTTTCAGTTCTGGACGCGCCTTTTCAACATCTAACGCGTCCCAGTACGCGTCCGTGTCAGTTGTCAGACGCGTACGAATTTCCGTCATGTCAATTCCGTCTCCGATGCGTGATTACGTATCCTTACAAATGGCGATCGATATTTCTTTACCTGTCGTCCGATATTCTCAGCAGGTAGCAATCACTCGGGCGGCAAATATGCTTTAATTAATATGTTTATTAAACAATAAACGTGCAGTGTTGATGGACACTCTTTATGGTTCAAATTGAGCGTTGATAATACACTCGTTTCAAATTTTAATACACGTTCGGAACCTTCATTGCAGTTGCACTCCTTACGATTTTTTTTTAAAGTAAGAATTCTTGACCGGTACAAAGATATCTTCAATATGAACATTAATTAGTTATCTTATAAACTTTTAATTTTTGTATATATCAATAAGATAATCTGCTATAGACTAGGATCTGAAAAAGGGGGTGGGGGGATGAGTAATGAGTTGTTTGGAAGAAATATTAATGTCAGCGTCTGTATCAAGGTAATATAAAAGTCTCTCTTTAATGGGCAAACATCAGCATGTTTCAAGTAATGAGTGCAGTTCAATCATACTCCAAAAGACTTCCAAATTCAGCTACTACTAATATAAAATAGCATTGGATAAACATTCTGCAAGCCATATTATATCTTTTTATAAAAAGACATTTAATGGGTCGGTCATCAAAGAAAACTGTTGTATGCAAGCACTTAGCTGGACTCATCTGCGATATGTGGGACTCATGAAAATTTTTTGGGACTCACCACTTTCAAAAGTGGTGAGTCCAGGACTCGCCATAAAAAAATCCTACAAGTATCACTGTACATAATAGGATTTCAAGGTGTTGGCCTCAGTTATGGATGATGAAAATTCTTGTAATAAATGGGATAAGCTCAATAAAAGATAGCACAGTGTGACTTTTATGATTATAGTTAGATTAGCCTTAGTAATGG
Organism: Limnoperna fortunei; assembly: GCA_944474755.1. Classification (NCBI taxonomy): domain Eukaryota; kingdom Metazoa; phylum Mollusca; class Bivalvia; order Mytilida; family Modiolidae; genus Limnoperna; species Limnoperna fortunei. The sequence continues at coordinate 48,959,622 of OX104120.1, forward strand.
TTGATTGTTTGTATTTCATTCATACTATGATAACTACACCAGATATATCAGCACAATGGGTTCCACCAAGGACTTAGTTTTCATAGTATTGAGTATCAATATACAATATGAACGTTGTAAATCCTGGAGAAACTGACATTTTTATTAGAGGTGATTTTCAGATTAATGTTGTAAATGTAATTCCTTTAAAAATGTAATGGTCATATTTGTTAATATTTAAAATTCAGAACATCCTTGGTATTGCATTGCTGGTCTAGTGGAATTTAAACACCAACTGGCATGCAATTTAGTAGGTAAATAGGGCATTAATTGATCAGTTCCTGTTTATGTCACCATCACATTTGGGATCAGGTATGAATTAGAATTTCTCAGACCAAAAAAGAGGGTAAGGTATGTACATGTAGGTAAATTATTATATTTTTTAAATATGTTATATTGGGCATAGTGATGTGACAAATAGTTGCTCATGGCGTTTCCTTTAAATTCCAATTTCAAAAATAAATTGGGCATACAATTTTAGTAGGTTGCTTTTTACCTGCTGAAGGTTTCAAGGGAAATAGGGTTATTTAACACCTAGGTGATATATTTTTAGTAATTTATTAATTTCATTTCATTGCAGAGAAAGAAAAATGTCTTGATTAGAGCTTTGTGTAATTTGTAATTTTAACTTGAGATCTCACTGTGCTAAATATTAGGTGTACATAAACCAATAGATGAACATTGTTGTCAATAAAAATGTTAAGAACAGGATCACTAATACAGGTACATGTATACCGTCCATGGTACATGGAAATTAGGATTATAAATTACTAGTAATTAACATGTGTGCTCGAGTACAACCTTAATTGACAAAAATTGCCAGATTTTGATAAGGAAGGGGTTGTCATGGAGTAGCCTGGCTTCCTCCCACAAAAAACTGGACCTATCATTATGGTCTAAAAATTGTTAAAAATGGTAAAAACTACAGTAAAAAACCAAATCAATTAATGAAGAAATCTGAAGAAAAATCTGTTCAATATTTAACAATAAAAGCAGGTATAACCCTAATGTCACTTAGCATTGATCGGTTACTAGGAAGTAATGCACAATAATAGATAAGATATATAATAAGGTTTTATCAAATTACGTTATCGCGTCACACTTTGTTTGCACATATTGCCTATATTAGCTGGTTATTAATGATTAAACTTGAGAACATGCAATAAGTACAACATCTTTAAAATCATGTTAATGTTTTTTTAAAGTTTTGAACAAAAGACCTTTTTCTTTCTATAACCTATTTTTTGTGTGCAGTGTATCAGAATACCAATTCATGTATTTTGTTTACATTCATGGATGTAATACAGTAACATTCAAATTCTTAATTTGTCAGATAATACTTTTATAATTTAACAAAGAATTGTAAAGGGTATGCATGACAAATATGCACATTTAATAAGGGTGTGTTTTCTGTATGTCTGTAGGTATAATATAGTTGATTTTATAAAAGGCATTGTGTCATGATATCTCGATTGCACAAAGGAGAGTGGTATTGCATGATACATTGATATAAGTGGTGAAGGCTGTACCATTGTCCATTCAAATTGACGAAAAGAACTTAATAAAATTGAACTTTGGGAGTAAATATAATTAATTTGCATAAATTTCTAAAACACACATAATTCTTGATAAAATTCTTCACACAGCTTGTTGATTGTTCTTAATTGGTTGAATATCAGGGAATTGGCAAATTGGACACTACAATATATGGGAATTGGCAAATTGGCAATCTATAAACTGGACTGCAACCGTTTTACATTTCTTAATAATATAGTTGTAAATTATTAGTTAAAATTCTGTTTAAAGCATGCATACTTAGTACAATGCCATTTAAAAAAATCAATCTTTAGATTTCAAATAAATATTCAACAATGCTATAACTTAAAAAAAAAAATTGATCTGCATTTTGAAATTTCATGCATGTTCATAGAAGTTGCAATACTTTACCTTCTCAACAAATGGAAAAGAATTGTTGTTTTGTTTTCCATTCTAATAATAAGTAATTTGTACTGATGATTATTGTAGCCATTCCATCTTCCCTTTTCTCATGGCATTGTAAATATTTACATTATCATTTGTTTTTATGCCCTCGCGACGACATATCGGGGGCATTACGTTTTACTCGTATCTGTCCGTCTGTTCGTACGTAAGTACGTACGTCGGAACCAATTTCCGTCAAGCTTTTCTTAAAACCGTACATGAGAACAATTTTAAATTTGGCAGGGTGGTTCAGTATCACAAGTTGTATGTCCTAAGCAACTTTCAGACCTGTCTGACAACTACTTCCTTTTTGGGACTTCATTTAGCGGGGGCATCTGTGTCCCATGGACACATTCTTCGATTTTTTTCCATCTCTGCCTACCATTTTATTTGTTCAGAACAGACATTGAGGGTTTTTCTGCAGAATTTAAATAGGTTGCTTAATTAAGTGCAGTAGGCAGCAGTTTCCTTTATTTGGTTTTGTTTCTTTGAATGTTTAATGCCACTTTTAGCAATTATTGGAGGGGGGGGGCAGAGTCGGAGTCCAACCTTTAGTAGTTAAACTGGCAATCCTTGTCAATTAAGATTGGAGTCAAACCCACCCTGCTCACAGTGCGACTAGAACCTGCAATCTCAGTGTTGACTGACCAAATATTTAATAGTATATTAACTACCTAAACCACTCGGCGACCGAGGCCCCTTTTTTATTAGCTCACCTGACCCGAAGGTGTCTGTCGTCGTCGTCGTCGTTAACTTTTCTTCAAAATTCTTCTCCTCCAAAACCACTGAAGGGATTGCTTTGAAACTTTGCACACATCATCAGTTAAATGTCCTCTACCAAGTTTGCCCAAATCATGGCCTCAGACCAACCAACATGGCTGCCATGGCTAAAAATAGAACAGGGGGGTCAAAATACAGGTTTTTGCTTATAGTTCAAAAAGTATAACAGATACAGGAAAACAGAACAGACCTTCCTTCTTCAGCATCTAAAGCTCTACAAAACATTCTATTGGGTCAAAGTTGTATGATGACTCCTTGTAGGAGTTATTGCCCTTTAATTGTCAAAATTGATGATTTTTGCCATTTTTGCCTCAAAATCTTGAAAATTATTAGAACTAGAGACAAAGTTAGCATTGCTTAATTGTTCTGCTCTATGAGGGCTAAAAAAATGACTGAAAGGTCAAGATTGTCTGATTAACCGTTTAAGAGTTATTCCCCTTGAACTGTTTTTTTTAATCGGTTTAAATTGATTTTTTAAAATCTTCTCCTCTGAAACAACTGAAAGTACTGCTTTGAAACTTTGTACACATCATCCGTCAAATGTCCTAAACCAAGTTTGTACCAACCATGGCTGCAGATTAACCAACATGGCCACCATGGCTAAAAATAGGACGAAAGGGGGGGGGGGGGGGGTAAAATACAGTTTTTGGCTTATATTTAAAAAAGTGTAACAGATACAGGAAAATCGAAGAGACATGCCTTCATCTGCATCAAAAGCTCTACGAAACACTCCATTGGGTTGAAGCTGTATGATGACTCCTTATAGGAGTTATTGACCTTTAATTGTCCAAATTGATTATTTTTGACATTTTTGCCTCAAAATCTTGAAAATTATTAGAACTAGAGAAAAAGTTAGCATTGCTTAATTGTTCTGCTCTATTAGGGCTACAAAAATGACTATAGGGTCAAGATTGTCTGATTGACCATTTAAGAGTTATTCCCCTTGAACTGTTTTTTTTTAATCGGTTTTAATTGATTTTTTAAAATCTTCTCCTCTGAAACAACTGAAAGTACTGCTTTTAGACTTTGTACAAATCATCCGTCAGATGTCCTCAACCAAGTTTGTCCAAACATGGCTGCAGATTAACCAACATGGCCACCATGGCTAAAAATAGGACGAAGGTGGGGGGGGGGGGGGGGTAAAATACAGTTTTTGGCTTATATTTAAAAAAGTGTACCAGATACAGGAAAACTGAAGAGACATCAAAAGCTCTACGAAACACTCCATTGGGTTGAAGCTGTATGATGACTCCTTATAAGAGTTATTGCCCTTTAATTGTCCAAATTGATTATTTTTGACATTTTTGCCTCAAAATCTTAAAAATTATTAAAACTAGAGAAAAAGTTAGCATTGCTTAATTGTTCTGCTCTATGAGGACTACAAAAATGACTTAGGGTCAAGATTGTCTGATGAACCGTTTAGGAATTATTCTCCTTGAACATTTTTTTAATCAATTTTACTTGATTTTAAAAAATCTTCTCCTCTTTAACCAATGAAAGGACCGCTTTGAAACATTGCACACATCATCTTAAGGACGTCCTCTACCAAAATTTTGCAAATCATGACACCTGACTACCTACATAGCTACGTTGGCTTAAAATGGAAAAAATGAAAAAAGGGAGGGGGGTTGGGAGTCGAGAGAGTTTTCGACTGATAGTTAAAAAAGTATAACAGGTACAGCAAATTTGAAGTGAACCTCCCTTCTCCCTCTAAGCATCAAAAGCTCCTCCGTATAGGAGTTATTTCCCTTAAAAGGTCAAAATTAATGATTTTTGCAGAAGTGTTGGGCAATTCCTAACGAAAAGCTGGATAAAAAAGGGTTGTTTGGTTTCAGGTTCAGGTGAGCGATACAGGCTCCTGGGAGCCTCTAGTTTGGAATAGCAGGGTTGGGTGCACTATGCTAATGGACATAGAGAACATAAGTAATTGGCATAGATTAAAGACACTATCAGTTGTTCATTATTCATTGATCAAATTAACCATCAGGTACATGTATAATGATCATGCATTTAATGACAGTAATTTATGTTGAAGTAACAGGTTTTTTATGGAAGTGTAAGGCGATCCTCTGTAATATTTAAAATTGGATTAGTCATGGTCCGGTGGGCCATTATAAATAGGCACTGGTACTTGACACTAAGAATGTGAAAACAAACATTGTGCCGAAGTCCCATGTATTGTTAAGTGAACTTGAGCTACATTGTAAAATGAAATCATGAGGATTAGGAAAACAAATTTATCAACATGACATTTTTTAGACCAAGGAAGTTTATTTTGTTATGTTATGTGTATATAAATGACCTCAATGTATTTCACATGCTCAGTGTTTGCAAGAAATATTTTGAATACCAGCATGATATTTCGAAGCCAGAGTTAATTCGTGATAAATTTTTTTTTTTGAATTATGAAAAATAAGGTGGAACACATGAGACAAACTCCACAGAAGGAGTGAGGTAAATGTTAACAGGGTCTCATACATCTATTCTGTGATGTCATTTCCTGTAATAGTGGACACTTTTGACTCTGTATATATAAACAAAACAAATCTTCAATTTAAATGATGATGTTAATTCAATGACAGCAATGATAACGAAATTTCTCAGTGGAAACAATTCTGTTAAATCAGATTCGGTTTTTTCACACGCTTATGACGAAACATATTCAGATTAAACTTGTTGCCAAACAAGTTAGGCACACTTGTTTAATCTCAAACATTTTGCAGTACTTGTAATAATATTTTAATTTTCTTACCCTGCCCCATTCATGATCTTGTAAGTACATTAGTACACTTTAAAAAGTAAACAAAAGTTCTGAAACTATCCTGTCTACATAAAGTGTGTTTATACTAATATATAGAACTCACAACATTCATGTACATGTACTATGTTGGTACTAGTAGAAATAACTATACATAAAACAAACTAACGTTTTCTGATGAAAGGCTTGGGCTAGGTTAGGATACTGATCATGCTGATAGTGGTTCATTATGTAGTACACAAATCTCCGTCTTAAATTTATTCATGATATGCACATTATTAAAAACCGAAACATGTCTCCTCTTGGGACTAAAATTTTCCTGTTCTTAATTTGTACAAATGTATGTTCTGGGTGTGGCAGAAATGACTTATGGTATCTTGACTTCAGGAACATTATGATGTATCCATCAAATGTGTTTAATTTAATGTAGATCATTTTAAAAAGTCATTATAAGGATCAATTAATTTTCAAAGGTGTTGCACATCCATACAATTTGTACACCTATATAATTAACAAATACTGGTACTAGATCATTTCAATAAAATAAACTTGAATAAGTGACATTATTTTACGATTTTAACACACCTAGAAACTGTATAAATTTGTTTTGTGAATTTAATGATTTGTTTTATAACTAAGTGCAATTTATATATAAACACTTGAGTTGTCTTCCATTTAACGAACTTGGATAATTTCTGATCAAGTTATACAACGTATGTAGTTTACTCTTTGTTTCAAAGGCCCCCAAAATTGTTCGTCTGTTGTTTTATTCTGAAGAGGTTAACATGGTGGAACATAACTCTTGAAATTTGGCTCAATGTACATGTAGTAGTGTGATTTAGGTGAGAAATGTAACCCGTAGATCTCTTGTTAAAAAGTAGCAGTGTTACTTGACTTGGGTGAGCATTGTTGCCCCTAGATCTCTTGTTAAAAGGAGCAGTGTTACGTGACTTGGGTGAGCATTGTAGCCAGTAGATCTATTGTTAAAAAGTAGCAGTGTTACATGACTTGGGTGAGCATTGTAGCCCTGTAGATCTCATTAAAAAGTAGCAGTCTTACAAGACTTGGGTGAGCATTGTAGCCCGTAGATCTGTTGTTAAAAAGTTGCAGTGTTATGTGACTTGGGTGAGCATTGTAGCCCTGTAGATCTCTTGTTAAAAAGTAGCAGTGTTACGTGACTTGGGTGAGAATTGTAGCCCGTAGATCTGTTGTTAAAAAGTAGCAGTGTTATGTGACTTGGGTGAGCATTGTAGCCCTGTAGATTTCTTTTTAAAAAGTAGCAGTGTGATGTGACTTGGGTGAGCATTGTAGCACTGTAGATCTCGTTAAAAAGTAGCAGTGTTACGTGACTTGGGTGAGCATTGTAGCCCATAGATCTCTTGTTAAAAAGTAGCAGTGTTACGTGACTTGGGTGAGCAATGTAGCCCGTAGATATCTTGTTAATAAGTAGCAGTGTGATGTGACTTGGGTGAGCATTGTAGCCCATAGATCTCTTGTTACAAAGTAGCAGTGTTACATGATTTGGGTGACCATTGTAGCCATGTAGATCTCTTGTTAAAAAGTAGCAGTGTTCAATGACTTGGGTGAGCATTGTAGCCCATAGATCTCTTGTTACAAAGTAGCAGTGTTACGTGACTTGGGTGAGCATTGTAGCCATGTAGATCTCTTGTTACAAAGTAGCAGTGTTACGTGACTTGGGTGAGCGTTGTAGCACTGTAGATCTCGTTAATAAGTAGCAGTGTTACGTGAATTGGGTGAGCATTGTAGCCCGTAGATTTCTTGTGAAAAAGTAGCAGTGTGATGTGACTTTTGTGAGCATTGTAGCACTGTAGATCTCGTTTAAAAGTAGCAGTGTTACGTGACTTGGGTGAGCATTGTAGCTTGTAGATCTCTTGTTAAAAAGTAGCAGTGTTACATGATTTGGTGACCATTGTAGCCATGTAGATCTCTTGTTAAAAAGTAGCAGTGTTCAATGACTTGGGTGAGCAATGTAGCCCATAGATCTCTTGTTACAAAGTAGCAGTGTTACGTGACTTGGGTGAGCATTGTAGCCATGTAGATCTCTTGTTAAAAAGTAGCAGTGTTACGTGACTTGGGTGAGCATTGTAGCCCGTAGATCTCTTGTTACAAAGTAGCAGTGTTACGTGACTTGGGTGAGCGTTGTAGCACTGTAGATCTCATTAATAAGTAGCAGTGTTACGTGAATTGGGTGAGCATTGTAGCCCGTAGATCTCTTGTTACAAAGTAGCAGTGTTACGTGACTTGGGTGAGCAATGTAGCTATGTAGATCTCTTGTTAAAAAGTAGCAGTGTTCAATGACTTGGGTGAGCATTTTAGCCCGTAGATCTCTTGTTACAAAGTAGCAGTGTTACTTGACTTGGGTGACCATTGTAGCCATGTAGATCTCTTGTTAAAAAGTAGCAGTGTTCAATGACTTGGGTGAGCATTGTAGCACTGTAGATCTAGTTAATAAGTAGCAGTGTTACTTGACTTGGGTGAGCATTGTAGCCCGTAGATCTGTTGTTAAAAAGTAGCAGTGTTACATGATTTGGGTGAGCATTGTAGCCCGTAGATCTCTTGTTAAAAAGTAGCAGTGTTACGTGACTTGGGTGAGCAATGTAGCCCGTAGATATCTTGTTAATAAGTAGCAGTGTTACGTGACTTGGGTGAGCATTGTAGCCATGTAGATCTCTTGTTAAAAAGTAGCAGTGTTACGTGACTTGGGTGAGCAATGTAGCCATGTAGATCTCTTGTTAAAAAGTAGCAGTGTTCAATGACTTGGGTGAGCATTGTAGCCCGTAGATCTCTTGTTACAAAGTAGCAGAGTTACGTGACTTGGGTGAGCATTGTAGCCCTGTAGATCTGTTGTTAAAAAGTAGCAGTGTTACGTGACTTGGGTGAGCATTGTAGCTCTGTAGATCTCTTTTTTAGAAGTCATTTTGAAGTACATATACAGGTACCTGTCAGTGTATACATAAAAAAGTACACTAGCTCTAGATCAGTCTAAATATCGTCCATTGCATGTTTCCTCATGGAGGGTTTAATTCTTGGTATTGCAGCTTACAATAGTACTTATTCATATGTGTATAATTGTTGTAAACCTTTTTTGTGGTTTTTTTCCAGGTAAATAAACTGGCAGGGTGATGCCAGGTGTAACTCCACATGGGATGGACTATCACCACGGATATGGCGGAATGAAGTAAGTAAAATGGTCGTCCCAGAAATTAACATTCTTTGTCAAAATCAAATTTCTTCAATATTCAGGAACAAAAAGCACATTATTGGGTATTTTTGGATGCTTGCCATTTGGTCATTGATTTAAAAAGTGTATCTGCCAAAAATTCTGATATACAGCACCATCTATTGATATGAACAAATATATGCATACAAATTTAATTTTATCCAGTTGTGCATCAAACATGTTGCCATGAGCAATGATAAATAAGTACCTTACAGGCTAACTAATGGTAATTAATGGCCTTCTTTAATTGAAAGTTCTGAGATTCAAAATAAGAATAAATGTGTATAGTATGTTAACCATTATTTTCTTTGTGTTTCCTTGGTATATAAGTTGCCATCTTCATGTATTAAAAAGTTTAATTTATCCTTTTTATTTGTTTGGCTATATTGATATAAAAATCTCCCAAGTTTTGCAGAAAATAATCTTGGCAAATTATTTTGAAGACATGTGCAACAAAAACATTAGGTTATTCAAACAAAATGTAGGAAACCTCTTTGGCCAGGTTTCACGGTGCAAACCCAGTTTTATAGTATGGGGAAATTCAGCAAGCGGGCGGGGAAAATAAGGTTTCTATTTGTGTAATCGACTCCTACTGTTTTCAACCCGGATCTCTGAAACTTCATGGAAAGATTGAACATGTATTGAAGTTGTGCTCTGCAATTATGCATTTTTAAACATGTTAAAGGATAAATTTATTTCAACTAATTTTCATGCCCTGGGAACATGGACATTTTTCTTAACATTTGCAGAAGACAGTACCTATTTTGTTTAATCAACTCTTACATTTTTTTTACACAGACCTAATACATTCTTCTTACAAATTGTAGATCATTCCCTATTTATTAAGGCACTTCCTTTTAATTTGCAATCTGGCCATTTCAGACTTTTGGGATTTTTTAGAACTGATGCTGACCATTAGGGGGCTGAATGCATGGTAAACCAGTTTTTTGGCATGTATAAGTCAGAAGGCTGTGTAAAAGGTGTGGTTCATTTGACTCCCATATATAGTCCTTAAAATAAAAATGGGTCGAGTTGAAAATTTGTGCCCAGACTAGTTTTGGTATTGATTATTTCTATTTTGTATGCGGCAGACAGACATGTATTAGTAATGAGTAATGGCCATTTTTCCTTAGTGCTTGTATCATACACACATATATGATGGGATTTAATGTTATGGTTCTCTGAAAAAAGCAAACACCATCACTTATAATCATCGTACTACTTAATAATAGGGTTAGTAACGGAAATGTTGACAAAATTGTTTGATTTCTAAGAAGGATAATTTGGGCGTGAACATGGAGTCCATTTCAGGACAGAACTCTGATAAAACAGATGGATATACTGTCAACAGCTCAAACATATCTTGCTGTGGAAGGTGTGAATTGGCTACTAAACAGTTTTATATCTTTGGGCCATAGGTAACATAAATCTCGTTTACAGGTAATTTGACAGTTTTGGGTGTGTTCACGAAATATAATGTCAAAGATAAAGTCTGGGTCACAAGAAAACAATGAATACTGGTATATGATATTGTAATGGTTTTTTGAGTGGACTTTTGGTATCAATGGGTAGTAAATTTAAGGAATGGACACATGTTAAATTTTCACCTTTGTCAGTATTGCTCAGGTGTAGTCTTAGTATCTGGACCATTCAACTGATAAAACCTCACCGAACTATTTTTTTTATAGAACTACCATGTCAACGAATATTGGTTGTTTCTCTATTAGTGATATTTATTTTTGATTATTTTTCACAGTTTTTGTGATACTACATGTTGTAAATGTAGTGATTCTGTCTTTCAGTGATTAATTCAATTGTAAGGTTTGTGTTTGGTTAGTTTTCTCTTCGACGTTTGTGTGCATTTGTACGGCTACAAACATGTACTAGTACATGGTATATATCTATAAATAGCTGCAGAACCATAACTCTTGTAAGTCCTCTGACTGCCTCCGTTCGTCTGTCCTGCTTACTTCTCCTGCAGTTTTAGAGCTTTAATATTTTATATTTTGCAGAATGTTTGTATATACAATGTAATAATTTATCCTTTCATAAAAAACTAAATTGAATATGCCAGAAAGTGGAGTGAAAAGGTTTTTGTTTTGTCAAAATGTATCAAGCCTCTGCTTCTCTTTTGTACAATTGAATTTATGGCCCTGTACTTTGATGTTACTTGTGTGCAATTATTACTTTAGTCTATAGATACAAATGTTTACAGAAAAAAACAGATACATCTAGAGAATAAAATTAACAGCATGTGCATGTACATATTTATATATGCAGAAAATGTAATTTGCTTTTAATGATTTGCTTTATTGATTTCAGCGGGCATGGAGGAGGCTATGGCTATGGACCAAGGTATGCACATAATGCACCATCAATATAAAGTTTTACTCGGTCCTCTTGGACTAATTTTATAGTTGTCATGTTGTAAGGCAGGCCAATACTCAATTTCAGTACTCGACAGATAATAATTTCTTCGTTGCTTTTTACATGTATCTACCTGTATCCACCATTTTATTAAGCCATGACAGTTTTTTTTTAAAATAGAATTAAAAAAATACAAAATTAATAAATAAAAAGTAAATAAATAAATAAAAAAAATAATAAAACAGTTAGCTTCAGTACAAAAAAAAAATTATGTTGGCTGATGCTTACTGTGAATTGTCAGAAATGCTCAGCCTGTTTGCATTAAAATGATTGCATTTATTCTAATAATTGTATATAAGAACTGCTTCAATAGATTTTAATAAAAAAAAAGATTGTTAAAAAATCATGACTAGCAAGTAACCCATGACCCAACCATGCCAACTGTCTTCAGGATCTTGATTTTGGGTAGTAGACCATGACCTGTCTGTCTTCAGGATCATGATTTTGGGTAGTAGACCATGACCTGTCTGTCTTCAGGATCATGATTTTGGGTAGTAGACCATGACCTGTCTGTCTTCAGGATCATGATTTTCGGTAGTAGACCATGACCTGTCTGTCTTCAGGATCATGATTTTGGGTAGTAGACCATGACCTGTCTGTCTTCAGGATCTTGATTTTGGGTAGTAGACCATGACCTGTCTGTCTTCAGGATCATGATTTTGGGTAGAATCCAACTGATATTTCAATTCATTTTGATGTCTTACTGCAGTACAGGGTCAAAATATTGTGTGCAGTAAATATTTGCATAAAAAAATTATCAATAGTGTTCACACTAATGCAGGTATACTAGAATTTCATATTTAATCAAATGAGCAGTTTTTGATAGGTACATTAACATGCTTTATAAGAAATTTGAAGTACATAATAACATATTTGTCGCCATTCATAAATTTAGTTGAATTTTTTCATCCAGTACATATAACAGTGCTCCACCCTTATCTACCTATCGTGAGTCTGAGTTTGGGTTATCTGTCAGGTGAGTTATCTGCTGGGGTGTGTCCTTATAGATTAGATACACAAACTTATCTCTGTTTTCTTCATTGCTGGAGATCATCTCTGTTTACCTACAATTGTATGTATTGCATGCTAGTACATCTAGTTATTCCTTTGTATTTGTTTTGGTTTTCATGTACATGTAGGTATTGGGAATTATGTTTTCATTTTCTTGCTAATTAAAACTGGTTTAACTAAGGTGTTTTTTTACTTATTTCCTACTATTGTTTTTTACGGAGGGTTGTTTTCGTAACTGGGTTACTTTTGTCGGATAGTACATTGTCATTGGTACTTAATACAAAACTGGCACAGGATTCTACTAACAAATTTCATAATGTTTTTTCATTTTTGACCGAAGTTTTCATTTACTCTTATCTCTTTGAATAGAAACAAAATAAGCTAAAACCAAAAGAAATTTATTAGTTTATTTTTTGGTTCTTATTTCTTAAGCTTGCTAGTCAGTGTCTATCCTTTAAGTCTTCTGTTATGGGTAATCAGTTCTTTCCTTATATCTGCTGTTCTTATCAAAGACAAAGATTTTCTCTTCGAAAGACATTGTGCAATCAGCTTATTTCTGTGGCTTGACAATTTTTATATATAAATTGTTTTCAGAAATGTCAATATAACTAACATTTTGAATGCTGAAAGTTTGGGACTGAACACATTTCTTTTCAGTTTTGATTTTCATCATGTGCCACTGTTAGATCTTGTGATCATGAAGAATGATATGATTTTTGACAAACAAATATAACACTAATATTTTCATGCAGTCTCCATTGAAAAATTTGTACTTTTATTGAAGAATGCATGTTATTGGTTATTTACAGATAAATATTGCACCTAAGGGGTTGTCCATAATTGTCAACCATTTTCGTAAGTGTGCAAAACGCACACTTGAGGCAGGGGGTTAAAAATTTCGACATTTTTGTGAACGCTTTTTTTTTATATTCAGAAATTTTTTGTTTCTGTGGAGTTTGGTTTTTATATTAGTATAATTGTTGATGTACACTTTTTGATGGGGGTGGGGGGTCTCAAAAAGTGTGCTTTTTGCACACTTGTGAAAATGGTTGACAATTATGGACGACCCCTAATACAATGTAATGTTGAAGTGAAGATCTGGAGAATTAATTGACACAAACAATTATACGTGTATTTATACACATCTGTACTTCCACATGTTCAAGCATAAATGACATTGAATGTTAACTAAGCAATTTTATTTCATACGATTACTTTGTTGGACTAATTGGAGTTATCTGCTCATGCTTTCTGTTAATGATTAATAGCTATGTACTCCTGTTTGTTTTATTGTAAGGAATGCATGTTTGTATATTTATAATGTTCTGTGTTACAATATGTATCACCATTAGTTTTAAATTGCATTTTATATTGTAGGAACGGATACGGTGGCCCTGATCTGGGTGAGTTAATTGTTATAATTTCTGACTTAGAAAAGTTGTCAGATGTCGCTATTCATTTTTGCAATCTGGACAAAAATCATATGTATTAAAAATGAAGTCATTCTAACAGCTGATGTATGTGCACATGCACTGTACGTTGCTTGTATATAGAATTACTGTAAAAGGCTTATGTTTCCATGGAAAACAGCATCTTTTGACATTTTAAATTATTTTTAGTTGCAAAGTGTATGTTTACACCTCATGTTAACACATACACATTTAAAAAATATTTGCTTAGTTTGGTCCGGTGAGCAGGACTCCATACATGTAAGTGACAAATGCCGAGGGTGGCCGCGAGGGTGGGTTCTCAATAGGTACATGAGTGTGCTCCCCCCACCCCTAAACCACCACCACCACCACATATTTACAGATGAAAGTCACAAATGTAGTTGAAAGGTGGGAAAATTCATTTAATGTCAAAAATGTACAGTGAATCAAGTTTTAACTCTCAACTATTTATGACATAAAACAAATAAACAATTATGTCCTAAGTGTCAAATAAGTACAACTTGTCCCATAAATACTTCATAAAATAATTTCTCCCCCTTCACTCTAGGTCTTGGGGAGGCTTGTAACAATTAGTGACCTGTACATACTTAATGTCATGCATGTTACTTTATGTTGTTTTTTATGTCTGCGGCATGTCAACATAACACAGAGGTTGTACATGTAGTCCCATTCATACCTAAATCCTTGTATTACTATTCAAATATAGGGTGTTTACTTTAAATGTCAAAGACATTTTTTATAGCTCTCCAACAAATGTTGGGGGACATTTAGATTTTCATTCCGTTTGTTTGTCTATCCCACCCCAGATTTACCTTTGGGTCGAAGTTTTTTTATGACTTCACATGGTCATGAACCAAAATACTCAGTTAAAACATGATTAAGTCTCTTCACTAGCAAAATTATGTAGGGCTGTGCCAAATTTGCATGCTTAGAAATAGGATGTTGTTTACCAATATGTGCCAAGCAAAACATCAGTGTCACTAAGACATATTTTCTTTTTTTTAAGCAGAATTCCATGTTTTCTATCTAGATTTATGTGTAAAAAAATTTCATCTGTTATTCAACTACACCCACCACTGATATTTTATGTTCTTTTTGCCACAATCTCAGTGTGGGAAACAACCACTCGCCAACTCGCCCAATGCGAGTAGAGAAGATTTTTGGCGAGCTCAGATCAACTGTTGCTTGTCAGTTTGGCGAGCTGAAATTATCTGGCGAGTTCTAAGAATGTAACAATCCTGGCTTTCTTGATGGTATATGTACCATAACTGAGCTTTAACGATGTTATTCGTGATGTTTCTCTTTCGTTTTTAAGAGTAATTAACTTCATTTTAATTATAAACAAAACAATTTTTGACTTTGAACGGTAGGGCTAAAAACTTGAGGTGATCCCTATCACAGATTAACATGATCATAATTTTATTTTTTAATTTCTTTATCTAAAACAATTTTTGTTACTGAAATATCTAGATTGTCCACTAATCTTAGGTGAAATATGATGTTAGAAATTAAAATTATTATGGAATTAAAAGAAATGAAGTTAATAGACTAATTTCATTAATGGGTACAAGGTCGGAAATGTGGTACTTACTTTTTTATGGCAAAAAGTGCTATGGGCGCCAAAACGTAAACTCAAATATGGAAAAGTTTTTAATCAATCCAAAAACAAAAAGAAAGAATTACAGATTGATCTCAAAGTAAGAGAAAACTAACTAGCTCTCAGTCTCAACATGGTTGTTTATGTTGTTTCATTTTTATTGATATTGTATGTTGGCAAGTAATTTTGAAAACCTATTCACCAACTTAGGCTAGTAAATCATAAATTCGGGAAGTACTATTGTTTTGGTACTGGCCAGGATGGCGAGCTGGAAAAAAAAATCGTTTCCCACACTGCAATCTTGTATGAATTTGTTAGATTAAGATTATATAAAACATACAGAGGACCTCAAAATGTGTAGCTTCATTGCTGCCGACTTAGAAAAGATTTGTAAATAGATGAAAATATCTAAGAGAATAGGATAATTTGCATAAAAAATAATCCTGTACATAATTTTAGATAATTACTGTTCCTAAATAGTAAATATTTCATGAAATAATAAAAAGGTTTTCAAAGCATTCCCAGATTTAGGTATCTTTCAATCAATGATACATCAAATCTCATTAAGTCTAATTGATTTGTAATTGACTTTTGAAAGATGAATAACAAGTGAAGTTGCTTTAGACTTAATGCCAATATTGTGTGCATGTAGTTGTCTGCATGTCCAGGATATTATGAATCCCATCATATACTCCAGCTTCCTCACCCAAATAAAAGCAACATTTAAACAAACAACATGCACATCAAAGTCGTGTTTGAAACTAACAGCGGGCATATAAATTGCTGTGGACTCCAAAAGCAAGGTAGTAAAAGTACTGCTAGGCCTTATGTAGTATGTATCTCTGCAATGATTTTGAAAACTGCACCTGTTTCTAGAAATTACAACCTAAAGTCCTGTATATAAATCTTATAAGATACCTTTGCCAAAAAAGTTATGTGCAATGTACCCAGAGCATAATGTGGGCTTACAACCACTCTTCACAGATTGTACATTGTGCAACACCTAAAAGTGTGGACACTAGAAGTCACCTGAAATCTTCATCCCCACACAGATTGCAAAACAAAATGTTTATTCAATGTGTTGTCAAAGTTACTCTTTCATTCTATTAGTGGGGCCTCGGTGACAGAGTGGTCAAGGTAGTTTGTATACTATTTATCATGTGGTGGTCTGTCAGCACTGAGATTGCATGTTTGATTTTCAATGCAGGCAGGGTGTACTCGACTCCAATCTTAATTGACAAGGATTGCCAGTTTTCCTACCTAAGGTCAGGGGTTTTCTCCATGTACACCGGCTTCCTCCCCCCAATAGAAACTGATGCCATGATATAGCTGAAAAATTGCTAAAAGTAGCGCTAAACAATATTCAAATCAAATCAAGTCATTCTAGTAGACAATACAAAAACCTGACACCAACAAGTTATATCGATTTACCCATCATTTGTTTTAAATATTTTGTGTTGTTTTTTTGTTTATTCCAAAAAAGTTGTCTAAATATTTATATTCAGGTTTTAAATAGACATGAAATTACATATGATAAAATATTTATATTCAGGTTTTAAATAGACATGAAATTACATATGATAAACTTGAGTAACTGTGAATATTGAATGTTTTCAATTGTATACAACCTGTATCAGATTTCCACCTGAAATAATTTAGATGACCCAATTTACAATATCTACCTGTAAATCACATTTGTTTACCTGAGGGGACGACAGGTCAGATTTTATAGTTTTTATCTAGAAGATACCTTTTACAAGAAATTAGATTTATGGAAAGTTGTCTTAATTAAAATAATGTAAGTTAAATTGATATTGACAAACGAGGTGTTCATAGAAGTCAGTTATTTCAAGAATTTTATGTAAATTAGCCATATGGTTGTGGATGAATAAACTAGAACATATACAACATGTAGGTTAGTTTTGACAAAATATCAGGTCAGATGCTTTAAAATAGTTGTATAATTGTTTTTTTACTAACTGTATAGGTGCCATAGTATAAAATGCAACCTACTTCATTGGAAGCCTTGACTCTTTGAACGATTTGTTTATTTACATGCGTGAGGATTCATGATTCAGTACCTACCTGTCTTGACATATAGTATGAGGACTGCTTGTTGTAAAACCAAAATGATAATTTAAATTAAATAGAATTATGTTAAACCAGATACAAAGTATATTTATTAATTTTTCTTCTCTCTTCAAAATTGCACACTTTCAGACAACATGGACAAGGAAGTGATATTAACATTATGGTCCATTTAATCTTGTGGATGAGTTCCAGTTCATACATTGTAATTCTGTTACATTTTACACCAGTACAACTTATCTAAATATATATTAGTATAATGTGATATATAGATGTACTGCAGTAAGTGCTAAGAAGAAAAAGCTGAATTAATTAGAAAAAGTAATTATCGTTAACTACAACGTTTTCATTTGTTGAAAAAAATATGATATTTTGGGATGCATCATTTTGATAATGATATTAAAAAAATTTGTATTAAAATTTCTAAATATCTTAATATTACTTGTACATGACATAAATGTACTCTAAGCTATTAATAGAACTATATTTAAAGGAAATCTTAACTAATACCTCCCTAAGGGAGAGTAATGTTTATCAACTTAATTTAAATTTCTTTTCACTGTGCATGTTAAAGTCATATTTAAATTTGAATTTGAAACGTAATACTTAATAATGACTTTTGTGCTAGCTGTTAATATTTTAATCTGCCCTAAGTCTATACTGTTGACATTTATATCATGTACAGCAGTTCAGTGATCTGCCCTGTGACCTCTCGTTTACCTTTTAAAAAAACACTTATTACACTAATAAGGGGGAAATATTACATGAATTTACTGATAAGCAAGATAGTCAAACATGACATGAAAATTACCTAGCACAAAGGCATATTGACCAATATATTTGTCCCCACATTACCTAATACACTGACAGATTAATACGCCATCAGACACAGGGTTTCAAGTGAACTTTAAAAAAAAGGCGTTACATAAATGAAGACAGATATATATGAATGCCAAAAGCAACATGTATATATCATCCTTGACTTTTACTACTTTTGATTAAAGGATTAGACTTGGACAAGTTTTATGTAATAGCAATATATTTATATAGACAATATACATAATAAACTATAACAAATGTAATGGTGTTAAAATAAAACACAATAAATGCATGTCTACTCCAAAAAGTGTGCAAGGGAGATAACATATCTGACAACACTGTAGAGTATATATGTTTATTCTGCAACTACCGCTTCAACTATACAAATACAACCCAGGAATAAAGCAAAGCTTTATTTGTAAATAATGACATCAGCTCCTGGTGCCCTTGTCCTTACTTTTAATGATATTTATTATTTTGTTCTGGTTTACAGCATGTTGTCGAATACGATATTTGTTTTTGACGTCAGACTATCACTTGATTACGTGCCACAAAAGTAAAAAATCTGCTAAAAGTTCAATTATTCATGGTTTTCATTGGTATAAAATACATTTTCTGGTGGCAGAATAAAAACAATATTCATTTTAAGAAAATATACATTTTGTTTGTACTCGCTGCGAATCGGGTAGGAAATGCTCGGCAGTTTGTACAAATATACTTTATTTTTTGACAATGTACGAATATATATATATATATATATATATATGTCCTGTTATATATATGTGCATTATACAACACTTAACTGCCCCAGACTACAAACTCTTCTGACTCCCATAAAAAGAAGTAAAAAAGTAGGAAGAAAATTACCCATGTAGTAAGGAGTAGATAACCACTCTCTAACCTCACACTTTAGTTAATCATTAGAAGAGAGATATCCAGAAGGGTCTTTACTTGAAAGTTTATAAAGTCTATAGGCCATTTTTGGGATCATTATGTAATCATTAATTATAAAAGAAGTGAAACAAATTATCTAGTAGTAGCATTACAAAGTTAGACACTTATTACATGTATAATATTTCTATTTATAGACCAAAACAGTATGGATAGATTCGACAACCCACGAGAAATGGAACCCACAATGGAATTAGATCATCTTGCAACATATTCATCAAAATCAGGTATAAAATCAAAAAATTATAACATGAGAGATAAAATGGCAAAGAGGTTAGATAGATGGTCTGAGGCTTTGTTCAGTGGATGAAATATACTAAAAACAAACATTGAAGTGATCAAGTTAGCTGTATAGACAATCCCCAATCACTGCTGTGAGGATGTGCTTGAATCCAACCTTTCACAATAAGGTTTTCCAGTCAGAGTTGTGGTTCTTACCTTTCACAATGAACACTGGATGCTATGATATATAACTGAGAAATTGCTGAAGATCATGTAATTCTGGAGCAAAAACCATAAAAAAAAAATAAAATCAAAAGCCAGCATAAATTTAAATTTAGTACATAATATATATTCACATTTTGTCTTTGATATTTATTTATAGGAGTGATGAGACCAGAAGATGGATTACGCAAATTACGTGGAATGGAAAGTACAACAGGAATATGGACCATGAGATGTATGATGATCATTGAACGCAAAAATTTAATCATTGTCGACAAAGGAAATGGGGTATGTGGTAAATATGTGTAATAAAGACAAAACTATGCATCCTAAATATATTTTACTATCTCTATTTTTTCAGTAAGTCTTGAAAACCTGCCATATTTACTTACAGGCACAAATAATGTAAATAATACTATTGGGTGAAACCAATTAATTTGACTCTCTTTTGTGAGGTTGGGTTTTCTCTTGGTACTCCTGCTTCTCTCCCACAATAAAACTAAATATAGCTGAAAAATTGCTGAAAGTGGCATTACACCATTTAATCAAACATTCTTTTGTGAGAGAGTAAAATGTCCTGCATTCAGTAGTTTTTGTATTGATGCAGTGTTGTCATATCTGGATTTACATGTGGTAAGATGCTGTAGTATGTTGTACATAGTGTTCTGAAAGATCAATATTCTCACCAAGTTTTCTGGCTTCTGTGCAAAAAATGAAAATGGTATATAAAGTTAAAATTTACTGAAAGTGTTATAGCAAATTAAACAGACAAACAAAAAAGAATGTTTTTCAGAATATATATAGTGTAATTTTGTTTGTATATTGTAGAAGTCAATCAGTGTTCATTCTGATTGTAATGTTAACATGATTAAGGAAGGAGGAAATACACTATAAGGCATGCAATACACTACCAGCCTTTGAAGAGAGATTTTATACAAATTTTGACTATTTTAAAAATAATTTAATCTCGATGTCATATTGTCAGTCCATTATTTATTTATTTCACAGGAAGAATTAGAGAGGTTTCCATTAGAACTGGTACATGAACCCACAGCAATTTTTAAGGAAGACAAAAGAGAGGTCTACACAAATTTAATATTGTTTACGATATTGGAAAATCCAGGCAAATTCAACAGTAGATGTGATATGCACATATTTCAGAGTATAAATGTTCCGGTATGTAACCATTTATTTTGTATTCAATGTATCTACATTACGTATGTCTTTCATCAATATACTAGATTTCTATTGGTTCAAACCATTAAAGATGACATAGAATCATTTTTTGCATTTCTCAATGAAACCGTTAGCCATGAAGAGCACACCCTTCCTTCACTGCATCCATAGTAAACAAACAAGGTGGAGTAATTTAAATCAACAAAAATACATTGTCTCTAAGATATAAATCAGGACCCTGCCATTTTTTTAATGAAACAGAAAGTTGTTTACAATCAAAAGAAACCTAGAATATACAACTTACTGCATTTGTAAGACATAATTAACTTATATATGGACAAAAAGTTACAGATCAGGTAATTTCTAAGTCTGATGTTATTGTTTGAAATGTGATGGGTGTGGTTTGTTTTAGTTTTAGTATGTCATGGTTAATGATGACAGATTTGTCAAAAAGAAAAAAAGCCTTTGACATATTCCTGCAAAATTTAAATGTTGGTTTTATTTCAATATGCTTCTAAATCAAATATCCACTTTTTAAAATTTTTATCTGTATGCATGATTAGGAACATGTAAACAAATAAGGTGTGCTAGTTACACCTGTTTCTATAAATAGCAGAAAACAAAAGTCAATGTACAGCTCTTTGATGAGCTTTATGGAACTGTAAAATTAACTAGTGTGATGGAGCAAGGGAGATTACTTAAACAAAATTGCTACAAATCCATTATGCATGCATTACAGCAGTAAATAATTACTAGTACTTGTTGCTGAATTAGTAAATACTTATTAAATTGAAAAAATAAACAATTGAAAATTTTCTAGGTGAATAAATAACCTTGTATTTGATTATACACCAAGTTGTATAAACTTATTTATCAATAGTAAACTAATGACTTATTAGTATTCTACATAGAAATCACATGTACATTATGGGGCTGCCCGGTTCAACTGTCTTGGACATGTTCTAGATGTTCTGGCACACATTGATAACGCTGTTCGGTCGGCCATACCTCGGAAATCGTCACAGGAAGAACATGTCCTGAACACTGTTCCATTTTACTCCATTCCTGTACTGAACGTTCAGATCATGCAGAACAGCAATTTATGCAGCTACTATTTTTAAACTGAAAGTACAAGTGTACATGTACTCTTCGAGAAAATGTCAAAATCTGGTTGTGGCATAACACAATGAAGTAATTGTTCTATGTTAAGATATGCTATTTTTGGAGGTATATTGAAATTGTGTTTTTTTTTTACAGGCACAAGAAATTGTAGATGAAATTTTAGCAGCCAAAGAAGGTCGTCCCAGATTATTTTCTCCGGGGTAAATAGACAAGATAAATGCTTTTACTGTTGTTATTTAAATTAGTTATAAAACAGTTTATGTATGAAAACAAAATCTACTACGAGCATTATATATGAACCAAGCTCACTGATTGCTCACTGGACATCAAGCAAACATTCAATAAAGTAACTTGAATCTTAGAGACTGAAATCTTCCTGAATAGAGTATGTACTGTGAAGATTAGAAAAATTATGATTTTAAAAATTTATATTTTTAAGCATATTTTATAAAGTGTCTGATATACTTTACACACATACAGTTTTGATTTCTTCTATCACAATTAAAAAATTTTTTTGGCATGGAAATTTAACTTACAACAACATATAATAGTAGTTCTTAAGTATTTCATATTATGCACGCAAAAATCCCACATAACATGCTAATAATTGTAATTGTAACAATAAAAATTGTTTGATAAAGCAATTTTACATTTAAGTAACAATTTGGAATTACTAAATCATGTATAAAACATTTTCTCGGGTACTCTGGCTTCCTCTTCCAATAAAAACTGGAAGCCAAGATATAGCTGAAAAATTGCTGAAAGTGGTGTTAAACATCAAACAAACAATCCATTTTTGTTTCAGAATACCTCCACCTCCTATGGGTCCAGCTCCTGATCCACCAGGTATGTTATTGACTTTAATATACCCAATGACGAAATGGCCTCATGGAACAGAGTTCAGGCCCCAAGGGCATGTAACCTTCTCTAAAAATGTTTTGCTTAGTATGAGAATGTTCTATTACCAGGACAACAGAGAAAATTTAAAGTTATGATTGGCTGAAATTGAGAATAAAGGTATTCCCAGCAAAGAATTTATTTATGGCACCCAGGCCTTATTTTTTGCAAGATATGTGTAAACAAATACAAACAAATTTCAATCAAGCAATGCTAACATTAATTCAGTTTAAAAAAAAAGAATTTTTACTGTTACAAAAATAAGATTTATAATATATCAGATTGTTGTCAATAACTGGGTTAAGAGATTACTCGTGAGTGGTCTGTTAACACTGAGGTTGCAGGTTCGAGTCTCACTGCATGTAGGGTGTACTTGAATCCAATCTTACTTGACAAGATTGCCAGTTTTCCCACTGCAGGTCGGGAGTTTTCTCCAGTTACTCCTCTTCCTCCCCAATAAAAACTAGATGCCGATATAGTTGAAAAATTTCTTAAAATGGTCTTAAACACCATTAAAACAAACAAATAAATTCTCATGAGTGTATTGTGCATAGGATAGATTGTTGTGATGTATGTGGGATTATTTCACAAATCTACATGTTATTTATCACAGTTTGTGTTGTCCTTGTGTGTGCTTTCTGTTGTTTTACTGTTTTGAATGTGTTGGTAGGCTAGATTAATTTGTTTGATAGCAGTTTTGAAACATGTTATTATTGAAGGGGGTCGATGGATAGGTGGGAACAAAGAGCCAAAGTCACACTTCAGTTACAGCACTGATGCTCAGGTAGACAATGAACCAAGAGTAGGACTAAGGGGGACAACTATGAATTTGCCTGAAGAGAGACACTTTGTAACTGGAAGATCAACCCCTGTCCTAGGGCACAATAGAGCATCAACCCCTGTACAGGACAATTTTGCTAGGAAGAAATACATTCCGTTTGATCAAGACAGGAGAGAGAAAATGCCTACACCCCCACCTGAGAAGCGTTTTGTCCGCGAAGTTCATGTACCGGCTGGAGAGAGAAGGCAAAGAAATGCTTTGTCTTCAGTACCAGGTGTGGAAGAAAATTTTACAAGAGAGAGGTACATACCTTTGGAAGAAACAAATACCAAAGCCAGAATTCCACATGTTGAGGAGAAGGAGAACATTTCTCATCAAAGTTATACACCTTTTGAAGAAACACAATACAAACCTAGAAATCCTCATGTAAAAGAACATTTTGTTGAAAGGAGATTTGTTCCTTTAGTCCAAGAACGGCGTTCTAGTCTAGGAAATCGTTCCCTTGGTAACACAAGTGATAAATTTTCTGCCTCTGGTATCCAGGAAGAGGAATTTGACATTCCTGAAAGACTTTTGACACAGGCAGGTCAAAGGACTTCAAGTGCTGGAAGTCAATATCGAAGTAGTAGTGTTGACAGATATACCCTTCCTGGTAGTCATGGTAACAGTAGTATATTGTCAGATGGATATGCTGTTCCTCGTGATCAGAGAAACTCTGAAAAGTACAGTTTCTCATCAAGAGAAAGAAGAGCATCAACAGGTGGCTATGAAATCCCTGTGTATACAGACCCCAGAAGGCTGTCGTCTGCTAGTGCCCATATGTATGAAGTACCTGTGAAATTGGAAAGAAATTCAAGATACCGAAGTGAGCATGATCTTCAGTCTGCAATTAAACCAGACCGAGATTTATTTCTGGAAAATAATGTTACCTCAAGTAGTAACAGAGGAAGATGGAAGTTTGGAGAAAAGCGTCAACAATATTCGTCCTCAAATCAAGGTTCGTCAAGTGGTTACTCGTCAATGGAACCTTCAGTACATTACAGCACACTGCCGACCAACCCAAGAGAAAAATCTAGTAAGTTGAGCAATGGGGAAATGGCTGCAAGTTGGCATATATGGTTGTATCTACAACTGTCATTAGATAGTCTGAAATGGATGGCAACATAACTTTATGGTGGAGTTTCAATACTTTGAGGATGTTCAGTATTATGTTTATGGTATATGGAAAATGTTATATTCTATGGTTGTTGATGGTATTAGAGATGTACTTGTTTGACCAGTCTAACATTGAATGATTTTCTTGTATATTGTAAATGTTTTATGTATTCTACTATATGCATGTGAACCAACTAACAGAATTAAGTTATATTAAGATGTATTGGTTTTCCTTGCAACCATTGGTTAACATGAAATGTTATGGAAATTTAAGTTATGTATGGATGTTCATTATATAATACTTGTACATATATTTATTGGGATGCCGTTATACTCAATATGAATGCATGATCATTTTGAAACGATGAATAATTTTTGCTGAATCTTTTGTTGATGGTAATTATAAAATGCTTACCATAATATTTTGTCTAGAAGTAAAACCACAAAATTTGAAATGTTTTAAAATTAAAGTTAAAAAAAATACTAATTATAAAATAGTGAAACATATTTTTTGAAACTACATTTTCAGTCATATTTTTTGACACTACATTTTCAGTCAACTACATTTGAAACTACATTTTCAGTCATGTAAAATTCACATTTGATTAATTTCTGGCCCCAAACTTCTCTTTTATCATCTGTATCTGACAAGGCTTCCTTTAAATTTACATACAGTTTAAAATGAAAATATTTACCACCAGGAACAACAACTGACAACCATGTATACATTCAGACTAATGCAGTGCATGTAGAGGACTGAAATTTACAGGAAATACCCAAAGTTGTCAGGAAATGGTTCCTGTAAATGCTTCGTAGCTAGCGTTCTTTTCTAACAGATTTATAAATTGCAATTTGATTGGTTAATTTAAAGGTTGTTGTGAGTTGACCTGGAAGTGACACCTGTTAGACCCAGACAACACTTGTTTTATTTTATAATCTTTGTTTACTAATGTAGCTTAAAACTCGATTTTAGTGTGTAAGTATCTTGTAAAAAAATTGTGTGAAATGTTTTTTTTGTTCATTGTAGTTGTAGTTATTTCAACCTTAACCTTGTTTTTTTAAAACTTTTTGTTACATTGTGCATGATCCTTAATTTTGTAGAACAAAGCTCGCGATATCATTTCAAAACCACAACTTTACGAGAAGGAATGAAATCGAACACGGAAGGATCCAATTTGCAAAACGAAGGATTCAGAGTTGTTCGTAATGAAGGATTCCGTCCACCTTCGGAAGGCTTTCATGTACAAAATGATGGTTATAGATCACAGGATAATATAAAAGATTTGTATTCACTTCCTATTCGTCAAAAAGAGTCGATCAACAGTGAGTGGACAAGGGTCTCGGTGCATGCTTACAAATTATTTATAGCTTGCGATTGCTTTATTATTTTCTATTGCCTTTTTATTTTCATATATTTTTATGATTGTTACCTTGCTTTTCAGCAAATAGTTAGTTTTACGAAAGGCAAGCTTTTAACTTTTTTCATACTTCAAACTGTACATATGCATGTTGTGTTACTTATCATATTCCAGGACTACTATGAAACACATCTATATTTAGGTAAATCATGAACGCTTGCCTTTTGTTGCATTCCATAGATTAGAATATTGCATTTATTTTTATATTTGTATCTTTTTCTTGTTAGTATTAGTAGATGTATATTAGTATCCTATTGGTTTTTGTATGGATGTGTAATTTTAATTTGAATTAAAAATCTATTTGGGAGAAAGTGCAAGCATGTTTTCAGAAATCTTGTACTATGCATAAAGGAATTTCTACTCGATTGCATGTATCTATGGAAGTGAAGTTGAAGAAAATGTCTGTATATGTAAATTGACCATTTTGCTTGTACTTGCATGTATCAAAAGTCTGTCTACCTTGTTTCAGTTTGTAATTTCATGCATGTTTACTTTCAACTTTCTGTGTTGTTCAAAGTACTTGACCCGATACTTTCAACAGTTAATTTTGCAGTGTTTTAAGTTTGAATCATGCTTATTTTATGAATAAAGCCCAGCTTAGTGCATTATATCTTAAAATGCTAAATTATGTCTCTATATTTATTCTGCTTTATATATATATATTGTTTTTATGTTGCAGCTTGTTTGTTGTCCTTTTTTGCACCATAAGTTTTACTTGAGAACATAGATACTTTACTTTTAGAAATTTTAACATACTGATCAATAGAATGGAATTTCAGGTAGAGGTTACTATGGTGCAACAAACAGAGCTTCATTTGAACCCAGTGGTGGACAGAATGAAACATTAGAGAGAGATGTGGTATGTCCTTCATTTGTTATGTCTTAGGCCAAAATAAAATATGTGAATTCTTATTACCCTACCCTATTTGTCATGTTAGCACAAGCACCGGATAATTTCATATTGCCTCTCCATTAAGACATGAGAAATGTTTTGCCAATATAAATCCCCTTCCTATCTACCCTACTTTTTTCTACCATGTTTTAGGAAACCTGACTCGTATTTTTAGAAGCCTTGCCAGTGAATTGGGTCTATGCTAAACACCGATGGTTGTATGGTCCAGACTGATAAAATTATTGTCCAATAACAAAAAGGACTAATATAAAGGAATTAACTACTTGCTAGGAACGGTTTATTCCCCGAACGCCTACTGGATTAAAAAAACATTTAATTAATGTATGGGAGTAAGGGGCCTTCTAAGGGGTGTTTAAATTAGTGTCACCTGTTTTTAGCATAGGTAAAATATCAAATAAGAAAAGTATTAGGAATTTCATAATATAATATAAGTTATTACATATTTGAATAACTTTGAATTTTTCACTTGTGAAATATAGTTACATGTATGTTTTTGTGCTTTTATGGTTTTTGTTATAGTTGGAATATTTTAGCAGACAAATGTAAGGTTGAAAACAAATTCAAAGTAAAAAAGAAAATACTTTAATCATACATTTTATTAAATTAAATTTAATTCATTACATCTATTTCATGATATAGCACTATACATCTAATAATGTAATAATAATAATTAAGTAACCAAAAAAAACCAGAGCACTAAACACAAAGTCATTTTGTCACTTATTCGAGATGGAGGAGCTTTGATTCTGAGTCGGTGTAATTCAATAAGTCCATGATGCCTGTCTGGTAACGTTCCTTTAAAGTTATTTGACAAGTGCTTGAACATATTATAACATAGTTTATCCTTACAAGTAAAACTGTTGTTAGTATCAGATATGGATTTTCTATAGGGCTTTCTAAATGTATACCATTTGCAATTAAATCAGGTATTTCTTTATTTTTCCCATAGATTTACCCAACATCTTATTTACACAGAAACAAACTTCTTTTACTTTAAGCTATTGCAATATGATTCCCAGTGCTGTGTCTGCGTATTTATAAGGAACTCTGAACAATTTTTTTCTTTGTCTTTATAGTCAATAAATCATCCCCTCTACCAATGTGCTAGGCTCTATTTCTGGCCTTTTTTGGCGGTTTTGACTTTTCACCCATTTTTATACTATTTATACCCCCCGCTTGAAAAGTGGGGGGTATATAGTGTTCATGGTGTCCGTCCGTCCTTCCGTCCGTCTGTCGTCCATTACACTTTCTATTATTTGCAACTCCTCCTACACCACTGAATGGAATTTGTTGAAACTTACATAGAATCTTGGTCACATATTGCCATTGTGCACTGGATATTAAACATTTTGATCAGAATATTATTGGAGGTTTCCCATAGAAAAACATGGACTTTGTCATTGACATAGGGGATGCCATTCTTTAGGGGATTGGGGAGGGTTACATGTATTATCTGCAACTTCGCCTTCACGTTTAACTAGATAAAGTTTCAATTTCATAATTAAGAACACCTGAATTTTCAAAGTAATTGTGAAGCGGGGGGTATCAATGGTGAGCATTGCTCACAGGTTTTTTTACTCTAGTTATATTTGCAATGTTCAAAGGGTTGACATGTGAACACTATTAATTTATATATTAATGTATATTTTGTAACATTTTACTCACTTTTTTAATTTAATTTTAATTAACTTGAAACCATCCATTCTTTTTATACCCCCGCTCGACAGAGTCGGGGGTATATAGTGGTCCTCATGTCCGTCCGTCCGTCCGTCCGTCCGTCCGTCCGTTCGTCCGTCCACATTTGGTTTCCGGATGATAATTCAAAAAGTTTACATCCGATTTGAATGAAACTTTGGGATATTGTTATATATCAGGTTGGTAAGAAGCCTATCGATTTTTGGGGAAATCCGTCAAATTTCAAGGTCACAGTCCACGAAAAACGTTAGAAATTTTAACAAAAAAGTTGTTTCCGGACAATAACTCGAAAAGTTTACATCCGATTTGAATGAAACTTTGGGATATTGTCATATATCAGGTTGGTAAGAAGCCTATCGATTTTGGGGGAAATCCGTCAAATTTCAAGGTCACAGTCCACGAAAAACGTTAGAAATTTTAACAAAAAAGTTGTTTCCGGACAATAACTCAAAAAGTTTACATCCGATTTGAATGAAACTTTGGGATATTGTCATATATCAGGTTGGTAAGAAGCCTATTGATTTTGGGGGAAATCCGTCAAATTTCAAGGTCACAGTCCACGAAAAACGTTAGAAATTTTAACATAAAAGTTGTTTCCGGACAATAACTCAAAAAGTTTGCATCCGATTTGAATGAAACTTTGGGATATTGTTATATATCAGGTTGGTAAAAAGCCTTCTGATTTTGGGGGAAATCCATCAAATTTCAAGGTCGCAGTCCACGAAAAACGTTAGAAATTTTCACAAAAGCGGGGGTATCAGCGATCGCTAGATCGACTTTGTCTAGTTTATATTTTACTTTCATATTTTTCTATTCAATTCAGTTTCTCAATGTCTACTATACATTATTATAATTTTCAAGGCAAATACAGGCAAACTAATAATGGCATTCAACTTGATAGACCCCTTAATCCCCCTACCTAATGAGGTGTTGTTTTTATCCAGTAGGCATTCGGGGAACACACCCTAGGAACAGTAACACAAACAAAAAAGTCTGAATCAAAATAAATTTATCTCTTTAATTAAACAAATAATCTTGCCAGTAATTAAGAATTATCTTGACATTTATGAATTTATGAAGTTGTAATCTGCGTTCATCTTTGTTAGTAAGTTATAAAAAATCTGCTTTTTTGTGTATCTTTTATATTAATTTCAATATTTTTTTGTATTAATTTTAGTATTTTTTGGAAATTTTTTTTATAAGACTATCCATAATTTTTATTTATAAATGTTTTTAACGTTTGTCAGTTAAAGGGAAGCAATTCTTATATATAATTTGAACTATCATAACTTTTTTTATGCACAATGACTGTTTTTTATTCAAGAAAGCAAAATATAAGTGACATTAAATTAATTTTTTTTAAACTATACAATATATAATAAAATAAAAACTCAATAACTTGCATTCATACAGTCATAAATGACTTGCCATTTGTCATTGAAGAAAGTCAACCATGTCATTCAAACATCAGCAATTTGAAGTTTTATATTATTTATAATTTCTTATACATGGTTTTATTGTATGATCTTTCATGCCACCATTTAATTGACAAAATCTCTCTATTTTTTTTTGTTTTAGCAATTTTTAAACTGTTGTTTTGATGATATAGAAAAGTTTGTAGCCAGACTTCAACAAGCTGCAGAGGCATACAAAGAATTAGAAAATCGTAAACGTGAGAGGAATTCAAATAAAAAGAAAAATGATAGAGGTTAGTAGTGTTTACAAATTTATTAAAAGTAATGCAGCTCTTTCATTAGATTTAGCAATGCGGTAAAAATATTGAAATTATAGATATAATGAATATATGTATGTTGTTTATGACAAAACGTTGATGCAAATGGTATATTATGAAATTATTTTTCCCTAATATTGCTGAAAAATACTTGAATAAGCAATTCTTTCTAGCCTAATGTCCAGCTGTAATTTTTTTTTCTTGCTCAAGTTTTGTAATGAAATTCTAACTGTATGCATTTCAAGTCTTGCAGTGTGACCAAATGACCTCAACAGAAAAGACCAGAAACTTCATTTTTTCTTTTCTATGTTTGGAAAAGTCCAGGGTGCCGTTTCATAAAGTGATAGCTAATTAATGTGCTTATTTTCCCATGCAATATGGGATAACTTGCACGTTAAGCTAACGATCGCTTTATGAAACGGCACCCGGGAATTTAATACAAATTGTGAAAATCTTCGAAAAAAGGGAATTTTTTTAAAATTAAAAGGTGGTCTAGTTTGCCTGTTTACTGAACCATTTTGTATCACAAAATTTTGCTGCATCATTGTTACTGTTAAAGGAGCATTTGCAACTGATCCTCGAATGAGCAATGCAAAAGGAGCTTGAAAATGATTTAAAAAAAACCCTGGAAAGTCCTTGAAAAGTCCTTGAAATTGAACTAAAAATCTTTGTAGGAACCCTGGTCATGAAATTTGCAAGGTATTCATTTTTAACTATTTTACTATTTAGTTTACCTCACTTACATGTCAGTTGTCCATATTCCTAAACTTTCCACACTTTGAACCTCTCCCCAGAATCCTTTGGGACAATTTCATTTTACAAGGGATTTCTTCACAAAAGAATGTGCCAGAGAAAATCTACATCTTGGTTTTTGCAGTGCTCTGGTTTGGTATATATTTAGGATTATTGACTGCATGTCTGAATTTCAAAATAATTCCATATGTGCTAAAATTTGTTTGTTCAAAGAAAGTTAAAGTCCTTGAACACTGCAAGCACACGGAACCATAATAAGGCAGTGCAATTTAAGCAATTGATCCATTTTTGATTGCGGCTGCAGTGGCCGAGTGGTCAGGGTATTTAGTCATGTAGTATTGATCACATAGTCTGTCAACACTGACGTTGAGGGTTTAAGTCTCACTGCAGGCAGGGTGTACTAGACTTCAAGGATTGCCAGTTTTTCTACCTAAGGTTCAGTTTTTTTTTGGGGTACTCTGGCTTCCACAATAAAAACTTAATGCTAGAATAAAGCTGTAAAGAGTTTTTAGAAGCTTCTAAATAATGTGTCATACTTAATTGTAGGCCAACCTCCTAAAGATGGAATGTTAAATTTAAGAGCCAGACCTCCACCTGCTGACGATTTTATAGATATCTTCCAGAAAATCAAATGGGCATTCAACTTACTGGTAAATAATGCTTTTTTGCTCTATTGTGGGTTCTAGGATGATATGCTCAACTATAATCATAATTAGCCTGGACGTTCTAAGTTTTAGGGGTCTTACCGTGCTTTGACCTCCTTTTTCAATGAAAACACTGTACTTAATGAAGCGAAGCATTAAACTGCCAATAAAGAATCGGTATAAACACTTAAAAATGACAGCTACTGCAATGGAATGATAAGCATGTTCACATAAAAGGAAAGAGACCTTACACATAAAAAAGTTGTGCATGCTGCTACTAGTCAGTCAGACAGATGACATATAGATGGTCAAATCCAAGTGTAGTAATTTATATGTATAGGAACATCAAAAATGAGGAAATACAATGTACTAAAATAATACAACTTATTGGTATGAGCAAGATAAAGTTGAACAATTGTTGTGTTGTTCAACATCACTAAAAACAAAAAGAAAATTTAATATCACTTTTGAATAAGGCTTCTAGCATATGCAAGTCTATCTATAGTGAGTTGTTTCCATTACAGATTTTTGAGTAATTTTTCTGCTGAACACTTTTTAAGATAAGAAGTATACACTAGCCTTGCCATTTATGTGATGTTTTTTAGTAAAATTGTGCATCTTTATAAATTGTATTCCATTTATGAAGTGTTAGTGAATTTTGTGTGTGTCATTTCTATACATGTAGTATTAATTCTTTCTTCCTGTTTTGTCGGGGGTTCTCTCCGGGTACTCCGGCTTCCTCTCCCAATAAAAACTGGACGCCATGAAATAGCTGAAAAATTGCTGAAAGTGGCATTAAAACACCATTCAAACAAACAATAATTCTTTCTTAATTTAATATAAATTATTAATTTTATATTTTGTAAATTTTCAGGCAAAGTTGAAAGCTCACATTCATGATCCAAATGCACCAGAACTGGTTCATTTTATCTTCACTCCTTTAAGCCTGATTTATGAAGCCAGCAGGGATCCAGTACATGCTGGTGTAGATCTTGCCTCTAAAGCCGTTTCACCTCTGTTGACGAGGGAAGCCAAAGAATTACTACTGAACTGTTTAACGTCCAAAGAGTTAGAGTTGTGGCAACTTCTTGGCAGAAATTGGACGACTTCAGAGTAGGATATATATATAATTCTTTAATTTTTGATGCAATAAACCTGATTAAAACCGGTTCAAATAGTTTTAATAAACCAACCAAATCCAGTTATATAATTCCGCTTGACATTTTACATTAGATTATAAGAGAAACAGATTTTACTACTTTATCTTTGTGGTCTATGATATTTATCCCCATTGGAAATTTTATTTTCTTTGACATTTTACAAATATGCATCGTGAGAATATAGCAGTTATTATAGTCATTTGATCGATTTCATGTATCTCTTTGGTAAAAAAACAAACAAAAATATTCTCATCATATTTAAGATTTACATTTAACTGTAGATAGATATATTTTCAGATTTGTTATTGCCAAGTGATGCATTTGAATAAGGGACAGTTAAAACATAACGGCCTGAAATGTTGAAAATTAGTTTATTTCTTAGGTTTTTCTATTTTCAAGGTGTAGATCCTTAGCCAGATTGGGTATAACATTTGGAATGTTGGTGATAAACTAAAAGCTCTACACCATCTTAATCAATTGGATTTTAAATAAATTTTTTGGGTTTCAGCACCACTGACAAGTCTTGATTAGATAAAATGCATGTCTGGCATAGTAAATTCTTTTCACCTTGGAATCTTTGATGACATTTTATTTGATGACATGAAAACATTTAGGACTGGACTTATTTTAATTACCGTAATCAGGGTCGTATTGTCCGCAGTTTTTTTCTTTGAATTTTAGTTTTAAAGGAATGGTGCGGATTATACATAAATACAGACTCGATCGGGTTTTTTTCGTCCCGTTGATTGTTGTCAATGGCGGTCGCCATTTTGTTGTAGTGTCATACGCGGTATTTTCGCACTATTCTAACATAATTCTTTTACAAACTGTCATATGTATACGTTGTTATGATATTAATTTTTACTTAAATTATTTTTAGTAATATTATATTAATTCTATAGGACGAATAAAAATTAAAAGATACGAAAATAGTAGATGTGTAACCTGTATTGCGTAAAATGCAAATGGCGTCGTTATGTAACGGCATGTGTTTGAAGATCGATGTTCTGATTGCAATCAGTCAGGGATTAAAATAAAACGTGTTATCTTTTTGTTTTCTTTGTTTGGTTGATAAATCAAAGTTGACAAATTGTTTTGGTTTCGAAATGGTGTGATTTTCCGTTTGAACAACGATCAAAATAGACGATATGAGAATGCTCAATTTTTAATTTAATTTACTACAATCACTTGAAATTAATAAAAGTATAAACATAAATGATATTTAAAAAGAGAATAAATTACATATTAATGTAAAAAGTTGTTAAGAAGCGCGGCCAAGTTGGACTTGGATGTCTTCATCTTGAGACGTTTTGTGAAAACTCGTACGTGCGGATCGTACATGCATATAAGAATTTTCCGCAATTTTCTGGTCCAAGAAAGGGGTGCGGACAATACGTAAATGCGGACTATACACACCGTTTTACGGTATTGTTCAAGTTGAATATGAACAATGTAACTAAAATGTTTTTACAAACAATGAAACTAACGCGTTTTGACGAACAATGAAACTAACATGTTTTGACAATTTTCCAGAGATGAATATCCAGGTCACGTGGATCCTTTCCTTCCTAGATTTTACAATGGCTGGACTCCTGCACCACCAGTATGTATTAATTTTATTCTATAATTCTATAGACATCTTTATTGTTACAGAGACGAAACACAAACTGACCAATACAAACCACCCATTGACAAAAGTCCGTTAGAACAGTCATTAGCCAATCATAAGCATCAGATTGAAGAAAACACTAGAGCTGAAGAGGCTAGATTTCAGGTAGCCATGGTAACAAACGTCTGCTTCAGCTTTGTGTTCTGCTAGAAAAAAATAATGTCTGACAGCTGGTATTGCTAAAAAATTCTTGTGCATTTCTAAGAGCTTTAATCAGAAAATCATTGTATCAGTACATTGTTTTCAGGACTACACATGTATTAGTACATGGATTAAAGGTCTGTCATTTCTAGTATAGGTTTCTTTTGTAAAATACATCTTTTTAGGACATAGAATGTTCCTGAGAAACACAGTATGTACAGTACCATGGAACCTACTGTTGTAATAAATTTATAATACAATACATATACGACAACATCCCCAAATGCCAAAATTGAATGTGTACTTTAATGAAAAATATCATAGGTTCAATGCCCGTTATATCGACCAAAAACTTTATTGACCTCATCTAAAGGTGATAAAGTATATTTTATCTCAAGTTGGACAAATCCTGTAACGTGATTACTTAACATTTTAAGACCTTTCATCTGTTTAGTGTATTAAATGGCAGACATGTGAGGGCATAATAGGACTTTTCTATTCCATACCTTATCACACTATAACATGCTACTCTCTGTTTTATATTTTGTGCCAAAGTAAAACATCAAAAAAGCACTCGAAATATTAAGTTTGTAAATAATCGTTGAACATATTCATGAACTCATTCCTTTGTAAAGAGTAAATGCACAGGAGTGACAACTGTCACAGTTTTCTGTTCCCTCTTATTTTATTGTGTGTACATCGCTAGATTATTGTTGCTTAGTTTTGCTAAGAAAGTGTCTGTTGGCCAAATTATAGCTTATCCTATACTGCATTAAAGTTGTTTAGGACACATATTTAAAAAAATGTAAATTAAAAACTTAATCTTGTTTTCAAAAGGTTTATAGTAAAATAAAAAATAGTCCATTTTTTTTCTCACTTAGAGCTTAATGCACACCTATTCATTGTTAAGTGTTAATTTGAATTGAACTCCTATAACAAATTATGTCAAATTAAAAAAGAATACATACATAACAATTTCACTTGTTTCCAATTTGTGTAGAAGAAATTCAGAGCCTTCTCTAATCATGCTTATTGTATGCTGTTTACCAAAAATATAAAAATAAATGTAAAATAACTTGGTTATATTTTTTTCTTGATAATTTTGATTTGATAATTAACCAATGCATCGAGTTAGTAAAGGCTTGAACAATTGGCCTACATTATACAAGAATGATAATTAATGGTAAGCTAGAAAATATATTATCTGATTGTTTGGTCTTGTGATGTATCTTAGCAAACAGAACATGCTGTGTTGTGTTATATATGGAAGCAAAATGTCCTTTCTTTGGTTTTCTGTTCAGTCTATCTTATGAAGAAGGCTTAATAATGAAATATATTGTAGAGTTATGTGTAAACTGGAGCTGTCGTTAACCTCCCACAGAGGCATTATATATGATTACTCATATTTTAGTATTTGGAACAAAAAATTATTAAAAAAAATAATCCAAAACAACACATGAAACTTCAGTTTAATTCAATGCTAGAGTCTTGCCAATATTGCAGTTTGAAAGTTTAGTTTTTTTTTACCCACTGCTTATCACTGCTAATGTGCTAGGTTTTGTTCTGGTTTATTTGATTAAAAAAGGATCCAGTCAGTTTGCTTTCTGGTAGGCTAAAGCTACAAGGTATTTCCCCAGACCTGGCTACTAGTCATTACAATATTGTTAAAGTACCACTGAAATTGACATTAAAAGTGGCTTATATTTTATGTTTAAAAGATTTATTGTGCTGTTATGATACCATTTTTATACCCCCTGCAAACTAGTTTGGGGGGGGGGTATATAGGAATCACCCTGTCTGTCCGTCTGTCCACATCCCTTGTAAGCACTTCTCCTCCTAAACCGCTTGACAGATTTTGATGAAACTTTACATGAAGGAAGTACATCATATGTAGATGTGCATGAAGAAATTTCCTCGCTGTCAGATATTATTCAGGGGAGATAATTGGACTTAGACTTTTAAAAATATAGTATTCAGTGCGGGACCTCGTAAGCGCATCTCCTCCTAAACCGTTTGACAGATTTTGATGAAACTTTACATGAAGGAAGTACATCATATGTAGATGTGCATGAAGAAATTTCCTCGCTGTCGGATATAATTCAGGGGAGATAATTGGACTTAGACTTTTAAAATATAGTATTCAGTGCGGGACTTTGTAAGCGCATCTCCTCCTAAACCGTTTGACAGATTTTGATGAAACTTTACATGAAGGGAGTACATCATATGTAGATGTGCATGAAGAATTTTCGTTGCTGTCGGATATTATTCAGGCGAGATAATTGGACTTGAAGCGAAGCGGGGGGTATCCCTTTGTGAGCGTGCTCACAGTCCACACTTGTTTTGTCTAAAATGATGTTTTCCACTAATTTTACTTTATGGCCATGTTTCATGAAGTGCAAACCCTGGTTATAGTATGCTGAAGTCAGACAGGCATGGAAAATAGCGTGTCTATTTTCTATTTTGTGTCATCAACTCCTC
This sequence comes from Limnoperna fortunei, assembly GCA_944474755.1. Lineage (NCBI taxonomy): Eukaryota > Metazoa > Mollusca > Bivalvia > Mytilida > Modiolidae > Limnoperna > Limnoperna fortunei. The sequence continues at coordinate 48,996,942 of OX104120.1, forward strand.
CTTCAGATTTCAACCCAAATCTCTGAAATTTAATAAACCTTCTTCCGACAAATTGTAAACCATTCCCTGTTTATTAAGGCACTTGATTTGCAACCCAATCATTTCTGATGCCATTTTTCATTTAATAACAAAACCATTTCACAAATGATTTAATTTTTCAAGCATCTATTACTGATTTTATTGTAATAATATAAATTGCTCTAAAGTTTTGTCATGCTTTCTAACTAGAGAATAAAAATATCATAAGCATAAAAATGTATCATAATCAGAAAACTAATTTCACAATGTCATTTTATTTTGAATATATAGGATGAGCAAAAATGGTTGCATTTCATGTTTGTTTTTTTAAACCATTTTGGGTTTGCTCTGTATGAAATAATATTATACCCCCGCTTTAAAGAAGAGGGGGTATACTGTTTACCCTTATCAGTTCGTCTCTTTGTTCATCTGTCTGTCCGTCTTTAAAAAAATTTCCATTACAGTTTTCTAAGCAACTTCAGCATGCAGAATCCTGATATTTGCTTTATCCTATAGTACTGTATGGTGCATAATGATTTCATGCTAATTGGTCATCCACTTCCTGCATACAGAATACTTAGATTTTTTACACATAGTTGACATACAGGCAATTTTTGGGAAACCAGGGGTTTCACTAGTAAGCATTAGCTCACAGTCCACTTTATGGTTGTTGTCTGAAACTTACATTTGTATCTTTTGACAAAATGCAGCCAGTTGAAACAAGGGTATTACATACTCTTTTACCAAGTACGTTTTTGTGTCCAATCAGAAAGTAAAAAAAAAAGAAATTGATTAAGACATGTTCTGTTGCATATGAGATTCATAATAAAAATGTTTGTAATGTTTTTCTGTTTATCTGGTATGCAAAATAATTTATGCAATTAATTTAGTTTTACATTGTTACCTCTTTAGTCCCAGCAGATGATAAGACAGCTACCTACCCCAAGAGAAGATACCCACAGGTAATTGTAAAGTCTGCTATTAAGTGTAAACAAAGATAAATATATACACACGAGGGCATGAGCAACTACACTAATTATTAAACAAATATGTTATATACTTGTCATTTAATGTCTATTGTGGTTTAAGAGTTTACACCATTTTTGGCCGGATTTCACAGAGACTCCTGGTTGTAATATGGGGAATGTCGGGTGATGGGCAGGCGGGGAAAAAATTTTCGTAACAGTTTTCTCAGAAACTACTAATCACATTCTCTTGAAATTTGGTATGTAACATCAGCATGGCCTCCCATAATGTGGGATTCAATTTCAGGTACTCATCTACTTCCTGTTTAACTAAATCCAGCCATTTTTGTCTTTGAAGGATTTTTAGCAACTTTTTAAAGCTTTATAATTGTGATTATTGTTCATTTATGTTTACTGTTGCAAAAATTGTTTTGAACAGACTGTAGCAATGATTAAGTGTTATGTTTTATATAAAACAGACTGTAGAAATGATTAACATGTCTGGTATGATGTTTTAGGGATGACTATTTTGAAACAGACTGTAACAATGATTAACACTATTCTTTGTTATGTCTTATATATAAAACAGACTGTAGAAATGATTAACATGATTTGGTGTGATGTTTTAGGGATGACTATTTTGAAACAGACTATAAAAATGATTAACATTATTCAATGTGATGTTTTAAGAATAACTATTTTGAAACAGACTGTAACAATGATTAACTTGATTCAATATGATGTTTTATGGATGACTATTTTGAAACAGACTGTAACAATGATTAACATAATTCAATGTGATGTTTTAAGGATGACTATTTTGAAACAGACTGTAATAATGATTACCATGATTTAATGTGATCTTTTAAGAATAACTATTTTGAAACGGACTGTAGAATTGATTAACATGATTCAATGTGATGTTTTAGGGATGACTATGGTAGAACAAATTACTCTAGAACCATACAGGAAGAACCAGCATATAGTCGGACTCGTAGAGAAGAGGAGCCAAGTTATAACATGGGACCAATTGGTGCATCCAGCAGAAATATTGGCAGTTCATTCAGACCAGACATGGATGATGAACCATATCGTAGAGAACCAATGTATGACAAGAAACGACCATCTACCCCTCCCCCTGGTGCTGTCACTAACCCTAATGTAGCCAAATACCAGGAATATGTAGAAAAACACATAGATAGGTGTGGTTATACTAACTTAGTTACATGCAAACTGAAAATATTTCCTCTGAAATTTTTTTTATGTACAGCCAATGAAAGTTGGGGAACATAATTTTTTTTTATCCATTCATTTATTCGTCTGTCAGTGCATTATTCCTTCTCACCTAAGGTTTACCTTTGTGTTGAAGCTTTTTTTTAAATGAAAGTGACTTCACATCTCCATGAAACTTGGTATTCAGGTAGAACATGATGAGATCTCTTCACTGGCAAAATTCTGTAGGGCTTCAACCTTGAGTGAACTTAGAAAAGGGGGGGGGGGGTTGTTTACCATATGTGCCAATCAGGGCATCTGGTCATGAGACTTGTTTTACATATTTTTCATAGAATTTAAATTGCTTTTGAATAAACACAATATTCTAAGTATTGTTAAAATGGGTTCTTGAGCATTTGAAAAAGAGATTCATTCGTAATATTACATTTAATAAGATGTTCGAGAAATCTTTGAAAAGGATAAATTTGTTTGTTAGACTCTGGTTTTAGACCCTTTTCATCAAGTTTTCTGCAATATTATGGCGCCCAGTATTTCTAGGAGGAAGCTAGAGTAACTGGTTATACCTCTGAATGGCAATCCTTTGTCAATTAATGTTTCAGCTAAGCAAACCTTACCTGAATTTAGGCACAAACTGACAACCCCAGCATAAAAAGCTTAACTGCCTTAGCCACACAGCCACTGAAGCCCTTGCAGAATACATTTTATAATAGTATTATAGTTTCATAATTTTAGTTAGGGCCCCACGACTAAACTAATCTTTTCCAGGCTATAACATTTTTATCTTTTGAGGTAGGCTTTTGATATTTGGTAGATAATATCAAGGTGATGTGTTGCATACCATGTTTGATGACCTTTGACCTCAAGGTTGGCATGGCCCACAGAGGTGGATAACAACTTACCAAATTTTTTAGAGAACATGGAAGGATATTTAACTTAAAAAACAATATGTGGAAATATTTTCAGATTGCTTGAAAAACAATATACCATGACATAATGCCAAATTTCAATAAAAATCTTTTGTAAAATATAATAAAACAAGTATAATTTAAAGGAAAGCCATTTTTATAACAAAAAAAATGTACTTTTATAATTTACAATCTGTATAAAGAAATTACTAGTCATGGTTATTTTTTTTCAATGAAATTGTCTGATTTGCATATTTGTACATTACCTATACTTTATGAAAAATGTCTCTAGTTTCGATTCTTGATCGGAAAGTTGGTTTGTCTAAAGCCTCATATATCAAATTTGTCATTATTTTATAATTGCTCAGTGATATAACTGAAATACCAGATTCAAAATAATGCGATTGAAGGAAATTCTGGGAAAAGTTTTTAGAAGTTAAAATTCTTTATCATTTTAATGTAATTAAAATTCTTTACCATTTTAATGGAATTTTAATTCTTATTTCATTGTAAGTGAAATGTTGTTAATTTGGTAACTCAATCATCCTTAAAAAAAGAACTTTCCTGTAATAGAGAAACAAAACTAGAAAATGAGAAAATGGTTATGTTTACTTTTTTATCGTGTTTTATCATGAACATGTACATAGAGTGAAAGATTAACATATGTTAATATAGATTCGTAACAAAGAATAGTTTCTTGGTTTCAAGCATTAAGAATCTGTATTATTTCAGAATGTTATACAGTTACATTGAGTTTATAAACATGTTGTTTTGAGTTCAGAATTTGTGGAATAAATAATTTTTCAATGAGGTTTTTGCACATCAAATACAAATGAATGGTTTCAGTCTATGTACAAGTTCACTGAAGTGTATACAGCACAATCCTTCCAGACTTGCAATGGCACAGGTTTTATATATTTGCATGTGTATTTAAATACATGCCTATCTGATGGAATGGGAATACACTAAAAATCTGCATTTTAAAAACCATTTTTGTGAGTAGTGTCCTCTGAAACTTTATTTTCAGAACTGTATTAATTTTTCTTTCTGTACTAAATGCTGAATGTACAAAATGTTACTTCTAAAACAGTTCAATTTATTTACATGGTTATTTCAATTTGTAACGGGTTTAGTTTATATGCATGGTAGTTGATTAATATTAACACGATTTCATGCATTTGTAGAAGGTATTTTTATGAAGAATGTCTTTACAAAAGATGTATTGCTTGTTTACATGTACATAGCATGGTATGATTTGGTCATTAATAAATACAATAGGAATGTGTCGATTCTTTATGATATTGTTTCAAAATAATAGCAAAATTGGGTCTTGGTTAATTTATAAATGTGCCATATGTTTCTAAAATAAGTTCATTATAAGCTTTTGGAGATGTAATTAAACATAATTCAAACACGCTATATTTTGTGAATTTTTCCACTGTTATAGGTTAAAGGTAGCCACGTCTAGGTTGTATGCCAATTGTTTACAAGTGGTTCACATTTCCTTTGAAGTGTTTTACTTGATCCTTTATTTTCATTTTAATTTATTGTCTGTTGCAGAAACCAAGAGGCGCAAAGATATACAAAGACAAGAGCACAAGAAAATGCAGAATTCAAAGATGACTTGAGGAGGAAAAATGCCAAGTAAGTTTATGATCCATGTTGAGTTGTGGAAACATATTAAAATTATTTGTTCTTAATTACCAATAAGATACACTGGCTTAATTTTGCCTTGTTATTGGTGCATTAATGTAACTTTTACTTCCTCGTTAAGATGACAATGCAGAAAGATAACTGAAACTAAGTCTGATCCATTTATAGTAAAAGTCACAGTAAGAATCTGTTTTGCCTGACAAATGAAAACTGCTTACCTTGTTTGGTCTAGCTTTTGCTCATTTATCTAGATACAAAAATGTGCAAATTGAATTCAACAATTATTTTCCCCTGTTAATTGGCCTTTTGATAGGGCAATTTTCTTAAGTAAATTTTGACCTAATTTACAACGGAAGGCTCCATTGTTTTCTATTTGAAATTCTTTGGGTAATGTAGTCTGCAGTTGAGGAAATGTTTTGCGGTTTGTTAGAATACCATTGAACGTCACAAAAGCAGACAATCTTTTGTAAACAGCACAAGGTCCATTTAAATACAAAAATGACTGACTTACTATGTAAAATTCCTGTAAGGACAATTTGTGACATGTTAACAACAAATGCATAATATAAAATATGTTTTCATGGAAAAATTTTTTTCATTGGATTTTCGCAATACAGAGGTACAATAATGAAAAAAATGTGAGCAAAAACTGAGTGCACAGGGGGTGTCTATAATTAAATCACTATCTCAGTCAAAACTCCATACTTTTTCAAAGGAAGATTTGAGTTGGTCCATCTCATTTTCCATTGTTTGTTATGTGCTCTCGTCCTATATATAGCTGAATGCTGCTTGCTAGACTCGATACAAACAGTCACTAAATCTGTCGAATTGTTTGCTTGTTAACCGTTGATAGTAAAATATTGCTTAATGAAAGTAATCATATGATTCTTGGTGTTACACTAGGCACAACACAGAGTCAAAATGTAGGTGTGTCATTATAAAGAACACTTATTGTGTCAGAGGTCATATCTTTTACAGGGGCCTCGGTGGCCTAGTGGTTAAGGTAATTTGTCTACGATTGATCACGTGGTCTGTCAACACTGAGATTGCGGGTTCGATTATCACTGCAAGCAGGGTGGACTCTACTCCAATCATAATTGACAAGGATTGCCAGTTTTCCTACCGCAGGTTGGGGGTTTTTCTCTGGGTACTCCGGCTTCCTCCCCCAATAAAAACTGGATGCCTTGATAAAGCTGATAAATTGCTGAAAATTGTGTTAAACAAATTCAAACAAACAAGCATATCTTTTACACTTAAAATCTTTTACAACATTTACAAATTTAAGTATGGGCCTTGTTGGCCGGGTCTCGCTGCAGGCAAGATGTTGATGGACTCCAATCTTAATTGCCCGTTATCTTATCGTAGGGCATGGTTTTTTTCAAGTACTTGGCCCCATCCCCTCCCCCATAAAAACGGGATGGCAATGTAGCTGAAAAATAAAATGCTGAAAGTTGCATTAAACATCATTCAAACGAACAAACAAATTTAAGTATATGGAATCATCATTTAATAAATCTTTGTTTATAAAAATTCTCTCTTGTTTAGAATATACGAAGCAGTGCATGAACGAACAGGAAGGAACCAGAAAGAAATAACTGTAGAAAAAGGAGATATACTTGAGGTATGAGTAGTTAACAAGAAAGTAAATGCAGGTTGCATGATGGCATCTTGGGTCATGACATTAGTAATGACTCCTAGATGGAGAATGCCCATACTGCACAAATAGAAATAGGAAGCAGATCTTTTAATTTTCTAACATTTAAATGACCACTTGCGATCCAAGGCATATACACCAATAACAAAAAATTAGATGCTGGCTTGGTGTACTTGACTCCAATCTGAATTGACAAGGATTGCCAGTTTTTCTACCCAAGGTCCCATTTTTCCAGGTATTCCAGCTTCCTCCTCCAATAAAAACTGGACACCATGGTATAGCTGAAATATTGCTGAAAATGGCATTAAACATCATTTAAAAAAACAAAAAGTTGTATATTTAACAACAATAAATATTTTTGTTATTTGAATATATGCCTTGAATAAAGAATCTTTATATTCTGTGTTCTTCAAAATTCAGAGACCTCTGTGGTTTAAGTGCTAGGTGATACTATTGGTCGCCTACATGGAGTTGTTAGTCCTAATTCAGGTAAGGTGTGGTCAGCTCCCAACTTGAATGGATTGGATTGTTAGTATTCCTGCCAAGGGTTGGGGATTCTATCTCGCTTCTGCAATAAGGCCATGAAATAACTGACAGTGCCATAAAACCTTCAACAGAAAGCATTTCTAAGTAGAATCATGTGAAATATGTTTAAGACTGAAAAATAATAAGATAATATTGCAGATTTTAAAATTCTAATGATCATATAATTATGTTAATCATGGGTGGAATAAAAGCACCAAGTTTTTTGGATTTTAAAAGAATAAAAATTGTTACCATTTCTATTAAGGTGCTTGATGACAGTAGAAATTGGTGGAGATTACGGAACTACAAAGGTGAAACAGGTTATGCCCCTTACACAATTCTGCGGGATGTTGGTGACGATAGGAATGACGTAGATCGGGTAAATACATGTACCTTGTAATTTAAATAGATATGTTTCATTCAAGTTTTACATTATAGAGTTTTACAAATATTTCTGAGTTGATATTCTATTAAAGGTTTGTTGGGGAATGAATGAACTTTTTGAGAAAATCGATTATGTATTCCTTGAATTACTTTAACTTGAAGGGATCAATGTATTAATTCATTTGAACCTGATCTTAAATTGTGCCATATGTATTCTTCATTATCTTCATAATTATTAAACTAATCCCAAAATTACAAATTTGGGAATATTTGTCTAGAAGTTTTATCGCTCATTTGAATTTTGATATTTGACATTATTGGAGGAAAATATTATCACAAGTTAGAGTTTCTGTATCCACATGTGTCCACAAGCGTGCACAAAACCCTGACAGATTTGGTTAGGAAGTTCATGGGATGCAAGTCTTTTTTTTAATGGCTACATTATGCCAGCCAACAGCAATTCAAATACTCACTTTCTTGCACCAATTGGTTTGAAGATATACCACTCTGATATGTTGTATCACTGGTTTCTTTCCAGTACTGTGATTGGTTGATATTGTTTAAGTTATGATGTGATATGAAATCTTCTAGCCTATGGATTTCCTAACTGTGTCTGGGTTTCAGAAACCTGGACTTAACTATTAGTAGCAATACATTACAGTATTTTGTATACTATAGTAAATAAAACTCTTTGTTTCAAGTTAGCGATAAAAGTTTGCCTCTTTTCATGTTTAGTATTGAAACCATCTCAGTGATTTCAAGATTCTTTATAATATTTTTTAATCTTTAAACAGGTTATATGTTAATTTTTGACATAAATATAGACAATTTTATTAAATGTTTTTACACTCACATGCAATTGCAACTAAGTACTGCACATTTCAAATTATTGTGTATCGTTTTACAACTGTAAAGGCTTTCTTTTTTGTATTAACAATGGTTAATATATCTTTAGAGTGAATTATTACTTTGTCCTGTTCCATTACAACAATAAGGCACAGAGCTACAGTTCTCTATTGTAACGTGTAACTACCTTAATTTTTTATGGGTTAAAGATTTGAGAAAGTTTATTCTATGTGTCAGTTAAGCATTTTTTGAGATTAATGTAAAAGATAAGCTGTTTTTAAGACTGTGCTTAACTCTGAAAGGAAAAAAAAATCTTGTTATGCAGGATCTTCAACTGGAGTATTCTCCATTCTTTATAACATGTTATATTAATTCCTAACAGGGTTTAAGAGCCTCCCGACAACAATAGTGTCAGTAGCAGTTAGCTCCCTTATATAAATTTGATGAGTAAGATCCAAGTATTGGCAGGCCATTTTTAATTAATATTCACATGCTGGATCTGCTTTATCGTACCTGTGTATTATGTAGCTTTCTCCTAACTGCTCAACACAAGCTTTATCTTATTTGGATTGTTTTATATATTTATGGTATATTTTATGTGGAACCAATTTTCTTGAATTTTTTTTCTCTTGTTTCATGTGTCATAAGTTTTCCTATAAAAGGCACTCTGCCCGAAACTGTTTGAAGAATTTCCAGATATTATACATGTTGATTACACTTAAGTTGATTTCTGTTTCACAGATTTTTGTACAAAATTTGACAAAGGAGTGAAACTTCTTTAATATACATCTTAGACAGTTGTCAGAATTAGACGACTTTTTTTTTTAATCAGAACTTCCAAATCTTTGTTGCCATGGTTTTACTGTCTAAACGAAATTTGGTTCCCATAGAAATAAAAAAATCATATTATCAAAAACACGAAATTAACCAAAGCTTATAATGTATTAAGTTACCACAAAATGTAGATGGATTTTATGTACAGTTTATACATGTACATGTGTCCCATAATGTATATAATTTTGTTGTAGTTTCTCCACCCACTTTGTTTATATTTTATAACTGGTATTTTTAGTATATACAGTTTTTGATGGCTTTCTTTGGTTTTTTTATTACCAGAACATAAGAGACCAATTTATGGACATGATGTATTTGGTAAATCCATCAAACATCTCTAAGTTAACTCTAATAAAAATAAAGACATTGGAAGTCTTTACATTCAAATAGCTACAGTCTTCAATTTTATTTAAAAGGCTTGCAAAGTGGCAGAAATGTTTAAAAAAATACTTAGGGAATTTATTACTAGTTGTTTTTAAACTCACAATTTTAGTGGAAATGTTTTTAAATCTTTTGTGATTTTTAGGTTTGGAATAATGCGTGATAATTTGATTACTTTTAGAATCTTGGTCTGCATTGCTACATTTCAGCCACTTCTGGAGTTTTGTTTGTTTGTTTGTTTTTTAAACTTAACAATTCCTTTTCTTTTCAAATTGAAACAAAAAATTACATACCAAATGTTTTCTAGCATTAAAGTAAGACTTCCTCAGTCTGAATTTTTATGTAGATTTAGGTTTCTTTTATTTTGGAATCTGTTTTAGGAAAATAACCCCACCAGAAGTTTGTTCTTTATTTAACATCATGTTGGTATGATTTGTTGATACTTGGTTTTTTATTTAAAAATTAAAGTCACATAATTAGCTGTTATTATCTAATATAGAGTTTGTTGATTTCCTATCAAATCATTGCTTTCACTTTATGATATTTTTGCAGTATATTTTGCCAAGAACACTTCAAGTTGCCCCTCACTGATAACAAGAAATTTGAAGTAAATAACTTTCTGTCTCTTGTGGTGTATTACTTGCTTAACACAACTGGATATATATATTATATATGTAGATCTATGTATATAAAATGAGGTGTTCTAAACCTTCCCATCATTTTAAGAATACTTACTATTGTGTTTTAGACATTTTGGCCAACAACTTATCACTCCGAAATTATACAACACTCATGTTGGTGTCCATTTATTGTAATGTTATACTTTATATCATCGGTGATCTCAAGTGATTAAATGAAGGAAAACTAAATTTTATCAGCTGTCAATTTGTTTGACCCTAAAATACACGAAATTGCTCAGTTTTAAGAGAAAATAAGAAAATATGTGTTATTTAAACTTGTAATATAATAATGAAAAAGACAGTTTTAACGATCAGCTCTATTTCTTCAATGAGAAACTTTTCACTGATGGGACTCCATTGATATGCATGTAATGTAAGCGGTATTTAGTAGAAATCATTCAGATTCATTTCTTTCTCTATGGTGAATTTTTCATGACTGGTTGTTTCTGTGATTATTAATAACATTTCCGGTGAATGGAGTGGACAATTTTGTACGAGAACAGTTTAGTTTTCTTGAAACTGTTTAAATAAAGATGCTGTGACATGATCATAGGATCTTACATTGGTACGAGTGGATTATCAGATTTCTTCCATCAGTTAAATTATGGAATTTTAAGTCCAAGCCTTGGCGAGATTGGAGAAATCTGATAATCCAAGAGTGCTAATGTAAGATTCTGTTTCTCCAATTTAAAAAAAAAGTAAAATTGCGAAATGAAGTACATATTATCCCAACCTCAATTTTACGTTCATGACTTGAATATGCGGGTAAATGGAAGGTGTTTTGGTTTATGACGTCATGAGTTCTTATTATGACTTTATTATTTTAAACCAATCAACTGCTGAGAATAACAAATTCACTAGTGACAAGAACTATTTTTTTGTACACGGGTCAAGCAGTTGAAATATTGCGTCAAAATTAGAGAAAACAGGTGATAATCCTTTATGAGTGATAGAAATTTTGTGTCTTATCAGGAGCAAGAACACAACATTTCTCTCTGGTATCTATAACGATCACCCTTGCTTTCATCTAAAATCCATGATAGTACATTAACCAAAAACTTTCCCATCATGATCTCTTATAGACTTTCTATTGATTGATCTCCACCTTCCATTCAGAATGCCTGAAACGAGAATGTTACCATGGCATCGTTCTTGTTCTGAGCATTCTGATTTTTACTCTTTTATACTTGTCAGTAAAAACATGTTTCTAAAACTGTCCCCTGACCTAGGCATGTTACATGCTATGTGTCATCAATTCTCTTCAGTGCTTTGTATCAGACTGTTCAGCGCGACATTAATAATAGTATTGGTATACTTCAGTCAAACTTGTACAATCTATACTACACATCACCATGTTTTGGTGAGGGATTTTGCGTGACAAATGAAAACTGCTTACTACATATTATGGTCCTGCTTATGCTCCTTTTGTAGATCAATAAAGGTATATTTTGAAGAAATCAATTATTTCCTGAAGATATTTAGCGTTTTGAATTGTGGCGGTTTTTTCGTTGTAAAATTTGACCTAAATTGGAACAGAATTGTTACCAGGTGCAGTCGATTTTGTCTGTTTGAAACCTTTCAGGCTTTGTGTATATAGCACCAATGTCGAAAATTTTGAACCATAATTTTGAGGACATGTTACATAAAAAGACAGAACACATGTCTTTATTTCCCATGTTTTTTTTCTGTATTCAGTTTCTGTGAAGCAAAAGGTATTTCCTGTTGTTCTATTTACATGTACTAATAAGAAGTGTGGTTTTGGTTACTTATATAAGCATGTACAATCACAGAACTAATTACTTACTAATATATAGAAATATATATGGCTGTGACACATTTGATTGAATGTAATTTTTTCTGTAAGTTTTAGCATTGTATCGTCTACAATTAATGAAATATTGCACATTTTTACATCTATCGTAAACAAATTTGCTTATTTTTCTGTTATATTTTCGTAGTTTATGCACATTTTGAAACTTAGAATACTAGTAAATTATTATTACTTATTTAAACAAACAAGTATGCAGTGCTAGTCATTAAGTATTTATATAGTCTTGAATGTAGAGCAATGATCCAGAAAAGATGTATGCATGAGAGGTGGAGATCATTTTTTAAATGTGACAAGCAATTTAATTCAGAAATGCTAGCTTTATTTGTATGAGGATGTACATGCAGCATGAAGGCAGCAGTTTATTTAGAATTTACGTTATTCATTTGGGCTATTTTATTGCTTTATATTTGAAGGTTTGTTTATTGACATTCTAAAACTTCATGAATTTTCGGATATATCATGGAAATGTAGGATACTGCATTTTTAGTTTTGATTATAGTACTGTGTGCACACTAATAATTGATTTGTTTGTTTGTTTGTTTGATGGAGTCTGACGCCACTTTCAGCAATTTTTCACATATTGTCCAGTTTTTATTGGGGGAGGAAGCCAGATTACCATGAGAAAACTGGCAATCCTGGTCAATTAAGATTGGAGTCTAGTACACCCTGCCTGCAGCGAGAAGCAAACCGGCAATATCAGTGTTGACGGACCATGTGATCAACAGTAGAAAAACTACCTTAACCACTTGGCCACCAAAGCCCCAACTAATACGAGAGGAGTTTAATGTGGATTCTAAATTTGACATGTGGTTGAACCCATAGGTAGTCCATCAGGATAAACATACAGTGATGCTTATTAAGCTGTTAATGTTTGGAAAAAACTATAATACAAATTGCAGTTTTCCTACCAAAGGTTGGGTGTTCTCCGGTACTTGGGCTTCCTCCCCTAATAAAAACTGGACACGATCATATAGCCGAAAAATTCCTGAAAGGAGGGTTAAACACCATTCAAACAATATTTAAGACTATGCCAATATATGCAGCTATGAATCACAAAATATCAGTTTTTGTGGTCCAAAGATGTAATTGTTTTCAGTTAAAATGAAAAAAACTATCAAGATGTGTCATTGTTGAGAACATAATTTTGACTAATGACTAATGTTTAGCCTGACATTCTTTAGTCTTAAGATAGTTTGAATAGCTATTTGACATCAACTAGTTAACCAAAAACCCAATTACCACTAGACTTGAAATTTACATTGTAAAGTTCTGACTGCACTCCTATACCATGAATTCCAATTGTTACAAAGCCATCCAGTTCTTATTTGGTGGACCGAAAGTTTATATGGTATTTGCAATTTTATTTTGTGTAAGCAAAAATATTAAACTGGTTTGACAAGCTTGTTTTGTTTTTTCAGATTGCTTTCACTCGTTGATATGTAAAAGTTTTTCCACAGCTGTTTTAAATTGTTTTTTATTTCTTATTGACTGTTCCACGGTGCTGGTTGATAAGAGTATGCCTGAAAATAACATTTGCCATCCTTCCTTTCAGAATGGTGGCCATAGAGGCTCCGTTGGTGGATACAGTGGAAACATTCCTGGAAACAGCCAATCAAATCACATACCAGCTGCACCCCCACCGCCACGTAAAGGTGATTACTTTTAAAAGAAAACATTCCCTCTTATCAGATACATAATGCCTTTGCATTGTTTAAATAAATTGACATTTCTCTTTGGTATACTTTAGTCTGTTCTCACAGCAGACGACATCTCTTATACTATGCAATTTTATCTATGTAATAGCTACAAGGTTTTGGTTGAGAAAATTTATTTAGGTAATAAGTTTCTTTGAAGTTAAAGAAAAACTAAAAGTTCTTTTGTTTTTTTGCAAAAAAATGTAAGTTTATGATAAAATTTGATGATACAGAGTTACTAGAAACAAGCATAAATAATTGGTTTTTCAATATCAAAGCATAAAATGTAACCACTAGACCATGAAAGAAAAGGTGTTTATTGCGTAACTGTAAAGTTTTTTTTTATTGTCTAAAGTAATCTACCTTGTCCAATCTTTCAAAATTGGACAAGGAATTATTTATAGAAGAAAAAACCATGTTTAAACATAAATATTTTGTATAACCTAGTGTTATGTAACAGTTTTGCCTGCTTAATTCAGAGTTTCAACAACAAAGAATAAAATGTATCTACCTAATATTTGTTGAACACATTTCTACATTTTCTACATCAAGCTCCATTTTGTTTTTTTATGCAGTATATACATTTTTGTAATACACTTATTATCTTTTTAAGATTTTAATGTCTTTATACCAAATCAAAATATTATTTACTATTTTTGTATATTAGATATATTAAGCTTTATTCTAACATAAACGGCATAATACTTGTTAAAAACCTAAAAAATTGTTTTTTACCTATGTCATCAAGAACTGCTTTCATGAATAATTAAATACTGAAGAATACTTAATAAATTCAACTCGAGAATCCTTAAAACGTAAAGGTAACAGTATAGTACTATGTTATGTAAATATCTGTTTGCTAACTTGTTATAAATTAAAATTTCAGGCTTTTTGAGAACAAAAATCTGTTTTATAGCTAATATGTGTCTATAATATACTTGCTTTCCGGGAAGATAAAAATACATAACTTTATATCTGTGATTGTAAGAAGTTATTACCAAATAATTTAGGTCCTAAATTGTCATTCTTAAAACACCTAGAATAATAGTCTAGACAATCAGAATTTGATAAGATAGGCAATTCTTCTGGAAAAAAGATGGATTATAAATTCGTATAAAATAGGTATACCTTTAATGAGTATACCTGTCCACAGTTTGTAAAACTGATGGTGTATATACTTGGGGGGGGGGGGGGGGGTCTTTTTATAAGTGACTGCTTGTTACTTTTAATTGTATAAAAATGACTGAAATAATGTTTTATGATCAATCTAACTAGATACTATAAACTAAGAGTGCTACACATAAATTACATTTAACATTTAGTTCATGCCAGTATTGGGGAGACTTCAGTTTTTGTGGAGACTTCAGTGTTTGCCAAAGATATAATCTTCCCATAATCCTAACCATTGATTGCAAAAAACCAGATTGTGAGGAATTAGTGTTGTAGAAATTTGCAAGAAACATTTTTTCTTCATAACTTGCGCCTGTTCATTGAATGAGAGGATTCCTTGTGGAGTCTGAATTATGTAATTACTACAATATTGCTATAAACTGGGTAATGGGAATTCTTCCTCACACGCTGTGATATTTTTTTGTTAGTAGTTCTGTTGAGAGTTAGATTTATTTTATAGTTTTCTGTTATTCAGAAATCATATGTACATTTATTACACAAAAATGATTTTTCAGATGCTTGAATAATTTGACATTGAATCAAATAGCTAGTTAAGAAATTAAAAAAAAAATTGTGTATTGCCCTTTACAGAACAATTTTTTATTGTATCTATATAAGAGTTGAACTATATAATATATATATATCTGTTTATCGATCAGAAATAGTCGTAATTTTGATAAGAAACTGACTGATTGTTTAACAAAGAAGCAAATTTCACTGAAGCTTAGCTTGTAAGAGACGGGTCACGACGTAAACAGCCATATAGATCTAATCTGGTCTCGCATAGACATTTATAACTTTATATGGTATAGATTATTCAGAGACAGATAAAATTATTTGTTATTAAATAATATATTTGTAAAGGCAAGTGAAGAGGATATTGCTGGGTTATTTTGGTCCTGTGTCATTTCCGATCCATTCCCATTGAACCTAAATTAATAGTAACTCTGAGTAAAGACTCCATAGATTTTATTACTGATCTGATCCAGTTGATCTTTAAAATAATCTGGAATAAAAAAGTAGATGTTTTCCATTACTAACTATTGCACTCCTATGTTCTAATACCTTTTGTAGTTTACCATTCTTGGTGTAGTTTGATTCTTGTGGCATTTAACCACTTTTATCAATTGTATAAACAGATCACCTTCATGGTAAAGGAGTAAAAATACCTGGCACCAAATAATACACCTGTACTTATATATATATTGTGCACCAATGTTTAGATCTATCCAAGGTGACAGAGCTACTACGAATACAACATGTTGATATGCTGACCTTTATCTACTAACAAAAAGTATGAATTAATGGTATAAAATAAAACTAATACAATATACACAAATTAATTCATGGGAGACTATTGTTTTACAAAATGGATATTTGTGATACTTTACAAAATTATTTTTCCAAATGTAAAACTATCATCTTGCTAATTTTAAGATAATAATTCAGCAAGATAGTGCTGTTTATTTTAATTGGGGTATTTAATAATGAAATAATTGGTTCCAATCAACAATCAATTTATTTGCTAACATAAAATAATAATATCTATAAAAAATTTTCCCATTTTGGGCGGAGCCAAGCAAAATATAAAATACTAACCACCTATAACAACCAGTTACAGCAATGCACCCATTAATTATCACCCTGGATGATATAGATATCAGAATGGGTGTTTTACTGTGAATATAACAATGCTTAAAACCAGGAAATACTTTTTTAAATAGATTCCTAGTATCCATATTCAAAGTAAATATTATTTTATTGGTCGATTATTTATATGTTCCTTTCATAAATCTTGGATTTTAGAACTTGCTGTGGCTAAATTATCAGAATGCATTGTTATTCACAGTAAAGGTAAAACTTCTCTGTTGCATGTCATTTATTTATACACATTGGTTTGCACTTCACTGCTTAAGGTGTAAATTTACATTTGTAAAACTTCCATCATTGTTTTTACAAAAGTAACTTGCATGGATATTGGGGCATGCCTTATACTATATATCTATATTACTGCATGACCTAGTTTTGTACTTCTAATTGATAATGGTTGCACTGCATGTAAATTTACACTTTCTTTATTAATACAAATATATATTCTTCTTTCATTCCTAATGCACACTTTCTCTCATAAAATTTAATACTTTCCTTTTATACAGATATGTAGATATATAAGATATAAGATTGACAGATAAAACAACATGTAATTTGAAAAAAAAATATTTCGAATATTAATTACATATTTTACATGAATGTTAATCATCAGACAACTTTTTAAAATGAATCTATTGCATGCTTGCTGACCTACATCTTTGATTTTCAACTTCCTGCCAGATGACTTGTGGGATATATTACCCAGCATTCCTCTTCACTTTCCTGAAAACCAATGCTGTAAATGGTTGTGACATTTTGAATTAATTGTATATTTATTTCACACATATTCATATATTTGTAATACATTATTTTACCATGAATTAAACATATATGTATACAACAAAGTTTGTTTTGTAATTGCTTGTTTCAAATCTGAACTTGGTACATATTAACAGGAACCTATAAATACTAGTCACATATATTAAAGAAAGGGTCTGTAGTATTAAACATAAAATTAAAGCATGCCACATGTATGGCAACAGGACACTTCCTTCAAATAATATTGTAAGAATTAATAAAGACACACAAGTTGTAACATATTAATGAAGCTTTTATGAAATTCACCATCCTCTTTAGATGGTCTGTTATTGTAATTCATTTGTAGATATACTGATGTAAAGTAAAAACCAGGCTACTAGCATTCTATATGCAAAATTAAATTTAGCTGAGTGTGCTAAATTTTAACCTCTCCTATTTCCTATTAAATGGCAAACAGTCATCAAGAATTAGTTTCCGCATGTTACATGTTTGCTTCATCTGGTTTATTAAGAAGCATTAGACAAAACCGGCATCCATGTAAATTGTTTGAAAAAAGGGGGGTTGGGAGGGAGGAAAAATACTAGCAATACTTGTTTTAAAGCTTCCTTTACTGAAAATGGGTGTAAATTTTAATGTAAGTCTGTGTGTAACATATATCCAAATTAAAAGCTATATTTAATGATTCAAGCTATATTTCTAGCACAGCCTAACCAGGAAAGTGTGAATGAATTGTGGTATTAAATGAACCCCTAGATCCCACAGATTAATAGTTGGTAATAACTTGGAGATTGGTTGCTAAAAATTGAGACCAATATTTGACCACTCACATAAAAACCGTATGTTCAAAGGACAGGCTTTGTTTTGCAAGAAAACAAAATAAAATTGGACTCAATTAAGGTGGATCTTTTCTATGCAAAAGTTATTTTTGCATTTGTGGCTTTCATTCAATCTTGTCCAAGTGTTTTAGTGTAGAGCATACCTTTGACTAACCAAATAAAAACCTTGTATTCCATGCACATGCTATTGTTTTGCGAAAAACAAGTTAAAATTTGACTCAATGCGACGCTTTTCTATGCAATTTTGTTATACCCCGCAAACTTGTTTAAGGGGTATATAGGAAACACCCTGTCTGTCTGTCCGTCTGTCCACATCCCTTGTAAGCGCTTCTCCGCCTAAACCGCTTGACAAATTTTGATGAAACTTTACATGAAGGAAGTACGTCATATGTAGATGTGCATAAAGAATTTTTGTCGCTGTCTGATATTATTTAGGGGAGATAATTGGACTTACACTTTTTAAACATTGTATTCCTTGCGGGACCTCGTAAGCGCAACTCCTCCTAAACCGTTTGACAGATTTTGATGAAACTACATGAAAGAAACACATCATATGTAGATGTGCATGAAGAATTTTTATCGCTGTCGGATATTATTCAGGGGAGATAATTGGACTTAAGTGAAGCGGGGTATCCCTTTGTGAGTGTGCTCACAGTCACACTTGTTTCTTTTGGTATTTTATTTATTGGATAGCTGTTTTTCCCTAGAGTTTAGTAGGCATTTAAGGTCTTTTATGCAATCTTGTCCAAGTCGTCCAAGTGTTTTAGTTTAGAGAAAACCACTTGACCAATTCAAAAAATCAAGTAAAATCCTTATGTTCAAAGCACAGCCTTTGTTTTGCAAGAAAACAAAATAAAATTTGAATCCATTAAGGTTGATCTTTTCTATTCAATATTGTTTCTTATGGTAGTTGTTTCTTGCATGGCTTATTCCTTTTGAGTTAAATAGGCAATCATGGCCTTTCATGCAATCGTGTCTAAGTCATCCGAGTGTTTTAGTTTAGAGCATACGTTTGACTAATCAAATGAAAACCGTGTGTTCATGCACAGGCTTTGTTTTGCGAAAAAACAAATTAATAATAAATTAAGGCGGATCTTTTCTGTGCAGTATTGTTCCTTATGGCAGTTGGTTATTACATGGTTGTTTTGCCCTAGAGTTTAATAGGCATTCGTGGATTTCATTCAATCTTGTCAAGTCATTCAAGTGTTTGTTTATTTTTTTAAAAGATAAAAAGAAAAAATCTTTTCTTGTTACTAAGAAAAGTTATGTTGCTGGTTATCCAAATAAGGCTTTCTTGACCATTAAAACAAATTTGGCATAAATGATTTTTTAAGGTTTACATTCAAAACTGATAAGCTAGAGTAATGTAGCTCTTTTGACATTTTTAGCTCACCTGACCCTAAGGGTCATGTGAGCTATTGCCATCACTTGACGTCGTCGTCATCGTTAACTTTTCTTCAAAAATATTCTTCTCCAAAACCACTGAAGGGATTGCTTTGAAACTTTGCATATATCATCAGTAAAATGCCCTCTACCAAGTTTGCCCAAATCATGGCCTCAGACCAACCAACATGGCCACCATGGCTAAAAATAGAACAGAGGGGTCAAAATACAGATTTTTGCTTATAGTTCAGAAAGTATAACAGATACAGGAAAACCGAAGAGACCTTCCTTCTTCAGCATCTAAAGCTCTACAAAACATTCCATAGGGTCATAGTTGTATGATGACTCCTTGTAGGAGTTATTGCCCTTAAATTGTCAAAATTAATGATTTTTGCCATTTTTGCCTCAAAATCTTGAAAACTATTAGAACTAGAAAAAAAGTTAGCATTGCTTAATTGTTCTGCTTTATGAGGGCTACAAAAATGACTTCAGGGTCAAGATTGTCTGATTAACTGTTTAAGAGTTATTCCCCTTGAACTGTTTTTTTTATCGGTTTTAATTGATTTTTTAAAATCTTCTCCTCTGAAACAACTGAAAGTACTGCTTTAAAACTTTGTACACGTCATCCGTCAAATGTCCTCAACCAAGTTTGCACCAACCATGGCTGCAGATTAGCCAACATGGCCACCATGGCTAAAAATAGGAAGGGGGCAGTAAAATACAGTTTTTGGCTTATATTTTAAAAAGTGTAACAGATACAGGTAAACCGAACAGACATGCCTTCATCTGCATCAAAAGCTCTATGAAACACTCCATTGGTTTGAAGTTGTATGATGACTCCTTATATGAGTTATTGCCCTTTAATTGTCGAAATTGATTATTTTTGACATTTTTGCCTCAAAATCTTGAAAATTATTAGAACTAGAGAAAAAGTTAGCATTGCTTAATAGTTCTGCTCTATGAGGGCTACAAAACTGACTTAATGGTCAAGATTGTCTGATGAACCGTTTAGGAATTATTCTCCTTGAACATTTTTTTAATCAATTTTACTTGATTTAAAAAAATCTTCTCTTAAACCAATGAAAGGACTGCTTTGAAACATTGCACACATCATCTTTAGGATGTCCTCTACCAAAATTGTGCAAATCATGACACCTGACTACCTACATAGCTACATTGGATTAAAATAGAAAAAATGAAAAAAGGGGGGGGGGGTGAGAGAGTTTTCGACTGATAGTTAAAAAAGTATAACATGTACAGCAAATTTGAAGTGAACCTCCCTTCTCCCTCTAACCATCAAAAGATCCTCCTTATAGGAGTTATTTCCCTTAAAAGGTAAAAATTAATGATTTTTGCAGAAGTGTTGGGCAATTCCTTATAGCAAAGAAAAGCTGGATAAAAAAAGGTTGTTTGGTTTCAGGTTCAGGTGAGCGATACAGGCTCCTGGGAGCCTCTAGTCATTTATCGCGGCTCAGATAAAAAATTGATCAGGAGCTACATTATGAAATGAATTCAGAAAACATACGTAGGTACTGCTATTCATTAAATTATTCAGTAAAATAAAACTGTACTGAGTAAAATATTTCATTTTTACGTCGAAAATTTATCAACTGATAAGCCATAACCATAACTAAACTAATTCTGTTTTGTAATGGATAAATCGGATTAATAGGTTCTTGTATACGGTTGGTGAAAGACTGGGCAACTTTCCACAAGTGATTTTAAGTGTTTTCGTGACAAGAGCGCAACGAAACGAGCCAAAAGACATAAAAATTTCTGTCACGAGTTAAAGATCAGACTTGCGCATTAACTATTATTTTTTCCGTAAACCAACAACTTACAAATCGATATATGCTATCAGAAGTCCCACATTTACGAAAAAATCTATTTGTTTTGACAGGCAGGGGTGCACGCGCAATGAACTAAAGCGTAAAATCGAAAGAATATTTATGAAGACCATGTATGTAGACTTTCGACATGTTCAAATAATAAGCATCTGACAAGAAAAAATACCCGTCCGAACACTGTCTAAAATGACACATTAAAAGCTATCTCTTCAAACCCTTACGCGGCCCCAAGCCCATTTGGTACGCCCGCACTAACTGAGTCCTGTATCCGCGTCTGTTAAGTAAATTAAAACTTTGCTGTCAAAGCCTATGCAGTCACCCATGAGGAATCGGTCCTATACTGGAATACAGTCGCTTAAATGACTGCTTGCAATTTAGTCTTTCGAGCTTTATAACTTCATTTTCATCAACATTTTTCTATTGCAACTGAAGCTAGTTGCGTATAAAGGGGAAGCTCCGAAGCTAAGGCTTTCACATCATTTAGGCTAAATCAAAACAAATACACAAATAAACAAACAAAAACAAGACATATGACCTCAACAAGCTACACAACCAAATCTTTGTTAAATTTGCACTGAAACATATGATGCATTCTATATGGACTTATGATTTTTTGCAAATCGGACAGGCGGGGAGAGTTTCGTATTTGATGGATATGAAATTTAAAAAAGTCTCAGAAACAGAATAATTTTGAAACATTGAAGTATGAAATGTTTCCTAGAAACGGTCCGCATTTTTTGTTGATCAGATGTTGTCATGGAGACATTTGCGTTGCTATATTTGTCGTTAGTTTACTTAAACTTGATCTAAAGGAACTGAGTTAGATATAGGTGATATTAGACCCAAATCTACAGTGCTAGTCAGTCGCGTAATGAAAGTAATAGTTTTGTTGCAATTACACGTATTTATTGGTAAATATTGTGGCCAATTGCATACTTAATCTGTAACACCTTTAAAGGCAGAACATGTACATGATTCGCTCGTTAAAGTATACATATTATGGCATTTTACCTTTACATACAGTTATAGACATAAGATATTTGTGTTTTTCAGTGTCACGCGCGCCTGTAATAGAGACCTTTAGTTAAATTGGCAATATGCTGGGGTTGGTATGTGGCCTCTCAATCGCTAGAGACGTTTTTTTTTTGTTTAATTCAACTGCTTTCTTGTTGCATGCATATTTGTTTTTATGAAAGGAGAAAATTTAGTTTTTGTTAAGTTGATTTTGGTAGCTTGATTGCTGAGAACGCATCATTTTCCCTCAATTTATAAGTAAGTGGAGGAGTTGCCTCCCCTGCTGACTACATACTCATGTAGGGCCCAGAATCATTGAGTTATAGTGAATTGTTTATCAGCTTACTCAATAAATGCATAGTAAATACACAATTTCAATGAATTGACATCTACGCTAATAATTTTACAACACCCCAACCACAAAAAATACAAACGGAAATCATTTCAGAGATTGGTGTTCAGATACTGAGGGACGACAAGAGCTGACTTGTTCGTTAGGCTTATTTAGATGGAGAGGAGACATGGTGTAACATGTTTAATGGGGTATAATCGGAAGAGGGCGATTCTATTTTCGATAATTAGGGCCCCTAATTTATAATGATCAGTCCGTCCGTCCGTCCGTCCGAACTAATCGTGTCCAGGTGTACTTTTTTTTTATCTTTTTAGGGTATGATTTTGATATTTTGGATCATATATTGATAATTTCAAGGCGATGTGTCGCATACCGTAGTTGATCACCTTTGACCATGAACTTTGACCTTAAGGTCACATTATTGCTTTCTGAATGACAAATTCATGTCCGGGCTGTATTTTTTTTTATCTTTTGAGGTAGGCTTTTGATATTTGAGATGTGGGTAGATAATATCAAGGTGATGTGTCGCATACCGTAGTTGATCACCTTTGACCTTGAACTTTGACCTTAAGTTCGCATTATTGCTTACTGAATGAAAAATTCATGTCCGAGTTGTAACATTTTTATCTTTTGAGGTAGGCTTTTGATATTTAGAATGTAGGTAGATCACGTGAGCTAGATAATATCAAGGTGATGTTTCGCATATCATGGTTGATGACCTTTGACCTAGACCTCAAGGTCGGCGGGGCCCACGGAGATGGGTACCATCTCACTGAGATCTAGTTCTACTTACTTGATGGGAGATTCCATTACATTTGTCCTTACAATTGGGTAGACTTTACTCGAAAACTAATATATTTCTTTATTAATAACAAAGTGTTGACCACGAGAATATAGATAGAGACATGGTGTTGAATGTTTAGTGGGGGTGTAACTGGTCAAGAAGGCGATTCTATTTTTAGATAATTCTACTTACTCGATGATAGATTCAATTACATTTATCCTTAAAATTACGTACACTTAACCTGAAAATTTATATTTTTCTGCACATAATTTTCATGAACCGTTGCTTTTAATACGTTTGCTTGAATTCTTATAAAACGCGGCTAGATTTTCTTGGTTAAATGTCGCTGTCTAAAACGCGTATTAAGAGTGGGTTAACAAATCATTTTTGTCTTACCGTTTGAAATGTACCCTGTACTCCTTTTTATTTAGAAAACCCAAATTTTTCCTTTGTGTTTTTTTCCTTTCTACAGATTGGGAGTATCTTTATTTTACACTGTTTAATGTGTTCGTGTCCTGAATATTCCTGTGACGTGAAGGGGGCTCGATGACGAGTGGTTAAGGTAGTTAATTTTCTATTGATCACGTGGTCTGTCAACACTGAGGTTGCGTGTTCGAATCTCACTGCGTGTAGGTTGTACTCGACTCCAATCTTAATTGACAAGGATCGCCTGTTTTCCTACCGAAGGTCGGGGTTCTCTCCGGGTACTCCGGCTTCCTCCCCCAATAAAAACTGGACGCCATGATATAGCTGAAATATGTAAGACTTCAAATGGAACCCCCAATACAAAAAATACGCAATGCATTAGACTATCACAAGATACATGGAGTTCACAGGGCTCGCACTTGCCCAATTGTCAATGCATTACTGTGGCTACTGTGGGGTTCACCAGTGGCTGCCACCCATCGCCAAATTCTTTTATTTACGTTCGAAATAATGCATTTTTAGTGGGGGTTCAAATGGAAGTCTTTCCCTAAAAGTGGCGTTAAAACATCATTCAAACTCAAAATCAAGTCCTGCAATGTGAAACGTTGAACAGTCAAACCAAATAACTTGCGATTTTGTAAAATTATTCTTGTTAATAAATATTCACGAAAACACCATTTTTAACTTAATCCCTTGATTGTTTTAAACTTCTAGTTATTAATTAAAGAATGTGATAATATTTTCTATAAATTTAATATTTAACAAAAGGGCTGTAGTCACCTGTTTATATGTATCACTGAATTGATATCAAATGCAAGAATGGACATACTTAACAATCTACTTTATAAATTTACTGTTAAACATTGGTTTAAACATTTTACCGCATGCATGTTGTATTCACTCAGTGACGTTTATCTCATACAAATGAATATGGATTGTACGTGAGTGGATGTCCGTTTAACGTTTTACCGCATAAAAGTTGTATTCAGTATAATCAACGTATCTCGTATAAATAATTAAATATGAGTGAACGTGAGTTGATGTTCGTTCAACATTTTAGCGCTTAAAAGTTGTATTCAGTCATTGGATGTGTGCTAGAATGCCAACATTTTGAAAGATCAAAGAACATTGTAGATAATTAATTGACTGTAAAGGCAAAATTGTGACATATTGTACTGATATATATTGAGTCCTTAATAAAAAATTATAAGTTCTAAATACATGTAATTTTACAATTTTTAAAATTCACCATTTTCTGTAAGAAAAGGTTATTTTACCTATGATTATACCTACATCCCTTGTTGTACCCCTTTGTAACAACTAAAACAACAAAACTTAATTATGTGATTGTAAAAATGTTGGCATTCCGGGAACACCCCAGTCATTACCGAATCTCGTATAAATAAATATGGAGTGAACGCGAGTTGATGTTCAAACCGTTAAACGTTTTACCGCATATAATATGTATAAGTTGTATTCACTGAAGTAAACAAAAATATAGTACAGAACCAGAGTGAAATGCGCAATCAAATTATTTAATCAACGCCTGATCGAATTAAGTCGTGCACGCGTATTCAAAATCACATATTCTTTTTGTAAATGTGAGTTGTTAACCAATTTGCTCCTGGAAGGATACTAGGTTTTATATTATTTGTTCATGCAAGCTTCTCTTAAAGAATGAATACAAACGTTTCTTGGAATCTTTTTGTGCGGACAACTGAGATTTTATTTGACTGAACCATAGATGATTGGATAATAAAGAATGGCATACTTTATATTATCCTACCAATGATTAAAGTGATAAATAACTTTATTGCAAATTTACACCCAATAGAGACCCAGGCGATATTTATATACATATATCAATAAAATTAAAATGCAACTGTTATGTTTTAACAAAGCATAAATGTAAAATGTATTTAAAAAGTGATGTTGACTACGGGTATATTAATAATGGTGTTGAAATGGGGAGGGTCCATTATATGCCATTATGGGTTGGTTATAAGGGCGAGTCTATGTTTAGTATTACTCAAATATAAAATAATTAAATAAAATAGTTATGCACTTTTGTTTCGTTAACATAAATCTGCTAACAAACATGTTAGATGAACGCGTATTTGACCATTATATTTAAAGCACAGTCTTCAGAGTTAGTGAGAAAGTGTATTATTTCAAACGAGGAAGGCGGTGCCATAAATTACTTTAAATATGAATAAACTCCTAGATCCCGCCCATTAAAAATTAATAATCATGGAGGGCAGTGTTTATTATGGCCCGACCGATATTCGACCAACCAAATGAAAAGCTGATTTTCGAAGATCGGCTATCGTTTTGCAGTAAAATCGGACATAATTTAGGTGGAGTTTTTCTGTGAATTTAGAGTTCTAATTGTAGTTGGTTCTTGTATGGCTGTCTTTCCCCTTTCCATTTCCCTTTCCGTTAAACAGGCACACGTGACCATTCCTGCAATATTATCGAAGTGGTTTAGTTTGGAGCATACATACTCGTCGTCTCTTGTTTATTCTTAAAAAAGATCAAAATGATTCTTGTAACAAGCTACATTACTTGACTGGCACAAGTTATCGCCATACATTTCCTCAGTTGCTTTGCCGTGGTCTTTTCAAGTGTTTTTGGCCAATGAGCTTAAGGTAGTTAGTCATCTGCTTTTAATCACGTTGTCATCACTAAGGTTGCGGGTTCGAGTCTCATTGTGGGCAGGATGTACTCGACTCCAATCTTAATTGACAAGGATTGGCCGCTTTTCCTACTACATGTCGGGCTTTTCTCCGGGTACTCCGGCTTTCTCCCAAATAAAAACTGGACGCATGATATAGCAGAAAACATTGCTGAAAGTAGCGTTAAACCACTTTCAAACAAACCTACAAAAACAAAAACTATAATGTGTTCTATTATTAATTGAGAAAATTAAATACAGTGATTAGTATAATCTGGGTGACATGGTCGGGATAGACTACTGCACAGTTTCAAAATTCAGACAAACAGCTTTTACGTGATTAGTTATGCACATGCACAGTTACGAAATTTAGAACCAACACCTTACAATTACAACATTCATACAATTTAAATTTTTTATCTTATTTTATTCGTAAACAAAATAATCCAGAAAATTAATAATACATGTACAACAAATGTAGCCTGTTTTAAAAGTGGATTCAGGTTTAGACTAAGATATACTTATCGACCTCGTTGGATGTCCTCAGTTGATATGATGAAGTCGGGTCTGCATAACCATTCATCGACTTAATATATAGTATATTTTTGTATAATATCAGTTAACACTCTAGTTAAGTTGTATTTTTTGGTCTAATTTATAATTGAGTTTTAATCGGAGAAAATATTGAAATTCCTACAGTACAGATTCATCACAGCGGGAGTATGAAAGAAATGAACAACGGCCACACCCCCTTCATCAACCTCTTCTGTACCCACAAAGGGTAGAATGCGGGATAGGACGGTATTATCATTGCTCTCGTTTACAATACCGAATATTTTGTTTGTTCGAATGGGGTTTAATGCCACTTACAGCAATTTGTCAACTATTTTCTCACATTAAGTTTTTATTGGAGGAGAAAGCCGATGCACCCGATAAAAATCCTCCACCTTCGACATGAAAACTGGGAATCGTTGTCAATTAGGTATGAATGTCAATAGCCCGCAGTAAGGCTCGAATCCGCAACCTTAGTATTCACAGGCATATGATCAACCACAGTACAAATCATATCAGGATGACACAGCATGGGTTGAATTTCATTACTTTAAAGGTGTTGTAAATACAAATCTTTCACAAATGTTATTAGGTGACCATAATGTGTTGATAATTTTTTGTATTTTTAATCAAGAAAATATAGAAATATTTTTTGGGAAAAAATCATAATGCTACAAAAAAACTCATAATAAACACGCAATTAAAACTATGTATAAACTAGAGTAAAAAAAACTGTGAGCAATGCTCACCATTGATACCCCCCGCTTCACAATTACTTTGAAAATTCAGGTGTTATTAATTATGAAATTGAAACTTTATCTAATTAAACGTGAAGGTGAAATTGCAGATGATACATGTAACCCTCCCCAATCTCCCAAAGAATGGCATCCCCTATGTCAATGACAAAGTCCATGTGTTTTTATGGGAAACCTCCAATAATATTCTGATCAAAATGTTTAATATCCAATGCACAATGGCAATATGTGACAAAGATTCTGTGTAAGTTTCAACAAATTCCATTCAGTGGTGTAGGAGGAGTTGCAAATAAAAGATGGGTATACCATTATGTCCATTACAAACTCCATGTTTTTCTATGGGAAACCCCAAATATCATTCCGATCAAAATGTTAAATATCTCCTGCACAATGGCACTATGTGACATGGATTCTGTGTAAGTTTCATCAAATTCCAGTCAGTGGTGTAGGAGGAGTTGCACATAAGAGATGGGTATCCCCTTATGTCAATGACAGTCAATGTTTTTCTATGGGAAACCCCAAATATCATTCCAATAGAAACGTTATATATCTAGTGCACAATGGCAATATGTGACATCATTCTGTGTAAGTTTCATCAAATTCCATTTAGTGGTGTAGGAGGAGTCGCACATAAGAAATGGGTATCCCCTTATGTCAATGACAGTCCGTGTTTTTCTATGGGAAACCCCAAATATCATTCCGATCATAATAATAATAAATATCTACTGCACAATGGCACTATGTGACAAGGATTCTGTGTAAGTTTCAACAAATTCCATTCAGTGGTGTAGGAGGAGTTGCACATAAGAGATGAGGACCCCCTTAGGTCAATGACAATGTCCATGTTTTTCTATGGGAAACCCCAAATATCGATCCGATCAAAATGTTTAATATCTCCTGCACAATGGCACTATGTGACAAGGATTCTGTGTAAGTTTCATTAAATTCCATTCAGTGGTGTAGGAGGAGTTGCACATAAGAGATAGGGACCCCCTTAGGTCAATGACAAAGTCCATGTTTTTCTATGGGAAACCCCAAATATCATTCCGATCAAAATGTTAAATATCTCCTGCACAATGGCACTATGAGACAAAGATTCTGTGTAAGTTTCATCAAATTCCTTTCAGTGGTGTAGGAGGAGTTGCAAATAATAGAAAGTGTAACGGACGGACGGACGGACGGACGGACACGGACAGACGGACGGACGGACACCATGAACACTATATACCCCCCGCTTTTCAAGCGGGGGGTATAATAAATTGACAAAAATAGTTTGTCTTATATTAATAATACAATGAAACAACACAAAGGTGTTATTAATAGTTTTGATATACATGTTATAAAATGTTACTGTTAATGATACACAGGGGTCGTTCTTTGGGTAACTAGACCGTTATAGTAGCATTTGAAACATGTTGGGTAATATAAAAATGACAAAAAGGGCATTAATTGACAGATAACAGGCTATAGAGAGTCTGTTGGAATACAATACAATACGATGACTTTGATAGGAATCAACATGAAACAATCAATCTGCGTTGTGACACTAATGTTTTGGAATTATTTTACCTGTATTTGTGGGGCCTCGGTGGCCGAGTGGTTAAGGTATTTCTTCTACTATTAATCACGTGGTATGTCAAAACGGAGATTGCGGGTTCGATTCTCCATGCAGGCAGGGTGTACTCGCCTCCAATCTTAATTGACAATGATTGCCAGTTTTCCTACCGCAGGTCGGGGGTTTTCTCCGGGTAATCCGGCTTACTCCCCCAATAAAAAAACTGGACGCCATGATATAGCTTAAAAATTGTTGAAAGTGGCGTTAAACACCGTCATATAAACAAACAAAACCTGAATTAGTTGAATACCACAAGCGGCCACATTAAAGAAGTTAGAATAAGTTAACTATTTTAATTTTGTGTAAGTTGCTCAAAGCAGAGTTGTGTCAAAAAATAAAAAAAATGTTATTATAGTGGATAGGATGTGACCCGTTATATCACAAAACAAGAATTTATAGATCACCCATTACGTTACCAATTACAAGATCCATAATATTTAAATAGTGTTTCAAATACATTCTATGTTTGACCTTTTAATTTTCTTTTATAAGAAAATATTTTAATTTTAGACGAAGAAGATTTTGTGCGCGAAATAAAACCGACTCGTCACAGAAGAAACGACAGCGATGGTCGGAGCGACGAAAGTGACCGCTATCGGCATAATAAGCGACAAGATAAAAAATCGAATTCTAGTGATCGCCACAGTCGGGAGCATTCGCCAGATAGTGAAGATAATTATTCAGGAAGTTATAATGGCAGTTTGGAGGATGAAGCTGAAGGACGTAGAAGCGGTCAGCGTGGAAACGACCGACATATGAGCCAGCAACAAAAGTCTAAAAACAGACACAGTGGAGAAATAAGAAAACCTGCTGATTCTAGAAACAATCAAAGTTTTGAGGAGGAACCACCGTCACGTCACAAGACAAGAACACCACCTCCAGCGCCATCTTTTGTTCCTCCACCACCCCCAGACAGGCCATCTAACGGACGAAAATACACCCCACCGGGTAGAAGTAAGTTGAGAAACAAAGAGAAAACAAAATTCTTCAAATAAAAGTAAAAACAAAGTTGAAAACAGCACCAAACTGCTGTATACTATCAAAATATGACGAACACACAATTCCAAGAAACTTGACGTTTAATGAAATTTCCCCTTAAATATGATCATTATCTGTGTATAATTATTTCAATGTATATGGAACAAAACAGTATACCTATAGGTTGTCATGGTGTTTATATACATTTAAAAATTCTGGAAAAATATAAATGCGACTGGACACCCTTAAAGTTGTGACTGTGCTTATAAAATTCAGAAGTCGTTGCTTTTATTTATACTGGCGGATGTTTTCCGCTACAGAATTTTTAAGTCAAAATTAACATTTATAATGTTTTATTTCAGACGAGCGCCGAACTGAACGTGATGAACTACACAATGAACTTTCCAAGAGATTATCCGGGAAGCCTTCAGTAAAAAGTAAACCTCAACAACAGAATCTGTATCTCTCCACCAAGTCAACAGCAGCGGAGGTAGCGGAGTGGCTACGATCAAAGTCATTTTCTCAGAGGTAGTTTGATTGTGTTTAGCACACAATGAATCATGTTATATTTCGACACACAGTTGGGTTTAGTGCAGCTGGATAAAAATCAATCTGCTGTTGAATTCTATTCGTTAAGGAATTGTTGTACCATATCGAGGTGACCTCGTTTACCTTGATAACTGACAAAGCAAGCAGTTTTACCTGAATTGACCCGAAACTCTCGACAAATTTGTAGTTCACTTAATTTTTTTCTGGTTTTGAATTAGTCTATACTTTATACTGATGTTCATAGCTGCTGCAACTTTTCAATTGAGCATTCAGTTCTCAACCATTTATTCTACTTAATTTTCAGGTGTATCAATGCATTAAGTGGTTATAATGGCCATGACCTACTTCGTATGAAAGTAAAGGACTTGGAAAGACTGATTTCACGTGATGAAGCGCAAAGATTAGATGGCCATCTTACGCTACAGAAGAATATATCGGGTGTAAGTAATACTGGTAACACATTAAATGGTATAATCGTAATTTCTAACCGAAGGTTGGGTTTTACCCCGGGTACTCCGGTGTCCTCTCAAAAAAAAAATTGACGCCATTATGTAGCTAAATATTGCTTAAAGTGGCAACAAAGGCAATTCTCTACCACACCCCTTTTCTTCCCACAACCTCAGTATGCTATATTTTACGAAGAGATGTCGTAATCAAGAATTATATTGGCACAATAAAGTAAATATAAATTTACACAACCACTTTAACTACTAGCATCCAAGCAAACAAATGATATAGTCAGGATTCAGGTTTGAATTATTGGGGCGTAATTTGTTAAACCGATCGTATGGCATCCCGACTTCCGCTATAAAATATCTAGACTTTTCAATATATCAGAAAAGATCACAAAAGAAGTCTGCTCTGATCATACATCAACATTAAGAGCACTTACAAAGCGACATTATGCTCTAGATAGATGAAAAAGAAACGGTATATGTACCTGTACACAAGGATGTATGGTAGTATCCTATTTTATTAAGTGAATAATCTGTATAAAGTATTCTTTCCTTTTAACTACAACCTTTAACAGGTTGCAAAATATCAGTCGAATTGCCAGTGTCAGTATCTTTGTTTTAGACAGTTGGCAAGTCTTTTCGCTGCTAACTAGGTAGTCTTAAAATTATAATCACTATTAAGTTTTATTCAACAGTTGACGCTTTGGCCTTCCTGGGCGAGGGGTAGGGGTTTCAGCACTCGACATGTATGTCGTTATCAATAATCAAAAAATACAAAAACAATTGTATTCGTAACTGTAAATTTACGACTATCATATTTGTATACATGTGTCAATTGACGATTAATTGAGAATATATTGGCAGTATTTTTAAGGACAAGTTGCATTAGTGAAAATAATAAAAAAGTAACAACGAACAAAATGTCAAGCTAAAACTTACGAAAAAATGAAAAAAACTTTAAAGGACAACGTTTCGACCTATGACGAAGTATGGTGTACACTTCTTTATGCAATTTACAACTATATAGTGGCAGTCACTGTAGAGGAAAAACATGCTGTGCCATACAGCTAAAGAAACACAATGTTTAGACATACTTATAAATAATAAATTCCCTTTTTGTTTAAAGTACAAA
Organism: Limnoperna fortunei; assembly: GCA_944474755.1. NCBI lineage: Eukaryota > Metazoa > Mollusca > Bivalvia > Mytilida > Modiolidae > Limnoperna > Limnoperna fortunei. Next base: position 49,029,476 of record OX104120.1, read on the forward strand.
ACACAAGGTCCAAGGGAACTCCAAGCCATTCTGCAACAAAGAAAACAGAAAGCAGATACGTACGATGATGAAGACGTTGGACGGCCACCCAGTTTTGCACCCGAGTCGCCTGATTACTCAGATGACAATTCCGAAGGTAAGGCACTAACTTCACTGCTAGTATTCCCGTTCAGTACTTTGTAGTACAATAGCTTGACAAAAAATTAGGCATCGCAATATAATCTGCAACCAACACATCCGACTTATAATCAGGAAATTGCTGTATATTTAAGCTAGACACAAATTCCGTTCACAGCTTTCGAAAGCGCATCTATTGAAGCTTTGCAAATAGAGTTTTAGTTTAATATTGTAATATATGGTCTAATACACCATTGTGCATAAAAATTACCGGAATTTAGTTTTATAAATAATAATATTTTTTCCCCATTGTAATTATTTACTTCCGATTCAATGGTAGTTTAATACGTTTACTGAGAAGTTATTACTTTTAATAGCAAAACATTTCCTTACACCAGTACAATCAATTTGTTGATGGTGGTCATTACGAGGCAGAAAGGAAAAGTTTGATTTTATATTTTAATCAAACTTCACATCTGTTAACCTAAGGTGTGCTTTTGAAAACAAAATATCAGAATTCTGTATTGATTTGTTTTATTTACAGTTCAAGGGATAACAGCTGATTTAGACAATATTCTAAGTAATTATTAATGGTAAATGTCTATTCCACTTTATTTGTATACAAATGTTATCTGTACTCTAAAATTCTATATCACTTGCTTAATTTCTCTAGGCATGCTTGAATGTTTTATAGTCATCAGATGTATTTGATTTAAAAAAAAACAAACATTTTTTAATTCATTAAATTTACCTCGTGTTACAAACAAACGCCAATGGTTCAGTATAAATTAAAAAAATATATTAATGCATAAATAATTGAAATTCATGTTGTAATGAAATTTTATTTTAATATTCTATTTGGACTTTTCTAGATTATTGTAATTTTCAGTTTATTCATGATTCATGCTGTATATTGATTTCTGTTTTTTTATCCGGAACTTTTGCTTTAGCAACCAAGAGATAAAGTTTAGTGAATTTTAAAAAGCAGCGATTGATATTCGGATTAGTATTATTGGCTTTTCGGGACTTTCACAGAGTAAAATACATAAGGATAAGTCCTACTAAGACTCTGTTATAATTGATTAAGCAGGTGATACTTTTGATATTAATACGAGCATGATATTTTGTTTAGCACGTGTAACAGCATGAATCAATATAACCTATGCATAGTAGTTGTGTTGCATTTTCTTTAATAACAATAGTATTGCTGAATTTCAGATTTTGTTTTTTAGTAGTGTTATATTAAACCCATGATTTTATCATATTATAATGTATTTGTTTACTGAACCTATAAGGGCCTCGGTGGCATAGTGGTTACGGTAGTTAGCAATTTAATATTGACCACGTGCCTGTCAACACAGGCTGCCGGTTCAAGTCTTGTTGAGTGTAGGAAGTGCTCCACTTCAATCTTAATTGACAAGAATGTCAAGTTTTCCTACTGAAAGTCTTTGTTTTCTCTGGCCCTCGGGCTTCCTCTCCCAATAAATTGGACGCAACGATATTGCTGTAAATTGATGAAATTGGCGTTAAAATTCATTGAAACAAACAAAACCTTTACTAATATAAGTAGTTGTTAAGGATTACTGTTAACGGATGGACGCAACCTATGAATATATTGAAGGTGAATTTGTTGAATAAATTAAATGCACAATTGAGGACATTTTCAAACCAATGACTAAAAGTACTTATTTCACAGTAGATTGTAGTTGGCTATTACATTACTAGTACTCTGTGTGCAAACGTAAAATATGATCTCGTTTAAACTTGGATGAGTTTTTTTTCTGCTAATCTATAGGTGATTGTGGGACTGTACAACATGTTACTTTTGTGAAATTCTGAAATATAAACGAGTTAAATTGAATATAGATGGTGTGATTAGTTTTCAGGACATCAACTAAATTAAAAGAAACTTTATTCTACCTGTTTTGTATAAAAGCAAGCTGTTGCAATAACGGTTTGTCAATATACTAGACCAAACCGGATATATTTTATAATGCTAGTTGTCATACGTGCTAAAATGTCCAATTAGTATTTCCTGTTGTGGTATATCAGTGTTAAATAAAAATCCCGAGTTTCTATGAACATATCATTTGAACACATCATTTTCCCATTTATAAGATCTTATATACTTGTAGCAAAAGTCATCAAAGATGATATACTAGTAATTATTTTAAACACTGAAGCCATAATATGAAATAATTTATTACATGTTGCCGTATTTTGCAGCTTCTTCTGAAGACTTTGGAAATGCCGGTAAAACATTACGTGCTCTTCTGCAACACCAGCGAAAGAAGATCACCAGTCATAAATATGAACAATAATCAGTTTGATACCATATATGTTTTATTTATTCCTTAGCAACAATGATTTATGATGGAACTTTCACAGATCGTTAAATCGGAAAAAATTTCATTCTGTTTTTTGTATACCTATCATAGTTTTACAGGTATCGACGAATTGAAGAATTTATTTCTATCAGATTATAAGTATCATATTCCAGTAAATTAAATACATTTGCTTTGTGTAATAATATTGACAGTCGCATATATTTTTGGTACATCTGTAGTTAGTTTTATCATGTTTTAATGGAATGTCAGAAATATCTACTTTTTACCAGTTATTTAAGTATATTGTGAAAACACGATGTACAGTATCAAAACTTATCTCTGAATCAAAATATGGAATCATTAAATTGAATCATTTTATTTTATTTGTAGCTAGTTATATGTACATATCTATCAGCATTTTAAACGTATAATGCAATAATCCTTGCTCTTATTGATTATAACTATGCATGTGTCAGCGCTTTTTTGTCTCTGCAGGCAGAGGTAGATTTTTATGTAATGTTAAAGTTTTCATGAAATCCAAATGACAATTGCTATCAAATATGCCTATGAAGGAAAAAAATATTTAATGCACAACTGTTATTGTGTTTTCCCGTATAGGTTTTAGAAAATATTGTCGTGTTTAACATGTTGCTAAATAACTTAAAAAATAAGTAGTATACTTTCTAAAGTCAAGGATTTATTACAAAGCAATAAAGTGTATGTTAAAAATCGAATATGTTTAACAGTCACTTGACGGAACATTCGTCAATAAATCGTTTTAAAATAATATACAGTGTAATTAGAATTTAGTATTTCACTTGCTTCAGACTTTTTCTTTATTCATTGCTTTGGAAATCTAAAATTTTTGAAACTAATTAAAAACTTTGGTCAAGAATCTATTTTGCATTTTGATCACAAGTTTATAAATATCCTAGCCCAGGAAATACTGAACGGGAGAGCAGATTTGAAAAGTATTACCGTGCCATGGAAAATCGGAATGTTAAAGTCCATGTAGCTTGAAAAGAGTTTAACGTAACGCAAACTATGTATTTTTGAGACACATATTTGAAATGAGATTTTCTTATAAATATATTATTGTCAAATCGAAACCAGTATGATAATGTTAAAGTACACAAGTTTCGATTATGAAATATTTTATGACCACATAAGTTGCGATTGCAACAATTCCATTTTATGTAGTAAAACGCATATAGAATAAAAAGTCCGATTTCGTCATAACGTGTATGTTACCAATATATGGTATTTAAATATTTGTGTTTTGTGTCGGTAGTCCCTTCATTAGTGGCGAAACTTCTTTAGCTGTAAGAAAACAATTCTACGTCTTTAAAGCACTACCAATTAAAGACATTTATTCAGCTTCAGTTTGTTTTGTAGTTCAAAATTTGCAGTATTATAAAACATTATTTTAGGGTTAATTTTGGGAAACATGTGACATTTACGTGAAGCATTACCAGTTAACCTTAAATCTTATAGATAAGAAAAATGTGAGGCAAGTGAAAAATTGAAATTGAAATTATATTGACTATAATTGATGAAGTTCCTAATTTTTTATTGTAATGGGTGAGTTAAAGCAACAACATGTCTAATGGTTGTGTATATCATGCAAATATTTTTTGTGATTTTATTTTTTTAGAAGATCATTACTAGGTTGTAATTTATTTGACAAGAATCAAAATTTTAGTTTCATAATTTGTTTTTAAGTAATGCAGTACTTGTATTTTTTAGTTTTATAATTTAATGAGTGCAATAATTAGTTAATACCAAATCTATATCCACATGTGTGCCATGATTGTTTATAACAATATATTATTAATAAAATTGTTAGTTTTGCTGTCTTATATTAATGCCTTGTTTTTAAATCGTTCTATACTGAACCCAGAATCAAGATTGATTGATTGATTGAATGGTGTTTTAACGCCACTTTCAGCAATTTGTCAGCTATTTCATGGCGTCCAGTTTTTATTGGGGGAGGAAGCCGCAGTACCCGGAGAGAACACCCGACCTGCGGTAGGAAAACTGGCAATCCTTGTCAATTAAGATTGGAGTCGAGTACACCCTGCCTGCAGTGAGAATCGAACCCGCAATCTCAGTGTTGACAGACCACGTGATCAATAGTAGACGAACTACCTTGACCACTCGGCCACAGAGGCCCCCCCCCCCCGAATCAAGAAATTGATACGCTAGGTACATTCTGAAAGCTAGAAATATACAATATTTGTACATGTCCGATAATATATTGTTTATTTGTACGAGCTTAAGAAACAGACAGAAATGCGATGCTCTGTCTAGTATATTTAATCTATTTCTCGGTGAGTAAAAAAACTATATTTTCTGACAATGTACAAATATTATTTTAATCCTGCAACCATAAAACACAATTAATACTGATGACAAACATAAGAAAATTGCACTTATAGCCTGACGTTAGAAACACATATCCGACAATATGTCGTAAACCAGTACAGAGTACTATATAATGTTAAAGTGAGGTTAAGGGTTCTATTAGACTTTATTTATAGTAACAATTAAAGTAAAAATTTATTCGGCTACCTTTATTGTACAGCAAATGTGATTATTGCAGAATAAATATCATTTGATCCCTTCCGTACTGGCAACATCCAACCATATGCGGTAAATTCAGTTATGCCACTGTTGGAAATTATGGTAAACGTTTTATGTCGAGGTGATAAACCAACTACAAAGGTCACGGATAAATTAATCACTCTCTCAACAAACTTCATAATAAACAAATAGCAAAGGTAATAAACTACTGGCTTGGAATTCTTGTGAGGACTGCTAAAGAAAAACCAAAGACACAGGCCTACATCTTTAATTCGCCAATGATATTTTGTCCTTGGAAATGCTTAATTCGGTGACTATTTTCATTCAATCTACCTAGCAAGCTTAAAATTAAACACTCCACCAATTAACTTGAGTCAGCCTCTTACTATACCTACTTCTTGAAATAAATTCTGAAAAATTACAAACGAAAGACAAACGTGATGACTTCAACTTTCCAATTGTCAACTTACAGCTTATCGATATCAACATTCAAGCAGCTTCAGCGTATGATGTGTACATTTCACAATGCTAGATGCTCATTGATCGTAATGGGAAATCCTTCTTTAAAAAATGATGGGACAAGTCATTTGTAGTCTCTTATTTCCGGATTGACTTTTATCTAGACATGACAATTAGTGACTAGACGAGAAATAAGAGGCAGGCCCTGCCTACACTTCTGGAGCACCTGAATGAATTATATTGGGTTCGGATTACTCAAGTTGCTTGTCCCCACGTCGACGTCGATGTAACATGTGTTACATCTGATGGTCATTTGGTCTAGCAATGTGTTCCTTGCATGTTTCTTATTGTTTTGAAATTAATTACAATATATTAACAACATATTACATTTTTTTGCTTTTGTTATCCAGCTATAGTATATGTACTATGGCCTATATTTGAATGGAGTTCAAACATTGCTTATCTTGTAGGTGATTTCACTTGATCGAAGATCGTTACAAACGAAGGTAATGTTTATTTCATGTACATCTCGGACATATTACTTGCTTGTTTTTAATAAAAATGTATTCTCGTTAGACAACAAACCACTTATCATTAAAGTGTTCTTACTATTACTTTATTGTTAAGCTCGGTATTTGCTTTCCCCGTTTAAGGATAATTATTTAAATATATTACTGTTGGTTTCTATTGTCCTGCAGACGGTCCTTAAGTAATGAAAATAAAGGCCAGATGTGATATAAGATTTCTACGAAGTGTTTGCATAACCTTCTTAACTACTGAACCCATCGAGTACCTTATGGTAAACATAGAGATGATTTGGATTGAAGTTCCGGACTTTGTTCAGAAATGTGTTAACACATATGATTTGTTGGTTTCTTTCCCAAATTAATTAGTTCTGGTTTATAAGGCCAACAGTCAAAAAACCCCTTAACTTTAATGACTTATATTATATTGAACGGTAAATATTGCCATAAGGTTAACCTCTTTTTACTTTAACATATACAGATTATTTTTAGATTTTGTCAAAATATAGAAATGCAAGGTTAAATATCTTTACTACAATTAATTGTTCATTAAATGCAAAACGTATGAGACCGGAAAAAAAATATAATGGTAGAAATAGGACAAAAAATACCCTAAATACGTAGCAAACTTATAAAAGTGATTTCTTATTTGCAGATGTCAATGAAGTTCTCCCTACTATTGTGTAGTGTTGTTTCAGTAGCAGATGCTGTTTTCCGTAAGTTTGAATAATTCACTTAATTTGTATAAGTTCCGGTCATACAAAATACAAAATGATGCCTGTTTTGCGGATACCTCCAGGTGTTTGCAGAATATAAGGGTTATATGAATAATTGTACACTATATCAACAATGTGGTTTTAATTTATGCCCTACCAACATATTATTTGTTTCATGTGTCAACGTTTTGAAACTCCTTTTCAGTGGCTCTTGACACTGAAGATTTTGTGTTTCTGTACATAAATATAAACCCTTAAGTGTTTGCTAGTTTATATTATTGAAAATTTGGTCTTTGTTGTTCCTTTTAACAAACTTGAAAAATGGACAACACTAATTTTTCAATACAAAGTATTATCAACCTAGTAAAACGTATTTCCATATATCGGTTTTACTGTTTTTAGATTCTTGTCAAGATGTTTATTATGACAACCCACAAAGCACATCAGGAACCTACAGATTGTACAATAAAGGGAACGAGGTGTACGACGTCTGGTGCGAATTCCATCAGAATTATGGCTATGCTTTTGTTTCGAACATATCACAGGTTGAAATAAACATAGAGGATTTGTACACCGACAGAACACATGTACTCATGCGTCATATTACGTCATCTGGTGTTCAAAAAGAAATCAAACTAGAACAATTATCAATTTATCACACCCAGCAGCTATCATTTTTCTATAACAAACACGACGGTTTCGCCGAGCCCATAAATAATGAAAAATTAGGACCGTACTTGTATCTTGGATTTCTCCCAGTATCGATTGCTAGTTCGCGAAATGCTCAGGGTTACCGAGCAGGAGAACACGATTTATCTTTTATCAACTGTGATAGTAATCCAAACAGCTATATAGCTTTATTCTTCAATAGCAAGAATAACGAACCAAACGGATATTTTCACAATTGCTGTCCAACTCCACTTATTTCTTACTGGACCGAACATTCGGTGGCCTTACAGAAGGATAAATACATGGACCAACACTATTATTTTATGTTTGAGATGACCATGGGAGGATGTGGAGGATATGAAATTTCACTGCATCAAGACTTTGTAAATATAAATGGTGCCGCCATGGGACTAAGATTTGGTATGTCACTCGCATCATACATTTACAGTTGGTTTAAAACTGAACATTTTTTCTACTTTTTTGGGTTCTTGATACCATATTACAAACAAACTAAAAGCTAGTTTGTGTTGATATTAAATCGCATCCAGTTAGAGTTGATCGCTAGACAATGACATTTTTGCGACAGAAGATTATCACAGGGGCAAGACTGCAAGTGTAATGCATTTACAATGTATATATATCTTTACATGATTCAAGTCTTTGATTTTATGTTTTTGATTTGCAACTGTAGGTCTTATCATTTTTCATCAAATCTACAATGTTTTTCTAGAAAAACACATATACATGTAATTTTATACATTTTATATTACAGACATTACAGACCCATGTGCTAGCAGCCCTTGTAGAAATGGTGGCAGTTGTTTCGCCGAAGGAAGGTCATATACATGTGAATGTATGACAGGCTTTACCGGACAATTTTGTCAGACTGGTAAGTTATGATAAAAATAGCTATTACGATGCAGGCTTAAAATTTGTATGTAAGTATACACATAATTTCGTTTTAAACATTATGATTTTTTTGTATTTATTTCGAATAATAAATTAAACAAATTAAGAACTTGTGTACGATTTGTGATCATTTGCCATGTTTAATCCTTTCTTTAATTAATGATTCTTTTATGTTTACTTTTCGTCAATGGTATAATTCTTTGGGTGGAAAATCTATATGTTGTAAACGGCTCTCTTTTCTTTTCTTTTACCATATTAACAGTTATTGATGACTAGCATAAAAAGAAACCTGTCAAAGATTTCAATTTAATTTTAATTATAAGATTTGTACTGTTATTGATGCAGCCTCTTGTATGATTAATTGGTTTTTTGCCAATTTATCGTAATAAATTTTATTTTGGCACTTTGTATTAATCGTGAAAGATCAGAGTTACGAAGTTATGACGTTTCGAAATATGTTTCATATATTGTTTTATCTAAAATTAAGTATGTAGTTTGTCAAAATCTGAAAAATTGGCGATTCATACAACTTGTGTGAGACAAAACCTTGTATCATCTATATATGTAATACAAGATATACTTACGTCGGAACCACTTCTTGACGTCACAATGAATGGTATAACCAAAGATTCGATGAATTTCTCTCATTCTATGAACGAAATATGACGTCATAATACGTGTGACGTCAGGGACAATATTTCATAAACAAATGGTTTGCAGAATGCCAAATTTACATTTTAACATTTAGTTTTGTTTTGCCTTTTTTATACTTTCTAATTTTAAATAAACTTTTTTTCATACACTTAAGTGTAGGTACAACTACATTTATCGACAGTTGCATACATTCCGCATCACAACTCGACGCTGCGAGTCTCGTAGTGATACGAATGTACACAACTGTCTCGACGTTATACAGGTAGTTGTACCTACACATAATGTATGTAATGTGTATGTATATTATAAAGAGTCTAATTGTGTTTGTAATGCTATACATTGTAAATGTTTAACTTTGCAAGACCGTTATATTTGTAAAAAATAAACATTTGTTTATTTTATTTGATTGATTGATTAAATGTTTGCTTAACGTCACCGACCAAGCTATATTATATACAAGTTAACAAACAATAAATCAACGGGAAATGTGTGGATCAACAGGAACAATAATTTAAGTATAAATAACAGGTATGGAATATTATCTGTGGGACTGTGGGTCGAGCACTGGCAACTCTCATTGTTTGTTTGGTTGGGGAGTCAAGCCTATATCAGTAATTTTGCAGCACGTCTTTGGGGTCTAGTTTTGATTGGACGAAGGAACTAATGTACCTGGCATTTCTTTTTAAGTAAAGTTAGTTTAATCCACATCCTTCAGGTTCGAAATCTTCTCAACCTAATTGTTGACATGCCGTGGATAATATATATCTTACGTCCCTAAACACTCGGCCATACGACCTCTCTTTTGCGTAGCGAATTTAACGCATGCAATGCATATAAATGAACAACATTTGTAAACTGTTAATATTTAATTAAATGTTTGTTTCAGCGTCGCGTGATTAATGCTGTACTTGGACCACAAGACAACATGCGTTTTATCAATTTAAATAAAACCTAGAAGCAAATGTCGATTCTTAATATTTATTTTATAGGATAATACAAACATGTCTCATGATAAATGGTCATGAGTTAAATCCACTTGTTCCTCTTAAGCAATGCCAATGTTAAGTGCAAACCTTGTGTGGGTCAATACATGTAAACAATATGAAAAAATATTGCAAGATCAAAAATAAAATAAAATAAAGATCTTAAAATTGGAAAATTTACTTCAGGTTTCGTTCCTAATGAATGAGTACAACTTTATTGATTATTTACCCATAGAAAATTGTTTATCTTCTGCACTATCACGTGCACTATTTTCACTCGTAAGATTTGAAACTAAAGTTTTTATTTGTGTCATTCGTCATGTAAGCTGGTTTGTCTCGATCCTTTTTTTACATTACATTTATGCAAATGGCAAATAAGTTTCGATTGCAAATGATTGGGATGATAGATACAAAAATGTCGCTATGACATGGCTCGTCATGTGTTACATCTTAATATAACGCTTATCCAAATCATAAGTAAACATCAAACTACAAACTGTGTTAAGGACCTTCCAAGAACACAAAGAACCACAGTAACATCTGACCTAGAAGATAAGGGTCTTTACCGATCTGTAAGTCGAGACCAGCTGAAAAGACAATAGTTGCCTAACCAAGACTTCATTAGACCGTACAACAAGCTGTCATGTACACATCATTAAGCTGCTGTACTGTCCGTTCGTCAATTTTCCAGAACAAACCTGATGTATTATATAAGATTAGAGATACGCGCTTCTTAAAATCTTTTAAATAAAAGCATTCAAAGCGATGTGTTTCCTGTTTTCATTTTATCAGTTTATTTAGATTGTGAACTTACTACACTTATCGTTTACATATTGCTTTTAAATAAAACATGTGTAAGATCTTTTTAAAAAATACTTGTAGAGATTGCAAAACATCACTCAAGATGATGTAATAATAGATATCTCCAAATCGTCCAATCATAATTAAAAATGATTTATTTAATTATATGTTTTGCAGCGCCTTCTGAACACTTTTATCAATGCTGGTACAATAAAACTGGCTCTTCTGAAACATCAGCAAAAGGATATTACCAGTAACAGATATGAACACCAATAAGTTTGATGCCATATATTTTGCATCATGCATTACTATTTCCTTTGTTAACATGGGAAAAATCAGAAAATGGAAAAGCAATTTTTATGCCTATTATTGAACTACATTTATCTACATAATTGATCATATCAACAAATTTATTTGAAAATGTTCTGCTATCATATTATTCGTAAATATCATCTGTAAACTGGTATTTTATTTCTTATTTAACATTTAATTAGCCAGTAATATGCATTCAATATTTTAAAATATTAACATGATATAAACTACTGGATCTGTAGTCATATATAAATCCACTTAATATATGTTAACAATAACGGAGAGAAGAGCATCGTTTAATCGTTCGTCTGTCTTTCTACCTTTGTAAATACAAAAAATTAAATGACATGCACAATTAATTGATACACCTATCAAGCAAACATTAATAGTGAGGCGTTTTACTAACCTTTAAATCTATGTAATTATATTATTATTATTATTATTATTATTATTATTGACATCATTTTCAGATTCATCTCAACACATTTACTTTTAAGCTTCGCCCCATTCAGGAGTCTATAACGGAGACAAGTTCATAATGTCTCTTGCAAGTTTCATGTGGCTTGTATGGTATGGATATGCCTTTGTTTTGAATTAATCACACGTTGATATTAACATTGTTAACTACTAAACTAATAAATCACAAGTAATACTGACGTCATCAGAAAATTCAAATGGAAATTCTGATTGAACAGTTGTCACAATATCGGTGACAACCACTGTCATTCTTTTACAATAAACATGACTATTTCGGCGACATGGAACCATGCGAAGTTCGGTCCTAATATGTATTTACGGATTCATCCAATATCAATAGCAAATAACAAAAACACCCAAGGGTACCGTGTGCGGAGGCATAGACTACCCATTTCAAAATTCTGACAGTAACCACAAACGTTTTCTTGCTTTTCAATCCAAAGCATGTCGATTCAGTTGAATATTACCCTACTTAGCTTGTATCAGTGACCGTTTGCATTTTTCTATCGCGACACTTGTTAAAAGCATCGTGATACTTTTTAAAAGCATCGGGATATTTATAACAAAGCATCGCGATGGAAAAATCTTTATGCATAGTGTAAAAAGTATCGGCTTACTTTTAAAAAGCATGGTTTGCTTTTTTTCATCTACCTGACCGATAGTGTCACAATTTTGATGTTTCTAAAGGCTTGCCTTTTTCTTGTTAAAAGCATCGCGATACTTTTGATGCGATTCTTTTTCAAGTAACACAATGCTTTAAAAAGGAAACGCGATGCTTTTAACAAGTATTTAGATGCTTTCAAAAAAATATGGCGATGCTTTTAAAAAGTATCGAGATGCTTTTTTATTTAATGCAAGATGTTTTTCACCGCGATGTTTTTATGCTTTTCAAAAGTATCGCGACGATTTTAACATGTGTCGCGATGCTTTTAACATGAATAGTGATTGAAAAATGCAAGCCGATAGAAGCATCACAATTGTGGCATGAATGGCCACTGATAAGCTTGTAACGCTACTGTTGATGTACTGGATTACACATTCGTCCCCACTTGACAGAAGCAGAAACATGTTACCATATTCGAAATGCACATGGGCGGATGTGGCAGGTATAAAATTTCATCACACTCAGATGATACTCAGATAGCCGGTGTAGCTATCGGCTTCCAATTTGGTATCCTTATTATACACAATTTAAAAATAGTCGCTTTGCTTTGCTGTGAAATGAAATAAACTAACTGACGGAATGACATAAAAGTGCACTTAAAACACAAAATTTAAAGATACAGTGATTTGAATGAAAATAATTTAGTAAATTTATACCTTCTAAAACGCAAGAAATTTATGACTATATCGTATGACTTTATCAAATATTGCTACTTATTTTTTTAAAGTTATTTACTATATATGTAACAATAAAATAATATTTTGAATTACTTTTATGGATATTTTATGCAGAAATCATACATTTCTGTGCTAGAAATTCATGATTAAATGGCGGAAATTGTATCTTAAAAATGTATAATTAGACTGTAAATATAAGGAGGGCTTCGAGTTTTGTGAGATAGGTAAGCATGTTTGTTTGTATGTATTTATTTACCGATAATTTGTTTGGTACAAATACATGTAAACGTTTCATTCAGAATTTTCATTCAGCCAACTATATCTCGAAATCTAAAAAGGGGACTTTATCGTCCAAGGAGCAATAATGACACCCCCAAGCACTTTACACAATATGGCTCGTAGTCGAGCTTGCCTTTTTATAACCATTTAATAAAACTGCTTCCCTGTCTGCCAAGCGGGAAAGCGCTTGTCAGTTCTGTAGTTTGGCCACTGAGAACTGTCCCAAAATGGTACAAAAATCAAACTATTAGCCATTCCTATAGTGTACAAATGTTCAATGCATCTTATTTTATCGTCGTATTATGTCACATAAATTATAATATAAAAGAACTTTGTATTGAAAGCTGTACTAACAAAGAAATAGTTAAGAGCGTTTATACACACAACAAAATTACAAAGTGATGTAACTGTTCATTTTTACTAGAAAAGACTAGGTTAAGCGAATTATGCGTATATTATTTACCTACTGGTAGACTATTTGTTGTTGCATTGCCGTAACAATAAACTTAAGCAATTTAAATTAAAATATTTCTTCAATGACAATATGAATCCGATTTGTTGTTGCAGCAACTTGTCATAACATGACGCATCTTTTTTAACAACAATATGCAAAATGTAGAAAAAAACTAAATGAAATGTTTAGCAATATCAATGCATAACAAAATATGTAGTACACGACGAAAAGGAATAAATATTATAAAATTGATTGGTTGTTTTCCTCATCGGGGAATATTTTAGCTTTCCTTAGATTGGACAGAAGTAACAAACAAAAATCACTTAAAAAAAGGATAAACCAATTTTCACGTCTTGAAACGGCAGTAGTACCTGGATGTGAAAATTTTACAGGTGAATAATTTATCGTATAAGAAGCAATTACGAGATCATTTAACGTAGACTTTGAATTATGAATATTCGGGCATTTTCAAAGGCTAACCAGATTCAAGTTTAATCATGTAATTCGAAATTCAAACGGCACGCCCACCCTGCCAAGAACAGGTATGATTTGAATCTACCGAAGTGCCTATAATGCGTATACATAATGCATATAAGATTTCAAATATACCCTTATATGCCAGGTCCAACGAAACGTAAAAGAAATATACACACCTTAAATTTTTGAAACTGTGTACCGCACACGCACAATAAATTTTACCAGTAATAAATAATTATAATAAATCATGTATTAAACATGAAGTGGAATATTTAAAAATATTGCATCTATAATGACCGTTATTTTTTAAATAGTGACTAGTCGCAAATATTTTGTATAAAGTTTTGTTCAGTAACTTGCATCATCTGATTTTACACGACACAAATCGAAAATAATAAAACGAATAATTCTCAATTTAATTCATATTTATGCTCAAAATTTCAACTAATATTCGAGAGAAAATGAAAAATGAGGTGACCGAAATGAAGATCACCTTACCATTTAACTATTAAGCAACATTCTGCTAAATGAACTTCGCATACGAAATTGTTGCTCTCCTGGACATCGTCTAATGTAGAAGTTGGTTTATTAAATTATATCAAAAATACGAAATGTAATCTTGCTAGAACCTCAACTTATAGCACATCTGCTATTGACCGGGTCGCGTTATTATCATACGACGGCTTTTATGTACGTGGCTGGCAACAAGTCTCTAGTATCGCTACCTAGTGACGAGATAGTGTCAATGTGCCGAACTCCATAGGTGCATTTTTACACGGTAAATTCAATGTAGAAACTTACCACTAAAAATTAATAAAACATCATGGGCCAAAAGTGTTTCTTTTTATTTGAAGTATAATATCAAATTTTAAATTTTTTTTTGTGAAGTTTCCCTTTAAGAACAATATTGTATTTGTACGCTAGCGTGTTAAATATGTATATGTGTATGATGAAAATAACATAATAGATTTAAATGAACAAAATAATACTTTAGTTGTGTATTTGTTTTTCTAGCTGTGTAAAACAACAGAACAAAAAAGCCAGAATATTTGAAGAACAAACGATGATAGGAAATTTCAGAAAAGTTAAATCGTTTAATCTTAAATAAATTAACAATGTCCTTAGATATGTTAGTAATAAAAAAAATACGTAAATTTCATTATTTATACAATTAAAATGTGTCTTTACAAAACTATGTTCTCTTTACAACAAACACAACAATCATTGATATTTACTGGTTCCACCGTTTCACTTATTTTAACTTAAGGAAAAATAAAGCAAGTATTGAGGTTTAGCTCATGTATAAGTTAGCACAACTGTATTATGACTGCCGTGGATATTATGCTTCTAAAAAGACAAAATGGTTTGTACATGTAAAGCTTAATAATGTTGTACTGTGTTGGTTGTTTCTCTTGGCTCGGAGGATAAAAAAAGTTTGACCTTATATATTGATTTGCTCTTTTGTTTTACATGGCTGTTATGCACAAAAACAAAATACCGATAATAATACAGCGCAAATGATAGTATAGAATATAAAAAGTACAGTTTACACACATATCATAACTAATAAAGTAGGGTAGCTATTCTGTGCGAACCCATAAGAGCTTTAACATTAACCTGTTAGCGTCGTTATTGCAAGTAAATAGATTTATATAGATTTATTTTAATTTATTTATAGTTTTATAGATAACATTTTTTGCCAAAAAAACTGATGTACAAAGGCACATTAAACTACACTGTCATATCTATAATTACACCCCGTTTCAAAATCAAATTGACTCGGATATTGCCATAATTATTAACCTGTAAATTGTAATTCACCAAAAAAGTGCATTTGAATTGCTTGTTTATTTAATGGTGCATTTTGCCGCCACGTTTTTAATACTTTACATTATCTTGTAACTTACACCTACTAAATTAATTTATCGACGGAAGAAAAGATCACATAAATTAGTTTGATGACGATTGTAATTTAGAAAAGATTATATTATAACTATTTTGCACGTTATTCAAGACCTTTATTTATTGGAAATTATCTAGATAAAGGTTGTAATAAAAAAAATTAGCTCGCATTCGTGGGTAATTAATAGCGTTATGTGCTTGTCTATTTGAAATTAATAATCAAACAATAGCTGCATGACTTTACAAAAGTAACAGGTGGTTCTTAAGAATAGCTCAACGATTTTCTGGAATAAAAACATAAACTAACAGGTGCTCTTTAATTACAATCTTTTATTCATAATAGACATGTGAAACCGATCAATAGTTTAATTTGATAGTAATTTGATAGTAAAGTGTGTTCAATAATTTTAGGACCCTGATACGAACACGTGCTACTAATATCAGCCCAAATATATAAGAACTTGTTTTGTAGCTTCTTTCACAGTTCTTTACCAAGGGCTGTATGAAGTCAAATGAAGCTGTTTACACTTTTTGTATTCTTGTCGCTGCTTGTTACTTCAGGTAAGTCAAAATTAGAAACACAATTATTGTAATTTTCCAAGTTATTTTTTTACCAATGTCTACATTAAAAAATATGGGTTTCTTGTTTAAAATAGAAAATAAAATTATTACTTGTTGGTCTGGTAAGTTGTAATACTTTTACAAGACGGCGTAAAACTTCAAATATTTGGAGCAAATATATCGCAAATTAATTTTCATTCATACTCTAAAAATATGTTGGTAAAAATGTATACAGTGTACCCTCGGTATATCGCCCCCCGTTAAACCGCCAACCTCGAATATCGCCACGATTTTCTTTGGTCCCGTTTTTTAACCATTAAAATTCCCCCGTTGTAATGCCACCCTCGCATATCGCCATCCGCCACAAGTTTTTATTTGCAGAAGTCCTTTATTTTATAAAATTTCCCCCGTTTCTACTGCCAAACACATACATTACTCATAATTATTTTGAATTATTGGTGTGTAAACATGGTCACGCTTTCTAAGCTTAATCACCCGATTAGAAAATCAATAAATCAATTAACATAATTGTTGTGTAAACAGCGGATTAGTGGTCATTTGATGAACTAATTTGAAGATAATCGTGCAAATTTAATACGGTAACAACCATTCCGTAGTAAGAATCCAGTGATTTACATATACGACTTTACCAAGATGCAACACACCATTTTCGGTGTTCTCAGTGCTTTTCATGTAGTAAAGATAATTGAACAGAGACACGAATGTCAATAAACCCATAACGCACAGCTGGTTATTAAAAACGGCAATAATTATCATGTATCAATAATGATCGATCTTAATCACGAAACGGATAAAACATATATGCAACTTCGTTTGTACATCAAAGTGCCGGGAGTGATTCACTCCCGCTCTGCTAAATTACGTGTAATGGAACTAAATTCGTACCTTCGCCAAAAAAGCGAGTGTACGATTATTCGTTCTATAGGCCGTCAAGAAGCTCTTCGAAAAATGCAAAATTGCTCCACACGTGACATATTTAATGTACACCAAACTGGGCTTTATACATATTCAACTTTACTGATACAAAAGTCTGAAATAGTCCTCCCTCTTTATACCGCCACCCTCTTATAATGCCAAAAAATGCCAAGTCCAAAAGGTGGCATTATAACGAGGGAGCACTGATTAATCAAAACAAAAATTTCTGAAAAGCAATTTACGTGCACATTTCCACATGCAAACTAGATTTATAAAGGTCTATGATTGTTATTGGTACTAATTATTATCACTGAAATGTTTATATTCATTTATGAGCCCGAGGTCCTAAAAGCCTGCTGATGAAAAAAAAATAAAAGACACAGGCCATGCCCTTAAATTTCATATTCCGCTATTTTGATGATGTTATGTCCCTGAACAATTCTAAATGCGGTGAATATTTGCATTCAATATATACAAGCAAGCTGAAAAGTAAGGACAGCACCAATAAAAATAGGTCGGCATCTTACTTTAACCTACCTCTAGAAATAGACTCGGGAATACAGCACACTAGACTCTAGGAGAAACGTGATGACTTTAAATTTCCAATTGTCGACGTTTCGTTCATTGATAGCAACATTTCAACAGCTTCAACATATTATATGTACATTTCACAACTCGTAAGTCACGCTAGATCCTGTGATCGGTATCCGGATTTTAAGACCGGTCACTGCTGTTGACTACTACTAAGTTACTCTAACAAAGGTTTATTGTACCTTGGATGATGCTATCGCTTAAAAGTTTTAATGCCGTCACTATGACCTAATTGATCGTTATGGAAAATCAATCTCTCAAATTCCATCTGACATTTTCGCCGAGTCATTGATAGTCTTTCTTCTGTATTGGACTTCTTTTTCTATACTTGACAATGAGTAACTTAACGGATGTGCAATAAGAGGCAGTTACTAGTTACTTATTCGGAGCATATGAGTGCACTAATGGTTTCTATGGGTTTGGGGTACTCGATTTCTGTATTTGTGTTTTTGGTTTTATGTTGTATATGTTTATCTAGATCCGAATTTAAAATTGTCCCTTGACTTTCGTCTCTCGTTGTTTGGTTGGTTTCCGTGGTATGTTTGTTATATTATACATGTACGAGAAAACATTTTGTTACAATAACATTTCCGTAATTTTACTTTGCACAAAATTCTTTGGATATTACGAGCATAACAGTAAAATGCAACACTTATATAAATTATTTATTATACAATATAAATGCAAAATGTCTTGACAGCGTTACCGTAACAGTTTCTTTATTCACAAGAATGTTCCCCAAAACATTGAGATGGCATAAAAGCAAAGAAGTAAAATGTGAATATCGTTTGTATGGTGCTCGAAAGCAACTACACACTACAATAAGGTTCAGGTATAGTGAGCACACATTTTTTCCAACATATGAATTTTTTCGAAACGTTCCGTGAATGAGTCCTTATAACACGTTAATTTTACTCGTAAATGTCCGTTAATTACATCTATTCCCGAAAGTGGTAGTTTCATTACAAGTGACATTTTGTGGTCAGCATATCTAAGATTGCAGGATAAAGGCGCCAGGAAATAAAGGCTGTTACACGTGGCTTATCTCGAAACGGATTGAAATAGTAAAAAGGAAACTAACCATTTACTTTACGTCAGTCGTTAAATTGTTTCTCGACATTGTACGGTATGGCCACGCAAGACAGAGCTACCTGGAAGATCGGCAGATCATGTCCACAAACTGTTGTAACAGTACCATTAATCCGTCACAACAGGTGGTAGCATCGTTCATTTTCTGTCTAGGATCAAATCGGCAGACCAAGATCGCTACATCCAGGTACTTCAAACTAAGAAACTTACCAGCGGCAGCAACACACACAACATTAAATGTTCCGGCTATCTGACGAAATTTCGTTATATTCGGTGAGGAACCGTTTATTTGAAAACGCGCGTCATTCATCTTTTCTGCCGCAGTAATGAGACGTTGCCATCCATTTAAAGGTCCGACTATTCAATTGAGAAAAATATCTGAGATCTGTAAAACTGGAGGGATTGTAGTTAAGCGATAAATCTATGCTGCAGCAATGTGATAGCAGTACACGTTTCTTCAGACAAAAGGTTGCGCATAGAACTGCGACCTTTAGGTGGACAAATTTGGCTGACTATGTATGATTATTTAGGTGTGCCAAATCCTACACCCTGATGTACATCATTCTATCCGTAAATAAATCTTTAGAGAAATTGTATTACGACAACGTTTAAACAAGCAAAGTTTTTAAAGGTTTGCGTCATCATGTCAACCTGGGCATCGAGATTGCTATATATTAACCCATACGCAACATTGTTGGATTATTAAGAGGTCGTTAGAAAGCGCCCCAAACTCTGCAAGAAATGAATGGGAGAGAATTTCTCGACACTGTATTCGTCGATGGCTCGAATATATGCCGATATGGGTCCTTATTACAGGCTAATGATGTGCCACGGCATGTATTTGAGTGACGTCAGATTTACGTTATAGACTTTGAAAAGGGCTCACAATCTATAGAGCACATTAACTTATATGTGTAGTTTGTTCTTTTTGCAGCTTTTAACCAGAGTTTTACCAGATTATTACAAAATCCTATGTTATATCAGAATTATGTCAATTTTCCCAAAATTATTTTGTATCAAGTAGCATATTAGATGACACCATGAAATGCAACACAGTGTTCAAATGGTTGGTAAGTAGACAATATGTGTATAACACGTTTATCAGTCTGACTAATCTTAAAACAATTCTATCGTTTCAAACAAATCGAGAAATTATTTCTCCACAATGTATCTAAAATAGTTAAATTGTACAAATAACTGCAAACCGTTCACGACAATTACCTTATGTGAAATAGGATCTGCTTATCCTTCAAAAAGCACACGAGTTAATCACAGCTGTAAAGAGGTGTTGTTTTGTTAGTCTTTGGTTTTCTGTGTTTAATCTCATAGCTTTTTTAGTTTTCTGGTCTCATGTTTAGTGCTACATTTAGAATTACATTTTTATTACTTCTTGTATCCTTTTGTTATAAGAAATATCGTGTAACTGTTTATTGAAAATACGCATAAACTACGTTGTCTATTGTCTTCATATGTATATATAATTGTATTGAAACATTGAATTTCTTTTGTTTTTGTAGGTGCATTTCTTGGGAACATTATAAATGGTATGTGTACAAATTTTACTGTTAGTCTATTGAAGTTTTACACAGACGTAGCAACATCAAAATTGTAATGATATACATTAAAAATTAATTGTCTCATCGCTTTGTATGTAATGCTGCATAGAATTATAATATTCAATGTAACTAATCACCAGTTGAGATTGACCATAATGTCGGTGGCCTGAGAATGTGAGTGGTTAAGATAGTTATCTATTACCGATTACCGACGTGTCGACACTGAGGTTATGAGTACGAGGTTGACCTTGGGTAGGGTATACTACTTTAACCCAAACAAACAAGTATTACCAGTCGGGCGGTTCCAACAGGGTACTACAGTTTTCTCATCCAATAAAAATTTGAGGAAAAGACATATATTAACAATTGATTAAAGTGGCGTAAAAACTGCTTGAGCAAATCAATTCCCTCTATCGTTTACATTACACTTAAACCTATCCTCAGTTAGCCCTGTTATTGAATTTGTACCAGAACTTACTGTTAATTTGAAAATAAAATGTAAAACAGGGCAATTTTAGATGTTGTTCATCAGACAATGTGAGTAAAAATTAATAAATCGCACATATAAATGACAGATGATATCAATGATATATTTGTCTAAAGAGGGGAAATATGTTCAGAAAAGAAAAACACGTATTTCGTAAATTAGCTTGAACAAGAAAAATGTGTAATATTACACTTAGCTAAAAGAATCTATGCACTGCTGAAGTTTGAATGAAAAGTACAGGTTGCTTTGTTGCAAAATACATGACGAAGTGATGCTTTCAAAACAGCATGACAAAAGTGACATTATTTGTTGTTGCCGTATTTAACCTTACAATAATGAAATAGCAAAACAGCTTTAAAGTTGCTTGAACTAATTGTGCTAGTGCATTTATCAGACACATATTAAATCATTTTATTATATCGTGTACATGCAAACGATGTAAAATTTTAGTTGAGCGAAATTACAAATGTGATAAATAAAAGATATTTAGAAAAACACCCAGTAGCATGTTATTTATATTCTTTGTAGGTGCTGGAAATTTCCTGAACTGCTTGTTCAATCCTAGAGGTACATGTATTTATTAAGAAGTATAATGTTTAGACATTTGACTACATAACGAGATAATATTTGTATCATAATAATGCGCTGTATTTTCGAAATTCCAAAAGCTGTCCACATGGGAGAAAGAATGGTTTATTTTTAGATTGGAAGCATTGTAAAAACTATCAAAGTCATACTGATGTTCAAATTAAGTAAATATTATAACATGCCCCTTTTTATACCAATTCAAAAGTAGATGTACAAAATTATTATGATCAATGTAGTTTCTATTCCCCTTTATATTAATTTGCAATAATTATTCTAAATTAAATTAATGTGAGTGTTGAAAGTCATCATTCTGGATTTTAGCTCACTTGTAAGGAAATGGTTGGGTGTTCATACTATCAAACGATTTTCCAACGTCTGTCTTTCTTTGTAAGGTACAATTACTAATGTTTTAACATTATCATTGCTTACGTTAAAAAACGTAGGGTACATAGTTCTGAAGTCGATTGTGACGATTTGTCGTGTTTAGTATATATATTCAAGATAAAGAATAATAAATTTAAAAAAACAACCTGGCCAAAAAATTAGTAACAGGTTTAAGGTCCGACGTACGTTACCTGACAAAAAGTAGTTCGATTACAATGTCAGGTAAGTTGCATTATTTATTAGTCCGATAACACCAACTTTATCAGATAAGATGCATCGTACAAATTACAATAATGCAAAATAAACAAAGCACGATTATAGATCATTTGTTAATTTCAGCTTGTGCACCAGCACCACAGAAACCAGGTATGCATCATAAGTTTTTGTTTTGCAAAAGTTATCTATATTGCTGTTATTGTGATACGAAATGTAACCTAATGTTTGGTACAGCAGTCATGTTTTACATTGAATTTTGAGTAGTGGTATTTTTTAGTAGAATGGAAACAACTTTCCTATATAATGTTCGTGTTCGATGAATCTTGTTTTGTGTTTTTTATTTTACTATGTTAAGGTGTTAAAGCGCATATGTGAAGATATCACTCTTAATGTCATAATGCTTTAGAATATATGTATGATGGTAATTTTGCAGTTGTTGGAACTGGTTGAAATGCGTTTCTAGCTTACTTGATTATACTAAATATATTTATGTTAATTAGAAAACATAATATCACACTGATCACTATATCGCGTGGTTTGTTGTTATTGTAAGCTTATAATTTGTCTCCTTTTTAATATGTTTACCTCAATCTTTCTGCTATTTCGATCAATCCATAGATCATTCTCTCTTGTTATTCTTTATCTTAACGTATATAATTTGATAGTTTGTTAGCATTTAATCTACCCTAGCGAGTAACACATTCTAATATGGCGTTCTTCATACGCTTTTGAGAACACATTAGGGTTCTAATAATCATAGAGCCTGCCTTGACGTCACAATAGAATTCCGACGTCATATACGCTCAAATGAAAACTTTAAATTGAAACGAAGCAATCAATATGTTTTGCTAAAAAGATACGTATATTCAATAAAATTACGAGCCCATATGTTTATGTCACTTTTATTTGATTTAACCTACTGCTTTGGGATATATCTTGTTTGTTTCAAAACATATTTTACCATTGAAAGTGTCCTCTTAGAACCGCTTCAAACTTTCAAAACATTTGTTAGACATATTAAAATCGAAATAGATTATTGCAATTGGGCTCTATGCGAATTAGAACTTGGTCAGACCTTATATATACACTTGGCCATAAGTTAGGGACCACCAGGATTTTAGCGGAGGTGATTTTTTAAAACCAATATTTTTATCAATATATAACCATCCATTGTTCATTTCACGTTTCGTTTAAATAGTCGACTATTTTAAAGAAGTTTATGATTTTACTATTCAAAATGTATAGAAAAGACCAACAAGATGTCGTTTGTAAAAATATGCCATAAAACTGCAAAATCATAACTCAAAAAAAGTTTCAGTTTGAACCGCTGGTAATGTTACTTACAAAGAGTTGGCAGGTTGAGGGTTATTACGATGTAAGAAGAAATCATATTTAAACATTTATTCACAAGAAAAGAGTCAGTATCGTGTGTATCCATCACGCTTCTGGTGCAATTCTTGAACTCGTCTCTTCATACACTGGACAAGTCTCTGAAGTCTACGTTCTGGGAATTGCCGCCACTCCTGAATTAGAGAATCATGCAATTCTTGAATGTTTTGACATGGAGGGTCACGTTCATTCACTTTCCGGCCGAGATAGTCCCAAACATGCTTTATCGGGTTCATATCCGGAGACATGGCAGGCGATGGTAATCTCTCAATCGCCTGATTTGCAAGATAATCTTTGACGATGCGTGCTCTATGAGGTCTTGCGTTATCGTCTATGATCACGGGTCTGTTTCCAATTGGATGCGCATCAAAATGGGGCACAATACGGGGTCCAGAATCTGATCTCTGTATTTTGAACAGTTAGTGAGCCATCTAATGGATACAAGTCTAAATAACAGTCATATGAGAAGCAGCCCCAAACTGTCACTCCGCCACCACCAAAAGCTGAAGTTCCCAGAACATGTGCAGAATCAAAAGCTGTGTTGTGTTGACGCCATACCCGCATCCTACCATCAACTGGTTTCAGAAGAAAACGACTTTCGTCGGACCAATGAATTCTTTTCCAAGAGCGAATATTCCACCCGATATGGTCACGCGCCCACTGCAGCCGTGCATCCTTATGTCTTTGTGTAAGTGCTGGTCGCTTTCTTGGTCTCCGTGCTCAAAGTCTTCCGCAGTTTAGCCTTCTGTTTACTGTCCGTCAACTGACTCTAACAGTGACATTCCATCGACTACGCAACCTGTTTGCAGTGGTAAAAGGTTGTTGTCTAGCAAGTCTTCGAAGTAGTCCATCTTCTCTCTCTGTTGTCTTCTTCGGTCGCCCTGACCTTTCCCCAACAATACCAGTTTCATTATATCGTCTCATTAACCTACTGATGACAGAATGGCTAACATTAAACCTATCTGAAACCGCTGTGTCATTCCAGCCCTTATCATACCATGCCTGCCACCTCTCTGCTAGTTTTCGACGTACCATGTTGAACTGATTTTAAAACAGGATAAATTTTACCTGTTACGCACGTGCACATGATGAAATGAAAAAGGCGCCAAAATTGAATTTTCAAAAGCTGATGGTAGTGTTTTTAAAATCTCTATTGTTATTGAATCGTGAATCGAGCGATTTAAAATTTTTAACAATAGATACTACAAACCTAGCTTTTGTTGATAACATATGTACAAAGAACCAGAAACAATTAATTTTTTTTTATTTGAAGCAAAACTTGGTGGTCCCTAACTTTTGGCCAAGTGTATATTTCTTCATTTTCGTATCGCTCGGTATAAAATGTTACAAAAATAAGGTCTGACCATGTTGTAATTTGCATATAGCACGCTCGCAATAATCTATTGCTCAAACTAAAACACTTAGGTCAGGTTTTTTAGATCTTCTTCTGAAAATAGAGCTTGGGCAAACTCTAGTCTCTACGTACTACAAATGTGATGACCATAACTTTCCAACTTCACGGTCATCGATAGGAATATTCCAACGGCATCTTTTTATGGTGTATGTATTTGACATCTTACATTTTATGCTGGAACCTGTTATTTTCAGTAGAGTTAAAATTTGGTTTAACAAAATAGCGGGATTATTATTTGTTGAGTGGGAAATTTAGAAACGCAATAAAGTTACGCAAAAATCCATTAAATACAAGCGATTACCCAATATGAACAACTGTTCACAAATGTGTACTAGAAATTAAGTGTTTTTATTAAGTATAAAACGTATAATTAGTAGTGTGGGATTTATGCGGACATAAATGTTTTGTTATTTTATTAATCATAAAGATTTTAGCACAATAAACACTATGTTACAATGAGTTAATATCGTATGATAAGAATAAAGATAATTTGTATTGATAAAAGCGGAAGCTAAGAGTTTGATCTGAAAACTGAAACAAACAAACCGACTTTTTTGGCGTAATTCACAGTTTCTCCCTTATAATAGGCTTCTCAACACTAATGGGAAATAACCACTACCACATCATACAATTTTAAATCTGTATTTTAAATAAATTAACGACTTGCTAAAAATATTATGATTAACTTGTTAAAAATCCCTTTTATAGAAACCTTTCTTTTGCATTTGTTGGACTTAAACTGTTGTCTTAAATTGCAGCGACCAGACGTAGCTTTGTTACATAACAGTACAAAGTGATATTTTCTAATTGTTGCATTCCTGAATTAGATGAAATTAATATTCCAGACCCCTGTTCACCGAATCCATGCCACAATAACGGTATTTGCAGAAGTCAGTCAAATGGATTTAGTTGCTCTTGTTCATATGAATTTAAAGGGGACCGATGTCAAATTAGATGTAATTTATCTAGCAAATATTAGGTTGGTTATACACAAACAAAATATTGTGAATAGATATTGATGCCAAAAATATGTGACTTAAAAACACTCTAATCTTTGTATAAAATGGCAATTATTGAAATGGAAATATAATTCACGAAAACCATTAACTATGATTAATTTTTGTTCAAATATATTTGAAATTTATATTCCAGACCCCTGTTCACCGAATCCATGCAAAAATAACGGTATTTGCAAAAGTCAGTCAAATGGGTATAGTTGCTCTTGTTCAGATGAATTTAAAGGAGACCAATGTGAAATTAAAGGTAATTTATCAAGTAAATATTAGGTTGGGTAAACGCAAATTAAATATTGTGAATGGAAATTGATGCCAATAATATATGACATAGAGAAGAATTTAATCTTTGTATATATAATGCAAACTATCGGAATGAAAAAAAAATAATTCACGAAAACCGTTATCTATGATTCATTGTTAACGTTTAACCAGACTCATTGATTGCTTATTAGAATGTTATAATAACGTTCAGGACAGCACAAGAACAAGTTAACAAACACAAAATCAACTGCAAAGACGGATTGACCAATGGAATCAAATTTTTGCTGTCACTGACAAAAGTATGGGGTATTGGGTAATGATAGAGAAAATAGCTATTGTAGCGGCTGTTCTCTTTTTCAAAATCTTCAAAAGAGAACTTTATCGTCGACTAGCGTAGCACATTTCAAAAAGCAACCCTCTATAGTCCGCGGACACATTTCGCAGTATAACCGGACAACCTCAAAGAATGGGCTTCCCCTATCAGACAACTAGAGATATTCATTATAGCTCTGTGGGTCAACCATTCTGTGTCCTCACCTAAAAAGATTCAAAATAAAGAAATACTGTTACTTTTTATAGTATCTTTATGCACATGTAAATCTAGAGATTCCTTTTATAGAACCTTTAATAGACAGATGAAACCCATAATGGAACATGTAAATATACAATTGCGTTCCTTAGAAGTGTTCAATGTGTTTTTATTGTATAGGAAAAAAGTATCATTTATGAGACCGTAGAATTTAAGTGTATAAACTGATATAACATAACAATTGTATTACGTTTTACAGCAGACTCGTGTACATGCACAGCTAGCGGAGATCCTCACTATAGAACGTTCGATGGACAGATGATACATTTTTATGGAGCATGCAAATACACAATAGCGTCCTACAGAGGAGTGCAATGTACTTTTGATGTAGAGGGGAAGCATGAATACAGGGGAGGCAATAAAGCAGTATCATATATGAGACTTATAGACTTTAAATATAAAGGACATGTTTACCGTCTTCACCAAGGAAGAAACCTTTACGTATGTTTCCGTATTTAAATCTTTGTTGTGTTTTATGTAGAACATGTATTTATATTAAACTTTGCAAGTAAGTTTAAAAAATCAATGATCGATATAGATTTGAAAGGATTGCTTTTGACGAGCAAGCATTTTTAATGTCATTTATGATGACGCAATTTGCTTTTTACTTCTAATTTGATTTCATACCTTTTTGCAGCTACTGTGGCCGGTTGTAACTATTTTTACGCATTTATGATTCTCTTAGAGAACACCAGCCTTGTTAACAATGAGTCAAACGTATTTTATGTCAATTTCTATGAATAATACACAATCAATAAATCGCGCAAGCAATTCTGAGATGTCAGACGATGATTGAAAACAGGTAGTTTTAGTGGGAATTATTGCGCGTTTACTTTGATTCAGTTAAATCGTGAATTACTCGTACATAAGAAAATATTAGAAAATATGTGTCAACACATTGTGAGGTAAGCAATTTACTTTCTTTTTGTACAATCATGTGACTAAAAATGCATTCAGTAGTTTTTTTTTATATTTGTTTACTTATTCGCTCCCTTCATAGCTGAAAATAATGCTCGGTTTACGATCATTCAGTCGATCGGTTAAATCATTTGTGTCTTCACAGGTGGATGGATCTCAAAAGTATTTACCATATCAAAATGAAGACGGTGTCATAGTTCAAACAACTGGTAATAAAATTATACTTGAAGGACCTTGTGGTGTCACTGTAGAGTTTGACGGGCAGCATTCTTTTGAATTGCATGTACCACAAAATATCGGAAAGGGTATTTCTGGTATGTGCGGAACATGTAATAATATTGCTGATGACCTAAAAACGAAAGATGGGAGAGATGTTTCCAACGATAATAATAAATATAGCTTAATTGGTAATAGCTACGAGGTTAGAGACGACTCCGATTTAGTTTTACCACAGTAAGTATTTTGGGCCATGGGTACGACAATATAAATTAAGTTTAACTCCTTTTTATCTGTTAAGGCTAACATCTACTAGCTAATATACAGCGGCTTTGTATTTGACCATTTGATATAATGAAAATAGTTAAAACACATCTTGACAGTTTTTGTTCAGAACATGTCCGTTTTCAAAGCAATTCGGTAGGTAAAAGCTTCTGTTGTTCAAAGTGGAAAGGCTTTATAGAAATTAATCTTTGAATTTCAGCTGTAAACAAACTATCGATAGTGACCCTTGTTACAGTTCTCAAGAAAATTTGCGACCTAAAGCTGAAGGATCACTTTGTCGGTACCTTAATCCAGTACAAAGAGAGAATAGTCCATTTAAACCATGCATTGATAAAGATGTCAGCAGAGCACAGAAAATGTTTGACTCCTGTGTAATTGATTATTGTGCATATTTCAATATGAAAGATAAGTTAGACAAAATTATCTGTCAGGGCCTTGAAGGACTTGCCGACCAGTGTCAAGCAATTGGTATACCAATAGATTGGCGAAAAGAGAATATTTGTCGTAAGTGTTTCTTATAAATAATTAGGTTTTTCAGCTTACGGTTTCTTCAACACATGTTCATGTTAAAAATTTCCAAGAGCAATAATTCCAATAGTTTAAAGATAAATTTTTCAATTATTAGCCCAGTTCTATTCAAGTCCTTGCATTCCAAAAATGTAACAAGTAGTCGAAAATTAGCCATATAATATAACGATTGCGTATTTACTACCACGCCATTTTCATGATATTTTCTTACAGAAAACTACTAAAACGCTTTTGCGTTAATTTAAACAAAACCATGATATTTTTAAACCGCAGGGAGTTTCTTATCTACAGACAACGTTATGTGCACAGATACTTTAATCTGAAGCTTTACAGTTTATTGTATAAACTTGGTACCTTTGATGACATTTTGTTAACAAAAAATTGTTCCTGCATTTTAAAAGAACAGAGATAACATTCTTTTTTTAAGCCTTTGCATGTCCGGCTAATGCTGTGTATAAATTCCGTGCATCTGCATGCCCTAAAACATGTCTTAATCGAGCTGCTTCCACGACTTGCAAGAAGCCGCCAGTTGAAGGATGTGAATGCAAAGATGGCTACTTGCTAAGTGATTTAGAATGTGTACCGGAAATCCAGTGTGGTTGTAGAACAGACAGCAATGAATATATTCCGGTAACAATAATATTCTTATTATTTATTAAAGATTGTTTTATATAAAATGTGAATGCATTATCTTATGGATTACTTATCCTAAAACATGCACTTTTGTTTTATTTCGTTGACAATGTACAGGAAAATTAGTTGCTCTGTGTTTTATACAGTACGTTTGCTTGTTTATATAAAGATTTATTTCTCTAATTCAGCACCATTCAACAGCACATTAGAAAATTTAATGCTGTAATTGAGTGGATAATTATTTTTAAATTATGATTATTAAAAGTTTTTCTCAACTATCACACACATGTGTATCCTGTTATTTTTAAAACCCTTTTATACTGATAACTCAACCTACATTAATAAAAAAATGATGATTGTTTAGCAATAAACATATAGATCAATTACATTTTGAAAATTGTGTTCTTCAGGTTGACAAATCAATTGAAAGTAAAGACTGTTCAAGTGTCACTACTTGCCGTAATGTTAATGGTAAACCCACTTTAACGAAACAAAATCTTACTCCTTGTGGAAAAAATGCTGTTTGCTCTCTAGTGAAAGGGCATTATATGTGTTCATGTAAGACTGGTTTCGAAGGCGATCCTCTACGAGAATGCAAAGGTATTGAAGAACTTTGTCATCATATATGAAATGAAAATTAATAAAATTTACAAAGTTAGCAATTAATAACTTAGAAAAGTTAAAGTTCTACCATTCAAGAGATATTTGTAATTGGATTCATTTTACCAGTAAATCGCGGTTGTTTCTTCTGAAGTGGCTATAAAAGTACTTGACGTGAACGGATAAAATCGAATCAATAGGTTTGTTTTTACATACATATTGCACTGCTCAGTTTTTCGATATATACTTGGGTTTTGAATATTGAATATTTCGACGAATCTATTGAGGAGAGTTTATTTTACCTTGCTGTTATGTTTTGTTTCTGAATATATATTACATGCTTTTTCTTTGCATCGGTTAAAACCGATAACATCTTGTTTAATTTATTTGTCTTTCCGTCTGAACCATACATATAGTATACATAGTAGTAACTAAATAAAGCTAAACCATATTGTTCTATCTTGTTTTCTAAATAGCTTATAATTTATCACGCACACTTATGAGATTGCTTAACGACACACACATAAATTTGATTAAAACAGTTTAACATAGATACTGACATAAATAAAAAGTTACATAGGTTAGATCTGTTATTTTAGTTCTGTATAAGTCCATTTTAGGCTAAACAAGACAGTTAACTCTGCATGTGACAGGTTTTATAAGAAAGCATAACGACCTTATTTTTTACTCTATTTAGAAGTAACGATTGAAAGTATATATATATATATATATATATATATATTAAAACGTTTTTAGTAGTTAATGATAGATAAATTCAGTTGCGTACACAATTACTACCCACGAATTGCAGTGATATTTTAATTTGCATGAAATGTTAAGGAGTAAAAACTCATTTAGGCAACCTACCTATTATAGATACAAAAGAGTAAATTGTTAATGTTGTTTTACTGTATGATGCCATATATCAACCGTAACTTGTCACACAAGTCTACATAAATGTTTAATAAGTTGAGTTATTAAACATAAACTAAATATTAATGTGTATATGCGTTATAAGTAAACGAAATTATATGTTATCTTTCAGATATGTGTTCACCGAATCCATGCCTAAATAATGGTGTTTGCAGAGTTGAAACTACTGGTTTTAGATGCCTGTGTACAGATGAATTTAAAGGTGACCGATGTGAAAGAAAAGGTAATTTTTTGTATTGATAAACACAACTAAAAGGTTAATTGTCCGTATGAATAATTAAATTAAACTAATAATATGTGAATTAATGGCTTTGCAACTAATGTTGGTCTCCAGTGTAGAATAAAATACTAAATATCGAAAAAATTTAATGCACTTAAGCCGCTTAGCATTCTTTTTTATGTTTTTACGGATTACCATAAAAACGTGTGTTACTTTATACAGTGCCCTTGTGTACATGTACAGCCAGCGGAGATCCTCACTATAAAACCTTCGATGGACAGATGATACATTTTTATGGAGCATGTAAATACACAATTGCGTCCTACAGAGGCGTGCAATGTACATTTGATGTAGAGGGAAAACATGAATACAGGGGAGGGAATAAAGCAGTATCATATATGAGACTGATAGACTTTAAATACAAAGGACATGTATACCGTCTTCACCAGGGCAGACAATTTTACGTATGTTTCTTTTTCTACACTTGTTGTGTTAGTATTTATGTTACACTTTGCTTATAAGTTTAAAACCATAAATGGTCGGCATGCATTTAAAGGTATTGCTTTATTTTGTAAAATAATTTAAAGTTGTTTTATATTCATTTATGTTGATACAAATTAGGTTTTTAATTCTAAAGATCAAACACTTCGTCATGGATGGATGTCGCACAGAGTATGACACATGACTTAATACTTCTTTACAAGCTTCCTTATAGTTTTAACACCCAATACACAAGCAATAAAACGATGGAGTAATGCTGAAGTGTTTCCAGGAGATGATTGCAATCGGGGAATATTTTGCGGAAAGTATAATTTTTTTGGTAATTTGTATTTTTTCCCTTTAATTTTGTTCACACATAGTTTTTACAATCATACATAAATGACAAGATGTTCGAAAATATCTGTCAACACATTACTACATAAATAACGGGCGGATTGAATAACATTCTTTTCGTCCAATCGAGTGAATGAAAATGGCTTAACGCGTCTTGCATGTATTGAGAACTTCATCTTTTGTTTAGGTGACAAAAAGTAGTACATAAAATTAAATTTGGACTACAATGAAATACATGTTGCAACTGACAAAAGAATATTATAATTATAGATGTTTTATTTTGTCACATACATATAAGCCAGTTGTTTTTGTTTTGCTTATATTATTAATATAATGTTGTAGATGTCAATAAGATTATGCTCCTTATAGCCATTGCAATGGGCTATATTTGACAGACAACTACTTTTCAAGTAGAAATTAAATTTCATCCTATTTTCCGAATGCGTTTGTTCGTAAACTTATTCTCGCTCTGCTTATCTGAAAATACCGCTCGGTGGACTACAATTCAATCAATCATATCATTTGTATGTGTCTTCACAGGTGGATGGAGTTCAAAGGTACTTACCATATACAAATAAGGACGGTGTCATAGTTCAAACAACAGGAAATAAAATTAAACTGGAAGGACCCTATGGTGTAACTATAGAGTTTGACGGGCAGCATTCTTTCCAATTGCAAGTACCACAAAATATCGGAAAGGATGTTTCTGGTATATGCGGAACATGTAATAATATTGCTGATGACCTGAAAACGAAAGATGGGAGAGATGTTTCCAACGATAACAACAAATATACCCTGATTGGTAATAGTTTTGAAGTCAGAGACGACTCCGATTTGATTTTACCCATGTAAGTATTTTGGGTCATGGAAACCACAATAACTAATTAAGTTATCTTTTACTAGACAACATTTTACAAATTGTAATCTGTAAGAAATACTAGACAATCTACGATAGCGTTTCATCTGTCTAGTTGGTATGAAGAACAGAGTAAATAGTTGTCCTAGTAGTTTTACATGAATGGGTTTTTTTAAGTATTACCGTGAAAAATTGTTTTGTTTTGAAAGATAACTACAGTTTTTCAAAAATTTTATTTCAGATGTAAACCAATTGTCGATATCGGCAACCCTTGTTTCAGTACAAAAGAAAATTTGAAAGCAAAAGCTGAATCATCACTTTGTCGGTACCTTAATCCATTTTTGAGCGAAGATAGTCCATTTAAACCATGCATCAAAGAGGACACTAGTAGAGCTCAGAAGATGTTTGACTCATGTGTGATTGATTATTGTTCATACTTCAATATGCCAGATAAATTGGACAAAATTGTGTGTCAGGGAATTGAAGGATTTGCTTATCAATGTCAACGAATTGGTATTCCCATAGATTGGCGAAAAGGGAATATATGTCGTAAGTGTTTCATAAAAATAGTTAGTTGTCATTGTAGCTTTCGTTTTAATCGAATTATATTTTAGCCAACGGATTTCTGAACACAGTTTCAAAATGCATCAATTTGCCAAAAATACAACTTTCGAAGTATCGCGTCATTGCCGAAATAATTTAGCCATTAATGGTATTTGGTGTGTATTTACACGCACAACATTAACTAAATTCTTTTGACATAATGCTTGGAAAACGCGTCAAATATAAACAGCCATGATATTGTTTAACTACAGTTAGTTTCTGATCACGTTTACTGCCATTCGCTATATATATACAGATTAGAAGCTATACCTTTAATGTGTTCTTTTATTTTAAAACAACAGATTTTAATATTTCTCAATAGCCTATTCATGTCAAGCAAACGCTGTATATAAATTCCGTACATCTGCATGCCCTAACACCTGTTTGGATCCAGATGCTTCCGAGAAATGCGAGGAGCCGCCTGTTGAAGATTGCGAATGCAATGATGGATACCTTTTAAGTAACTTAGAATGTGTGCCTGAAGCCAACTGTGGATGCAAAGCAGCAAATGGTGAATATATTCCGGTAAACACGCCTTAAAAGACTACAATATAATTATGTTATCTATAAAATGTAGATGCCTTATCATACAAATTATTTATAGTTTCACATGCACATTTTCTTATTCCTTGGCATTGTGCAATTTGAGAAATAAAACAAGCTGTCAGTTGGAAAATTTCTTTTGCAAATGTGTTACTGTATTGACAAATGTGTTTTTACACATTTTATTTCACAGTCGAACATCCCATTTAAAAATGTTATGCATGACTGCAAATCACGACCAAATAAAAGTTTAAAACTTTCCTCATTACTTTTTTCATTTATTATATAGTAATCAGCATATTTATCCTGCAATTATTACATTTGTTGTACAATAAAGGTAGCCGAATAAATATTTGCTTTTTTCAGAAGTGCCGAAAAAAGTCTACTTGCTCCTATGTCTTCAATTCTTATGATATTTAATATTCTATTCTTTTTACGACGACAATCTGTCGAATATGATATTTGTTTGTGAGGTCATGCATTAAAATACGCGCTTAAAATTTCAAGTCAGAAATCGGCTAAAAGTGCACATTGCAAGTTTTTCGTTAGCATACAATGTGCTTAAGGGTTGCAAGATAAAACAATATTCAAAATATTTTTTTGTACTCGCTGCAAAAAAGGGCCTCGAATATTTGCCCGTTTCTAAGGCTCGTATAAATAAATTAAATATTTTCTGTCAATGTGCGAATATTGTATATATATATAAATTTTTTGAGAATTATTTTTCCACAGATAGGCAAATCAATTGAAAGTGAAGACTGTTTAAGCGTCTATACGTGCAGTAATGTTAATGGGAAACCCATCGTAACGAAACAAAGTCGTACTCCTTGTGGAAAGAATGCTGTATGCTCTTCAGTGAATGCGCGTTATATGTGCATATGTAACACAGGTTTTGAAGGCGATCCTCTACGAGAATGTAAAGGTATATTGCATATATTTTAATTGTCGTTGAAATGTAACTTAAGCAAATTTAAAATATTCTTTTCTTTAAATCATATATTCTGAGGCTTCTTCAGAACTCTTTGTTTTATTAACTTGTCTGTCTGTCCGTATACACTCTATACTTGGTATAGAGTAAACAACATGTTCGATCTCTGTTTTATACGCATCAAACATCAAAAGACCTTCTACATTGCATGACGAAATACAACATGTACATGATCGATATACTATAACTTAGATATATAGCATGTTTTGAAAAGTAACTTAGGTTGTATGTGTTATTATTGTACTGTAGTGTTCAATTGGAAAACATAGCGGCCTTTAGAGTCTGAAACGAAATTTATTAAGTACATAATAACGAGTAAAATGTTAAGGTTTCATGTATCAAACCTACAATTTTAAATATGGTAATTTTTTTTGTTAATTTGGTTTTAAAAAGTAGGTGTATCAATATGTTGATTTGTTGCAAACAACGGATGTAGTGGTCGATATTGTAGTATAATAGTAATTTAAAGGAAGCCAGTTTTGACTGTGATTTAAAAGACATAAAATTAAAACTGTGATTTTAGTCACCATCTGTAATCTATTCTTAGTACTAAAGGGGAAACGCCAATCCACAATAGGTCATACGATTAATGTACGATGTTATTTGTTCACTGAACAGTGGAGGTAGTTTCTATCTACATACTCAGCTCAAAAACCAAAGAAACGTATGGATGTTCTAAAAATTTTAGTAGATGTATTTTGGAAAAGATTTTACAATAATAAAAATAAATATCCACTACAATTGTTTTACTTGAAAAAAAGTATTGTCCATTTCGTGGAGATTAGTGAATAAAACTCAGTTCATCATAGTTAAGAATACTTTCTGTCATCTTCAAGTCAGTACCGTAAATGACCACCTCGAGCTGCCAACACTGCTCTGCATCTTCTTGGCAAAGAGTCAAATCAGTGTTCTTATGTTATTCCGTAGTATTATTCGCCATTCCGGTGATTTGAAAGGCTATGGTAGAAGTTTAATGTTATTATGCTCAAGATAGTCTATTGTTTAGCGTGCTGTGTTAGGCCTGACATTATCCTTTATGAACAAATTCCTCTGTCGGTCAATTACGCACATTAGTTGAGATTGAAGAGTTTTGACTCTATTCGTTTGAGCTGTTAAATTGCCTGGAAGATGCACCAGTTATGTTTTACGGTCATTAGAGATTACTGCCCACATCATAACTCCATCTCCACCGATGCTTTAAACTTCTTTAGCTAAGGAGGAGAAACGCTTTTGTAGCGGGACTCGTCGCTGAAACAGATACTACGACAGCTCTTAAATCTGCACCACCGAATTTTTCTCGTCTGTTAATCGGCATGGGAACCGCTCCAAAATACCGCATTTAACGCCTAATGTCATACAGTCAAACCTCGATAAGTCGAAGTTTGCGGAACCGTAAAAAATATATCGAGTTTTCCGAAGTTCGAGCCAACCGAGTTAAGGGTGTGACGTCATTTTCATTGTGTGATTTTTTAAACATCTAACGGTATTCATTTCATGTATATTGGTTTCGAACATCGGCATCGCTTGTTTTGTTAAGGTATTTGTAGCGTGCGATATATGAAGTATTTAAGCCATTCACATAAATCGACAATAAGTAATAAAAAGTGTAATCATATTTTATAAACTTAATTACGAAATTATGGAAAAGCATTTCAAGAAAACACTTATCAACTTACAGTTCGATAAAAATTAATGAAACAATTCAAATTGTTTTTTACGTAATTGACAACACACAAGTCAACAACAGAAATAACAGAATGTCTTTAAAGAAACGAAACTCGATCACATACATCATTGATCAGATCAATTGAAATTTTCAATAATTATCATTTTTAATTAAACATGACAAAATAATTCGGACAGTAATTAGCGGGTCATCAATTAACCTTAATAATGCATGTCCTGCGCTTGGATTACCAATTCGTTTTATTAAATTGCCAATTCAAATTGTAATAGCCAATCAAAAATCGTGTTTGCTCTATGACAGGTGTTTAAAATAAACAGACGCGTATTAAGTAACAATACAAAATACAAATGAAATTGTTAGTTTTAACATCGATATCGAGAGGAAAATTAACTTCTAGACAATGAGGTTAAAATTACACTAAGTAATATTGTCCGGACTGCAAAAATCCATGGAGTTAAGCGAAATATCGAAATAATCGAGATCGACACATCCGAAGAAGAAATGCATTGTTGATATGCGAAACATGCCGAGACTTAAAAAATATTATATCGACATAACCGAGGTATCGAGTCAACCAAGTTCGAGACAACGAGGTTTGACTGTATTGTCTAAGTCGAATACGAACTATTTCAGAGCATTTTTTGTCAGGTATTCCTACTGCAGTGGCTGTTATGGCAACGGTTCGATTCGGCAAATGAAAGATCCTATGATGTAGCGATCTTCTCCTGAAGTCGCGGGCGGTCATTCGTAGAGCCAGTCTGCTGGAATCGGTTCCACAGCCGCAAAATTGTGCTCTGGTTTACGTTTTAAGTTCGCTAAATCTCACTTTAAGAAACTCTTGCCTGGAGATGACCAATGACGATATTTCGAGCAGCAGGGTCCGACTTTGGCATGGTAGTATTTTCACGTTGTGATGAATTCAAGTTTCAAACATCGTCGTGTTATACACTTTAACGTTAGACACGAAAGTCACGTACAAAATAATTAAATGGACCATTTCATCACACCTTGTAAAAACATTATTGCATTGTGAAAACTTTTAAAGGGCTATGCGTATCTTTGTCTGTTTTTCCGAGCACAACTGACGAAAGGGAAATGTAAGCAATTTTGCTATCATTTACACACTACGTTTAATTGATCTATGAAAATCGCTCATCTATATTACATTCGAGGTGTCATGTCACACAAAACAAACACAAAAATTCAAAATAACCTGACACAAACTAAAAACCTGGGATGCGTCCGGGTGTTTCCGAATTGTAAGCAACTCTTGCTGTACGCGTTGCACCGTCGTATCACTCAGGTAAAAATTCGGTAAAATTGGTCATATCCGGGGAAGCCATAATCCAGTTAGATGAAGGGGAAGTTGTTGCGACAAACAGAACAGGCCAAGAGTAATTTTTGACAAATATATTTCGTAACAGACAACTGAATAATGATGGCGACAGTTATATTTTCTACGTGATGACTCAATTTTACCACTGTGCACTATGGTAAAGTAGCTTTTCTGTCAGTAAACACATTTTGTCAAGATTAAGATATTAAATATAATTGTTTAAATGTTTACATTTATTCTTTTAGATAAGTGCTCACCAAATCCATGCCTAAATAAAGGCGTTTGCAGAGCTGAAGCCTATGGTTTCAGTTGTATGTGTGCAGATGAATTTACAGGCGCCCGATGTGAAAGAAAAGGTTAATAATAAGGGTTTAAAATTTGTACAAATGTATACTGATATTATAGCTAATAACATGTTTGATGGACTTTAAAATGACTGTTGTCGATAGTGTTGGACAAGGTTGGACAAGGTTTGACAACCACATTTGCCGGATTGTCCGGTACCACACACATCTTGGTGTAACAAATAGATTCCAACGCTCACTTTTCCAGTAGAAACGTGAAATATACTTTAAAAGCTAGTACTGAAGTAACGTAAATTCATGATCCAGACAATTAGACTATTAAAAAAAAAATGAATGAACATCAACATTATTTGTGCAAAACTTTTTGTCGATGTCCGATACTGATTCGTGGTGATGACATGAGTAGGAACAAATTAATACCGGGAACCAGGCTTATCATAAAGATGAACAAACTTTCTTCGATCGACATATAAAACATAATATGGTCAACGACGAAAACACAACTTAATTAACACTCTAAAGCATGCTAAATCAAATTTAATCTGTTGCATATTTCGTTAAACAAATAAATGGTAAAAAGATGTAGATCAACGATATGTTTGAGTAAACATTCTGATTTATGATAAAGGAATTGCTAAATCAAGGGTTTGTTTATTACCCTCGTATATATGCATAAATATCTACTATATGGAGTAAAAACATGCCTTACTTATTAAGAAACTAAAAACGGCAAGATTAATCTACCATATAATAATTTAATCTCTGTTTTTCTATATATTTATTTATATCTGTATATTAAATAAGATTTAATTTGTTGCGATATATGGGAAATATTTGTTACAAATTGTAAATTTGGAATTAGCTCTTTACAACGAAGACATACAGAGGGCATAAATGTGATAAGTTTAATAATTTTATGGCAAGTTTTACTAAGTTTTACTAAACAGCTGCCCGACGAGACAAGTTAAAAAAACGTTACTGTTGGAGAAAATTCTATGCATGAAACTGGTTACAAATAATATATTATAGTGTTGAAACGAATTTTACATACACAAATATTTTTACAGTGCCCTTTTGCACATGCACAGCCAGCGGAGACCCTCACTATAAAACCTTCGATGGACAGATGATACATTTTTATGGAGCATGTAAATATACAATATCGTCCTACAAAGGTGTGCAATGTACTTTTGATGTAGAGGGGAAGCATGAATACAGGGGAGGCAATCAAGCAGTATCATATATGAGACTGATAGACTTCAAATATAAAGGACATGTATACCGTCTTCACCAGGGCAGAAAATTTTACGTATGTTTCGTTTTCAACACTCCGTTATGTTATTAATGATTGATGCAAATGAAGCGATGAAAGTGAAGAAATAAAGTATGGGAATATGATGTTGATTAGCCTTTATATTCGATTATTTAATACAGCGCTAAAATGAAGTAAACAATGGAACTATAAGGGCCACGCATTGTGGTGTAAATGAGTAAAACACCATACTCACCATGAGTTATTTCTATCCTAATAGGACAAAAACATTAAATGTCCGATTTCATTCTTCCTATGTTGACGCTTTGATTTTACTGTTTTCATATAACTTCCCCGTTCTTGTTTACCTGTAATTGTTAGACCAGTAGGTCTCGTTTTAAGGTGCTGTTTGGTAAAACAAAGAAATTGTAACTATATATACATACAGTTATCTAAAGGATTTTTAATACAAGAAGTCCAAGCACAATCGCGAGTAATTTGGATTGTTTAAAAACGGAAGTACTCTTAATGTCAGTTATTCATTCATATACTTATACCCAGGATGTGTGTTGGGACAAGACTTTAGGTATCTTAACTAAAATTTACAGGGACTGTTTAGATTTCTTGCATAGAGACCGATATCACACTAGTTGTTAGTGGGGATGAGCATGCTTTTATGATTTTTTTTGTGTTTCCAGTTTTCTGGCAAAGTATGTTCGAGTGTTATATTGATTTACTCAAGTTGTGGTAGCGTTAGCCTTAAACAATGTTAATTATTTAACTGTATTCACAGGTGGATGGAGTTCTAAAGTATTTACCATATACAAATACAGACGGTGTCATAGTTCAGATAACCGGAAACAATGTTAGACTTGAAGTACCTTGTGGTGTCGCAGTAGAGTTTGATGGGCAGCATTCTTTACAATTACAAGTGCCACAAAATATCGGCAAGAATGCAACAGGTATATGCGGAAACTGTAATAGTATTGCTGATGACATGAAAACGAAAGATGGGAGAGATGTTTCCAAAGACAACAACAAATATACCCTGATTGGTAATAGTTTTGAGGTCAGAGACGACTCCGATTTGATTTTACCGAAGTAAGTATTTTGGGCCATGGAAACGACAATATAATTTTTAAAGTGGATATCTACTGGTCAATATACATTTTATCTTTCTAGTTATTAGAAAGAGCATAAGTTGTAAATAGTTGCCTTGGTACGGTATTGAAACAATTTAATTTCAGCTGTAAACCAACAGTTTTGTTTAATATTTTTTTCTAAAAGCAAAACCTTAAATAAATGTTTGTGTGGTTGAACATTTTTGAAACAATTTAATTTCAGCTGTAAACCAACTGTCGATTATGGAAATCCGTGTTACAGTACTAAAGAAAATTTGCAAGCCAAAGCTGAATTATCGCTTTGTCGGTATCTCAATCCAATTTTGAAGGAGGATAGTCCATTTAATCCATGCATCACAGAGGATACTGCTAGAGCTAAGAAAATGTTTGACTCTTGTGTGATTGATTATTGTTCCTACTTCAATGCGACAGATAAGTTAGACAAAATTATCTGTCAGGGACTGGAAGGATTTTTATATCAGTGTCAAAAAATGGGAATTCCAATAGATTGGAGAAAAGGAAATATTTGTCGTAAGTGTTAAAATAATGAGTTTTCATTGAGGCTTTTGTTCCTAATTGTATTGTTTTAGGCCAACGGTTTTGTAAACACATTTTGAGGCTAGAATTTATGTTTTTAGGCTACAATGTATACAAAAAACTTTCCAAGTATTAACTCATTGACGTCGGAATTGGGCCAGTCATAATAAGGGTTGTGTATTTTTTACAGAACATTTGAAATTTTTTTAACATAGAGCTTTACGAAGATACAATAGAAGAAAGATATTAATTATCCGCAATGAGTTTCTAATATACATAAGGATTACTGCCTTTGGTTATGTATGCAGGTAATGTAATCTTAATACTGTTAATTTGTTTTTTATTAAAATAAAATATTTTATTTTAACATACCCTTTTAGCCAAAGTATGTCAGGCGAACGCTGTATATAAATACCGTACATCAGCGTGCACTAACACTTGTTTGGATCGAGAGGCTTCCAAAAATTGCACGAAGCTGCCAGTTGAAGGATGTGAATGCAAAGATGGATACCTTCTCAGCGACGTGGAATGTGTACCTGAAGTCGAGTGTGGATGCAAAACAGAAAGTGGTGAATACATTCCGGTAAATACGTTGAACAAATTAAAATATCTTATAATCTTTAAAACTGACTACATATTGTTTTATAGAACATAAATAGACCTCCATGATGATCACATGGTCTTTCAACACTAAGGTTGTCAGTTTAAGTTTTTCTGTTGTCATAGTGTGCTCGACTTTAACTTTAATTACTGAAAGGGCGTTAAACCAAACAAACAAACATACCACCATTAAAGTACGTTATCTTATAATTTACGTAATGTTGAAAATACACGTGTTTGTGTACTATGTGCAAGTTAAAACACTACTAATACACGTCGGGAAGAAAAATTACATAGTAACACTACGACAAATGTGATGACCGCAACTGTCCGAACTGATGCGTCATGTGACATCTTGCGATTTATATTCCGATTGTATTTCTATTCCAGACACTGTTGTTGACTACTAAGCTACTCAGTTGTGTTGATTTTATCCTTCAGTTCTACGGCCGTCATCATAACTTAAATACAAATGTCATTAACTAGTTTTCTTACCAAAGGGCGGGGGTTTTCTCCGGGTACTCCGGCTTCCTCCCCAAATAAAAACTGTACGATATAATATAGCTGAAAAATTGCTGAATGTGGCATTAAACAATATTCAAACAAACACACAAAGGTCATCATATATAATTTCTGAGTCTATCCTTTTTTATTTGACTTTCGCTCTAGACATAACAATGAGAAACGACGGGTGCACTCATGTATTTTTGGGGTCCGAGTTACCCACTTTCTGTAATTGTGATTTATATTTGTTGTATATGTTTATCAGAATCGTGTTTGTAATTGTCGCTTGACTTTCGACAATGGTGGTTTGGTTTCCTTTGCTATTTTTCTTATGAACAAAAAATGAAATAGGTTGTATTTGTTGTATTTATTAGCTCATGTTTTCCATCTATTTTATTTTACAATTCAATAAAAACTCATAGGAAGGTCGGTTCCACATACCTAGTGGGGTACCTAATTTCAACCATAAATTTTAATATACTTGTTTATCGTGTAAGTGCGTGTCACTCTCCAAAACACGTTTTCAGCTCTGATGTTTGTAAGGCCTTTCATATGAGAACCTTATCATATATCTGCAAAATTTAGAAGAGCTAAAGAGCTCTGTATGTTGAGCGTTATAAACACCCACAGTGTGTTTGCTGTGGATAGAACGGATGATGATATAAACTTTATTTTAAACTTTAGACCATATAGGATAGATACCGACATATTTTTTATTTTTTATCTCTGATATCTGTACAATTATTTTCATACAGATTGAAAAATCAATAGACATAGACTGTGAAAGTGTCAGAACTTGCCGTAATGTTAATGGGAAGCCCACTTTATTGATAGAAAGTCATACTCCTTGTGGAAAGAATGCTGTATGCTCTCCTATGAATGGGCATTTAACCTGTACATGTACCAGCGGTTTTGAAGGCGATTCTCTAAAAGAATGCAAAAGTATTACGTTTACTTATATTGGCTTTATGAAATGTACGCTAAGCAAATTTAATACAACTATTAACTTTCCAAATAGAACTTGTTCAATGAAATTATCACAACATTGTGTCATTTTGTATCTTCTAACTTTTTTGCCTATGCCTGACATAATGCTTCTTTACGAAATAAGGTTAAAAAGAGGTAAAATACAAGCAAATCATTATTTAAAAGCTTGGACTGGCTGAAACACCACACATTTAACTCAAAGAAACCAAGTACTGAAAACACTTATTCGATTTATAAACAATTTGCTTTCTGATTTAATTTATAAAAAAATTGCTTTCTGTAAATATTTTGTTTCACATTTCAGAAGTACCACAACCAAGTAAGTATTTATTGTTTTTTTAAGTGTACATGACACAAAAGAAATGTGTAGAAGAAGAAAACATGTGTTAAATTGTATTATTGAAAGAAAAGCTCAATCATTAACAATATAAGTAGTCCTTTTGTAGCAATCCGATAAAACGTTATCCTTCTGTTGTCGATTCAATTTACTCATGCTCTGTAATCATTATCAGGTGAATGTAAAACCACAGTTATAGGAACAGAGTACCGTGGAAAAATAAGTGTAACAGAACAGGGAATACCATGTCAACGATGGGTTTCAAACACCCCTCACAATCCAACTTATAAGCTGTTTGACCAAGAAAATTACTGTCGAAATCCTGATAATTCAGCTCGACCATGGTGTTATACAATGGACAAAAACGTCCGATGGCAA
This sequence comes from Limnoperna fortunei, assembly GCA_944474755.1. Classification (NCBI taxonomy): domain Eukaryota; kingdom Metazoa; phylum Mollusca; class Bivalvia; order Mytilida; family Modiolidae; genus Limnoperna; species Limnoperna fortunei. The sequence goes on from OX104120.1 coordinate 49,073,738, forward strand.
TTCTGCAATATTCCAATGTGTAGTAAGTTTTTATTGTTATCTTTAACAAATATAAATTCAAACATCTGTGTAACTCTAAAAAAAAACACACCAAAGTATTCTGATATTTCGTCTTGCTACAGTTTCATCAGCAAATGTTCTCTAAGAAACATCTTTTAAAGAACCACGCATAGGTGTTCTTACTTGATTTGTTTAAGTAACGATTTGTCCACAGAACCACTCATCCTTTGTTTAATTCTTTATTACTTGGTTAGCATTAAAACAGTTCTGAGGTGTATAGAATTGTAATTTTATTTAAATTTGATTGATAGCGATTATTATTTATTAAATGATTTTAAGGTATGCCATTCGAAAGTTGACTAAAACCTTTGTTTTCTTCTGTTGGTCAAATTCTTCTTAAATTTTAACTAGCTATTTTGTTATAAACTATACATAACTAAATTTCTTCAACACCTTCGTCAGGTTAATTATAATGCATTTAAAATAAATAATGAGCCCAAGGATACATTAAAAAATAAAACTGCCCAATCATTAGAATGATAGAAAGAAATGAACTTTACGAATTCTATTTTAACCTTATATGTTGTATGTAATATAACTACTTACGAATTCACTTCAGGGGACTGTAAAGACACAGTGCAAGGAATTGAATACCAAGGAAAGAAAAACGTAACAGAAAACGGCATTGCATGTCAAAGATGGGATTCTAACACACCCCACACACCAAGTTATCAAGGCCAAGAAAATTACTGTCGGAACCCTGATAACTCAGCTCGACCATGGTGTTATACGATGGACAAAAGCGTTCGTTGGCAATACTGCGATATTCCGATATGCAAAAATGTGTAAATGAACTTTTTGTGCCATTTTAGATCTTCTGATTAAAAATTTGTTTTAACTCATGCTAATAAACTGCATCAAAAAATGTGTGTGTGCTGTATAATAGTTGTGCCTGAAAACATCCTTACAATTACTGAAAAAGAAGTTAAGCATGAGAAAAATATAAGGCTTTAAAATTGAAACACCCATGAGGTTCGAAGATAGTAAACAAAAACTCTACACCATTTACTTTCCTTACTGCAAAATATAGAAAATAAGATAAGTAGTCTTTTTATAAGACCTTGTATTTTAAAATACAAGATATTTTCAATGGTTATGTTTCCCATCACATTTGCTGGTAATTTCATGGAGGAGTTTTTCTCGGATAAAAATCTTGTATACATACCATAAGACGGAATCGTTAAGCGCATGATAATGTTTGGCTTTAACAAAATACAGTTTTATAATTCGATCTCAAATTTCAAACCTTCAAGTTAATTACTTAAACAAATAATGATAGTTGCAAAACAATGAAATTCTGATATCAATATTGTTAGTCCTCTATAAAGTTTATGTATTATGCCAATCAGATATTCAAAATGGTCGCTACAGCGGGACTAAGTTTATCATAGGACTCTACGAAAAAAATGTTTAAACGCTTATTCCCTCAAATCAGTTAAGGAATCGATATAAAAGTTGTCACCGATATTCATTGAGTGGTTCTCTTTAAAATTGTTGCTTTCTTACCAATCGGAAATTCAAAATGACCGACACCGCTGGTCTAAGTTTAACATAGTACTGTAAGGGAAAAAATGCATCTTCTCTGAACCGGTCAACAATATTTATCGGATGGTCCTTTATAAGGTTTATGTTATGTTTTGAAGCCTTTTATCTTTGTTTAATTTAAATTGTCAAATGGGTTAGCTTGAGGTAAAGTGTCAACACGACGTAAAAAGGGAATAAGTAGCCGATATTGTGTAGAGATGACTGAGTTGAGAATAGTTCACTTATCTCTATTCGTTGCGTTATCAAAAATATTTGTTCATAAAGTCAATCATCCTAATACAATGCTGGATCAGGATGTAGTTATTTCATGTTAATAAAACTAATTTAATTTTAATCTGTTATAATTTTAGAGACCAAAAAGAACAGCTAATGTGTTTAAAATTGAAGCAAATACTTTATTTTAAATATCAGTGATTTTGTGGTGATGTGTCAATATGTATTATTTATCTTTGTCGCTTTGTCAGATTATATCGACCAAGACAAACCTATCGACCTCGGACGATGTTCCATTTTGAGATGCTTTCTCAGGTCGACATAAGGGACGGACCATTTAACTTGAAGGGGGGGCCTTGGTTTTTTGTTTTGGTCAGAAAATTTTTTTATTTATTTTTTGAAGGCGCCGTGACAGAATATTTTTTTTTCATTATTAACATTATTTTATATAGCAGAAATCCTTCTTCAGATTAATTTGTTCTTAGCCTCTGCTTCCAAAATATTTTTTTCATCAAAAATAATTTTCAAAATAAACCAAGGCCCCCCCCCCCCCTTTGCAAGTTAAATGGTCGGTCCCTCATCATTGGTCGACTTTCTACAAAGACTTATTTTTATATAATATCGGTCAAATATATACAATAACTGTAATGAGAACATGACAGTTGCGAAATCTCTCACTAGGGTCATGGAAAGTGCAGTTAACCATATATCGAAAATTCCATCATATATTAACGATAGCTATTGATAATGCTGTAAACGTTTATTTTTCATTGTAATCTGGGACTTCAGAGGTAACATGTCAGAATGTAAACAAATACCTATTTGTTTTATGTTTTAACAATACATTTTTTGCTGCGTACTCAGGCTTCTCTTTCCATAATCAAAACAGGACGCTTATATAGATGAAACATTGCTAAAATATTTAAACAAACATACAATACATTGTGTAATATTCTGGTTAAGCTTTATTAAGAAAAAGTACTGACAATCATACGGTACAGATTCATAACATTAGGCGTATGCAAGAAATTAACAACGATCACACCCCTTCAACAACCTCTTCCTGACCCACCCCTAGCAGAATACGGGATAAGATGGTTGTATCATTAATCCTGTTTACGATACCGAATGTTTCACTGTTTGAATGGGATTTAATGCCTTCTGCAGCAATTTGTCATTTATTTTTGGACGTCAAGTTTTTATTTGGGGAAAAGCTGGTGTACCTGAATGATAACCAGCTTTCTTTGGCAAGAAACTGGCAATCGTTGTCAATTAGGTATTAAGTCAAGCACACCCAGCGCAGTAAGGCTTAAATACGAATCCTTAGTGTTGAGATGGATTTGATCAGTAAAAGATTACTAGGTCCACCGAGGCTTTCAATTCCGAATGTAAATTTACATGTTCTCGAACAGGAATGTGTAGCATTGTTATGGCCTAGTTATTTCTAGTAAATTTTTAATGATTTAAATTTGAAGTAAATGTTTTCTAAATACAAAAATGTCATTAATAGAAGTAGAATATACTGCAATTGTTATGTCTTGTCTTGAATTAAAATGTGGTAATGAACATTTTGATTTACACGTATAAATGATTTCTATAAATAGTACATTACAAACTCTTAAGAATCCATGCAGATAGTCAAAATGCAAGTTTTAAGGAATAAACTTTCCAATAAAATCTTGTATAGAGAATACAAGTTTATGACCGTACAGTTCATATCAGTATGACAAAGCATGGGCTAAACATAACGAAAAAGGTGCTGTACATAACAAATGACAGTTAACAAATTACAGGCTATAGGGAGTCTGACAACACGACGGCTTTGACATGAATTTGTTTAATATGTCACGCGGTCACATTAAAGAGGTCCGAATAAGTGAACTATTTTTTTAATTTAGCGTAAGTGCTAGTAGTTATACATATTATTGTCCATTTTGTTTGTTGCTCAAAGCAGAGTTGTGTCCAGTATTTCAAATAAATTAAATTGTATAAAATATTGCTTAAAATATTTTACTTCATTACCTTTTAGATGTAAATATTAATTTGAAAAAATGTTAGACAAACCGAGTTTGTCCGAGAAATAAAACCATCTCGTCACAGAAGAAATAACAGGGATGGTAAGAGTTACAAAAGTGACCGATATCGGCATAGTAAGCGTCAAGACAAAAAATCAATTCTAAAGATCGCCGTAATCTGGAGCATTCAACAGATAGTGAAGATAACTATTCGGGAGGTTAACATGGTAGCTTGAAATATGACGGTGAATGTATAAGTAGTCACAATGAAAGTGACCGACATATGAGTCAGCAACAACATAGAAATAAGAAAACCTGTTTATTCTTAAAAAAATAACCTTCTTCGTATGAAAATTAAGGACCTGAAAAGACTGATTTTACGCGATAAACCACACAGATTAGATGGCTATCTTACGCTTCTGAAGAATATATCGGGAGTAGGTAATTACTGTAACTAATATTTGATGTCATGGCCGTAATTTTATAACCGAAGGTTGGTGTTGACACTGAGTACTCTGGCTTCCTTACCAAATAAAAACTGAACGCTACGATGTTGCTAAACAATTATTGAAAGTGGCGTTAAACTCAAATGAAAAAAACAAATACAAGTAATTTTCTTTAGCATCTTTCTTCTCACTTATTCAGTGTACTATATATTACAAAGAGAGTGAGTAATCAAGAATTATGGGCGCATTAAAGTAAATAGAAAGCAAAACAACCAATTTAACTACTCATCCAAGCATAAACAAATTATAAAGTCAGGATTTTGGTTTGAATTATTAAAGTTACTAGGTTGTAATTTGTTAAACGGATGATATATAAATATCCTAACTTCAACTTTATAATATCTAGACTTCTAAATATGTCAGAAAAGATCACATGTTAACAAGTTTGCTCTGATCATACAATACTCGTAGGTTTTATTTGACTGTTTAGTTACTAGTACTATGTGAATCTACGTAAAATATGGTCTCTATTAACACGAAAGAGTTCTGTTATAAAAAAAAATAAATGATTGTGGGAGTTTGCAACATGTAACTTGTAAAACGCATAAAATATAAACGAGTTAAATTGATTATAGAATATAAGTAGGACCCTATCGTCTTTCATAAAGTTTTATTGAAATCAACTAAATTAACAGAAACTTTATTCTTCCTGTTATTTTAAAAAAAATCAAGCTGTTGTAGTACCGGTTTGTCAATATACCAGGATAAAGCGGATATATTTTATAATGTTAGTAGCCATACGTGTTTCTTAAAATGTCCGATTATCGTTTCCCGTTGAGATTTTCCATGAACATATCATATTAACATTTGACTTTTGTTATTAAATCATTTATAAGATCTTAGATTAATCTTGTAGAGGTAACACAAGTCATCAAAGATGATATGCTAGTAAGTATTTTCAAATATCACAGTAGTTATATGAAATAATATATGATATGTCGCCGATGCTGCAACTTCCTCTTAAGACTTTGGAAATGCTGATAAAATATGACATGCTCTTTTATCGAAAAAATTACCAGTCATAAATACGAAAAAAGAATCAGTTTGATACCATATACGTTTCACTTATACATTACCCAAAGTAATTTATGATAGAAACATTCCAAGAGTGCTAAATCAGAAACAAATCCTTTTGTGTATACCTATCGTTTTTCAGGCATCTATATAATTGAATGTATTGAAGAATTTATTCGGAGATGTTTTCCTATCAAATTATGAGTATCATATTAAGTAAATTAATTACATTTGCTTTGTACAGTAAAACCGACAGTCACATAAAGTCTTCGATAAACTTGTAATTAGTTACATCATGTTTTAACGGAATGCCAGAAATATTTTTAACAGGTATTTAGGTACTGTAAATTCGGAAATTATTGCGTGCATTTATTATTTTGATTCGGGGATCTCTTAAAAACTGCGAGTTCACATTTTTGCAATCGGCTGAGGTAGCGAAAAATCTAATGACAACGAATTTGTACTCAGAAATTTGTCAGTTATATAAATTACGCCTTCGGCAGAGGATATAACATAGCATTATATTCGTCGATCAGCAGCGAGGCACTCCGAAAAATCTCTATTCAAAGAGGTCAAAAATTAGTACACTCTCGTGTAAATATTGAGTCACATGACTACTTACTTGTATAAAACCCGTGAATGTAAAGCCACATATTCAATTTTTGTTTTCCGAGCGGTATGGCACTCTCACTCGGAAAGAGATAAACCTGAGACGTTGTCCAGACAAATAAATTATTCTGAACTGAGAACGTAGTTCCAGTGTTCAAATACGTTGTATACTATACTTTTTTTTTACTTGAGACGTTGTCCAAGTACATTGTAATTTAAGGTTTGTAGTCACATTTAACTTCAGGTATATATTTTGTTTTTGTAAACAAATATGGCTGACGATAACGACGATGTCTTATTATTATCGAATTCTGGTTGTGAGGACAACATTGATTCCGACGTGCAGACTCAATTGAATACTAACACTGTAAGTACACGTGCTAAGAGCATTGAAGCAGAGAAAAAAGGCCGTCTAGTTAAGGGTTCCTCATTACTAACGTCCAAGAGGAAATTGATCACCTCCAAAGATAAGGTTTCAAAGGCCAAGGTACGAAAAACTAGTACTAACAACTCAGATGTCGATGACCTGAGAAATAAGTTAGGTATTGATACTATTTTACAAAGTATATCAACACTCTCACAGGTTGTCAATAAACATATAATTTCTGATAACCAAGCAGGTGATACGTTGGTAGTCGGGAACAGTACTACTAATAATAATTCACGTAAAGTTGATAAAAATAACAATATTACGGTTCGAAATGATAATATTATCAGTTGGGGTGACCATGAAGGTGACTTTGTTGACAATTACTTAGATGTTGGTGTGAGAGATAATTTGGCCAGAGATTCAATTAATGATTTTGATACTTCTCTTGGTTTTGATGATGATTACTCAGTACATGGTGGTTCTGGTATGAACTGTTCAGGGGTTAACCCATCGTTAGCATTTCAAGAGGTTTTTGATGACGATTCTAACCCTGATTTTGACTGTTTAGTTGGCACAAATGAACCCCCTGAATGGGATGTTGTACAATTGAAAACTGATGATAAAACTGGCCCCAAAGTTGGGGATAAGTTAGCCCAGGCAGTAGATGCTGCAGTTACAGTTAGGTCCAATAAGGAGTCAATTCAAGAACTTGCAAAAAAGTATCCAAGGCCAGAAAACTGTAAACTTTTAAGGGTACCAAAAGTTAATAAAGAAATATGGGAAGCTATCCCCAGAACAGCTCATAGCAGTGATGTTTTTTTACAAGATGTTCAAAAATCAATGGTAGCTGGTCTTACACCTATTATTAATATTGCCAATCAGATAAAGAAAAATGAACCTTTGGATCCTGTGACAACAAGGGGTCAACTTTCTGCCTCACTCCGTCTATTTGGTCATGTCTTTCATAGTATTTCTATGAAACGCAGATATGATATTAGAAGGTTCCTAAATCCTAGATACCAAAGAATTTGTAGTCATGATACCCCAATTAACACCAGTTTATTTGGTGACAATATCATGTCAAGGATTAAAGAACTAGGTGATCCTAACAAAACCCCTTTAGGTGCATATGGAAAAAACCAATATGGTAAAAGGTCTGGCTTTAACAGGTCTGATTCTTTAAACTACAATCGTCCAGCTGCGTTGGGCGCTTCAGCACAGTTGGGCAGATCCCAGTTGGGAGTAATCAGAAACAGGAACCCATTTCGGGGCAGAGGAAGGGGCAGAGGACACCCCAGAAGGCAGATGAACCAAAATTACCAATAAAAAAGGTAGAAAAGTTAAACTATAAGGCTTGGAAAGATATAACTTGTGACAGATGGATTCTTGATGTTATCAAAGGGTACAAAATTGAATTTCATGAGCAACCAGTCCAATGCTTTGTTCCAAATCAAATTTAATTTAATTTTGATGAAATAAAGCTTATTGATCATGAAGTACAAATTCTCATTAAGAAAGGTGCAATTGAAAAAGTTGAAAAGAATAATGAACAATTCATATCTAATATGTTTATTGTTCCAAAAAAGGACGGGAGTCTTCGTCCTGTTATTAATTTGAAAGGATTAAATCAGTTTATTGAATATCACCATTTTAAACCGGAAACGTTGCCTTTTGCATTAGATTTGGTACAGAAAAATGATTTTTGTTGTTATGTTATTGATATGAAAGATGCATATTTCAGTATTGAAATACATCCAGAATTTAGGAAGTTTTTGTGTTTCTTTTGGAAAAACACATTGTACCAATTTCGGGTGCTGCCCTTTGGAATTTCATCAGCACCACGGGTCTTTACAAAGGTTCTTTAACCTGTATATGCACTCTTTAGAAGAAATAATATTCGATGTTGTTATTATATTGACGATTCGTTAGTTCTGAATAAAAAATTTGAAAGTTGTGCAAAACAGGCTATGTTAATGGCAAATAAAATTGAAGAATTGGGGTTTACTGTAAACCAAAAGAAATCAGTTCTAGTACCAACACAGAGAATAGTGTTTTTTGGTCTTATTATTGATACTATTGAATGTAAGGCCTTTTTGACTGAAGAAAAGATAGAAAAAAATAATAAACTTTGCCATCCATATTCTCAAAGAGAAGGTAATTAAAGTTCGGATACTGGCATCATTCATTGGACTGATTGTTCATGCATCAAATGCAATTTTGCCTGGTCCATTACATTATAGAGTTCTTGAAAAAGATAAAATTTTAGGCTTACAAAATACTCAAGACTATGATAAAGATATGATTTTGTCAGAAAGGAGTAGATCTGAAATTAGTTGGTAGCTTCAGAATGTTAGAAATTTAAATGGAAAATTAATAAGGCCTGACCCAATTTCATTTTATATTGAAACTGATGCTTCTAATTAAAGGCTGGGGTGCCTGCTTTGAAGACCTTAAAGTAGGGGGTCAGTGGACTAAACAAGAATCCATATGCCACATAAATTACTTAGAACTATTATCTGTGTTTTATGCTTTGAAGGCTTTTTTGCAGAATACAACAACAGTCATATTGGTGTTAAAAGTGATAATACCACAACAGTTGCCTATATTAATAACATGGGTGGTATGACATCAGAAACACTTGATAAGTTGGCAGTTGAAATATGGAATTGGTGTTTAAAAAGAAATCTTTATATATCTGCTCAACACATACCAGGGGAGACAAACATATTTGCTGACAATCTGTCCAGACAGTTTTGTGATAATTTAGAGTGGAAACTGAAAATTCAAATTTTCAAACGAATTTGCAAACAGACTTTTGATAATAATATTGATTTGTTTGCCTCACGTCACAATACTCAAGATGAGATTATTGCATCATTAACATATGACCCAGATGCAACAATAATTGATGCTTTCGCTGTGCCATGGACAGATTATCAACCATATTTGTTTCCACCTTTTTGTTTAATAAGCAAAGTATTACAAAAAATTACTGAAGATAAAGTAGAAAAAGCTATACTTATTGTGCCATTTTGGCAAACCCAGAACTGGTTTCCATTACTTATATCTGCATTAATTTCTTTTCCAATTAGACTCCCAAAGCACAAAGATTTGATTTCCATCCATTAACAAAGAAAATTGTCCTAATCGCCTGTATTGTATCAGAAAATAGAGGGTTTTCAGAAAAGTCTATTAAAATTATCATCTCCTCGTGGAGATCAGGAACTAACAAACAATACCAGTTATGCTGGCAAAAATGGTATTTTTGGAGCGTCAACAACGTATTAATCCCTTTTCACCAACTGAATTAAACGCTATTCAGTATTTTACTTTTTTGACAGAAAGTGATGTCTCATCGTGAATACTCACAAATCCATGTTAATTCAAACATTAGGACATTTTAATGTTTCCTGGGTTGAAAACCCTATTTTTCTGGCAAAATTTTTAAAAGGCTATTATAATATAAACCCACCAAAACCTAAATGTAGTCAGACGTGGGATGTTGCCAAAGTTCTAACTTATTTAAAAACTCTGATGCCTTTACAAAGTCTTTCTCTTAAAGCATTGACTTTGAGACTTATAGGGTTAGTTGCCCTAACAACAGCATCCAGAGTTCAAACTATTTCTTTACTTAATATTAAATACATGAATCAATTTGATGACAAGATTGTATTTTACATTCAGAAAGTAGTGAAAACCTCTAGGCCTGGAGTCTGTTTGCCTATAGTTACCTTTATCAAATATTCTAAACCAGAATTGTGTGTCGTTGACACATTAAACGAATATATAACAAGGACTTCGAACAAAAGGAAGTCAGAATATTTATTTATTTCATATAGAACTTATAATAAGGTAACTACAAGTACTCTTGCAAGATGGTTAAAGCTTATCTTACAACTTTCAGGTATAGACCATCAATATTCAGCCCATTCTTTTAGAGGGACTGCTTCAACAAAGGCATTTATGCATGGACTTTCGCTTCAAGAAATTATGAAAACAGCCGATTGGAGGTGTAGCAGAACTTTTTATAAACATTACATTAAGGAGATAGTGACAGACAGCAATTCTTTTGCTACTGTAGTGCTACATTGATGGTGGAATTGTGTTAAATATTTATTTTTTATTCTTAGACTGTGAATAGATTAAAGAACTGTGTTTAAAATTGATGAACTGATGTTTTAAGCTAAGAACTGTTTAAAGTAACTGATTAAGATTTTTCTTGTAATTTGTGAATTTATTAATATGGTATTATAATTGATAATGTAATTGTTGGTTCATTATTGGTGATATTTAATATAAATATTTTGCATTTATTTAATCTTTATCCTACTTTTGCTGCCTACATTTTGAATGAAATATTATAGCTTACTGTGAAGTAACTATAAGCTGTACAGCTCTCTTTCAGTTGCAGACTATTTATCCCATAAGGCATTCAAGTTTGGTTATTGCTATACACATACATTAACAGGGCTAACATATTTTGTTTACAAGTTACCAACAGTATATACTGACATAGTAATATAAATCAGATAATTGAACTTTTGATTGAGTAACTATACACAAATTATCAAATGATACATTCATTATTCTGGTGATCACAGTATCCAGTTGTTGCTGAAAATACAAAACAAAATTGTGTTTGGTTGCTCTATACATCTTGTTTGATGCAACTCTTTAAATATGCTATGTAATATCCTCTGCCGAAGGCGTAATTTATATAATGGACTCTCATCCAAGCATTACTTGGAATGTGAAGGATGAGAGCATTATATGAATGGAGCTTGAGGCTCAAGAGGATATTACATATCCTCCCTTTAATTTATTTTGTGTACACTTCCCAAGGTCTTGTTGCTCAAACAAAACTTTAAAAATTGAATATGTGGCTTTACATTCACGGGTTTTATACAAGTAAGTAGTCATGTGACTCAATATTTGCACGAGAGTGTACTAATTTTTGACCTCTTTGAATAGAGATCTTTCGGAGTGCATCGCTGCTGATCGGCGAACATAATGCTATGTAATATCCTCTTGAGCCTCAGGCTCCATTCATATAATGCTCTCATCCTTCACATTCCAAGTATTGCTTGGATGAGAGTCCATTTTTCGTTAAATCTTTGTCGTCTGTAAATAATCGCTCTACATCAAACAGAATACACATTTCATTTTCTAAAATGATTTACCTTTTGAAGATCAGTAATACTTGTCACGTGTTTTTCATAATACGATTACTTGTGTGTATTTTGAGGTTCAGCGTGGGTTCTAAAACTGTGACATCAAAGTAAAATCAATTTTATTGTGTAAAATTAATGACTTTATTCAAATTAAATGGCTATGGTTTATGTATGTACGCTAGTATAAGTAATTTTATCAATGCATAAACGAAAGTAGAATTGCGAGGTTTAATAATTGCAATCACAGAACAATCGCATTATTCGCAATAATAAAAACATCGCAACAATTTCTGAACTTACAGTATAATATAGAGCGGCAATGTACAGTATCAAAACTAATCTCTGGACCGCAAAATTAAAATCAATAAATTTAATCATTGTTTTTCATTTATAGCTAGTTATATGTCCACATCTATTAGTATTTTAGACGTATTATGCAATAATGATCATTGATTTGATTTAACAACTATGCATCTGTCAGTGCTGTTTGTGTTTTGCAGGCAGCGGTCAGTAGATGTGTGTGTATTATAAAATTTCTTCCTTAAATAAAAGTTATTTGAATTATGCATACGAACAAAAACCAAACTTATTAAATGCAAAACTATTTTGTGTTTTTACGTACAAGTTCTAGAAAATATTAGCACATTTTACATATTGTTATAGAACATAAAAATAGGTAACAAAACGCTTGGTAGGTTAAAGGTGACTAACGTCAAGCATTTTAACAAAACAATGATGTGTAAGGTAAAACTTTAATACATATAAGTTTAACTTTTAATTTTTATCAAAATTATTGGTCATAGATATAATATTTTGCATAACATTTTTGAATTTTAAATAAAAGTTGATATCAAAGGCAAGGCAATTACTGATCGAGCAAAGCAGATCTGAAAATTCTAAAGATGCCTTGGAAAATCGGAGGTTAAGGTGGATGAAGCTCACAAAAGTTGGCAAGTAGAAATCTGTAAAAACATGTATTTGAAATGAGATTTCTAATAAATGAATCATTGTAAACTAGAACGCAAAAGTACGGAAATTCTGATTGTGATATTTTAAGATCACGTTTCGATCGTCCGCACACAAATAACATTGTATATATTAAAATGCACTTAGAATAAAAAGTCCGATTCTACCATGGCCTGTGTATGGTATGTCACCAATCCACTCAAATAATATGTGGTTTAGTGACCTTACATATTAAGGTGTGCCAAAGATACTTTTTGGAAACACAAAAAAATCATTACGTTTACTCAGCTTCAGTTTGAATTTTTGCTTAAATTGATATATTATTACTTTTAGGGAAACATCTGACCTTTAGATGAAACATTACCAGACTCCCTTAGGTGTTTTACAAAGAAGGAATAGGGCGCAAGTGAAACATTTTATTGAAATTAGATAGACGAAATTAATGAAATTCTTGAATGTTTTATTTGTATAATAAGTATGTTAAAAAGCAACAAAATGTGTTACAGTTATATTTAAAGTGTGCATATCTTACAAATATTGTTATATTTTTACATTTTTCATAAGAAGAGCTTAACTAGGTAATTTATGCGGCAAAATTATAGTTTCGTGATTGGTTTTTAATAATTAAGTAATTATATTTTCTCATGTTATAATTTATTGAGTGCAATAATTAATTAATACTAAATCTATATACATATGTGTTCCATGATTGTTTATAGTAATATAATATAAATAAAATAGTTAGTTTTACTGTCTTATATTAACGCCGTTCCAAGCCGTTTATATAGAACAAGGAATCATTTGATTAAAATGCCATTTTCAGTTCATGGCGGATTAGGTTGGGAAGTGATTAAGGTAGTTATGTATCTACTATTGATCACGTGCCTGGCAACACTGAGATTGTGTGTTTTAGCCTTACTGCGGAAAGGTTGTGCTCATTTGTAACCTTAAATGACAAAGATTTTAAGTTTTCCTGCCAAAGGTCGAAGGTTTTCTCTGTGTAGTTCGACTTTTTGTTCCATTAAAATTGAATGCCATGATAGAGCTGAACAACAGCAAAAACAGTGGCGTCAAACAAAAATCTAAAGGCTCAAAATATCATTGGACCTCTTGTGTACTGGCTGTATCCAACTTCTTTTCGGACAATTAGGTAATGCCACTGTCAAAACATAGTGTGTATAGTAGCAGACGGCCTTGTTGATAAATAAACTAAAATGTGCACCATCATATTAATCATTCAACTAACGTCATGATAAACAGAAAGGATCCGGAAAAAGGATATTAAAAACAGTCAAAATGTTTATGTGACATAGTCGAATTGTGTACTAAGATCCCGACCTCCCTACTAATGCGCAAAAAAGAAACGGAATGAGCGACGGAAATATTTATTTTGTCCCCTGACGTCGCAGTAAGTTGTGCACCCATTCGACTTGTGCAACCAGATCACGATCTCCCTAATTATATAAAAAAAGAAACGGAATGAGTGTCGGAAATAATTATTTTGAACACCCTCCCGATCTCGTAGTATACCAATTTTTACATGCATTTGTTCGTCCCATAAAGTTGTGTGCTATTTGGGAAACTTGTTCATCGTATGATTCCTTTGGTTTTTGATTAGATTACAATTTCCTAACAATAGTTAACGGCGTTCAAGCAAGTCTTATCTTGTAGGTGTCTTGATCAGTATTTATTTGGTCGAAGATCGTCACATACAAAGGTAATACATGTAACTTGTCTATTTGTATGAACATCTAAGACACATTGCTTTCTTATCTTTATTTTCAACTGTATTGTTGTCGTTAACACAACACATTATTATTTTTGTGTTTTAACTATTATTTTATTGTTATTTAATCCCCCATTTATTAAGGGCATTATTTAAACAATACGTCATGATGCTTTGTCTACATGCAAACAGTACTTAAAATAAAGTGCAAGCAGATTATTCCACGGAATACATCTTTACGAATGCATTCCTATTAACGAGAAAATAAACCAACAAACGAACAAAAAACCGGAACTAAGATAAGTGTTCAGTTATATAAGAAAATACTGTGGCGTATTGATAACTTAAAAATTATAGAACAGTTTCTAACAAACCTTTAATCACACACAGAAAGGCTCAAACGCTCAAAATGAATAAGAAACACTAACCCATCTAAACAAAGATGTGAAATCAGATGTCCTGGAAGGGTGAACATAAACTGCTTCACTGGTAATCCTTGTGTAAAACCTATATATAATCTTGATTTCATTACATGAATGTTTATAGTAGTAAATCAGCACATGCGGTATATTATCCCAGATTAACTCTTTTTGGTTTATAAGGCACTAAGTCTGATCATTTATAGTGCTTTAAACGGTAAATATCCCCTTAGGATGTGCCTCTTAAATATGTCTATCTTTAGTCGGGGGACTCGGTGAGACTCAATGCAGGCAGGGTGTACTTGACTCTTTTCAGATTTGACAAGGATTGCCAGTTTGTGTTAAGGTATCAACACCGAGGTTGTGGGTTCTATTCTCACTGCGGGCTGGGTGTAAATACTCTAATCTTAATTGACAAGAATTGCCTGTTTTCCTATCGGAGGTCGGGGTTCTCTCCGGGTACTACGGCTTCCTCCCGCAATAAAATCTGGACGCCATGATATAGATTGCTGAAAGATTGCTGAAAGCAGTATTAAACAACATTCACACAAACAAAAAGCATGTTATGAGAAGATATCGTTACAATTTAGTTTATTAAATGCAAAAATATGAGTCTGAAAATAAAAAGTAATGAGAAAACGAGACGGTGTTTTACAGATACAAAAAATGGTTCTGAATTCGTTGCAAACTTTGAAATTGATTTTCATTTGTAGATGTCAATAAAGTTCGCTCTACTTTTGTGTAGTGTTATTTCAATAACTGATGCTGTTTTCCGTAAGTTTGAATACATTTCCCTAGAGTGGTCAGTTTCGGCCATTACGTTAACTTTTTAATTGAAAATGAGGTTGCTATTTGAAAATTGTATACGCTAAATGTGGTTTTTATTTATGTTCAAACAATTAGATATATATTCATTGGTTTTATTTTGTCAGCTTAATTTAGTTTTTTTATACGTTTTATACCAGTCTATGTCAAGAATAGACTAGAAAACTTCTAATTTAGATAGTAGTATGTTTACAAAAGTATACGCTTTGTTCTAATTTTAGCGCAAAGTTATACTTTTTAATGAAAATACTGTATATGCCATATATTCAGACAATGTTGTGGGTTTCGATTATTAGCGTACATTTGGACAATACTTATTAAATAAATGATGTGAAAGATAACTTATTGATAAACGCGTGATGCATTCTTTAAGATAACGGACACCATCCGAGAAAGTGTTTTACCAGTCAAAAATAAACATCATGACACAATTACAACCCTCTGTATTAGTTTAATAACGTGATTAATGGTACAAGATAATTATTACATTACTATAAATCATTTGAAACTATTCCTATTCAGTGCACTTTGACAGTGCAAACTATATTTTTGTACATTAACAGAGAGTTTTCTTAATGCATTGTAAATTTGTTCTCTGTTGATATTGTCTACAATCGTGAAAAAACAGCATTAATTCATGTACAACGCATAATTAATTTTAAATAAGAAATAATGCCACAGCTAGAGAATATTTTCAATTTTGTTACATATTTTGTTTTCGCTGATTTTAGATTCTTGCCAAGATGTTTATTATGACAATCCTCACAGCCAATCAGGAACCTACAGAGTTTACAATAAAAGGAATGAGGTTTACGATGTCTGGTGCGACTTCTATCAGAATTATGGCTATGCCTTTGTTTCGAACATGTCGCATGTTGAAATTAACATAGAAGATTTGTACACAGACAAATCACATGTGATTATGCGTCATATTACGTCATCTGGTGTGCAAAAAGAAATCAAACTTGAACAGTTGTCAAATTATCACACGCAACCACTATCATTTTTCTATAACAAACATGACGGGTTTGCAACGCCACAAAATTATGAAAACTTAGGACCGTACCTATATCTTGGATTTCTCCCAGTATCAATTGCTAGTTCTCGAAATATTCAGGGTTACCGAGCGGGGGGACATGATTTATCTTTTATCAACTGTGACAGTAATCCAAACAGCTATATCGCTTTATTTTTCAATAGCAAAAATAACGACCCAGTTGGATATTTTCATACTTGCTGTCCAACTCCGCTTATTACGTACTGGACCGAACATTCAATGGCCTTACAGAAGGATAAATACATGGATCCTCACTATTATTTTATGTTTGAGATGCACATGGGAGGATGTGGAGGATATGAAATATCACTGCATCAAGACCTTGTAAATATCAATGGTGCCGCAATGGGATTTAGATTTGGTACGTCTGTTCAGTTAGTTTAAAGAAATAAAAATGCAATTTTTCGGATAGTTTCTACGGTTGCTTTATACAAGTGACATATGTAATTCAAGTCTTTACAACATGACTGAAGTTTCCGATGTCATGTTTTTGATTTGCACTTGTAGTTATAATCATTTGTCAATAAAATTGCAATGTTTAGACAAAACAATATTACAAACCATTTACACAACTTTTAGGTACATTTACAATCTTTATATACTATTTACATTATAGACATTACAGACCCATGTTCTAGCAGTCCTTGTCAACATGGTGGCAGTTGTTACTCCGAAGGAAGGTCCTACACATGTGAATGCGTGACAGGCTACATCGGACGGTTTTGTGAGACCACACCCATATAAAACAAACAAAGCCATATCAGACCTACGAACATTATGATTACTTTTATTCAATTTAAATAAAGAATTAAACAAATTAGGTCATCTGTACGCTTTGTTTTCATTTATCATTTATAGTCTTCAGGTCAATGTTTGTGTAAGTTTACATAATGTTTCTTCTTTAGTTGTTCCTTTTTCTTGATAACATAAATAAAAATTAGTGATTATTAACAAAAAACCTGTCAAAAATGTCAAGTTTTATTCAAAAGTCTGAATTGTCATTGGAGTTTTTAATAGGGTTTAATATTATGTTTGTTTGGTTTAATAGTGGTTAACTGGCAATCAGTTGTTAATAAGGATTAGAGTCGAGCTGACCCCGGCCGCAATGAGACTCCATCCAGTCCTCAATGCTGACAACGACGTCAACAACAGGGCCACCGAAGCCTCGATGCATTGAAGCTATCGTTTATTGTTTTTATGTTTGTGCAGTCTTGTAGTCTTGTAGTTTTGCAGTCTGTCTTAAAGGCTAAAATATATTATCTGAATACATTGCATGAAATCGTACAATAAGATTTTGCTTTTTGACTGCAATGGCACTCACGCAATACAACAACATATATAGGGGAAAGAAATAATAAAGTAACATCAGAAAATTATGCAAACATTTAGAAGAAAGCATGAAAGCGATCAGTGGATTGGAATCAAGTTTATGTGTGTTTTCGTCGTAGCTTTTTGTTGATAAATTAATTGCATTGGTGTTTCGTTATCTTGTTATCAGTCATTTTGTCAGTTATTTTTGTATGTACTTGGTATTTGGTGAAATCGTGTTTGTTCAATCCAGTCCGATAATTATAGAACGTAATAGCACAATATTTGGACGATTTATAGTGGCAGGGTTCACAGTCGAGATAAGACAATTACATCATAACATACTAACATACCAATTCCACACTGCGTACGGTTGAATAAAGTAAACTTTAAAATACAACGTTCAGTGAATATACAAAAAGCAGACGCCGTGTACGATCGGAATATCTGGTGGTAAGCAGTACTTCCTTTTTTTAAAGGAAAGATTTGCCTTTTGGTGACCTCCTTAAATCTGCTTAAGATCTCTTATAAGGTAAGATCACTTGATAAAGCATTAAGCAACGGTATAGTAAACAGATTCTCATCATAAACGGACAAAGATCTGGGGTTTTCTCCAGGTACTCTGGCTTCCTCCCCAAATAAAAACTGGACGCCATGAATTAGCTGAAAAATGGCTGAAAGTGGCGTTAAACATCAAACAAACAAACAAAAAACATAAATAGACAAATTGTATAAATTTGAAACATAATATGTGCGATTCGTTTGTAAGAAATTTAATGCACAAGCACATGACTGCATCTATTGTAATAAAATTCTTAAAATTACAGTCCAGCAAATTCAAGGACGCGGATGTTTTAACCGAGTATAGAATTTATCTATCTTTACAACTTTAAAATAATAAAGCCCTTCATTGTCTTACTACTTACACAACGTGGGATAATTTGGCCATATGTTGATTATCCAGTATATTTTGTATCATGTTAAAATGTATTTTATCGTTAATTGCAATTTTGTAAAAATATTGAATTTTATTATATTTTCAGTAGATATCATAGAGTAGAAAAAATGCAAATGCTATTGCTTATAGTTGCATTTGTACATTTTCCTCTTTTCGAATGTATAGACATTTTACGTAAGTATCTTAACAGCTATTTAATTTCCAATTGAAATATACAGTTACTCATTAATATCTATTTAATTTACATGATGTGAGCTACTGGATGTATAATCTTATAAAAATCAACATAATATTTATCACATACTAAGGTATCTTAAAGATTAATTTGTATTTGTCCCCAACACAAAGCGGAGCGGGCAACATAAAAAATAATACAGGCTGTGTGCCTGTTTAAATCAGTTTGTCCGTCCAGCATGTAAGCACTCTGATACTTATATTTCTTGACATATTTGTAAAAAAATTAGTCCTATGTTTATTGTAACAATATCTTGAAAATCAACCATTCTTGTGCGAGGTAAAGCACTTACATTTTTTCGTATCGTAAACTGTCGGCGCTCTTTTACCTACATTTCTCGTCAGCTATTTATAAAATTAAAAACAAAACAAACAGTGTACATCAGCAGCACCTATGGATGATTATTAGTTTTATTTAGGGGGTGTTAGAATTGTAGGTTAAATAAAATGTTCATAATATCATAAACAACTTCGAAATTATTCATTCAGATCATTATTTGTAGGGCATATAGCCTTTAGTTAATGTAAATACTTTGGAAAATTGACTTGTCAGATCAATCATGCCAACATATCTCCTGCCTGTCACATATGTGTACAATCAAAAACATGTTATAAATATCAGGAATAGGTTTGAATATTTACACAGATCGATTATTTTGAAATTATGCCCCTTAGAATTGTACACTTTATGAAAAACTGTCGTATAATAGCCCTTTCTTACATTGCGTGTATCAGTTTTATGAACTTTGAACATATTTTATCAACAATATCTTGAATAAGTGTTGAAATCAGAGCCAACTTATTATTTGTATGAGAGTTATTGGCCATATAAAGTAATTTTGTGTGCACAATAACGGAGGGATGAACATTGTTTAATCGTCTTTGTGTCTGTTAATTTTTGAATATTAAGGCATAATTGATACACCTAGCAAAATTACACTGTTTTCTTCAGAGTTTTATTACCTTTGAAATACATATTATATTTAGGCTTGCCACTCAAAATGGAAAGCCTTATTGTTATTTGTCTGTTTCTGTTTCTTTCTTTTCTACCAAGTTTGTTGGTTCACATTGTAAATTTAGTTTCGCGACATGTTGTAAATATTTTGTACAATGAATTATTAGACATTACGCTTTCTTTCGCAGTTAACCTTGGCACACCGAACACTTATTCTATAGAGTTATTTCCCCAGTCACAAAAAGTTTGTGTGCAGATAAGCATTGAAACCGTAGATATCGCATGCAGTTTTGTTCCGAAATGGTCAGCGATGGATTGCGACTCTTTGTTACATATCGCATAGAGGATTTTATCAGGTCCTTAAATGAGTCTTCTTCTTTTTATTGCAAGTAGTTGATTTTGTACCAATGTATCTTGTGAGCCGCAAGTGATAGATACTTGTGTCATCATTGACATTGACCTTAAAAGATCACAAGGTTAAGGGTTAAAGGTCACATTAAAATTTTTAAACTTGTGTTGTGCGCAGATCTCCTTAATCATATTACATACAAACCTGAAACTTTTACAACCTTTAAATTTTTTTTAAGGTTTCGAATTATTTTTTTTTAATTGACCTTTTGTAAGAATTATTTTCCGTGGATCTTTGCAATATGTTGTAAAATGCGATATCTCAGTAACTAAAGCAGATATTGACATGGGATCTTCACTATTGGCCGTCATTGACCTTGATCTTGTAAAAGGTCATAAGGTCAAAGGTCAAGGTGGTCTTAATTTTTTATATTATGTTGTGTACAAATCTCTTCATTATCCATAAAAAATACGCAACTGAGAACATGACCCAAATATTGATCTTTTGAAGGTCTCAAAGTTTCAAAGATTTAAAGGCCCCTTTGTAAGAGTTATCTCCCCTGGATTTATGATTTTTTAATAAATAGCTATAACTCAATAAGTAGAACTGATATTGACATGGAAACTGTTATTTATTGTTGATCTACAGCACTTGTCAATGTTACGCTGTAAGACGTCAAGGTCAAGTATCATTTTAACATCTTGTTTTTATTTCCTTTGTATCTTACAGGCAATTGGCACATTCTTATAAATAAAGGCTTACTTTGTATGAGTAATAAATGCATAGATCAAAGGTCAATGAACAATGTCATTTAAATTTCTTTACATTCTATTTAAAAACTTGTCTTATTTTTGAAGATATTAAAAAAGTTTTGATATCAAATTTGTCAATTTCTAAAGACAAATTCCTAATGTTGTTTAGATTCTGAATTTCAAGGTCATTTAATATAGGTGTTATTTTAACGTGAAAAGCATATTTAACGTTCTTTAGAATGATTAAACCTACATTTATTTCTATTATTATTATTATTATTATTATTATTTTCAGATTCATGTCAAGACATTTATTTTTACACTTCAACCCATTCAGGAGTATACAGAATCGATAATAGAGACAGCGAAATTCACTATGTCTATTGCGAGTTTCACGGGACCTATGGCTATGCATTTGTTTCTAATTTATCGCACGTTGATATTAACATTGATGACTTATATACTAATAGATCACATGTATTATTGCGGCATTTGACGTCATCAGTAGAACAAAAGGAAATTCTGATTGAACAGTTGTCACAATATCGCACACAACCACTGTCATTCTTTTACAACAAACACGACGGTTTCGCTGCGCCACTGAACCAAGTACAGTTGGGTCCATATCTTTATGTAGGGTTTCTCCCGATATCAATAGCAAATAACAGAAACACACAAGGATATCGAGCCGGAGGCATAGACTACACATTTCAAAATTGTGACAGTAACCCCAACAGTCATCTTGCCTTGTTTTTCAATCCAAAGCATGCCGATTCAGTTGGATATTATCGAACTCAGCCTGTAACGCCACTGATGACGTACTGGATTACACATTCATCGCCACTTGACAGAAGCAGATACATGTTACCAAACTTTTATTTCACATTCGAAATGCACATGGGTGGATGTGGTGGATATGAAATCTCATCACACTTAAATGACAATTAGATAGTGGGTGCTGCTATCGGATTTAAATTTGGTATGATAATTATAAATTTTAAGAATTCTAAAAATAGTTTTTTTTTCTTTTGCTGTTAAATTAAATATTACATTTGGGTAAAGCGCCACTGACGTGTCTTGATTAGACGGAACGCTAAATTTATAGATACTGCATTAGCAAAAGTGTCACTTACCAGTTCAGTAAATTTACACTTTTTTAAAGCCTGGATTTTTTCTCAATTAATCGACTGAAAAAAATATTGCTACTTAAATACTTTTATTTGTTTGGATCTATGAATAAATATAAAGAATATCTTGAAATACATTTTATAAATATTTTATGCAGATATAATAAATTTCTGCGCTAGAAGTTCATGTTTAAATGGCGGAACCTGTATCCCCGATAATGGATCATTTGAATGTAAATGTAAGGAGGGCTTTGAGGGAGAGTTTTGTGAGATCGGTATGTATTGCATTTCTTGACGTGCACATTATTTGTATAGTACAAAACAACTTTCAAAAATCAAATTATTCTAATTAAACCTGATATAGATGTAGTGTGTGATTTCCTTTATCACATGCCTTCTTATTTAGTGGGTGTGGTCAACCAATCAACCAGATAAGACGTACTAAATCATTTTACTTTACATATTAATTACAATCACTCCTCTAACAAATAAATGATTTAATGATGTACATTGATTATAACTTTGCGAACTTTATTTATTACAGTCTTAACTGTTGCTAACTTGTGGTTGTTCAATCGACTCTGACAGATATTAATGTATCATCGTAGCATCAATCTGGAGAATTTTCAACAATAATGGTGAGCTGCTGTGACTGCAATTAAAATTAAATTTATATGTTATTATCCATTTCAGTTGCTGACGGTTAATTTGAAGAAGACATTTGAAGATGGTTTCGTCACTATTGACAACTATTTATTTAAAATAAAGTTTTGTTAACTAGTTGTTTCTTACTAGATCGTCTAAATTACAAAGGCCGTGGTAACACAATTTTGACTACCACAGGAGAAAGTATAGGGTATTGGGTAGGTTAATAGGTCACTGAAACGCTTACACAATATCTGAATCGACATATCGCGCACTCTGCAAACATTCTATTTACTATGGTCCACGGTCGAGCTTTCTTTACAAACAGATAACTATCCAACAAAAAGCCCCTTATCCGCGACATGGAGACTGAAGCATCTCGGTAGGTCAAGCACTGTGTCCTTTTTAGTAAAGTCCAAGAATGCAATTATTAGTCACTTCTCTGCGAATAAAATGAATAATGAAGCGGTTCGTGCATATATGTCTTTCTGAGGGACTGTATGTTTCTTAACTATAATCTTCGGCACTTTCAGATCAATTATTTATTACAAGAAGAATCACATCTATAGTTACAAAAACAACTTTTCATGTTCCAAAGATCAAGCTATTACAGTAGAAACATGAATGAGCATTTTTTCAAATAATGTTCAATATGTTAAATAGGAAACAAAAACATATTATTTTGTCATCTATCTTTCTATGTACTTGGTATTTGGTGAAATCGTGTTTGTTCAGTCCGATAATTATAGAACGTTATAGCACCATATTTGGACGATTAACAGTGGCAGAGTTCACAGTCGAGATTAGACAATGCGTATTGTTGAATACAGCAATCTTCAAAATACAACGTTCAGTGAATATTCAAAAAGCATACCCCGTGTACGATCGGAATATCTGGTGGTAAGCAGTACTTCCTTTTTTTAAAGGAAAGATTTGCCTTTTGATGACCTCCTTAAATCTGCTTAAGATCTCTTATAAGGTAAGATCGCTTGATGAAGCATTAAGCAACGGTATAGTAAATAGATTCACCTCATAAACGGACACAAGTCTGGGGTTTTCTTTGGGTATTAAGGGTTTCCTCCCCCAATAAAAACTGGACGCCATGAAATAGCTGAAAAATTGCTGAAAGTGGCATTAAACATCAAAAAAAAAAAGAACAAAACAAAAAACGGACAAAATGTATAAATTTAAAACATAATATGTGCGACGCTCGTTTTAAGAAATTTCATCCACAAGCACATGACTAAATGCATTGTAATAAGATTCTAAAAATTACAGTCCAGCAAATTCAAGGACGCAGATTTTTTAACCGAGTATAGAATTTATCGATCTTTACAACTTTTGAAATAATAAAACCCTTCATGTTCTTACTACTTACACAACAATGGATAATTTTGCCATTTGTTGATTATCCAGTATATTTTGTATCATGTTAAATAGTATTTTATCGTTAATTGCAATTTTATAAAAAGATTGAATTTTATTATATTTTCAGTAGATATCATAGAGTAGAAAAAATGCAAATGCTATTGCTTATAGTTGCATTTGTACATTTTCCTATTTTCGAATGTATAGACATTTTACGTAAGAATCTTAACAGCTATTTAATTTCCAATTGAAATATACAGTTACCCATTAACATGTATTTAATTTACATGATGTGAGCTACTGGATGTATAATCGTATAAAAATAAACCTAATATTTATCATATACTGAGGTATCTGAAAGGTTAATTTGTATTTGTCCCCAACGCAAAGCGGAGCGGGGAACATAAAAAATAATACAGGCTTTGTGCCTGTTTCAGTCACTTTGTCTGTCCAGCATGTAAGCACTCTGATACCTATATTTCTTGACATATTTGTAAAAAAAAATTAATCATATGTTTATAATAACAATAACTTGAAAATTAACCATTCTTGTGCGAGGTAAAGCACTTAAATTTTTTTTCGTATCGAAAACTGTCGTGTACGCGCTGTCGGCGCTCTTATACCTATATTTCTCGTCAGAATTTTATGAAGTGTACATCAGCAGCACCTATGGATGATTATTAGTTTTATTTAGGGGTGTTAGAATTGTAGGTTAAATAAAATGTTCATATCAATATTATCCTAAACAATTTCGAAAATCCTAATTATTCATTCAGATCATTATTTGTAGGGCATATGGCTTTTAGTTAATGTAAATAATTTGGAAAATTGGCTTGTCAGATCAATCATGCCAATATATCTCCTGTCACATATGTTTACAATAAAAAAAGATGTTATAAATATCAGGAATAGGTTTGAATATTTACACAGATCGATTATTTTGAAATTATGCCCCTAAGATTGTACACTTTATGAAAAACTGTCGTATAATAGTCCTCTCTGACATTTCGTGTATGATTTTTATGAACTTTCAACATAGTTTATCAACAATATCTTGAATAAGTGTTTAAATCAGAGCCAACTTATTATTTGTATGACAGTTATTGGCATTATTAGTTAAATTTGTTTGCAACAATAACGTAGGGATGAACATTGATTAATCGTCTTTCTGTCTGTTAACTTTTGAATATTAAAACATAATTTATACACTTAGCAAAAGTACACTGTTTTCTTCAGTGTTTTATTAGCTTTGAAATACTTATTATTATTAAGACTTTCCACTTAAAATGGAAAGCCTTATTGTTATTTGTCTGTTTCTGTTTCTTTCTTTTCTACCAAGTTTGTTGGTTCGCATTGTAAATTTTGTTTCGCGACATGTTGTAAATATTTTGTACCATGGATGTATAAGACATTACGCTTTCGCGGTTAACCTTGGCACACCGAACACTTATTCTATAGAGCTATTTCCCCAGTCACAAAAAGTTTGTGTGCAGATAAACATTGAAACCGTAGATATCGCCATGAAATTTTGTTCCAGAATGGTCAGTGATGGATTGCGACTCTTTGTTACATATCGCGAAATAAAACCGACTCGTCACAGAAGAAAACGACAGCGATGGTCGGAGCGACGAAAGTGACCGCTATAGGCATAGTAAGCGACAAGATAAAAAATCAAATTCTAGTGATCGCCACAGTCGGGAGCATTCACCAGATAGTGAAGATAATTATTCAGGAAGTTATAATGGTAGTTTGGAGGATGAAGCTGAAGGACGTAGAAGCGGTCAGCGTGGAAACGACCGACATATGAGCCAGCAACAAAAGTCTAAAAACAGACACAGTGGAGAAATAAGAAAACCTGCTGATTCTAGAAACAATCAAAGTTTTGAGGAGGAACCACCGTCACGACACAAGACAAGAACACCACCTCCTGCGCCATCTTTTGTTCCTCCACCACCCCCGGACAGGCCCTCTAACGGACGAAGATACACACCACCGGGTAGAAGTAAGTTGAAAAACAAAGAGAAAACAAAATTCTTCAAATAAAAGTAAAAACAAATTTGAAAACAGCACCAAACTGCTGTATACTATCAAAATATGAAGAACACACAATTCCAAGAAACTTGACGTTTAATGAAATTTTCCATTAAATACGATCATTATCTGTGTATAATTATTTCAATGTATATGGAACAAAACAGTATACCTATAGGTTGTCATGTTGTTTATATACATTTAAAAATTCTGGAAAAATATAAATGCGACTGGTAAAGTTGTGACTATGCTTACAAATTCAGAAATCGTTGCTTTTATTTATACTGGAGGATGTTTTCCCCTACCGAATTTTAGTGTCAAAATTAACATTTACAATGTTTTATTTCAGACGAGCGCCGCACTGAACGTGATGAACTACACAATGAACTTTCCAAGAGATTATCCGGGAAGCCTTCAGTAAAAAGTAAACCTCAACAACAGAATCTATATCTTTCCACCAAGTCAACAGCATCGGAGGTAGCGTGTTATTTATTGTCACATAGTTAGATTATTTAGTGCAGTTGGATAAAAATCAATCTGCCGTTTGAATTCTATGCTTTGAGCAATTGTTGTACCATATCGAGGAGGCCCTCATCGAGATGACATCGTTTACCTCGTTTACTGGCAAATCAAGCAGTTTTACCAGAATTGATCGATAATCTTGGCATATATGAAGTTCACTTCATTTTCCTTCTGGTTTTAAGGGGCCTCGGTGGCCGAGTGGTTAAGGTAGTTCGTCTACTATTGATCACGTGGTCTGTCAACACTGAGATTGCGGGTTCGATTCTCACTGCGGGCAGGGTGTACTCGACTCCAATCTTAATTCCTACCACAGGTTGGGGTTTTTCCCCGGGTACTCCGGCTTCCTCCCCCAATAAAAAGTGGACGCCATTATATAGCTGAAAAATTGCTGAAAATGGCGTTAAACATCATTCAAACAAAAAAACCTTATGGTCTTGAACTAGTATATACTTTATTATGTGTTCAAAAGCTGGTGCAACCTGTCAATTGAGCATTTAGTTCTTAACCATTTATTCTACTTAATTTACAGGTGTATCAACGCATTAAGTGGTTATAATGGCCATGACCTTCTTCGTATGAAAGTAAAGGACTTGGAAAGACTGATTTCACGTGATGAAGCACAAAGATTAGATGGCCATCTTACGCTACAGAAGAATATATCTGGTGTAAATAATAATCGTAACTTACATTAAAAGGCACAGTCGTAATTTTCTAGACGAAGGATGGGCTTTACCCCGGGTTCTCCGGTTTCCTCTCCATATGAAAACTGGACGCCACGATGTAGTTAAACATTGCTGAAAGTGGCAACAAACAAACAAAGGTAATTTTCTACCACACCCCTTTTCTGCCCACAGCCTCAGTATGCTATATATTACGAAGAGATGCGGTAATCAAGAATTATATTGGCACAATAAAGAAAATAGAAATTTACACAACCACTTTAACTACTCGCATCCAAGCAAACAAATGATAAAGTCAGGATTCTGGTTTGAATTATTGGGTCGTAATTTGTTAAATCGATCGTATGGCATCCCGACTTCCGCTATAAAATATCTAGACTTCTCAATATATCAGAAAAGATCACAAAAGAAGTCTGCTCTGATCATACATCAACATTAAAAGCACTTACAAAACGACATGATGCTCTAGATGGATGAAAAAGAAACGGTATATGTACCTGGACACAAGGATGTATGGTAGTAGCCTATTTTATTCAGTGAATAATCTGTATAAAGTATTCTTTCATTTTAACTACAACCTTTAACAGGTTGCAAAATATCAGTCGAATTGCCAGTGTCAATATCTTTGTTTTAGACAGTTGGCAAGTCTTTTCGCAGCTATCTAGGTACAGTCTTAAATTATCATCACTATTAAGTTTTATTCAACAGTTGACGCTTTGACCTTCCTGGGCGAGGGGTGGGGGTTTCAGCACTCAACATGCAGAGCTAGATAGCCCAGGTGTCGTATAGAAGGGACCTTCGTGTTTTGGGGTTATCTGGTTATAAAACAGAAAGCCTGACACCGGATCGTAGTGCTTAACGTGTTTGGTCAGCTCACGATCCTTTCACAATGATCCCTTTTGCAGATTAAAAAAATTATGCTAATATAGGCAATACAGAAGACTAAATTCTCTGTCCTTACGCAGTACTGTTCTAATAGAAGTCAAGTAAATCGTCCGTTAGTCCATTTTTCCTATTGATTTATATATTCTTTTTGTTTGAAGGATAAATGCATGTCGTTATCAATAATCAACAAATACAAAAACAATTGTATTCGTAACTGTAAATTTACGACTATCGTATCTGTATACATGTGTCAATTGACGATTAATTGAGAATATATTGGCAGTATTTTTAAGGACAAGTTGCATTCGTAAAAATAATTAAAAAGTAACAACGAACAAAATGTCAAGCTAAAACTTACGAAAAAATGAAAAACAATTTAAAGGACAACGTTTCGACCAATGAAGAAGTATGGTGTACACTTCTTTATGCAATTTACAACTATATAGTGGCAGTCATTGTAGAGGAAAAACATGCTGTGCCATACAGCAAAAGAAACACAATGTTTAGATCCTACTTATAAATAATAAATTCCTTTTTTGTTTAAAGTACAAAACATAAGGTCTAAAGGAACTCCAAGCCATTCTGCAACAAAGAAAACAAAAAGCAGATACGTACGATGATGAAGACGTTGGACGGCCACCCAGTTTTGCACCCGAGTCGCCTGATTACTCAGATGACAATTCCGAAGGTAAGGCACTAACTTCACTGCTAGTTTTCCCGTTCAGTACTTTGTAGTACTAAAGCTTGACAAAAAATTAGGCATCGCAATATAATCTGCAACCAACACATCCGACGTATAATCAGGAAATTGCTGTATATTTGCTTGAATGTTTTATAGCATCTGATCTATTTGATTTAAAAAAAACAAACATTTTTTAATTCATTATATTAAAACCTCGTGTTACAAACAAACTCCAATGGTTCAGTATATTGTAAAAAAATATATTAATGCATAAATAATTGAAATTCGTGTTGTAATGAAATTGTATTTTAATATTCGTTTTGAAATTTATGGATTATTGTAATTTTCTGTTTATTCATGCTGTATATTGATTTCTGTTTCTGAATATTTATCCGCAACTTTAGCTTAGAAACGAAGAGATAAAGTGTAGTGGATGAATTTCGTGAATTTATAAAAGCAGCGATTGATATTCGGATTAACAATATTGGCCTTTCGGGACTTTCACAGTGTAAAATACATAAGGATAAGCCCTACTAAGACTCTGTTATAATTAATTAAGCAGGTGATACTTTTGATATTAATACGAGCATGACATTTTGTTTAGCACGTGTAACAGCGTGAATCAATCTAATCTATGATTAAAAGTTGTGTGGCATTTTCTTTAATAACAATAGTATTGCTGAATTTCAGATTTTGTTTTTTAGTAGTGTAATATTAAACCCATGATTTTATCATATAATGTATTTGTTTACTGAACCTATAAGCTCCTCGGTGGCATAGTGGTTACGGTAGTTAGCAATCTAATATTGACCACTTGCCTGTCAACACAGGCTGTCAGTTCAAGTCTTGCTGAGTGTAGGGGTTTCTCCACTTCAATCTTAATGGACAAGAATGGCAAGTTTTCCTACTGAAAGTCGGGGTTTTCTCTGGCCCTCTGGCTTCCTCTCCCAATAAATTGGACGCCACGATATAGCTGTAAATGGATGAAATTGGCGTTAAAATTCATTGAAACAAACAAAACCTTTACTAATATAAGTAGTTCTTAAAAATTACTGTTAACGGATGGACGCAACTTATGAATATATTAAAGGTGAATTTGTTGAATAAATTAAATGCACAATTGAGGACATGTTCAAACCAATGACTAAAAGTACTTATTTCACAGTAGATTGTAGTTGGCTATTAAATTACTAGTACTCTGTGAGCATACGTAAAATATTATCTCGTTTAAACATGGATGAGTTTTCTTTTCTGCAAAACTATAGGTGAGTGTGGGAGTGTACAACATGTTACTTTTGTGAAATCATGAAATATAAACGAGTTAAATTGAATATAAATGGTGTGAATAGTTGGACCCGATCGTCTTTCATAACGTTTTCAGGACATCAATTAAATTAAAATAAACTTTATTCTGCTTGTTTTGTATAAAATCAAGCTGTTGCAGTAACGGTTTGTTAATGTACTAGATCAAACCGGATATATTTTATAATGCTAGTTGTCATACGTGCTAAAATATCCAATTAGTATTTCCTGTTGTGGTATATCAGTGTGAAATAAAAATCCAGAGCTTCTATGAACATATCATTTTAACACATCATTTGCTCATTTATAAGATCTTAAAATACTTGTAGCAAAAGTCATCAATGATGATATACTAGTAATTATTTTCAAACATTGAAGTCATAATATGAAATAATTTATGACATGTTGATGTATTTTGCAGCTTCTTCTGAAGACTTTGGAAACGCTGGTAAAACATTACGTGCTCTTATGCAACACCAGCGAAAGAAGATCACCAGTCATAAATATGAACAATAATCAGTTTGATACCATATACGTTTCATGTATTCCTTAGTAATAATAATTTATGATGGAACTTTCACAGAGCGTTAAATCGGAAAAATTTCATTCTGTTTTATGTATACCTATCATAGTTTTACAGGTATCGACAAATTGAAGAATTTATTTCTATCAGATTATTAGTATCATATTTCAGTAAATTAAATACATTTGCTTTGTATAATAATATTGACAATCACATATATTCTTTGATACATCTGTAATTAGTTATATCATGTTTTGAAGGAATGCCGAAAATATCTACTTTTTAGCAGTTATTCAAGTATATTGTGAAAACTGGGATGTTAAGTATCAGAACTTATCTCTGAATCAAACAATTGAATCATTAAATTGAATCATTCTTTTTCATTTGTAGCTAGTTATATGTCCATATCTATCAGCATTTTAAACGTATTATGCAATAATCCTTGCTCTTATTGAACATAATTATGCATGTGTCAGCGCTTTTTTGTCTCTGAGGTAGATTTTTTTTGTAATGTTAAAGTTTTCCTGAAATCCAAATGACAATTAATATCAAATATGCATATGAACGAAACAAATATTTAATGCAAAACTATTTTGTGTTTTCCCGTATAGGTTTTAGAAAATATTAGCGTGTTTTACACGTTGCTAAATAACTTAAAAATAATTAGAAAAAAGCTTGGGTGCCTTTAGTATACTTTCTAAAGTCAAGGATTTATTACAATGCAATAATGGGTATGTTAAAAATAGAATATGTTTAACAGTCACTTGAAGGAACATTCGTCAATAAATCGTTATAAAATAATATACAGTGTAATTAGAATTTAATCTTTCACGTGCTCCCTACTTTTTCTGTATTCATTACTTTGGAAATCTAAAATTTTTGAAACTAATGAAAAAACTTTGGTCATGGATCTATTATGCATTTATTTTTTTCCATTTTGAACACAAGTTAATAAATATCCTAGCCCAGGAAATACTGAACGGGCAGAGCAGATTTGAAAAGTATTACCATGCCATGGAAAATCGGGAGGTTAAGGTCCATGTAGCTTGAAAGATTTTAACGAAACGCAAACTATGTTTTTCTGAGACACATAATTGAAATGAGATTTTCTTATAAATATATAATTGTCAAATCGAAACCAGTATGATAATGTTAACGTACACAAGTTTCGATAGAAATGTTATGACCATATAAGTTGCGGTCACAACAATTCCATTTTATATAGTAAAACGCATATAGAATAAAAAGTCCGATGTCGTCATAACGTGTATGTTATCAATATATAGTATTTAAATATTTGTGTTCTGTGTTGCAAGTCCCTCATTAGTGACGAAACATCTTTAGATGTAAGAAAACAATGTTACGTCTTTAAAGCACTACCAAGTAAAGACATTTTCTCAGCTTCAGTTTGATTTGTAGTTCAAATTTGCATTATTATAAAACATTATTATTTTTGGGAAACATGTGACATTTACATGAAGGTAACCTTAGATCTTATAGAAAAGAAAAATGTGAGGCAAGTGAAAAATTTAAATTGAAATTATATTGACTATAATTAATGAAGTTCCTAATTTTTTTATTGTAATGGGTAAGTTAAAGCAACAAAATGTCTAATGGTTGTGTATATCATACAAATATTTTTTGTGATTTTATTTGTTTAGAAGATCATTACTAGGTTGTAATTTATCTGACAAGAATCAAAATTTTAGTTTCATAGTTTGTTTTTAAATAATGAAATACTTGTATTTTTTAGTTTTATAATTTAATGAGTGCAATAATTAGTTAATACCAAATCTATATCCACATGTGTGCCATGATTGTTTTTAACAATATATTATTAATAAAATTGTTAGTTTTCCTGTCTTATATTAGCGCCTTGTTTCTATACTGAACCCAGAATCAAGTAATGGATACGCCAGGTACATTCTGAAAGCTATAAATATACAATATTTTTACATGTCCGAAAATATAAAGTTTATTTGTACGAGCTTTAGAAACAGACAGAAATGCGAGGCTCTGTCGAGTATATTTGATCTATTTCTCGGCGAGTAGAAAAAAAACTGTATATTTTCTGACAATGTACAAATATTATTTTAATCCTGCAACCATAAAACACAATACTGTTGCCAAACATGAGAAAATTGCACTTATAGCCTATTTCTGACTTTCGGCGCGTAGTTTAGTGATAGCCTGACGTCAGAAACCCATATCGCATATCGTATTCGACAACATGTCGTAAACCAATACAGAATACTAAATAACTTTAAAGTGAGGATAAGGGTTCCGATAGACTTTATTCATAGTAACAATTTAAGCAAAAATTTATTTGGCTACCTTTATTGTACAGCAAATGTTTGATTGCAGAATAAATTTGATCCCTTCCGTACTGGCTATATCCAACCATGTGCGGTCAATTCAGTTATGCCACTGTCGGAAATTACGGTAAACGTTTTATGTCGAGGTGATAAACCAACTACAAAGGTCACAGATAAATTAATTACTCAACAAACTTCATCATAAACAAATAACAAAGGTCATAAACTACTGGTTGGCCTCGTACTATACCTACTTCTTGGAATAAATTCCTAAAAAAATTACAAACTAGAGACACACGTGATGACTTCAACTTTCCAATTGTCAACTTACAGCTTATCGATATCATCATTCAAGCAGCTTCAGCGTATGATGTGTACATTTCACAATACGTTATGCTAGAGGCCCCGATGAGTATTTTGATTTTCTAGACCGCCCACTGCAAT
Source organism: Limnoperna fortunei (assembly GCA_944474755.1). NCBI lineage: Eukaryota > Metazoa > Mollusca > Bivalvia > Mytilida > Modiolidae > Limnoperna > Limnoperna fortunei. The sequence continues at coordinate 49,107,314 of OX104120.1, forward strand.
TGACTTTTTATGTACTTAAAGAAGGTTGTATCAAGTTCGATGGTATTCTTTCAGAAGTTCTATGGTCGTCACCATGACTTAATTGATCATTATGGGAAATCCTTCTCTCAAGTATGATGGGACATTTTCTCTGAGGCATTTGTAGTCTTGCTTATTTCCGGATTGACTTTTATCTAGACATGATAATTAGTTACTAGACGAGTGAGCAATAAGAGACATGCCCTGCCTACACTTCCGGAGCACCTGAGTGGATTATATTGGGTTCGAATTACTCAAGTTGCTTGTCCCCGACGTCGACGTCGGTGTAACATGTGTTACAGCTGATGATCATTTGGTCTAGCAATTTGTTCCTTGCATGTTTCTTATTGTTTTGAAATTAGTTACAATATATTAACAACAATTTACATTTTCTGCTTTTGTTATCCAGCTATAGTATATGCACTATAGCCTATATTTGAATGGAGTTCAAACATGTCTTATCTTGTAGGTGATTTCACTTGATCGAAGATCGCTACAAACGAATGTAATGTTTATTTTATGTACATCTCGGACATATTACTTGCTTGTTTTTAATAAATATGTGTTCTCGTTAGAAAACAACCCATTTATCATTAAAGTTTTCTTACTATTACTTTATTGTTAAGCTCGGAATTTCGCATCGTCCTGCAGACGGTCCTTAAAAAAATGAAAATAAAGGCCAGGCAGATTATTTTACACAATGTATCGATACGTTACAGAATTAAAACAAAACGCACCTCAAAAAAGCCACACAAAAAAAAACAAAACCAAAAATAAACGCAAAATCAATATAAGTGTTCAAATAAATAAGAAAATATCTTATAAATAGCGTATTGAAAAGTAAAAAATTGCCGTGTTATGACTAACCGGAAAGTCGAGCACACATCAAGGAACAAAACAAACAATAACCCAGATGCGATATCAGATTTTTAAAAAGTGTGAGCATAACCTTCAATACTGAACCCATCGAGTACCTTATGGTAAACATAGTCACAAAACCCCTAACTTTAATGACTTTATTATATTGAACGGCAAACGTCGCCATAAGGTTTACCTCTTTTTTCTTTAATATATACATTAGTTTTAGATTTTGTCAAAATAAAGAAATGCTAGGTTAAAAATCTTTACTACAATTTACTGTTCATTAAATGTAAAACGTATGAGACTGAAAAAAATAAATATAATGGAAGAAACGGGACAAAAAAGACCCTAAAAACGTAGAAAACTTAACAAAGGGAATTTCATATTTGAAGATGTCAATGAAGTTCTCCCTACTTTTGTGTAGTGTTGTTTCAGTAGCAGATGCTGTTGTCCGTAAGTTTAAATAATTCACTTAATTTGTATAAGTGCCGGTCATACAAAATGATGCCTGTTTTGCGGATACCTCCAGGTGTCTGCAGAATATAAGAATCTATTGTCAAATGTTATATGAATAATTGTACACTATTTCAACAATGTGTTTTTAATTTATGCTTCACCAAAATATTATTTGTTTTATTTGTCAACGTTTTGAAACTCCTTTTCACTGCATCTTGACACTGAAGATTATGTGTTTCTGTACATAAATATTAACCCTTAAGTGTATGCTATACAAATACATCCTTTCTCTTAGTCGATGCAAGTTTATATTGACTGAGAGATATACAACTCGAGGTCGATATATATAACTTGTATTGAATAAGAGAAAGGCTGTATTTTTTATATTATTATTTGATAATTTTGCTGTATTTTAATTTGTCACAGAAAAAATAAAAGTAGAAATAAAAAAACAAAATGTCTATCTCAAACCTTTTGTGCTAAACACTCTCCATTGTTTGTTGTTGTGTTTCAGCAGCTGATTGATAACCGGATGTACAATATGATTGGCTGATTGCGAAACGTCACACAATTTAGGAGTTTTTTGTTCTATTTTTAGTAACCGTCCAATCCGCAAAAGTCAATTCGCAATTAATCAGTCAATCCGCTAAAATACAAAATATCACGTGGTAGATTTCGGACAAACTAAAATACAGCAAAATTATCAATTAATAATATTAGTTTATATTGTTGAAAATGTGGTCTTTGTTGTTCTTTTAGTACAAAATTAAAAAATGGACAACACTAATTTTCCACTACCAAGAATTGTCAACGTAGTAAAAAGTATTTAAACGTTTCCCATATATTGGTTTTACTGTTTTTAGATTCTTTTCAAGATGTTTACTATGACAACCCACAAAGCACGCCAGGAACCTACAGACTGTACAATAAAAGGAACGAGGTGTACGATGTCTGGTGTGAATTCCATGAGAATTATGGCTATACTTTTGTTTCGAACATATCACAGGTTGAAATCAACATAGAGGATTTGTACACCGACAGAACACATGTACTCATGCGTCATATTACGTCATCTGGTGTTCAAACTAGAACAATTATCAATTTATCACACCCAGCCGCTATCATTTTTCTATATCAAACACGACGGTTTCGCCAAGCCAATAAATAATGAAAAATTAGGACTATACATGTATCTTGGATTTCTCCCAGTATCGATTTCTAGTTCGCGAAATGTTCAGGGTTACCGAGCAGGACAACACGATTTATCTTTTATCAACTGTGATAGTAATCTAAACAGCTATATAGCTTTATTCTTCAATAGCAAGAATAACGAACCAAACGGATATTTTCACACTTGCTGTCCAACTCCACTTATTTCTTACTGGACCGAACATTCGGTGGCCTTACAGAAGGATAAATACATGGACCAACACTTTTATTTTATGTTTAAGATGACCATGGGAGGATGTGGAGGATATGAAATATCACTCCATCAAGACTTTGTAAATATCAATGGTGTGGTGCCGCCATGGGACTAAGCTTTGGTATGTCACTCGCATCTTACATTTACAGTTGGTTAAAAACTGAAATTTTCTCTACTTTTGTGGGTTGTTGCTACCATATTGCAAACAAAATAAAAGATCGTTTGTGTTGAAATTAAATCGCGTTACATTATCAACAATAATTGAAGTTGAATTGCTAGGGTCAAGACTGCAAGTGTAATATATTTACAATGTATATATATGTCTTTACATGATTCAAGTTTTCGATGTTATGTTTTTGATTTGCAAACTGTAGGTCATTTTTCATCAAATCTGCAATGTTTTTCTAGAAAATTAAATATAACCACCATTCATGACCCATATACATGTAATTTTATACATTTTTTATTACAGACATTACAGACCCATGTGCTAGCAGTCCTTGTAGAAATGGTGGCAGTTGTTTCGCCGAAGGAAGGTCATATACATGTGAATGCATGACAGGCTTTACCGGAAATTTTGTCAGACTGGTAAGTTATGACAAAAATAGCTATTACGATGCAGGCTTAAACATTATGATTTTTTTGTATTTATTTCGAATAACATAATAAACAAATTAAGAATTTTTGTAAGATTTTTAATCATTTGCCATGTTTAAGCCTTTCTCTTATTAATGATTGTTTTATGTTCACTTTTCGTCAATGGTATAATTCTTTGTGTGGAAAATCTATATGTTGAAAACGGCTCTCTTTTCTTTTCTTTTACCATATTAAAAGTTATTGATGACTAGTATAAAAAGAAACCTGTCAAAGATTTCAAGTTAATTTTAATTATAATATTTGTACTGTCATTGATGCAGCATCTTGTATGATTAACTTCCTTTTTGCTAATTTATCGTATTAAATTTTATTTTGGCACTTTGTATTTATCGTGAAATTAAAGATCAGATTTATGAAGTTATGACGTTTCGAAATATGTTTCATATATTGTTTTATCTAAAATTAAGTATGTAGTTTGTCAAAATCTGAAAAATTTGCGATTCATACAACCTGTGTGATACAAAACCTTGTATCATCTATATATGGGATACAAGTTGTACTTTTGTCGGAACCACCTCTTGACGTCACAGTGAATGGTATAATCAATGATTCTATGAATTACTCTCATTTTATGAATGAAATATGATGTCATAATACGTGTGACGTTAGGAACTATTTTTTATAAACAAATGGTTCGTTGAATGCTAAATTTACATTTTTAACATTCAGTTTTGTTTTTCCTTTTTTATACTTTCTTATTTTGGATAAACTTATTACATACACTTAAGTGTAGGTACAACTACCTGTATCACGTCTCGACAGTTGCATACATTCCGCATCACAACTCGACACTGCGAGTCTCGTAGTGATACGAATGTACACAACTGTCTCGACGTGATACAGGTAGTTGTACCTACACATAATGTATGTAATGTGTTTGTATATTATAAAGAGTCTAATTGTGTTAATAATGCTATACATTGTAAATGTTTAACTTTGCCAGACCGTTATACTTGTAAAAATATACATTTGTTTATTTTATTTGATTGATTGATTGATTGAATGTTTCAGCTATATTCTATACAAGTTAACAAACAATAAATCAACGGGAAAATGGGTGGACCAACAGGAACAATATTTAGGTATAAATAACAGGTATGGAATATTATCTGTGGGTCTGTGGGTCGAGCACTGGCAACTCTCATTTTTTGTTTGGTTGGATATTCACGCCTATTTCAGCAATTTCGCAGCACTTCTTTGGGGTCTAGTTTTTTCTTTGGACGAGGGAACTAAAGTACCTATTTAAAACTCGGATCTGCGACAGGATTCCTGGCATTTGTTTTCAAGTAAAGTTAGTTTAATCCACATCCTTCCCGAAATCAGGTTCGAACTCTCCTCAACCCAAGATGATGTAATAATAGATATTTTCAAATCGTCCAATCATAATTATTTAATTATATATTTTGCAGCGCTTTCTGAAGACTTTGTCAATGACGGTACAATAAAACTGGATCTTCTGAAACGTCAGCAAAAGGATATTACCAGTCATAGATATGAACACCAATAAGTTTGATGCCATATATTTTTCATCATACATTACTATTTCCTATGTTAACATGGGAAAAATCAGAAACTGGAAAAAATTTAAATAAATTTTTTATGCCTATTGAACTGCATTTATCTACATAATTGATCTTATTGAAAAATTTATTTGAAAATGTTCTGCTATCATATTATTCGTAAATATCTGTAAACTGGTATTTCATTTCTTATTTAACATTTAATTAGCCAGTAATATGATTTAATATTATAAAAAATTAACATGATCTGAACTACTGGATCTGTAGCCATATATGAATCCACTTAATTTGTGTTAACAATAACGGAGAGAAGAGCATCGTTTAATCGTTCGTCTGTCTTTCTACTTTTGTACATTCAAAAAATTGATATGCAAAATTAATTGATACACCTATCAAGTAAGCATTAATAGCGTAGGCGTTTTACTAACTTTTAAATCCATGTAATTATATTATTATTATTATTATTATTGACATCATTTTCAGATTCATCTCAACACATTTACTAATACGCTTCGCCCCATTCAGTTGTCCATAACGGAATCTATAACGGAGACAGCCAAGTTCACAATGTCTCTTGCTAGTTTCATGGGGCCTGTATGGTATGGATATGCATTTGTTTCGAATTAATCACACGTTGATATTAACATTGTTAACTTATAAACTAATAAATCACTAATAATACTGACGTCATCAGGAAATTCAAATGGAAATTCTGATTCGACATTTGTCACAATATCGGTGACAACCACTGTCATTCTTTTACAACAAACATGACTATTTCCACGACATGGAACCATGCGAAGTTAGGTCCTTATACTTATAACAAAGCATCGCGATGGAAAAAACTGTATGCATAGTGTAAAAAGTATCGGCTTACCTTTAAAAAGCATCGGCCTGCTTTTTTTTCATCTACCTGACCGATAGTGTCACAATTTTGATGTTTCTATAGGCTTGCCTTTTTCTTGTTAAAAGCATCGCGATACTTTTGATGCGATTCTTTTCAAAAGTAACACAATGCTTTAAAAAGGAAACGCGATGCTTTTAACAAGTATCTGGATGCTTTTAAAAAGTATTGCGATGCTTTTAAAAAGTATCGAGGTGGTATTTTATTTAATGCATGATGTTTTTTCACCGCGATGATTTTATGCTTTTAAAAGTATCGCGATGATTTTAACTTGTGTCGCGATGCTTTTAACATGTATAGCGATAGAAAAATGCAAGCCGATAGAAACATCACAATTGTGACATGAACGGCCACTGATAAGCTTGTAACGCTACTGTTGACGTACTGGATTACACATTCGTCCCCACTTGACAGAAGCAGAAACATGTTATCATATTCGAAATGCACATGGGCGGATGTGGGAGGTATAAAATTTCATCACACTCAGATGATACTCAGTTAGTCGGTGTAGCTATCGGCTTCAAATTTGGTGTTCTTATTATACACAATTTAAAAATAGCCGCTTTGCTGTGAAATGAAATAAATTAACTGACGGAATAACATAAAAGTGCATTTTAAACACAAAATTTCAAGATAATTGATTTTTAATGAAAATAATTTAGTAAATTTATACTTTCTAAAACGCTAGAAATTTTTGACTATATCCTATGACTGAATCAAATATTGCTACTTAATTTTTTTTTAAAGTCATTTTCTATATATGTAACAATAAAATAGTATTTTGAATTACATTTTATGAATATTTTATGCAGAAATCATAAATTTCTGTGCTAGAAATTCATGTTTAAGTGGCGGAACTTTTATCCTGATAAAGTATAATTTGACTGTAAATATAAGGAGGGCTTCGAGTTTTGTGAGATAGGTATGCATTTTTGCTTGTATGTACTAATTTACCGATAATTTGTTTGGTACAGATACATGTACACGTTTCAAAACTCAATTCTTTCGAGCTGGATAACCCACGACAAAAGAAGTGTATGACTGCCTTAATCACCTGCGTTCTTCAGTAGCTGGGCGAGTTGACTATCCCAAAAAGGTTTACTAAATCATTAATCTTAACATATTGAATATAATCCCTTCTCTCACAAATGTAAATGAATGCACAACAATTGCAAACTTAATTTATTATCGTCTAACTTTTGGAAACTCATGGGTGTTTAACAGTTTCTGTCAGATATTAATGCTTCATCGTAGAATCAGTCTGGCAAAAATCACAATGAAGTTTTAACAATAGTTTTGAACTGATGTGAAAGCAATTAAAATTATATTAATCCTTTTAAATAACATTTAACATGCTGAAGGATAACTGAAGAAGAAGTTTGAAGACAAGACGGCTTATTTAAAATACAGTTTTGTTGTCCAGTAGAATTTTCATTGAGCCAACTATATCTCGAAATCTAAAAAGGGGTCTTTATCGTCCAAGGAGCAATCATGGCACCTCCAAACACGTTACACATTATGGTTCGTAGTCGAGCTTGCCTTTTTATAACCATTTAACAAGATTGCTTCCCTGTCTGCCAACCGGGAACGCGCTTATCAGTTCTGTGGTTAGGCCACTGAGAACTGTCCCAGAATGGTACAAAAATCAAACTATAAGCCATTCCTGTAATGTACAAATATTCAATGCATCATATTTTATCGGCGTATTATGTCACAGAAATTATAATATAAAAGAGCTTTGTATTGAAAGCGGTACTAACAAAGAAATGGTTAACAGCGTTTTTATACAACAAAATTAAAAAGTGATGTAACTGTTCATTTTTACTAGAAAAGACTAGGTTAAGCGAATTATGCGTATATTTACCTACTGGTAGACTATTTGTTGCATCGTCGTAACACTAAACTTAAGCAATTTAAAATTGATTATTTCTTCAATGACAATATGAATCACATTTGGTGTTGCAGCAGCTTTCATAACATGACGCATCTTTTTTTTAATATCTTTTTTTAACAACAATATTCAAAATGTAGAAAAAACTAAATAAAATGTTTTGCAATATCAATGCATAAGAAAATATGTAGTATACGACGAAAAGGAATAAGTGTTATAAAATTGATTGGTTGTTTAAATGTACTAAACACTATTAATAATAATAATGTACTAAACATTATTAATAATAATAATTTTAATGTACTAAACATGAAGTGAAATTTTGATGCGCGAAAAGGGAGTATTTAAAAATATTGCATTTATAATGACCGTTATTTCTTAAATCGTCAGCTTCGCAAATATTTTGTATAAAGTTCAGTTCAGTAACTTGCATAATCTGATTTAACACGATACAAATCGAAAATAATAAGACGAATAATTTTCAATGTAATTTATATTTACGCTCAAAATTCCAACTTATATCCGAGGGAAAATGAAAAATGAGGTCACCTAAATGAAGATCACCATACCATTTAACTATCCCCCAAGCAACATTCTGCTAAATAAACTTCGCAAACGAAGTTGTTGCTGTTCTGGACATAGTCTAAAGTAGAAGTCGGTTTATTAGCTTATATCAAGAATATGAAATGTAATCTTGCCAGAACCTCGACTTATAGTACAACCTTCTGCTATTGACCGTTTCGCGTTAATATCATACGACGGCTTTTATGTACGTAGCTGGCAACTGATCTCTAGTATCGCCACCTAGTGACGAGATAGTGACAAGATGCCGAACTCCATAAGTGTATAATAAAACATCATGAGGCAAAAGTGTTTCTTTTTATTTGAAGTATAACATATCAAATTGTCATTTTTTCGCGAAGTTTACTTTAATATTGTATTTGTACGCTAGCGTGTTAAATATGTATATACACTGTAAACATTTAAACATTTGTTCCTAGTGTAAGACGAAAATAACAAAAGAGATTTAAATGAACAAAATCATAATTTAGTTGTGTATTTGTTTTTCTAGCTGTGTAAAACAAGCAGAACAAAAAAGCCAGAATGTTGGAAGAACAAACGATGAAAGAAAATTTCAAACAAGTTAAAACTTTAAATCTAAAATACCGATATTGTACGAATAAGTTGACTTCGTTGGATGTTCTGGAAGTGGGTTAATTAACAATGTCCTTAGATATGGTAGTACTAAAAAATAATACGTTTTTGTTTATGTACTAAATTTCAATATTTATACAATAATAATAATGTGTCTTTACAAAACAATGTAATCTTTACAACAAACACAACAATCATTACTATTTACTGGTTCCACCGGTTTCACTCATGTGTTTTAACTTAATGATAAAATAAGCAAGTATTGAGATTTAGCTCATGTGTAAGTTAACGCAACTGTATTATGACTGCCATGGATATTATGCTTCTAAAACGACAAAATGGTTTGTACATTTAAAGCTTAATAATGTTGTGCTGTGTTGCCTGTTCATCTCGGCTCGGAAGATAAAAAAGGTTTGACCTTATATATTGAATAAATGATGAATTCTTTATGTTTGACAGCCATCGCGTACATCCAAAGAAAAACCACATAATTCTTTGTTTATATACACAATACCTACATTTTACATTTAGAGTTTTAATTTGTTGTCTGACATCTTCCCACATTTTCGATTAGGTCTTTTGTTTGTCACGGCTATTATGCACAAAAACAAAATACCGAGAATAATACATTGCAACTAATAGTTTAGAATATAAAAATTACAGTTTACAAACATTTCATAACTAATAAAGTAGGGTAGCCATTCCGTGCGAACCCACAAGAGCTTCAACATTAACCTGTTGGCGTCGCTATCCCATTATTGCAAGTATATAGATTTATATAGATTTATTTAAATTTATTTATATTTATATAGATAACATTTTTTGCCGAAAAAGCTGACGTACAAAGACACATTAAACTACACTTTCATATCTATAAATACACCCGGTTTCAAAATCAAATTGACTCGATGGAAAAAAAGATTACATAAATTTGTTTGATGACGATTGTAATTTAGAATAAATTATATTATAACTAATAATAAATTATATTATAACTAATGCACGTTCAAGACCTCTATTTATTGGAAATTATCTAGGTAAAGGTTGTAATAAAAAAATTAGCTCGCATTAGCTCCACATTAGAAATATAGGCCGGACCCGTCCTTTTATTACTGAAGACGCAACAAAAACACTAGTTTGCTCGCTTGTAACATCTCGTCTTGATTATGGGAACGCCCTTTTGTACGGCATACCATCAGCGGAAATTCAAAGACTTCAGCGTGTACAGAACTCAGCTGCAAGACTAATAACTAGGACACGTAAGTTCGAACATATCACACCCGTCCTAAAATCACTACATTGGCTGCCGATATCATTTCGTTGCCAATACAAACTGTTGTTGTACACATTCAAATCTTTAAAATGTGAGGCACCGGTCTACTTACAGGAACTTGTGACATTATACCAACCGAGGAGAACATTACGATCAGAAAACAATATGTTGTTAGAAACACCAACGATTAGAACAAAGACATATGGAGAAAGACGATTTGATAGAGTAGCTGCTGTTTTATGGAACAAATTGCCGTACGATCTGCGTATTATACCAACTGTTGACGTGTTCAAGAAGCACCTTAAAACGAACCTGTTTAAACTTGCATTTTAAATTTTGGTGTATAGAATCTGTGCTGTTTTGGAACTGTGATATACTTGACGGTCTTTTTTTTTGTTTAAAGCAATCTCTGTTATCTTGGAACTGTGATATACTTGATAATCTTTTGAATTAATCATACTTTAAATAACGTGTTCATTTTAATTATTTTAACTCGTTTTTTTTTCTCTCGTTTAACCTTCAAAGTGTGGCAAAAACTTGTGTCATTTTTAAAACTGTGATATATTCGATGGTCTTCTTAGTTAATTATATTTTAATTTTTATCTTAGTCTTTTAATAAAATATTTTTATGTTTTGGGTAGTTCACTATCTATAAATTATTATTATTATCTGCGATAATTCCGATCATTCTTGTCCTATATTTTACAATTCATCCTAAAGATAACTACACATTTAACTCTTGTTAGTATTGTGACTTTTACATTTTCAATATGTTTAAATTTTTATGTTCTAAGCATTTTTTATGTGTAATATTTTGTGTATATATTTTATTGCTTGTGTTATGTGATTTTATGCTCTGTAAAGCGCTTAGAGTAATGTCATTTTAGATAAGCGCTATACAAGTATTGTAATAATAATAAATAATTCGTGGGTAATTAATAGCGTTATGTGCTGGTCTATTTGAAATAAATAATCAAACAATGACTTTACAAAAGTAACATGTGGTACTTAAGAATAGCTCAACGATTTTTGGAAGAAAATCATAAACTAACACGTGCTCTTTAATCACGATCTTTTATTCATAATTGACATGTGATACCGATCAATAGTTTAATTGATAGTAAAGTGTGTTCAATAATTTTAGGACCCTGATACGAACAAGTGCTACTAATATCAGACCAAATATATAAGAAATTGTTTTGTAGCTTCTTTCACAGTTCTTTACCAAGGGCTGCATGAAGTCAAATGAAGCTGTTTACACTTTTTGTATTCTTGTCGCTGCTTGTTTCTTCAGGTAAGTCAAAATTAGAAACACAATTGTTTTTTTTAACAATGTCTACATTAGAAAATATCGGTTTCTTGTTTAAAATAGAAAATAAAATTATTACTTGTTGGTCTGGTAAGTTGTAATACTTTTACAAAACGGCGTAAAACTTCAAATATTTGGAGCAAATATATCGCCAAAATTTTCATTCACACTCTAAAAAGATATTGATAAAAATGTATATTATCAAAACAAAAATTTATAAAAAGCAATTTACTTGCACATTTCCACAAACTAGATTTATAAAGGTCCATGATTGTTATGGGTAATTATTATGATCACTTACATGTTTATATTCTTTTATGAGCGTGAGGTCCTAAAAGGCCAGCTGAAGAAAAAATAAAGACACAGGCCATGCCCTTAAATTTCACATTCCGCTATTTTGATGATGTAATGTCCCTGAACAATTCTAAATGCGGTGAATATTTGCATTCAATATATACAAGCAAGCTGAAAATTAAGGACACCACCAATAAACATAGGTCGGCATCTTACTTTAACCTGCCTCTAGAAATAGACTCGGGAATACGTCACACTAGACTCTAGGAGAAACGTGATGACTTTAAATTTCCAATTGTCGACGTTTCGTTCATTGATAGCAACATTCCAGCACTTCAACATATCATATGTACATTTCACAACTTGTAAGTCACGCTAGATCCTGTGATCGGTATTCCGGTTTTTCGGACCGGTCAGTGCTGTTGACTACTAAGTTACTCAAACAAAGGTTTATTGTACCTTGGATGATGCTTTCGCTTAAAAGTTCTAAGGCCGTCACTATGACCTAATTGATCGTTATGGAAAATCAATCTCTCAAATTCAATCTGATATTTTAGCCGATTCATAGATAGTCTTTCTTCTGGATTGGACTTTTTTCCTATACTTGACAATGAGTAACTTGACGGGTGTGCAATAAGAGGCAGTCACTACTTACTAATTCGGAGCATATGAGTGAACTAATGGTTTTTATTGGGTTTGGGGTACTCGATTTCTGTATTTGTGTTTTTGGTTTTCGTTTTATGTTGTATATGTTTGTCTAAATCCGAATTTAAAATTGTCCCTTGACTTTCGTCTCTCGTTGTTCGTTCGGTTTCCGTGGTATGTTTCTTATATTATACATGTACGAGAAAACATTTTGTTACACCAACATTTCCGTAATTTTACTTTGCACAAAATTCTTTGGACATTAAGAGCCTAACAGTGAAATGTAACACTTATTTAAATGATTTATTATACAATATAATTGCAAAAAGTCTTGACAGCGGTTATCGTAACAGTTTCTTTATTCACCAGAGTTTTCCCCAAAACTTTGACATTGCATAAAAGCAAAGAAGTAAAATGTGAATATCGTTTGTATGATGCTCCCAAGCAACTACACACTGCAATAATGTTCAAGCATAGTGAAAACACATTCTTTTCCATATACGAATTTTCTCGAAACGTTCCGTGAATGAATCATTATAACACGTTAATTTTACACTTAAATGTCCGTTAATTACATCTAAATTCCCGATAGTGGTAGTTTCATTACAAGTGACATTTTGGGGTCAGCATATCTAAGACTTAACGATAAAGGCGCCAGGCAATAAAGGCTGTTACACGTGGCTTATCTTGAAACGAATTTAATTGGTATAAAAGAAACTAACCATTTACTTGACGTCAGTCGTTAAATTGTTTCTTGACATTGTACGGTATGGCCACGCAAGAAAAAAGCTACCTGGAAGATCGGCACACTTGATTATGTTCACAAATTGTTGCAACAGTACCAGCAATCCGTCACAACAGGTGCTAGCACCGGTAATGTTCTATCCGAACTAGGATCAAATCGGCAGACCAAGATCGCTACATCCAGGTACTTCAAACTAAGAAACTTACCAGCGGCAGCAACACACACAACATTAGATGTGCCGGCTATCTGACTAAATTTCGTTATATTCAGTAAGAAACCGTTTATATGAAAACGCGCGTCCTTCATCTTTTCTGCCGCAGTAATGAGAAGGTGTCATCAATTGAAAGGTCCGACTGTTCAATAGAGAAAGATATCTGAGATCTGTAAAACTGGAGGGATTGTACACCCCCTGAAACGTAAAACGTTCCCGTACGAACGTTAAACGGACGAACCAAAAACGACATACGAACGGACGAAGAACGAACGAACGCTCTTATCGTCCAGACGAACCATTTAAAAATAAACCAATCAGAGACAAGCTATACGCTTCAATCGTTCGTATGTGGGAAAACGAATGGAGACGCCTATCGTGCTTTGTAAAAATCAAGAAACGTTCGGTCATTTAAAATAAAATCTTGAGAATCAAGCTGGTTTATAGTAAACAAATAAAAAATTGAAAAGGAATAAATAATAAAATAATTTTACTTTATTTTCATTAAATCATCATTTAAATGATTTGTGACGGCTTAAACAGGTAATACACACATAAAAAACGTGACAACATAACAAGCCTACGAGAAAATTTGTGGGGTTGAGTAATTTTTATTAAATATTCATGTTCGTAATTTGGGCTAAACATGGAAATATTTTAATAATGGACCTATACATATTTTTTATCACAGTGTAAAAAGAAACGAGCTTAGTCGTCCATTTTATTTTGATTACTAGCAGTAATTATTACACATTCCCGAGGAAGCTTTTATAATTAATCTTTATTGCATATAATGAAATGTACTAACCAACTGTATATTTATTATGTGTTATATATTTGTTAAACCTTATAGTTTCATAAATTAAGGGGTAATTTATTACAAAAATTCTCTATTGGAAAATGTTCATCAAGGTGGTTTTCAAACACATGTAACACATTTAAAATCACATTTGTAATATCACTCCCGAGACCTTTGCAAGAATATTAAAAACCATATTTAACATAAAAAAAACTACTGAGACCTTCGAGATACAATTAAAAACAAAATGAAATATATAAAATCACTCCTGATACATAAGAAATGCAATCAAAAACCATAATACAAATATAAAATCAACCCTCAGACCTTAGCTATGCAGTTAAAAACCATATAACACATACAATTTTACTACTGAGACCTTAGCAATACAATTAAAAACCATATTTCACATACAAAATCACTCCTGAGACCCTAGAAATACAATTAAAAACTATATTTCTCATATAAAATCACCCCTGATACCTTTGGGATAAAATTAAAAACCATATTTCACCTATAAAAGCACTCCTGAGACCTTTGCAATACAATTAAAAACCATATTACACATATAAAATCACCCCTGAGACCTATGCGATACAATTAAAAACCATATTTCACATATAAAATCACTCCTGAGACCTTTGCGATACAATTAAAAACCATATTACACATATAAAATCACTCTTGAGACCTTTGCGATACAATTAAAAACTATATTGCATATATAAAATCACTCCAAAGACCCTAGCAATACAATTAAAAACCATATTTCACATGCAAAATCACTCCTGAGACCTTTGTGATACAGTTAAAACCAATATTTCACATACAAAATCACTCCTGAGACCTTTGCGATACAATTAAAAACCATATTACACATATAAAATCACTCTTGAGACCTTTGCAATACAATTAAAAACCATATTTCACATGCAAAATCACTCCTGAGACCTTTGTGATACAGTTAAAACCAATATTTCACATACAAAATCACTCCTGAGACCTTTGTAATACAATTAAAAACAATATTACATTTGTGTACACATATAAAATCACTCCTCAGACCTTTGGGATAAAATTAAAAACCATATTTCACCTATAAAAGCACTCCTGAGACCTTTGCAATACAATTAAAAACCATATTACACATATAAAATCACCCCTGAGACCTATGCGATACAATTAAAAACCATATTTCACATATAAAATCACTCCTGAGACCTTTGCGATACAATTAAAAACCATATTACACATATAAAATCACTCTTGAGACCTTTGCGATACAATTAAAAACTATATTGCATATATAAAATCACTCCAAAGACCCTAGCAATACAATTAAAAACCATATTTCACATGCAAAATCACTCCTGAGACCTTTGTGATACAGTTAAAACCAATATTTCACATACAAAATCACTCCTGAGACCTTTGCGATACAATTAAAAACCATATTACACATATAAAATCACTCTTGAGACCTTTGCAATACAATTAAAAACCATATTTCACATGCAAAATCACTCCTGAGACCTTTATGATACAGTTAAAACCAATATTTCACATACAAAATCACTCCTGAGACCTTTGTAATACAATTAAAAACAATATTACATTTGTGTACACATATAAAATCACTCCTCAGACCTTTGTGATACAATTAAAAACCATATTTCACATGCAAAATCACTCCTGAGACTTTTGCAATACAATTAAAAACCATATTTCACATATAAAATCACTCCTGAGACCTTTGCACTACAATTAAAAACCATATTACACATATAAAATCACTCCTCAAACCTTTGCGATACAATTAAATACCATATTATACTATACTTTTATTCTGTCAAATTTTAATTATTGTCCCTTAGTGTGGCATTTCTGTAGCGAAAAAACACAAAAAAACTAGAAAAAATTCAGGAGAGGGCCTTAAGATTTATCTATAACAACGATAGTGGTACATACGAAGACCTACTTATTAAATCTAAGATGCCATCATTACGTCTAAGAAGACTGCGTCTTTTAGCTATACAAGTTTTTAAAATAGTTAACAAACAATCCCCTGTATACTTACATGATCTTATAACTATTAAACAGAGTTTTTATTCTTTTAGATATTCAAATATAGCAGCCAAACCAAACGTTAATACAACAAGGTATGGTCTACACTCAGTGCGGTATGGGGCTGCCAAACTATGGAATGAACTCCCAAATGATATGAGAGGAGATATAAGTTTAAATCAATTCAAGGGTTTAATTAGTAGGTGGGAAGGGGTGGCTTGTAATTGTTCTTTTTGTTGTTAGATATAGTTTGGCATCCCTGACCTCACCGGTGTCTGAAATCTCTAGTGCTCCTTTCAGTGCTGCATGTTGATATGCGTAGGCTTTGCTTACATCGTTTATTTTCTAATATGTAAACATTTGTGCTTTTTTATGCTAGTGTATGCTTTTAATATATTTTAGTGCTGTTTCTGCTAATTTGCTTTTATGTATCCCATGTCTGCTCATTTTTATGTGCTTACTTGTATCTTACCTGAGCTTTTTATGTTTTTATATGTCTGATGAAATCTCTTATGTCTGCATGCTTTTATGTACTGTATTTTGTCCTTAAACATGCTTTTACCTGTGATTTTATGTCTCCAATGTATTGTTTGCTTTGTTTGTTTGTACTCATGTGTCTTAATGTCGGTTTTAAAAGCTCATCAGAGCTTATGTTTTATGTATATATAAACTGTTATCGTTTTGTCTTACCGACTATAAATAAAATTTACTTGACTTGACTTGACATATTACATATATAAAATCACTCCTAAGACCCTAGCAATACAATTAAAAACCATATTTTACATGCAAAATCACTCCTGAGACCTTTGCAATACAATTAAAACCAATATTTCACATACAAAATCACTCCTGAGACCCTAGCAATACAATTAAAAACCATATTTCACATACAAAATCACTCCTGAGACCCTAGCTATACAATTAAAAACTATATTACACATATAAAATCACTCCTGAGACCTTTGCGCTACAATTAAAAACCATATTTCCCATACAAAATCACTCCTGAGACCTTACAAGATGCAATATTAAACCATAGCACACTATAATTAACTTCTTTGACCTAACTAAGAGATGCTAAATCAGTCGTGAGACATTATATATGCAATTTAAAACCTAGGAAATGAAATGTCTGTATATCCAAACAAATATTGTGCCATCAAATTAAGATTTTATGCAAGATTATTCAGTTTTATTAAGTTTGCTGTGTAAACAGCTTTTCAGTTTTTGTATCAAATGAAGACAATGTAGGGATGTTCAGAGACTTTAGGATAAAACATACATTTTTAAAAGGTTTTAGGTACTAAAATAGAAAAATTTCCTATGTGTTTATAAAATTTGGAGAGTGTTCAAATAAATCATATTTATTTGTACAACCTGAAGATTGTAGATTTACATATAACAAAGTAGACGAAGAAAGTATTTCAAATTGTTTATGTTTATATTTAATTTAAAACATGTTCATGGTTTTAATGAATTTATTGTTTTAAAATAAATATAATTTGACATTTTAATGTTCAGGTTATTTTAATTTGATAACAGAATGTAGTATTTTCTATCAGACTAACAAAGTGTAAAATATTTTCTTTTGCGAATGCTGACGAACGAATGAACCTTTATTTTTACCTGTACTGCGCATGCGGACGAACGAACGAACGGGTTTTATTTACTTGTTTTTGCGCATGCGGACGAACGAACGAACGGACGTACGGATGGACGAACGGAAAACGATATACGAACGAACGGAAAACGAAATACGAACGCAAAAATGGGAACGTTTTACGTTTCAGGGGGTGTAGTTAAGCGATAAATCTAGATTTATACTGCAGCGAAGTGATAGCAGTACACGTTTCTTCAGACAAAAGGTTTCGCATAGAACTGCGACCTTTAGGTGGACAAATTCGGCTGACTATGTATGATTTTTTAGGTGTGCCATATCCTACACCCTGGTGTACATCACGCAACTGTTACATCGCTCAATATAGTTATAGAGGTCTAAATACCAGATATGCTATCCGTAAATAAATCTTTAGAGAAATTGTATTACGACAACGTTTAAACAAGCAAAGTTTGTAAGGTTGACGTCATCCTGTCAACCTGTACATCGAAATTGCTATATTTTAACCTATACGCAACATTGTTGGATTATAAAGAGGTCGTCAGAAAGCGCCCCAAACTCTGCAAGAAATGAATGGGAGAGAATTCCTCAAAACTGTATTCGTCGATGGCTCGAATAATTGCCGATATGGCTCCTTGTTACAGGCTAATGATGTGCTACGACATGTATTTGAGTGACGTCAGATTTACGTTATAGACTTTGAAAAGGGCTCACAATCTTTAGAGCACATTAACTTGTATGTGTATTTTGCTCTTTCTGCAGCTTTTAACCAGAGTTTTACCAGATTATTACAAAATAAAATTTTACATCAGAATTTTGTCAACTTTCCCAAAATTATTTTGTATCAAGTAGCATATTAGATGACACCATGAAATTTAACACAGTGTTCAAATTGTTGGTAAGTAGACAATATGGGTATAACAGGTTTATCAGTCTGACTAATGTTAGAACAATTCCATCGTTTCAAACAAATCGAGAAATTATTGCTCCACAATGTATCTAAAATAGTTAAATTGTACAAAAATAAATGCAAACCGTTCACGAAAATTACCTTATGTGAAATAGGATCTGCTTATCCTTCCAAAGCAGACGAGTTGATCACAACTGTAAAGAGATGTTTTGTTGCTAGTCTTTTGTTTTCCGTGTTTAATCTCATAGTTGTTTTGTGTTTTCTGGTCTCATGTTTGTTGTTACATTTTGAATGACATTTTTATTACTTCTTGTATCCTTATGTCATAAGAAATATCGTGTAACTGTTTATTGAAAGTACGCATAAACTACGTTGTCTATGTATATATAATTGTACTGAAACATTGAATTTCTTTTGTTTTTGTAGGTGCATTTCTTGGGGACATCATAAATGGTATGTGTACAAATTTTACTGTAGTCTATTGAAGTTTTACACAGACGTAGCAACACCAAAATTGTAATGATATACATACTCATGTCGCAATTAAAAATTAATTGTCTCATCGCTTCGTATGTAATGCTGCATATAATTATAATATTCACTGTAACTAATCACCAGTTGAGATTGACCATAATGTCGGTGGCCTGAGAATGTGAGTGGTTAAGATAGTTATCTACTACCGATTACCGACGTGTCGACACTGAGGTTATGAGTATGAGGTTGACCTTGGGTAAATACTACTTTAACCCAAATTAACAAGTATTACCAGTAGGGCGGTTCCAACTGGGTACTACAGTTTCCTCATCCAATAAAAATTTGAGGACAAGATATAGATTACAAATTGATGAAAGTGGCGTTAAAATTGCTTGAGCAAATCAATTCCCTCTATCGTTTACATTACACTAAAACATATAAACAGTTAGCCCTGTTATTGAATTTGTACCAGAACTTACTGTTAATTTGAAAATAAAATGTAAAACAGGGCAATTTTAGATGTAGTTTTCATTAGACAATGTGAGTAAAAATTAATAAATCGCACATTTTAAATGACAGATGAGATCAATTATATATTTGTCTAAAGAGGGGAAATATGTTCAGAAAAGAAAAACACGTATTTCGTAAATTAGCTTGAACAAGAAAAATGTGTAATAATACACTTAGCTAAAAGAATCTATGCACTGCTGAAGTTTGAATGAAAAGTACAGGTTTGCTTTGTTGCAAAATACATGACGAAGTGATATGCTAAATTTGAACATAACAGCACTAAATAAAAGCTTTCAAAACAGCATGCCAAAAGTGATATTATTTTTTGTTGCCATATTTAAACATACATTAATAAAATAGCAAAACAGCTTTTAAAGTTGCTTGAACTAATTGTGCTAGTGCATTTATCAGACATATAATAATTCTCGAAGTTTTAAATTTGCTTTAAATTATGTCGTGTACATGCAAAGGATGTAAAATTTTAGTTGATCGAAATTACAAATGTGATTAATAACATATAGTTAGAAAAAAAACCCAGTAGCATGTTATTTATATTCTTTGTAGGTGCTGGAAATGTCCTGAACTGCTTGCTCGATCCTAGAGGTATTTGTTAAGAATTATAATGTTTAGACATTTGACTACATAACGAGATAATATTTGTATTATAATAATGCGCTGTATTTTCGAAATTCCAAAAACTGTCCACATGGGAGAAAGAATTGTTTGTTTTTAGATTGGAAGCATTGTAAAAACTATCAAAGTCATACTGATGTCAAAAATAAGTAAATGTTATAACATGTCCCTTTTTATACCAATTCAAAATTACATGTACAAAATTATTATTATCAATGTAGTTTCTATTCCCCTTGACATTAATTTGCGATTCTAAATTAAATTAATGTGCATGTTGAATGTCATCATTCTGGATTTTACTTGAATGGAAATGGTTGGGTGTAGATACTATCAAACGATTTTCCAACGTTTGTCTTTCTTTGTAAGCTACAATGATTAATGTTTTAACATTATCATTGGTTATGCTAAAAAACGTAGAGTACATAGTTCTGATGTAGATACTGACGTATTCTTGTGTTTATTATATATATTCAAGATAAAGAATAATAAATTAAAAAAATAACCTGGCCAAATAATTAGTACGAGGTCTATGGTCTGATGTACCTAACCTGACTAAAAGTAGTTCCGTTTACAATGTCAGATAAGTTGCATTATTTATTAGTCCGATACCACCATCTTTATCAGATAAAATGCATCGTACAAATTACAATAATGCAAAATAAACAAAGCACTATTATAGATAATTTGTTAATTTCAGCTTGTACACTAGTACCACAGAAACCAGGTATGCATCATAAGTTTTAGTTTTGCAAAAGTAAAAATATTGTTGTTGGTGTGATGCGAAATGTAACCTAATGTTTTGTACAGCAGTCATGTTTTACATTGAATTTTGAGTAGTGGTAATTTTTTTAAGTAGAATGGAAACACCTTTCCTATATAATGTTAGTGTTCGATGAATCTCGTTTTGTGTTACTTTATTTTACAATATTAAGGTGTTAAAACGCATATGTGAAAATATCACTCTTACTGTCATAATGCTTTGGAATATATGTATGATGGTAATTTTGTAGTTGTTTGAACTGGTTGAAATGTGTTTCTAGCTTACTTTATTAATTTAAATATATTTATGTTAATTAGAAAACAGAATATCACACTGATTACTATATCGCGTGGTTTGTTGCTCTTTTAAGCTTATAATTTGTCTCCTTTTGAATATGTATACCTCAATCAATCGATCATTCTCTCTCGTTGTTCTTTATCTTAACGTATATAGTTTGTTAGCAATTAATTTACCCTAGCGAGTAATTAAAACACATTCTAATATGGCGTTCTTCATACGCTTTGAGAACACATTAGGGTTCTAATAATCATAGAGCCCGCCTTGACGTCACAATTAGAATTCCGACGTCATATACGCTCAACTGAAAATTTCAAATTGAAACGATGCAATTTAATTAAGATTTCTCAATATGTTTTGCTTAAAAGGTACGTATATTTAATAAAATGACGAGCCCATATGTTTATGTCACTTTTATTTAATTTAACATACTGCTTTGGGATATATCTTGTTTGTTTCAAAACATATTTTACCATTGAAAGCGTCCTCTTAGAGCCGCTTCGAAATTTCAAAACATTTGTTAGACATATTACAATCGAAATAGATTATTGCAATTGGGCTCTATGCGAATTAGAACATGGTCAGACCTTATCTGTTTCTTCATTTTATACCGAGCGTATCGCTGTATAAAATGTTCCAAAAAATAAGTTCTGAACATGTTCTAATTTGCATATAATATGCAATAATCTATTGCATAAATTAAAACACTTAGGTCAGGTTCATATTTAGACCTTCTTATGAAAATAGAGCTTGCGCAAACTCTAGTCTGTACGTACTAAAATGTGATGACCATAACCTTCTAACTTTCAATTTCACGGTCATCGATAGCTATATTCCAACGGCCCCGTTGTATGCTGTATATATTTGACAATTTACATTTTATGCTGGAACTTGTTATTTTCAGTAGAGTTAAAATTTGGTTTAACAAAATAGCAGGATTATTATTTGTTGAGTGGGAAATTTAGAAACGCAATAAAGTTACGCAAAACTCCATTAAATACAAGCGATTACCCAATATGAACAACTGTTCACAAATGTGTACTAGAATTTAAGTGTTTTTATTAAGTATAAAACGTATAAGTAGTAGTGTGGGATTTATGCGGACATAAATGTTTTGTTATTTTATTAATCATAAAGATTTTAGCACAATAAACACTATGTTACAATGAGTTAATATCATATGATCAGAACAAACATAATGTGTATTGATAAAAGCGGAAGCTAAGAGTTTGATCTGAAAAACTGAAAAAAACAAACCGACTTTTTTGGCGTAATTCAAAGTTTCTCCTTTATAATAGGCTTCTGTACGCTAATGGGGAATAACCACTACCGCAAACAATTTTAATTTTTAATAAATTAACGACTTGCTAAAATATATTCTGATTACTTTATTAAAAATCCCTTTTATAGAAGCCTTTCTTTTGCATTTGTTGGACTTAAACTGTTGTCTTAAATTGCAGCGACCAGAAGTAGCATTGTTACATAACAGTACAAAGTGATATTTTCTAATTGTTGCATTCCTGAATTAGTTGAAATTCATATTCCAGACCCCTGTTCACCGAATCCATGCCAAAATAATGGTATTTGCAGAAGTCAGTCAAATGGATTTAGTTGCTCTTGTTCATATGAATTTAAAGGGGACCGCTGTGAAATTAGAGGTAGTTTATCAAGTAAATATTAGGTTGGTTAGACACAAACAAAATATTGTGAATAGATATTGATGACAAAAAATTGGTGAATGAAAATATAATTCACGAAAACAGTTATGTATGATTCATTGTTAACGTTTAACCAAATTCATTGATTGCTTATTAGAATGCTATAATAACGTTCAGGACAGCACAAGAACAATTTAACAAACACAAAATCAACTGCAAAGACGGATTGACCAATGGAACCAAATTTTGGCTGTCACTGACAAAAGTATGGGGTATTGGGTAATGATAGAGAAAATAGCTTTTGTACCGGCTATGTTCTCTTTTTTAAAATCTACAAAAGAGAACTTTATCGTCGATTAGCGTAGCACATTTCAAACAGCAACCCTATATAGTCCGCGGACACATTTCGCAGTATAACCTGACAACCTCAAAGAATGGGCTTCCCCTATCAGCCAACTAGAGATATTCAGTATAGCTCTGTGGGTCAACCACTCTGTGTCCTCATTTAAAAAGATTAAAAATAAAGAAATGTTGGTACTTTTTATAGTATCTTTATGCACATGTAAATCTAGCGGAGATTCTCTCTATAGAACATTTAATAGGCAGATGAAACCCATTATGGAACATGTAAATATACAATTGCGTTCCTTAGAAGAGTTCAATGTGATTTTATTGTATAGGAAAAAGTATCATTTATGAGACCGTAGAATTTAAGTGTATAACCTGATATAACCTAACAATTGTGTTACGTTTTACAGCAGACTTGTGCACATGCACAGCTAGCGGAGATCCTCACTATAGAACGTTCGATGGACAGATGATACATTTTTATGGAGCATGCAAATACACAATAGCGTCCTACAGAGGTGTGCAATGTACTTTTGATGTAGAGGGGAAGCATGAATACAGGGGAGGCAATAAAGCAGTATCATATATGAGACTGATAGACTTTAAATATAAAGGACATGTTTACCGTCTTCACCAAGGCAGAAACCTTTACGTATGTTTTCGTATTTAAATCTTTGTTGTGTTTTATGTAGAACACGTATTTCTGTTAAACTTTGCAAGTAAGTTTAAAAAAAATCAATGATCGATATAGATTTGAAAGGATTGCTTTTGACGAGCAAACAGTTTTAATGTCATTTATGATGACGCTATTTGCTTTTTACTTCTAATTTGAATTTCATACCTTTATACAGCTACTGTGGCCGGTTGTAACTATTTGTACGTATTTATGATTCTCTCAGAGAACACCAGCCTTGTTAACAATGAGTCAAAAGTATTTTATGTCAATCTCAATGAACAATACCCAATCAATAAATCGCGCAAACAATTCTGAGATGTAAGACGATGATTGCAAGCAGGTAATTATTTACGGAATTATTTTAAGTGGAAATTTATGCGCGTTTACTTTGATTCAGTTGAATCGTGAATCACTCGTACATAAAAAAAATATTAGAAAATATATGTCAGCACATTGTGAGGTAATCAATTTAACTTTCGTTTTGTCCAATCATGTGAATGAAAATGCATTCAGTAGTTTTTTATATTCGCTCCCTTCATAGTTGCAAATAATGCTCGGTGGAAGATCATTCAGTCGATCGGGTAAATCATTTGTGTCTTCGCAGGTGGATGGAGCTCAAAAGTATTTACCATATCAAAATGAAGACGGTGTCATAGTTCAAACAACTGGTAATAAAATTATACTTGAAGGACCTTGTGGTGCCACTGTAGAGTTTGACGGGCAGCATTCTTTTGAATTGCATGTACCACAAAATATCGGAAAGGGTATTTCTGGTATGTGCGGAACATGTAATAATATTGCTGATGACCTAAAAACGAAAGATGGGAGAGATGTTTCCAACGATAATAATAAATATAGCTTAATTGGTAATAGCTATGAGGTTAGAGACGACTCCGATTTGGTCTTACCACAGTAAGTATTTTGGGCCATTGAAACGACAATATAAGTTAAGTTTATCTTTCAACTCCTTTTTATCTGTTAAGGCAAATATCTACTAGTTAATATACGGCGGCTTTGTATGTGACCATTTGATATAATGAAAATAGTCAAAACACATCTTGACAGTTTTTTTTCAAAACATTTCCGCTTTCAAAGCAATTCGGTAGGTAAAAGCTTCTGTTGTTTAAAGTAAAAAGGCTTTATAGCAATTAATCTTTTAATTTCAGCTGTAAACAAACTATCGATAGTGACCCTTGTTACAATTCTCAAGAAAATGTGGGACCTAAAGCCGAAGGATCACTTTGTCGGTACCTTAATCCAGTACAAAGAGAGAATAGTCCATTTAAACCATGCATTGATAAAGATGTCAGTAGAGCACAGAAAATGTTTGACTCCTGTGTAATTGATTATTGTGCATACTTTAATATAAAAGATAAGTTAGACAAAATTATCTGTCAGGGCCTTGAAGGACTTGCTGACCAGTGTCAAGCAATTGGTATACCCATAGATTGGCGAAAAGAGAATATTTGTCGTAAGTGTTTCTTATAAATAATTAGGTTTTTCAGCTTACGGTTTCTTCCACACATGTTCATATTAAAAATTTCCAATAGCAATAATTCCAATAGTTTAAAGATACATTTTTCAATTATTAGCTCAGTTCTGTTCAAGTGCTAGAATTCCAAAAAATGTAACAAGTAGTCGGAAATTAGCCATATAATATAACGATTGCGTATTTACTACCACGCCATTTTCATGATATTTTCTTACAGAAAACTACTAAAACGTTTTTTGCGTTAATTTAAACAAAACCATCATATTTTTTAACCACAGTGAGTTTCTTATCTACAGACATTGTTATGTACACAGATATTTTGATCTGAAGCTTTACAGTTGGTACCTTTGATGACATTTTGTTAACAGTAAATTGTTCCTGCATTTTAAAAGAACAGAGTTAACATTCTTTTTTCAGCCTTTGCATGTCCGGCTAATGCTGTGTATAAATTCCGTGCATCTGCATGCCCTAAAACATGTCTTAATCGAGATGCTTCCAAGACTTGCAAGAAGCCGCCAGTTGAAGGATGTTAATGCAAAGATGGCTACCTGCTAAGTGATTTAGAATGTGTACCGGAAATCCAGTGTGGTTGTATAACAGACAGCAATGAATATATTCCGGTAGCAATAATATTCTTATTAATTAGAAAGATTGTTTTATATAAAATGTGAATGCATTATCGTATAGATTACTTATCCTAAAACATGCACTTTTGTTTTATTTCGTTGACAACGTGCAAAAAGCAAAAAACACTATTTGCAGGAAAATTAGTTGCTCTGTGTTTTGCACAGTACGTTTGCTTGTTTATATAAAGATTTATTTCTCTAATTCAGCACAACTCAACAGCACATTAGAAAATTTAATGCTATACTTGAATGGACAATTATTTTTAAATCATGATTATTAAAAGTTTTTCTCAGCTTAGCACACACATGTGTATCCTGTTATTGTTAAAACCCTTTTAAACTGATAAATCAACCTACATTAATAAAAAGAATGACGATTGTTTAGCAACAAACATATAGATCAATTACATTTTGAAAAATTGTTCTTCAGGTTGACAAATCAATTGAAAGTAAAGACTGTTCAAGTGTCACTACTTGCCGAAATGTTAATGGTAAACCCACTTTAACGAAACAAAATCTTCCTCCTTGTGGAAAAAATGCTGTTTGCTCTCTAGTGAAAGGGCATTATATGTGTTCATGTAAGACTGGTTTCGAAGGCGATCCTCTACGAGAATGCAAAGGTATTGAAGAACTTTGTCATCATATATGAAATGTATATTAATTAAATTTACACAGTTAGCAATTAATTAATAACTTAGAAAAGTTAAAGTTCTACCATTCAAGAGATATTTGTAATTTGATTCATTTTACCAGTAAATCGCGGTTGTTTCTCTTTAAGTGACTATAAAAGTACTTGACGTGAGGGGATAAAATCGAATCAATAGGTTCGTCTTTACATACATTTGGCACTGTTCAGCTTTTCGATATATACTTGGGTTTTGAATATTGAATATTTCGACGAATCTATTGAGGAGGGTTTATTTTACCATGCTGTTATGTTTTGTGTCTTAATATATATTACATGCTTTTTCTTTGCATCGGTTAAAAACGATAACATCTTGTTTAATTTATTTGCCTGTTTGTCTGACTCATACATATAGTATACATAGTAGTAACTAAATAAAGCAAAACCATATTGTTCTATCTTTGTTTTCTAAATAGCTTATAATTTATCACGCACACTTATGAGATTGCTTAACGACACACACATACATTTGATTAAAACAGTTTAACATAAGATACTGACATAAATACAAAGTTACAGAGGTTAGTTCTGTATAAGTCCATTTTAGGCTAAACAAGACAGTTAACTCTGCATGTGACAGGTTTTATAAGAAAGCATAGCGACCTTATTTTTTACTCTATTTTGAAGTGACGATTGAAAGTATATATATATTAAAACGTGTTTAGTAGTTAATGATAGATCAATTCAGTTGCGTACACAATTATTACCCACGAATTGTAGTAATATTTTAATTTGCATGAAATGTTAAGGAGTAAAAACTAATTTAGGTAATCTACCTATTATAGATACAAAAGAGTAAATTGTTAATGTTGTTTTACTGTATGATGCCATATATCAACCGTAACTTGTCACACAAGTCTACATAAATGTTTAATAAGTCGAGTTATTAAACATATACTAAATATAAATGTGTATATGCGTTATAAGTAAACGAATTTATATGTTAACTTTCAGATATGTGTTCACCGAATCCATGCCTAAATAATGGTGTTTGCAGAGTTGAAACTACTGGTTTTAGATGCTTGTGTACAGATGAATTTAAAGGTGACCGATGTGAAAGAAAAGGTAATTTTTTGTATTGATAAACACAACTAAAATGTTAATTGTCCGTATGAATAATTAAATTAAACTAATAATATGCGAATTAATGGCTTTGCAACTAATGTTGGTCTCCAGTGTAGAATAAAATACTAAGGATCGAAAAAAATGTAATGCCCAAAAGCCGCTTAGCATTCTTTTTTATGTTTAAACGGATTACCATAACAAACGTGTGTTACTTTATACAGAGCCCTTGTGTACATGTACAGCCAGCGGAGATCCTCACTATAAAACCTTCGATGGACAGATGATACATTTTTATGGAGCATGT
Organism: Limnoperna fortunei; assembly: GCA_944474755.1. Classification (NCBI taxonomy): domain Eukaryota; kingdom Metazoa; phylum Mollusca; class Bivalvia; order Mytilida; family Modiolidae; genus Limnoperna; species Limnoperna fortunei. Next base: position 49,135,598 of record OX104120.1, read on the forward strand.
AAATACACAATTGCGTCCTACAGAGGCGTGCAATGTACTTTTGATGTAGAGGGAAAACATGAATACAGGGGAGGCAATCAAGCAGTATCATATATGAGACTGATAGACTTTAAATACAAAGGACATGTATACCGTCTTCACCAGGGCAGACAATTTTACGTATGTTTCTTTTTCTACACTGTTGTGTTAGTATTTATGTTACACTTTGCTTATAAGTTTAAAACCATAAATGGTCGGTATGCATTTAAAGGTATTGCTTTATTTTGTAAAATAATTTAAAATTGTTTTATATTCATTTATGTTGATACAAATTAGGTTTTCAATTCTAATGTTCAAACACTTCATCATGGATGGAATGTCGCACAGAGTATGTCTGTATGACATAGTACTTAATACTTTTTTTACAAGCTTCCTTATAGTTTTAATGCCCAATACAAAAGCAATAAAACGATGGAGTAATGCTGAAGTGTTTTCAGGAGATGATTGCAATCGGGAATAATTTACAAAAAGTTTTTTTTGGTAATTTGTGTTTTTTCCCTTAAATTTTGTTCTAGTTTTTACAATCATACATAAATGACAAGATGTTCGAAAATATCTGTCAACACATTACTACATAAGTAACGGGCGGATTGAATAACATTCTTTTCGTCCAATGAAGGGAATGAAAATGGGTTAACGCATCTTTCAGGTATTGGGAACTTTACCTACAAAAAGTAGCACATAAAAATAAATTTGGACAACAATGAAATACATGCTGCAACTGTTAAAGAATAATATAAAATTATAGATGTTTTATTTTGTCACATAAATATAAGCCAGTCGTTTTTTATTTGCTTATATATTTAATATAATTTTGTAAAGGTCAATAAGATTAGGCTCCCTATAGCAATTGGCTATATTTGGCAGACAACTACTTTTCAAGTAGAAATCAAATTTATTTTAACCTTTAGTCCATCTTATTTTCCGAATGCGTTTATTGTTTGTAAACTTATTATCGCTCTGCTTATCTGAAAATACTGCTCGATGGACTATCATTCAATCAATTAATTATATCATTTTTATGTGTCTTCACAGGTGGATGGAGTTCAAAGGTATTTACCATATACAAATAAGGACGGTGTCATAGTCCAAACAACCGGAAATAAAATTAAACTAGAAGGACCTTGTGGTGTCACTATAGAGTTTGACGGGCAGCATTCTTTCCAATTGCAAGTACAACAAAATATCGGAAAGGATGTTTCTGGTATATGCGGAACATGTAATAATATTGCTGATGACCTGAAAACGAAAGATGGGAGAGATGTTTCCAACGATAACAACAAATATACCCTCATTGGCAATAGTTTTGAGGTCAGAGACGACTCCGATTTGATTTTACCCAAGTAAGTATTTTGGGCCATGGAAACCACAATAACAAATTAAGTTATCTTTTACTAGACAACTTTTTTTCAAATTGTAATCTGTCCAGAGTAAGAAATACTAGACAATCTACGACAGCTTTTTATCTGTCCAGTTGGTATGAAGAACAGAGTAAATAGTTGTCCTGGCAGTTTTGTTGTTTTTTTTAAAGTATTACCGTGAATAAATGTTTTATGTTTTGAAAGATAGCTACAGTTTTGCAACAATTATATTTCAGATGTAAACCAATTGTCGATATCGGCAACCCTTGTTTCAGTGCTACAGAAAATTTGAAAGCAATAGCTGAATCATCTCTTTGTCGGTACCTTAATCCATTTTTGAGCGAAGATAGTCCATTTAAACCATGCATCAGAGAGGACACTAGTAGAGCTCAGAAGATGTTTGACTCCTGTGTGATTGATTATTGTTCATACTTCAATATGCCAGATAAATTGGACAAAATTGTGTGTCAGGGTATTGAAGGATTTGCTTATCAATGTCAACGAATTGGTATTCCCATAGATTGGCGGAAAGGAAATATATGTCGTAAGTGTTTCATAAAAATAGTTAGACGTCATTGTAGCGTTCGTTTTAATCGAATTATATTTTAGCCAACGGATTTGTGAACACAGTTTCAAAATGCATCAATTTGCAAAAAAAAATACGACTTTCGAAGTATCGCGTCATTGCCGAAATAATTTAGCCATAATGTTATTGGATGTGTATTTACACGCACAACATATTAACTAAATTCTTTTGACATAATGCTTGAAAAACGTGTCAAATATAAAAAGCCATAATATTGTTTAACCACAATTAGTTTCTAATCACGTTTACTGCCATTTGTTATGTATGCAGATTAGAAGCTGAACATGTACCTTTATTGTGTTCTTTTATTTAAAACAACAGATTTTTATATTTCTCAATAGCCTATTCATGTCAAGCAAACGCTGTATATAAATTCCGTACATCTGCATGCCCTAACACCTGTTTGGATCCAGATGCTTCCGAGAAATGCGAGGAGCCGCCTGTTGAAGATTGTGAATGCAATGATGGATACCTTTTAAGTAACTTAGAATGTGTGCCTGAAGCCAACTGTGGATGCAAAACAGCAAATGGTGAATATATTCCGGTAAACACGCCCTAAAAGATTACAATATAATTATGTTATCTATAAAATGTAGATGCCTTATCATACAAATTATTTATAGTTTAACATGCACATTTTGCAATTCCTTGGTATTGTGCAATTTGAGAGATAAAACAATCTGTCAGTTGGAGAATTTCTTTTTAAATGTGCTACTGTATTGACACATGTGTTTTTACACATTTTATTTTACAGTCGAACATCCCATTTGAAAATGTTATGGATGACTGCAAATCACGACCAAATAAAAGTTTAAACCTCATTACTTTTTTCATGTATTATATAGTAATCAGCATATTTATCCTGCAATTATTACATTTGCCGTACAATAAAGGTAGCCGAATAAATATTTGCTTTTTTCAGAAGTGCCGAAAAAAGTCTACTGGCTCCTATGTCCTCAATTCTTACCATCTTTAGTATTCTGTTCTTTTTTACGACGACAATCTGTCGAATAGGATATTTGTTTGTGAAGTCACGCATTAAAATACGCGCCTAAATTTCAAGTCAGAAATCGGCTAAAAGTTCACTTTTCAAGTTTTTTGTTAGCATAGAATGTGCTTTAGGGTTGCAGGATAAAATAATATTCGTATATTTTCAGACAAAATATTTATTTGTACTCGCTGCAAAATAAGTGAGAAACGTTTGATTTGGCCTCGAATTTTTACCCGTTTCTAAGGATCGTTTAAATAATTTAGTGCCGAAAAAAGTCTACTATATATATATAATATATATAAAGTATTTGAGAATTATACACAGGTAGGCAAATCAATTGAAAGTGAAGACTGTTTAAGCGTCTATACATGCAGTATTGTTATTGGGAAACCCATCGTAACGAAACAAAGTCGTACTCCTTGTGGAAAGAATGCTGTATGCTCTTCAGTGAATGCGCGTTATATGTGTATATGTAACACAGGTTTTGAAGGCGATCCTCTACGAGAATGTAAAGGTATATTGCATATATTTTAATTATCGTTGAAATGTAACTTAAGCGAATTTAAAATAATATACAACGGATAAATGAAAAATGAAACTTCTACAAAAAAGTAATATTTTGTAATTTTATAATTTTATTTAACCTGTGATTTACGGTATCAAATGATTTCACAATGTTTAAAGTAAACGGAAAATCGAATTATGTTTTTTTTAAAATACATAATGACACACACACACACACACACACACACACACACACACACACACACACACACACACACACACACACACATATATATATATATATATATATATACGTCTACAAATTAAGCCCAACACTGTTTGAATTAGATTTTTAACACTGTCAAATTTTTGCTTTCCCTCTATTTTGAAGTGACGATTGAAAGTATATATATACATTAAAACGTTTTTAGTAGTTGATGATAGATCAATTCAGTTGCGTACACAATTATTACCCGCGAATTGTAGTAATATTTTAATTTGCATGAAATGTTAAGGAGTAAAAACTAATTTAGGTAATCTACCTATTATAGATACAAAAGAGTAAATTGTTAATGTTATTTTACTGTATGATGCCATATATCAACCGTAACTTGTCACACAAGTCTACATAAATGTTTAATAATTCGAGTTATTAAACATATACTAAATATAAATGTGTATATGCGTTATAAGTAAACGAATTTATATGTTAACTTTCAGATATGTGTTCACCGAATCCATGCCTAAATAATGGTGTTTGCAGAGTTGAAACTACTGGTTTTAGATGCTTGTGTACAGATGAATTTAAAGGTGACCGATGTGAAAGAAAAGGTAATTTTTTGTATTGATAAACACAACTAAAATGTTAATTGTCCGTATGAATAATTAAATTAAACTAATAATATGTGAATTAATGGCTTTGCAACTAATGTTGGTCTCCAGTGTAGAATAAAATACTAAGGATCGAAAAAAATGTAATGCCCAAAAGCCGCTTAGCATTCTTTTTTATGTTTAAACGGATTACCATAACAAACGTGTGTTACTTTATACAGAGCCCTTGTGTACATGTACAGCCAGCGGAGATCCTCACTATAAAACCTTCGATGGACAGATGATACATTTTTATGGAGCATGTAAATACACAATTGCGTCCTACAGAGGCGTGCAATGTACTTTTGATGTAGAGGGAAAACATGAATACAGGGGAGGCAATCAAGCAGTATCATATATGAGACTGATAGACTTTAAATACAAAGGACATGTATACCGTCTTCACCAGGGCAGACAATTTTACGTATGTTTCTTTTTCTACACTGTTGTGTTAGTATTTATGTTATACTTTGCTTATAAGTTTAAAACCATAAATGGTCGGTATGCATTTAAAGGTATTGCTTTATTTTGTAAAATAATTTAAAATTGTTTTATATTCATTTATGTTGATACAAATTAGGTTTTCAATTCTAATGTTCAAACACTTCATCATGGATGGAATGTCGCACAGAGTATGTCTGTATGACATAGTACTTAATACTTTTTTTACAAGCTTCCTTATAGTTTTAATGCCCAATACAAAAGCAATAAAACGATGGAGTAATGCTGAAGTGTTTTCAGGAGATGATTGCAATCGGGAATAATTTACAAAAAGTTTTTTTTGGTAATTTGTGTTTTTTCCCTTAAATTTTGTTCTAGTTTTTACAATCATACATAAATGACAAGATGTTCGAAAATATCTGTCAACACATTACTACATAAGTAACGGGCGGATTGAATAACATTCTTTTCGTCCAATGAAGGGAATGAAAATGGGTTAACGCATCTTTCAGGTATTGGGAACTTTACCTACAAAAAGTAGCACATAAAAATAAATTTGGACAACAATGAAATACATGCTGCAACTGTTAAAGAATAATATAAAATTATAGATGTTTTATTTTGTCACATAAATATAAGCCAGTCGTTTTTTATTTGCTTATATATTTAATATAATTTTGTAAAGGTCAATAAGATTAGGCTCCCTATAGCAATTGGCTATATTTGGCAGACAACTACTTTTCAAGTAGAAATCAAATTTATTTTAACCTTTAGTCCATCTTATTTTCCGAATGCGTTTATTGTTTGTAAACTTATTATCGCTCTGCTTATCTGAAAATACTGCTCGATGGACTATCATTCAATCAATTAATTATATCATTTTTATGTGTCTTCACAGGTGGATGGAGTTCAAAGGTATTTACCATATACAAATAAGGACGGTGTCATAGTCCAAACAACCGGAAATAAAATTAAACTAGAAGGACCTTGTGGTGTCACTATAGAGTTTGACGGGCAGCATTCTTTCCAATTGCAAGTACAACAAAATATCGGAAAGGATGTTTCTGGTATATGCGGAACATGTAATAATATTGCTGATGACCTGAAAACGAAAGATGGGAGAGATGTTTCCAACGATAACAACAAATATACCCTCATTGGCAATAGTTTTGAGGTCAGAGACGACTCCGATTTGATTTTACCCAAGTAAGTATTTTGGGCCATGGAAACCACAATAACAAATTAAGTTATCTTTTACTAGACAACTTTTTTTCAAATTGTAATCTGTCCAGAGTAAGAAATACTAGACAATCTACGACAGCTTTTTATCTGTCCAGTTGGTATGAAGAACAGAGTAAATAGTTGTCCTGGCAGTTTTGTTGTTTTTTTTAAAGTATTACCGTGAATAAATGTTTTATGTTTTGAAAGATAGCTACAGTTTTGCAACAATTATATTTCAGATGTAAACCAATTGTCGATATCGGCAACCCTTGTTTCAGTGCTACAGAAAATTTGAAAGCAATAGCTGAATCATCTCTTTGTCGGTACCTTAATCCATTTTTGAGCGAAGATAGTCCATTTAAACCATGCATCAGAGAGGACACTAGTAGAGCTCAGAAGATGTTTGACTCCTGTGTGATTGATTATTGTTCATACTTCAATATGCCAGATAAATTGGACAAAATTGTGTGTCAGGGTATTGAAGGATTTGCTTATCAATGTCAACGAATTGGTATTCCCATAGATTGGCGGAAAGGAAATATATGTCGTAAGTGTTTCATAAAAATAGTTAGACGTCATTGTAGCGTTCGTTTTAATCGAATTATATTTTAGCCAACGGATTTGTGAACACAGTTTCAAAATGCATCAATTTGCAAAAAAATACGACTTTCGAAGTATCGCGTCATTGCCGAAATAATTTAGCCATAATGTTATTGGATGTGTATTTACACGCACAACATATTAACTAAATTCTTTTGACATAATGCTTGTAAAACGTGTCAAATATAAAAAGCCATAATATTGTTTAACCACAATTAGTTTCTAATCACGTTTACTGCCATTTGTTTTGTATGCAGATTAGAAGCTGAACATGTACCTTTAATGTGTTCTTTTATTTAAAACAACAGATTTTTATATTTCTCAATAGCCTATTCATGTCAAGCAAACGCTGTATATAAATTCCGTACATCTGCATGCCCTAACACCTGTTTGGATCCAGATGCTTCCGAGAAATGCGAGGAGCCGCCTGTTGAAGATTGTGAATGCAATGATGGATACCTTTTAAGTAACTTAGAATGTGTGCCTGAAGCCAACTGTGGATGCAAAACAGCAAATGGTGAATATATTCCGGTAAACACGCCCTAAAAGATTACAATATAATTATGTTATCTATAAAATGTAGATGCCTTATCATACAAATTATTTATAGTTTAACATGCACATTTTGCAATTCCTTGGTATTGTGCAATTTGAGAGATAAAACAATCTGTCAGTTGGAGAATTTCTTTTTAAATGTGCTACTGTATTGACACATGTGTTTTTACACATTTTATTTTACAATCGAACATCCCATTTGAAAATGTTATGGATGACTGCAAATCACGACCAAATAAAAGTTTAAACCTCATTACTTTTTTCATGTATTATATAGTAATCAGCATATTTATCCTGCAATTATTACATTTGCCGTACAATAAAGGTAGCCGAATAAATATTTGCTTTTTTCAGAAGTGCCGAAAAAAGTCTACTGGCTCCTATGTCCTCAATTCTTACCATCTTTAGTATTCTGTTCTTTTTTACGACGACAATCTGTCGAATAGGATATTTGTTTGTGAAGTCACGCATTAAAATACGCGCCTAAATTTCAAGTCAGAAATCGGCTAAAAGTTCACTTTTCAAGTTTTTCGTTAGCATAGAATGTGCTTTAGGGTTGCAGGATAAAATAATATTCGTATATTTTCAGACAAAATATTTATTTGTACTCGCTGCAAAATAAGTGAGAAACGTTTGATTTGGCCTCGAATTTTTACCCGTTTCTAAGGATCGTTTAAATAATTTAGTGCCGAAAAAAGTCTTCTATATATATATATAATATATATAAAGTATTTGAGAATTATACACAGGTAGGCAAATCAATTGAAAGTGAAGACTGTTTAAGCGTCTATACATGCAGTATTGTTATTGGGAAACCCATCGTAACGAAACAAAGTCGTACTCCTTGTGGAAAGAATGCTGTATGCTCTTCAGTGAATGCGCGTTATATGTGTATATGTAACACAGGTTTTGAAGGCGATCCTCTACGAGAATGTAAAGGTATATTGCATATATTTTAATTATCGTTGAAATGTAACTTAAGCGAATTTAAAATAATATACAACGGATAAATGAAAAATGAAACTTCTACAAAAAAGTAATATTTTGTAATTTTATTTAACCTGTGATTTACGGTATCAAATGATTTCACAATGTTTAAAGTAAACGGAAAATCGAATTATGTTTTTTTTCAAAATACATAATGACACACACACACACACACACATATATATATATATATATATATGTATATATATATATATATATATATATATATATATATATATATATATATATATATACATTTTTAAACTGTCAAATTTTTGCTTACCCTCAGCGGGATTCGAACTCACACCGTTGTGACACTATGGCACTAAATCGCCTGCACAATGTCCAGCGGTCAAGACCCCTCGGCCAAATCCGCTATATAAAAAATATAGCTTCATTAACCGGGGTGAATCGTAGACATAGACATAGTACATGTGTACTAGCGTGTGACGATGGAATTTTCGTAACCAATACGTATTAATCTGACAGTAATCAAATCGCCTGCACAATGTCCAGCGGTCAAGACCCCTCGGCCAAATCCGCTATATAAAAAATATAGCTTCATTAACCGGGGTGAATCGTAGACATAGACATAGTACATGTGTACTAGCGTGTGACGATGGAATTTTCGTAACCAATACGTATTAATCTGACAGTAATCTAATTCAGCATTTTTGTATATATTATATAGGATGACAAAGTTACTTGTCATACAGTCACAGTAAGTAAATTATATACGAACGTCTAAGTATTGTGACAACCATATAATATATCTATCCAGCGGATTTCTGAATCATCAGAAATACAGGGTTAATATCAAATATTTATATATACGTCTACAAATTAAACCCAACACTGTTAGAATTAGATTTTTAAACTGTCAAATTTTTCGTCACACGCTAGTACACATGTACTATGTCTATGTCTACGATTCACCCCGGAGTTCGAATCCCGCTGAGGGTTAGCAAAAATTTGACAGTTTAAAAATCTTTTTCTTGTCAAAAATTTAGACACAGACTGACCAACGAATAGCCTTAGTCATTGAGTGTCACTATAAATAAATAACATAAACAATCATAACATATTGATCTTAAACTTTCTCACTCTAACTGAAGCCAAAACTTTTTTATAGTAGCTACCCAGTCCGCCACCCGCGGACGTGCCGTGCTGTTACTTGGCTTTGCTCAAATATTCCAACAAGATGTAATCAAAATTATCAAGGTGACAGATTCATTACGCCAGACGCGCGTTTCGTCTACTTAAGACTCATCAGTGGCGTTTAACTCTAAATGATATTCTTCATTGGGAGATGGAATAATATTTTTTTTCATTGGGAGATGGAATAATATAAGTCCACTGGGATCGTGTAAATACACAATAGAGGCAGTTCAAAATATTATATAGTCTAAAGAAAGCTGCTAAACCAGTACACTTATTTCGTATCGGATCGACAAACATGACGATACAGCATAAACAAAAAATAATAATATACAAGTCCAGAAGATTATGCAACGATACAAATGACGGTGTTTCTTGTCAAAAATTTAGACACAGACTGACCAACGAATAGCCTTAGTCATTGAGTGTCACTATAAATAAATAACGTAAACAATCATAACATATTGATCTTAAACTTTCTCACTCTAACGGAACCCAAAACTTTTTTATAGTAGCTACCCAGTCCGCCACCCGCGGACGTGCCGTGCTGTTACTTGGCTTTGCTCAAATATTCCAACAAGATGTAATCAAAATTATCAAAGTGACAGATTCATTACGCCAGACGCGCGGTTCGTCTACTTAAGACTCATCAGTGGCGTTTAACTCTAAATGTTCAAAGGAGTTGCATTAATGTAGCTTTTGTGCGTAATTGCATGTACGAGACACTCCTATTTCATATTGATTTTATACCCCTTTTTATATGAAATATTTGATTTTGAGATGTCTAATGGATGAGTATTTGTACATATATGTAGGAGCGCGGGTTTTGCATACGCATGTAACAAGCGGGACTAGTATATTATGTTTGTTAAAAAATAAGGATTTTTTTCATAAGTACTTATGTTAGTTTGTAATTAAACGACAACTTGATGTATTTATTCAAACTTTGAATATGACCGTTTGCATCCGAATTGATTTAAAATTATAACATTTATCCAAAATTTTTACTCGTATGTCTAGTAACATTTTATCAAAACGATGAAATATAAATACCGGCAATAAAGATGTTGTTATTTCTCTTTAAGTGGCTATAAAAGTACTTTACGTGAGCGGATAAAATCGAATCAATAGGTTCGTCTTTACATACATTTGGCACTGTTCAGCTTTTCGATATATACTTGGTTTTTGAATATTGAATATTTCGACGAATCTATTGAGGAGGGTTTATTTTACCATGCTGTTATGTTTTGTGTCTTAATATATATTACATGCTTTTTCTTTGCATCGGTTAAAAACGATAACATCTTGTTTAATTTATTTGCCTGTTTGTCTGACTCATACATATAGTATACATAGTAGTAACTAAATAAAGCAAAACCATATTGTTCTATCTTTGTTTTCTAAATAGCTTATAATTTATCACGCACACTTATGAGATTGCTTAACGACACACACATAAATTTGATTAAAACAGTTTAACATAAGATACTGACATAAATACAAAGTAACAGAGGTTAGTTCTGTATAAGTCCATTTTAGGCTAAACAAGACAGTTAACTCTGCATGTGACAGGTTTTATAAGAAAGCATAGCGACCTTATTTTTTACTCTATTTTGAAGTGACGATTGAAAGTATATATATATATTAAAACGTTTTTAGTAGTTAATGATAGATCAATTCAGTTGCGTACACAATTATTACCCACGAATTGTAGTAATATTTTAATTTGCATGAAATGTTAAGGAGTAAAAACTAATTTAGGTAATCTACCTATTATAGATACAAAAGAGTAAATTGTTAATGTTGTTTTACTGTATGATGCCATATATCAACCGTAACTTGTCACACAAGTCTACATAAATGTTTAATAAATCGAGTTATTAAACATATACTAAATATAAATGTGTATATGCGTTATAAGTAAACGAATTTATATGTTAACTTTCAGATATGTGTTCACCGAATCCATGCCTAAATAATGGTGTTTGCAGAGTTGAAACTACTGGTTTTAGATGCTTGTGTACAGATGAATTTAAAGGTGACCGATGTGAAAGAAAAGGTAATTTTTTGTATTGATAAACACAACTAAAATGTTAATTGTCCGTATGAATAATTAAATTAAACTAATAATATGTGAATTAATGGCTTTGCAACTAATTTTGGTCTCCAGTGTAGAATAAAATACTAAGGATCGAAAAAAATGTAATGCCCAAAAGCCGCTTAGCATTCTTTTTTATGTTTAAACGGATTACCATAACAAACGTGTGTTACTTTATACAGAGCCCTTGTGTACATGTACAGCCAGCGGAGATCCTCACTATAAAACCTTCGATGGACAGATGATACATTTTTATGGAGCATGTAAATACACAATTGCGTCCTACAGAGGCGTGCAATGTACTTTTGATGTAGAGGGAAAACATGAATACAGGGGAGGCAATCAAGCAGTATCATATATGAGACTGATAGACTTTAAATACAAAGGACATGTATACCGTCTTCACCAGGGCAGACAATTTTACGTATGTTTCTTTTTCTACACTGTTGTGCTAGTATTTATGTTACACTTTGCTTATAAGTTTAAAACCATAAATGGTCGGTATGCATTTAAAGGTATTGCTTTATCTTGTAAAATAATTTAAAATTGTTTTATATTCATTTATGTTGATACAAATTAGGTTTTCAATTCTAATGTTCAAACACTTCATCATGGATGGAATGTCGCACAGAGTATGTCTGTATGACATATGACTTAATACTTTTTTTACAAGCTTCCTTATAGTTTTAATGCCCAATACAAAAGCAATAAAACGATGGAGTAATGCTGAAGTGTTTTCAGGAGATGATTGCAATCGGGAATAATTTACAAAAAGTTTTTTTTGGTAATTTGTGTTTTTTCCCTTAAATTTTGTTCTAGTTTTTACAATCATACATAAATGACAAGATGTTCGAAAATATCTGTCAACACATTACTACATAAGTAACGGGCGGATTGAATAACATTCTTTTCGTCCAATGAAGGGAATGAAAATGGGTTAACGCATCTTTCAGGTATTGGGAACTTTACCTACAAAAAAGTAGCACATAAAAATAAATTTGGACAACAATGAAATACATGCTGCAACTGTTAAAGAATAATATAAAATTATAGATGTTTTATTTTGTCACATAAATATAAGCCAGTCGTTTTTTATTTGCTTATATATTTAATATAATTTTGTAAAGGTCAATAAGATTAGGCTCCCTATAGCAATTGGCTATATTTGGCAGACAACTACTTTTCAAGTAGAAATCAAATTTATTTTAACCTTTAGTCCATCTTATTTTCCGAATGCGTTTATTGTTTGTAAACTTATTATCGCTCTGCTTATCTGAAAATACTGCTCGATGGACTATCATTCAATCAATTAATTATATCATTTTTATGTGTCTTCACAGGTGGATGGAGTTCAAAGGTATTTACCATATACAAATAAGGACGGTGTCATAGTCCAAACAACCGGAAATAAAATTAAACTAGAAGGACCTTGTGGTGTCACTATAGAGTTTGACGGGCAGCATTCTTTCCAATTGCAAGTACAACAAAATATCGGAAAGGATGTTTCTGGTATATGCGGAACATGTAATAATATTGCTGATGACCTGAAAACGAAAGATGGGAGAGATGTTTCCAACGATAACAACAAATATACCCTCATTGGCAATAGTTTTGAGGTCAGAGACGACTCCGATTTGATTTTACCCAAGTAAGTATTTTGGGCCATGGAAACCACAATAACAAATTAAGTTATCTTTTACTAGACAACTTTTTTTCAAATTGTAATCTGTCCAGAGTAAGAAATACTAAACAATCTACGACAGCTTTTTATCTGTCCAGTTGGTATGAAGAACAGAGTAAATAGTTGTCCTGGCAGTTTTGTTGTTTTTTTTTAAAGTATTACCGTGAATAAATGTTTTATGTTTTGAAAGATAGCTACAGTTTTGCAACAATTATATTTCAGATGTAAACCAATAGTCGATATCGGCAACCCTTGTTTCAGTGCTACAGAAAATTTGAAAGCAATAGCTGAATCATCACTTTGTCGGTACCTTAATCCATTTTTGAGCGAAGATAGTCCATTTAAACCATGCATCAGAGAGGACACTAGTAGAGCTCAGAAGATGTTTGACTCCTGTGTGATTGATTATTGTTCATACTTCAATATGCCAGATAAATTGGACAAAATTGTGTGTCAGGGTATTGAAGGATTTGCTTATCAATGTCAACGAATTGGTATTCCCATAGATTGGCGAAAAGGAAATATATGTCGTAAGTGTTTCATAAAAATAGTTAGACGTCATTGTAGCTTTCGTTTTAATCGAATTATATTTTAGCCAACGGATTTGTGAACACAGTTTCAAAATGCATCAATTTGCAAAAAAATACGACTTTCGAAGTATCGCGTCATTGCCGAAATAATTTAGCCATAATGTTATTGGATGTGTATTTACACGCACAACATATTAACTAAATTCTTTTGACATAATGCTTGAAAAACGTGTCAAATATAAAAAGCCATAATATTGTTTAACCACAATTAGTTTCTAATCACGTTTACTGCCATTTGTTATGTATGCAGATTAGAAGCTGAACATGTACCTTTATTGTGTTCTTTTATTTAAAACAACAGATTTTTATATTTCTCAATAGCCTATTCATGTCAAGCAAACGCTGTATATAAATTCCGTACATCTGCATGCCCTAACACCTGTTTGGATCCAGATGCTTCCGAGAAATGCGAGGAGCCGCCTGTTGAAGATTGTGAATGCAATGATGGATACCTTTTAAGTAACTTAGAATGTGTGCCTGAAGCCAACTGTGGATGCAAAACAGCAAATGGTGAATATATTCCGGTAAACACGCCCTAAAAGATTACAATATAATTATGTTATCTATAAAATGTAGATGCCTTATCATACAAATTATTTATAGTTTAACATGCACATTTTGCAATTCCTTGGTATTGTGCAATTTGAGAGATAAAACAATCTGTCAGTTGGAGAATTTCTTTTTAAATGTGCTACTGTATTGACACATGTGTTTTTACACATTTTATTTTACAGTCGAACATCCCATTTGAAAATGTTATGGATGACTGCAAATCACGACCAAATAAAAGTTTAAACCTCATTACTTTTTTCATGTATTATATAGTAATCAGCATATTTATCCTGCAATTATTACATTTGCCGTACAATAAAGGTAGCCGAATAAATATTTGCTTTTTTCAGAAGTGCCGAAAAAAGTCTACTGGCTCCTATGTCCTCAATTCTTACCATCTTTAGTATTCTGTTCTTTTTTACGACGACAATCTGTCGAATAGGATATTTGTTTGTGAAGTCACGCATTAAAATACGCGCCTAAATTTCAAGTCAGAAATCGGCTAAAAGTTCACTTTTCAAGTTTTTTGTTAGCATAGAATGTGCTTTAGGGTTGCAGGATAAAATAATATTCGTATATTTTCAGACAAAATATTTATTTGTACTCGCTGCAAAATAAGTGAGAAACGTTTGATTTGGCCTCGAATTTTTACCCGTTTCTAAGGATCGTTTAAATAATTTAGTGCCGAAAAAAGTCTACTATATATATATAATATATATAAAGTATTTGAGAATTATACACAGGTAGGCAAATCAATTGAAAGTGAAGACTGTTTAAGCGTCTATACATGCAGTATTGTTATTGGGAAACCCATCGTAACGAAACAAAGTCGTACTCCTTGTGGAAAGAATGCTGTATGCTCTTCAGTGAATGCGCGTTATATGTGTATATGTAACACAGGTTTTGAAGGCGATCCTCTACGAGAATGTAAAGGTATATTGCATATATTTTAATTATCGTTGAAATGTAACTTAAGCGAATTTAAAATAATATACAACGGATAAATGAAAAATGAAACTTCTACAAAAAAGTAATATTTTGTAATTTTATAATTTTATTTAACCTGTGATTTACGGTATCAAATGATTTCACAATGTTTAAAGTAAACGGAAAATCGAATTATGTTTTTTTTAAAATACATAATGACACACACACACACACACACACACACACACACACACACACACACATATATATATATATATATATATATATATATACGTCTACAAATTAAGCCCAACACTGTTTGAATTAGATTTTTAACACTGTCAAATTTTTGCTTTCCCTCTATTTTGAAGTGACGATTGAAAGTATATATATACATTAAAACGTTTTTAGTAGTTGATGATAGATCAATTCAGTTGCGTACACAATTATTACCCGCGAATTGTAGTAATATTTTAATTTGCATGAAATGTTAAGGAGTAAAAACTAATTTAGGTAATCTACCTATTATAGATACAAAAGAGTAAATTGTTAATGTTATTTTACTGTATGATGCCATATATCAACCGTAACTTGTCACACAAGTCTACATAAATGTTTAATAATTCGAGTTATTAAACATATACTAAATATAAATGTGTATATGCGTTATAAGTAAACGAATTTATATGTTAACTTTCAGATATGTGTTCACCGAATCCATGCCTAAATAATGGTGTTTGCAGAGTTGAAACTACTGGTTTTAGATGCTTGTGTACAGATGAATTTAAAGGTGACCGATGTGAAAGAAAAGGTAATTTTTTGTATTGATAAACACAACTAAAATGTTAATTGTCCGTATGAATAATTAAATTAAACTAATAATATGTGAATTAATGGCTTTGCAACTAATGTTGGTCTCCAGTGTAGAATAAAATACTAAGGATCGAAAAAAATGTAATGCCCAAAAGCCGCTTAGCATTCTTTTTTATGTTTAAACGGATTACCATAACAAACGTGTGTTACTTTATACAGAGCCCTTGTGTACATGTACAGCCAGCGGAGATCCTCACTATAAAACCTTCGATGGACAGATGATACATTTTTATGGAGCATGTAAATACACAATTGCGTCCTACAGAGGCGTGCAATGTACTTTTGATGTAGAGGGAAAACATGAATACAGGGGAGGCAATCAAGCAGTATCATATATGAGACTGATAGACTTTAAATACAAAGGACATGTATACCGTCTTCACCAGGGCAGACAATTTTACGTATGTTTCTTTTTCTACACTGTTGTGTTAGTATTTATGTTATACTTTGCTTATAAGTTTAAAACCATAAATGGTCGGTATGCATTTAAAGGTATTGCTTTATTTTGTAAAATAATTTAAAATTGTTTTATATTCATTTATGTTGATACAAATTAGGTTTTCAATTCTAATGTTCAAACACTTCATCATGGATGGAATGTCGCACAGAGTATGTCTGTATGACATATGACTTAATACTTTTTTTACAAGCTTCCTTATAGTTTTAATGCCCAATACAAAAGCAATAAAACGATGGAGTAATGCTGAAGTGTTTTCAGGAGATGATTGCAATCGGGAATAATTTACAAAAAGTTTTTTTTGGTAATTTGTGTTTTTTCCCTTAAATTTTGTTCTAGTTTTTACAATCATACATAAATGACAAGATGTTCGAAAATATCTGTCAACACATTACTACATAAGTAACGGGCGGATTGAATAACATTCTTTTCGTCCAATGAAGGGAATGAAAATGGGTTAACGCATCTTTCAGGTATTGGGAACTTTACCTACAAAAAGTAGCACATAAAAATAAATTTGGACAACAATGAAATACATGCTGCAACTGTTAGAGAATAATATAAAATCATAGATGTTTTATTTTGTCACATAAATATAAGCCAGTCGTTTTTTATTTGCTTATATATTTAATATAATTTTGTAAAGGTCAATAAGATTAGGCTCCCTATAGCAATTGGCTATATTTGGCAGACAACTACTTTTCAAGTAGAAATCAAATTTATTTTAACCTTTAGTCCATCTTATTTTCCGAATGCGTTTATTGTTTGTAAACTTATTATCGCTCTGCTTATCTGAAAATACTGCTCGATGGACTATCATTCAATCAATTAATTATATCATTTTTATGTGTCTTCACAGGTGGATGGAGTTCAAAGGTATTTACCATATACAAATAAGGACGGTGTCATAGTCCAAACAACCGGAAATAAAATTAAACTAGAAGGACCTTGTGGTGTCACTATAGAGTTTGACGGGCAGCATTCTTTCCAATTGCAAGTACAACAAAATATCGGAAAGGATGTTTCTGGTATATGCGGAACATGTAATAATATTGCTGATGACCTGAAAACGAAAGATGGGAGAGATGTTTCCAACGATAACAACAAATATACCCTCATTGGCAATAGTTTTGAGGTCAGAGACGACTCCGATTTGATTTTACCCAAGTAAGTATTTTGGGCCATGGAAACCACAATAACAAATTAAGTTATCTTTTACTAGACAACTTTTTTTCAAATTGTAATCTGTCCAGAGTAAGAAATACTAGACAATCTACGACAGCTTTTTATCTGTCCAGTTGGTATGAAGAACAGAGTAAATAGTTGTCCTGGCAGTTTTGTTGTTTTTTTTAAAGTATTACCGTGAATAAATGTTTTATGTTTTGAAAGATAGCTACAGTTTTGCAACAATTATATTTCAGATGTAAACCAATTGTCGATATCGGCAACCCTTGTTTCAGTGCTACAGAAAATTTGAAAGCAATAGCTGAATCATCTCTTTGTCGGTACCTTAATCCATTTTTGAGCGAAGATAGTCCATTTAAACCATGCATCAGAGAGGACACTAGTAGAGCTCAGAAGATGTTTGACTCCTGTGTGATTGATTATTGTTCATACTTCAATATGCCAGATAAATTGGACAAAATTGTGTGTCAGGGTATTGAAGGATTTGCTTATCAATGTCAACGAATTGGTATTCCCATAGATTGGCGGAAAGGAAATATATGTCGTAAGTGTTTCATAAAAATAGTTAGACGTCATTGTAGCGTTCGTTTTAATCGAATTATATTTTAGCCAACGGATTTGTGAACACAGTTTCAAAATGCATCAATTTGCAAAAAAAATACGACTTTCGAAGTATCGCGTCATTGCCGAAATAATTTAGCCATAATGTTATTGGATGTGTATTTACACGCACAACATATTAACTAAATTCTTTTGACATAATGCTTGAAAAACGTGTCAAATATAAAAAGCCATAATATTGTTTAACCACAATTAGTTTCTAATCACGTTTACTGCCATTTGTTTTGTATGCAGATTAGAAGCTGAACATGTACCTTTAATGTGTTCTTTTATTTAAAACAACAGATTTTTATATTTCTCAATAGCCTATTCATGTCAAGCAAACGCTGTATATAAATTCCGTACATCTGCATGCCCTAACACCTGTTTGGATCCAGATGCTTCCGAGAAATGCGAGGAGCCGCCTGTTGAAGATTGTGAATGCAATGATGGATACCTTTTAAGTAACTTAGAATGTGTGCCTGAAGCCAACTGTGGATGCAAAACAGCAAATGGTGAATATATTCCGGTAAACACGCCCTAAAAGATTACAATATAATTATGTTATCTATAAAATGTAGATGCCTTATCATACAAATTATTTATAGTTTAACATGCACATTTTGCAATTCCTTGGTATTGTGCAATTTGAGAGATAAAACAATCTGTCAGTTGGAGAATTTCTTTTTAAATGTGCTACTGTATTGACACATGTGTTTTTACACATTTTATTTTACAATCGAACATCCCATTTGAAAATGTTATGGATGACTGCAAATCACGACCAAATAAAAGTTTAAACCTCATTACTTTTTTCATGTATTATATAGTAATCAGCATATTTATCCTGCAATTATTACATTTGCCGTACAATAAAGGTAGCCGAATAAATATTTGCTTTTTTCAGAAGTGCCGAAAAAAGTCTACTGGCTCCTATGTCCTCAATTCTTACCATCTTTAGTATTCTGTTCTTTTTTACGACGACAATCTGTCGAATAGGATATTTGTTTGTGAAGTCACGCATTAAAATACGCGCCTAAATTTCAAGTCAGAAATCGGCTAAAAGTTCACTTTTCAAGTTTTTCGTTAGCATAGAATGTGCTTTAGGGTTGCAGGATAAAATAATATTCGTATATTTTCAGACAAAATATTTATTTGTACTCGCTGCAAAATAAGTGAGAAACGTTTGATTTGGCCTCGAATTTTTACCCGTTTCTAAGGATCGTTTAAATAATTTAGTGCCGAAAAAAGTCTACTATATATATATAATATATATAAAGTATTTGAGAATTATACACAGGTAGGCAAATCAATTGAAAGTGAAGACTGTTTAAGCGTCTATACATGCAGTATTGTTATTGGGAAACCCATCGTAACGAAACAAAGTCGTACTCCTTGTGGAAAGAATGCTGTATGCTCTTCAGTGAATGCGCGTTATATGTGTATATGTAACACAGGTTTTGAAGGCGATCCTCTACGAGAATGTAAAGGTATATTGCATATATTTTAATTATCGTTGAAATGTAACTGAAGCGAATTTAAAATAATATACAACGGATAAATGAAAAATGAAACTTCTACAAAAAAGTAATATTTTGTAATTTTATTTAACCTGTGATTTACGGTATCAAATGATTTCACAATGTTTAAAGTAAACGGAAAATCGAATTATGTATTTTTTCAAAATACATAATGACACACACACACACACACACACACACACACATATATATATATATATATACATTTTTAAACTGTCAAATTTTTGCTTACCCTCAGCGGGATTCGAACTCACACCGTTGTGACACTATGGCACTAAATCGCCTGCACAATGTCCAGCGGTCAAGACCCCTCGGCCAAATCCGCTATATAAAAAATATAGCTTCATTAACCTGGGTGAATCGTAGACATAGACATAGTACATGTGTACTAGCGTGTGACGATGGAATTTTCGTAACCAATACGTATTAATCTGACAGTAATCTAATTCAGCATTTTTGTATATATTATATAGGATGACAAAGTTACTTGTCATACAGTCACAGTAAGTAAATTATATACGAACGTCTAAGTATTATGACAACCATATAATATATCTATCCAGCGGATTTCTGAATCATCAGAAATACAGGGTTAATATCAAATATTTATATATACGTCTACAAATTAAACCCAACACTGTTAGAATTAGATTTTTAAACTGTCAAATTTTTCGTCACACGCTAGTACACATGTACTATGTCTATGTCTACGATTCACCCCGGAGTTCGAATCCCGCTGAGGGTTAGCAAAAATTTGACAGTTTAAAAATCTTTTTCTTGTCAAAAATTTAGACACAGACTGACCAACGAATAGCCTTAGTCATTGAGTGTCACTATAAATAAATAACATAAACAATCATAACATATTGATCTTAAACTTTCTCACTCTAACTGAAGCCAAAACTTTTTTATAGTAGCTACCCAGTCCGCCACCCGCGGACGTGCCGTGCTGTTACTTGGCTTTGCTCAAATATTCCAACAAGATGTAATCAAAATTATCAAGGTGACAGATTCATTACGCCAGACGCGCGTTTCGTCTACTTAAGACTCATCAGTGGCGTTTAACTCTAAATGTTTAAGATATTCTTCATTGGGAGATGGAATAATATTTTTTTTCATTGGGAGATGGAATAATATAAGTCCACTGGGATCGTGTAAATACACAATAGAGGCAGTTCAAAATATTATATAGTCTAAAGAAAGCTGCTAAACCAGTACACTTATTTCGTATCGGATCGACAAACATGACGATACAGCATAAACAAAAAATAATAATATACAAGTCCAGAAGATTATGCAACGATACAAATGACGGTGTTTCTTGTCAAAAATTTAGACACAGACTGACCAACGAATAGCCTTAGTCATTGAGTGTCACTATAAATAAATAACGTAAACAATCATAACATATTGATCTTAAACTTTCTCACTCTAACGGAACCCAAAACTTTTTTATAGTAGCTACCCAGTCCGCCACCCGCGGACGTGCCGTGCTGTTACTTGGCTTTGCTCAAATATTCCAACAAGATGTAATCAAAATTATCAAAGTGACAGATTCATTACGCCAGACGCGCGGTTCGTCTACTTAAGACTCATCAGTGGCGTTTAACTCTAAATGTTCAAAGGAGTTGCATTAATGTAGCTTTTGTGCGTAATTGCATGTACGAGACACTCCTATTTCATATTGATTTTATACCCTTTTTATATGAAATATTTGATTTTGAGATGTCTAATGGATGAGTATTTGTACATATATGTAGGAGCGCGGGTTTTGCATACGCATGTAACAAGCGGGACTAGTATATTATGTTTGTTAAAAAATAAGGATTTTTTTCATAAGTACTTATGTTAGTTTGTAATTAAACGACAACTTGATGTATTTATTCAAACTTTGAATATGACCGTTTGCATCCGAATTGATTTAAAATTATAACATTTATCCAAAATTTTTACTCGTATGTCTAGTAACATTTTATCAAAACGATGAAATATAAATACCGGCAATAAAGATGTTGTTATTTCTCTTTAAGTGGCTATAAAAGTACTTTACGTGAGCGGATAAAATCGAATCAATAGGTTCGTCTTTACATACATTTGCCACTGTTCAGCTTTTCGATATATACTTGGGTTTTGAATATTGAATATTTCGACGAATCTATTGAGGAGGGTTTATTTTACCATGCTGTTATGTTTGTGTCTTAATATATATTACATGCTTTTTCTTTGCATCGGTTAAAAACGATAACATCTTGTTTAATTTATTTGCCTGTTTGTCTGACTCATACATATAGTATACATAGTAGTAACTAAATAAAGCAAAACCATATTGTTCTATCTTTGTTTTCTAAATAGCTTATAATTTATCACGCACACTTATGAGATTGCTTAACGACACACACATAAATTTGATTAAAACAGTTTAACATAAGATACTGACATAAATACAAAGTAACAGAGGTTAGTTCTGTATAAGTCCATTTTAGGCTAAACAAGACAGTTAACTCTGCATGTGACAGGTTTTATAAGAAAGCATAGCGACCTTATTTTTTACTCTATTTTGAAGTGACGATTGAAAGTATATATATATATTAAAACGTTTTTAGTAGTTAATGATAGATCAATTCAGTTGCGTACACAATTATTACCCACGAATTGTAGTAATATTTTATTAATTTGCATGAAATGTTAAGGAGTAAAAACTAATTTAGGTAATCTACCTATTATAGATACAAAAGAGTAAATTGTTAATGTTGTTTTACTGTATGATGCCATATATCAACCGTAACTTGTCACACAAGTCTACATAAATGTTTAATAAGTCGAGTTATTAAACATATACTAAATATAAATGTGTATATGCGTTATAAGTAAACGAATTTATATGTTAACTTTCAGATATGTGTTCACCGAATCCATGCCTAAATAATGGTGTTTGCAAAGTTGAAACTACTGGTTTTAGATGCTTGTGTACAGATGAATTTAAAGGTGACCGATGTGAAAGAAAAGGTAATTTTTTGTATTGATAAACACAACTAAAATGTTAATTGTCCGTATGAATAATTAAATTCAACTAATAATATGTGAATTAATGGCTTTGCAACTAATGTTGGTCTCCAGTGTAGAATAAAATACTAAGGATCGAAAAAAATTTACTCGTATGTCTAGTAACATTTTATCAAAACGATGAAATATAAATACCGGCAATAAAGATGTTTTTCTTTGTCTTCACTAACAGATAGTTTAGGATATATCTAAAAAAGACATTTATCTCCACTTTTTCATCAACTAGATATGATGCTGGCCGTATGACATCGTTACTTCCAAATTTGAGTAATTATCAAAAGATAATCAAGATGTTATAAAAGTTACACTGTAATAAAATCACTTCAAAGGGACACGTTATCCGCCATTACCTGTGGTGATTACAATTAACATATTAATAATTAACGTCTCTTACTAGTGCACCTTTGCACCCCAGGTAGCTATACGTAAATGACACGTATACATAAAATAAAGAACAAATTTTATACATAGTAACAATCATTACAATAAAATAAGGGGCCTCGGTGGCCGAGTGGTCAATGTAGTTCGTCTACTATTGATCACGTGGTCTGTCAACACTGAGATTGCGGGTTCGATTCTCACTGCAGGCAGGGTGTACTCGACTCCAATCTTAATTGACAAGGATTGGCAGTTTTCTTACTGCAGGTCGGGGGTTTTCTCCGGGTACTCCGGCTTCCTCCCCCAATAAAAACTGGACGCCATGATATAGCTGAAAAATTGCTGAAAGTGGCGTTAAACACCATCAAACAAACAAACAAAACAATAAAATAACGTTTTCGTATTTTCAACTAATTTTATAGTGCATTACGATTCACGCGTCTCTTGCTTATTTTTAAATTTTATTTTATATTGACATTTATATAAAATAAAACACAAAAAAAACAAAAAAACCCCCCGTATGGTTGGAATTCAAAATGCATCTATGGTCTTGTATTATTAAAGTGCTGTGAAGATATTCAAATACTGTGCATTTAACTAAACTAAACATTGTGAGCTCAACTTCATCCCTCTTTCTTTGCCGAAAAGTGGAGGGCTTCCACCAGTTTCTCTCGATTCCTTCTCCATTAAAAGTTTGACCCCCTGCTGAAAAGTGCTGAAAGTAGCTTATAACTTCAAACAAGTAACCAAATTATTTTTCAGATAATCAAAAACCTTAACTGATGGTAAAGTTTAGTGCATTTTTTTAGTTTTAAGTGTATTTACAAAGCATTTAACTGTTAATAGACATTGTGGCGATTGGAATTGTTTGGAAAAACGTCTTTGGTTTTGTTGATTCAGAGCTAATTACAATCTTTAAAAAAAATAATTTTCGTCTCACTTAAATCACAGTACATTGCTGTTATTTTTTTAAGGTTGATTGATTAGCGGAGATGTGTGCGAGAGATTGTACGGCGAAAACAAATGGTGCACTCGATTTAAATTCAAGTTTGTCAGATACTTGTCCAGGGTCGGTGATTCTCTCTGTTGTTCTTTGTAAAGATTTAAAGCGTTCGATTTTAAAGCTAGTTTGGTATACTTTCGACAATAAGAAGAATTAACCTTCACAACGCTACATACAGTTTTCCGATATTTACAATAGAGACGAAAGAACGTCTTGTTAAAGAAATTCATAACTGCAAATGAATGAATTACATTATAAAGTTGATGAATCTGAATCGTTGTCTTGGATGATCGCGCAAAATTACCTGTCATTTAATATACAAATGTGTCATTATTTACGATTGGTAACTTCCAGCGGCGACGCACACTTATTTATCACCTAATACACATAAACTATCATTAGATGTAGATAAGAAAACAAAAATAATTTTATCTAAAAACAAAATAATGACAACAATCCTGTAGTTTAACACTTAGTACTGTAAAAAACGCGTCTGTGAATATACTTAACGATCTTTTTAAATTTTAAAACGAGGTGTCAGTAATATTATTGAATAAAATAAAGTTTAAAGAATATACCAGTACAGCTGAATATATGAAATATATGAATATTTGATTGATTGATGGATTACTTGACGTCCACTAAGCAATATATGTTACCTTATATTCCGGACTTAGGAATATTTGAATTTACATACAATCAAAGTACATATTTGCTGATAGGGAAATAAGATTTATGTTGAATCCATTTACTCTTTGCACAAAATAGGCAATTTTCAGGTACACATACGCCGACAGAAAAAGTTTAATGATAGTATTTTTTTCAGAAAACCGCAACAATGTTACTATTTGTAAATGAATTGCGCATTTAAGTAAGGTAGGCACTTGATGAAATGTATAGAAGTTCCTGCTACAGAAACGCCCATGTTTAAGATCTAGAGTGTATCTGAATTAAATGATTGCCGCATACGCATGTTAAAACATATAGACAGGATTGTTTAACTTTGTCGGCTTTTTCAATCGTATAACTGTGAACGCTTTTATTAAGAATTGTAGATAAGGTTTAAGTTATTTTTTTTAATTTATTTAAAACAGTGGTCACACTAATGTTATTGATCAATGAAGTTCCACAACAAACTACATAGCGTTATATATGAATGCTAAAATTTACGCAAATAATTGTGCTCCGTTATCAATTAAGTATTATGAATCTAGCGAAAACTAGTAAATGCCTTCAATATTGAAGTACATTACTGAAAAAATAAACCATTTATACCAAGAATAATCATTAAACCATGCATTGACGGCATAGGAAACGATACACCATGCGATAAACGAAACGTTGAACTAAACTATACCATACAATAGACGAAACGATCTATCAAAACGATCTATCACCGTTTCCATCGTATATCGTTTCGTGCATCGTGCGTACATCGTTCGTATATCGTGCGTACAACGTTTGTATATCGTCCGTTCATCGTTCGTACATCTTTCGTGCATCGTGCGTTTCGTTAACTTATACGTTACAGGGACTGTACATGATCGATATACTATAACTTAGATATATAGCATGTTTTGAAAAGTAACTTAGGTTGTATGTCTTATTATTGTACTGTAGTGTTAAATTGGAAAACATAGCGGCCTTTAGAGTCTGAGATTTATTAAGTACATAATAACGAGTAAAATGTTAATCAAACCTACAATTTCAAATATGTTAGATTTTTTTGTTAATTTGGTTCTAAAAAGTGGGTGTATCAATATGTTGATTTGTTGCGAACACCGGATGTTGTGAATGATATTGTGGTATAATAGTCATTTAAAGGAAGCCAGTTTTGATTGTGATTTAAAACGACATAAAATAAAAACTATGATTTTGGTCACCATATGTAATCTATACTTAGTACTTAAGGGGAAACAACAATCCTCAATAGGTCATACGATTTATGTACGATATTATTTGTTCATGGAACAGTGGAGGTCGTTTCCATCTATATACTCAGCACAAAAAAAACCAAAGAAACGTATGGATGTTCTAAAGATTTTAGTAGATGTATTTTGGATAAGATTTTACAATAATAAAAATAAATATTCACTAAAATTGTTTTACTTGAAAAAAGTATTGTCCATTTCTTGGAGATTAATGAATAAAACTCAGTTCATCGTAGTTAAGAATACTTTCTGTCATCTTTAAGTTAGCAGCGTAAATGACCACCTCGAGCTGTCAACACTGCTCTGCATCTTCTTGGCAAAGAGTCAAATCAGTGTTCTTATGTTATTACGTAGTATTATTCGCCATTCCGGTGATTTGAAAGGCTATGGTAGAAGTTTAATGTTATTATGCCAAAGATAGTCCATTGTTTAGCGTGCTGTGTGAGGCCTGACATTATCCTTTATGAACAAATCCCTCTGTCGGTCAATTGCGCGCATTAGTTGAGATTGAAGAGTTTTGCCTCTATTCGTTTTAGCTGTTAAATTGCCTGGAACATGCACCAGTTATGTTTAACGGTCATTAAAGATTACTACCCACATCATAACGCCATCTCCACGGAAGCTATAAACTTCCTTAGCTAAGGAGGAGAAACGTTCATTCTTGCGCCGGTAAATATTGATTTTCCTATCAAGCTTTTGTAGCAGAAAACGGGACTCGTCGCTGAAACAGAGTAAACGGCAGCTCCTAAATCTGTTGCACCACCGACTCTTTCTCGTCTGTTAATCGGCGTGGGAACCGCTCCAAAATATGGCATTCTAGGTTTAATGTCATGTTGTCTAAGTCGAATACGGACTGTTTGAGAGGATTTTTTTGTCAAGTCAGGTATTCCTACTGCAGTGGCTTTTGCGGCAACAGTTCGATTCGGTAAATGAAAGATCCTGTGATGTTGCGATCTTGTCCTGAAGTCGCGGGCGGTCATTCGTAGAGCCAGTCTGCATGAATCTGTTTTACAGCCGCAAAATTGTGCTCTGGTTTACGTTTTAAGTCGTTAAATCTCACTTTAATAAACTCCGGCCTGGAGACGACCAATAACGATATTTCGAGTAGCAGGGTCCAACTTTGGCATGGTAGTATTTTCACGTTGTGATGAATTCAAGTTTCAAACATCGTCGTGTTATACACTTTAACGTAGCTGTTGAATTAGACAGGAAAGTCAAGTGAAAATTGCTAGCCAAATTTCAAGGCGATATAATTCATGTGCACTGTTAGAGTGTTACCGTGCTCATTTGCTAGAGAGCCAAGTTAAAAACTCACCTGTACAAAATGAATGATTAAATGGACCATTTCATCACAACTTGTGAAAAGCATTATTGCATTGTGAAAATTTTTAAAGGGATATGCGTATCTTTTTCTGTGTACCCGATCACAAGAGAAAATGCAAGCAATGTTGCTATCATTTACACACTAAGTTTAATTGATCTATGAAAAACCGCTTAACTCATCTATATTACATTTGAGGTGTCAAGTCACTTTAAAAATAACATGATGCAAACTAAAAACCCGGGATGAGTCCAGGTGCTCTGGAAGGGTTAGCAACTCCTGCTATACGCGTTGCACTGTCGTATCACTCAGGTAAAAATTCGGTAATTAGTCATATACGGGGTAGTCATAATCCAGTTGGAGGAAGGGAAAGTGGTTGCGACAAATAGAACAAGCCAAGAGTAATTTTTGACAAATATATTTCGTAACGGACAACTGAATAATGATGGCGACAGTTACATTTTCTACGTGATGACTCAATTTTACCATGTGGACCCCTTGGTTAAGTAGCTTTTCTGTCAGTAAACACCTTCTATCAAGATTAAGATATTAGATATAATCGTTTAAATGCATTCATAGTAAACACTTTTACGTTTATTCTTTAAGATAAATGCTCACCAAATCCATGTCTGAATAAAGGCGTTTGCAGACCTGAAGCTAATGGTTTCAGTTGTTTGTGTGCAGATGAATTTACAGGCGCTCGATGTGAAAGAAAAGGTAAATAATAATAAATCTGTACAACATGATCTCTACAAATGTATGCTAATATTTTAGCTAATAACATATGTTTGATGAACTTAAAAATAACTGTTGTCGCTAGTGTTTGACAAGGTTGGACAAGGTTTGACGACCACATTTGCTGGATTGTCCGGTACCACACACAAACTTCGTGGAACAAGAAAATTCCAACGCTGACGTTTCCAATGGGAACGTGAAATATACTTTAAAAGCAAGTACGGAAGTAACGTAAATTCACGATCCAGATAATTAGAATATTAAAAGAAAAAAAAACGATGAACATCAACATTATAGGTGCTTTTTTCGATGTCCGATACTGATTCGAGGTGATGACATGAGTCGGAACAAATTAATACCGGGAACCAGGCTTAGCATAAAGATAAACAAACTTACATCGATCGACATATAAAACATAATATGGTCAACGACGAAAACACAAATTAATAAACACTCTAAAGCATGCCAAATGAAATTTAATATTTCGTTAAACAAATAAATGGTAAAAAGATGTAGGTCTACGATATTTGTGAGTGAAATTCTGATTTATGATAAAAGAGTTGCTAAATCAGGGGTTTGTTTATTTCTCGCGTATATATGCATAAATATCTACTATAAGGAGTGAAAACATGCCTAATTAAGAAACTAAAAACGGCAAGATGAATCTACTATATAATAACTGTATTTAATCTCTGTTTTTCTATACATTTATTTATATCTGTATATTAAATAAAATTTTCTTTGTTGCGATATATGGGAAATGATTGTTACAAATTGTAAATTTGGAATTAGCTATTTACAACCAAGACATATAGAAGGCATAAATTTGATAAGTTTATTAATTTTATCGCAAGTTTTACTAACCAGTTGCCCGACGAGACAAGTTTAAAAAAACGTTACTGTTGGAGAAAATCCTATGCATGAAACTGGTTACCAATCATATATTATGGTGTTTAAACGAATTTTACATACACAAATATTTTTTGCAGTGCCCATGTGCACATGTACAGCCAGCGGAGACCCTCACTATAAAACCTTTGATGGACAGATGATACATTTTTATGGAGCATGTAAATATACAATATCGTCCTACAAAGGTGTGCAATGTACTTTTGATGTAGAGGGGAAGCATGAATACAGGGGAGGCAATCAAGCAGTATCATATATGAGACTGATAGACTTCAAATATAAAGGACATGTATACCGTCTTCACCAGGGCAGAAAATTTTACGTATGTTTCCTTTCAACAATCCGTTATGTTATTAATGATTGATGCAAATGAAGCGATGAAAGTGAAGAAATAAAACATGGGAATATGATGTTGCTCTCATTACACAAGGGGATTAGCCTTTATATTCGATTATTTAATACAGCGCGAAAATGAAGTAAACAATGGAAATATAAGGGCCCACGCATTGTGGTGTAAATGAGTAAAATACCATACTCACCAAGAGTTATTTCTATCCTAATAGGACAAAAGCATTAAATGTCTGATTTTATTCGTCCTATGGTGACGCTTTGATTTTACTGTTTCCATATAACTTCCCCGTTCTTGTTTACCTGTGAATTTTAAAACAGTAGGTCTGATTGGTAAAACAAAGAAAATATAACTATATATACATACAGTTATCTAAGGATTTTTAATACAAGAAGTCCAAGCACAATCGTGAGTAATTTTGATTGTTTAATAACGGAAGTACTCTTAATGTCAGTTATTCATTCATATACTTATACCCAGAATGTGAGGTGGGACAAGACGGTAGGTATCTTAACTAAAATTTACAGGGACTGTTAAGATTTCTTGCAGAGAGATCGAAATCACACTAGTTGTTAGTGGGAATCAACATGCTTATATGATCCTTTCTGTCTGCTTTATTCGACTTATGTTTCCAGTTTTCTGGCAAAGTATGTTTGCGTTTTATATTGATTTACTCAAGTTATGGTAGCGCTAGCCTTAAACAATGTTTATGTTTTATTATTTTACTGTATTTACAGGTGGATGGAGTTCTAAAGTATTTACCATATACAAATACAGACAGTGTCATAGTTCAGATAACTGGAAACAATGTTAAACTTGAAGTACCTTGTGGTGTCGCAGTAGAGTTTGATGGGCAGCATTCTTTACAATTACAAGTACAACAAAATATCGGCAAGAATGCATCGGGTATATGCGGAAACTGTAATAGTATTGCTGATGACCTGAAAACGAAAGATGGGAGAGATGTTTCCAACGATAACAACAAATATACCCTGATTGGTAATAGTTTTGAGGTCAGAGACGACTCCGATTTGATTTTACCGAAGTAAGTATTTTGGGCCATGGAAACGACAATATAATTTTTAAAGTGGATATCTACTGGTCAATATACGACGGCATTTTATCTTTCTAGTTATTAGAAAGAGCATAAGTTGTAAATAGTTGCCTAGGTACAGTATTGAAACAATTTACTTTCAGCTGTAAACCAACAGTTTTGTTTTATATTTTTTTTCTAAAAGCAAAACCGTAAAAAAATGTTTGTGTGGTTGAACATTTTTGAAACAATTTAATTTCAGCTGTAAACCAACTGTCGATTATGGAAATCCGTGTTACAGTACTAAAGAAAATTTGCAAGCCAAAGCTGAATTATCGCTTTGTCGGTATCTCAATCCAATTTTGAAGGAGGATAGTCCATTTAATCCATGCATCACAGAGGATACTGCTAGAGCTAAGAAAATGTTTGATTCCTGTGTGATTGATTATTGTTCCTACTTCAATGCGACAGATACGTTAGACAAAATTATCTGTCAGGGACTGGAAGGATTTTCATATCAGTGTCAACAAATGGGTATTCCAATAGATTGGAGAAAAGGAAATATTTGTCGTAAGTGTTAAAATAATGAGTTTTCATTGAGGCTTTTGTTCCTAATTGTATTGTTTTTAGGCCAACGGTTTTGTAAACACATTTTGAGGCTAAAATTTATGTTTTAAGGCTACAATGTATACAAACAATTTTCCAAGTATTAACGCATTGCCGTCGGAATTTAGCCAGTCATAATAAGGGTTGTGTATTTTTTACAGAACATTTGAATTTTTTTTAACATAAAGCTTTACGAAGATACAATAGAAGAAAGATATTAATTATCCGCAATGAGTTTCTAATATACATAAGGATTACTGCCTTTGGTTATGTATGCAGGTAATGTAATCTTAATACTGTTAATTTGTTTTTTTATTAAAATAAAATATTTTATTTTAACATACCCTTTTAGCCAAAGTATGTCAGACGAACGCTGTATATAAATACCGTACATCAGCGTGCCCTAACACCTGTTTGGATCGAGATGCTTATAAAAATTGCACGAAGCTGCCAGTTGAAGGATGTGAATGCAAAGATGGATACCTTCTCAGCGACGTGGAATGTGTACCTGAAGTCGAGTGTGGATGCAAAACAGAAAGTGGTGAATATATTCCGGTAAATACGTTGAACAAATTAAAATATCTTATAATCTTTATAACTGGTTTATAGAACATTAATGGACCTCCCTGATGATCACAGGGTCTTTCAATACTAAGGTTGTCAGTTTAAGTTTTTCTGTTGTCATAGTGTGCTCGACTCCAACTTTAATTACTGAAAGGGGGTTAAACCAAACAAACAAACATAACACCATTAAAGTACTTTATCTGATAATTTACGTAATGTTGAAAATACACGTGTTTCATTTTTTTGACTATGTGCAAGTTAAAACACCACCAATACACGTAGGGCGGCTTGTTGCTTCCTGATTCTTCTGGAAATAGACTAAAAAAAAATAACAAAGTAAACACTACGACAAATGTGATGACTGCAACTTTCCGAACGTCATGTGACAGCTTGCGATCGATATTCCGATTGATTTTCTATTCCAGACACTGTTGTTGACTACTAAGCTACTCAGTTGTGTTAATTTTATCCCTTCAGTTCTACGGCCATCATCATGACTTGAATTCAAATGTCATCTGCCAGTTTTCCTACCGAAGGTCGGGGTTTTCTCCGAGTACTCTGGCTTCCTCCCCCAATAAAAACTGTACGCCATGATATAGCTGAAAAATTGCTGAAAGTGGCGTTAAACAATATTCAAACAAACAAACAAATGTCATCATATATAATTTCTGAGTCTATCCTTTTTTATTTAACTTTCGCTCTAGACATAACAATGAGAAACGACGTGTGCACTCATGTATTTTTTGGGTCCGAGTTACCCACTTTCTGTATTGTGAATTATATTTGTTGTATATGTTTGTCAGAATCCGTGTTGTAATTGTCGCTTGACTTTCGACATTGGTGGTTCGGTTTCCTTTGCTATTTTTCTTATGAATACAAAATGAAAAAGTTGTTTTTGTTGTATTTATTGGCTCATATTTTCCATCTATTTTATTTTACAATTCAATAAAAACTCATAGGAAGGTCGGTTCTACATACCTAGTTGGGGTTCCTAATTTCAACCATAAATTTTAATATACTTGTTTATCGTGTAGGTGCGTGTCACTCTCCAAACACGTTTCCAACTATGATCGTTGTAAGGCCTTTCATATGAGAACCTTATCATATATCTGCAAAATACAGAAGATCTAAAGAGCTCATTAGGTCGAGCATTATAAACACCCACAGTGTGTTTGCAGTGGATAGAACGGATGATGATCGAAACCTTATTTTAAACTTTATTCCATATAGGATAGATACCGACATATTTTTTATTTTTTATCTCTGATATCTTGACAATTATTTTCATACAGATTGAAAAATCAATAGACATTGACTGTGAAAGTGTCAGAACTTGCCGTAATGTTAATGGGAAACCCACTTTATCGATAGAAAGTCGTACTCCTTGCGGAAAGAATGCTGTATGCTCTCCTATGAATGGGCATTTAACCTGTACATGTACCAGCGGTTTTGAAGGCGATCCTCTAAAAGAATGCAAAAGTATTACGTTTATTTTATATTGGCTTTATGAAATGTACGCTTAGCAAATTTAATACAACTAATAACTTTCAAAAAGAACTTGTTCAATGAAGGTATTAAAACATTGTGTCATTTTGTATCTTCTTACTTTTTTGCCTATGCCTGACATAATGCTTCTTTACGAAATAAAGTTAAAAAGAGTTAAAATACAAGTAAATCATTATTTATAAGCTTGGACTGGCTGAAACACCACAAACAATGTTCTGCATGTACTTAAATTTAACTCAAAGAAACCAAATACTGAAAACAATTATTCAATTTATAAACAAATTGCTTTCTGATTTAATTTATAAACAAATTGCTTTCTGTAAATATTTTGTTTTACATTTCAGAAGTACATGTACCACAACCAAGTAAGTATTTATTGTTTTTTAAGCGTACATCACACTAAAGAAATGTGTAGAAGAACAAAACAGGTGTTACATTGTATTATTGAAAGAAAAACTCAATCATTAACAATATATGTAGTCCTTTTGTAGAAATCCGATCAAAAGTTATCCTTCTGTTGTCGATTCAATTTACTCGTGCTCTGTAATCATTATAAGGTGAATGTAAAACCACAGTTATATGAACAGAGTACCGTAGCAAAATAAGTGTAACAGAACAGGGAATACCATGCCAACGATGGGATTCAAACACCCCTCACATTCCAACTTATATAATGGTTGACCAAGAAAATTACTGTCGAAATCCTGATAATTCAGCTCGACCATGGTGTTATACTATGGACGACAAAAGCGTCCGAAGGCAATTTTGCAATATTCCAATGTGTAGTAAGTTTTTATTGTTACCTTTAATAAATATAAAATCAAACATCTGTGTAACTCTAAGAAAAACCACCAAAGTATTCTGATACTTAGTCTTGCTACAGTTTCATCAGCAAATGATCTCTAGGAAACTTCTTTTAAAGAACTACGCATAGATGTTCTTACTGGGTTTGTTTAAGTAACGATTTGTCCAAAGAACCACTCATTTGTTTAATTCTTTATTACTTGGTTGGTATTAATATATTTTTAAGGTGTATAGAAATGTAATTTTATTTAAATTTGATTTATAGTGATTATTATTTATTAAATGATTTTAAGGTATGCTATTCGGAAGTTGACTAAAACTTTTGTTTTCTTCTATTGGTCAAATTCATCTTAAATTTCGAACTAACTATTTTGGTATAAACTATACATAACTTAATTTCTTCAACACCTTCGTCAGTTATGGTTTGCTCAGGGTAGTTATATTATAATGCAAATCAAAATAGATTATTAGCCCAAGGATACATTGAAAAATGAAACTATCCAATCATTAGAATGATAAAATGAAATGAACTTTACGAATTTCTATTTTAACCTAATATGTTGTATGTAATATAACTTGGTACGAATTCACTTCAGACGACTGTAAAGACACAGTGAAAGGATTTGAATACTATGGCAAGAAAAACGTAACAGAAAAGGGCATAGCATGTCAAAGATGGGATTCTAACACACCCCACAAACCAAGTTATCAAGGCCAAGAAAATTACTGTCGGAACCCTGATAACTCAGATCGACCATGGTGTTATACGATGGACAAAAGCGTTCGTTGGCAATACTGCGATATTCCGATATGCAAAAATTTGTGAATGAACTTTTTGTGCCATTTTGGATCTTCTGATTGACATTAATTTTGGAGATTTGTTTTAACTCATGCTAATAAACTGCATAAAAAAATGTTTGTGTACTGTATAATAGTTGTGCCTGAAAACATCCTTTCAATTACTTAAAAAAGGAAGTTAAGCATGAGAAAAATATAAGGCTTTAAAATTGAAACACATATGAGGTTCGAAGATAGTAAACAAAAACACTACACCATTTAATTTCCTTACTGCAAAATTTAGAAAATAAAATAAGTAGTTGAGGAGTTTTTCTCGGATAAAAATCTTGTACACATACCTTTAGACGGAATTGTTATACGCATGTTAAGGTCTGGCTTTAACAAAATACAGTTTTATAATTCGATCTCAAATTTCAAACTTTCAAGTTACTTACTTAAACAAATAATGATAGTTGCAAAACAACGCAATTCTGATGTTTTATTTATTTTGGTGCAGTGTTGTTTTAGTACGAAAGAACACAAAAGTGCACTAAAGGAATGTGTCTTATCAATATTGTTAGTCATCTATAAAGTTTATGTTTTTATGCCAATCAGATATTCAAAATGGCCACTACTGCGGGACTAAGTATATCATAGGACCCTACGGAAAAATGTTTAAAAAAGCAAATTCTCTCAAATCGGTTAAGCATTCGAGATATTCATTGATTGGTTCTTTTTAAAGTTTCTGCTTTCATGCTAATCGGAAATTTTAAATGGCAGACACCACAGGTCTAAGTTTAACATACGACTGTAAGGGAAAAAAATTAAAAAGGCGTCCTCTCTGAAACCGGTCAACAATATTTATCGGATGGTACTCTACAAGATTTATGTTTATATTTTTCAAGCCTTTTATGTTTGTTTTATTTAAATTATCAAATGGGTTAGCTTTAGGTAAAGTGTCAACACAACGTAAAAGGGTAATAAGTGGCCGATTTTGGGTAGAGATGACTGAGTTGAGAATAGTTCACTTATCTCTATTCATTGCGTCATTAACTTAGTTAAAAAATATTTGTTCATAAAGTCAATCATCCTAATAAAATGATGGAACAGGATGTAGTTATTTCATTTAAATAAAACTACTTTAATTTTAATTTTAATCGGCATGTTTCTTATCTTTTATAATATTAGAGGCCAAAAAGAACAGCTAATGTGTTTAACATTGAAGCAAATGCTTTATTTTAAATATCAGTGATTTTGTGGTGATGTGTCAATTTATTATTTATCTTTGTCGCTTTTTAGGTATGTGTTTTAAAACGTGAACCACTATTTGTTTTCATCATTGTTTTTTTTTTATTATAACCCAGTTTTGAATGTAAACATCATTATCAAAGATTTGTAAGTGTTTCCTTAAATGACTTTGACTAATGACATTTAAACTGAAAGGTATGTACTTTTGTTTCATGAACATAAATCTGGTAAACGATAAATGAACGCGTATTTGACAAGCTACATTACTTGACTGGCACATGTGGGCCATACATTTCCACTGTTGCAAGCGGAGATACATGTTAATATGTATATAAATATTTAACAAATCTCTTTTGGCAATATGATTTTGCATGATGTCTTAAGTCGAAGAAAACTTCGTAATATGCAGCTTCTCTAGTAACCCTAAGCTGACAACATTGTACTGAGGTCATGGAAACAGCTGTTTTCTTCCGACAACTTAAAAGAAGACTGTATGCTGTCCATTGCAAACGACAGGTATAGCCTGACCTTTGTATTTATGTAAGTCAGTGTATGTTTATATCTCTTGTACTTTAGTGAACGTAAAATTAAAGTACAACACGAATTTCAAATGTTTCACAAATGAACAAAATCATAACCATTTATACTTTAAAATCGATTTCTTTACAATAACATCCTTCATGTTTATTTCACCATAATGTGGATTTGATTTTACAACTTGACGAATTTCAACAAAAACCTCACCATTAATTCAATAATATCGTTCACAGTTTAAATTACCATTTTAAGGTTTTTATGAGAAACAAAATTTTGTTTGTTTGCTTAAATCAAATTCTACACGTAAATACCAATTTTAGAACAAAGACCTGAGTGCAATGTAATAATATAAAAGAAATAACTTTGTTCAATCGAACGCAGTTTATTTACACTAGTAAGTCACTTTCTAAAGCTTGTTATTAAACAAATGTTAAATTTTAATCTTTTTTATTCGTAAATAAAATAATCCAGGAAATAAATAATACAACAATTTCAACCTTTGTGAAAAGTGGATTAAGATTATATCGACCAAGACAAACTTATCGACCTCGGACGATGTTCCCGTTTGAGATGCTTTCTCAGGTCGACATAATCATTGATCGACTTTCTACAAAGACTATTTTTGTATAATATCGGTCAAATATATGCAATAACAGTAAGGAGAACATGACAGTTGCGAAATCTCTCACAAGGGTCATGGAAAGTGCAGTTAACCATATATAGAAAATTCTGTCTAATATTAACGATAGTTATTGATAATGCTGTAAACGTTAAATTTCTATTGTAATCTGGGACATTCGAGGTAACATGTCAGAATGTAAACAAATACCTATTTGTTTTTGTTTTAACAATACATTTTTTCCTGCGTACTCAGGCTTCTCTTTCCATAATCAAACAGGACGCTATGATATAGCTGAAACATTGCTGAAATATTTAAACAAACATACAATACATTGTTTAATATTCTGGTTAAGTTTTAATACGAAAAAGTACTGACAATCATACGTACAGATTCATTACAGTAGGCGTATGAAAGAAATTAACAACACCCACACCCTTTCACCAACCTCTTCCTGACCCACTCCTAGCAGAATACGGGATAAGATGGTTTTATCATTAATCTCGTTTACAATACCGAATGTTTCATTGTTTGAATGGGATTTAATGCCTCTTACAGCAATTTGTCATTTATTTTCTGGCGTCAAGTTTTTATTGGGGGAAAAGCTGGTGTACCTGAATGATAACCAGCTGCCTTTGGCAGGAAAACTGGCAATCGTTGCCAAGTGGGTATGAAGTCAAGCGCACCTAGCGCAGTAAGTCTTAAATACGCTTCCTCAGTGTTGACATGGATTTGATCAGTAGAAGATTACTAGGCACACCGAGGCTCCCAATTCCGAATGTAAATTTAGATGTTCTCAAACAGGGTTGTGTAGCATTGTTATGGCCTAGTTATTTCTAAGAAATTTTTAATGATTTTAAATTTGAAGTAAATGTTTTCTAAATAAAACAATGTCATTAATAAAAGTAGAATTTACTGCAATTGTTTTGTCTTGTCTTGAACTGAAATGGTAATGAACATTTTGATTTACACGTATAAATGATTTCTATAAATAGTAAATTACAAACACTTAAGAAGCCATACAGATAGTCAAAATGCAAGTTTTAAGGAATAAACTGTACAGAGAATACAAGTTTATGACCGTACAGTCCATATTAGTATGACACAGCATGCGCTAAATTTCATGACGTAAAAGGTGCTGTTCATAACACATAATTCACAACAGTTTATTAGGTAACCATAATTTATTGAAAATGTTATACAATTAAAATCATGATGCTATAAAAGAAGAACAAATGATAAATAACAAGTATATAAGTGATAATAAGGTAAAACAACATACAAGTGTTATTAATAGAGGCTTGATATATTCTAAAACTGTTAATGAAACACAGCAGTCGTTCATTGAAAAACAGAGTTATCGAACCTAATTATGATCGTAATAGTTGTATATGAGACATAATGGCTAATTGAAAAAAAAATACACAAATAGGGCATGAGTTGACAAATTACAGGCTATAGGGAGTCTGACAACACGATGGCTTTGACATGAATTTGTTTTATATGTCACGCGGTCACATTAAAGAAGTCCGAATAAGTGAACTATTTTTTAATTTAGCGTAAGTGCTAGTAGTTATACCTAATATTGTCCATTTTGCTTGTTGCTCAAGCAGAGTTGTGTCCAGAACTTAAAGATAGTATTTCAAATCAATTAAATTGTATAAAATACTGTTTAAAATATTTTACTTCATTACTTTTTAGATGTAAATATCAATTCGAAAAATTTTTAGACAAAACGAGTTTGTCCGAGAAACAAAACCATCTCGTCACAGAAGAAAGGACAGCGATGGCCAGAGTTACAAAAGTGATATCGGCATAGTGAGCGACAGGACAAAAAAATCTAGTCTGAAGATCGCCATAGTCTGGAGCATTCAACAGATAGTGAAGATTCGGGAGGTTAACATGGTAGTTTGAAGGATGACGGTGAATGACGAAGAAGTAGTCACAATGAAAGTGACCGACATATGAGCCAGCAACAACAGTCTACACACAAACGCAGTGGAGAAATACGAAAACCTGTTTATTCTAAAAAGAAATAACCTTCTTAGTAAAGGACCTGAAAAGACTGATTCCAGGCGATGAACCTCACAGATAAGTTGGCCATCTAATTCTACAGAAGAATATATCGGGAGTAAGTAATTACCGTAACTTATATTAAATGTCATAGCCGTAATTTACACTGGGTACTTCAGCTTCCTCACCAAATAAAAACTGAACGCTACGATGTAGCTAAACAATTGCTAAAAGTGGCGTTATACTCAATTAAAAAAAAACAAATGCACGTAATTTTCTTCAGGCATCCCTTTCCCCTCACAGCTTCAGTGTACTATATATTATGAAGAGGGCCAGTAATCAAGAATTATGGGCACATTAAAGTAAATAGAAAGCAACAAAACCAATTTAACTACTCATATCCAAGCATAAACAAATCAGGATTTGAATCATTAAAGTTACTAGAGCGTAATTTGTTAAACGGATGGTATAATATCCCAACTTCTAGACTTCTTAATATGTCAGAAAAGATCACATGTTAAAAAGTCTGCTTTGATCATACAATAATAGTTGGTTTTATTTGACTGTTTAATTACTAGTATTATGTCAATCTACGTAAAATATGATTTTTTTTAATACAGAAGATTTTGAAAAAAAGATGATTGTGAGAGTGTGCAACATGTAACTATTGAAAACGAGTTAAATTGAATATAGATGGTGTGATAAGTTGGACCCTATCGTCTTTCATGAAGGAATAATGACATCAACTAAATGAACAGAAACTTTATTCTACATGTTCTGTAAAAACAATCAAGCTGTTGTAGTACCGGTTCGTCAATATACCAGGCCAAAGCGGATGAATTTTATAATGTTAGTAGGTATATGTGTTTCTTAAAATGTCTGACTATTGTTTCCCGTTGCGAGTTTCCATGAACATATCATTTGAACATTTGACTTTTTAAAAATCATTTATAAGATCTTAGATTAATACTTGTTGAGATAACAAAAGTCATCAAAGATGATATGTTAGTAAGTATTTTCAAATATTGCAGTAATAATACGAAATAATTTATGATATGTCGCCGATGTTGCAACGTCCTCTCAAGACTTTGGAAATGCTGATAAAACATTACGTGCTCTTTCATCGAAAAAAAATTACCGGTCATAAATACGAAAAATAATCAGTTTGATACCATATACGTTTCATTTATACATTACTCAAAAACATTCCAAAAGCGTTAGATCGAAAAAAATCATTCTTGTTTTGTATACCTATCGTTTTACAGGTATTACATAACTGAACGTATAGAAGAATTTGTTCGAAGAAGTTTTCTTATCAGATTATGAGTATCATATTAAGTAAATTAATCATATTTGATTTGTATAGTAAAACTGACAGTCGCATATATTCTTTGATACACTTGTTATTAGTTACATCATGTTTTTAACTGAATGCCAGAAAAATACCTAATTTTTAACAGTTATTCAAGTATAATGTAAAGCAACAATGTACAAGTATCAAAACTTATCACTGAATTACAAAATTAAAATCATTAAATTGAATCATTCTTTTTCATTTGTAGCTTGTTATATGTCCATATCTATAAGCATTTCAGACGTATTATGCAATAATGGTCATTGCTTTAATTGAACAACTATGCATGGGTCAGTGTTTTTTTTTGTCTGCAGGCAAAACCTATTAAATTAAAAGCTATTTTGTGTTTTTCGTACAAGTTCTATGAAATATTAGCACGTTTTACATGTTGTTATAGAACATAAA
Organism: Limnoperna fortunei; assembly: GCA_944474755.1. Taxonomy (NCBI): domain Eukaryota; kingdom Metazoa; phylum Mollusca; class Bivalvia; order Mytilida; family Modiolidae; genus Limnoperna; species Limnoperna fortunei. Next base: position 49,176,570 of record OX104120.1, read on the forward strand.
AATAGGTAACAAAATGCTTGGTTGGCTATAGGTGAATAACGTCAAACATTTTAACAAAACAATAATGTATAAGGTAAAACTTAGATATGTTTAACATTCACTTATATCAATCGTTTTGAAAAATATACATTCTAATTAAAATTAAATCTTTCACTTGCTCCCTCACTTTTATGTATGTATTACTTTGGAAATCTATAAATTGGTAACATCGGTCATAGATAAAATATTTGGATAACATTTGTGAATTTTAAGTTAATATCTTAGCCCAGGCAAATACTGATAAAGAAAAGCAAATCTGAAAAGTCTAACCATGCCATGGAAAATTGGAGGTTTAGGTGGATGTAGCAAATTTGGCAAGTAGAAATCTATAAAGACATATACTTGAAATGAGATTTTCTTATAAATGAATCATTGTGAACTCGAACGCAAACGTACGGAAATTCTGATTGTGATATGTTATGATCACGTTACGATCGTCCGCACGATCCCAAAAATTACATTGCATATATTAAAACGCACTTAGAATAAAAAGTCCGATTCCACCATGGCCTTTGTATGGTATGTCACCAATCCACTCAAATAATATGTGGTTTAGTGACATTACATCTTAAGGTGTGCCAAAGATACGTCTTTAAAACACCACAAATTAAATACCTTAACTCAGGTTCAGTTTGTATTTTTGCTTAAATTGGTTTAGCGTTACTTTTTGCGAATCATCTGACCTTTAGATGAATCATTTCCAGACTCCCTTAGGTCTTTTACAAAGAAAAAATGGGGCGCAAGTGAAACATTTTATTGAAATTATATTGACGAAATTTAAGGAAATTCTTTAATTTTTTATTTGTATAATAAGTAAATTAAAAAGCACCGAAATGTGTTATAATAAAGAGTGCATATCTTACAAATATTGTTATATTTTTACATTTTGTATATGTGGCAAAATTATAGTTTCGTGATTTGTTTTTAATAATAAAGTTATTATATTTTCTAATATTATAATTTATTGAGTGCAAGAATTAGTTAATACTAAATCTATATCCATATGTGTTCCATGATTGTTTATAGCAATATAATATAAATAAAATAGCTAGTTTTGCTGTCTTATATTAACGCCTTTCCAACCGTTTATACAGAATAAAGAAGCAAGTGATTGATACGCACTATTTAGTTTAAAGCGGCCTAGGTGGCGGAGTGATTCAGGTAGTTATTTATCTACTACTGATCACGTGCCTGTCAACACTGAGATTGTGTGTTTTAGCCTTACAATGGACAGGTTGTGCTCGTTTGCAACCTTAAATGACAACGATTTATAGTTTTCCTGCCAAAGGTAAAAAGTTTTCTCTGTGTGGTCCGACTTTCTGTCCCATAAAGACTAAATGCCATGATAGAGCTGAAAAACAGCTAAAAGTGGCGTTAATCCCCAATCAAAAAAATCTAAAGGCTAAAAATCTACTTGGACCTGTTGTGTACTGGCTGTATCCAACTCCTATGGGGTCAATAACGTTATGCCACCGTCGAAACATAAGGTGAAAAGTAGTAGGCGACCTAGATGATAAATAAACCACAATGTTCACCGTCATATTAATCACTCAACAAACGACCCGATAAACATCAATGATTCCGAAAAAAGCTATTAACTGCTGTCTTGCAACAGACAAAACAATGTTTATGTGACATGGTCGAATTGTTTACTTAGATCCCGACCTCCCTACTACCGTTCAGTTAAATAAGAAAATACCGTGGCTTATTGGTAAGTTTAAAATTACAGAGCAATTTCTAACAAACCCCTTAATCACACACAAAAAGGCTCAAACGCTCAAAATAAACAAATAAGTAACACTAACCCAACTAAACAAAAATGTGAAATCAGATGCACTGGAAGGGTGAGCATAAACTGCTTCACTGGTGTTCCTTGTGTAAAAACTAGATATTATCTTGATTACAGTACATGAATTTTTTTTAGTAGTAAATCAGCACATGCTGTATATTATCCCAGATTAACCCTTTTTGGTTTATAAGGCACTAAGTTTGATCATTTATAGTGCTTTAAACGGTAAATATCACCATAGGGTGTGCCTCTTAAGTATGTATAATATGTCTATATTTAGTCGGGGGCCTGTCGAGGTTGTGGGTTCGATTCTCACTTCGGGCTGGGTGCAATCTTAATCGACAAGAATTTCCAGTTTTCCTACCGGAGGTCGGGTACTCAAGCTTCCTCCCGCAATTAAAACTGGACGCCATGATATAGCTGAAAGATTGCTGAAAGTGGCATTAAACATGATTCAAACATACAAAAAATCTATCTTTAGTCAACATGTTATGAGAAGATATCGTTACAATTTAGTGTTCATTAAATGCAAAATATGAGTCTGAAAATAAAAGTAATGAGAAAACGAGACACTGTTTTACAGATACAAAAATAGTTCTGAATTAATAGCAAACTTTTGAAATTGATTTTCATTTGTAGATGTCAATAAAGATCGCCCTACTTTTGTGTAGTGTTATTTCAAAAACTGATGCTGTTTTCCGTAAGTTTGAATACATTTCCTAAGTGGGGTCAGTTTCGGCCATTACGTTAACTTTTTAAGCTCATTTCCTTAGTGGGGTCAGTTTCGGCCATTACGTTAACTTTTTAAGCTCCAATAGAAAATGAGTCTGCTATTTGAAAATTGTATACAATTACGCTAAATGTGGTTTTAATTTATGTTCAAGCAATTATATATACACCTCGCCATAAGTTAAGCAACACCCTATTATTTTCCAGGAATTCATTTAAGATTTTATATATTTTAATATTTTTTAAAGAATTTATTGAGCATTAATGACCAATGACAAATGAAACATACAAACAACATGTTTACAGTCGCTTTACTTATTGTTTGATGAAAAAATGTTCAAAGCAAAGATATCAAAAAATAATTGCAAATATAACTTTCATTAGTCAAAAAATAAGTTTGATTGCATACTTCAATTGCATGAACTTAAAGTAAAAACATCATCACTGGTCAACGTTCAGGGAAAGAAAAGTCACTTTGAAATGTGTTTAACGCAAAAAATACTCAGTAAGTCGTGTAACCACCACGCTTCCGGTACAGTTCATTAACTCTCCTCCTCATGCTGTTGATTAACCAATAAAGTGTAGCATGTGGTAAATTCTGCCATTAATTTTGAAAGGCAACACGTAGTTCTTGGACATTTTGACAAGCAGGTGCTCTGTTATTGATTTTACGGCCAATGATATCCCACAAATGTTCAATTGGATTCATATCGGGTGACATGGATGGCCATGGAAGATTCTCAATAGCTCCTCTTTCGATAACATCACGTACAATTGCAGCTCGGTGAGCTCTTGCGTTGTCATCCATAAAGATGGGTCTGTTACGAAGTGCATGATTGTCAAAATGTGGAACAATAATAGCGTTAATGACGTCATTTCTGCCCTGTCTTTGTCCCATAAACCACATACAGATTCAGTTTACAGTCGTATGAAAAGCCTACCCACACTGAAACACAACCGCCAAACGCTGTAGCGCCTAGGATGTTGTTCTGGTTGTAAGCAGTGCCTCGTTTTCTCCAAACGTGCATGGGCCCATCAATATGACGAAGAAGGAATCTGCTTTCGTCGGTCCAGTGTACTTGTCGCCAGCTTCGATTATTCCAAAAGCGGTGATATCGTGCCCACTCTAAACGTGCATGGCGATGTCTCTGTATCAACAGTGGACGTTTCAAGGGACGACGAGCTCTCAACTTTGCATTGTTTAGGCGCCTGTTAAATGTTCGAACGGCGACTCTGGTTGCAATATTCCAATTGTCACGAAGATATCTTGCAGTGGCAAACGTTTGGCGTTTGGCTACACGAACGAGTGCTCTATCCTCCCTTTCAGGACGTTCCTGGATAGTTCCATCATCTCGATGACGTTTCAGTAGCCGGGATACAATACTAAAGTGAATGCTAAAGTGGTGTGCTATTTGACGCAAGCTATGTCCACTATTACGCATTCCAACGATCTACCACTTCTCAGCTTCACTTAATTTCCGTCTAGGCATTGTAAAAATGTAAAGATGAAGTCGAAAAAGACCAGGAGATGAACACTAAGTCGTTATGGAAAACAATGCTTTTAGGCGTGCTCGACTACCGTATGACAAACTGGTTTTGCTATTTAAAGATTTACCTGAGGAGTTAATTAAAGTAACTTTCCTGTGCTCTAATGATGGCTTTAGTACATAAATAATAAGCTAATATTCATTCAGATTTTTGAAATTATAAACAAAAAATTGTAGGTGTTGCTTAACTTATGGCGAGGTGTATATATTCATTGGTTTTATTTGTATTCTTAATTTAGTTTTGTTGGTACGTTTTATACCAAACTATGTCAAGAATAAACTAGAAAACTTCTAATTTAGACAGTTGAATGTTTACAAAATTATACGCTTTATTCTAATTTTAGCGCAAAATTATGCTTTCATGAAAATACTGTATATGCCATATATTCAGACAGTGTTGTGGGTTTTCGATTATTAGAGTACATTTTGGACAGTACTTATTAAATAAATGACCTGAAAGATAACTAATTGATAAACGCGTGACGCATTCTTTAAGATAACGCACACCCACCGAGAAAGTGTTTTACAAGTACAAAAATAAAAAAAATCATGACACAATGACAACCCTCTTGTATTAGTTTAATAACGTGATTACCTGTACAAGATAATTATTACATTACTTTAAATCCTTTGAAGCAATTCCTATTCAGTGCACTTTGGCACTGAGAACTATATTTTTGTACATTAACAGATAGTTTTCTAAATGAATTGTAAATTTGTTCTTTGTTGATATTGTCTACAATCGTGAACAAAAAAAAAACATTAATTCATGTACAACGCATAAGTAATTTTGAATAAGAAATGCCAAAGCTAGAGAATATTTTCAAATTTGTTACATATTTTGTTTTCGCTGATTTTAGATTCTTGCCAAGATGTTTATTATCACAATCCTCAAAGCCAATCAGGAACCTACAGAGTGTACAATAAAAGGAATGAGGTGTACGATGTCTGGTGCGACTTCTATCAGAATTATGGCTATGCCTTTGTTTCGAACCTGTCGCATGTTGAAATTAACATAGAAGATTTGTACACCGACAGAACACATGTGGTTATGCGTCATATTACGTCATCTGTTGTGCAAAAAGAAATCAAACTTGAACAGATGTCAAATTATCACACGCAACCACTATCATTTTTCTATAACAAACATGACGGGTTTGCCACGCGACAAAATTATGAAAAATTAGGACCGTACCTGTATCTGGATTTCTCCCAGTATCAATTGCTAGTTCTCGAAATATTCAGGGTTACCGAGCGGGGGGACATGATTTAACTTTTATCAACTGTGACAGTAATCCAAACAGCTATATCGCTTTATTTTTCAATAGCAAAAATAACGACTCAGTTGGATATTTTCATACTTGCTGTCCAACTCCGCTTATTACATACTGGACCGAACATTCAGTGGCCTTACAGAAGGATAAATACGTGGATCCTCACTATTATTTTATGTTTGAGATGCACATGGGAGGATGTGGAGGATATGAAATATCACTGCATCAGGACCTTGTAAATATCAATGGTGCCGCGATGGGATTTAGATTTGGTACGTCTGTACAGTTAGTTTAAAGAAATAAAATGTATATTATTTTTCTGATAGTTTCTACAGTTGCTTTATACAAGTGACATATGTAATTCAAGTCTTTACAACATGATTGAAGTTTCCGATGTCATGTTTTCGATTTGTACCTGTAGTTATAATCATTTATCATTTAAATTGCGATGTTTTATAGACAAAACAATATTACAAACCATTTAAACAACTTTTAGGTACATTTACAATCATTCTATACAATTAATATTATAGACATTACAGACCCATGCTCTAGAAGTCCTTGTCAACATGGTGGCAGTTGTTACTCCGAAGGAAGGTCCTACACATGTGAATGCGTGACAGGCTACATCGGACGGTTTTGGGAGACCACACCCATATAAAACAAACAAAGCCATATCAGATCTACGAACATTATGATTACTTTTATTCAATTTAAATAAAGAATTAAACAAATTAGGTCATCTGTACGCTTTGTTTTCATTTATCATTTATAGTCTTCAGGTAAATGTAAGTGTAAGTTTACATAATGTTTCTTCTTTAGTTTTTTCTTTTTCTTGATAACATAAAAAATAGTGATTATTAACAAGAAAACCTGTCGAAAATGTCGTTTTATTCAAAAGTCTGAATTGTCATTGGAGTTTTTAATAGGGTTTAATATTATGTTTGTTTGGTTTAATAGTGGTTAACTGGCAATCAGTTGTTAATAAGGATTAGAGTCGAGCTGACCCCGGCCGCAATGAGACTCCACCCAGGCCTCAATGCTGACAACGACGTCAACAACAGGGCCACCGAAGCCTCGATGCATCGAAGTTATCGTTAATTGTTATTATGTTTGTGAAGTCTTGTAGTCTTGTAGTTTTGCAGTCTGTCTTAAAGGCTAAAATATATTATCTGAAAACATTGCATGAAATTGTACAATAAGTTTTTGCTTTTTGACTGCAATGGCACTCACGCAATACAACAACATATATAGGGGAAAGAAATAATAAAGTAACATCAGAAAATTATGCAAACATTTAGAAGAAAGCATGAAAGCGATCAGTGGATTTGGAATCAAGTTTATGTGTGTTTTCGTCGTAGCTTTTTGTTGATAAATTAATTGCATTGGTGTTTCGTTATCTTGTTATCAGTCATTTTGTCAGTTATTTTTTGTATGTACTTGGTATTTGGTGAAATCGTGTTTGTTCAATCCAGTCCGATAATTATAGAACGTAATAGCACAATATTTGGACGATTTATAGTGGCAGGGTTCACTGTCGAGATAAGACAATTACATCATAACATACTAACATACCAATTCCACACTGCGTACGGTTGAATAAAGTAAACTTTAAAATACAACGTTCAGTGAATATTCAAAAAGCAGACGCCGTGTACGATCGAACCATCTGGTGGTAAGCAGTACTTCCATTTTTTAAAGGAAAGACTTGCCTTTTGGTGACCTCCTTAAATCTGCTTAAGATCTCTTATAAGGTAAGATCACTTGATAAAGCATTAAGCAACGGTATAGTGAACAGATTCACATCATAAACGGACACATATTGGGGGTTTCTCCAGGTACTCCGGCTTCCTCTCCAATAAAAACTGGACGCCATGAATTAGCTGAAAAATTGCTGATAGTGGCGTTAAACATCAAACAAACAAACAAAAAACATAAATGGACAAATTGTATAAATTTGAAACATAATATTTGCGACCTCCGTTTGTAAGAAATTTAATGCAAAAGTACATGACTGAATCTATTGTAATAAAATTTTAAAAATTACAATTCAGCAAATTCAAGGACGCGGATGTTTTAACCGAGTATAGAATTGATCGATCTTTACAATTTTTAAAATAATAAAGCACTTCTTGTTCTTATTACTTACACAATGAGGGATAATTTGGCCATATGTTGATTATTCAGTATATTTTCTATCATGTTAAAATGTATTTTATCGTTAATTGCAATTTTGTAAAAAGTTTGAATTTTATTATATTTTCAGTAGATATCATAGAACAGAAAAAATGCAAATGCTATTACTAATAGTTGCATTTGTACATTTTCCTCTTTTCGAATGTGTAGACATTTTACGTAAGTATCTTAACAGCTATTTAATTTCCAATTAAAATGTACAGTTACCCATTAATATGTATTTAATTTTCATAATGTGAGCTATTGGAGGTATAATCGTATAAAAATCATCCTAATATTTATCACATACTAAGGTATCTGTAAGATTAATTGGTATTTGTCCCCAACGCAAAGCGGAGCGGGAAACATAAAAATAATACAGGATTTGTGCCTGTTTCAGTCAGTTTGTCCGTCCAGCATATAAGAACTCTGATACTTATATTTCTTGACAGATTTGTAAAACAAAATTTAATCCTTTTTAATAATAACAATAACTTGAAAATCAACCATTCTTGTGTCAGGTAAAGCACTTAATTTTTTTGTATCGAAAACTGTCTTTTAAGCGCTGTCGGCGCTCTTATACCTACATGTCTCGTCCGCTTAAATAAAATAAAAAAACAGAGTACATCAGCAGCACATGGATGATTATTAGTTTTATTTAGGGGGCATTAGAATTGTAGGTTAAAAAATGTTCATATCAATAATATCCTAATCAATTTCAAATGATCTAAGTATTTATTCAGATCATTATTTGTAGGGCATACGGCCTTTAGTTAATGTCAATAATTTGGAAAATTGGCTTGTCAGATCAATCATGCTAACATATCTCCTGTCACATATATGTACAATCAAAAACATGTTATAAATATTTGGACATTATGCCCCTTATGATAGTCATTTATTACATTTCGTGTATGATGTTATGAACTTTCAAGATGTTGGATAAACAATATCTCGAATTAGTGTATAAATCAGAGCCATCTTATTATTTGTATAAGAGTTATTTGCCTTATAAACAATTTTGTTTGTAACAATAACGGAGTGATGAGCATTGTTTAATCGTTCTTCTGTCTGTTAACTTTTAAATATTAAAACATAATTCATACACCTGGCAAAAATACACTGTTTTATTATCTTTAAAATACAAATTGTTATTAAGGCTTTCCATATTTTGTACCATGGATGTATTAGACATTATGCTTTCGCAGTTAACTGTGGCACACCGAACACTTATTCTATAGAGTTATTTCCCCAGTTACAAAAGCTTGTATGCAGCTAAACAATGAAACCGTAGATATCGGAATGAAGTTTTGTTCCAAAATTGTCAGTGATGGATTGCGACTCTTTGTTACATATCGCTTAGAGGATTTTTTTCAGGTCCTTAAATAAGTTTTCTCCCTTTTTAATTGCAAGTAGTTGATTTGTACCAATGTAACTTGATTGTTAGCAGCAATTGATATATACTTCGTGTTTTCACTGTTGGTCATCATTGACATTGACCTTGAAAGATCACAAGGTTAAGGGTTAAAGGTCACATTAAAACATTTAAACTTGTGTTGTGCGCAGATCTCCTTAATCATATTAAATACAAAACTGAAACTTTTACCGAAATGAAAATCTTTTTTCAGGTCTGGAATAATATTTTTTCATAAATTGACCTTTTGTAAGAGTTATTTTTCTTGGATCTTTGCAATTTGTTGTAAAATGCGATATCTCAGTAAATAAAGCAGATATTGACATGGGATTCCACTATTGGCCATCATGGACCTTGTTTTTGTTAAAAGGTCACAAGGTCAAAGGTCAAAGGTCAAGGTCGTCTTAATTTTTTATATTATGTTTTGTACAAATCTCTTCATTAACCATAAGAAATACACAAATGAGAACATAACCCAAATATTGATCTTTTAAAGGTCTACAAGTTTCATAAAAGACCCTTGGATTTATGATTTTTTAAATAAATAGCTATAACTCAAAAAGTATAACTGATATTGACATGGAAAGTGTTATTCATTGTTGATCTACAGCATTTGTCAATGTAACGCTAAGACGTCGAGATCAATGTGTTATTTTAACGTTTTTTTTCCATTTCATTTGTATGTAACACGCATGTGGCTCATTCTTTTAAAGAAAGGCTAACTTTGTATGAGTAATAAATGCAAAGGTCAAAAGTCAATGAACAATGTCATTTAAATTTCTAAACATTCTATTTAATAACTTATCTTATGTTTAAAGATATTTAAAAAGTTTTGGTATAAAATTTTCCAATTTCTAAAGACAAATTCCTAAGGTCATTTAATATAAATGTTATTTTAACGTGGAAAGCCTATTACATATATTTATTATTATTATTATTATTATTATTATTATTATTATTATCATTATTATTTCCAGATTCATGTCAAGACATTTATTTTTACACTTCAACCCATTCAGGAGTATACAGAATCTTTAACAGAGACAGCGAAATTCACTATGTCTATTGCGAGTTTCACGGGACCTATGGTTATGCATTTGTTTCTAATTTATCGCACGTTGATATTAACATTGATGACTTATATACTAATAGATCACATGTAATATTGCGGCATTTGACGTCATCAGGAGAACAGAAGGAAATTCTGATTGAACAGTTGTCACAATATCGGACACAACCACTGTCATTCTTTTACAACAAACACGACGGTTTCGCTGCGCCACTAAATCAAGTACAGTTGGGTCAATATCTGTATTTAGGGTTTCTCCCAATATCAATTGCAAATAACAGAAACACACAAGGATATCGAGCCGGAGGCATAGACTACACATTTCAAAATTGTGACAGTAACCCCAACAGTTATCTTGCCTTGTTTTTCAATCCAAAGCATGCCGATTCAGTTGGATATTATCGAACTCAGCCTGTTACGCCACTGATGACGTACTGGATTACACATTCATCGCCACTTGACAGAAGCAGATACATGTTACCAAACTTTTATTTCACATTCGAAATGCACATGGGTGGATGTGGTGGATATGAAATCTCATCCCACTTAAATGGCAACCAGATATTGGGTGCTGCTATCGGATTTAAATTTGGTATGATAACTATTAATTTTAAGAATTCTAAAAAAAGTTTTTTTGCTGTTAAATTAAAACATTACGTTTGGGTTAAGGGCCACTGACGTGTCTTGATAAGACAGAACGCGCGTCTGGCGTAGTAAATTGTATAACCTTGTTATCTTAGATGATATTTCATTAAACACAATTTTGTACTAATGCATTTAAAACGCTAAATTTAAAGATACAGCATTAGAAAAAGTGTCACTAGCTAGTTTAGCAAATGTACACTTTTTAAAAGCCGGGATTTTTTCTTAATTTATCGTACGACTAAAAAATACATTGTTACTTAAATACTTTTATTTGTTTTGATATACGAATAAATATAAAGAATATCTTGAAATACATTTTATAAATATTGTATGCAGATATAATAAATTTCTGTGCAAGAAGTTCATGTTTAAATGGCGGAACCTGTATACCTGATAATGGATCATTTGAATGTAAATGTAAGGAGGGCTTTGAGGGAGAGTTTTGTGAGATCGGTATGTATTTATGGTTGCATTTCTTGACGTGCACATAATTTGTATGGTACAAAACAACTTTCAAAAATCAAATTGTTCTAATTAAACCTGATACAGATGTTGTATGTGATTTCCTTTATCACACGCCTTGTTATTTAGTGGGTGAGGTCAACCAATCAACAAGATAAGACGTACTCAATCATTATACTTTACATATTAATTACACTCACTCCTCTAAGAAATAAATGATTTAATGATGTACATTGATTTTAACTTTGCGAACTTGATTTATTTGAGTCTTTACTGTTGCTAACTTGTGGTTGTTGAAACGACTCTGACAGATATTAATGTATCATCGTACATGAAGCATCAATCTGCCGAATTTTCAACAATAATGGTGAGCTGTTGTGAATGCTATTAAAATTAAATTAATCTTTTATTATCCATTTTAGTTGCTGACGGTTAATTTGAAGAAGACATTTGAAGATGATTTCGTCACTGTTGCCAACTATTTATTTCAAATAAAGTTTTTAACCAGTTGTTTCTTACTAGATCGTCTAAATTACAAAGGCCGTGGTAACACCATTTTGACTACCACTATAGAAAGTGTGGGGTATTAGGTAGGTTAATAGGTCACTGGAACGCCTACTCTATATCTGAATCGACATATCGCGCAATCTGCAAACATTCTATCTAGCTTTCTTTACAACCAGATAGCTATCCAATAAAAAGCCCCTTATCCACGACATGGAGACTAAAGTCCAAGAATGCATTTAGTAGCCACTTCTCTGCGAATAAAACAAATTAGATGTAACGAGTCAAGTGGTTGTGTGCTTATATGTCTTTCTGAGGGACTGTATGTTTCTTAACTGCGATCTTCGGCACTTTCAGATCAATTATTTATTACAAGAAGAATCACCTCTATAGTTACAAAAATTTTTTTTCAAGATCAAGCTATTACAGTACAAACATGAATGAAACATTTTTTTCAAATAATGTTCAAAATGTTAAATAGGAAACAAAAACATAACATTAAATAAAATGTTTGTTTAACGATATTAATTGATCAAACCATAGAATAATATAACATGAAGTACAGGAACAAAATGACATAATGATTGTAACATGTTTTTGTTAATTGATTAATTGATTAGAAGCTTGCTTGCTTATTTTACCCTTTTTCCAGCAATGTTACAGATTTAGTTAGGTTGGGAACAAGTTAACAAACAAAACATTCCTATGAACAAAATAATAATAATAATAATAACAAAAAAATGACTTGCACTAGACCATTATGTATGGAAGGTTGAGTAAGGTCGATGAATCGTGCCCCTCTTGAAGTTGCAGCCTAATATTTTACGAATTCTACAAAAGGTTACTCTATCGTGCAAGGTGGGTGTCACCCGCTTCATTCGCACCGGTCCGTAGCCGTCTTACGCATTATAACATGTATACCTTAAGACAAAGCAGGCAAATCAACAATTTTTGCCCGTTCTTAACATCACCGTGGGACAGGCGCTGTAAGACAAACCATTGAACAGAACATTAATCGAAAGGAAACAAAGAAATCGTAATTAAATCCATATATAAAAACAGGAACAGTGTAAGATTACGAACAGGAATCTTCATACACATATCTTACAGTATCGAAAATGCACAAACTTACTAATAGCAAGACTTATATACTCATATTTTTTGCACATTATAAAGCATTTGACTCATATATATATATATACGTTATGGCAACTACGAAGGACAATGCGGTCAAGACAAATGTCGCAATGGGCGTCAGCGTAAGTAAAGCTAGACCAGTCATTAAATCTAAATGTAGTGACGCTTTAACTCTTGTAGAAAGCTTTGAAACGTTTTCGGAGATCAAAAGTGAAGATTCATTAAGCACTGTTAGTTCATGTTGCATTGAAATAGCAGATGAAAAATCAGACTCTAATGGAAAATCTACTGGAACAGATGTTGCTCTTGATGGTGGCGAGTTAGATACATGTCGGACATCTTCAGTCAGTTTACACGGAATAAATACGCAAAATGCATTTGGGTGTGTAACTTCCAGAGCAATGCCACAACACAAACTTACGTGTAGAACGGACTCGTGCCAAGATCCGGTAAGTGATGCAGAGAAGCGTCTCCGCATGTATGAAAAGGAAATGAAAAGCTCAACGCCACAAAATGAAAACATTGGAAATCAAACGAACGACTATTACAACGCAACCGCAACCGCTTCCAACGCTACACAAACTTCATCAGTGCTAACAAAAAAAAAAAAAAAATCTCACATACTGATGAAAAATGATGATATTTTAAAAGTTCGCAGAAAAGGCGTATTTACGGCTGAAATGCTTCAAAGTAATCCTGTTCAAACCTTGCACCCAGTGCCATTAAAAAAGCCGGGACAAAATGATATATTATTTCAGTTAGGAAAGGAAGTTATAGTAAGACAAATGACAGAGGAGGAAAAGACTATCGGAGAACTAAGAAATATTGGCATTATTAAACAGAACAGCGAAGAAAGTTCCTCAAAACGAGTTGTCCCAAGATTAGCCCCGTTGAAAGTTGAAAGTTTGTGGGAGAAAGTTCCGGGGACTGAACTAAAAGCTCCATGGGAAAGGAAAGATCCATTACGACCACCAGCGTGTCAAACACGTGAAAACGGAAAAACCTGGGATGCTGAAATTATGCCACAAGAAACTAAATCGGAAGGAGCAGACGATGACATTGAACTTCTGTAACGCGATTTTTACACATGTTCACCATTTAATGTACAAATATACGTAGTAATCACTAGAATTAAGTAAGTAGTATCTATCATATGAAAAAAAAATTAATTAATTAATTGATTGATGGATTTATTTATATGGTTTTTTTTATGCCAAAAGTGTAATAAATAGATACTTTTGTAATGCAGTGAATATTAGAATACTAACCTGTTTAAAAAATTACCAAAATTATATTTTGCAACATCTGAGCAAATTTTACTTTTTACCTTTTTTAAACAACTTAATTGTGCAGGAGCTTACAGACAAAACATGGTACATTGTACACATGTAACCACTATTGACCAAATTCGGTATTTAATGTAGACAAAGGAAATAACAAACTACTGCACACTGTAAAACTGTAGAACAAAGGAACTGTAAAAGAGAAGTCCAAGAAATTTGCAAACTATAGAACCAAAAACCAAATATATAGCTACTACAGCAATGACCCTGACTTGGTACCGACATTATAAAAGAAATGCTGGTAAAACCGGGTTTTATGGCATGCCAAACCTACGGTTTCCATTACTGTTGTATGTGAGTTGGTTTGTTGATTTAAATGTATAGGTGTCCTATCTCACTAGTCATACATCCAACCATCATCGCAGAACAATCACTGCGTACTGAATTCAAAAGTTGGGTAAAATATTTGCAATTATATTTACAAACAAGGTATTTTTATTCTTCTACTTGATAATTGACATCAAGTGGCTAGTGTTATATAAATTCAACAAACGTAAAATGTGTTTAAACACTTAATATAGTATGAGTTTACTCACTACACTGTTAATTACGATGTGTAGTTTATTGCGACAGCGGAAAGGCGTAATTATACATGATTCAGTCTAATTAGTAATTTGTTAGTATATACATGTATTCTATTGTAAAGTTTGTTTCTACTCCACATCAGTTCTCGACTATTTATCATTATCTAAATATAAAGTTTGTATTTCAGAAAAGTTTATTATTTTACTATGTTTTAATTTTGCAAACACAATTAAAAGTTTCATTGTTTAGTCACAGAAATCTCTGAACAAAATTTAGATCCTCTTTAGGGTTCACAAGGAAAAAAGAACTAACTATTATTATGCAAGCAAACAGAACGATTTTTTCTCTTTTCTTCTTCTTTTATATATATATAATATGGCATTTCTCAAGAGATCAACGAGAATTCGTGAATTCTGTGTAAGCATTTGTCCTCAATAAACATTGGTTAAATCAGAACACAATTTTTACAGGCACCTAGGTAACCAGACACCGCTGTAGACAATTGTAATATTAATTGTAAATGTTATTTTCTTATAATCAATAATGGAACCAAATTTGCAATAGTAATTAGCTAAAGATTTCTAGATAATTAGTAGTCTGCTTTTGTCTTCTTTTTTCAACATCTTTTTGGACAAGTGTCGCAGTATCTACAAATTATTGACATGATGACACTAAATTTACACAGTAACATCTAGCATCGTTTCTTTCTGGTTAACAGACATACTAGCGGGTATTGTTTTCATACACTTTGTACACATTTTATACTTTAAATAATTTTGGCATTTTTTTTCTAGGAGCAACAGTAGAAAACCTCCGACCTTTGGTATGAGAACAGGCAATCCTTTCAATTAAGATTGGAGTCGAGTACACCCTGATCGCAGTGAGTTTCGAACCCGCAGCCTTAGTGTTGACAGACCGCGTGATCAATACCCCAAACACTCGACTAACGAGGTCAATAATTAATAAACAGTCTCTTAAACAGCTCTTTGTTTTAATTAGTATTTCAATAATATATTTATGACCTTTTAGGACTATGACACCTAATTGAAGTAGTTTTACTGAAACAGTACAAATTCTAGTACTTTTAATATCAATTATGATACATTTTTGAAAACAAGCTCATAATTTGTCTCTTAAATAATTTAGGAAATGAAACATTGTCTTTAATGATTATAATGCTTGTACGAGTTACTGGTACAATTTTACTTCGGTATACGTACCTCTTTGGATCATATAAAAATAAAAAGCACAAGTTTTCTAACATTCATTGATTTAAATTGTGAATGAAGGTAATACAAAAATACCGAACATCGATAAAACTGTCAAAAAAGACAATCCACAAATTAAAATCCGAGAAACGGGCAACTCCAGAATTATCGGTCAATGACCAATGACAACGCCAAACGGACACAATTTGAGTTGTTTAGAACATAATAAACAGAACACTTCAAAGAAGGAAATATCTCTGATCAAACGTGATTTTGAAAATGTTCAGATACGTGAGTTCTTCATTATATTAATCTCTGATCAAACGTGATTTTGAGAAATGTGTCCGGGTCGGACATAAAACATAAAGACATAAAACACAGAACCCAATAAAAAATGAATGCACTCAGATTCTCGGGATGAGTAAGCAATGCCTGGCTCTAATTAGATACCCGTCGAGTTAGTCATTGTCATGTCTAGTAAAAGTCAAATTTAGGAATAGGAAACACTACTTATGACTCAGCAAAAATGTCAGATCGTATTTGAGACACTGATTTCCCGTAACGATCAATTAGGTCATGCTGATGACCATAGAACTTCAGGAGAGATAACATCAATCTAGGTACAACAAACCCTTATTTGAGTAGTTTAGCAGTCAACAGCAGTGATCAGTCTATAAAATCGGAATACCGATCGAAAGATCCAGAAAAAACGTATAAGTTGTGATATGTACACACCATACATGATTTATTAAATGTGTGATTATATGTCTCTGTTAATATTAACTACCTGTAACTTGGTTTGCATTTTGTACTGACTAGTCGCAATAAACTAGTCATGAGTTTACTAGGGTTGTAGATTATAAGGGCCCTGCCACGTAGTGGCGGACGCACTTTGTGATAGTCTGTCCGTCCGTCCATCCATCCGAAACTAATCATTACCGGGCTACAGCTTTTTGTATCTTTTGAAGTTTGGTGGTTGATATTTCAAATGTGGGTAGATAATATCAAGGCGATGTGTTGCATACCATGACTGATGAGCTTTGACCTTTACCTCAAGGTCGGCGAGGCTAATAGGGATAGATACCACCTCACTGATATCTAGTTGAACTTGTGTATGACTGCTCGGCATCCGCGAAACACTGTTGAATTTAATATCATATAGATATAAAAAAAGTACTTTAAATCCTTGTGAATTTTACATAACATCGTGGTGAATACTTTTATATATCTTGAGGTCATCGGTATATCTACAATTTACTAAAAAGTACTTTTGAACACTTGTGTTATATTTCAAGTGCTAGTTACTCTACGTGATCTTGACAAAGGTTCATTCGTCTTAAAATGTGGAGATCTAGATGGCATCTCAAAACCCAGCGTTCCAGTGCCGCGGAAGATCTGACAACGTCTATTTTCAAACGATTAAATTACATCGTATTTCCAACTCGGATTGATGAAATATTACAACTAAAGGTTTTTATTTTAATTGCTTGCTTTCCAAACGTATTTAAAGCTTTAGAAAGAACCGTCATTTCAATTATTGCTATCAAAGATGTCGCGGCTTTCTTTGTTTGCAGGAAAGGCTTTTTTGCAATACAATACAATGTTCTGGCAAGTGTAGATTTTTGAAAATGCAGTATATAGTGTCTCAAATGTTCTATTTTAGCATAACCAGTTAAGACTTCTTTTTTGGTTTTCACTAATATTTTGCATAAGTTGGATTTCATTAATTTCTAAATACACTTGCGACCCTCTCCGTACCATTTTGTCTAGCATTATGCTTCAATAAACCAGCTTTGCCAGTTGCTTATTTTACTTGGGAACTTTATTGATGCCATAATAATTAACACATCAAATGGATATTTGTCATTATTAAGTTTAATGCAACGTTACTGTGTTGTTTAAAATAATTCAGAATAATTATCGAATGCAATTAACATTCTTTTTTCAATATACTAAGACGTATTAACATTATACTAGTAAATCATTATAAACTTACATTTTACAAACATCGTCTTTAAATGACCGGGATCAGTTCATTAAGCGTTTATCTTTTACAACTCATCACTATGTCAATCATGTTAGGACAATTCAAACGAAAGGTTGCTTAGATATTCTGTCAATCCCCTGAAGCAATTTAAGTCTTGATTACACCGAAGTTAAACCCATGAACAGGAGAAGAAAAGTAGAACGGCACTTGCTGAAACCAAAGTCGTCCTAGATTAGCCTTATTACTTATTGAGTAGAAAATTGCACAGCTGTGAAAATTTATTCTGTTCAATAGTTTTCTATCATTTTATATAGCTGAATTTGCATTTCTACATCTACACGTATATTTAAGCATTCTGAGTTACAAATTGCAAATCAGCAATATATTTATTCAAATGCAACGGTTATAGAAATCTGCATTGGGGGACTGAATAAACGCACTGTGGATTGATGAGAGGGGAAATGTGGTGTGTTTATGGTTATTCGTGGACTCTAATATATCCATGGGGTGTAAAATTCACTACAGAAAAAGTGAATAAAATGAATGCGAAATAATTATAAAAAGAATAAAAAACGAAACAGGAGTTGATATGCAAATTTAGGTTTGACTCCCCGGAGTAAACAGTCAACATGGCGGCGATGAAGCAAAATGTTTCACAGACAGTGAGCCAAGCCCATGATTCTTTATATTCAATACACAACATCTCTTATATTAGAGGCAACCCTAATGACAGTACAGTACAGTATGTTACCACCACCTAGGCCATCCATAATACAAATAACACCCGGACCAACCCAACACCCCCTTTTTTCCAACCAGGATACGAGCCACCGAGACTAAGCTATCCGGCTGTGCTAAAAGCGTCACAAGTTCAATTTAGCAGACCGATCGTGGACACACCTTCGTGTAATTCACAATTCACAAAATGAAACGAATCTACAAAACATTCAAAACACTATGGGTCATTCGAGTACACCCCAAATCATGTCAGTCATGTTAGATATGTTGCTTTCAACACTCAACATTTTAAACCAGCGATTTTCAAATCCAAACAGCTCTTAAAATTATAAATGCTTGAAAATATAGATCGAAGATTGTCTACACTCGAAAGCAGACTAAATGTTGCAAGCAATGAAAACGGCGACTATACGTGAAAATGACAAAATACTAGAATCGGAAGAACGAAACTATCATGAACTAGGAAACAGAATAGACAACTTTGATCAAAACCGTGTTTATCTTCTTCGGAAAGCAAAAACATGCGTGTAGAACTTTTGCGTCTTCAAACAAGGTCCATGAAATATAACCTCATCTTCGAGGGCCTTCCCGAGGCCGAAGGTGACGTAACAGAGACTGTAGTAAAACATTTTTATAAAAGAAACTCTCAAACTTGGCGATGAGATTGTGTTTCAAAATGTACACCGTTTTTGAAAGATTTCTGACCGTTTCCCTAGAGCCATAGATGCACGTTTTCTCGTTACTCCGATCATGAAAGGTCCTACAAGCGTTACCTCAAAATATTAAGTGTACATCGTTTAAAGTAAGGTAGAGTTTGGTAGTGATTTGTACAAATGTTTAAGAGATATCAATCACATTAATTATGAATTCAATGAAGATGATACTGGGCACAGATTTTAATGAAAATAGCTTATTACCCACAGATCTTGGGCCATTTATTACCATATTCCCATCATCCATTTAGTTTCAGACTTAGGTCTAGGGTTTTGTTTAATAAATCCTGAATTTCCTTCGATTTTAATTTATCATCTAAACTTAACGCAAGTAAAAGTTTAGTCCTTAAAGCTTGAGTGAAGAGGGGTTATTAATAGGAGAGTTACAAGCACTTCGCAGAATTCATTTTTTTATTCCTTTGGTATTGCAAATTCTATTTAAGAAAACTCGGAAATACAGTTCCAAATACCTATTATTTTAAATATATTACTATTCAGATATGATTAAAAAACCAAAAGGTATCCTTGAAAACTGTTTATCATCATTATAAAATATATTTGTATTAATACATCATTCATGTTCTGGTTTAAATCTTTTTACGAAACTCCTTAAACGCGTCAAGGGCGCTTCTGGATAATTGATGAATACGCTAAAGATTTATTGCGCTCACATTTGAGCACATGCATGAGAACAAACACTTAACGGCTTTTCTGGTCATATTGTTCAACCACATATAACCTAAAATATTCCATGCATGCTTGCAGTAATTCCCAGAACACTTGCGCTCCTTTCCTATCCTTAGTATTTTGATCAAGCCACTATTTGCCTGTGTACGTAAATGGTCCTTATTCGTTGTTGAACGTGTAGCTTTTGCGGTTAGTGTTGTATAAAACAAATACTGCCTGTAGTGGAGGGTGTATCGCCAGAATGTCACACGAAGTAAATATATCATCCGAGACGTAGCGAGGGTTAATATTTAATGAGTGTAATATTCTGACGTAACACACTCTACTACTGGCAGTGTATGTTATATTATTAAGGTCTTTCCCACTACAGTTTTAAGACCTACTTCTATTCTTATGATGTTGTTGTTGTTGTTGATGATGATGATGATGATGATGATGATGATGATGATGATGATGATGATGATGATGATGATGATGATGATGATGATGATTATTATTTTATTAAGGTCTTTTCCACTACAGTACAAAGACCTTCTTGTATTTCTTATGATTATTAAGGTCTTTTTCACTACATGGCTCATGCTTTTAGACCGATCTATATTTTGTAACATAGTTATCTGACCTAACACGAAATCCTTTGTTAGCAGATAAACTCAAAAACCGTAACAGATTCTCAAAATCTAAAGTGTACAAAATTTAGGCTGCCCTATGGCGATGATTTAATAATAATAATAATAATCGCCTTTATTTAAATACAATAGCATATTTAGTCCGAGGACTAGTTTACAATATGGTCCTGTATTATTTACAATATTTACAACATAAAGAATAAGACACAATTAAAACAATACGTAATAGAATAGAAAATACAATATTACAGAGGTAAAATACAATTACCTTATGTAGCATTCATAAAAAAAGTTTTCTAGGTATGCCTTTTTGAAATTTTCTAAGGTTGAGCAATTTCTTAAATTTTGTGGCATTTTGTTCCAAAGCAAACTCCCGGATATAATAAAAGATCTTTCATTTAAAATATTCAGTTCTCACTCTTGGTACATAGAGCAAGTTTGTTTCACTCTGTCTGGTAGTTCTGGTACTAATTTGATTGACAAATTTTAAAAAAACATTTAAGTACTCAGGGGTTAATTGATGCAATGCTTTAAATACAAGAATAACTTTTCTGCATATAAAATAATCAGTTACTGGCATCCATCGTAATTGATTGAATAGTACATCTGATGATGTCATAGTGTCTTGGACATTTAAAATGATTCGTGCAGCTCTTTTTGTAATTTACGAATTTTATGAACATTGTTTACACACTTTGAATTTGAACATATGGTACAATAATAGTTGAAATGTGGAAAAATGACTGAGTTGTATACTTTAAGTAGAGCTTGAGAAGACATGAAACTTTTTAGACGCTTTAACACACCAATTTCCTTTGAAATTTTCTTAGTCAAAATGTCAATATGGTCAGACCAAGATAAGTAACAATCAATATTAACTCCTAATAGTTTTGAGTTTTCAACAGTTTCTAATACAATGCTATCAATGTTTATACACATTTTTCTGCAATTTGATAGTCTCTGTTTGGTCCCAATAAGCATGCATTGAGTCTTTTTTAAATTCATTGTAAGTTTGTTCCACTTCATTCAGTTGATTGAGTTGACAAGATCTTCTTTTAACTTTCTTTCAATCACATTTATACATTTGTCACTGACGTCTTGTGGTGTATCGTCTGCATATTTTGCTGCATGCGAATGAACTAAACATTTAGGATAATCGTTAACACACAATATAAAAAACAAGGGGCCCAGAATAGATCCTTGGGGAACACCTATTGATAAAATACCATTCAAACCAACCTACTGTTTTTTACATGATAAATATGATTCAAACCATTTTAAACTTTTTTCAGACACACCAAACATTTTAACTTATGTAATAATACTGTATGATTGACTGTATCGAATGCTTTGCTCAGGCCAATAAATAAAACACCTGTAAGTTTTCCATCATCAATATTTTCAACCATCTATCAATCAAACTATTTAGCACAGTTGCACACGAGTGCTTTAGTCTGAACCCAGACTGGCAATTTGTAATTAACTTGTTAACAGTCAAGTATTCATAAAAAGCATTGAATACATGTCTCTCTATTATTTTACTTACAATAGGTAAAACTGACACTGGTCTTAAATTATTAACAGCATGTTCATCAACAGATTTAAAAATTGGATTTACTCTTGCTACCTTCCAATCATTTTGAACTATACAATTTTCTACTGAGAAATTTAAAATATATGTTAAAATATTTGTTATAACATCAGATGTCAATTTAAGTAACTTTTACTGAAATGTTATCTAAACCTGTGGCTTTTGCTGATGACATACTATATATTTCCTTTTTAACCAAAATTTCTGACATTTTTGGAATATAAAATGAATTTGATTTTATAAAATTCTCTACATAATAAGTCATCAAAATTTTTACCAACATTGTGACCAAAAGAATTCATTAAAAGCATTGGCCATTTCATCACTTTGCCTTTGATATGTAAATAAGAAGAACTCATAGACTTTGACTTCGAAGGTATTAATTTTTTGAGACGATCCCACATGTCTTTAGGTTTCATAGATGATTGTTCTAAAGCTTCATCAACAAATGTTCTTTTTGGTTCTTTAACTTTCGACACAACTATATTACGGCTCTTCTTATACAGTGTCCAGTCTAACTCCGAGTTGGTTTTCAAGGCCTTTGAATGTAAATAATCCCTTTGATGCATAGTAGTTAAGATACATCATCAATCCATTTTTCAGAGTTGACATTAATCCTTCTCTCTTTGTATGGTATATGGTTATCAATAATGCCTGTAAATTGTTGTTTAATTGGTAACCACATTTGGTTTATTTCAGTCATTCTTTTGATTGATTCCAGTTAACGCTACGCATTTCATCTAAAAGTAAAGTTTCGTCCAGATGTTTGAAGTCACAATAACGTACCGGGGTATTGTAGTGTGTTTCTTTGGGCCGCATTTAACTTTTTTCCGAATGACATAGGTCAAATGATGATCGCTGATGCCAAGTGGTACAACACCAGCAGTTGAAAAGTCGTTAGTCACATACATATGGTCTATTAATTTAGATGTACCTTTCGTAACTCTAGTAGGTTCTTCAATTAGTTGTGTTTAGTTGTATGTGGTAATTATACTGTCTATTTTATTGTCCTATGTGCTTCAAATTGATCGACGTTGAAGTCTCCCATTATGATGGTATGTTCTGCTCTAGTTGCTAGTTCTTCTGCAACCCTTTCAAAGTCGGTACACCACTGAGCAGGTGAGTCAGGCGGTCTGTAGACAACTCCCAGTTGCAAAGTTTGTGAAGTCAGTTTTATATCTAGTGAAAACACCTCCAAATTGACATCTAAAGTTACGTTAGTCACTTACCACCTATCCTTAATGTAGAGAAGAACACCCCCACCCTGCCTATTTCGGTCTCTTCTGTAAACTCTATAGCCTTTTATCTGTATTTATGAATCATCCATGGTCATATCGAGTTTGGATTCAGTTATTCCCAAATCATCAAAGGTTTGTTTTTCTTAGTATAATTCTCAGCTGATGAAGTTTAGACATTAAACTACACACATTAATGTGTCCAATAGATATTCCCTTAGGTAAATTATTGATTAGTTCATCTGTTGATCGGTCTAGATCATAGTTCTTTGAGAAATAATTAATACAATTATCACAAATCCATTCCACGTCAGTAAAGAATGTTATTCCATCTGGCAATAGTGAGTCCTCTTTACATCTTAGACAAATTGGCCCAGGGTTCAAATTTATATCTCCAGATAGAAGTAAACACAACAATCCAATCAATGGTATGGTTTTCATACTTCTTTTATATTGTGAGTTCTTTTCAGTAACTTCACTATTTGATATTAATTTCTGAATAATATCATTTCCATAACATGTAATTTTTGTATTATGCACTGGCCAAACTATTCTAAATTAAACACAGCTTTCAATTTAAAACAGTTTGAACAATTTAACATGCACATTTTTTTCTGCCAATCAACTTCTTGTTTACGCGTTTTTGACTTGAAAAATGTCGCTACGCATCAAATTTTTTCTCTCGAAAACCGTAAGTCCTAGAGACTTGGGACCAGCACCATTGATCCTAAGTGACATATATTACATTTAAAAATATCAAGGTCAAAGGTCAAAAGTCAAGGTCAAAGGTCACCATAGGTCTTGTTAGCACTATATCTCATAAACTACAAAAGATAGAAGCAGACAATAAATGGGAAAAATACACCTCTTATCGAGACCTTCATTTTGTACATTTGCGATGAACCGTTCTCGAGTTACAGCCCTTGAGGCGTTTAGGTTGATCAGTTTTTTGGTTAAAACTTAAAAACGGTTAGAGATAATATAGTAAACATATAGGTTTAAAGTGATCAGTAGGAAAAGAGCTTCATATTGAGCCAAAGGTCAAAGTTCATAGGTCAAGGTCATGCCATAGCAACAAGGTAACTGTTATAGAAAGTCCTGAGCCACCATATATTTTAAGAATAGAAATGATATAGTTTACTGATGATATATGTTATTTCATGACGGGAAGTGACAAAACAAGGGTTTACGGTGTTGGGACAGATAACTCTGTTACTAAAAATAAACCGGTTTCACTGGGTACACTAAGTCATCTGCCAGTATGACCGATTAATGGTACCAAGTATCGAAATGACATGACACTTTTTGGCAAACCTCCGCGAAAAAAAAATAATCATAAGAAATACAGAAAGGTTTTTCCCCTAGAAAGGAGAAAGCCCTTAATTATTATTTAAAACGTAATAAATCTTAAAGGAATCATAGAAAAACCAGCAGATTATAGAAATAACACATAGAGTACAAAACAATCGACAACAACAACACACAATACTAAACATAAACACGTAATCTCTGTGTCCAAACTGAAAATGGCGATATGTTCCGGCGTTGAGGACTTCTTGACCATGTGATCTAAAGCAAATTTTAGTATAACACGTCTTTACATCTTAAATGCATAAAAGTTCAAAACACGAGATAGATCAATAAATACAAATCCGGGTTAAATTATAGAATTAAATACGACTTTTAATTTAAATGTAATTTTAATCTAGTTTACTGATTTTTGCAAATGTCACCCGTTTCTTCGGGATAAACTTATAAACCAAGATTACAAGAAAAAACGACTCGTCTGCGCCTTTAATACGTTTTACTATAGATACAACTTCCTTGTCGAAAAATATTCTCGTTTGAAAATATGGTTGCAGATAGTTTTCCTAATTTAGAATTGTACAGTGAACGTGCTATGATGATTGTTTGATACACCTATTATTGACTAGTGGCATATGATACCCCTCTATTTTAATAAACTAACCAACTCACATTCTACAGTAATGGAAGCGGGAGGTTCGGCATGCCATAAAACCTGTTTTAATCCACCATTTCGTTTGGAATACCTGTACCATGTCAGGACCATTGCTGTATTTGCTTTATGTTGGTTGTTGGTTCAGGAGTTTGCCGGTTTCTCGGACTTTGTGGATTGTCTTTTTTGACAGTTTCATCGGTGTTCGGTATTTTATTTATAACTTCACTAATAATGGAATTCGTTTGGCTGTCGTGTTACGTAAAATTCAAATATACTGGTCAAAACTAAAAGATCAACGATGAACGAGAGACTGTTGAATTCTAGACTTGCCGTTTTTTAAAGTTTAATATAAAACTAAACTTTTTTTTGAAACACACATGTAGCAGGGAAAAACTGCGCATCCAGTACTTAAACAGGTTAACATATAAGGATTCTAGATTATGTTGAACTGGTTCTGGTTGAATATATTAAATGATGATAAAAGAAGAAAAGTATATAGACAAAGATGTATAGAATTGTATTGCATACCTACATAAGAAGTCACCATATAGCTCGAAAAAAATGAATATTAGACCAAACAGAAAAGGATAAATAAATACATGAACAAATATGTCATAATAACTGTAACTATTCTGACAATGATGACAATGTAACTTAAAGAATCGCCACAATAGTCTCTCGTTTCAGTAATAGAACAAAAATTATAGGATTTAACGCATAATTTCGGTAATTCATCGATGTATGAACGAGGTCGACTCAATCACAAATTTATCATAAACGGCCTTTGTGAGTGAGTCGACCTCGTTCATACATCGATGAAATAAGCGTTTAATCCTATAATGTCTGAAGCGTACACGACACATGGCCGCCTTATTTGTTTAAGTTTAGCAACACAAATAACAGTCGTTTATGAAAGTATGAACGGATCAAGGAGTTACTGGTTTAAAGCCTTTGACCAATCAAAAATGAATATAAACGTAAACGAATGTAAAATCAGAATTATACACAGATACATTTGGTGATTGCAATACCAGTTGTGGAAAGTTTTAAACCTTGGCAACTGAATTTTTTTCTCACGTTTTGTTTTATCAATACTACTGGAAACATACTATGAAATCAAATCGTCCTCCGAACTAAAAGGCATTTTGATTATTAGGAGGATAACATATGCAACTTACACCTCAGCCTTGAGATTAAAACATAGTAACATTAAACATGAACAGGAATTTAAAGGCCTGGAAACACATTTTTATATTGTGTCAGTTAACGATGAAGTATACCAAAATAACAATAATGAAAATGGTCCAATGTAAACATTCTGATGGTTTTTTTTTAAGTATCAGTCGTGATAATCTGGACAGAATTTTCTGTCTCTATGGTGCAAATATTACACAAACCTCGTTTTCATTTTCTATTTTGACTTCTTTTGTTTTTGTTTGCTGCCCCATAGAGACAGAGTCTGGTACCGTTATAAAGTTGGAGATTTGCATACAAATTGGAAGCGGAGGTTTTTCTGGTACATGTATTTTTTTAATGAAACGCCTGTGTGCATAGCTCGCAGTTTGTAAGCATCATAGACCGCGACACGCTGGTTCGAGTCCCGGTCTTTATATTTTGTAAGCAAGTTTGTATAAAAATAAAGTGTCCTAAAATGGAATATTTTAAAGAACACAATTAGTCCTTAGAATGTTAAAATCATGTGTTTAGACTAAAACAGAAAGTGGACGGTACATATTACATGCACGGAACAAACGTACCGATGAAGTAAATGTCATATAAAGAATCTTATAGACTTTAATTGTGTTTAAGTCGTTTGTATAAGACTGTTCCAAAATTAAGAAACTTTTATTTAAGTAAACAACCTAAAGAGATCAGATCTTAAGATGTCTAAATAGATGTTAATCTACATCTTTCTTTATTTATACGTAATAATTATAGATGGCATAAAACTACTAATCTATTAATAAATTATGACAGCGCTAAATATAACCGTGCAACATCACTTTTCTATCAGCCGTTTTCAAAGAACAGCAAGTCATGTGAAAGGGTTTATACAAATCAAATTGATCACAAAAAATCAATTAATAATATAAATAAATATAACATGACGCATTAGTTATTCGTCTGCTTGGCGTAAAAGGAGAGAGCGCACGGTTGTTTTATTATTCAATACATTCAGGATTTAAATTGAAGGGAACAAACGATTAACTTTATGGTAAATATTTTCATTATAATTGGTTATTCCGTGCATTTTTTCGCATAGACTGTGTGTCAATCGGAGACAATCGGATGATTGAATGCCAGTGCATTTTTTAACCTTGTAAAATTAGTTAGTAAGTTTTTAACGCCATTTTTAGCAATCTTTCAGCTATATCATGGCGTCCACCTTTTTTAAGTGAAGGAAGCCGGAGTACATGGAGAAAACCCCGACATTCGGAAGAATAGATATTTGATTGATGGTAGAATGAACATTAATTTCGTTCATTATTTACTCGTTATTTCCATAAAATAAATTAAAAAAAAATAATAAAAACTTATACATTTATTATTTATTTAAATCTATTTAATAATGATTTAAATACAAAGTATTCGACCAAGCGAGTTCGTTATATGCAAAAATAATGAAAACGAAATTATTTGCAATGGAGGTAATTTTGACCAAAAACTATATATATTAAGTGAAGTTTTGACAATTTGTTTAAAAAATAGACAATAATTTATTCAGTGACCCCTTCTTAAAGATATGTTTCTGTCTGTATCTCCTATAAATAAATATTATGATTAAATTTGGCGAAGAAATTAACAAAATTAAATGTTAAAAAACTTGCAATTCTCAATATCACAGATTTTTGCATAAAATCTGTTTTAAGAGAAAAACATTACTTAACTAAAACCTGCATGTAACTCGTATCAAGACATTTTTTGTTAAAATTTAGTTAATATTTGAAGAACAGAACATGATTACAACATAAATACATGTACCCATCGATTTCGATAGTCTTACAGATAAGATATGATGTAACATAACTTATATGCAAGTAAGTATTGCTCAAATAAATAAATAAATAAATAAATAAATAAATAAATAAATAAATAAATAAATAAATAAATAAATAAATAAATAAATAAATAAATAAATAAATAAATAAATATTATCTCCTTTTTCTCATAAATTTTTGTTAGTTGCATTTAAAATATCTTATTGCATATCTAAGAATACATCATAAAAAGAAATAAATCGACACATTTGACAGTTTTAGTAAATTATTTCATTGATTTTTGCACCGAATTATATTTTTAAAATTACAAATAATTAATTAAATGGAATTGTATTTTGTAGTTACAAAAAGAAACTAATCTTAACGGAACAAATTTAAACAACCTTAGATTTACATAATTGTATTAGTTTTGTCATGTTTGTAGTTGTGTCAGATAACATTATATAAACAGTTTTGCTTAACCAAAGTTCTAAAGCATACAAAATTAAGCCAGTAAAACTTTTTTTAGCATAGACCTATTCGTATTTTAAAATAAAAGTAATATGTTATGATCTAATAGTTACCGGAGGGGATTTACAAGTCTATATAGCACTTCCTGGCTGTTTAATTTTTGGGGTCAAACTTTTCACACTTCCTTTCTGAAGTTGAAATATATATCATTATTATTGGTTAACAGAGGTAAACAAACTATGGTGGCATATATCTGCCACCACATATCACTTAATTAAGTCGACATATTTTCGGAAATATGTCAACATGCTACCAAATTAAGTCAACATGCTACATAATTAAGTCAACATAATACTGAATTAAGTCATCATAATCAGATTAGAAAAAAGAGGGAAAATGCGCTGTTTAAACAGAATGTGCCATCTACTTTTCCACTTATTTATCGTGCAAGTAGACATAATTATGAATTAAGTGGACATAATTTTCTGATTAAGTCCACATAATTTTATGATTAAGTCAACTTAATTTTCTGTTTAAGTCGACATAAGTTTTTGATTATGTCGACATAATTAAGTCCACATAATCTGTCTGATTATTAAGTCGACATAATTATCTACCATTTAACTAGAAGGGGGGGGGGGGGGGCTTGGTTTAGAAGTTGAAATTACAAGACCTAGTAATCCCTCCCGTTACTGCACATAAATTAAAAAATTATACTAAAAGAAACCCTCATGAAAATCGGACCAAATTGTGATTTTCAATTATTTTTTTCACAAGTGTTTTTTTTTTCAATTTTGGCGGCCAGTTTTTTTAATATGATTCTCATGCTGTTACGAATGCCATGGTGGTTTTAGCCTTTGGTTACCACCCCTGATTTCCTAAAAGCGTCCGATAAATTATTTAAAGGGTTCAAAATCATTTAAAATTTAACGATTACTTCATAAATTCAATGCTGGGGCTAATGAAAAGTTTACCAACATTGGAGTTGAACCACCATGGCGTCCGTAAAAGATTCAAAATCAGAATTCTACTGGTCAAAAAGGTCCATATATCAATGTCCAAGGCAACATGAAAGTGAATATCCCGCTGCTAAACAGGAACACGTGCCTGCTAAAGACTATTGTCCATGCAGTATGCCATTTTTCAACCACCGAATAAACAATTAAGTACTATCTTTTAAAAAGATAATCGACGCTGTCTGACAGTAGTTGGATTTGAATATTAAAATCACTCTGATCAATTAATATTGTATGAAGCTATTTACAATTAGAGACGCAGCTAGTTCACCATGGACGCTATATAACGACGGATGCAAAGTGTGTGCTTTGGATTTTTCTATAATACAAAAATATAGTTTCAAGTTCCCTTTTTATACTCCCCGCTTAAAAAAAATTGGGGGATATATAGTGATAGGGGTGTCTGTCCGTCCGTCCTTCCGTTACACCTAAGGGTACCCATCTCTTGTCCGCAACTCCCCCTAAACCCCTCAATGGATTTTCATGAAACTTTCACACAATCTTTGTGACATAATGTAGATGTGCACCTACTATTTTAAAATCTGATCTGATTGATTTTTGGGGTTTCTCATAGCAAAACAAGGACTTAGCCATAAACAACAAAAGGGTACCCATCTCTTATCCGCAACTCCTCCTAAACCCCTCAATGGATTTTCATGAAACATGATTTAAGAGGTCTTAACCACTATACGAGCAACGACATACTGCTGGCTCGGGTCTCATTTCTGCCATGATTCTCTCATTGAGGTCTTGGAATTCCAACTTCTAAACCAAGCCCCCCCCCCCCTTTTCAAGTTAAATGGTAGATAATTATGTCGACTTAATATTCAGACAGATTATGTGGACTTAATTATGTCGACATAATCAAAATCTTATGTCGACTTAAACAGAAAATTAAGTTGACTTAATCATAAAATTATGTCGACTTAATCAGAAAATTATGTCCACTTAATTCATAATTATGTCTACTTGCACGATAAATAAGTGGAAAAGTAGATGGCACATTCTGTTCAAACAGCGCATTTTCCCTCTTTTTCTAATCTGATAATGATGACTTAATTCAGTGTTATGTTGACTTATTTCCGAAAATATGTCGACTTAATTAAGAAAACATGGTAAATCTTTTATTTACATTTTGAACAATATTGACAATAGGTACACATGTTTCTGCCTTTAAAGGTCATTTCACTTTTTTACAAGTGTATAATTTCTTTTACAGATCAATGTGTAAGATGAAGGAACTAAATACGAACTAAGTAGTCATATATTAGACTAGTTTAAATCTTCATAATTTAGTACTATAAAACTACATTTATTTCTTGTTAAATAAATTTGAACATTTCGCAACACGTTCAGAGAAATATTACATTTCGCCAACTGTGTTATCCAAAATAGTCTACTAATATAGGATTAAACGCTTATTTCCGATATTTCATCGATGTATAAACGAGGTGATCTCACTCATACAAAAAAAATCGCCAAGTTTGTTAGTGAGTCGACATCGTTCGTACATAGATGAATTACCGAAAATATGAGTTTAAGCTTTATAATTCGTTCAATTTTTTTTTAAATATTTACTATCTTTTCCCACATAAAATTACATTATAAGTCTGTGACGCGTAGGAATATACACAACGAACTGAAGACAAAGATGTGGTGGTTTCGAGGAAATAATTGACATTGACAACTGATACGTGTTTTTACGATTTGCTGAGAAGATTATTACTGAAAACAAAAGAAGACCTATCTACAAAAAATATTTTCGTTAATTCCGCATACCAATGTTACCCCATTGTACCTCGGTTTTTAAGTAACCTCATGCGTAACACAAACTCATGGCTTTTCTTTCATACGGACAGGAAAAAGAAAAAGTGTCATGATTCGATGGATTTTTCAGTGAAAATGAAAGGAGTGGTGCTGAAAATGCAGTTATTGGCAAAATCGTGCATCTTGCTCATCTCGTTGATTAGTTGAAACATAGTTTTACGGCTATTGTGTGTATTTGAAAAGATTTATTTGCTTGACATTAATAGAAACGCAAATTTACCAGCATCGTTTTTATACTAGCTTTGTGTCCTAACTTGAATTTCGGCTATTGCCCTTTATGGAATCCTAAGTGAAGTGTAATGTTAAAATATCTTCTTGTATGTATTTCGTAATAATAATATACAGCTGCTCAACTAAATAATTTTCTGTTTAAGCGATACTCCGATCAAGATATTTTATCACCGAAATTCGATTGTATTGGCTAAGTTTATTGTTTGAGGTACACGACACATGGCCGCCATATTTGTTTACTTTAGCAACAAAACATTATTCCCGATCATTCAATCATTAAAATATGAACGGATTTTGGATCTACTGGTTTAACGTCATTTGACCTTAGATGGGTCACCTGATTATCTAAGTCAGCTGTGACGTAAACAAAAAAAGAGCGAAATCATGTGAGACAAAAATAAAACTACTCAAAACACCTTGTCATTGTTGAATAAGACAACAGTGACATACTTGGACCAGTAGGAACACAAAAATCTTATATGATTTATTTACGTTTTTAAAATAGTGACAAAATTCACCACTTTCGTTAGCCAGATGTCCCCTGCTCTGCTCAAAACGAGGAGGTGAATGCTTAATTTGGAGCAAGATAGATCAATTTAAAAATTCATCTCTATATACACCGATTTTGTTCCGTATCTAAAATATCCGTCGTAATCTTTGGGTCAATGCTACGTCTGATTTTTGTATACAATCCACTTAGTAAATATATTTCAAAGTCTGCCCTGTATGCAAATATTGATTGTATAAGTATAGTATTAGTAGTTTACCAGCAGGTTAAGAATAAACTAACGCAAATGAAAAAAAATGTATCGCAAATGAATATTAGATTTTTGTACCGTTTGTACAAAGGTCATAGTCCAAACAAACTTTAGTAGCATGTGATATCATTGCGTCCAGTTTTTATTGGGGTGGAAAGGGGGGGGGGGAAGAAGCAGAACCTGGAGAAAACCCTCGACCTTCAGTGTGAAACTTCCAATCCTTGACAGACCACGTGATCAGTAGTACACGCACTACCTTAACCACTCGGCCACCGAAGCCACTGCGTCAATATATATACACATGTCTTCCCTGATTAAACTCCGCCAAATTAAAGGTTATGACAGGATCCATACCCTGGCCACTCAGCATACACGATAGATGGTTGGTGAAAAAAGAAAAGCCCAGCGTAAAAGTGACTGTAAAAACAACTGACGTTCTACTATTGAAACATTCGATGAAGTAGAAGATAAAATAATAAATGAACTTTTTAGAGAAAAAGCAAGATATGTTACTTGTAAGTGATTTAATGCAAAAACTGGGCTTTTTCCCGATAACGTAGTACTTAAGGACACTATTGTTAGCATGTTTGATCTAGATTGTGAAAGTGATAGTTTCAAATCGTTGTATGAGGGCCTCGATGGCAGATTAGTTATGGTAGTCGTCTACTATTGATCACTAGGTCTGTCAAAACTTAGGTTGTGGGTTTGAGTCTTACTACAGGCAGGGTGAGCTTCAATCGTATCTTAATTGACAAGGATTACCAGTGTTCCTCACTAAAGTCTGTGGTTTTTCCGGGTACTCCAATAAACACTGGACGCCATGATATAGCAGAAAACTTGGGGTTCAAACAAAACAAACAAACACATTGTTGTATGATTTTGATAACAAGTAGTACCAAAGTGTGTTTGTAGACCATATAATGTCGAAAAAATCCTTTTAACTTGTGCAACAAGAATCTAACTTTTGAGTAGGATCATATAAAGGTTTATGCAACCTGAGTATGTTACTTCCTGCAATATTTTTTGTTCACGCTTATAAGATTATATGAAAATGATAATTACGAATTTGACACATAACCCAATTTTGTAATATTTCATTAGACAATAATGATAACACCAAGGTATTTTGATTTGTCTGTTTTTTCAAATTTGATTATTAGTGTGCCACGAAAATAATTGGTTTTTGCTTTTTGCTTTCTAGTTATGTGGATAATTTCAATTTCACATTTTTCTTAAATTAAATGACATAATTCTTGCTTTCAGTGTTCTAGGAAATGTAATTATAAGTCCCACTAACGGGTGCTGCAGTCTTCAATAGATGATATTATTAAGTACACTATGGTGTACAAGATAGTAAAGGAGCTAACTGTTAATAATATCTGTCATGTAATTCAGAAAAAGACATAACCAGTTTAGTATATATATTTTTCAATGCGTTATTTTTTTAAAATGAATCTTTGATGGTCTACTTTTTACAACATAATTACTACGTCATTGTGTCTAAATAATTAATGTCAGTATTACGAATAATAGTGCAGATACTTATGAATTAGGTGTTGTAGAAAAAATTAACCAGCGGAAAAAATAACGAAATTCGACTCATTACGGTTCAATATCGGCTAATATGGAAACGCAAGTGCAAACCACATCCGGGCTGATTCAGTAGAGGAAATGAGACTTTTATTAAATTCCGCGTAGCTAGAAAAAAAATTGTAACATGACCTACATTATCGTTATCATTTAGAAAGTACTTTTTATGTTTGAATTTTATATATTGTATTATAAAGACTATATTTGCATTTCTCTTCAAGGCATGTATTATCATCAAACGTAGCAAAAATGGTATTCTGTTCGTGATTTGTGCCGTTTTCCTACTTCTCCGGATGAACATCAACAGATATCCCGTGACATTGAATTTGTCACAGATGCAGGAAAACTTGCAGAGTGTTTGTGCTGCCGGTTTCTACCATATTGTCCACGTTTGAAATAAATTAAAAAATTTTCCTGTTTGTTTCACTTTTACCAAAATTGATGAAGTACAAATGATCAAAGTGTGTTTTGTTTTATACCAAGCCTATCAAACGTAAATTACTTGCCAGTTTTCTTGATCCTGTGCACACAATGTTTATACCTCATCAAGAATGTCCAACAAAATTCACGTAAAGACAAAATTGAACAATTTTCATAACACCTAAGGTGTATTGTATTTTTTTAAAAGAAATTATTTCAGAAATATGTAAATTATAACTCTAATCGATTTCTTGAATGTGTACTTTATAAATTTCGATTATTCTCTACAGAAATATTTCCAGACATATTATGTATTGTGATCACAGTCGTATATATAAGGCATGTTTGAATTTATCCTGGTAATATTTATTATGATGACCACCTCCGTAATCCGCTAATGTCATGTATATGTATATAAATATAAATACAAAACAGTGCATTATGAACAAACTACTATTAATAGAACTACTCAAATATTATTAATAAAAGAATAATGGCGTTTCTGGTTTAAATAATGTTAGTCACAGTTTGAGCAACGCATGTAAACCCATGAAACAACAACAAACATGAAACGTAATCAGGAACCTTGATGTTTGAGTGGTAAATGTAGTCCCACTGTGACAGAATGCACTTGACTCCAGTCTTAATGGACAAGGATTTCCAGTTTTCCTACCGACGTTCCGGTGCTTTCCCTGGGCTTCTTACCCCAATAAAAACTGGACGCCATGATATAGCTAACAAATTGATGAAAATGGCGTTAAGCACAAATTAAACAAACAGACAAGTTACCGAACACGTACTTTCATTATCTACAAAAACATACCATTATACTATAACACTTACTTCTTCAGATATTGTTTTATTTGTCCACAATCATATATATATATATATATATATATATATATATATATATATATATATATATATAATATTTATTCGGAAAGAATTGACACTAACGACAATGGCATGTTTTCCTGTTGTTTGGGGACTATGAATGAACTTTATTCTCACAAACTATTTACATGGTTACAGAAAAACATATATTTACAACAACAAAAAATCAATAAAGCATGAGTAATAACAATGATTGTACATGTATAAAACAATAACACTTAACGAGGAGGACTAACTTTAACATTGATAATTTTCAAAAAATTACAGAGTTTTTCAACAACAATAATAATATCCGATTTGAAGAGATTACTGAACTTAAAAGTATTTGGATATTTCTGACAATTTTCTGTGAGTAGTTTTTCTCTCCCTTTGCAGAGCTTTGCATTCCATAACGTAATGATACTCATCTCCTATGTCAAACGAGTTGCAAAGATGGCAAGTTCTCTCTTGACGTGGTACACCTTGCCATCTTCCAGTCTCGATTGGTAGGCGATGACTACCACATCTAAATTGAGAAAAAGTAAATAGCAAATTATCAGGTAAAAAACTTAAATATTTTTCAAATCTTGTATCTTTCTTGAAAATTCTATAACAAACATTTAGGCGATTCTTGGATTTGTTCCGAAATGTGTTGATCAGATTGATCTTTTATCACTTGTTCTATATTTTGACTACGATGTTGTAGTAGTTATGATTAAGTGACCATGGTCCCTTTTATTGCAGATATATCATGACGAGAATACAGAAGCAGACACAAGCAGAGAAAAAGACAATAAAATAATTTACAAATCACAAGATAACACAGGAATCCAAATTTTGGACGCTGAGCTAAGTCAAAGAAGCACAAGTTATAAGAAAAGAATAGATAAACCGTATGTGAAAGTAGCTGACTTACGTTTGTATATATATTCTGCAATAATAGATGATACAATCGCCGATAACTTGATAAAAACAGTTACAGTGCATGGCTGGCAACACGAATCTGTCACAGGAAACAGACCTACGTGTTGTATAATGCTTTATAACCATACTGTTCTGTCACTTTCCGGAACCATGGTTTCGCCCTATTCCTTAAAAGAAGCTAACTTAAAAGCAAACCTTTACTGATGTTCCTTTAATGCGGATGTGAAGAAAATAAAAGGTATATCCCTCCGCATAAACAATTCGACTTGCATAACAGATATAACGTATTATATTAAGCCAATAATAAGGAAAAGAATAAACATTCTAGTGATATTGGTGTTTGTGCTAAATTTGTATATGGAGCATTTCACGCCACAAAACTTATAGAATGGTTCGAAGTTCATCGACTGTTTGGAGTTAACACAGTTATCGTTTATGCATACAAATTAAATAAAGACGCCAGTAAAGTTTTAAAAATATTACGAAAAGCTGGGTACTGCAGTAGTCATTAGAGGATACGACGAACCCGAGAAAGGTAAGAAACACCACTAACCTGGATTAGTAACTGTTACATAAGTGCATGTAATATACCTTTGATATGTTAAACTTAGTCATTACAAAAGCTGTTTTAGCTCACTAAAACTGAGGTCTCACCTTCATTTTAAACTAATTTTACATAGATTAGCAATATTACCTTGGAGTCAAAATAAAGGTCATCCACTCTTCTGTTGGATATATCTAAGCACATACCTAATTTTCAAAAGTCTGTCAATAACACACCCCAAAAAGACAGCACATCAACTTGCATGCCCAAAGTCAAAATACAAATGACTATGAGGTCAAAGGTCCAACATGTTGGAATGATACACATCTTTTCATGCTGATCTACCCAAATACAAAATATCTACGAAGTAAGTCAAAAGAGAAAAAATATAAGATTATGTGACAAAACAAAACAAATGGAAATTTGACATTAGGGTTTAAGG
Organism: Limnoperna fortunei; assembly: GCA_944474755.1. Classification (NCBI taxonomy): domain Eukaryota; kingdom Metazoa; phylum Mollusca; class Bivalvia; order Mytilida; family Modiolidae; genus Limnoperna; species Limnoperna fortunei. Next base: position 49,214,044 of record OX104120.1, read on the forward strand.
TCAAGGTCATCGACCATAGTATACAACAAATTGCCCTGAGGGAGACCTAATTACATATTAAATATCTGAAAAGACAAAACATTTAAAAATTGAATCTTGAAGTTTAATGTCAAATGTCATCCAAGGTCAACCCCTCCGAAATGCAACACATCGCCTCATGGGCTTACCTATAAATACCAAATATCTAAAGTCGAGGTCGAAAGACAAAAAGTTTAGAGACAGGACATGCTTTCAATACAACATTAGCATATATTGAACCTTGAGGCAGTAGGCCAAAGTCATATTAGGGTCCTTACAACATCCGCGACCCTTTCAAAGTGCTACATTTCATCTACAATAGCTAAAGCCTAGGTAGAAAGGGAAAAAAGTGTCTTGACATGCCGTCAAACAAAAATTGTAAAATGTCTAAGGCTAAGATTAAAAGAGAAAAAGTTATTGAGGTCAAAGATCAAAGTCATATGAAGGTCAAGGTAATACAAGACACAGCGTCTAAAGGTGATACATCCACTTCACAATAACTAAACCCTAGGTCAAAAGACAAAAAAGTTAAAGTTCCGAGAAGTCTAGCCGAGAAGAAGAACGAGAACGATACAAGAAACAGGAAAATATCAGACTAAAATAATATGTCTTTCCTTCGACAAGACATTATAGTATTGCAAGGTGATAGAAAAATTATGAATACTAATATAAATATGCATAGATTTATTGTAAACCTAACAAGACATAGGAAGACAGGAAAGAAACGAACAAGTTAAACAACATTTAGTATCAGATGCTCAAAAGGGAAGCATATTCAGCTGAAAATCTTCCAGAAGTGCATACACGCTAACGCAGTATTTAGCTTTGTAGGTGAAGTATTCAGTATTCACCTACTTCAAAGGCAACTTCAGGACCTCTTAAAGATTATGGAGAAAGAGCACAATAAATGGCTATAGATTGTTACTCAGGAACTCCAGATGCTTTCATTAAGGTTGTTGCATAAGATGCGTTTCTTTAGGGCTGTTGAGATGAAAAAGCGGCTTCTACAGCTGTGGATAAGGATCCAGATAGCCTAGACTAGGCTTTGAAATGTTCCATAACAAACCAGAGAGTTATACTGTGACAAGCAAGATGTGGGAATAACAAGAGGAAAATGAAGAAAATAGGACTATGATGAACAAAATGGGGGTGATGCAGAGCCGAAACCCAGTGTATAGACAGGTAACTAGTGATGCAAAGACAATGACTTTATATATCCCTGTCATAAAATAACAAACGAAACTATGACCGTTGTAGATATAGCACCATTAGTATGTATCTGTCAACAGCTGGAAGTTCTATCATACGTTACAGCCAAAACCAAAATCTATGTTATTTGCAGCCACTGGGTCGATGTCTCTGCTGGTGGACTCTTAGTCCCCGAGGGTATCACCAGCCCAGTAGTCCCGGTGCTGACAGAAATATCATCGATTTGTTTCTGTGATATAGTCATTGTCTAATTTTCTTCCCTCAAATTTCGAAAATTACTTTAATGTCAAGGGTTTTCTATTTTCAAGGTGTAAATAGCCTTAGCAGTATTTGGTATAATATTGGAAAAGAAATATCTAATCAAGCTGTAAAGCCTTTCAATATTGTCCTGTATCGGGAAGCGTAGTTTTTTAATGCAAACTGGATCGTATCAATAAATATTAGTATCTGGAAAAATATTCAGCTATTTAATTTCACGGTACATAATTTGTGTACATGTCTACGTTTGCAAACGTATATAATTGCATAAGACGAAAGATTTGACGTTTGACCTGACTATTTTTAGTAAATCATTAACATACCTAAACGACATCACAATAAATTAACAAAAAACTACACACAAATCAACAGACAACACACAGTTATAAACTACCTACGTCTTTAGTACTACATGTTAATTCTTCAGCAATCAGTTATCAATCATTAAGTTTGTTCCCAACCCGTCAGATCTTTCCCAATCCGTCCATCCGTCAATAGACGGATTGGGAACAATTTGACTGATCTGACGGATTTATTTGGACCGATTGGTCCAATCCTTCAATTCAATTTCCGGTCAGTGAAATTAATTTGGTTATTTTTTCATTTATGGCTCGTTTACCTTAAAATAAATGTAGGGCTTGAACTAGTCTAAAGATAGAAATGGAAATTCCTTCGTACTATTTAAAGCCGAAAAAAGAGAAAGTCGAATAACATTTTTATCACTGCGCAATGTCGCGTTAGCCTTTTTTATATGTATGTTTGAAGTTTAACACCATTATAAAAAATTATATTAGTCTATATAATATGGCGTTGAGTGTCTACAGGGAAAAGCTGGAGTACCCAGCAAAACCGCCGACCTTTGACAGGAAAACGGATACTATTTGCAAATTTAGGGATGAGTTGAGCACATCCTCGCCCTGTAACTGTCGAACAGAAAGCCACTGTGATAAATAGTAGATTACTGCTACCTTAACACCAAGGTCAATTTTTTTAAATTATAAACGCTTAAAAAGAACATTTGTAGCGGTTTGATCAAAGTTGTTTTTCGAATATCAGTGCCACTATGTCTACGAATTCAGGGGTATAATTCTTAATAAGATATACGACAAAAACCGAAAACATCTATTTTATATTTTATTCACTATTTCATTATGTCTCATTACTTTACACAACATTAAATCTCAAATAAAGAATAAACTACTAAACATGCGTTGATACGTCAGAGTTCCAGATGCAACATGCAAGCGTAAGATGAAAATCAACTCTTTTATTCGCATTTTAGCCGTCACAGTTGGTTTATTTGTTATAGAGGTTAGATGTTTTATTATATATAGGTATAAATATTTTCCTTAAAATTCGGGAGTATTTGAAATTAGTTACTAGGGTACTCGGAGCTGCTCAGCGTCCTCAGGTGGAGGATATGTGATGCCCTCTCGTTTTGAGCCGGGGTTCGTTGTCATAATACGCGAAAGCCTGACCGCGGACCATGCTGGGTGAGGTGTTTAGAGAGTGGCACGCTCCTTGCACGATAAGGATCTCTTTTATAGATTTAAAAAAAGGTAGGCTGACAAAGGTACATTTTCTGCCCCTACTTCAAAATGTTTGCCCTTTGGTTCATCTTTCGCTAATTGGTTATTTTTTAACTTGTTCAAGTCCTAAATAAAGCTGAAATAATGCTCGCTTGAAAAAAGCAAACATTCAATCGATCAATCAATCAATCAATCAATCAATCAATCAATCAATCAATCAATCAATCAATCATCCTATCAATCAATGAAAAGAGTTATTATTCAAATTGAAGGACGCCCTTTTAAAGGGCAAGTTTTGAAAAGGATCTGTTTTATCGATATTACTTTAATGATAATGTTTAAACCGAAAATCACGTTTCCCTTTAAACAAATTCCATTTCATACTATAAAACGTGTCTATCTGTAACACATTTTGACTCTTAAGTGCAGTATTCGCAGACTCTTCTCCCCGGCGTTATTGGGGCCTCGATGGCTGATTGGTTAGTCAGCTACTAGTTTTGAAATGCCTGTCAATAGGTTGCGGATTTTTGAATGACAGCAGGGGAGGGTGTGTCTGACTCCAACTTAATTGACAAAGAGTGTCGATTTTAACCTGTTCCCGGCTTCCTCCCACCCCAACCCAGATCAAAACTGGACGCAATTAAATGACTGAAATATTGCTGAAAACCCTAAACAATCAAACTATCCAGCGTAATTGTAATTATACTTTTTAACTACATTTATTGCATGTCTAATAAAACTTTCGACAAGAATCGCTGTATATTTTGCAATATTTTAAACTTTTTGTTTAGTAAACAATTTGTTTTGATTGACAATGCTTGTTCATTGCTTCAACAATGGTTTATACATAACGGTTTTATAATTGAATTTTTAAAATGTTGTAAACTAAAAAGAAACATACATGCAAACAATTTAGTAACTAGTTTTTTTCTAATGCATGAAAAAATGATGTCTGTGATCGGAAGCTATGCTATTTGCTAAATGTAAAATAAATATGTTACTGATTGGGCGGCGGGTCGGCTTAATATACGACAAAAATATACACATCCGTCACAGATGCATTAGTTATCGATTTGGGGAATTTCCATTTGTATTTTTCGACTAGTTCACGCTCTACATGTATTTTAAGGTAAAAAGAGCCATAAATGAGGAAATAACAAAATTAATTTAACTGACCGGAAGTTGAATAGAAGGATTGGACCAGTCGGTCCAAATCAATCCGTCAGATCATTAAAATCGTTCCAAATCCTTCAATTGACGGACGGACGGATTGGGAACGATCTGACTGATTGATAACTGATAGCTGAAGAATTTACATGAAGTAAGAAAGACGTAACTGACAATAGGTAATTTATAACTGTGCGTTGTCTCTTGATTTGTGTGTAGTTTTTTGTTGATTTGTTGTCCTTTCGTTTATGTATGTTAATGATTTACTAAAACTAGTCAGGTCAAACGTCTAATGTTATGAACTATTCTTTTGAGTACTTGCGTTTATTTTATTATAAATTTTATTATAAATGCATATACAATATACAAATTAAGCAGACTTCGTTTCATCTTAAAATTATGAATTTATACGTATCCGTCCATAAAATGACCGCTTTATGCGTATAATTACATGAATTTTCTGGATCGCACTGAGTGGACTGATCGCTGACTGTTACCAAGTTAATGACGGATTCCTAATTTGGACGGATGTATTCGTCATCGTTCAGCTTTCCAAAATTCGTCAGCAGTATTTTATCAATCAGTAAAAGTGTTGCGTTTACGGGTGCAAGTACTGTATCTGTCGCAAATGGTCAATGGTTGCCTTTGTCGTAATCACTTTCCCTCCATTTAACATGATTATGAATAACACGCATATGACTTATTACCTGATTTCAAACATGCGTAGAGCAGGAGTTGTTAACCCTTTTGGAGCATCTGGACTCACACATGGGTTTTAGTGGTGTTCGTGTAACTTAGTGTTTAGGTTTATTTGTATGTGTTAGTTATTGTGTTGTTGTCCCCTCTTTTATTTAACCATGGTTGTGGGCTGTCACTTACATGTTGTATATTTAGTATTTTTCTGTATCTTCGATTCTTTTACCGTATTATTTTAATTTCAGAAAAGAATGTCATTAACTTAAGGTCTTATTGTTTGTCACGATATTATTGGTCCAGTTGTATTAAAATGAATGGTTTCTCATCTTATTGTTGATTGTAAAGAGAAACGTCTTTGCTTTGTTCATTACAATGGTTTCAATTATTAATAATATCAGCAAATTGCCAATTTAATATATCATCAATTCTTGTTCGGTCTTTCATGCTAATTCTGCTGTTATCGATACATATGTTTATTATTTAGTTTCAACTTCGTGTAACACATGGAAATATATGTCTGAGCATATTAATAGAACTTGAAAGCTGTACTGTAAAACTTCAATAGCGCAATTTATTTGTCTATTTATAATTGGAAATTAATAAAAAAATATCATTACTGGAAAGCTTTTCATAAGTAACATGTTGTAAGGAAAAAATAGAACACGATTTTCTTCAAGAATAAATTAAATTTGAAACTTTGAAATTGAAGCTCGAATATGACATTTTGTTTGTCATACTTGTAATTCGAAATTAATAATATAAAACAAATACCGTATGATTTTACATTAGTAACATGTTGTAGTGAACAATAGAGCAACGATGTTTTAAAAGGAAAGTAACAAAATCTAGAATGTGCCCTTTACTTAAAATATTGTGTTTGGAATAATTACGATAGTATTAATTGATTGGTAAGACATATTGAATTATTGTAGGAGCATGTTTCATGTGAACTATAAGAACTTGGTTTATTTATGTTTTTCCACAGTTCCTAGCCGAACTGCATGAAGTAAAATGAAAATGTTTACCCGTTTTATATCGTTTTAATAATATTGAATGAAACATTGGTTGTTCATAACAAATTCATAGATATGAGGATTATTTGCAATAGATCGTGTTATTCTCCGAAGGTATCAAAGTTCGGTGCTGACAGAATATTATTGTTTCTTTCAGCGATATAGTCTGACCTTGTGTAAATTTCTGCCCTGAAATTTCAAAAATTATTTAAATTTTTAAGTTTTTCTATTATCAAGGTGTATATTACATTCCCTGGAATGTATAAGTTAACGATTTTATCGTACGTACATCGTGCGTTTATCGTTCGTACATCGTGCGTATATCGTTCGTATATGGTACCGTATAACGTATAGAATATCGTGCATCGTTTTCACCAGCGTGCATCGTATGGTGGATCGTTTGTTCTATCATTTATCGTATGGTTTTTCGTTTATATTAGCGTATATCTTATGGTTTATCGTATATCGTTTGGTTTATCGTTTGCGTTATCGTTCCCCATATTGTTGTTCTGTCAAATAAGCGTACATTGTATAATGCTTGGGTAATTTGATTTAACATGTACATCGTTATTTACGTTTAGTAAACTGCAACATTAAATAACATATTTCTGCTCTAAGGATAATAACTGTGCATTAATAGTTTTTTAAATAACTTTGAATCATTGATATAAAAATGTTTCTTGCATTAAACAGGATCTGAATTTTCTTTTTACATAATATAAACTGCAATTGAGTTGTCTTAAATAAATAAATAAATAAATAAATAAATAAATAAATAAATAGATGTCGATACGAATACATCGGCACATTAAACAAAGTTTTATTTAAAATCAATATGGTTATAAAATAAGAACACCAGCTATCTCATGAGCTGTTTAACCGACATTGTCCTAGGGTACCTGACCATTTATGTGTAGTTTAATATGCACTTAAATGATACAAGTAATAAACAGGTACACTGAACAGGAGATATGATACCGATTTTTAAAATTAAATAAATTCATTGATAAATTATAAATAAAATATATTTAAAGTAGATGCTACAGATAGCAGTAACCGTTACACTTGTGTACAATAGCTACAGTAATGTAGCTCCGCCGACATAAAACAATGTTCAAAGGAGTTAATTAATGCAGCTTTTGTGCGTAATTGCATGCATGATAAACTCCTATTTCAAAATGATTTAATACCTTTTTTATATTTTTTTCTATATTTAATTTTGAGCTGTCTTATGGATGAGTATTTGTACATATATGTAGGAGCCTGGTTTTGCATACGCGTGTAACAAGGGGGACTACTATATTATGTTTGTTAAAATATAAGGATGTTTTTAAGTACCTATGTTAGTTTGTAATTAAACGAAAACTTGATGTATTTGTTCGAACTTTGAATATGATCGCTTGCATCCGAATTGATTTAAAATTATAACATTAATCAACAATATTTACTCGTATGTCTAATAACATTCTATCAAAACGATGAAATATAAATACCGACAATGAAGAGTTTTTTTCTTTGTCTTCCCTAACAGATAGTTTTCGAAATAACTAAATATGATGTAGGCCGTATGACATCGTTACTTCGAAATTAGAGTACTTATCAAAAGATAATCAAGTTGTTATATAAATTACACTGTAATAAATCACTTCAAAGAAACACGTTATCCTCTGTTACCTGTGGTGATTGCAATTAACATATTAACAATTAACGTATCTTACTTGTGCACCTTTGCATCCCAGGTAGCTACACGTAAATGAAACGTATACATTCAAATAAATAACACCTTTTATACATAGTAACAATCATTACAATAATATTACGTTTTCGAATTTTCAACTAACTTTATAGTGCATGACGAATCACGCGTCTCATGCTTATTTTTAAAATTTTATTTTATAAATTGAAATTTATTTTTTTTTAAAGTATGTTTGGAACACAAAATGCATCTATGGTCTTGTATTATTAAAGTGCTGTGAAGAAATATTCAAATACTGTGCAACTAGAAACTAACTAAAAAGTGTTCTCGACTTCATCCCTCTTTCCTTGCCGAAAAGTTAAGGGCTTCCACCAGGTTCTCGCTTGTCCTTTTCCATTAAAAATTCGAGCCGCCCCCCATGCTGAAAAGTGCTGAAAGTGGCTTATAACTTCAAACAAGAAATGAAATTACTTTTCAGGTAATCAAAAACCTAAACTCATGGTAAACTTTAGTGCAAATATTTTGAACTTTAAAGTGTATTAACAACGCATTTAACTGTTAAAAGACATTGTGGTGTTTAAAATTGTTTGGAAATACGTATTGGTATTTGTTGATTTAGAGCTAATTACAATCTTTAAATTTTTTTTGTCTCACTTAAATCGCATAACATTACTGTTATTTTTTTAAGGTTGATTGATTAGCTCAGATGTTATCTAACTGAATTCTCTATGTTATAAATGCATACATATTGTTTCGTGCGTGACTTTGTACGGTGAAAACAAATGGTGCACTCGATTTGAATTCATGTTTGTCAGGTACTTGTCCAGGGTCGGTTATTCTCTCTGTCGTCCTATGTAAAGATTTGAAGTGTTCGATTTTAAAGCTACATGTAGTTAGGTATACTTTCGACAATAAAGAAGAATTAACCTTCACAACGCTACATACAGTTTTACGATATTTACAACAGGGACGAAAAAACGTCTTGTTAAAAGTCACTTCTTTTAAATTCATAACTGCAAATGGATGAATTACATTATAAAGTGTGAATCTGAATCGTTGTCTTGGATGATCGCGCAAAATTACCTGTAATACAATATACACATGTGTCATTCTTTTACAATTGGTAAGTTACCGCGGCGACGCACACTTATTTACCACCTAAGACATATAAACAACCAGTAGATGTAGATAAGAAAACAAAAATAGTGTCTATCTAAAACAAAGAACATGAAGTGACAACAATTTTATAGTTTAACACTTAGTACTACTGTACAAAAAACGCGTCTGTGAATATAGTTAACGATCTTTTTTTTAATTTTAGAAAGAGGTGTCAGTAATAATAATGAATAAAAATATAGTTTAAAGAATAAACAATTATTGCTGAATATATGAATATTTGATTGATTGATTGATGGATAGCTTGACTTCCAGCAAGCAATATTTTAGCTTATTTTCGGGAATTATGAATGTTTGAATTAACATATAAACAAAGTACATATTTAATGAAAGGGATCTAAGATTTATGTTGAATCAATTTACCCTCAGCACTAAAGGAAATTTTCGGCAACAGAAAAAGTTTAATAATATGTTTTTTTAACCGCAACAATGTTACAATTTGTAAATGACTGGCGCATTTAGTAAGGTAGGAACTTGATGAAAGGTACACGTATATGAGTAACTGCTTTTAAAACATATAGACAGAATTGTTTAACTTTGTCAGCTTTTTCAATCGAATGAATGTTAACGCTTTTATTAAGAAATGTAGATAAGGTTTAAGTTATTTTTTTTTTCAAATTTATTTAAAACAGAGGTCACAGTATTGTTATTAATCAACGAAGTTCCATTACAAAATACATAGCGTTATATATGGATGCTAAATTTTACGCATATGATTGTGATCCGTTATCAATTAAGTACCTTTTAAATTATTATGTATCTAGTAAAACTAGTAAATGCCTTCAATACTGAAGAAAATACTGAAAAATAAACCATTTATACCTAGAACAATCATTCAACCCTGCAATGACGACATAAGAAACGATGCACCATACGATAAACCATGCGATAAACTAAACGTTGCACGATACGATATACTATACGATAGACGAAACGATCTATTAAAACGATAAACGCCGTCTCACCGTTACTATCGTATATCGTATCGTATATCGTTTCGTGCATCGTGCGTACATCGTTCGTATATCGTGCATACATCGTCCGTATATCGTCCGTTCATCGTCCGTACATCGTGAATCGTGCGTTTTGTTAACTTATACGTTCCAGGGACTGTACAGCCTGATTTGGTATACTATTGGGGACTTTTGATACTACAACATCTACAACATCTTATTCATTTGGATTTTGAATACTGTTTGGGTTTTAGGGCTACTGATGAGTCTCAAATATACAAAACGCGCGTCTGGGCTAGTAAATTCTATTAATCTTGGTATTTGTAATGACATTTTAGTTGCAACCACTGTGTCAATGCCTATGCTGGTAAATTGTTAGTCCCCATTGGTATCACCAGCCCAGTAGTTATACTTCGGAGGTCACAGGAATATTATTGACTCGTTCAGTTATAAAAGTCATTGTCTAACTTTACTGCTTTGAATCGAAAATTATTTAATTGTAAGGTTTTCTATTTTCAAGGTGTAGATATAAAAGCTCTATAACTTTTCTTCACTATATTTAGTATTTGATTTTGATGACAATTTGAGTTCTGTCATGGCAAATTAACAGGTATTTATATAGTCTCATTCGCTTTTTAAAGCAGACTGTAATAAGATTTTTAAGCCTGGTTTGAAGTTGCAGATGGGAGATGACTGTGTAGAGTATCGAAAAATCAAAGTTTTTAATGCTGTTACATTGGGGAAGAGATCCAGATCTCAAGATGTCTATATATTTTGAATTTCTTAATATCCACCTTTCATTTATGCTACTCTAAGAGTGTCGCTGTATGTTTAAAACCCCCATTTTGTTGTTAAAATAGTGGTCCCGAGTTTCGATGGTAGTTTAGTTGGTGGTATAGTTAAACGCCTCGGTGTCCAATACAAGGAGGGGGTTACAATCTTCGACTTTGATATGTAGACCAAAGATGTCAACAACGATTTGTAATTATCAGGAATCTCCTCTTTTAAAAGCGAAGTGGATGTGTAAGAAGGATTACCAAGTGAATTCTACATATTTAACACACATGTTTTGAAGATTTTGCTGTTGTTAAGGGTTTGATCTGCTGGCACAACAACATATTTGTCATGAATGTCAAATGATGTTTTATAATCATCCAATACCATAAATATGCTGTTGTTTCATATTTTATCATTTAATCATGTTTTTTGTTTGTATATACTGTCATACTATAGTGTGAGATTACAGTTTTATTACAATTAAACAGGGTTGATTCTAATTTTTGAACGATATAAATTTATACAATTGTTCACGTCCTGAATATAGCTGTAATATTGCTTGCTGGACGTTAAAAAACAATCAATCAATCAAATGACGCATTAGTACTCATAGACCTTTTTAAGCGACTTTTTCTTATTTAAATCAATGACCTCAACGCCTGTATTCACTCGGATAGGGTATCAATCTCGTGGTCTTCTTGCTGCCCACTTTCTGGCATAGTCCTTTATTTAACCCATCAATAATTTAAAGTTCCACTATTTTGATTGAGAATCACAGAATTTTGGTTCTTTAGACGAAATATTAAGGAGTCTTTGATTGTAAACAATGTTAAGATCTCCAGATATCACGTGACGTGGAGGACTATATATGAATGGCGAATTTTGGCAAGAGCACTGTATAAGTTAATTTTAATGTGTCATATGTTAGCAGTTTCATGGCCAGCAATTTGTTTTTTAGGGATATCGTGTAATCCAGTTTGGTTTTTTTGGTTGATTGAGGAATCGCAGCTTTGAGTCAAGCTGGAACTCCCATTGTAAACAAACCTGTGATTTATAGAAGTAGACTTACTTCAGAGAAATTAAAATAAGCTTGACATTTACATATCTTAGATATATTTTTACGATCTACATTAAATTTCCACCACTTCTAGAATAGTGTCACAGCCGAAAGCAATTACGGAAAAAATACGTTAAACAGTTTCATGAAATAACGAGGTTACGACATGATTCGTTGTTTCACGTTTTTACATCACGTTCAGCAAATTTTTTGTTACATGTATATCATGGCATACAGTTTTTTAGGGAAGAAAGTTGGGCAACTCGGTGAAAACGTTTATCTTAAGCAAGGAATCAGGGAATCTGTCAATTTAGCAAGTCTTTCTCGATGTTGGATAAGACTGGGAACCAATATTAGATGGCAAAATATTTAAATATATATTAATATAACTATTAATAACATGAATAGAATTTTTATGTGTTTTTGATTTGTCTAAAATAACTTTCGGGTCACGGTAAATCACAACGGTAGAAAAATTACCTAAAGCAGGCTTAAACTGGTCAACACCAGGCCAATATTGGTTTCCGCGTGACTACTATGCAGCGAAATCCAATATTGACACGGCTTTTGCCAGTTTAAGCCTGTTTTTCATAACTGTTCCAACATAATTAAAAATTTCAAAATTAACGGTAATTCATGTAATAAAACAATTACTGACTTTGATGTACGGTCGCTATCAGGATTTCTCAGCCTTCAAAAATGTAAATTCATGTCGGCCAGTGGTTCGTTGAATATTACATTTTTTGGCAGATAAATCCTGATAGCTGATAACGAATTATACCAAAGTCATTACTCCTACAATAATCCTACAATATTATCAATATTCGAATACTAGAATTATAGTAGTATTATAGACTGTTAACTTTTTTTAAACAAGATGCGTTTTCTCGCCAATTTCTCAACAAAGAGCGACAGAGTAAGATTGGATTATACCGCACACAAAGATCAAAGGAAAATACTGCCAAATAGTGATACAAAGTGAATAATATATAATACGTTCTTGTTTTAAAATGTAATAGAAGCAAAAGTTCAATTTTATGAATTAATTCTTGCTTTTGGGGCAAATACAGGTGATATTATAAAATTTTCAAGGACACATTAACTGAGGCGGTTTTATTAATTGATTCTATATGCTCTGTGTATTTTATCTTATTTCTAAAAAGACATCTACTAACACCTAGGGTCTTTTTTAAATTCTGAGAAGATGTGTTTACATTTACATATTTCCTTTGTATGTCAATAACTCAAATTGTTTTAAGAAAATTTATGGAAAAGCTTCCATCACAATGATCATGGAAAGACATTTAAGCGTATTGGCCACAGAATCATAACACCGGTTTGTCAAATAAAAATAATAATATCACGAATTTAGCGAAATTTGTTTTCTTCCTCTGTCAAGACTCAGCGCGGTTACCTGTCATGATACTGAAAGTCTCATGCTACGATAATGGATAAAACAAAACAGATAAAAATCCCGTTCAAACATTTGTAAATTACTGCCACAGAAACAGTAGGGTGAGTTGCAGTCGTTGATTCAAACGAAATAAACCTTAGTTTTCAAGGATAAAGTTTATGGGATTGCGCCGTCATTTTATTATCACCGTTGTGTTATGATACTGTAATTTTTTTTATCAAATACCTAATGTCAAACAACTCAATTTCTTTATTTCGAAGAACAAAATACATTTTGACACATAATTGTTAAAATAAACGTTTTTCAGTTTATTTCAGAATCAGTTGCATAAATATCCTCCATTTAAACCTTGGAGCTCTCTTTCCGTTAGTGACGAATGAGTTGCTTGAAAGTCACACAAACCAAAAATGATTTTCATTTCCTAAAATAAATATATATTATTAATGTTTTTCCACATAAAATGATATATAAACCATTATCATGTATATTCAATATAATTGTGTAAGTAATGCATTAAAACAACCACTTTACTTTGTGTAAATGGGTATATCATTGCGTCTAGTTCTTAATTAGTTAGCGGTGAAACCCCCAAACGTCCACAGGAAAACTGGATATCATTGTCAATTAAAGTTTTAGTTTATCACACAAACTCAAACTCGTATCATAGATGTCGAAGGATGCGTGGTCAGAACAGTAGCTACCTGAACAACTCGTCAAACAATAAGACTCGAACCCACAACCTAAATGTTGACAGGCACGTGATCAATTGTTGATTCAAAAAGTGCATGTATGTTGATTTTTATGTATGTATTTCAAATATATCGTATTTTCACGATAATTTAAATAACATTACCAATATACCTATAACACACAGTATGTGTCTATTGACTATATCATAATACTAACCTGTTAATAAGCTTTATGGTCCGAGATCCTAAAAACTACCACAAAGAAAATCACTGGTTAACGTCGTCAGTTGCATAACTGATCTTTCTGATACGTTAGATTCTTTTGGTTTATGAAAAGATTACATACAAGAACGTGATGCATGATTAGTAGCTGATAACGCATTTCCACTCAACGAGGGAAGTCGTGGATTTGATACCAGTGGTCGAAACAAAAAGGAAAGTCGTGGGTTTGATGCCAATGGTTGTATTAAGCGGAGTCGTGTGTTTAATGCAAAGGATTGTATCGGACTATCTATACGAAAAGTAAATTTGTTTCCCAAAGTGCAGCAATAGAGTACTATCAAAGGACATTCAGAGTCAACAAAAATTTGAAATGTAATGACGGAATTGAACAAAGTAATGAAAATAGATTGTAATGTACGATGAGCTTCCCTCAGTATTAAGCTGACAGTTTTTATGTAGGCCTTTAATATGAAACTTGAATCAACCTCTTCGGTATATTACCTACCCTCAAAAATGAACTATATTTCGGGCACACCTGTGTTCGTTGCAAACATGACTGTGTTGTGTTTTATGCCACATTTGGCAATTTTTCTGCTATATCTTGGTGTGCTGTTTTTATTGGGGGAGAAAGCCTGAAAAGCCGGTAAAAACAACCGACCTACGACTGGAAGACTGGTAACATATAAGAAACAAATATAAACATACTATTTAATTATGTTTGTTACGAGTTAATATATCGATTGTTTTGTTGACAACCTAAGTATCTTTGTACCCTACTCCGCAGTATGGGTTTAAATTCAATAGATTATTTTGTTACTCAATTTACAAGTTAACAAAATTACAATTAAAGTAACCCTTATTTGAAGACATATTAAATAATCGTATTATTTAGTTATTTAATATACCTTATATACTTTTAAAACATCATAGATAGCCTTTTCATTCCAAAATAATTCTAATATGATTTGGATACTTCCGGTAGAGGTTTTTTAACGAAATTTATTTTCAGATAAATGAAGTTGACTCAATTTATTTTTGGATAAATGACGTTGACCGTTAGCGTAACCAATGTAAACAAAGATGGCGACATTCAATTTATCGACGGCGATTACAAATTATTTGTATGATAAACTGACGTTAATGATTTGTTAAAATTAAAACTATTCTTGTGTTCGATACAGAAAATAAAGTTATAGATTTAAGTTGCATTCATTAAAATCAAAAGATGGTTTATGAATAACATTTGAAACGTAATTTAAATCAACAAAATATTCATACGTTAGGTCAACGATCCCTGCTACCAAGATACACAAGAAACATGGAATTGAGAGGTTTAACAGGAAAAATAATTTCTTGATGCAATTTTAAAGAATTATAAGATTGAACACCGTTTTCAATGGATTTATCGGTATATCTGAAACCATGCGAAAAATAGCAGACACTGGTTTAAATATCAGGTTCTTTATTTGTAGTGGGAATCAACAAAAACAATGACTATATAAAGCCATGTAATATACATATTTAAAATGACATAAATATTGGTGGAAGAAAGATAACTCTAACTTGTTTCATAACAAATATTGTCTGCACCATGAAAATAAAAATACATATATAAATATTTCTTATTCTACTTAATACACAAGACTTAAAAATAGATAAGATTGCATGTATGAAAGTGTACTTGAAAACCATAGACTTTATTCGGTTATACATATCGCATTACTTGCAAAATAAATATTTTGCACATCAAGAAACCCAAACATATATCAACAAAATTATTACATTGGTTAAAATTAAATGCCAAGCATTAATAAGCAAAGCAAACAATTATTCAGCAAAGCATCAACTAATATAACAAAATTATACACTCAAAAAGAAGAATAGTCTGACAGTCAAATCATAATCATATATATACTTAAACATCATGGTTATACCTGAAGCAAAATCATATATCATAAATACTGTTTTCAACTAATAAAAATATAACATACATTCTGAACGCAGACAAGCACAAAATATCTCAGAATGCATCATATGTAAGATGAGCATTATTTACAATTAAAAATTAACCATTTAACACCTTATTTAACTACTTATAAGAAACTGTACTCACTCATAATACTTTATTATGATTGCTTATATTACTTAAAGTTATTTACTATTTTATCAATTTATAATCTTAGAGATATGTTTATCTCAATAAAAATGGTTTACAATATTAACATTTCAGACCATTATCAAGCTGCTCTGTTAAAATATCATAATTATTGGGAATAAGTGAAAAAAATAGAAACAAACTTATTCGGTACAATAAAGTTGCGTTGTAAGTTTCTCAGAATAAAGTCTGTGAAATTTTTTTTGAAAATCAGTAAGAAACAATACTGTCTCTCAAGGTTTATCAGGAAGTGTTCACCAAAACAATAGAATTAAAATTTTACCTCGAAAAGAATACATGTGACTCGAAATGACAAATAGACAATAAGACCGTAAGATGTACTAGAATAAAAATAGAACAGATGCTAAAAATAACTGTCACCTGACAGGTAATTTCAAATTCCACAATCAGTGACTATTATTATCCAAAATAGGTATCACAAAACTAGATATGATTTTATAGTGAGTCATTTTATATAATAACATATAAACTGGTTCATTTAATAATCAAACTAAACAATATACAGTATGCATGTATTACCATATCCAAAACATATCCAAAAGTCCTTATTTGTTTGTGAGTGAGTTGGTCTTGTTGATATAACGATAAATCCCTTGAAACTGTTTTCAATCCTATAGTGAACTTGGAAAGCTGTTTATTCATTTTCTTTCCGTCGGTGTACCTTTGTAGATGAAATCTAATTCATAGCAGAAAGATATTAAAATGAAATGCTGATAAGTATAAATGTTAGATTTTCCATCAAGAAATAATGAACATTTAATGGGTCTCCCTTATTTTCCAAAACTCATGATTTAGGATTTTTTTCACTATGTCTCGTGATGTGGTAAATAAAACGATTTCTTAATATATAAGACTCGTGGTGCTAATTTGTTTCTTTTACATGACCCTTGACCAACGCCGACATTCTGTCAAATAAATGATTTGAGCTACAAAATATGTCATTGTAAACAATTTAAGTTTTTGTATTATTAGTCTCATCCTTAAAAATTACTTTCTTATTTCATTTACCTCGGAATTCTTGTGTATATAAACCCATTTATTTTAAAGATTTAAAAAAATGTGTATATTAAAAGAAAACTATTTCACAAAGTAAAAGACTAAGCAAGCGATAATTTTGTTGTATAATGCAAACATAAGTATTGTAATATAAATTGAAAAGCCGAATAATAACCATTGTAATTCTACCAACACAAACTGAAAACAACTAATTGATTTAAAGTTTGTTTAACAGTTAAAAAATCTGCGCTACAATGTTGTCTATGTGGGCACATTATATATTGGTGCTGAAATCCGAAAGATGTCCTCAAGCTAGCAGACATACAGCACACTGCGGGGACAACACAATAATACATATTATTATTTTTACTCTATATGTCTATTTTATTTTTTAAATAAAATGCAGTCCAATTGGCATTGACCATTTTCGCATATAAGATATATTTTACCTAACAAATAATAAGAAACACTTAATAACTGATTTCTATAATTCGGTGGCATTTAAAAATCCCGTTAGTGTTCGCCGATTATAAATGATATACATATAGAAGAGTAATTCACAATTGCTCATACCTCAATATCCGGAGCAATAAAACATAGTTCAAACAAATTACGTTGAGGTATGCGAAATGACATATCAAGGTCATGTCAATTCATATTCAAGACAATGATCCGCTAAAATGATGAAAAGCTAGCCATTGTTAATAGACACATTATTTTGGTATTTTTGGTATAAAAAATAAGTAACTCAATTAGTTTGCAATATTCAATGTGTATTGAATATTGCAAACTAATTGAGTTACTTATTTTTTATACGTGTGATCTGAACCTATTGAACATGTCAAGAAATAGTGCATTGTTCTCTATAATTTTTCTTTAAAAATATTGCCATTTTTGCCACTTTTCTGACTCCATTTTTAGAAAATGCACCAATTACAAATACTAATGAATATAATTACATAGATTGATAATTAATATTCAAAAATTTTTAAAATCTCAATGGGGTAGGAAAAAATGTCTTTGCGCCCGCAAGTAAATGCCATATGTATAAGATGTTGGAATTCAATGTAGTCTTACAAATATATATCTAGAAATATTTGTGCAATTTTTAAAGCGTAAAAGTTGGGTTTTGCTTTAATTATAAATTTAGATGTTGTTGTACACCTTTTTAAATGAATATATATATTTTTTAGTCTGTACAGTATCGTTATCTTCCGTAACGATCCAACATCCCATACGAACAATTGTTATATATATAATTCGTCTAAATAAGAAGTCAACAATTGTTCGTACGGGATGTTGGATTCTTAAAATCTCAAGTTTTTAACCACTCATTTTACACCTCATGTGTACAATTTACCCAGTTTGTTAATATGTTTACGATTCACCCGTTTAACAGATTCGGTCGAGTGGTCTAGACAGCTGGACATAATGCAGGCAAATTGGTGCCATAGTGTCACATCGGTGTGAGTTCGAATCTCGCCGAAGGGTAAAACAAATTTGACAGTATGAAATACTAATTATAACAGTATTGGCGAAATCATACATCGGATAGTCACATATTTGTGAATTGCTATATTATATGGCTTTCTATTTATTTATCTTATGGTGTTAGTATTAAGTAAATTTTCCGTGGTCAAGGATGATCTTTTTGGTCGATAGGTTAGTCAATTTTATTAAATGATGCAGGTCTTGCACTTATATTTCACATTCCCTAACAAGAAGTACCTCAACAAGTTTTAAAATAACAAAATGTAGATTAATCAGGTTGGTGATATAGTATTTTTGTTTGCTGTTTAACCGCAAAAAGTCATTCGCCAACTATATCATGGGCCCATTAGAAAATCTACTTAAACATTTTGAGGTATAGTTTATTTATACTCTACTACAAACATCAGCTTTCAGTTGTCAAACTCCCGTTCACCAATAGAACATTGCAGCAACTTTGGCGTATGGTGTGTATATTTTACAAGCTGTACGTACCTAAGAAGAGGCAGACACATCTTACTCGTACTCACGTTGTTTTTTTTCAGCCTTTGTGCTTTTGTTTTTGCTTTATGTTGTATATCTTTGTTCCAATCCGGATTTATAATTGTCCCTTGACTTTCGACTCTTGTTATTTAGTTGTTGTTTGTCTTGTTGTTTGTTCTTCTATATAACGAAAACTCGACCGACTAAATTCTCTGATAATGTTCTGGCGGTATAAGGTCCTCAGTAATCAATAAGTTGCCAGTTATTTCGATATATTTTCATTTAAGAGTTCTTTACTTTCCAGTTGCAAATCTACAGATTGATTATGCCTTTCCCTCTGGTGGACAATTTCATTTGCTCGTCAAAATTTTAAATGTGGGCATTTCGATATAGGCATTTGCCTCTTATATCACTGTTTACGTTTTTGTTGTTTTAATTGTCGGTTTTTTTAATATTCGTGCGGTATTGTCAAATCGTCAATGTAGTGTGTTTTCCAGTTTTTTAATTTATTGTAATTACCTACGATTGAAAGGGCTGAGTGTGCAAAGCGTCTATGTCAACGTATGTCAACTTGAGCACATACAAAAATTTACAATTTCGTAGATCTAAGTTATCTTGTTTAAAGGAGGTTTTATCAGAGAGACTAAACATTGATGGTAAAATTAATTTGTTAATGCTGTACAAATATGTCACAAAATCGGAAAGGGAAATACAATGTTCCACTGAAAAATGATATATAACAGAACTCCATATTTATCCAAGGAATTTTAACATATGAAATTATAATGTTAAATTGTGAAAGAATATATAACGACTCCACCTTTGTGTGTAAAGACCAACACACACTTTCTTCTTTTGTCATAGAACAATCCGATTGGATTTTGGAATGAATCTTTCTGACTTAGCTGTTTACAATGTTTTCCATCCGAAGATATGACAACAACATTATTTGATTCATAACCAACGACATAAACATTTTTATGGTCGTCCACACCTAAGCCATGTGTTTTATCCAGAACAGTATGATCCTCGAATTTCCATATCATGGTACCTTTCATGTCACAACAGGCAACAATTCCTTTAACCCCTTTGAATCCATCTGAGAAGAACAATTTGTCTTCATGCACGGTTACATAGCTAGTACAACTTAATTCAAAAAGTACTAAGGTGCTTTCTTGACTATTAGACAAACGAATCATTTGCAGGCCTTTACCCACAGCACAGTATATTAATTCACCAGTACGATATGTAACTCCAGCACAGACGAATTTAGTTGGAATGCGTTTCACAACTTCCTGGCTGCTTACTTTAAAGATGGTAATTGTTTGCTTCGACAAGGATGTAACTGCAACAGTATCTTCATCTACACACGTCACGTCAAATGCTTTTATTGGAAAGGAACAGACTACTTAACCATCGATGTTCACTGCTACCAAACATCCAGGTTCTTCGTTGGCAAAAACCATTGTACCATTTGGTAGCATGGCACTTCCATAATAACTGCTGGACTTAATATGGAATGTTTTCTTTTTTGTAAGTGTTATGTTTTCCATCGAATGAGATTTCTCTCTTGGGACTATCGTTTGGGCTCTCGTTTTCCATCTTGTCTGTAGACTGGCATGCAAGGCATGGTGACAATCGTAATGGCTCCAAAGCACTGAACCTGTTGTGTAACATTTTCTGTGATTTCTTCAAGTTGGCAACAGATTGCAGTATTGTGTACTGTTTGCTGTTCAAGTGAAGCTTTTATTAATTCTTTGCTCTTATATACACGTTCCCCGAGTTGCTTCATACCAAGGTAGGTTTGAAGTTCTGAAGCATACTTTTTAATAGTAATCAAATTTGTATGGCATTCTTGTCAGAGAAGTTATGATGTTCTGATTGTGAGCATTTGCCGTTTCCTCGGCAGTTTTTAGTTCAGTAATAAGTTTAGTTTGATTGTCATCAAGTAGACATTGATTTGTACACGGAGCTCTCTTATTTGTATTTCTATCGTCGTTTTAGATTTTGATATTTCTGCCATATTTTCGTGCGTTTTGTGATGATTTGCTTGAGGTTATTACACATTTCATTTAATATGCTTTCTAGTTCTTCAAACCGACTCGAGGATTTTACATTTGTTACAAAGTCCTCAATCTGTTTTATGTCTTTGCATTCTTTTGGATTTGTAACTAAGCACTTCCTGCAACATGGACTCTCATGAGTGGTACAGAACACAGTAAACTTTTCATAATGTTCTTCGCAATGTTGCTTTATTTCCTCAATGAATGGACGTAATTTCTGGTATTCAGTGATAGGCAATGAGGTGTTACCCTTTGTGGCGTTTGCCAGTCTATCATGTTCTGTGCAATCAGTGCAAAATCCCTCTCCACAATATTACGCATGGGTTACATGTAGTTAGATACCGGCCATCGCATATTCTACAGTATATCGTAGAGTTAGCCATGTCGTGTGCCCTATGAATACAAATATTAATGCTATGTTATGTTAAGCCATGTAAAGTAACACTGATATTGTTCGTCTTTATGAGAAATAGTCAAAGCAGAAAATATGGACTTAAATCAGTTAAATTTTCCGGTTTCGAATATGTTATTTGAAGCAGGTATGTAACAAAGTTATAGATAAGTTTGCCTTCATCAGTAATATTCACAATAGACGTTAAGAACTTAATTTTTCTTACATTGCAGGACTGACCATTAAATGCTAAAAGATGAGATAGCTGAGTATGAATAATTTATCTATCACTAATATAAAAAAGTGATACTGTTTTGACAATATTAGGCAATTTATTTCCATTTATTGCTTTTAACGAAACATGTTTTTCACTAGATTTCGTCTTATTTTGACAGTTTCTCACGTGCCAAACTTTCCATTGGACTTTTTTCCTTTGACTATTTTGTCACGTGACAAGTTTTTTACTGGACATTATGCTTTTTCCACATGACATTTTGTTCTATTTTTTTATTTATTCTTTTTTAACTGCTCACATTTTCTTTTTCTGGCAACCTTAGTCTAATGTACTTTTATTTATCTTTTTAATCTTTGTTTGGCAAATATAGATTTTGAAAAGTCCCTGGCTGTACTGTAGATTTTCTTGTTGTCTACTCAATGTAAGAACGACACGTATACAAAGTAATAAACTAAAACAAATTGTTTTATTTATATCGTTACATATAGCTACAAATATTCTAATAATACATAAATTGAATTAGTAAAAATAAGTAACAAAAAACTTTTATATTGATACCTGCATGCTTGCTCAAAATCTTATAAACAATTTTTTATTGAATAGGATTACAACTCTGCAATATTAGTCAAGGAAATTCCTGACATGTGGTATGTCATTTAATAGTATTTTAATTCATTTTGTGAAATATTAAGTGCATTATTTCCAAGTAATGCACACATTCTAATAATATGACAGCTCTTCCTTGAAGTCGACAATGGTTTTTTACCAGTAAAAATATCAACGATTTAATATGTTTAGTTTTACATTATCGTGAATAACCTGTTTGAATTAAATCATGAAACATTTAACCTTGACCAAACATATTTAAAGTCCCATTTGTGCGTTCTTTACATACAATTAAAGTAAACAATATACGATAAAAAAAATGTTTCAATTATTCAAATCATGTAATCATGCGATAAAATAAGAAACGTGCTCAAACGTTCTAATCAATTTAAACTTCTACTTTCTCACCAGCCCCTCCTTTTATGGACGATTTTGTTTAATAAACGATAAGTGAGTAGATAAATTAAATATTAAAATATTACATTGGCAAAGTGACCATAATATCGTAAATAGTTTTTCTTAAGCCTATTAGGAAAACACCAATCAAGCGTGTTATATTTTTGAGGTGCGATAACTTTTAAACAAAATTGCAACAAGGATCACAATTGTGAATGCCATTGGAAAAGTGTCGCATATTAATAATTAAGCCTTTTGTAGCGGCTACAGGGAGCATACTCTTTTCGAAATCTACTAAAGGGGCCTGCAATGAGCGTGGCACGAGTATGGATTTATGTTTATAAATTAATTTATGTTATAAACAGAGACAAAAAGTTCCTAAGATAATCGCAGTTCCTATTCAGTTAACATATCGGTTTGAGTAAACTGTCACATAATGATTGCATATGTAAAAATATATACATTGATCACAAAAAAGGTTTTTAAAAACTAGCAATGAACGCGACATTAAAGCTTTGATTGGCTAATGAAATCTTAGCACGTTTAGTACTAAAACATACAAAAACATACCCATAAAATAAAGATTTGATACTTGATTATAAAATTTATAATTTTCTATAAAACAG
This sequence comes from Limnoperna fortunei, assembly GCA_944474755.1. Taxonomy (NCBI): domain Eukaryota; kingdom Metazoa; phylum Mollusca; class Bivalvia; order Mytilida; family Modiolidae; genus Limnoperna; species Limnoperna fortunei. The sequence goes on from OX104120.1 coordinate 49,237,378, forward strand.
CCAGGTTAAATGCGTCATAATATTTATAAGTACGTGTACATATATAACATAATTTGGCAACATTCCAACCATTTCTAAGAAAAGGCGGTGAAACGAAAAAAGGTATATATTATAAATTCTCAGAAGTGTTTTCGGTTTTTGTCGAATTTGCGTCACTGTTTTTTTCCATCTACTCACTATATTTGTCATCATTAATTTGCAGCCAAATCTTAAAATGTGATTTAAACATAAATTACTAAACATATTTATTATTCGGGGTTTCATATTTACATATACACTACAACTATATGACACATTGACAACGAAATACCTTTAGATGTATATTTCTCATAAATTGTATATAAAGCAATTTTGAAAGAAAACGCTGTAGAAGAACAGCGATACAATCGACGAAATGTTACACAAATACATTAAAATTCGTTATTTGTTTTGGTCTTAAATGTAGAATGTCGTAGAAATATACATGTATTATATCAATGAACTGTAACATATGCCGCACATTTAACATCTTGTTCGATATTAAAAATTTCGTATATAATTACTTGATGCGTTTATGCATATTTTCAGGTGGAGGGATTGCATTTAATTTATAATCAACCAGTTCAAGGAAGTTTTATTTTTACAAACTCATAAATAATATGAATTGTGTTAAGGTTTGTAGCATATGTAAGTTATTGTTCATTCTAAAAAATTGTGTTTAACACATATTTAAATTTAAATGTCCTTATAACTTTTGTTATATTTTGCGATTTATGGATCACGATGTTATGAAGAAAAATGCGTTATCATTTATTACACAATAGTTTATTGCTGATTTAAATATGTGTTCATATGAAAATATTAGTATGTTCTTCCAGATTTCTGAATGTAAAAAGTTTATCGTCATATTCCCTGCGTTTAAATATTTTCCTTTTCATTCTCTGATGGTAGAAAGTTCCTTCATTATCAATTATTTCCTTTCATTTCCGTATGAACGAAAGTTTGTTCCGATTTTCGGAGGTTAAAATATCCTTTATGTTTTGGTTATTGAAAAAAAATCTCTCTAGATTTCCCGGTCGAATAATTTTCGTTCTTGACTTTCTGATAGTAGAATCCCCCCCTCTTTACGGGTGTCACTGATTGTTCTAGAAATTTCTCCTTTTACTGTATTACCGCTTTACCACCTTTCATGTGAATCATTAAAATCATTAGGAGACCAAACCAATGGGAGACATTGCTCTCATGTTTTTTCCTTGTCGTAAAACATCTTAATCTTTTGAATTTAAAACATTGTCGGTTTCAAGCGCTATAGATTCTTAATTAGACAAACGTGCGTCTGGCGTAGTAAATTCTATTAACCTTCGTATCTTTTATGACATGTTATTATATGTATTATACGACACAAAAAATAAGTTTTGTTACATCTTTTATGTTACAAACGTAGATTTCTTAATCCACTCTATTTACAGATGCCATTATTATTTTCGCTTAAAAAGTGGAGTGTAGAATTTCCTTTTTTCTTTGTTAAGTATTTTATATACTTAAAGACTCAGAGAAAGACTATGCAAATTCTTTCAGATCATGACCAGTATTATGGATATGAATTCACGTTCATAATGTTATCTACAGAGACAATATAATGTGTAAGATATTCGCCGTCTCCAATAATGTTTGTGAAGGTATGGGTGTAAATATATCGGTTTCAATAAGCTGTCACATAATGATTCGATAAGTTAAATATACATTGATCATAACAAAATAGAAAATAACAGTAATGAACGATACCTTAAAATCAACGATGCTTTAACTGAAATATTAGCAGGATTAGTATAGCCATAAAAATACTTACCGATATCATGTAGATAAGATACTTGATTCTTTAATTTTGCGATAATGGGTCTCACAACTAACACGTACGTATAAATATATATAACTATACTATATTTGGGCAACATTCCAATCATTTCATAGAAAAGGTAGTGTAAATCGCACCCAATAAATTACAAAACGTTTGCGTCATTGTTGTTTTAATTTACTCACTACATTTAGTCGTCATTAAATAAGTCAATAAACATATATATTATTTTGGGGTTTCCTATTTCGACATACACTACAACTATGTGACGCAAGGATATCGAAAGATTTTTTATGTACATATACATATTTCTCATATATTTTATATAAAAACTTTGGACCAAAACTACATTTAATTTATTATTTTTTTCAAAATTTAGATTTCGTTAAAATCTACCTTTATTCGTTCAATGAACTGTAAAATATGTCAGACAATTCACATCTATTTAGCTATAAAAAAACCATAAGTGTGTACCTGTTAATGTTTTCAGGTCAATTGCTTGTATTGCATTTTATATATGTAACCAGAGCAAGGAAGTTTTGTTTAAAAAAAAAAGTCAATAATCTGAATTTTGTAAAGGTTTTTAGTAAATTCCAGTTATTGTTCTTTCAATTTAAAGTATATTGAAAGAACAAAAATAAAAATTTCAGTAGATATTTAAATTGAATGTACGTAAATCTTTTTTTAGTTCTAAACTGTATTATAGCACTTTTGTATCATTTTACCAGGAAGAAATACAATAACATGTATTTCATAATATGTTTTTTGCGTATTTACTTATTTGTATATATGAAATCACAGTGATTAACAAGTAATGATCATCTGTACCAAAGGTTAATATTAAACTATTTACTTCAAAAACAAGAAATACTCAATAACTTAAAAAAATAACCCTAAAAATTACAAATGTATTTTTTTTATTACTAATTATAAAGACAACAAAACAGTGACTGTAAAAATGTTATAAGAGAGTGACAGAAAGAATTAAAAAGCGAAGTAAACATTAAAATATGAAAACACGAGTATAACTTGTTGGTACGGAAGCATTTTCTGCAAGAATAAGAACACACTTTGTTTTTTAAACAATGTCAAAATATGGCACGACAAAAATTAGCATGATGTCACGTTTATACTTCTATAGGTTTCATACAAGATGGCTTTAAATGCAACCTTGAAAACTTACGAAACCTCTTACAAAGTTAAATGAAATATTTAAAAAAAACTTAGTTGTTTTGTTATGACAAGAATTTTTTAAGTTGCAAATTAATTGTAGACTGCAGTGACAATTTCAGTATGTTTTTATCTGATATTTCTATAATTAGTAGAGCGATACGGAATGCTGTTAGCACTATATAGTATACATATCTTCAAATGTTACACAAATCATATATATTATGAAGCTAACATCCAATTAAATCTCATTCGCTTTTCAAAACATTTCTCGTCAAAAATTAATAAGGTTTATTAAATAGCAACAAAACCAATTAAATTTAGATTTGAGACTTTTAATTTAAGTAATTTTGTCGCAGTTACCTCCATTTATCAAAGTCTTGAATGCTACCAGAAACTATTACTTCGATTAATGTTTAAAAGTTTCATGATGTGCGTAAAAAAGTTTTGGTAAAAATGCAATTGCAGCTACCGGTCATAATAGCTGTTTTACTGGCAACCTGGAATCACAAAATAGAACGGTATAAATATTGAAACCAAATTTTATTTTCTGTAGTCAAGAACTTTGTTAACAGTATTTATATTAACGAAGGTTTTTTTTAAAAAATACGTTTGGAATTAAATATTTAGTGACTTAAATTTAATCGTACATACTTCGATCTCAAGATGCACAGCGACACGTGCTGTCTTCAATAGAGCGAAATAAAAGATAGTATTTATACATTTGGTACATAGGAAAAAACACAACACAGCTATACAACAGACGACGAGGTGTTACATGTTTATGAACACCTGGATTAAAAAAAAATTATTTTGTATCTTTCATAGGATGTTGTCCAGGAATAATATCGCTTTGATAAATGTTTTTTTATATTTATCAGTAGTATCCGTGTCTGGTTTCCAGGTTTTAGGTATATCTTTTACCGTTCTTCACTTTGTTTACAAAAAGCGTGAGTAGTAGTCCATCAGTGTTGTTGTCAACATAGAACAGGTTTGTACGTTTATACGCTATGTCGGATGTTAATGAAGACATTCTTTATCTTTCTGATAAAAATGACGACGAGCTCGTTGAGCCGTCGGTTAAAACAAGAGCTGGTTCAGCCTTGTCTTTTTGTAATTCGCCCGATAAGACTGTGGGTCGTGTTATTATGAAAAAACCTTCTAAGAGAAAAATTTCCCAGAAAGCGTCTTAAGATGGTGATGGCACCCCTGCAAAGGTTAGCAGAAATTTTAGTAAAGCCAAAATATCAGATATGAAACAGCAAATAGGCATATCTGAGGTCATGCAGTCAATTTCTAGTTTGCCTTCGTTTGTACAAAATTTGATCACTTAACAAAGTGCTGCTTCTTTTCAGCAACCTACTGCTACGGTGACCCACCCTTCTCCAGTGTTGGACCAGGGTAATGCTAGCACGTTAAGACCTCTTAATATTCTGCCTCTTTCACCTAATTTTGAACGTTATGAGGAATCAGTCAGAGATTTTGAAATAGATTTATTTCGGCCTACTTCGTTGGAGAGGCCCGCCACTGATAGTCTTGATCAAAGGGCTGACCCTAATTCAGCATTTCAGGATGCTTTTGATGCTCCTAGCTTGTGTAACGTATCAGTTGGTAGAAACTCGAGTTCAGATAAGGTCGATAACCAAGTTACTAGTATTAATTCAGATGAAGGAGAGTGGGTACCAGATATCCCACAACTTAAGACTGATGAAAAGACTGGGCCTAAAGTCTCTGCGGGTCTTGCAAAAGCAGTAGATGCTGCTGTTACTATTCGCTCTAATAAAGAAAGAATTAAAATATTGAGGAAAGATATCATAGGTCGGAAAACTGCAATTATCTTGTTTTACCCTCAGTTAATGCAGAAATATGGAGGGCTATCCCTAAACCTGCACACGAGCAAGATCTTTTCTTGCAAGAGATTTAAAAGTCTATTGCCTCTGGTCTTGTTCCCATAGTTCAGCTTGCTGACCAGTGTATTAAGAATAAGGAACACCTTGATCCTGTTAAGACAAGGTCTTTGTTAGCAGACAGTATAAGCCTTATTGGCATTAGTTACTTTAAGTTGTCACACAGAAGGAGATACAATCTTAAGCAGTATCTTCACAATAGATATACACCTATTTGTACATTTGAATTGCCTGTTACTAAGCTGCTCTTTGGAGATGATTTGTATGAAACGGGTGAAGGAATTAGGTGACCCATTGAAATGTCCATTGGGTACTCCCAAGTTTTCTAAGTATTCATACAATAAAAAATGTAAACTACAAAAGCCCTGCAGGATCAGAGAAGCAACAGTTCTCATCAACCCCAGGTTATCAAAATCGACCTCAACAACAGTCCCAAAGAGGCCATTTCTATCCGTCAAACAGACGAAAGTAAATGATGTCACTAATGGTGAAAAAATTAGTTTTCCCTGAATGGGAAAAGATTACCACAGATCAATGGATTTTAGATTTGGTAAAACATGGTCATAAAATAAAGTTTGATCAAGACCCTCCAGAATACTCATCATATCGTGAGATTATGTTTTCGGAAGATAAGGCAAAATTAATTGATCTAGAAGTTGATAACTTGCTTAAACAAGGTGTTATTGAAACGGTTAAACCTATATCTGGTCAATATATCTCTACAATTTTTGTAGTTCCAAAAAGAGATGGCTCTCTGAGACCAGATTTAAATTTGAGGAAGTTGAATAATTATGTGAAATATCAACATTTCAAAAAAGAAAACTTGATTTTGCTCTTGATATTATTCAAAGAAATGATTATCTGACATCCATTGATCTGACAGATGCGTATTTTAGTATTTCCATCAATAGAGGATTTACAAAATATTTGAGGTTTTCATGGCGGAATACTCTTTATGAGTTCAAAGGTTTATGTTTAGGTTTAGCATCTGCCCCAAGGATTTTTACCAAAGTTTTAAAACCAATCTATGCCTTATTTCGACAATATGGTATAAGATGCATTTATTATATTGATGATTCCTTAGTTATGAATCAGGTTTATTCAGAAATTATTTCTAATACCAGTTTCATTGTTCAAACTTTAGACAAACTTGGATATGGTATAAACTATAAAAAGTATGTTCTTGTTCCTACAAGAAAATTAATATGTTTTGGTCTTATTATAGACACAGAACTTTTTATAGTGTTTTTAACTATTGAGAAGATACAAAAATTGTATCAACTGGGAAACTGTTGTTAGAAGGTTAATCACGATTAGATTACTTGCCTCTTTTATCGGTCTGATAGTCCATGCTTTCAATGCAATTTTTAAGGCCAACTTCATTACAGAAAATAAGAGAAAAAAATTATTATTTGCAAAGGTTTGATGATAACTATGACGCGTTCTTTAAGCTTTCCGAATCATCAAAAACTGAAATTTTGTGGTGGATTTCAAATGTTGAAAATCTAAATGGTAAACCGATAAGACCAAAAGATATGTGCAGTTGGATTAAATGTGATGCCAGGAAAGAAGGCTGGGGGGGGGGCTCATTTTGGTAATAAAAAAGCTGGTGGTAGACGGTCAGTTTTAGAATCACAGCATCATATTAATTTTCTGGAACTATTGGCCATATTCTTTGCTTTGAAATCATTTGTTAGTAATGATAAACATAAACATATTGGTATTAGATCAGACAATATCACAGCAATTGCATACATAAATGATATGGGTGGCATGGCTTCATTGTCTATGGATAAACTTGCAAAAGAAATTTGGAAGTGGTGTCAGTCTAGGGATATTTTACTTACAGCTCAGTACATCCCAGGTGCTGAAAATTTTACAGCTGATTTTTTGTCTAGAAATGTCTCAGATTCTACTGAATGGAAATTAAAACCTGTGATTTTAAAAAGAATTTGTACTCATTTTTTCAAACCAAATATTGACTCATTTGCATCTCGTTAAAATTTCCAGATTAAAAACTATGCTTCTTGGATATATGATCCAGAGCCATCTTTTATAGATGCATTTACCTTTTCATGGTCAGATTTGTTATCGATATGACTATTGATGATGTTTAAACCGATCTTTATAGATCTAAAGAATTAACGTCGTTTCCTTAAAAAAAATGACTATTTCGTACTATAAAACGTGTCTATCTGTAACACATTTTGACGCTTAAGTGTAGTATTCGCAAACTTTTCTCCCCGGCGTTATTGGGGTCTCGGTGGCTGATTGGTTAGTCATCAACTAGCTATCACATGCCTGTCAAGAAGTTGCGGATTTTCGAATGACTGCAGGGAGGTGTCCGACTCCCACTTAATTGACAAAGATTGTCGGTTTTCACCTGTACTCTGTCTTCCTCCCACCTCAACCCCATATAAAAACTGGACGCCATGAAAAACCTGAAATGTTGCTGAAAACCATAAACAATCAAACCATCAAGCGTAATTGTAAGTATACTTTAACTACTTTTATTAAATGTCAATAAAACTTGCGACAAGAATCGCTGTATATTTTACAAAAGTTTTAACTTTTAACCATGTGTTTTGATTGACAATGCTTGTTCAACAGTTTAACAATTGTTTATACATAAAAGTTTTATAATTGAATTTAAAAGAAATATGCAGGCATACATTAAAGTTACTAGTTTTTTTTTTATAACTGCATGTAAAAATGATGTCTGTGAACAAGAGGCCATGTCATTTGCTAAATTTGAAATAAATCTGTTACTGATTGGGACTGGTCGGCTTAATATACGACACAAATATACATGCAACAGGTCTCAGAAATTAAATTAGGCCGAACTCACGAGTCGCAAAAATAAAAAAGAAGATCAATAATGGATTACGAAAATAAAACATTTACATTTTCGCTACTGATGTGCCTTTAATCGAACAGGTTTTTTTAAAAGGTTTACAGAGCTTGACCCTCAGAAATGTCCAGCCTTGAAGAAATTTGCTTAATTATATAATATAAAGAAAATAAGTTTTTTTTTAGTTTATTTTATTTTTAGAACAAGACATTTTTATTAACTATTCTTTTGAATACTTGCGTTTATTTATTATAAATTTTATTATATGCATATATAATATTTAAATTACGCAGAATTCGTTCATCTTCAAATTATGAATTTATACGTATCCGTCCATAAACTGACCGATTTATGCATAAAATTACACATGATGGATTATGATCGCAATGATTGGATAGACCGCTGACGGTTACCAAGGTAATGACGGATTCATAATTTTGGACGGATGTATTCGTCATCACTCAGTTAGCGATCCGTCATCGTTCCGAAATCCATCAGCAATCAGTTATCAATCAGTCAAAGTGTTGCTTTTACGGGTGAAAGTACTGCATTTGTCACAAATGGTCGATTGCCCTTGTCCTAATTAAATTTCCCTCCATTTAAAAGGATTATGAATACCCCGCATATGACTAATTACCCGATTTCAACCATGCGTGGAGCAGGAGTAGTTTACCCTTTTGGAGCACCTGGACTCACCCCCGGCTTTTAGTGGTGTTCGTGTAACTTAGTGTTTGGGTTTTTTTGCTGTGTGTTAGTTAGTTTTGTTGTTGTCACCTCTTTTGTTTAACCATAGTTGTGGATGTAACTGACGTCTTTTCTATTTAGTATTTCTCGGTATCTTCAATTCTTTTACCGTATTATTCTAATTTCAGAAAAGAATGTCATTAATTTAAGGTCTCGTTGGATGTCACTATATTATTGGTCCAGTTGTACTAAAATTATTGGTTTCTCATCTTATTGTTAGTTTTTAAGAAAAACATCTTTGTTCATTACAAGTTTCCATTGTTTTATAATATCAACTTCTTTGGCAAGTAATATATCATCTATTCTAATTCGGCCGTTTATGCTGATTTTGCTGTTCGTGATACATATGTTTATCATTTACTTTCAACCTCATGTAACACATGGAAATATGTGTCTGAGCATATTAATAGAACTTGAAATTTGCAAACTTAAAACTTGCAACCTGAATAGCGCATTACATTTGTCTTTTTGTATTTTAAATTAAAAACAAAAATCGAAAACTGTATGGCTTTACATAAGTAACATGTTGTAGACAAAAAAATAGAACCCGATTTTCTTGAAGAATAAATTAAATTCGAAACTTTGAAATTGAAACTCTAATATGACATTTAGTTTTTCCTACTTGTAATTTGAAATTAATAATACAAAACAATTGCGGTATGATTTTACATAAGTAACATGTTGTAGTGAACAATAGAGCAGCGATATTCTAAAAGGAAAGTAACAAAATCTAGCAGATTGCCCTTACTTAAAGTATTTTGTTTGGAATAATTTACGATACAGATTAATTGATTGCTAACACATTCAATAATTATAGGAACATGTTTCATGGGGACTATAAGAACTTGTTCTTTAGGTTTGTCCATTATTATTTGCGACGACCTGCATGAAGTAAAATGAAAATGTTAACGCGTTTTCTATCAATGTCACTGATTGCTTTATCAGGTAAGAAAAGATTAGAAATACTCATGTATTGTATTTTTTAAAGTTGTTATTTACTCGTTCCTACATACTTTAAACGATTTTAAGATATAAATAAATAGAAAAAATCTGCTTTACCCCGTTTGATCTTGCTAGTATTAATTAAAATTTAACTTTAAATAAGATCGTTTAAAACTTGGATTGTTCGGAACTAATATATCATGCATATGTGGATTATTAGCGAGACATCGTGGATTTTATTCTCCGAAGGTATCACCATCCCTGTAGTCGCAGTTCGGTGCTGACAGGAATTTGATTGATTCTTTCAGCGATATAGTCCGGCATTGTCTGAATTTACCTCCCTGAAATTTCGAAAATTATTGTAATTACTAAGTTTCAAGGTGTAGATAACAGCCGGATTTGGTATAACGTTTTGGACTTTTGGTATAACAAGATCTACAAAATCTTAATCATAAGATTTTAAATATTGTTCGGATTTGTACTGGTTTAGTAAATTCTATTTATCTTGGTATCTTTGATGAAAGCATACCTGCAACCAGTGGTTTAGTGCCTCTGCTAGTGGACTGTTATTCCATTTGATATCACCAGCCAATTAGTCACTTCGCTGTTGACAGGAATATTATTGATTCGTTCAGTGATATCGTCATTGTCTAAATTTGCTGACCTCAAATTTCGAATATCACTTTAATTCTAAGGTTTTTTCTCTTTCATTGTGTATAAAGCATTATCCAGATTGGGAATAACATTTTGGATTTTTGTTGATAAAAGCTTTACAACATCACGATCATTTAATTTTTAAATATTATTTGGTTTTAGCGCGACTGATTAGACGCAACGCGCGTAGTGCGTATAAAATTTTATTAACCTTGTTATATTTAACGAAATTTCATGTCAGCGCAAAAAACGGAACTTTTAGTTTAAAACCATAGTTAAAAGTTAACTTTAATGCAAGTGCCAAACTAAACAAATTTACAGCACATGACTTATATCAATATCCAAGGGGGAAATTAAGAAGAAAGCAAATTAATTTTTTCATCCACATTTTTATAAAATGTGCACAAAGTAATTTTTAGAAAATCCCAAGATACAATATGGGACACGTTTCTACATGCAAACTAGTTGTGAAATGTTGAATTTTAAAGGAACCATTTTGTCACAAATACATTTTGGAAATGGTACATTACACATTTTGTATTTACAAATTTACGAACAGAACAGTACAATGTAACAACACAACATTTATATGAAGTATTTATTTCACAATATAACAACAACAGTTATAAATGATTTTATGCAGACAATTCTCAAAACGTGTCTGAAAGCGTCAAAATACAGTATTTGACTGTTTTATGCCTCAGTCAACGTCAAAATGGATGATTCAAACGACGTCATGAACGTCTTTGATATTCATGACTTGGTCACGGATTTTAATATCATGAATAAAATGATCGATATATCTCAATATGTTACATTTCCAAGCGCTTAGTGTACCCTAAATGTTCAGTGTTTTTGTTTCTAATCTTTACATTTCTGTGTTTCCAATAGGTTTCTATGATTTCTTCTTTGAGGTTTTGGTCATGCGTTGGTCAGTTGATTTACATGTATTTAATTGATTTACAGTTATTTATTACGTTTTCTTCGATTTCGTATATATAATATATTTATATATACAATTATTCAATGTCATGCTTACTGCTTTTAATATGTAGCCTCAAACATACACACGCGTGATAGACTACTTATATACAAAGTATACATCTATTCCGCTTTATCATAGAGCATCATCATGAATTAGGAATATATATAGAAAGAATGATTGACCTTAAATATGTCTGTGATAAGTCATCAAAAATACCAAGCTTATAGAATTTCACTATGCCAGACGGTCGTTTTGTCGAACCCAAATAATATTTTTAAATACGAAAACTCTCTTCCGTTTTATCTTTTTGCCTATGAGGTCATAAACCCTGGGAAGATATCGGTTATCTACACCGGGCAGATATATGAATCACTTCAACGTTTACTACATATGCAGAATTACACAATTCACATATAAATATGTGATAAATATCCTTTCGCTTAAAAGTTATCCTAATAGTTTTTTCGAAATAGATAATAGTGTTACACACAAAACTGCAAAGCCTTGACAGTTAAATCACTAAACTGGCTTTTTGTTATGTTATTACATAATAAGCATGAACATGTAAATTATAGTGGACCAGGGAAGACATAAATTAATTATGTTAGAACAGATGACTCAATGCAAGATTGTAGAACGTTCAACGTGTTTATGTATTTTTTCCGTTACGCTTCTTTTTAATTATGCGACATTGATAACAACACTGTAATAATATTACCTTTGAATTACTCATGTGAACATTATAATATTACATCGAGATAAAAAAAAATAATCTAGGAACTGCTAAAGTTTAATAAACATTACAGGTTTTTGTTAAATGAAATTAAAAAAGATACGAGAAAAGTGAAATAATTTGTTTGTTACCGTATTTGAACATTCTTTAATATAATAACAAAACAACCTTTGAAATTGCGTGAAATTCAAAGATGCTAGTGCTTTATCAGAAAAAGTAATATTACATGAAACGTCCTAAATTTGCTTTAATCATTGCACATAACAAATATTTTAATTTCCTTTAAATACTCAACAGCTGAGCAACATTGTCCATTTTGTATAACCTAACTTGGCATTTTAGCACGTGACAGATTGTTGACGTCATAATTATATGTATTGATGACGTTGACTATACATGAATTCTTTCGCAAACAACAAATGACGCCACTTAAAATTGTGACCTGCATATATTATTTTAATACTTGTTAAATATTGTTTTTGTTATTTCTGTTCATAATACTGAATTTAAAATATAAGAATTGTTTTCAATTGTTGATTAAATTATTGGATATAGACGACTTTGGGTGGGTTTATTCGCGGTTTATTGACGTAAACTGAAACAAAGTCGCCTATATCCTATAATCTAAACAGCAATTGAAAACAATCCTTTAATAATTTCAAGTGTCAGTTCTGCATTCAAGTATTTCTAAAAAAACACACCAGTGGTATATCACTATTTATGAATATTAAAAACATTTTGCAATTTCATTTCTTTGTAGCTGGTCAATATTTTGTCACTGGAATCCAAGCCAAAGGTATAGATATTTGTTAATGAATATGATGTTTAGATATTATATATACATACATATATATATATATATATATATATATATATATATATATATATATATATATATATATATATATATATATATATATATATATATATATATATATATATACAAACGTCTAAGTATTGTGACAACCATATAATATATCTATCCAGCGGATTTCTGAAACATCAGAATTACAGGATTAATATCAAATATTTATATATACGTCTACAAATTAAGCCCAACACTTTTAGAATTAGATTTTTAACACATTTTAGTGTTAAAAATCTTATTCTAACAGTGTTGGGCTTAATTTGTAGACGTATATATATATATATATATATATATATATACAAGTCTAGAAGATTATGCAACGATACAAACGACGGTGTTTCTTGTCAAAAATTTAGACAAAGTCTGACCAACGAATGGCCTTAGTCATTGAATGTCAATATAAATAAATGACGTAAACAAGTCATAACATATTGATCTGAAACTTTCTCATTTCCAACTTAACCCAAAATAGTTGCTTCCCAGTCCGCCAGCCGCGGACGTGCCGTGCTGTTACTTGGCTTTGCTCAAATATTCCAACAAGATGTAATCAAAATTACCAAGGTGACAAATTCATTACGTCAGACGCGCGTTTCGTCTACTTAAGACTCATCAGTGGCGTTTAACTCTAAATTCTTAAGGTATTTTTGCATTTGGCGATGGAATAATATACGTCCTTTGGGATCGTGTAAAAACACAATACAGGTAGTTCAAAATATTATATAAAAAGTCTAAAAAGTCTACCAACCAGTAAGCTTATTAAGTATCGGATCGACAAACATGACGATACAGCATAAACAAAAAATAATATACAAGTCTACAAGTCCGCGGCTGGCGGACTAGGAAGCAACTATTTTGGGTTAAGTTGGAAATGAGAAAGTTTAAGATCAATATGTTATGACTTGTTTACGTCATTTATTTATATTGACATTCAATAACTAAGGCCATTCGTTGGTCAGTCTTTGTCTAAATTTTTGACAAGAGACACCGTCATTTGTATCGTTGCATAATCTTCTAGACTTGTATATTACAATGCATTGACTGTACAAAATATGTGCGAAATGGTTGTTTGCTAGTCATCTAATATTGAACGCGTGACTGTTAACACTGAGGTTGTAGTTTCTACCCGTACTGTGTACAATGTGTACTCAACTCCACACTTCTTGCTACAAGAAAAACGCCATATATAGCTGAACAATTTCCGAAAGTGGCTTACAAGCCAATTCAAATAAACGAAACAACCAAAAACAAATAATCATGCGAAATGCTGAAAAAGTCCCAATCAGAGCAGGTGTAATGGTCTGATTAAAATATGCAATCAATATTGACAGTTAAAAGTTTGTTTGGGAACTATCAATCATATCAATGTCAAAAATATGTATTCATACTGAGTGCCAAGGAAACTGCAACACTAAATATTGTATACGTTTTTACTAAAGAACTGTAATAGATAAATTTTTAAAATCTAGTAGAAAATAGACACATCAACATAAAATTCGTGATTGTAACATTTCTAAAATTCAAATTTCATAGATGAATTTTTTTTATCGTGTCTACATTACCAGCAGTCAATATAGAATACATCCTGCGGCTGCGGTAACACACGCTCTGAATTTAACGATCAGAAACGAATTCAGGCCTGTGAAATGTTGATCAACTACTACCGCTTAGCAATTTTACAGCTGCAATAAGGAGGTCAACAATGAACTGACTTCTGAAAGTCGCGGCATACGTTCGATCATGAATTTAAAAATCGCACATGTAAATGGAGAACACTCATAATTTGAAATCACCCCTTCCCACCAAAACATAAATTATGCCAAGACTGTTCCGCGTACCATGCGAAGTGAACCATAAACTTGCCAATATATAATTTAATCAGTTTTGAACTTGTATGTCTTAAGTGTACAAGTATTAGATGTCATTCTCTTGAAATATTTGGACAGTAGACGGTTGCGTTTTCATTGGCACTCTTTGTATTTATAAATGCCCCTGTTAAACTCCTGGTAAATTTAAAGAAATTGTATACTTAAACTTTTCAGAATGTAAGGCGCTTGCAGATGTAGTTTTTGTGTTGGACGAATCTGGAAGTGTGGGATTGCCTAACTTTAAAAAGATGTTGGAATTCGTCAAAGAGATTGTTAGAACATTTGAAATAGGGAACGACAATATAAAAGTAGGAGTTATGACATTTGCAACAAACACAGTTGTTCAGTTCCAGTTAAATAAATACTACGACAAGAATAGCTTATTGAATGCCATCGATCAGATATATTACCGTGGTGAAGAAACTAATACTGATAAAGCCTTAAAATTATTGTCGTCAGATATGTTTACAATCAGAAATGGAGACCGACCAAACGTCCCAAATATTGCTATTGTTATTACAGACGGGAAATCAAATTCTAAGGAAGATACTATAAAGGCTGCATCAAATGCACAAAAATCGGGAATAAACATTATATCAATAGGAATCGGAAGTCAAATTGACACAGATGAATTGAAGCAAATTGCAACCAGCAAAGACAAAGTTTTGATGATCACAGATTTTAATAAATTGCAGTCTTTGCTACCAAATCTGATCTCACTTGCATGTGAAAGTACGTACAATATACATTGTTTAAATTAAAAAAAAAAACTAGTTTTGGGATAATGATAATAAAACACCGTGTGTTTGTTTGTAAATAAAGCCTGAAGTTCATTTATAACATATTTTGTAGGAGTTAAGATTATCTTTCTAGTTCAGTTCCTATGTATTCTGTAACAGCACGTTGACCTATTGTATTGAACAATACCGATATAAAGGGTTATGTCATAATGTTTTTTGTGCTAAAGTATTTCAAATTGAATTTTCCAGATAAGTGTGCGCTAAATACATGTCTAAATAATGGTGTTTGCCGAGTTGAAAACAATGGTTTTAGTTGCTTGTGTGCAGATGAATTTACAGGCGATCGATGTGAAAGAAAAGGTAATATTAGATTGGCTTTGTTTGTTTGAATGATGTTTAACGCCATTTTAGCAATTTTACAGCTATATCATGGCGTCCAGTTTTTATTGGGAGAGGAGCCGGAGTACCCGGAGAAAACCCCCGACGTGCGGTAGGAAAACTGGCAATCCATGTCAATTAAGATTAGAGTCGAGAACACCCTGCCCGCAGTGATAATCGCACCCAACATCTAATATTAGATTGGTTAAAGACCACTAAAAGGTAACATGTAGGCAAAATGTAAACTGATATTGAAACTAATAATTGTTCAATTCAGTGCATTATTAAAAAATGATGTTTGATTCTAGTGTTGCATAAAATAACATCTAATTTAAAGGAAAATTGAATTCATGAAAATTATTAAACATGATTATGTTTATGTTTAAACTGATTGAACATACAATAACACAATTCCTTTTTACAGTGCCTTTGTGCACATGTACAGCCAGCGGAGATCCTCACTATAAAACATTCGATGGACAGATGATACATTTTTATGGAGCATGCAAATATACACTTGCGTCCTACAAAAGTGGACAATGTACTTTTGATGTAGAGGGAAAACATGAATACAGGGGAGGCAATCAAGCAGTAACATATATGAGACTTATAGACTTTAAATATAAAAGCCATGTATACCGTCTTCACCGGGGCAGAAAATTTTACGTATGTTTCCTTTTCATCACTTTGTTATATTAAAAATATAAAACTATATAACTGCTACACTTATCACTTTTGTGTATCAGCAAATTTAAATGTTGCCATCATAATTTTGTGTTTGTTTAATAAGATTCTGGATTAAGTATTTAATTTTTTTCTTTTGGTGTGTTTTAAAAGTGGGAACACTATACTTTTAACATTTTTTGTCGCCATTTCAACTTGAGTTACGGTTTATGTACTCGGATATAATTAAATTTATTGCGTAAGAGTAAAATTATTGTGTTTTAGTTGGACAAAAAACAATATCATCTAAACATAAGTGATCTGCAGTATTATCGAAGTAATTGATCTGAGGCTTTTATTGTGCCATGACAATGCCTTTGGGCACTATAACGCCTTGGTAATGACCTCGAAGTAATAGTCAACACAAACAGTTTATTTTTATTTTTATTAAGTTAAAATGTAGATGTAAAACGAAAAAAAAGAACAAAAAATGCCATAAAGTTTATTAAACGACCCGTTTATATCCCGCGAAATACCGAAGAATAAACATTATGAGACCCACATTCATGCTGCAAATAAAATAATACAGTTTTAGACATATGGTTTCTTTATTAATGATTCAGACTATACCACTGTCCTATATGTAGTAAGTATATCGTGGTTATGTCTTCTAAATAAGCAACAATTGTAGAAGTTTATTGATTTACTGAGACAACACTTATCTAGTTTTTGCAATGGTCTTAGTAAGTGTCAATGGACAGTATATAATAAATACGCCAGTTACGTATATTCTAGAAACATACCAGATGATTGCTATTCGTTAATCAATTATGGATTTTCATTTAGTATTTATTATACAATTGTATATTTCTTCCAGTAGTCAGCCATGTTAGACATTTGCTAATATGTAATCATAGGCCCATTTGAGTTTAGTCATCAAAGTTCTACTGATATTGATAACATGTTTGTGGGTTTATCCCCTGCTGATTTATTGTTTTGTGTATGTTTCCAGCAAACGATTGTTTTTAATTTTGTAGGTACGATCTTTTCTTATTGATTTTATTCATGTCGTAGTAGCGTTGATTTTACTTAATTTATGTTGGATATATTATTTTATCTTATACATATATAACTATCTTTACAGGTGGATGGAGTTCAAAAATATTTACCATATACAAATATGGACGGTGTCATAGTTCAAACTACCGGAAATAAAGTTAAACTAGAAGGACCCTGTGGTGTCGCAATAAAGTTTGATGGTCAGCATTCGTTTCAATTACAAATACCACGAAATATCGGTAATAGTGTATCGGGTATATGTGGAAACTGTAATAGTATTGCGGATGACCTAAAGACAAAAGATGGGATAGATGTTTCCAACAATAACAACAAATATAGCTTAATTGGTAATAGCTTTGAAGTTCGTGACGACTCCGATTTGATTTTACCAAAGTAAGTGTTTGAATATTGAGACATTCAAACGACAATATAAATTAGTTATCTTTTGCTAGACAATATTCTACAGCATACTATATGCTTTTAAGAATCATTTAATAGACCATTTTACAGAGCTTTTTATGTGCTTAATTAAGAAAACATTTCTAATCGATGTCTCAATAGTTTTATTCTGAATATGTTCTTTTAAAAAGCAATAGTATGAATAAAATGTTGTTAAAAGAATTCTGCAACATTCAAATAATTTAATTTCAGCTGCAAACCAGCTGTCGATATTGGAGAACCTTGTTACAGTACACAAGAAAATTTACAAGCTAAAGCTAAAGTATCGCTTTGTCGGTACCTTAATCCAGCCTTGATCGAGGATAGTCCATTTAAGCCATGCATCAAAGAGGATACTAGTAGAGCTCAGAAAATGTTTGATTCCTGTGTCATTGATTATTGTTCATACTTCAGTATGAAAGATATGTTGGACACAATTGTCTGTCAGGGTCTTGAAGGATTTGCTGATCAATGTCAAGAAATTGGTATACCTATAGATTGGAGAAAAGGAAATATTTGTCGTAAGTGATTAACTTTTTCGCCTTCGATTTTTTGTTTTAATTTACTTTCCAAATGCCGTCTTCATATATTTAAACATAAAAAATAGCAAAGCCATTATTTTGTGAAATCACAGTCTGATGGCAATCTATGGACAGGTTTAAGTCTTTCCTATGTATACAGATCATTTAATATGAAAATTTACCGTGAATGTATCCTTTTATCTTAAACAACAGATTTGATTTTAAAATTTCTCTTTAGCGGTTGTATGTCCGGCCAACGCTGTATATAAATTTCGTACATCTGCATGCCCCAATACTTGTTTGGATCGAGATGCTTCTAAAAATTGCACGAAGCTGCCAGTTGAAGGATGTGAATGCAGAGATGGATACCTTCTAAGCGACTTAGAATGTGTACCTGAAGTCAAGTGTGGATGTAAAACAGAAAATAGTGAATATATTCCGGTAAATACGTTGAAAACTATAATAAAATTTTCTTTAGTAATGAACTGAGACTGTTTAATTGCTTTCTGCCATACTGTATTTAAAAGTTTAACATTAACATTTGTTTTAACCTTTATCAATCTAATAAATAATAATAACAGAGCGGAAGATTAGATCTTTTACGTTTAACTTAACTGACTGACATGCTGTACACATGTTATTTCAAATTTCAGCAGCACATTTCACATGACTACAATGGACCATATTTGTTAACATCTTACAAACGTTTAGCCAGTTTTTTTGGGAGACCGCTTTAATCAGTCTGAAAAGAACTTATTTAACCTTTATTGATAGAACGAATGTTGATTAAAGATTAATACATTTATAACTGTATTAAGATATTATACGTACTTAACCTTTTTATCACTGTTATTTAAGAATTACTTTTCCACAGATTGACCAATCAATCGAAAGTGGAGACTGCACAAGTGTCAGTACTTGCCGTAATGTTAATGGTAAACCCATCTTAACAAAGCAAAGTCGTACTCCTTGTGGAAAGAAAGCTGTCTGCTCATTAGTGAAGGATCACTTTGTTTGTAAATGTAACGCTGGTTTTGAAGGCGATCCCCTGCGAGAATGCAAAGGTATTGAATATATTTATGCGTCATCCATAAAAAGTAAATACCATGTAAATTAGTTAAATTTAAGTATATTTATAATTGGGTAATTTTGGCCTATCATTTATATAATTTTCATAGGATCACTGTTCTTTACCTCGAGTGACTTTAAATTTAGAATTATCAGAAAAATTGAATCAAATGTTCTCTTTTAAAACAGAATATGACACGTGTATATTTAATTTTGCCAGGATCCATTGTGAAAGCTTGTTCTACCGAGTGTTGCTGTTTTCTTAAGCATATACTATGGTGCTTCCCTTGGTTTTATCTATACATCAATCAACCAAAGATGATAATTAATTGTTGTTTTAACTTGTATGTTTGTCTGTCTGTATACATTGTATACATGGTATTGAAGGAAAACTACATTCTGCTATGATCTGTGATTCCCATATATATCGAAAAATGTGACTTTTTAATTGACATAATTGTATATTTGATTAATTGTTTGTTTTGTTTGAATGGCGTAAAACTCCACCCTCCGTAATATTTAAGCTATATCGTTTCGTCTTGTTTTTATATAGGTAACAAGCCGGAGTATGCGGAGAAAACCGCAACCATAGGACGGAAACAATTTGATTGATACAGTATAACTTAGATCTTTAAATATAAAAACAAAACAAATTCTGAGTGAGATGTTGGTTGTTTTATTGTTATACTATACTGTTCATTGGCAAAACAACATCAGACTTGAGGTGTACGCCTCAATGTATTTACTCACAAAAAAAGAATGTAAGAAAAGATTTTATTTAGCAAACTTCCAATCTACATTAGTGAAGACAAATTTAATTTTTCTTTTTTTAAAGTGGTGAAAATAATCTGTGTACCAATCTGTTGATTTCAGGTGGACATCAAGTGTAGTTCTTTATATTTATTTATCGCGACAAAATTTGATATGAAATTATTAAGGACATACCGTTTCGATTAGCACCGTTGTAAAAGAAAGATTCAATATCAGATACAATAGCAAAATAAGTATAATAATACATTTAAACTGCAATATCGGTCGCCATAAGCTGTAATTATACTAAGTACTTAGAGCGAAACAACAATAGTCGATATGTCGTAACAGTGAACAGTTGAACTGTAGAGATCGGTTTTTTCTGTATATTGTTGATTTTGGAACCTGCATACAATCCCATCTGAATTTCTTAGTACGTATATAAGGTCTTAGTTAAAGTAAAAAAAACAAAAAAACAAAATTTGCTTAAACTTATGATGAGCGACCGGTTGAAAACCAAAATTATAGTGACTAGATCGTTTAAATATCTTTTTGAATATTTTTGGTTTGAACTGTTTTTCAATAATTTCCACTTATGTATTATTGCTAAAAATGATATAACATATAATTATTGAAATGGATTAATAGTAAATGAATTTACATTTAATCTTTTAGATCCTTGTTCACCCAATCCATGCCAAAATAATGGTGTTTGCAGAAATGAGGACACTGGTTTTAGTTGTTTGTGTGCAGTTGAATTCACAGGCACTCGATGTGAAAGAAAAGGTTAATATTATATATTTAAAATTTGTTAAAATTTATCACAGCTGTAGTTATGGGGCCTTAATTGCCGAGTGGTTAAGCTAATGAGTCATCGATTCTTTATCTCATGTCCTTCAACAATGAGGTTAAGCGACAATGAGGTTAAGTCTTCGAGTCTCACTGCGGGCTGGATGTGCTCAATTTAAATCTCAATTTAAAAGATTAGCCACTTTTTATACGAATGGCTTTGGTTTTCTCCGAGTACTCCTTCTTTCTTATCCAATTACAAATAGAGGGCCACGTGACCACAAGTTAGTACGAGATAAAACTTGGTCGGACAAGTAGATTGCAACGCGTACTTTTCCGATAATACAAATGAAGTGTGAATTCTAAGAAATCACAGAAATAAATTAACATCACGATCAAAGACAGTAAGAGTATAACTAGAAAGAAACTACAACGAACATCAACGTTATTGGTGCAAACGTTTTGTTTTGTGCTTCCAAGAACTGGTTTGTAGTGAATACATTGGTCGGAACAAATTAATATAGGAAATATGTTTACTAAACAGAATCTCCATTTTGGTAAATATTTGTCGTAAATCTCTACCATGTACATAAACAGACTTACAGTTGGATTAAACACCGTTTTCAGTGGATTTATTAGTATATTAACAAAACCAGTTACTCGCAAAGAAATAAAAGTCCAAAGAATTTTAAAAATATATGTTAAAATTGCGTAATTGAAACAATTTGCCTGGGCAGTCCCAATGAAATGTTTATTGTGATTTTAACAGCAGGATTGACCTAAAGTATGGATATTTTGTTGAGTTTACGCTGAGTTTACGTGCACAAAGTTTTAATATTAATCTATCTCGATGTTTTTCTAAACGACAAGTAAAGTTTTTAATTTTACAAAAAGTAAATACCAATTCATTAAAAATTAATTTGTAATTTTATCATAGAACGATTAATCGTGCCCTCGCTTTTTGGCGAGGGTACGAATTTAGTCCCATTACTCGTAATGTAGCAGAGCGGGAGTGAATCACTCCCGGCACTTTGATGCTCAAAAGAAGTTGCATATACAATCAGACGTGGTCGATCTTGATATCTTTCAACAGTGTCACCATTTTTGTTATTGGTTTCGAGTTTAAAATCGATCATTATTAATAAATGATGATAGTTATTGCCGTTTTTAATAACCCGCTGTGCGTTGTGTATTAATTGACATTTGTGTGTTTTTTTAATTATGTTGAAATCATGAAAAACGTTGAGAAACGCGAAACAGAATGGCGTGTTGCATCTTAGGTAAAACAAATGTAAATTACTGGATTCTTACTACAGAATGGTTGTTATAGTATGCAAATTAGTACGTTCATAATAAAATTAGGTCACATTATCCATTTACGAAATAGCATTTTCCATGTGCATCTTCAAACACGAAAAAAGAAATTTCTTCAATATAGATCGTTTCCCGTCAGTTTCGCAATGTCTAAAGCTTTAATAGCGTAAAGAAGATGAATATTATGTTTGAATTTTGTATAAATAGACCGAAGTAAGAATTTTTTTTTGCTACATTACGAGCAATAGGACTGAATTCTGACGTTAATCCGACAAATCACAAAACTAACTTCGGATTATAACGGCAGTAAAATTCGGCCTAATTTTATCACAGTAACACTAAAAGAAGTTCGGTCAACGTCATTTATCTAAAAATAAAGGCAGTCATTTCATTTTTGGAAAATATCCTTTCAAAATGGGAATCATCTCGACTAATCAAATATATGTATTTCGAAATATGCAATTACACTTTTATATTAGAATTATATAGGTATAAACATTCGTCGACGACGGACACACAAATTTGTATCATCTCTCAAGGATGTCTAATATAAGTTAATACTTCTTTCTGTTGTATATTGCGTAAAACAAATAATGGTTCAATACTTGTATATATATGATGTTAGAGATTAAACTTCTGTTTTATTATCAAAGTGTTGCAAGATAAAACAGTTTGTTTACTATCCACGTATATTTCCATGGATGACTATTATTTGGGGAAAAAATACTATTGTAACCAGAAACTAAGAATGACAACAGGAAACTACTGTCTGATAACTTCATCTATTTTCTGTTTGGATATATTTACATTTATTTATATCTGTATGTTAAATTTCAATTTACAGATTATAGCATTTATATGTAGAATAAAAAAACGTTCAAATATTAAACATTTTGAATTTTGAATGACAACTAAGTTCAGTTTTATAATGTATTTTTACAAATAAATGTTATTAAAATTAAACCTCACCAGTTATCTTTCTTATTTAAAAACAAACAAAAATAAACACGATTAAACCCCTGTTTTCTATAAATAAATGATGGATACTAATAGAATCTGATAAGTTTTTTATATTTTTCCGTAAGTATTTGGTAACATGCTGATTAATGAGACAAGTTAAAAAAACAGTATGTTGGAAAAATTCCAAAATGCACGAAAACCGTTACCTATAATGTATTATAATCCTTAAACAAAATCTACATATATAAACATGGTTGTTTTTTTACAGTTCCTTTGTGCACATGTACAGCCAGCGGAGATCCTCACTATAAAACTTTTGATGGCCAGATGATACATTTTTATGGAGCATGTAAATACACAATTGCGTCCCACAGTAGTGCTCAATGTGTTTTTGATGTAGAAGGAAAACATGAATACAGGGGAGGCAATCAAGCAGTATCATATATGAGACTGATAGACTTTAAATATCAAGGACATGTTTACCGTCTTCACCAGGGCAGAAAATTTTACGTATGTTCATTGTCATCATTTTGTTAGTGTTAACCTTATTGCTTATCAGCAAAGTAAAATGTTGCCAACGATAATTTTATGTTTCTTTTTCTAAGATTTTGTTTTTTTTTCTTTTTAGTTGATTTCTTTTATTCTACAAGTAATATACTTTTAACATTTGTTGTCACCATTTAAACTTGATTGACGGTTCATGTACTGAGATTAATCTTTATAAATTTATTGCCTACAAGTAAAATTATGTTTGTTGTAATTGGACAAACAACAAGGTCTGATAGCAATAATTGTTTGCAACCCACTAATCATCTGTGAATAATTATGTATTATTTATATCATACAATTGTATCTTTCTTTGAGTCATTTAAAATTTTTGCTAATAATATGAATTTCGGCCCATATGAGTTTTGCCTTTAAAGTTCTACTGATATTGATAACTTGTTTGTGGGTTGATCCCCAGCTGCTTTGTTGTTTTTTGTTTGTTTCCAGCAAACGATTGTTTTAAATTTTGTACGTATGGATCTTTTCTCATTGATTTTATTCATGTCGTAGTAGTGTTCAATTTATGTGTTTTATTTTATCTTATATAACCCTCTTTACAGGTGGATGGAGTTCAAAAATATTTACCATATACAAATAAGGACGGTGTCATAGTACAAACAACCGGAAATAAAGTTAAACTAGAAGGACCTTGTGGTGTCGCAATAGAGTTTGATGGTCAGCATTCGTTTCAATTACAAATAAGGCAAAATATCGGTAATAGTGTATCGGGTATATGTGGAAATTGTAATAGTATTGCGGATGACCTAAAAACAAAAGATGGGATAGATGTTTCCAACAATAACAACAAATATAGCTTAATTGGTAATAGCTTTGAAGTTCGTGACGACTCCGATTTGATTTTACCAAAGTAAGTTTTTAGTATTTTGAGACACTGAACGACAATATAAATTAGAGTTATCTTTTAGTAGACAATATTATATATGCTATTAAGAATCATTTAATAGACAATTTTACAGAGCTATTAATGTGTCTAATAAAAAAACATTTTTAATCGATGTCTAAATAGTTCGTTTTCTGAATGTGTTCTTTTAAAAAGCAACAGTGTAAATAAATGCTATGTTGTTGAAAGGAAACTCTAACATTAAAATAATTTAATTTCAGCTGCAAACCAACTGTCGATATTGGAGAACCTTGTTACAGTACACAAGAAAATTTACAAGCTAAGGCTAAACTATCGCTTTGTCGGTACATTAATCCAGCCTTGATCGAGGATAGTCCATTTAAGCCATGCATCAAAGAGGATACTAGTAGAGCTCAGAAAATGTTTGATTCCTGTGTCATTGATTATTGTTCATACTTCCGTATGAAAGATATGTTGGACACAATTGTCTGTCAGGGTCTTGAAGGATTTGCTGATCAATGTCAAGAAATTGGTATACCTATAGATTGGAGAAAAGGAAATATTTGTCGTAAGTGATTAACTTTTTCGCCTTCGTTTTTTAACAGAATTATATTTTTTTTGTTTCAATTAACAAGGAAAACTTTCCACATGCCGTCTTCATATATTTAAACATAAAAAATAGCAAAGCCCTGAAATTGTGTAATCACAGTCTGATTGTAATCTATATACAGGTTTAAGTCTTTCCTATTTATACAGATAATTTAATATGAAAATTTACCGTGAATGTGTCCTTTTATCTAAAGCAAATTATTTGATTTTAAAATTTCTCTATAGCCGTTGTATGTCCGGCGAACGCTGTATATAAATTTCGTACATCTGCATGCCCCAATACTTGTTTGGATCGAGATGCTTCGAAAAATTGCACCAAGCTGCCAGTTGAAGGATGTGAATGCAGAGATGGATACCTTCTAAGCGACTTAGAATGTGTACCTGAAGTCAAGTGTGGATGTAAAACAGAAAATAGTGAATATATTCCGGTAAATACGTTGAAAAACTATACTAAATTTCCTTTTTTAATGGACTGAGACTGTTTTCTATCAATTTAATTGCTTTCTGTCATACTACATTTAAAAGTTGAACATGAACATTAGTTTCAACCTTTATCAATCTAATAAATAAAAATAACAGGGCGAAAAGTTAGATCTTTTAACTTTACTGACTGACATGCTTTACACATGTTCTTTCAAATTTCAGCAGCACATTTCTTAATGGCATGCATTACTACAAAGCACATTATTTTTTAACATCTTACAAACGTTTACCCAGTTTTTTTGGGAGACCGCTTTTATCAGTCTGAAGAGAACGTATTTAACCTTTATTGACAGAACGAATGTTGATTAAAGATTAATACATTTATAACTTTATTCAGATATTATACGTACTCAACCTTTTTATCACTGTTATTTAAGAATTACTTTTCCACAGATTGACCAATCAATCGAAAGTGGAGACTGCACAAGTGTCAGTACTTGCCGTAATGTTAATGGTAAACCCATCTTAACAAAGCAAAGTCGTACTCCTTGTGGAAAGAATGCTGTCTGCTCACTAGTGAAGGATCACTTTGTTTGTAAATGTAACGCTGGTTTTGAAGGCGATCCCCTGCGAGAATGCAAAGGTATTGAATATATTTTTGCTTCATCCATATAATGTAATGAAATGTACATTAGTTCAATGTAAGTAATATTTGTAATTGGGTTATTTTGGCCTGTCATTCATTTTATTTTCATAGGATCACTGTTGTTTACCTCCAGTGACTTTAAATTTAGAGTTACCAGGAAAATTGAATAAAATGTTCTTTTTCAAAATAGAATATGACAAGTATATATTTAATAATGCAAGGATCCATTTGCGAAAGCTTATTCTACAAAGTATTTCGGTTTTTCATCAGCATATACTAAGATGCTTCCCTTGCTTTCATCTATACATCAATCAACCAATGAAGATAACTAATTGTTGTTTTAACTTGTATGTTTGCCTGTCTGTATACATTGTATACTTGGTTTTGAAGGAAAACTACATTCTGCTATGATGTCTGTTTCCCATATATATCGAGAAATGTATAATTTGGGACACAGACCATCGACTTTTTAATTGAAATAATTGTATATTTGATTAATTGTATGTTTTGTTTGGATGGCTTAAAATTCCACCGTCCGTAATATTTAAGATAATCGTTTCGTCCTGTTTTTTATTTAAGTAACAATAAGGGGTATGCGAGAAAACCACAACCAAAGGATGGAAATTATATTTGGTTGATAAAATATAACTTAGGTCTATAAAAAATTAAAACAAAACAAATTCTGTTTGTTTTTTGTGCTTCCAAGAACTGGTTTGTAGTGATTACATGGGTCAGAACAAATAAATTTCGGAATTATGTTTACTAAACAGAATCTCCATTTTGGTAAATGTTTGTCGTTAATCAATACCGTGTAGTTAAGCAGACTTACAGTAGGATTCAACACCGATTGATAACAGCACGATGATCAAACCACATGAATCAGTGTACAATAACGGTATAAAGTGTTATTTCCTAACGTTTTGTCAACAGATAAGTGTTCTCCAAATCCATGTCTAAATAATGGCGTATGCAGAGTTGAAAGTAGTGGTTTTAGTTGCTTGTGTGCTAATGGATATACAGGCAACCAATGTGCAACAAAAGGTAATTATTACAATTGATAAACACGTGTAAGATGTAAAATAGCTGTACGAAAAAACTAATAACATTGAATTCAGGGTTATACTAATAATGTTGATAGTGTTGAATAAAATACCGAGTATCGAAATGCAAATGTAATGTCCAAAAACCGTTATTTATGATTAATAAAATGGCAAAGAAAACCGACCGAACAACATTAGCCAAACGCCAAGGGACAGTTTCAAATCCTGATATAGACAAACACAGCACAAAAACCAAAAACATAAAACACAGAAAGAAAGTACTCCTAACCTAATGAAAACCATGGGTGCACTCAGATGCTCCGGACGAGTAAGTATTGTCTGCCTCTAATTAGACACTTGTCCTTCGAGTAACTCACTGTCATGTCAAGGGAAAGGTCAAATCCAGGAATAGGATAATGTTATTTTTATACCGATTTAGCATAAGAAAATGTG
The DNA here is from genome assembly GCA_944474755.1 of Limnoperna fortunei. Lineage (NCBI taxonomy): Eukaryota > Metazoa > Mollusca > Bivalvia > Mytilida > Modiolidae > Limnoperna > Limnoperna fortunei. Next base: position 49,265,190 of record OX104120.1, read on the forward strand.
TTACTTTTTTCGGTGCTGTTATGCAAATTTGTTACAAAATCATTCACACTAGATTATTGTGACACAATAATATCTACTTTTAGTTTCCCACAAACGTATGCTTTGTTTTGAATATACTAGTTACCGTTTAGATTATCAAAGATTTTAAAGCACTGCAGTCATTGCTACCAAACCTTATAATACTTGCATGTGAAATTACGTACAGTATATATTGTTTTAATTATATATTTTCAGTAGTTAATATTATATTTTTACCTCAGTTATTTTGAATACCACTGTCGTAGAGTATTTGATAACTACACGGTGATCAAACCACATGAATCAGTGTACAATAACGGTATTAAGTGTTATTTCCTAACGTTTTTTCATCAAATTAAAGTTACAGATATGTGTTCACCGAATCCATGTCTAAATGATGGCGTATGCAGAATTAAAATTGCATACCGTTATTTATGATTAATAAAATAGCAAAGAAAACCGACCGAACAACATTAGCCAAAAGCCAAGGGACAGTTACAAATTCGGAAATAGACAAATCAACACAAAAACAAAAAACATAAAAAACAGAAAGAGAGTACTCCTAACCCAATGAAAACCATCGGTGCACTCATGCGGCCCAGACGAATAAACAAAGGTTGCCTCTAATTAAACACTTGTCCTTCGAGTTACTCACTGTCATGTCCAGGAAAAAGTCAAATCCATGTTATTTTTACACCGATTTAGCATAAGAAAATGTGTTACTTTTTTCGGTGCTCTTATGCAAATTTGTTACAAAATCATTCACACTAGATTCTTGTGACACAATAATATCTACTATTAGTTTCCCACAAACGTATGCATTGTTTTGAATATACTTGTTACCGTTTTGATGATCTAAGATTTTAATACATTGCCGTCATTGCTACCGAATCTAATCACACTTGCATGTACAGTATATATTGTTTTTATTATAAAATGATTCTATTGGGATAATGATAATAAAATACAGTTTGTTTGTAAGTAAGTTATTAGTTCATTTATGACATATTTTTAGTAGTTAATATTATATTTTTACCTCAGTTATTTTTTAAATAGCAAAGAAAACCGACCAAACAACATTAGCCAAAAGCCAAGGTACAGTTACAAATCCGGATATAGACAAACACAACACAAAAACCAAAAACATAAAACACAGAAAGACAGTACTCCGAGCCCAATAAAAACCATGGGTGCACTCAGGTGCCCCAGACGAGTAAGCAAAGGCTGCCACTAATTAGACACCCGTCCGTCTAGTTTCTCACTGTCATGTCCAGGGAAAAGTCAAATCCAGGAATAGGATAATGTTATTTTTACACCGATTTAGCATAAGAAAATGTGTTTTTTTCGGTGGTCTTATACAAATTTGTTACAAAATCATTCACACTAGATTCTTCTGACACAATAATATCTACCATTAGTTTCCCACAAACGTATGCTTTGTTTTCAATATACTAGTTACCGATTTGATGATTAAAGACTATAATACATTGCCGTCATTTCTACCGAATCTAATTACACTTGCATGTACATTATATATTGTTTTAATTATATAATGATTCTATTGGGATAATGATAATAAAATACAGTTTGTTTGGAAGTAAAGTATTAGTTCATTTATGACATATTTTTAGTAGTCAATATTATATGTTTACCTCAGTTATTTTGAATACCACTGTCGTAGAGTATTTGATAACAACACCATGACCAAACCACACGAATCAGTGTACTGTAACGGTATAAAGTGTTATTTCCTAACGTTTTTTCATCAAATTAAAGTTACAGATAAGTGTTCACCGAATCCATGTCTAAATAATGGCGTATGCAGAATTGAAAGTAGTGGTTTTAGTTGCGTGTGTGCTAATGGATATACAGGCAACCAATGTGCAACAAAAGGTAATTTTTACAATTGCACACCGTTATTTATGATTAATAAAATGCATAGAAAACCGACCAAACAACATTAGACAAAAGCCAAGGGACAGTTACAAATCCGGATATAGACAAACACAACACAATAATCAAAAACATAAAACACATAAAGAGAGTACTCCTAGCCCAATGAAAACCATCGGTGCACTCAGGTGACCCAGACAAGGAAGCAAAGGTTGCCTCTAATTAAACACCCGTCCGTCGAGTTACTCACTGTCATGTCCAGGGAAAAGTCAAATCCAGGATTGGGATAATGTTATTTTTACACCGATTTAGCATAAGAAAATGTGTTACTTTTTTCGGTGCTCTTATGCAAATTTGTTACAAAATCATTCACACTAGATTCTTGTGACACAATAATATCTACTATTAGTTTCCCACAAACGTATGCTTTGTTTTGAATATACTAGTTACCGTTTTGATGATCTAAGAAATTTAATAAATTGCCGTCATTGCTACCGAATCTAATCACACATGCATGTGAAAGTACGTACAGTATATATTGTTTTAATTATATAATGATTCTATTGGGATAATTATAATAAAATACAGTTTGTTTGTAAGTAAAGTATTAGTTAATTTATGACATATTTTAAGTAGTTAATATTATATTTTTACCTCAGTTATTTTGAATACCACTGTCGTAGAGTATTTGATAACTAAACGATGATCAAATCACATGAATCAGTGTACACTAACTGTATAAAATGTTATTTCCTAACGTTTTGTCATCAAATTAAAGTTACAGATAAGTGTTCACCGAATCCATGTCTAAATAATGGCGTATGCAGAGTTGAAAGTAGTGGTTTTAGTTGCTTGTGTGCTAATGGATATACAGGCAACCAATGTGCAACAAAAGGTAATTATTACAATTGCACACGTTATTTATGATTAATAAAATAGCAAAGAAAACCGACCGAACAATATTAGCCAAAGACGAGGGACAGTTACAAATCCGGATATAGAAAAACACAACACAATAACCAAAAACATACAACACATAAAGAGAGTACTCCGATCCCAATAAAACCGATGGGTGCACTCAAGTGCTCGGGACGAGTAACAGTGGCATCCTCTAATAATACACTTGTCCTTCGAGTTACTCACTGTCATGTCCAGGGAAAAGTCAAATCCAGGAATAGGATAATGTTATTTTTACACCGATTTAGCATTAGAAAATGTGTTACGTTTTCGGTTGTTTTATGCAAATTTGTTACAAAATCATTCACACTAGATTCTTGTGACACAATAATATCTACTATTAGTTTCCCACAAAAGTATGCTTTGTTTTGAATATACTAGTTACCGTTTTGATGATCAAAGATTTTAATACATTGCAGTCATTGCTACCGAATCTAATCACACTTGCATTTGAATGTACGTACAGTATATATTGTTTTAATTATATAATGATTCTATTGGGATAATGATAATAAAATACAGTTTGTTTGTAAGTAAAGTATTAGTTCATTTATGGCATATATTTAGTAGTTAATATTATATTTTTACCTCAGTTATTTTGAATACCACTGTCGTAGAGTATTTGATAACTACACTATGATCAAATCACAGGAATCAGTGTACAATAACGATATAAAGTGTTATTTCCTAACGTTTTTTCATCACATTAAAGTTACAGATAAGTGTTCACCGAATCCATGTCTAAATAATGGCGTATGCAGAGTTGAAAGTAGTGGTTTTAGTTGCTTGTGTGCTAATGGATATACAGGCAACCAATGTGCAACAAAAGGTAATTATTACAATTGCACACCGTTATTTATGATTAATAAAATGCAAAGAAAACCGACCGAACAACATAAGCAAAAGCCAAGGGACAGTTACAAATCCGGATATAGACAAACACAACACAAAAACCAAAAACATAAAACACAGAAAGATAGTACTCCGATCCCAATAAAAACCATGGGTGCACTCAGGTGCTCCAGACGAGTAAGCAAAGGTTGCCTCTAATTAGACACCCGTCCGTCGAGTTACTCACTGTCATGTCCAGGGAAAAGTCATATCCAGGAATAGGATAATGTTATTTTTACACCGATTTAGCATAAGAAAATGTGTTACGTTTTCGGTGGTTTTATGCAAATTTGTTACAAAATCATTCACACTAGATTCTTGTGACACAATAATATCTACTATTAGTTTCCCACAAAAGTATGCTTTGTTTTGAATATACTAGTTACCGTTTTGATGATCAAAGATTTTAATACATTGCAGTCATTGCTACCGAATCTAATCACACTTGCATTTGAATGTACGTACAGTATATATTGTTTTAATTATATAATGATTCTATTGGGATAATGATAATAAAATACAGTTTGTAAGTAAAGTATTAGTTCATTTATGGCATATATTTAGTAGTTAATATTATATTTTTACCTCAGTTATTATGAATACCACTGTCGTAGAGTATTTGATAACTACACTATGATCAAATCACAGGAATCAGTGTACAATAACGGTATAAAGTGTTATTTCCTAACGTTTTTTCATCACATTAAAGTTACAGATAAGTGTTCACCGAATCCATGTCTAAATAATGGCGTATGCAGAGTTGAAAGTAGTGGTTTTAGTTGCTTGTGTGCTAATGGATATACAGGCAACCAATGTGCAACAAAAGGTAATTATTACAATTGCACACGTTATTTATGATTAATAAAATAGCAAAGAAAACCGACCGAACAACATAAGCCAAAAGCCAAGGGACAGTTACAAATCCGGATATAGACAAACACAACACAAAAACCAAAAACATAAAACACAGAAAGATAGTACTCCGAGCCCAATAAAAACCATGGGTGCACTCAGGTGCTCCAGACGAGTAAGCAAAGGTTGCCTCTAATTACACACCCGTCCGTCGAGTTACTCACTGTCATGTCCAGGGAAAAGTCAAATCCAGGAATAGGATAATGTTATTTTTACACCGATTTAGCATAAGAAAATGTGTTACTTTTTCGGTGGTCGTATGCAAATTTGTTACAAAATAATTCACACTAGATTCTTCTGACACAATAATATCTACTATTAGTTTCCCACAAACGTATGCTTCGTTTTCAATATACTAGTTACCGTTTTGATGATTAAAGACTATAATACATTGCCGTCATTGCTACCGAATCTAATCACACTTGCATATACAGTATATATTGTTTTAATTATAAAATGATTCTATTGGGATAATGATAATAAAATACAGTTTGTTTGTAAGTAAAGTATTAGTTCATTTATGACATATTTTTAGTAGTTAATATTATATTTTTACCTCAGTTATTTTGAATACCACTGTCGTAGAGTATTTGATAACAACACGATGACCAAACCACACGAATCAGTGTACTGTAACGGTATAAAGTGTTATTTCCTAACGTTTTTTCATCAAATTAAAGTTACAGATAAGTGTTCACCGAATCCATGTCTAAATAATGGCGTATGCAGAATTGAAAGTAGTGGTTTTAGTTGCGTGTGTGCTAATGGATATACAGGCAACCAATGTGCAACAAAAGGTAATTATTACAATTGCACACCGTTATTTATGATTAATAAAATGCATAGAAAACCGACCAAACAACATTAGACAAAAGCCATGGGACAGTTACAAATCCGGATAAATAAACAGAACACAAAAACCAAAAAACATAAAACACAGAAAGAGAGTACTATAACCCAATAAAAACCATGGGTGAACTCAGGTGCTCGGGACGAGTAAGCAGTGGCTGCCTCTAATAATACACTTGTCCTTCTAGTTACTCACTGTCATGTCCAGGGAAAAGCCAAATCCAGGATTGGAATAATGTTATTTTTACACCGATTTAGCATAAGAAAATGTGTTACTTTTTTCGGTGCTCTTATGCAAATTTGTTACATAATCATTCACACAAGATTCTTGTGACACAATAATATCTACTATTAGTTTCCCACAAACGTATGCTTTGTTTTGAATAAACTTGTTACCGCTTTGATGATCAAAGATTTTAATACATTGCCGTCATTGCTACCGAATCTAATCACACTTGCATTTGAAAGTACGTACAGTATATATTGTTTTAATTATATAATGGTTCTATTGGTTGGGATAATGATAATAAAATACAGTTTGTTTGTAAGTAAGGTTATAGTTCATTTATGACATATTTTAGTAGTTAATATTATATTTTTACCTCAGTTATTTTGAATACCACTGTCTTAGAGTATTTGATAACAACACGATGACCAAACCACACGAATCAGTGTACTGTAACGGTATAAAGTGTTATTTCCTAACGTTTTTTCATCAAATTAAAGTTACAGATAAGTGTTCACCGAATCCATGTCTAAATAATGGCGTATGCAGAATTGAAAGTAGTGGTTTTAGTTGCTTGTGTGCTAATGGATATACAGGCAACCAATGTGCAACAAAAGGTAATTATTAAAATTGCACACCGTTATTTATGATTAATAAAATGCATAGAAAACCGACCGAACAACATTAGACAAAAGCCAAGGGACAGTTACAAATCCGGATACAGACAAACACAACACAATAATAAAAAAAAAGACCGTCCGACCAAGGGCATTAAGTTGTCGGTGTAGGACGTAAAAAACTCCCCAAGTTAGATAATCAAAAACATAAAATACAGAAAGAGAGTACTCCTAGCCCAATAAAAACCATGGGTGCACTCAGGTGACCCAGACAAGGACGCAAAGGCTGCCTCTAATTACACACCCGTCCGTCGAGTTACTCACTGTCATGTCCAGGGAAAAGTCAAATCCAGGAATAGGATAATGTTATTTTTACACCGATTAAGCATAAGAAAATGTGATACTTTTTCGGTGGTCTTATGCAAATTTGTTAGAAATCATTCACACTAGAATCTTCTGACACAATAATATCTACTATTAGTTTCCAACAAACGTATGCTTTGTTTTGAATATACTAGTTACCGTTTTGATGATCAAAGATTTTAATAAATTGCCGTCATTGCTACCGAATCTAATCACACTTGCATGTGAAAGTACGTACAGTATATATTGTTTTAATTATATAATGATTCTATTGGGATAATGATAATAAAATACAGTTTGTTTGTAAGTAAAGTATTAGTTAATTTATGACATATTTTAAGTAGTTAATATTATATTTTTACCTCAGTTATTTTGAATACCACTGTCGTAGAGTATTTGATAACTAAACGATGATCAAATCACATGAATCAGTGTACACTAACTGTATAAAATGTTATTTCCTAACGTTTTTTCATCAAATTAAAGTTACAGATAAGTGTTCACCGAATCCATGTCTAAATAATGGCGTATGCAGAATTGAAACTAGTGGTTTTAGTTGCTTGTGTGCTAATGGATATACAGGCAACCAATGTGCAACAAAAGGTAATTATTACAATTGCACACGTTATTTATAATTGATAAAATGCAAAGAAAACCGACCGAACATCATTAGCCAAAAGCCGAGGGACAGTTACAAATCCGGATATAGAAAAACACAACACAATAACCAAAAACATACAACACATAAAGAGAGTACTCCGATCCCAATAAAAACCATGGGTGCACTCAGGTGCTCGGGACGAGTAAGCAGTGGATGCCTCTAATAATACACTTGTCCTTCGAGTTAATCACTGTCATGTCCAGGGAAAAGTCAAATCCAGCAATAGGATAATGTTATTTTTACACCGATTTAGCATAAGAAAATGTGTTACGTTTTCGGTGGTCTTATGCAAATTTGTTACAAAATCATTCACACTAGATTCTTGTGACACAATAATATCTACTATTAGTTTCCCACAAACGTATGCTTTGTTTTGAATATACTAGTTACCGTTTTGATGATCAAAGATTTTAATACATTGCAGTCATTGCTACCGAATCTAATCACACTTGCATTTGAATGTACGTACAGTATATATATTGTTTTAATTATATAATGGTTCTATTGGTTGGGATAATGATAATAAAATACAGTTTGTTTGTAAGTAAGGTTATAGTTCATTTATGACATATTTTAGTAGTTAATATTATATTTTTACCCCAGTTATTTTGAATACCACTGTCTTAGAGTATTTGATAACAACACGATGACCAAACCACACGAATCAGTGTACTGTAACGGTATAAAGTGTTATTTCCTAACGTTTTTTCATCAAATTAAAGTTACAGATAAGTGTTCACCGAATCCATGTCTAAATAATGGCGTATGCAGAATTGAAAGTAGTGGTTTTAGTTGCTTGTGTGCTAATGGATATACAGGCAACCAATGTGCAACAAAAGGTAATTATTAAAATTGCACACCGTTATTTATGATTAATAAAATGCATAGAAAACCGACCGAACAACATTAGCAAAAGCCAAGGAACAGTTACAAATCCGGATAAATAAACAGAACACAAAAACCAAAAAACATAAAACACAGAAAGAGAGTACTATAACCCAATAAAAACCATGGGTGAACTCAGGTGCTCGGGACGAGTAAGCAGTGGCTGCCTCTAATAATACACTTGTCCTTCTAGTTACTCACTGTCATGTCCAGGGAAAAGCCAAATCCAGGATTGGAATAATGTTATTTTTACACCGATTTAGCATAAGAAAATGTGTTACTTTTTTCGGTGCTCTTATGCAAATTTGTTACATAATCATTCACACAAGATTCTTGTGACACAATAATATCTACTATTAGTTTCCCACAAACGTATGCTTTGTTTTGAATAAACTTGTTACCGCTTTGATGATCAAAGATTTTAATACATTGCCGTCATTGCTACCGAATCTAATCACACTTGCATTTGAAAGTACGTACAGTATATATTGTTTTAATTATATAATGGTTCTATTGGTTAGGATAATGATAATAAAATACAGTTTGTTTGTAAGTAAGGTTATAGTTCATTTATGACATATTTTAGTAGTTAATATTATATTTTTACCTCAGTTATTTTGAATACCACTGTCTTAGAGTATTTGATAACAACACGATGACCAAACCACACGAATCAGTGTACTGTAACGGTATAAAGTGTTATTTCCTAACGTTTTTTCATCAAATTAAAGTTACAGATAAGTGTTCACCGAATCCATGTCTAAATAATGGCGTATGCAGAATTGAAAGTAGTGGTTTTAGTTGCTTGTGTGCTAATGGATATACAGGCAACCAATGTGCAACAAAAGGTAATTATTAAAATTGCACACCGTTATTTATGATTAATAAAATGCATAGAAAACCGACCGAACAACATTAGACAAAAGCCAAGGGACAGTTACAAATCCGGATACAGACAAACACAACACAATAATAAAAAAAAAGACCGTCCGACCAAGGGCATTAAGTTGTCGGTGTAGGACGTAAAAAACTCCCCAAGTTAGATAATCAAAAACATAAAATACAGAAAGAGAGTACTCCTAGCCCAATAAAAACCATGGGTGCACTCAGGTGACCCAGACAAGGACGCAAAGGCTGCCTCTAATTACACACCCGTCCGTCGAGTTACTCACTGTCATGTCCAGGGAAAAGTCATATCCAGGAATAGGATAATGTTAATTTTACACCGATTTAGCATAAGAAAATGTGTTACTTTTTTCGGTGCTCTTATGCAAATTTGTTACAAAATCATTCACACTAGATTCTTGTGACACAGTAATATCTACTATTAGTTTCCCACAAACGTATGCTTTGTTTTGAATATACTTGTTACCGCTTTGATGATCAAAGATTTTAATACATTGCCGTCATTGCTACCGAATCTAATCACACTTGCATGTGAAAGTACGTACAGTATATATTGTTTTAATTATATAATGATTGGGATAATGATAATAAAATACAGTTTGTTTGTAAGTAAGGTGATAGTTCATTTATGACATATTTTAGTAATTAATATTATATTTTTACCTCAGTTATTTTGAATACCACTGTCGTAGAGTATTTGATAACAACACGATGACCAAACCATATGAATCAGTGTACTGTAACGGTGTAAAGTGTTTATTTCCTAACGTTTTTTTCATGAAATTAAATTTACAGATAAGTGTTCACCGAATCCATGTCTAAATAATGGCGTATGCAGAATTGAAAGTAGTGGTTTTAGTTGCTTTTGTGCTAATGGATATACAGGCAACCTATGTGCAACAAAAGGTAATTATTACAGTTGCACACCGTTATTTATGATTAATAAAATAGCAAAGAAAACCGACCGAACATTAGCCAAAGCCAAGGGACAGTTACAAATCCGGATAAATAAACAGAACACAAAAACCAAAAACATACAGCACAGAAAGAGAGTACTCCTAGCCCAATAAAAACCATGGGTGCACTCAGGTGACCCAGACAAGGAAGCAAAGGTTGCCTCTAATTAGACACCCGTCCGTCGAGTTACTCACTGTCATGTCCAGGGAAAAGTCAAATCAAGGAATGGGATAATGTTATTTTTTCACCGATTCAGCATAAGAAAATGTGTTACTTTTTTCGTTGCTCTCTTGCAAATTTGTTACAAAATCATTCACGCTGGATTCTTGTGACACAATAATATCTACTATTAGTTTCCCACAAACGTATGCTTTGTTTTGAATAAACTGGTTACCGCTTTGATGATCAAAGATTTTAATATACATTGCCGTCATTGCTACCGAATCTAATCACACTTGCATGTGAAAGCACGTACAGTATATATTCTTTTAATTATAAAATGATTCTATTGGGATAATGATAATAAAATACAGTTTGTTTGTAAATAAGTTTATAGTTCATTTATGACATATTTTAGTAGTTAATATTATATGTTTACATCAGTTATTTTGAATACCACTGTCGTAGAGTGTTTGATAACAACACGATGACCAAACCACATGAGCATAAGAAAATGTGTTACTTTATTCGGTGCTCTTATGCAAATTTGTTACAAAATCATTAACACTAGATTCTTTTGATACATTGATATCTAATATTAATTTCTTGCAAACGTATGCTTTGTTTTGAATATATTAGTTACCATTTTGAAATGCTAATTGACATATTTGCGTAATTTATGTTAAATAACGATTCGTGAGGATACAGATTATTATGATTATGGGATGCAATGATTCGTCAAGGGTTCCGGTGGCCGCTTTGGAGATTAATTTGATCTAGTGTATGCAGTAACGAAAACCACAAATGTTATGACAAGAATTATATTCGAAAATGTCTGCAATAATCACACGCCAAACACTTAGAAAACAAGTATCAATCAGGTGTCCACAGTTCATCAATTAATAGAAAGATACAATTGTATCGTTAATACACATGAAAACAAGGAAATGAATTGCTTTGGATTTTTCTTTTTCCTGAAGATTTTGAACGACTTTTATAAATGCTTACTCCTTAAGCTTAGTCTTTATTTTATTCGAGGGGCTGGTTTGACAGCTATCCCTTTGAAAATAATCAAAAACTGAAAAAACAACCCTTTTCCTCTTGTTACAATATTCAGGCGGGTGTCGCTCAGGGATCTGTACGTAAACACCTAGACCTTATGTATTCGAGGGGCTTTTCTATAATACAAAATAAAATGGTGTTAATCGCGTTTATTCTTGTATTAAAAATTCTTAAACATTTCTTATATTCACCTGGAAAAAACTTAAGCACCCTTAGTCATACTTATTCGAACACATTTGGGCTAATATTTGGATGGCGTTCGTTTTTAATTTGTATAGCAAACAAAATATGCACTATTGGGCACAATGAAACTTTATTTTAACAAAAAAATGCACTTTTTATTTACATATCATTTCATCAAAATATGGACGTTCTTTGCTCTTTCACGTAGTCTTTAAAAAGTATTATCACTGAAGACTAAAAACTGTTATTTAATTGTCCAATCACACCCGAAAACGTCTATTTTAAACACCGCATTGATAACTAGCTGTCGAAGGGTCAATATCGGGTATATCCACCATAATGAATGACTCCTGCAACCCTGCGTCGCATACTGTCAAGTAAGGCGTCTAATTTGCTAAAGCGTTAACTGTCGCCATTCCCGGTGTAATTGAGCTTCTAAATGTTCATGGAAGAGGTTCCAGAGTTTGTAATTCCCTACCGAATTGATCAGATAGATGCTCTTTTGGTTGAGAGCTGGACTTCTCGCAGACCACGGAAGAGTGTTCGAAGCTTTATTCTCCAGATATGCCCTTACGTCCCTGGAACGATGAATTCTAGCGTTGTCATCCATGAAAACGGGTCTTGCAGCTAACGGGTGGTGTTCAAAATGAGGTAAAACAACAGGCCAAAGCATGTCCTGGGTGTTTCGCTATTAAGGTTGCCATTAAATGTTACCAGATACAGTTTGCAATCATGTGTGATACAGACCAATGCCATAACTCTGCCCCCATCAACAGGGAGGTTCGAAGGTTCCAATTTTGTCTTGCTCTGCACCAGACCAACCTGCCCCTGCGATGGCGATCATCATGCATTGGGCATTTAATGACTCTCCTTGACCTCAATCCTGCAGCTATAAGACGATTTCGTACTGTTCTGGTAGACAGAATACTACCAGGTAACCATTGATGCTTGAGACAGGTGATTTCACCTAACCAAACTAGCAAGACCTCTATCTTCACGTTAGTTTGTCACAGATGGTCGACCAGATCAGGAACGGTCTTTAACATCTTGCGTAGCAGCATGTTTTCTGACTAAACGAGTAGTGACTGTATAATGATAGCCAAGCTGACGTGCTGTTGCCTTGTTTTGTGTTTGTTTGAATGAGTTTTAACGCCACTTTCATCAATTTTTCAGCTATATCATGGCGTCCGGTTTTTTTCCGGGGGGGGGGGGAGGCTGAGGACGCCGGAGTACCCGGAGAGAACCACCGATCTTCGGTAGGAAAACTGGCAATCCTTGGCAATTAAGATTAGAGTCGAGAACAACATGCCGCGGTGAGAATTGAACCCGCAACCTCGGTGTTTACAGACCACGTGATTGAAAGTAGACGAAGTTTCTGAACCACTTGGCCACCGAAGCCCCCTATTGCTTTGGAAGACAAACCAGTGGAATGCATGCAGATGATTTGCCATCTCTCTGCTTCTGATATCCGCCTCCTTGCCATGCTTACTTTAAATGATTTGGCAATTAGAAATTTGAGATTTAAATTCCTATATTTTGCACTAAAATATAGTGCACTTTGAACGTGATGAAGGGAGGAAGCTTCTCGTATAAATCGCGCTTGGTTACAATTTTACACCTGAACGCACACATCCTTTTAATTATACATCAAAGAATAATACTTACCCAAATCATTAAATTAAACTTTATTTACAATAAACAAAAAAAAATATTCCGGGTGCTTAACTTTTCTACAGGTGTATAGTTTCAAGCATCATCAAGAACACATGTTTTTCCTTATATTTTTATCATTTGAATTTGAAATCCTATATGTAATTTTTTGTTGTTATATTACTATGTTTTAAAGTGTCAAATCCGGAGCCCATTTCTATAGTCCAAGAGACGAATACATGTAGATGTCAAAATGTCCTCAACAAATTAGACACATTTGAAAACTTGCTGAAAAAACATGATGTGGCTCTACAAAAGATTCAGGAAAACATGTCTAAAGGTACGTTTAGGAGTTCAAAAACGTTTGATTATTTTTTGTTTTAATATTTATAAATACAAATTAGGTAAATAAAAATTTATGATATATTTGTCATATCTTGCATGTAGATCTATTAACTGGGTCGTTGTCACGTTACTTACCATAGTCCAAGGCCAAGCTTTTTGTTTTATAGACTGACAATCCCAACATATGGGATTGCTCTATCCACCACTTGAGGACGTGCAACAAGTATGGACGAATAACATTTAAACCTCACTATGACCAAGTTTTGTGCAAATCTGTTCAGAAAACGCATGACTTTAATAATATGATAATACCAAAGTTATGTTGACATCGATTTCCTAAATTAAAATGAAAATGCAGGTTACTTAAGATTTATTTTGAACTTATTTTAGTGTTAATGGATTGACCAAAAGTTGTGACAACTTATTATACTTCTTTCAATAATCTTAAAAACCATTGAATTTAGTTTTGTTGTTTGTTTGAAGGTGAGTAACGACATTTTCAGCAATTTGTCAGCTATATCGTGACCTCCAAATTTTATAAAGAGAAAAAAGCATGAGTTCTCAGAGAAAACTTTTTACGACCTGTAGCAAAACTGACAATCTTTGTTGATAAAAATTGGAGGCGAGCAGAGACTCAAACCCACAACCTCTGTGTTGACATGCACGTAATCAATAAAACGTGGATAAAAAACGGTAAGAATTTTCCTGCAATTAAAACACATAAGCGACGATAATAAGAGGAAAGACGAAATAAGATGGAACATTAAAATAGTATAACACTTACAGAACAAATACTTGTGTAGCTTTACTATACCTCTGTCCTACCTTATTTCTATTGCAATGTAATATATGAACTGCTAGTACAATTTTTAATATCCACGTTTCGATAGTACGAGCGATTAATTTGCGCCATCGTGTGTAATAATTGACTTCGGGTGTTATCGTAAAGACAATCATTGTTAAGTCTTCTTGAACTTTTGTATTTTTTTTCTTTTAGTGCCACGTAAGATAGAATGTGTGATTAAAGACGTTGCATCTAATCAGCTTTCTGGTCAAAGTTCCGATTGGCCTAACCTTCCATCAAAGAATGCCGTTGACGGGATTTTCTCTACAATGTCTCACACCCAGCGGGACAAACAGCCATTCTGGTGGGTGGACCTGGGAAGGACCTACAAAGTGCAGCGTATTGAAATATACAACAGAAAAGACTGTTGTGGTATGTAGAAAATTTGTTTGCTCTCCATAATTTTTCCACTAAATGCATTTATTTATATTGGTTGTTTGTTTGATGGAGTTTAACGCCTATTTCAGCAAGAGTCGAGTACACCGTACCCGCAGTGAGAATCGAAACCGCAATCTCAGTGTTGACAGACCACGTGATCAATAGTTGAAGAACTACCTTGACCACTCGGCCACCGAGGCCCCCATTTATTTATAGGAATTGTTATTAAAATATATAAAAATAGTTCCAAAGATATTCTGTATTATCATTCCATTGTAACAGGTTGTAGTACGATTGCTTTATAGTAGAGAATTTATCCCTGAGCAGTTATTGATTGATAAGACACATTATCAGATTTACATCTAGACATCTGGTCCCAGCTGTAAGCAGTTATGCATCCTTTATTTATACTCAGTTAAAACAGAAAAAACTAAACATTTTTTTTTATTTAAGGCGAGCGTCTCCACGATTTGGATGTCCTGGTTGGGCCATCTCTTAACAGTTTAACTTTGTGCAATCACTATAAAGGACCAGGTAGGACTGGGGAACACATTATTACAGGGTGTTCCCAAAACATCGAGGGTCGTTTCGTCAAACTGATGATGCTAAAACAGGAGTGGTTGCATGTTGCAGAAGTCAAAGTATACGGCTGTGACTAATTTATTTATCAGATAAATTGAAAATTGTCTGTTTCATACAGAAAATAGATACCAGGTGTTCAATGAAGAAAACAGTAGAAATAAAAGCCTGCTTTAAATGACACGTGATTCTGTTATCTTCTAGTAAAGAAAAGGTTTTTAAATATATTGTTTAAGGTACAATTTACATACATAGATCTGAAGTTAAATGTTTCAATATATTAAAGAGTTAGTCAATTAACGACAAGAAAGAAGACAATCATGAAGACATACAATTGTACAGTTTCTTAAGACCGAGGCACTTACAATGTAACAGAAAAAATACCGTTATTTAATATGTAGTAGACCAGAATAGTTTTCCCATTGCTTCCCATCGTGCAATAGAACTCTAAGCTGTTTACAGTACCAAGGGGAAATTGATCTTATCATGCGCCATTCTATGCATTTTCATAGAACATAATGTAAGTACAGGAATAACGGTAGTAAATGTTTTAAATAGTAACCGGTTACCAGATTAAGTACCCTACAATAAATACAACAGTGATCACCTACGTAACGATACCCTTTTCTTAGAACTTATAAGATAAAATTTTAATAATATTTCAAACAATTTAGTATTTTTGCATTCACTGCATTAGATATTTCATGTTAAAGTGGGAGCATCACAAAATGTTCTTGAAAAAAAAGAATAGACCAGGAATATATATTTTGAATGTTGGATGAAAATTTAATAATTTCATAGCAGAGTTAAAGCTGATCTACGTTAGAAAGTTGTTGAAATCACACTAATGTTTGTATTTTTGACTATCTTTAAAACATTTACTAGCTTTTCACCGATATCCGAGAAACTTTTTTGTGGATTTTTTTCTGAAAGTACATCAAGGTTTTTTGTTGCATAGGTTGTGGAATTTCTTATTGTTAAATGTACACTATAGAATTGCTAAGTCAGCATTTTTTAAGAACGGTCACGCTCCTCGAACGAAGGAAACCCCTTTTGTAGTTTTTGAAAAGGAGTAGCTGCTAAAAAAAGCTAAACATTCATTTCTGAACAAGACTTCTTATTGTTTCACGTGGCAAGTAAAATTTACTGGGTTTTGGTCTTTGCTAATTTTGCTAACTGATATGTTGTTTTAAGTTGGTTTTGATCTTAATATAGCTGACAACATATTGCTCGATATTAATTACTGTTCTGGAACGAAGGTTCATGTAAACTTTTTTCATCACTTGGCGTTCATCTTCTGTCTGTAGTCCGTCGCCTGTCCTTTTTTAACTTTTGAATAAATCTCCTTCAAAACCAAATAGCGGTTTGTTTCTAACGTACCCACTATTATCCTAAGTTTCAAATTTGTATACGGGATGAAGATCAACAGACAATGATGGCCGCAGTTACTAAAAGTATAGCATAAGTATCACCACATGTTTTTGGTCAATCTCCAAAATTATAACAGTTTATGAAAAAACATGGTGTTTCCTCGAATTGTACACCGCATTAAGCTCTACACATTTTCTAATTTGTCCAAAGTTGTGTACAAGAAATTGCCCTTAAATTACGATTTTAAACAACAAGTTTAATTTTTTACAATATAAAGATATTTTATATTGATATTGTAAAACGTTAAGGTGTTAAGCAAGTGCAAGAAAATGCCTACGAATCAAAACAGTTACTTCAGTATTGTGTGATTACATTTAATCCTTACTCTCCTTTAACGACAATTTTTCATGGAATCATCTGTTTTAGTCCCGTAGCCTAAAAACTATAAAAGCTAGAGGAAGATGAGATGGTTGATGCAACGAGTATTGATGAGTGTGCGTGAGCTCATCTGAACTGGGTCAGGTTTGGAATCATTAATGAATGCCGGTGGAGGTTACACCTTTGTAAATATTTCATACAGTCCGGCCAAGAGCATAAAGTTAAACACTTAGCCAATTCGAGACATAACTCGTCTTCCACCTTGCAAGTGGAAACGGCTTGGCGCGTTTCAAATGGAGAACAGGAAGGAGGTCATGTCTTCATAAAATTAATGATCCTGCAAAGCTATTAGGCAAATGGTATCATATGTTTGTGACAACTGTTAATGAATCTGTTTAGTTTAAACACTTACATATCTGGGGCAATCAGTAAAAATAAAGTTTACCAAACATTGGACTAGCAAACCCTGACCTTAATGAATCCGTGTTTGATAGGAAAGGTCAGTTGCTAACTAATGCATATAGGGATCCCAAACAGAACAAAAATCATTTTGTTACGACATATCCTAGAGGCATACGCAACACTTATGAAAAACCTTTACATGCCTCCTTCTATTACAGTTGTATAGGATGTGGTGGTTGATATCAATGACATGCCTGCTCAGTACCTACGAAGATAAAATTAAACAAAAACATGGGGGAAACGTTTGCTTGTTTGTTTGTTTGTTTGATGGTAGAACCCCCGACCTGCGGTAGGAAAACTGGCAATCCTTGTCAATTAAGATTGGAGTCGAGTACACCCTGCCTGCAGTGAGAATCGAACCCGCAATCTCAGTGTTGATAGACCACGTGATCACCAGTATACGAACTACATTGACCACTCGGCCACCGAGGCCCCTGGGGGAAACGAGTTGCCATTAATATTTTCCACTGAATGTTATATTTTTGTATAAATATAATACAGATCAGAAGCAGTAGCTATCACGATACGATTTTACAGTGTCCTTCTTAGAAACTTTAGCAGAACAAGAACCGGAAGAAAATATTCAGACAAAACTATCTGACGATCTAGGGTCGACATAAAAGTAAAAGAATAACGCAAAAACAATGCGTAATTTTTTCCGGTTGTGCATCGACACAGATGGTCAAAAACTGTTCGAAGGTGTTTAAAGGGCGTAAATAGGTTTTGCGCCCACAATCCTGTTTGTCAAACCAAATACAGTGTATTAACTTTGGCAATTCATAAAAAGTTTTAATTCTGTTATTAGCATTGTATTCCCTGGTGTTATTTAAATATAAAGTTTGTGAATATAATTTGTATTTCGTATGTTATTGAATTGTTGTATTTTGAGTTTTTAAAAAGGAAGCGAATTGTGGCACTCTCAAATGGTCTTAACAAATCGGAGCTTAGGGTCCTTGACTATTACAAGATATAAGAAGCCTTTCTAGATGCTTAAGAAGCCGATAAATCTTAAATTTGCATACTTCGTATTCTTATAAACTCTTACCTTACCCATGGAGAAAAATGTGCACTCTCTCATGATAAATGCATGTACATGTATACCCATTCCTCATGATAGCGTATAAAAATCAGATACGATAAATGAATAAAAATTAAAACCAAAAATAGTTTCTTACTAAAACTATGACAGATTATAGAAATGTATTTTGTATTTATAATCACCATTACTGTATCCAGAAATGACCCCTTCTCCTAACGGTCTTTTGCTGTCTTCATTTCTACAGACCCTGTTTAGACATTTTTTCTGACCTTGTTTGTAGAAAAGGAAAATATTGTGGAAAAATCTATGCTGTTGTGATGTTAGGCATATACAATATTACAAAAATACTTCTCGTAAATAATAACAATATTGCAAAATGCTGTTTCCTAGATAATACAGTGATTTACATGTGATATATCAATGATTTTGTAATTAAATATTTGCCATAATACTCGAACATATTTTAATATTTAAAAAAAAAATGTTTTTTAAATTTCTTACTAAGTTTCTCATCACTTTGTACAATTCGACTTTAACGTTGAGATTACCATTTGTAACTAGAAACAAAACTGTTAGCAATTCTTAATAATGGATACTCCTATTTTCAATTTTTCAAAACTATAGATGGACAAAATAGGAATCGTCTTCTACAAACATTTATTTTCAAAAATTACGAACTTCCCAAATCCAAATTCAGGAAAACTGGTTAAAGAATTCGTGAACATTTATAATAGCATGTTCACAACTTCAAAACATATTCAGTCTTTCTGCGAAATTTCAGATACATCGGATGAAACTATAGGAGTTGGTTACACCTTCTTCTGCAAAGTATTTAAAAAAATTACAATGTAACTACTCTGAAGAATTTGGAGAATATATTAAACCAATTCCATAATAGCAGGTAGACAACTTCAATACATGTGCAATCTGTCTGTGAAGTTTTATAGATCTGGGCAAAACAAATGTAGAAGGATTTGATTACTCAAAATAAGTATCTTCTTCTTATGTTGAAGAATGGCGAGGTTCATGTTTTTATATAGGAAACCCCAAATTTAATTTCTATCAATATATTAAATATCAGGGCACAATGGTACAATTTGATAAAGATTCTAATAAAACTTCCATTCTGTGGTGTAAGTAGAATTGCAGACAGGCAATATGTGACAAAAATTCTGTAAAAGTTTCCTCAAATTCTATTCAGTTTAGTTGTTTAGGTTGAGCTGCGGAGAGATGTCAAAGAAAGTCATTTTTTCTACCGGAAATCCCAAATATCATTCCAATCAAAACGTTTAATATCATACGCACAATGGCACTATGTTACAAAGCCTCTGAGAAAGTCTCATCGAATTCCATTTTAGTGGTGTAGGTGGAGTTGTGAATAAGAGAAAGGTACCCCAAAGCATAGCGGACTGACGGCCAATTCCTTCAATATATAAATATATCATATAAAAATTACGATCAACATATTTATACAATAGTCCAAACGGTACAAAAGTAATATATCAAGACAATTTACAATAAGAATATATTTCCCAATATGAATATATTTGCATTCAATGTTTAGTTATTATTTAAGTTTTTAATAATTTAGGTCAACATAATTAATATGATTTTACATTTTATTTCAGAATTTGTTCAATTTGCATCGATATGTTGATCCATGAAAAATTTATAGACAAACACATACTGAAAAACCCTTCAGACTTTGCTTCCGCTGAGTAATTTTATATAACTGAGCAAAGTTCGATCATGTGTAGAAAAAAATGAATTGATCGTAACAACTCACTTTTACTACTTAACTATATTGAAAAGAAAATATTTATTTTGATGAATACAGTTTTAAATTACGACTCATTAAGTCATCTCTGTTTTTTATATATCGTATGGTCATTACCATTTGATTTTATCTTTCGTGGGAATGCAATTTAAAGAAGTGAATTAATGTATTTCATTATTTTAAGTATTGTACTTGCTGGGGATGTTTTGATGTGAAAGTAAAGGCGTTTTAATCCTATCTGATCTGACCCATAGGGAGAAATGGTACATGTAGACCTTGGTTTAGTGTTCAGCCGATATGAGTTAATTTTTCTGTTCAGCAGGAATAACATTCCAGAACAGAAAAATAGTGAACACTCAGAAAAAGTGACATATTGAACTACTTTATATAATGCTGGCTTCGAAGATTCAGTTGTAAAGTAATGAAGTTGTCACAGTTCAAATGCCATAGTGAAATACTGAAAAGGAGAAGAGATACATACATAACTGTACCAAATTATGTTACCCGAATTTTATAAACATATATAAATGTTGTTCGTCTATTATATTAAATTTAATGCCTGTGATTTCTTTTCCTTCCCTTACTTCACAATTTATTTTCAAGTGCACGTATTGATTGGTAATAACAAATCACTTTCACTCTTATCTATACTGAAAAGAATATACACTATTTGATGAATAGTCCCAATTACGCTTTTACGTGTAATTTTATATTATGTAAAAGGAGGCCTATCTGCGTTCTAGTAGGTAGTATGTATCGACTGAACCATATGAGTACTGTTTAAGATGACGTAATCAAAGAAATAGTTGGTAATACTGAGATCACGGGTTCTATCCCCGATGGTGTTTCAAGCTCTACCGTTACAATTAACATTTATATGAACATTTACATTTAAATATGTTGATTGCTTTCATCCATTTAGGCTCGCACCTTATACTTTTGTAAAATAGTTGTTTTAGCTGATTATTACCTGATCATATTAATCCAGATGTAATTGTTAGTAAATTGATGTACGTTTAATAACCCCCCAAAAATATGAAAACAATGTTTTTGTGTTTTTAATAAAAATTTTAGGTAATAATCCAGATCTTTACAAAAAAGCTTTTTGGAACAAATAGGAAGAAACTGCTATTGCGTGCAGGTAAATATAATGTTGGATATTCAGATTAATTAGAAAGTGAGTCATTGAGGAATGCTGTCGATAATTTATAAACATCAATTACAAAAGCCACAAAACAACAGTAGCAGCATTTCGCATTCTTTAAACCATTAAACAGAATTGCATTGAAAAGAAAATTAGATTGATAGTTCTGAAGATACACTAACAATAAGTTCGTGAAAGTATGTAAAACAAATTTTGTGAATTGTTATTGATGGGAAACCAATTTGTATTGGAATTATAAACGATTTGACTGTTTATTATATTTACAGTGAAAAGCCATCTATTTTTGGGTATGGCCTTGTTAGAGGATAGCATTTCAGGCTTTGATTGTACTGTGTTTCAATTAACAATTATCTTTTCAATTGCTTGTCACAGCTATTTCTACTCTTAAGTGTTTTTATCATAGTGTGAAACATTTATTAGATTTTTGTTTCATTAACGTTCATTTCAATGTTAAGTTTTTCAGATTCAATTTGTTTTTATTTACTTAATGAAATTGCAGTATTGAAGGCATTACTAGTTTTCCTAGATACATGATAATTTAAAAGGTACTTAATTGACAAAGGAGCAAAATCATTTGCGTTAATGTTAGCAATACATTAACATTTATGTGACCACTGTTTTAAATAAATTTTAAAAAATAACTTAATCCTTAATTTCATTTCTTAATGAAAGCGTTTACAGTCATACGATTGAAAAAGCCGACAAAGTTTAACAATCCTGTCTATATGTTTCATCATGCGTATATGCACCAATCATTTAACTCATATTCACTATGGATCTTAAACAAGAATTTTCTGCAGCAGAACTCCTATACATTTCATAAAGTTCCTACCTTACTTAAATGCACCAGTCATGTAAATTCAAATATTCATAAGTCCCGAATATAAGCCGAAATATTGCTTGGTGGACGTCAAGCAGTCCATAAATCAATCAATCAATCAAATATTCATATATTCAGCTATAATAGTATATTCTTTAAACTATATTTTTATTCAATAATATTAATGACACCTCTTTCTAAAATTTACAAAAACCGTTCACTATATTCACAGACGTGTTTTTTTACAGTACAAAGTGTTCAACTACGAAATTGTTGTCATTATTTTGGTTTTAGATTAAATTATTTTTGTTTTCCTATCTACATCGAATGATTGTTTATATGTATTAGGTGGTAAATAAGTGTGCGTCGCCGCGGGATGTTACCAATCGTAAAGAATGACACACCAAAGACAAAGATTCAGATTCATCAACTTTATAATGCAATTCATACATTTGCAGTTATGATTTTAAAGGAAGTGTCTTTTAACCAGACGTTCTGTCGTCCCTGTTGTAAATATCGGAAAGCTGTATGTAGCGTTGTGAAGGTTAATTCTTCTTTATTGTCGAAAGTATACCAAACTAGCTTTAAACCGAACGTAATAAATGTTTACATAAAACAACAGAGAGAATCACCGACCCTGGACAAGTACCTGACAAACATAAATTCAAATCGAGTGCACCATTTGTTTTCACCATACAATGTCACGCACGAAACAATGCGTAAGCATTTATAACATAGACGATGAAGTTAGATAACATCTCCGCTAATCAATCAACCTAAAAAAATAACAGCAATTAACTTCAATAATGTAGCTCCTTTTTTATGGAGGGAGCTGCAAAGAGGTCCCTTACTCGTAATGTAGCAAACATACACTTAAAGCTCAAAATATTTGCACTTAAGTTTACCATGAGATACGGTTCTTGATTATCTGAAAAACAATTTGATTCTTTGTTTGAAGTTATATTTGTTAATTTAGTTAGTTGCATAGCGTGTCATTTACGTGTAGCTACCTGGGGTGCAAAGGTGCACTAGTAAGAGACGTTAATGATATGTTAATTGCAATCACCGCAGGTAATAGACGATAACGCGTCCCTTTGAAGTGATTTCATTACAGTGTAATTATTATGACAACTTGATTATCTCTTGATAATTACTCTCATTTCGAAGTAACGATGTCATAATGCCAGCATCATATTTAGTTGATGAAAAGGTGGAGATACGTGTATTTTTTAGATATATCGTAAACTATCTGTTAGTGAAGACAAAGAAAAACTTCTTTATGTCGGTATTTATATTTCATCGTTTTGATGAAATATTATTAGACATACGAGTAAAAATTGTGGATAAATGTTATAATTTTAAATCAATTCGGAAGCAAGCGGTCATATTCAAAGTTAGAATAAATACATCAAGTTGTCCTTTAATTAAAAACTAATACAGTTACTCATGAAAACAATCCTTATTTTTTAACACACATAATATACTGGTCCCGCTTGTCACATGCGTATGCAAAACCTGCGCTCCTAAATATATGTACAAATACTCAACCATTAGACAGCTCAAAATCAAATATTGCATATAAAAAGGTATAAAATCAATTTGAAATAGGAGTGTGTCGTACATGCAATTACGCACAAAAGCTACATTTAATGTAACTCCTTTGAACATTGTTTTATCTCCTCGGAGCTACATTACTGTAGCTATTGTACACAAGTGTAGCAGTTACTTTTTTGTATCTGTAGCATCTGCTATAAATATTTTATTCATAATTTATCAATGCATTTATTTAATTTAACAAAAACGGTATCATATCTCCTGTTCAGTGTACTTGTTCATTACTTGTATCATTTAAGAGCATATATAAACTACAAATAAATGGACATGTTCCCAAGGACAATATCGGTAAAATAGCTCGGACATGTTCCCTAGGACAATGTCGATTAAACAGCTCATGAGATAGCTGTTGTTTTGTTTTCTTATAAACCATATCGACTCTAAATAAAACTTGTTTTTATGTTCCGATGTATTGTATCGACTTACAAGAATATGTATATATACATATATATATATATATATATATATATATATATATTTATTTATTTATTTATTTTTGTTACTTTTTAACTCACGACTAAATTACAGTTTATATTATGACAAAAATCAGATACTGTTTAATGCAATATTGTATCAAAGTATGGGAACTTTTTTCGACAATGATTCATTAAGAAATTTTAAAACTATTAATGCACAGTTATTATCCTTAGATCAGAAAGATGTTATTTAATGTTGCAAATCAAGTACCTGTCTTGGAACGATCCTTGTATGGTTGGAAATTGAAAAATTTTCCCTACAATATTCTCAAACGTATTCCTCAAAACTATTTTTCTGAACCGCTTAAAAGTTTAGATATCCATAGTTGAATTAAAGTATTCCTTTATATATGACTTTCGTATGAACCCTATGTTAAAATTATTTGCCATACTATGCATGAGTGGGAGAAATTGCATACGAGTACCAGGAAAAAACCTCCGACCTTCGGTAGGAAAACTAGCACTTCTTGTCAATTAAGATTTGAGTCGAGAACACCATGCCAGCAGTGAAACTCGAACCCGCATGTGTTTGTAGACCGCGTAATCAATAATGGACGAATAAACCAGAGCCCAATATTACTTGTATTTCTTTTATTTACTACTGTCATAGAATTAAAATAGTAATGCATAGTTAAATTACAACAATTCCTTACTAAAAATAACAGAAATTAATTTTACTTCAGATGGTATAATTAAATGAACTGAGCAATAACTAGATTTAATAATACATTGTTTTCAAATATGTCACCTTACTATTATGAATACGCAAAAAAGAAAGAAAACTAGTTTTGCCTGTCTAACGTTGTCTTTTTTCTGCATTTATATCTGTTAATTTAAGGTGAAAGTTCACCATAAGAAATAATAATGACAATTATTTGTACAACTATTCAACTTGTATTTGCATTTTTATATGTTTGGAGTTACAATAGTCTAAGTTTGGGTCTACATCTAAGTTAAATTCTCCACAAATAACAAAGTATTCATTACCGAAACCTTCAATAATATTTATAACCTGATAATGAAAAAAGGTTATACCAAAATACCAAACACTAAAGAAACTGTCAAAAAGACAGTCCACAGATCAAAGCTAAAAATCCTGTTAGCTCGAGAATCAACAGCCAAAAAAGAAACAACATCAGAAAATGTCCAGACTTGGTACCGGCATTTAAAAGATTCGGTGGATAAAGCCAGGTTTTACGGCATGCCAACCCTCCCGCTTTTTTACAGTGTAGTATTGTTATAAAATGTTGGGTTTCGTAAATCATATATCAATAGTCAGTAACAGATGAAAGCAAACGCAACGATTCAACACACTGGGAGTCGTGTTACGTTGCAAATTTAGTAAATTCTCCACGTTCTCTGTAGATGCAATTTTAAACACAAACTTGCACAAAAACTGGTAGTGTTTGATTCTTTTTCTGTAATTGCATCAAATTTATGAGTTGTTTTTAATTTCTGCTGTTGAATACTTTTGAACACAACATGATTCTAAAAATTTTCGAAGTATAAATACTGCTCCAGTAATACACTTTTATGGTAAAAATATTTTCTGTATTTTTTTATGGCGAGTGGGAATTTTGTCAAATTTTGTCTACTTATTATTGATGTTCATATTAATTATGTAGTCTGTCAATCAAGGCTATTTAGTTTCTATGTATCAACCCCCTATTTTTGTTTCGTTGTTTCTTCTCTTTATTTAATTTCTGAAAATTGATGTTTAATGAAGTTGACATTTATACAAAAATAAATTGCTCTAAACGATTTTCATCTAGATAAAGATAGTGTACTACAAATTATGTAACCGGAAGCATATGAGTAAATCTATGTTACCACCTGAAACATTTGCAAAATCCAATCTTTAAGAAACTCGAGAATCTAATATTTAGCTTTCGCTCTAAATGTAGATCTAACAATGGAATAAAATCTGTACAAAAGCCTAAATAATAAAACAGCTTATCTGTCTGAATTTCATCGTCAATGCCTAGTTTTAATATCGGGCATATATGTATTGTTTTTCACTTTAAATACCTGTAGTTTGTTGCTGTCTGAATGATTTCTATACTTTTTCTGTCGCTTAAACCATTGTAAAAAATTTTTAAAAAAAGAGATGATGAAAAAGAATTGTTATCTACTATATCAATGTCAAAGCGGTTCTCTTAAACAGAAAAGAGTATGTTATTGTGTTATAATTTGCTTCACCATTACACAAACTAATTTTTATTTAAAAAACGTAGCTCAGGTTCAACAGATGCTTTTCGGCTCTTTATTACTGTTATTTTCTTGCCATTTTAAATGTGCCTTTTAATTTAAGCTTCTATATCAACATAAAGTTTTGTATATGATAAAATTACTTGGTATAAAATGACACAAATCTGGTTAGGCAACTTTTTATTCACAAGATAGATGCCGTCTTGGACATATGAAAACATGGTCCCGAGTCTCTGTTAGAAACACACGATTTATAGGCAAAAAAATCTTAAAAGTTCTACTACATGTTCAAGCGGAACAATTATTCCTAAAATATACATTTTTGACGTGGCATATCTGATGGTTAACTTGGAAATACGTAGTACATGTATGATGGTCAAAACACAGAACTACAACAGCACAATAAAAAAGAGAATCTGAAAGCACACACATACAATTTATTCAAATCAACAGAAAACATCAATCGGCTTATGTTGGCTTATGTAAGAAGTAGCTGTAATATGAGTCAAACTGTTCTTCATTGACAGCATAGCCAGGCCATCACATAGACCAATGTTAAAACTTGTAATAGGCCAGACGCACGTTTCATTTAACAAAAACGCATTTAAATCCCCATATATTTAAAATTCAAATAATTCACATGTTGTATATATTTTATCATTAAAATTCCGAAAAACGATGAACAAATTTATTCTATACATTATGAAATGCAATTACCTTTCATGAAACTCAAAACAACATCTTGTGTTGTAAAACATTATCTTACTGTATAATATACAATGGTGAATTCAGGCTTGCATGATCCAACCCTCACCCTAATTCACCATAACAAATGTAAGGTAGAAAAAAAAATTGTTGATTTCGTCCCTTCATTCAATGTTTAGTCCAGGATAGAATATCACAGAACAATCAATTGGCCTACAAATCTGAATTGCATCGATGCCTAAAGCGTTCGTCTTACAACTTTCCAAATCCTTGCACCCATAACCATGAAAACATATATTTGCCCTTGATCATTATTTAAAATACACAACACATAAGTTAAGTAGCATTTCTAAATAAAAACAAGTATTCAACAAAAAAGCATAAGTGCGTGAGAAAACTCTTGGTTTAAGAACGATTCATCAAACCAATTAGTATCACAAAAATGGCCCTCTTTTTCTTTTGTTTGTGTTTGATCATTGCAATAATTACCTTTTGTTTCACATCGGGCGCCTGTCTAATTATTTATGCAAAAGCAACGAAATCCATCATTTTCAAGCATGCAAACACCGTTATTAAGGCAGGGATTAGGTGAACACTTATCTAAAAATTGATTTTAAATGCTTTAGTTAAAAATACATTATGAAATAACTCTTTTTTAATAAGCAATGAAGTAATTGATAATCGCGATGCTATTGAATACCCTAAGACATTGGCATTCAAACTTTTAAAAGTAAAAAATCCGATTTGATTATAACCTAAAACATATGTCATGAATTAGCAATAAGCTTTGTTTCAAACAAACGGTATTTTATTATTTTTCCAAACATAATTGCTTTTTTTAATGAACTATATACTATAATGTATTGTACGTATTTTTACATACTACTGCAACCAGCTTTGATAATGATTAAAAATCATAACTTTTTTGACTAGTGGAAATTCGCCTCAATTCATTTCTGCCAATTCGATCTCCGATTCTTAAAGATATAAAGTTCATTCTTAATGTTGATTTTATGTAAATGGTAGATGTCTTATCGATTGCACTTAATAAATCAATATTGTCATAGTAAAGTTTTTAATGAAATTAACCACGCTGTTTTTTTTAATTTTGTAAGAAAATGGTACGGAATTAACAACACTATACTTAAACTATATGTTTTCATATAATTAAACATTGTAATAATTACCTTTTGTTTGACATCGGTCACCTCTCCATTTATTTATACACATGCAAACAACACTGTTTTTTTACAATCTTGCAAACACCATTATTTAGGCATTGATTCGGTAAACACTTATCTAAAAAGATATTTCAAATGCTTTAGTAAGAAGAAACTATTATACCGTTACTGAACAATGATTTCATTGATAATCGCGATGTTATCAAATACTCGAAGGCAATGGCATTCTAATTTATTAAAGGGAAACAATCCAATTTTACGGATAAGCTTAAATATATATCCCAAAATTAACAATAAGCTTTGTTTGCAAACAAAAAGTACTTATTCACATTTTTTCAATCATTATGGCTTTCTTTTCAGAACAACTTAATTGTACTTAGTTTCACAATCAGCTATCAATGATGACGATGAACTATCAAAACTTTTTCTTTTGGCTGGATGCAATTCGCAAAATTCACAATGTATGTGCATTTGACGCAGATGCTAGAGTTTAACCCGGGGTATTTCATTATCCATCTGTTATAACAATATCAATATTTGAAACGTCTATTCGGTCTCCGTTCCTGATTGTAAACATCTCTGAAGACAAAAAGGTTTCAGGTTTAAACGGTGTAGGTGGTAAAAAAAGTTATCTATCTGATCGATATCACACAATTAGTCAATATTGTCATATAACTGGTTTAACTGGAGTATCATAAGAATATGACATTGAATATACAAATCTACAGTTTAGGTATATGTACACATATTTTTCTTATTTGTGTTTAATCGTTATAATAATTACCTTCTGTTTCACATCGGGTACCTTTCCATTTATCTGTACACAAGCAACGATAACCGTTTTTTTCAATCTTGCAAACACCATTATGTAGACATGGATTCGGTGAACACTTATCTAAAAGATTAACTTCAAATGCTTTAGTTAGACAACATTAGCTCTTTATGCCATTATTGAGCAATGATGCAATTGGTTATCACGATGTTAACAAATAATTTAAGACAGTGTATATGAACAATAAAGTTGCTTGTTATACAAACCGTATTCTGATCAGAAATCAGAAAATAATTGCTTTCCTTTTTTGAACAATATATATTGTACGTAATTTAACATGTAACTGTGATCGGATTTGATACCAATATTTGTGATGTTTTGAAATCTTCAAAAAGCAAACAAATGTTTTAGAAGGATGCAATTCGCCCTATTCATCTGAGCCTAATCCGATCTTCGATTCCTACAGTTGTAACGTGTATTCCCAAATTTTGTGCATTCGATGGAGATGCTATAGTTTCTTCCGTTTTTTTCTGCTGTTATGATAATCCCAATATTAGAAACGTTTAGTCGGTCTCCATTTCTGATTGAAACCATCTTTTAATTCAAACGGTTTAGGTTTAGGTGGTGCCATTCACCATATTCTAAACGATCAATGGCATACAATAAGTCAATCTAGTCGTAATATTGGTTTAACTGGAATTGAACACGCGGTTTTGTTACGAATGTCAAAAGAATATGGCACTGTATAAACAAATCATTAGTTTAAATACACGCATACTAATTTCATTTAGGATTAATCATGATGATAATTACCTTTTGTTTCACATCGGGTACCTGTCCAATTATTTATACATGAGCAACGGAAATCATTATTTTTAATCTTGCAAACACCCTTATTTAGGCATGGATTCGGTGAACACTTATCTAAAAGATTAATTTCAAATTTAGTTAGAAAACATTAGGAAATAACTTTTTTACAGTTAGTGTACAATGATGCAATTGGTAATCGCGATGTTATCAAATACTCTAAGGTATTTTTATTTAAAATATTTACAGTAGCAAAATCCAATTTTGAAGATAACCTCAAATATTTATACAAAATTAACAATAAGCATTGTTTTCACATAAACGGTATTTAATGGTCATTTATCTGAACATTATTGCTCTCTTATTGAACAGTAGATCTATTGCACGTACTTTACATCTGTTATCATCTTTGATAGCATAACTGCTGTATTCAAAACTCTTTAAAAAATGATTTTCGCCTGTATGCAATTCGCCTCAATTCATATGTGTCAATCCCATCTCCAGGTATGTACATTTGAAGCAGATGCTACAATTTCATTGGGGGGTATTTGATTTTCTATCTGTTGTAACAATACCAATATTTAAAATTTTTAGTCGGTCTCCGTTCCTGATCGGTAACATTTCTGAAGTCAAAATATATAGGGCTTTGACGATGTAGGTGGTACCATACACGCTATCTATCTGACTGATGGCACACACTAAACCTACCTTGTCATAACATTGGTTTAACTGGAGTTGAACAAGCGGTTTTATTCAAATGTCATAAAAATGTGGCACTGAATAAACAAATCTAAAGTTTAACTATATGTTAAAATATTTTCCTTACGTTATTTTTAATACTTACCTTCTGTTTCACAGCGTGTACCTGTCCATTTATTTGTACACAAGCAACGGAAACCGTAATTTTCAATTCTGCAAACACCATTATTTAGGCATGGATTCGGCGAACACTTAACTAAAATGTTCATTTCAAATGCTTTAGTTGGAAAACATTAACAAATAACTCTCTATTCCATTATTGGTACAATTGGTAATCGCAATGTTATCAAATACTTTGAAAGTGGAATTCAAAATTATTAAAGCCAAACGATTCATGTTAACGATAACTTAAAATATATGTCCTAAATAAAATATAAGCTCTGGTGTAAACAAAAATTGTATTGTCATTTATCCGAACATGATTTCTTTCTTTATTGTACACATGCAAATGCAATCAGCTTCGATAGCAATGACTGCGATGTTTTGAAACCTTTGAAAATCTGAACTTTTTGGCTAGATGCAATTCGCCCGAATTCATTTGTGTAAATCTGATCTCCGATTTATACAGGCAACGTTTATTACCAATGTATGTGCATTTGACGCAGATGCTGCAGTTTTACACTGGGTAATTGATTTTCCGTCTGCCACAACAATCAAAATATTTGAAATGTTAAGTCTTCGTTCCCGATTGAAACCATCTTTGAAGAAAAATGTTTAAGGCTTCAACGTTGTGGGTGGTACTATTAACGCAATCTATCCGAACGATGGCACTCAGTAATTAAACCTTGACGTAGTATATGTCTAATTAGAGTTTAACGCGTGCTTTTGTTT
This sequence comes from Limnoperna fortunei, assembly GCA_944474755.1. Lineage (NCBI taxonomy): Eukaryota > Metazoa > Mollusca > Bivalvia > Mytilida > Modiolidae > Limnoperna > Limnoperna fortunei. The sequence goes on from OX104120.1 coordinate 49,296,890, forward strand.
CGAATGTCGTAAAGATATGACGATAAATTTACAAATCTTGTTTTTCTTTAGGTCTTCTAATTTCGTTTAGTTGCGTTTAATCTGTGCAATAGCTACCTTTTGTTTCACATCGGCTACCTCTCCACTGACTCGTACACAAGCAACGAAAACCGGTTTTTTCTATTCTGCAAACGCCATTATTTAGGCATGGATTCGGTGAACACGTATCTAAAAAAGTAGTTTGAAATGCTTTAATAAGAAACAATAAAGGAATAAGAATTTATACAGTTATTGAGCAATACTCGCGATGTTATCAAATAATCTATGACAGTGGCATTTAAAATTACTAAAGTCAAAAAATCCAATGCTGTGGACAGCCTAAAACGTATGTCACAAATCAACAATAAGCATCTTCAAATAAACTGTATTTTATTATCAGTTATCCAAATGTAATTGATTTCTTCTTTAACATCAATATTGTACGTGATTTTACATGCAACTGTGCTTTTATAGCAATGACTGTGATGTTTTGCAATTAAAAAAAACGGATTTTTTTTTAAGAAGAAATATGCCTCAATTCATCGGTGTCATCCTGATCTCTGATTCCTTTACGTATAACGTTTATTCCCAATTTATGTGCATAGGAATCAGATGCTATAATTTAAGGGGTATTTTATTTTAGATTTGTTTAAATTACCAATATTTTATAAAAGTTTAGTCCATATCCGTTTCTGATTGTTAATATCTCTGAAGACAAAAGATTCAAGCTTTTAAAGGTTTAGGTGGTACCATAAAAGTTATCAATCTAATCGATGACAATCAAATAGTCAATCGCCTGAATATAGCTGAAATATTGCTGCTCGGGCGTTAAACACCATTAATCAATCAATCAATCAAATAATCAATCTTGTCGTTGTATTGGTTTAACCGGAATTAATCACTCTGTTTTGTTCCGAATGCCTGAAGAATATATTATTGGATATACAAATCTGTAAGTTTACAATAGATGTATACATTTTGTCTTTTATTTGTGTTTAATCATTGTAAAAATTACCTTTTCTTTCACATCGGGTGCCTGTCCATTTATCTGTACACAGGCATTGATAACTATTATTCTCAATCCTGCAAACACCATTATTTAGGCATGGATTCCGTGAACACATATCTATAATATTGTTTTAAAATGGTTTAGTAAAACTAGAAAATAACTCGTTATACTCTTTATACTGTTACTGAGCAATAGGGCAATTAAAAATCGCGATGTAATCAAATACTCTAAGCCAGTGGCATTCAAAATATAATTTTGAGGATAACCTTAAATATATGTCATAATAAAAACAAGCTTGTTTTCAAACAAAACGGCATTTTATCACTTATCAACATAATTGTTTTTTCTTTTTTGAACAATATATTTTGTACGTACTTTCACATGAATATTTGATCAGCTTTGATAGCAATGATTGAAATGTTTCAAAATCCTCAAAAATCAAAACGCTTATTTGGCCGGATGCAATTCGTCTCAGTTCATCTGTGTCAATCCGATCTCCGATTCCTATAGATATAATGTTTATTCCCAATTTGTGTGCATTTGATGCCGATGCTCGAGTTTCACCTGGAGTATTTGATCTTCCATTTGTTATAACAATACCAATATTTGAAACATTTTTTCGGTCTCCGTTCCTGATTGTAAACATCTCTGAAGACAAAAGATTTAAGGCCAAAGCGGTGTTGGTGATACCTTTTGCGTAATCTATGCGATCGATGGCACTCAATAAGTCAATCTTGTCGTAGTATTGGTTTAAATGAAATTGAACACGTGGTTTTGCTCCGAAGGTCATAACTCCTATCCTGATTCTATTCTCCCCTATTACAAATGTTTGAACAATCTCTTTGACGATTTTTAACATCTGCTTAAAGTTAAGCGAGCCCAAACTACGAGATTCGTCTAACACAAAAACTGCATCTGTTGGCGTTTTACATTCTGAAAAAAATTTACTCAAATGAAGTGTTATGATATACAGTTATATTGTCATACTTTCTCTGTGCAAGAAAGTCTTATATCATAATACAGTTCGAAGTGTTGACTTTTGGTTTATTTTTTCTGCTTCCTGTAGTCTATTTTCTAAACTGATTTAATTTTATCAAACAATGGTGTACCACCCACCATAAACCTCATACATGTAACTATGTGCTCTCGGTTTTAACTTAACCTATGATAATCTTCTAACATTGATCATAGTAGTTTACTAAAATAGACACATTTTGGGGATCATTGGATGATTTTAAAACGCAAACTTTTCCTTTCAAGTGACTGTTCATCCACCATTATGTAATTTAGGAGTGCTAATCGATGTTGTCAAGAGGAATGAAAATACGATTTACCATAATAATTCTTCTATTATAAGTATACTAGATGCAGTATTTAAGATACTTATTGTCGACATAAACATGACTAACATTTTAAACAAAACAATGTAAATATTGATTTTTATAATTTAGTCAAATATCATAAGGCCTTCACCCATGATATTTTTTCGGAATGTAATAGTATGTTGCGTTTGTTCGTTCGGGATTTAACGCCACTTTCGGTAATGTTTCAGCTATCTCATGGCGTATAATTTTAATTGAGGAAGCCTGAATTCTTGGTGAAAAACTGCGACCTCCGGCAGATAAAATTTCAATCCTGGTCAGTTAAGGTTGGCGTCACGTAGAGCCTAGCCACAGTAAGGTTAGAAACTGCATCATTAGTGTTTATAAGCACGTGATCAATAGTGTATGACTAGCTTTCTGAAACACTATGCTGTCGGGGAAGTAAATTTCTTATAGACCGTACAATGCTAGCGGACAAACATTCTAAAGTTATGAAGAATAATTATATCTAAACATCATATTTTTTTTCAAATACCTTTAGGCTGAATTCCGCTGATAAAATACGAAGCTACAAAAGATAACTATTCATAAATATTGGCATAGCAATGTGTGGTGTTTAGAAATATTTGACATCTGTCATGACTGACACCTAAATATTTACATGAATTGACTGTACATTACCAAATTGAAAGTAAATTTGAAACGTTTTGAGAAACAGTTATATTTCTGCTAAAATCACTAACGGGGATTTAAATGTACAGTTACAGGTTTTTTCTGTATTATTATTTTGGGAATGTGCAAATTATGTAAAAAAACTAGTTCGCCTTTGTCGTACTAGTTAAAAGGCTTCATTCACTGGTGTGAAATTGTGATAAAACTAAACCTTTATGATAACATAAATTTTAGAAGTTCATAGATTATTTTCAGCTGGATGTAATTTATATCATACACATGAATAGTAGCAAAGGTAATATATTTTTTTAAGATTACAATAAAACATAGATCCAATTCGAAATACAAAATGTAAATCAACAAGAAAATCACGCGAATAAAAAACTCAAAAGCAAACATTAAAAAAACCTATTGGGGCAAAAACACAGAAGACAAGGAGACCAACAAAAACATAACGTACCATTTTGGGTGAACTCGCGTAATTTGAAAGGATGACATAGGCGGAAATATTAATCTTTTTTTATCAGATTAAACCACGTAGCCAATTTGTGAATATTAATAACGTCAATTTAAACCTGTGTCAATAAACTTTGGCACCGATGACTTTGCAAAATGATTAGATAGCAGGCAACATGACTTTAAATATTTTCTGTGGACACATGCGGACACAGAAACCCTGACTTGTGAGGGTGGTAATAAGTGTGTCCATGGAAGAAATAAAAGTGAGAAACAGATAGTTCTTAAAAATTGTGTTTATTTCTACTGTTTACCAAAAATTCAGTTTTAAATTACATGTATCTTTAATTTACTTACAATTTGTGTTAATGTTATCTTTCAAGGATGTTGGAACAAAACAAAAACAAAAGTTGAAAATGCTGTGTATGCGATTAAATCTGCATATTTACATATTTTTAAATGGACTATATAAATGAGAAATAGAGATACATAAGGACTTTTCGCGAAAGTTTATAATTCAAAATTCTATGTACATACAGACCCCTGGAGGCTTTTAAAATAGTTTTTCGATATGGCTTTCATTTAAAGTTACTCTGAAATCAACCACCATGAAGGTATGCTTGTAACCATCCTTCAATTGGTATCCAGAACCTTAAAGTCAGATGGCGTTCTTCTTGCGAATAGTAAAGAGTCTGTCGTATATAGATTAAATTAAATGGCACAATCTGGCGACCAATCATATGACAATGTTAGCACCACAATACTGTTAATATAAATCATAAATAAGAAAACACCTAACACACAGCCCAGACAATCCAGTATAATAACGTTGAATTAATACTTGTCCGTTTTAGTTTAACACATGTTCTATTGTTTCTAATCTAGAGATTTCAAACTCAAGGGCCATGTCACCTTCTGGTTGTCTAGACGATCAAGTGCCATAAGCTGTGTTCGTTTAAATGTTGTTATTGTGGAAATTTCTTTTCAGAGGCCTATTGCGGGCAGCACGTTTTATGTTCAATTCTTTATATCATCGAGCGATGCTATTTGTTGTCGGGATGTACGCCAGTTGATTTTTTGGCGTAGAATATGGCACACCTACAACATCATACTTCTAATGACAAAATAAGTGACCTTAAGGACGCAGTTGAAAATCTCACGCTCATATGTTGTAGACGCATGCACAGCCGTCTTCTTCAAGGTGGAATGACTCATGATTAATTGATGATCCACACCTTCTCCGTTTTTTAAATACCAGCCCTTTACTCTTTTGAAACATGAAGGGCAAATGGCGCATAAGCCGCTTTCACGTAATGGGTTTATGTTATGCAGATCTTTTATACATTTTAACCACATAACGATAAGCCATAATTCAGGATAGACATAGGATCAAATACACGCGTGTGTGTAGTTAAGAATGAAGCCCAAGTATTTTGTAATAGGTTGTATCCCCAAAAATGTTTTATTAAGAAACTTATATGGAAGCTGCTTTCAAGGACTTTTTTACAATGTATAATGTATGACAAATATTTGAAACAAAATGCAGGGAGTCGTAACATTATACTGTTCTTCTCGTAAGTAATGAAATAAAACTTGAAATGTAACATTTAATAAATTTGTATTTTTATCTATTGGTTTATGCCACGAAATTGTCAATTGTTGGCACTTGAATTCAATTTCACTAGTACTAAACGGTTTCTAACCAATTATCCTCATAAGCGTGATGTATTTGTTTATTAAAGTGTTACTTGAAATTAAACTTATCGTATTTTGACATATTTTATATTTTACATTTTTTAAATTATGAAGGCACGAGCGAATTACAACTTTAAATAATACAATAATTGCTTTCCTATCTTGTCTTACCTGATAAAGAAATCAGCGATGTTGATATTAATGCAATCAACTTCATTTTACTTAATGCAGTACTTATTAAGGACGTTTGGAGAACCTACAAAAAGTTTCTATGTACGTGGGATGATATTAGTAGCAAATGTTCGTATCAGGCTCCTACAATTTTCTCTCGATTAATCGGTACCGCTTAGGTAGTATGAACAAATGATTTTAAATAAGAGGTTTCTTCTACATGTATTAGATAATGTTAATCGTTGCTATCAATTTTACTACAACCTGCTACTTGCTACTAATGCAGCTATTATTTTATTTTATTTTCAAATTACACATAGACAAACAATATGCCATATTCAAGTTTTGAATTTCAAAGTTTCAAATTTATGTTTTTCTTCAATAAAATCGTTTTTTATGTGTCCTCTACCATATGTTACTTATGTTAAACGATTGGTTTTTTTTCCAATTAATTTCAAATTACAAATGTACAAACATATTACGCTATTCAAGTTGCAAGTTTCAAGTTTCAACTTTTGTTGACACGTTCAAATACTACATTTTGAATGCGTCACATGAAGTTAAAACTAAATAATAAACATTCATAACAAACTGTCTTCAATTCAGGTACGTTACAATAAGATAGGGACCCTTTATTTAAATATAATTTGGATCAATAATATAAACTCTTTACAAACAGCAAGATCTTAAGTTGGTGATACTTATGTTCTGACATTGGCACAATACACAATTTATTTTTAATCTCATCGTGGCAAAAAGAACAAATTTGACAGATATCAGGGATATTAGCTCAGCGACCAGTTTCTATCGGCAAGGTAAAATTGACAGCCGTTTTTTGTTATACAGATTTTTAACAACTATAGCGACCAGAACGAATTATTTTTTAATCAAAAACAAACCTTGAATAAAGAGTAAGTAATCCTTGTGAAGCAGAGTCTATATAACTTAAAATAAATTGGTCCGTACTTTAGACCATTGATTTTTTTGGTTATTTAGTATTCTACTAAGTATATCTGAACTATAGCTTGCTGGACTTTAAACAGACAATACAATAATCAACCATTTGGGTTTGTTGGACACGATTATATCTATATCTTTAAAAGTCATTGTAGTCAAAATGGCTCCTTGATAGGTAAAAATACCTATAATTTGTATTTTTTCGTCAGTCCTATAAAAATCAATTTGTAGTCAGTCTGAATTTACTCTTTCTAAATATCATAAACATTTTTTATTGATATTTAATTGTAATTTCTAAGAATTATATCTGAGAATTAAATAACGATTCTGACTGATTGCACAATACATATTATATGTTCTTAATTTATTTAAAAACACATTTAGCTTTATGTCGTGTGTCCAGCTTTTAGGAATAAAGGCAATATTTAAAGTGTGATCAAACAATTGACAATTAAAAAGCCAAAATAAATTGAGGAGGGGAATGTTTCAAATACTCATTATCAATACCAGAAGCTTAGTTATTATTTTACCACATGCTCAATTATAAAGTCTTTTAAAACCTCGTAACAAATTTCATTATTACATATTAGCATTGATTTAATACCTTTTTCTACGTTTTCCAATCCAACATTTAGTTTCATAAGTAGTCATACAGTTAATATTCATACCTACACCCGGGGCTCTCTCTTTCTATGGGAGAGTTTATGAACTATACTAATGAACGACGCTCCTTCTCACACCTTTCAGTGCATTTATAATAGTTTTCACTAAAACTTGTACGAGAGGTCTTTGCTTTAAGTTCATATGAATTGTATTTTGATGTGGTTTTATGATATTATATTTGTCCGTGCATCATGAAATGTGTTCCGCTCTGATTTTCAAACCTTGTTAAACAAGCGTTTCCTGTACATGGAGGATTTTATGTTGTTTATTTGTTACACCGAAAACATTCTTTACGTCATTAATGTACATAACAAATGTCATTTTATAGGTTATTTAATTGTTCGGGTGTGACCATATCGTAATCAATATTTTCAAGCATGTGTTTTAATTCATCCAATTGACGTTTTCGTGAAATCTTCTGCTTTATGAAAGTTCCACTGAATACAAATATTTGTAGCATGGTTGTCAAACCGTGTAAAATTGTAGAATAAAAAGAGATGCGAAATATGTGTTTCTTTATTTGAAGAGTGTTTAAAATCAATTTTCAGCTATTCTCATGGCGTCTAATACCTGAGTACCACCAATTCAAAGTAGGAAAGCTGGCAATCATTGTCAATTAAGACTGAAGTAGAGTACATCCTGTCGCGCTGATACTTTATTTTTTGTTATTTGCTCAAGGATGTAGTTTTCAATATACTGTGTGTGTAATAAGCATCTTTATTCCACAATATAAAATGACATTTTCTAAAACATATAGAAATATTTTTGCATCCTAACTTGCATTTGTAATATTGTTTTAATTTCTATTGTTTAATTACACACGAATAGCCACTAACATGTAAACTATGTTTCATATTTTTATTATCAAATTTACGCACTGAAACATTTATCGACATGAATATAAACGTGTAATCTGCTTCATTTTAATCGTTTGTTCTAGTCGGTAGTACCGATCTGAGCAGAAGTCTATAGTTTTTATATTAACCGATATTCGGGTTTTGTTGTATTATTAATTAACGCATTATAGTCGTGGGCTTATAAATTATTGAATTCACTTGTCTGCTTACAGGAAATAAATAATCTTGTTAACGCCTATTAGATATAAACGATAAAAAATTAAAACGCCTCACAATTAATTAAGCGTTGTTACAATCGATGCATGCTTTTCTAAATAATTCAATCGTGGGGTGGACAGCATGCATATTGCCTAACAGAAACATGGTATGAAAATAGCAAAGAAAACCTAACAAACAACAAGAGCCAAAAGCCTAGCGACAGTTACAAATCCGGATATAGACACACACAACAAAAAAGCAAACACATAAAACAAAAAAGAGAGTAAACCGAACCCAATAAAAACCATAGATGCACTCAGGCACTGAATGTCAAAGCACTTGTAATAATTAAAGCTATCTAGCTTGCATCGCACGCATGTTAAAAAAACATAAATTTATAGAATTGTTTCCAAAAACAAAGCGTACTAAATCCATATATGCATGTTTTTGTGTCTTGAAGAACAATATGTAACAAATACCACAAAATCTGATATACAATGTAATAATTACGCTAACAACAATAACAACAAACCAAAACGATCATATGTAAATATAAATTGATATACAATCCACCACAAAGGTATTGTGTCAGTACACATTCAAAGTGATCTTGTATATAAAGTGTACATGTAAATATATATTGATATCAAATCCCCCACAAAAGTATCATGTCAGTACACATTTAAAGTAATCTTGTAAATAAAGTTTACATGTAAATATATATTATTATTATATAGTAATAATTTTTCCCCATTGTATTTCATATAGGAATAAAGTGCAATATATTTTCATATTTTACACTGAATCTCGGTCTTTTATGTAATTTCCGGGAAAAGTACAGAAAGTTTCGAACATCAGCTTTTATATTTTACTGTTGTTTGTTAAACAAACATGGCCAAAAATGGCATACATGATCTGCACTCGAGGGGAAAATTAGCAGAACCGCTTGAAACAGAACAAATAGAAGTGAATTCGATTGGCGATAAAAGTAAAATTAAATAATTCATATACCAACAAAGGAAAAAATCGAGTGTAAACTGTACAGAATGGATTTAAATATCGTGTACAAGTGGCTCGTTTCAAAGCAAGAATTTCTTCTTCTTCTTCCGTGTGAGGTACATACCAAATACATTGGATACTCGTACCGGCACATGTGGTGCAAGGATAACTATGTACAGGTGATGAAAAAAGAAGTATTTACAGTGTGCAGTTAAAAACAACCGGTATAGGCTACTCTCTGATGGTGATGGACTGGAGCCTGGTCTTGAAGTAGTCGACAGTAAAATCATTTACTACCTCAGATGGTAAAGAGTTTCACATCCGAATTGAGTCAGGGCAGAAGGACTTAAATTTATATTCACAACAATAAGGAGCAACAAATAAAACACAAAATTGAAGAAAAAAAATCTGTTTTTTATTTTATTTACATCTACATCACAATATATATCTGTAATATTGACCAAGTGAAAATATGATAATATTGGACCTAGTAAAATATTACAAAATAGCAAAGATAATGAATAATCACTTTAAAGCACCAAAAAATTATTACTATATAATAAAAGGGTTATTGCATGAATATTGGGAAATATTGTCCCTCGCAAGATGCTATAACACTTGCTTGGGACAATATTTCCCAATATTCATGCAATAACCCTATAATATCAAATCCCCCACAAAAGTATCATGTCAGTACACATTCAAAGTAATCTTGCATATAAAGTGTACATGTAAATATATATTGATATCAAATCCCCCACAAAAGTATAATTTCAGTACACATTCAAAGTAATCTTTGTATAAAGTTTACATCTAAATATATATTGATATCAAATCCCCCACAAAAGTATCATTTCAGTACACATTTAAAGTAATCTTGTATATAAAGTTTACATGTAAATATATATTGATATCAAATCCCCCACAAAAGTATCATGGCAGTACACATTCAAAGTAAACTTGTATATAAAGTTTACATGTAAATATATATTGATATCAAATCCCCATAATCAGACAGTGTAACAGAGTTAGTACAACTCCCAAAACCACGACAAGGAGTAAATAATCAAAAGATATACAAATAAATAAGCAGCAATGGTCCCATTTAGTCGGTTTTGTGTTTTTGTCGGTTAATTCTAAGTTGTCATGATAAGGTTTAAAGCACATTGGTGTCAGGATAAGCAAAATTTGATTTGCTTGCATATTACAAACGAGCTTACTTCGTTTTTACACAATGATAAGTTTATAGTATATTCGCTTAACGTCTCGATATTTGTAGCTTATACATGTAATTAGAGCGAAAACAAGTTTACAAAAAACCCCAAACGAGTGAAAGTGATTAACCAACAGAAACTCATTGTTGACTGCCACTGCGAATGGCGTTGATTTTTGACAGATAAATTTGCCTTTTAGTTGACTACAATGAGTTTTTTCAAGTAGCCACAGTTCAATATCAACATCTGTTAAATAAGGAAATTTATTTATGTCAGACTTTCGTACCTAATAGGCTGATTTGCCTAGAGTTATTTAATTGAAAAATTAGTTGTCAGGTTATATAATACGGGATACCTGACTGCTGGCTTTATTGAGTAACGCTCTTTGAACGATAAATGGGTAGGCTTATTGTAGCCGTGATTGAAGGTGTAATTCTCCGTCCCTACCCGATACTCAAAACTTGTACATGTATAGTGGCAGTAAAATGTGTTTCCCTTAGTTCATTTCTTTACCCCGTTGTTTTATTGTTTGTAAAGTTGTTCTGAATTCAGCTGAAATACTGTTCCGTGGGCGTTAAGCAAGTATTTAGATTCAATATACAAAATATTTAATTGTTAAAATTTAGAATAACCAACGCTTGCATTATTCGTTTTAGCGTTTCAGTGGACACTATCGATTAATTTTTATTGTGCAATTTCAAAGTTGCTATACTGCAAATGCAGCCTTTCTCTTAGTCTATACAAGTTTATATCGACTGAGAGATGTAAATCGACCAAGGACGAATTTGGTGATCTATTTTTAGTAAACGTGCAATCCGCAAAAGTCAATCCGCCATAACACAAAATATCACATGAAAGACTGTGGACAAATTAAATTACAGCAAAATTATTAATAAACAATATTATTTATCACCTAAGCATTGAAAGCAGTATACAATTTGACTGCATTTTGTCACGTGACAAAAGAAAACAAAGACAACCATCTAAATGTAAAGACCGATTTCTGCATATTCTTATCCCTTCTGAATTAATTATTATTTGATATTAGTATGGAAAAGACGTTGTTTAGGAACCAACCCTTCTTTTTTAATCAAATAAACCTATTTCTTAGGCAAAATGTAACTTTAATATCCGGATATATACAGTTATACAATACATGTGTTTCTACATTTATATATCTTACCTGAATGAACATACAACGGCATTATTATAAAACGTGTAAAATGATTCATTTTGAACGTCTGCTTTAGCCAGTAGTATTGACTAGTAGGGATATCTCTAAATTAATGAAACCACTGTTTTTATTTAGACATTCGTTTCACACTTTTGTTAATATTTCATTATACATCTGTAAATTAATGAAGCAAAGTTATTTCCCGTCACAATAAATTTGTATCAATTATTTGTTTGTTTGACACTGCAATAAATTATTCTAAGCTCTATTTTCATTGAAGAATCGGAACCAAAATATCTTTACAGAGACATTTAGATGATTCATGATAGATTATCTGCAATCCATGAAAAAAATTTAGGCTTTTATAACGGCTACGCTATGCCTGATCTTTTTCAACATCCACCAAAAGTTGTTTATCGTGCAAGGAGTGAGATACTCTTCAAACACATTACTCTTGCAGGTTAGCAAGTGTTTTATTATATTTTAATGTCTCAATCGAATTGGCATTTTTTAGTTTATGTTGTTATGTGTATGTGTCTGTCAACAAAATCTACATGTATATTTTGGGTTGTCTCTTCTTGATTAGCCTGATTATATATGTAACCATGTATTTCTAATAAGTAGCATATACTCCACACTATAACCCGACTTAACAAGAGCCAAAAGACAAGAAACAGATACAAAGCCAGATATAGACAAACATACACAACGCAACACAAAAACAGAAAAAGGGTAACCTAAACACAATAAAAACCTTGGCGCACTCAGATCCTCCGGACGAGTATGCAGTGCCTGCCTTTAATTAGACACTTGTCGAGTTTTGCCTAACCGAAAGACATCAGAGTCACACAAGCGTTTTGCGTAATCAAGAGACATCAGAATCGCCGTCGATTTCTTCCAATGCTTTTGGTTTCGGAAACCCAGAACATTGGAAGGCAAAACAATACAGATGTGAAGCTTTTTCACATAAATTCAAAAAACACCCTGGGAATAGAATAAAAATAAAATAATTTTACAACAAACATTTTCTGAAGTTCAGGACAGCAAATTGAATCAATACTTATACCACTTAACAGATCATCTGAGCATCTAATTGTGCCCTGCCAGTGTAATGTAGGAGGTAGCATTCCATTTTGCCTATTACCAATTTGCCTAATCCTAGTTTGTCGCGTCAACTCTGTCGATTCCCAGTTTTTCGATTTCTTATTATTCAACATTTTTTATCGAGAATTATTTGTGTTTAGTAAAATTATGTAAATTAATTATACATGTATCTTTGATTACCCGGGTCTGTGATCCATATATTATCAAGATAGCAAAATGTTTTGATACATAGATTTTTTTATGGCTTCAGCTTTCCACGGTGTTTGCCCAGGAACCTAGATTAGTTATAAGAGTCCCAGGTTTTCCCAAACATTTAACAAAGTGTTAAAATTTATAGTTTTATTGGAAAGGATATATTTATTGGTTTTAAGACAAAATTTCAGTTTGGAAAATAGCAGACAAATTTTCTGAAATTGTAAATTGTTATTGCGTCAGTTATCATGCAAAACTGTTATTGTTTTATAGATCGTACATGTTTACTTCATAATGTTTGTATATGTTAACACGGGCCATGGATAGGGTAAACAAAAAAGCTCTGTCATTATGACCATCTACTGGTACTCCCTGGAGTAGTAAAAGTAATAGCGTATAGAATCATATCAATTAGTGAACAACATGGGAATCCAGTCCATTTACTAAAGTCCAAGACTGAGAATTACAGAAGAACTCTTGAATATAATCTATCTTTAACCGGTAAAAGAGCGTGATTGTACATGGACGGTGTTCGAAGACAATGAATAAAGGTAAGCGATTTGATTGGTCATTGATGTGCATGGGAGATGATCCTAAGAATAGAATGGAATGTTGAAGGTTATTTTTAGAATTTGAAGTCAAAATGCTTCTGTCATGGCAAATTAATAGTTATTTATATCGTCTCATTCCGTTTTATTTTTAAAAGCAGCCTGTGATAAGATCTTTAAGCCTTGTTTAAAGTTGCATTTGGGAGATGACAGTTTAGAGTATCGAAAAATAAAAGTTTTTAATGCTGTTATATTGGGGAAGAGATTGAGATCTCAAGATGTCTATATATTTTGAATAATTTAATATCCACCTTTCATTTATGCCACTCTTAGAGTGTCACTGTATGTTTAAAGCCCCCCTTTTGGTGGTTAAGTTAGTGGTCACGAGTTTCGATGGTAGTTTAGTTGGTTGTATAGTTAGACGATTCAGTTATAAAGCGCCGTGTGTATGGCTTTTCTGATGTCCAATACAAAGAGGGGGTTACAATCTTCGACTTTGATATGGAGACCCAAGGATACCAACAACGATTTGTGATTTTCAGGAATCTCCTCTTTTAAAAGCGAAGTATATGTGCAAGTAGGATTGCAAAGTGAACTCTACCTGAAAAGTTCATTTATTTAACACTCTAATGTTTTGCAGATAAATTTTAATGTTGTTAATGGCCTTATCTGCTGGCACAACAACATCTGTGTCATGAATGTCAAATGATGCATTAGTACTCATAGACCTTCTTAAACGAATTTTTCTTATCTGAATCAATGACCTCAAGGCCTGTATCCACTCAGTTAGTGTATCAACTTCATGGTCGTTTGGCTTCGCCCATTTTCTGGCATGGTGCTTTATTTAAGCCATCAATAATATAAGTTCACCATAATTGATTGAGAATCACGGTATTTTGGTCGAAATATTTAGAAATCTTCCGCTGTAAACAATGTTAAAATTTCCAAATATCACGTGACGTTGGGGACTACATATGAATGGCGAATTTTGGCAAGAGCACTGTTAAAGTTTATTTCAATGTGTCATTTGTTTGCAGTTTTAAGGTTGGTTTGTTTGTTTTTTTTTTTTGATAGCGGAATCGCAGTTTTTATTGAAGTCAAACTGGAACTCCCAGTGTAAACACACCTGTGATTAATAGAAGTAGACTTACTTCGAAGAATTTTAAAATAAGCGTGACATTTGCATATCTTGGAAATATTTTTTACGATCTACAATTAATTTCCACCACTCTAGAATAGTGTCACAGCCGAAAGCAAGAAAAAATATGTTAAAAAGTTTCTAATTCAAAAATTTAAAAAATGCACGAAATAACGAGGTTACGACATGATTACGATCAAATTCACGTTCAGCAAATTTTTAGTTACATGTATCATGGCATCCAGTTTCTTTAGGCCAAAAAATCAGGAAATTCGGAGAAAACTTTGATCTTAAGCAAGAAAGGTGGCAATCTGTCAATTTGGCAAGTATTTCTCGATGTTGGTAAAGGCTTGAAACCAATATTAGATGGCAAAATATTTAAATATTTAATATAACTATTTATAACATGAAACCAAATTTGTGTGTTTTTGATTGGTCTTTAACAACTTTCGGGTCACGGTAAATCGCAATAGTACTCAAATTACTTAAAATAGGCTTAAACTGGTCAACACCAGGCCAATATGTCCGCTTGACTAATATGCAGCGGAATTCAATAGTTGCATGGTTTTTGCCAGTTTTAAGCCTTTTTCATAACTGTTCCAACATAGCTAAAAATTTCTAAATTAATGGTAATTCATGTCATAAAATAATTACTGACTTTTTTATACGGCGGCTATCAGGATTTCTCAGCTTTCAAAAATGTATAGCGGCTAATTGAATATTACATTTTTCTGGCTGATAAATATTGATATTTGATAGCGAATTATATCAATGCCATTAATCCTACAATATTTTCAATTTTCGAATACTAGTATTATAGTAGTATTATATACTAATTACGTTTTTTTTAAACAAGATGCGTCTATATCTCAACAAAGGGCGCTAGAGTAAGATGGGAATATAGCGCACACAAAGATCAAAGGAAAATACTGCAAAATAGTGATAAAAAGGGAATGACATATAATACGTTCTTGTTTAAAATTGTAATAGAAGCAAAAGTTCAATTTTATTAATTTATTCTTGCTTTTGGGGCAAATACCACTTTGGGTGACTTTATAATATATTCAAAGACACATTAACTGAGGCGGTTTTATTAATTGATTATATGTGCCCTGTGTATTTTATCTCATTTCTAAAAAGGCACTTATAAACCCACATATACTCACACGTAGGGTTTTTTTTTTAATACTGAAAAGAACGAAGATGTGTTTACATTAACATATTTTCTTTGCATGTCAATGACCCAAATTGCTGTAAGAAAATTTATGGAAAAAGCTTCCATCACAATGATAATGGAAAGACATTTAAGCGAATTGGCCACAGAATCATAACGCAGGTTTGTCAATAAAAATAGCAATACCACGAATTTAGCGAAATGTGTTTACTTCTTCTGTCAAGACTCGGCGCGGTTACTGAAAGTCTCATGCTACGAAAATGGATAAAACAAAAAAGATAGAAATCTCGTTTTTAAATTACTTCCACAGAAACAATAGGGTAAGTTACAGTCTTACAACCGTTGATTCAAACGAACTAAACCTTAGTTTTGATGAAACCTTTTGTGGGATTGCACCGTCATTTTTTTATTATCACTTTTATGTTATGATACTATAATGTTTTTATCAAATACCTAATGTCAAACAACTTAATTTATTTATTTCGAAGAACAAAATATATTTTGACACATTATTGTTGAAAAAAAAACGTTTTTCAGTTTATTTCAGAATCAGTTGCATGTATATCCCCAATTCAAACCTTAAAGCTCGCTTTTCGTTAGTGACGAACCCACAACCACAGTGTTGACATGTATGTGTTTCAAATACAACGTATTTTCACAAAAATGTAAATAATTTGCTAGCCAGAGTGCGGCAGCAGCAGAGTAGAATAAAAGGACATTCAGAGTAAACAAAAATTTGAAATGTAATGACGGTCTTGAACAAAGTAATAAAAATAGATTGTAACGTACGATGCGCTTCCCTCAGTATTAAGCTTGCAGTTGTTATGTAGGCCTTTAATATGGAACTTGAATCAACCTCGTCGGTATATTACCTACCCTCAAAAATGAACCATATTTTGGGCACACTTGTGTTCGTTGAAAACATGTTTGGTCAGGTTTGTTTTATTGAATTGTGTTTTATGCCACATTTAGCAATTTTCCTGCTAAATCGTGGTGTCCTGTTTTTATTGGAAGAGAACGCCTGATAAGCCGGTAAAACAACCGACCTACGACTGGAAGACTGGTAAAATATAAGAAACAAATATAAAAATACTACTTAATTATGTTTGTTACAAGTTAATATATTGATTGTTTTGTTTAAAACCTAAGTATCTTTGTATCATACTCAGCAGTATAGGTTTAAATTCAATAAAATAGTATGTTACTCAATTTACAAGTTCACAAAATTACAATTAAAGTAACCCTTATTTGAAAACATATTAAATAATCATATTATTTAGTTATTTAGTATACCTTAAATACTTTTAAAACAAGAACATCATAGATAGCCTTTTCATTCCAAAAATAGTTCAAATATGATTTGTGTATTTAGAAATACGTTTATTTGATTGGTCGACATTACTTCCGGCAGAGGTTTTTTAACGAAATTTATTTTTTGATAAACGGTAACAAAGATGTCGACATTCAATTTATCGACGGCGATTACAAATTGTTTGTATGATAAATTGACGTTAATGATTTGTTAAATTTAAATTTAAAACTATTCTTGTGTTCGATACAGAAAATAATGTTATAGATTTAAGTTGTATTCATTAAAATCAAAAGATGGTTTATGAATAGCATTTGGTACGTAATTTAAATCAACAAAATATTCATTCGTTAGGTCAACGATCCCTGCTACCAAAAGAAACATGGAATTGAGAATACCTTAATAGGAAAATTAATTTCTTAATGCAATTGTAAAGAATTATAAAGAATGAACACCGTCTTCAATGGATCTATTGGTATATCAACAAGACCAACTCACTCACAAACATATAAAAGTCCTTCGGACTTGTTTGTGAGTGAGTTGGTCTTGTTGATATACCGATAAATCCATTGAAAACAGTGTTGAATCCTATAATGAATTTAAAAGCTGTTTATTCATTTTCTTTCCGTCGGTTTACCTTTGTAGATGAAATCTAATTCATAGCAGAAAAAAATAAAAAAATATCAATGCTCATAAGTTTGAAAGTCAGATTTTCCATCAAGTAATTGAAAATTTAGTGGGTCTTCTTTATTTTCCAAAACTCATGATTTATTTACACTGCGATTCGTGATGTGGTAAATAAGACGATTTCTTAATGTATAAGACACGTTGTGCTAATTTGTTTCTTTTACATGACCCTTGACCAACACCGACATTCTGTCAAATAAATGATTTGAGCTAGTGTTTGGCTTTTGCCAAAAAGAAATATACAAAATATGACATTGTAAACGATTTAAGTGTTTATATTATTGGTCTCGTCCTTCACAATTACTTTCTTATTTCATTTCCTCGGAATTCTTGTGTATATAAACCCATTTATTTTGAAGATTTAAAAAAGGTGTATATTAAAAGTAATATGTCCAATAAAAACCACTAAAAAATTGCTGAAGTGGCCTTCAAACACAATATTTGTCCCATTAAGTATCAGGATAACAGGTCATAAAATAAAATAGACAAGTTTTTAAATAATTGTTTAAAAAAAAGTGAAAACACATTTTGATCTGAACTTAGAGAACATTATAATAATGCATGCACCTAAGTTTTACAGGCCAATATATTGGACTTAAACGAAAATTTGAAGTGCATCTCCAAATACTGGTAATATAAAAGTGTGTGTAATTGAAAATAACAGTAAGACATGTGCATGTTTATTTCATCTACACATTTTTTTATTTTATAAAATTTATTGAAAAAGACAATGAGTGAAATTAGTAGGCTTATCATTTGCAAATTATCGCATGTTATAATTATAAAATAGCAACTTCGTCGTCATGCATTAAAGCCAAATGCGCTGCCAATGGGGACAAAATATTATTATTAAATACGCAATCGTTAATAAATATTATTAAAATGCCGGAAGCATAGTAAAAAAAGTTTTTGTATGATATGTATTGTAATAACATAATATATTATTATTTGATAATTTTGCTGTATTTAAATTTGTCCAAAGTCTACCACGTGATATTTTGTATTTTGACGGATTGACTGATGTATTGCGGATTGCACGGTTACTAAAAATAGAACAAAAAATCCAAAACGGGTGTGAAATCAGCCAATCATATTTTACATCCGGCTATCAATCGTCTTCTGGAAAACATCAACCAAACAATGGACAGTGTTGAGCACAAAAGGTTTGCATCCTGAAATAAGGATGATATATTAAAATACAGCAAAATTATCAAATAATAATATTATACTATTTATTTTATTTTTTATTTATATTTTTATCTTGTATGTGACAAATTAAAATACAGCAAAATTATCAATAAATAATATAAAAAATACAGCCTTTCTCTTAGTCAATACAAGTTATATTTGTGCAATTTTTAAAGCGTAAAAGTTGGTTTTTGCCTTAATTATGTATAAGTTATGTACAACTTTTTAAACGAATATATAATTTTTTAGTCTGTACAGTATCATTATCTTTTGTCACGATCCAACATCTCGTACGAACAATTGTTATATATATAATTCGCCTAAATAAAAATTCAACAATTGTTCGTACGGGATGTTGTATTCTTAAAATCTCATTTTTTTTAAAAATACACCTCTCATGTGTACGATTCACCCGGTTTGTTAATATGTTTACGATTCACCCGTTTAACGGATTCGGTCGAGTGGTCTAGACCGCTGGACATAATGCAGGCGAATTGGTGCCATAGTGTCACATCGGTGTGAGTTCGAATCTCGCTGAAGGTAAAACAAATTTGACAGTATAAAATACTAATTCTAACAGTATTGGAGAAAACATACATCGGATAGTCACATATTTGTGAATTGCTATATTATTTGAATTTCTTTTTATTTATTTTATGGTGTTAGTATTAAGTAAATAAATTAGTTTTCCGTGGTCAAGGATTTTCTTTTTCTTCGATATGTTAGTCAATTTAATTAAATGATGCAGGTCTGGCACTTATATTACATATTCCCTAACAAGAAGTACCTCAACAAGTTTTCAAATAACAAAATGTAGATAAATCAGGTTGGTGATATAGTATTTTGTCAACTTTATCACGGACCCATTGGATAATCTACTTAAACATTTTGATGTCTAGTTTATTTCTTTTCTACTACAATCATAAGCTTCCACTTGTCAAACTCCCGTTCACCAATAGAACATTGCAGCAACTTTGGCGTAGTATATTTCACAAGTTGTACGCGCCTAAAAAGACACTGCTTACTGCGTACTCACGTTCTGTTTTTTCAGCCTTTGTGTTTTTTGTTTTTGCTTTATGTTGCAAATGTTCTTGTGTAAACAAGGTTTTATCAGAGAGACTAAACATTGATGGTAAAATTTATTTGTTAAAGCAGTACAAATATTTCACAAATTCGGAAAAGGAAATACAATGTTCCATTGAAAATTGATATATAAAAAGACTCCATTTATAACTATCTAAGGAATTTTAATATATTAAATTATAAGGTTAAATAGCAACAGAATATATAACGACTCCACCTTTGTGTGTAAAGACCAACACACACTTTGTTCTTAGGTCATAGAACACTCCGATTGGATTATGGATTGAATCTTCCTGACATAGCTGTTTACAATGTTTTCCATCCGAAGATATGACAACAACATTATTTGATTCATAACCAACGACATAAACATTTTTATGGTCATCCACACCTAAGCCGTGTGGTTTATCCAGAACCGTATGATCCTCGAATTTCCATATCATAGTACCTTGCATGTCACAACAGGCAACAATTCCTTTCATCCCTTTGAATCCATCTGAGAAGAACAACTTGTCTTCATGCCCGGTTACATAGCTAGTACAACTTAATTCAAAAAGTACTAAGGTGCTTTCTTGACTATTAGACAAACGAATCATTTGCAGGCCTTTACCCACAGCACAGTATATTAATTCATCTTTACGATATGTAGCTCCAGAACAGACGAATGTAGTTGGAATGCGTTTTACAACTTCCTGGCTGCTTACTTTAAAGATGGTAATTGTTTGATTCCACAAGGATGTAACTGCAACAGTATCTTCATCTACACACGTCACGTCAAATGCTTTTATTGGAAAGGTACAGACTACTGAACCATCGATGTTCACTGCTACCAAACATCCAGGTTCTTCGTTGGCAAACACCATTGTACCATTTGGTAGCATGGCACTTCCATAATAACTCCTGGGCTTAATATGGAATGTTTTCTTTTTTGTAAGCGTTATGTTTTCGATCGAATGAGATCTTTCTCTTGGAACTATCGTTTGGGCTCGTTTTCCATCTTGTCTGTAGACTGGCATGCAAGGCATTGTGACAATCGTAATGGCTCCAAAGCACTGAACCTGTTGTGTAAAATTTTCTGTGATTTCTTCAAGTTGGCAACAGATTGCAGTATTGTGTACTTTTTTATTTTCAAGTGAAGCTTTAATTAATTCTTTGCTTTTACATACACGTTCCTCGAGTTGCTTCATACCAAGGTAGGTTTGAAGGTCTGAAGCATACTTTTTAATAGTAATCAAATTTTCATGGCATTCTTGTAGATCAATTTCCGGTTTCGTCAGAGAAGTTATGATGTTCTGATTCTGAGCATTTGCCGTTTCCTCGGCAGTTATTAGTTCAGTAATAAGTTTAGTTTGAATGTTATCAAGATGGGCATTGATTTGTACACGGAGCTCTCTTATTTGTATTTCTATCGTCGTTTTAGATTTTGATATTTCTGCCATATTTTCGTGCGTTTTGGTGATGATTTGCTTGAGGTTATTACACATTTCATCTAATATGCTTTCTAGTTCTTCAAACCGACTCGAGGATTTTACATTTGTTACAATGTCCTCAATCTGTTTTATGTCTTTGCATTCTTTGTGATTTGTAATTAAGCACTTCCTGCAACATGGACTCTCATGCGTGGTACAGAACACAGTAAACTTTTCATCATGTTCTTCGCAATGTTGCTTAATTTCCTCAATGAATGGACGTAATTTCTGGTATTCAGTGATAGGCAATGTGGTGTGACCCTTTGTGGCGTTTGCCAGTCTATGATGTTCTGTGCAATCAGTGCAAAATCCCTCTCCACAATCTGAACACCATATTACGCATGGGTTAGTTAGATACCGCCCATCGCATATTCTACAGTATATCGTAGAATTAGCCATGTCGTGTGCCCTATGAATAGAAATATTGATGCTATGTTATGTTAAGCCATGTAAAGTAACACTGATATTGTTCGTCTTTATGAGAAATAGTCAAAGCAGAAATTATGGACTTAAATCAGTTTAATTTTCCTGTTTCGACTATGTTATTTGAAGCAGGTATGTAACAAAGTTATTGATAAGTTTGCCTTCATCAGTAATATTCACAACTGTTACAGACGTTAAGAACTTAATTTTTCTTACATTTCAGGACGGACCATTAAATGCTAAAAAATGAGTTAGCTAAGTATGAATAATAATTCTCGTCAATCACTAAAAGTTATACTGGTTTGACAATATTAGGCAATTTATTTCCACTTATTGCTTTTAACGAAACATGTTTTCCACTAGATTTCGTCTTATTTTGACAGTTTCTCACGTGACAAACTTTCCATTGGACTTTTTTCCTTTGATTATTTTGTCACGCGACAAGTTTTTTACTGGACATTATGCTTTTTCCACATGACATTTTGTTCTATTTTTATATTTATTCTTTTTTTAACTGCTCACATTTTCTTTTTCTGGCAACCTTAGTCTAATGTACTTTTATTTATCTTTTTAATCTTTGTTTGGCAAATATATATTTTGAAAAGTCCCTGGCTGTACTGAAGATTTTCTTGTTGTCTACTCAATGTAAGAACGACACGTATACAAAGTAATGAACTAATATAATTTATTTTTTTTATATCATTACATATAGCTACATATATTCTAATACATACATACATTGAACTAGTAAAAATAAGTAACACAAAACGTTTATATTGATACCTGTATGCTTGCTCAAAATCTTATTTAAAAAAATATTGAATAGGATTACAATTCTGCAATATTATTCAAGGAAATTCCTGACATGTGGTATGTCAGTTAATAGTATTTTAATTCGTTTTGTGAAATATTAAGTGCATTATTTCCAAGTAATGCACAAATTCTAATAATATGACAGCTCTTCCTTGAAGTCGACAATGGTTTTTACCAGTAAAAATATCAACGATTTAATATGTTTAGTTTTACGTTATCGTGAATAACCGGTTTGAATTAAATCATGAAACATTTAACCTTGACCAAACATATTTAAAGTCCCATTTGTGCGTTCTTTACATACAATTAAAGTAAACATTATACGATAAATAAAATGTTTCAATTATTCAAATCATGTAATCATGCGATAAAATAAGAAACGTGCTCAAACATTCTAATACATTTAAACTTCTGCTTTCTCCCCAGCCCCTTTTTTATGGACGATTTTGTTTAATAAACGATAAGTGAGTAGATAAATTAAATATTAAAGTATTACATTGGCAAAGTGACCATAATATCTTATATAGTTTTCCTTAAGCGTATTAAGAACACACCAATCAAGCGTGTTATATTTCTGAGGTGCGATAACTTTTACACAAAATTGCAGTTAAATTTGAAGATAGCAACAAGATGTAATTATCATAGGTTAATTTTAGTAATTGATTGGATGTTTGCCTTACGTGCAGCGATCAGTATTTCAGATATTAATGACGAGAAGAAGTTACCAAACAATTAATCAAAGGAAAATAGGGTGTAATATGATAAAGGGATCACAATTGTGACTGCCATTGGAAAAGTGTCAAATATTAATAATTAAGCCTTTTGTAGCGGCTACAGTGAGCATACTCTTTTCGAAATCTACTAAAGGGGACTGCAAGGAGCATGGCACGAGTATGGATTTATGTTTATAAATTAATTTATGTTATAAACAGAGACAAAAAGTTCCTAAGATAATCGAAGTTTCCATTCAGTTTTTGGATAATATGGGTGTTAACATATCGGTTTGAGTAAACTGTCACATAATGATTTCATATGTAAAAATATATACATTGATCATACAAAAGGTTTTTTAACTAGTAATGAATGCGATACTAAAGAGTTGAATGGCTAATGAAATCTCAGCGCGTTCACTCAACTTTAAAAAAACATTCCGATAAAATAAAGATTTGATACTTGATTATATAATTTATAATTTTCTATAATAACAGCCAGGTTAAATGCGTCATAATATTTACAAGTAGGTGTACATATATAATACAATTTGGCAACATTCCAACCATTTCTTAGAAAATGCGGTGAAAAGAAAAAAGGTATATATTATAAATTCTCAGAAGTGTTTTCGGTTTTTGTCGTGGTTGCGTCACTGTTTTTTTTTCCATCTACTCACTATATTTGTCATCATTAATTTGCAACCAAATCTTAAAATGTGATTTAAACATGAATTACTAAACATATTTATTATTTGGGGTTTCATATTTCCATATACACTACAAGTATATGACACATTGACAACGAAATACCTTTAGAGGAATATTTCTCATAAATTGTATATAAAGCAATTTTAGAAGAAAACGCTGTAGAAAAACAGCGATACAATCGACTAAAGGTTACAAAAATGCATTAAAATTCGTTATTCGTTTTGGTCTTAAATGTAGAATGTCGTTGAAAAATACACGTGTTATATCTATGAACTGTAACATATGCCGCACACTTAACATCTTGTTCGATATTAAAAATTTCGTATAACATTACTTGCTGCGTTTTTGCATATTTTTAGGTGTAGGGATTGCATTTAATTTATAATAAACCAGTTCAAGGAAGTTTTATTTTTACAAACTCATCAATAATCTGAATTGTGTTAAGGTTTGTAGCATATGTAAGTTATTGATCATTCTAAAAAAATTGTGTTAACACATATTTAAATTTAAATGCACTTATATTTTTTGTTATATTTTGCGATTTATGGATCACGATGCTAGGAAGAAAAATACGTTAACATTTATTTCACAATAGTTTATTGCTGATTTAAATATGTGTTCATATGAAAATATTAGTATGTTTTTCCAGATTTCTAAATGTGAAAAGTTTGTCGTCATATTCCCTGCGTTAAAATATTTCCCTTTTCATTCTCTGATGGTAGAAAGTTCTTCCTTCATTATAAATAATTTCCTTTCATTTCCGGATGAAAGAAAGTTTGTTCCGATTTTTGGAGGTTGAAATATCCCTTATGTTTTTGTTATTGAAAAAAAAATTTCCAATCTTGATTTCCCGGTCGAATAGTTTTCGTTCTTGACTTTCTGATAATAGAATCCCCCCCATTTTTGCGGGTGTCACTGATTGTTCTAGAAATTTCTCCTTTTACTGTATTACCGATTTACCACCTTTCATGTGAATCATTAAAATCTTTAGGAGATCAAACCATTAGGAGATATTGCTCTCATGTTTTTTTCCTTGTCGTAAAATATCTTAATCTTTTGAAATTTAAACATAGTCGGTTTCAAGCGCTATAGATTCTTGATTAGACAAACGTGCGTCTGACGTAGTAAATTCTATTAACCTTAGTATCTTTTATGACATGTTATTATATGTATTATACGACACAAAAATATGTTTTGTTACATCTTTTATGTTACAAACGTAGATTTTTTATACACTCTATTTACAGATGCCATTATTATTTTCGCTTAAAAAGTGGAGTGTAGAATTTCTTTTTTCTTTGTTTAGTATTTTATATACTTAAAGACCCAGAGAAAGACTATGCAAATTCTTTCAGATCATGATCAGTATTATGGATATGAATTCACGTTCATAATGTTATCTACAGAGACAATATAATGTGTAAGATATTCGCCGTTTCCAATAATGTTTGTGAAGGTATGGGTGTCAATATATCGGTTTCAATAAGCTGTCACATAATGATTCGATAAGTTAAATATAACTTGATCATAACAAAATAGAAAATAACAGCAATGAACGATACTTTAAAATCAACGATTGCTTTAACTGAAATATTAGCAGGATAAGTATAACCATAAAAAAACTTACCGATATAATGTAGATAAGATACTTGATTCTTTAATTTTGAGTTAATGTCTCTCACAACTAACACGTTCGTATATATATATATAATACAATATATTTGGGCAATATTCCAATCATTTCATGGAAAGAGTAGTGTAAATCGCACCCAATTAATTACAAAACGTTTGCGTCATTGTTGTTTAATTTACTCACTACATTAAGTCGTCATTAATTTTAAGCAAATTCTGAATATATAATATAAAAATAAGTCAAAAAACATATATATTATTTTGGGGTTTCCTATTTCGACATACACTACAACTATATGACGCATGGATATCGAAATATTTTTTATGTACATATACATATTTCTCATATATTTTATATAAAAAAACTTTGGACCAAAACTACATTTGATTTATTTTTTTTTCAAATTTAGATTTCGTTAAAAGCTACCTTTATTCGTTCAATGAACTGTAAAATATGTAAGACAATTCACAGCTATAAAAAAAACCATAAGTGTGTACATGTTAATGTTTTCAGGTTAATTGCTTGTATTTCATTTTATATGTAACCAGATCAAGGAAGTTTTTTAAAAAAAAACATCAATAATCTGAATTATGTAAAGGTTTTTAGTATATTCCAGTTATTGTTCTTTCAATTTAAAGCAAATTGCAAGAACAAAAATGAAAATTTCAATAGATATTTAAATTGAATGTACCTATATCTTTTTTTAGTTCTAAACTGTATTTATAGCACTTTTGTATCATTTTACCAGGAAGAAATACAATAACATGTATTTCATAATAGGTTTTTTGCGTATTTACTTATTTGTATATATGAAATCACAGTGATTAACAAGTAATGATCATCTGTACCAAAGGTTAATATTAAACTATTTACTTCAAAAACGAGAAATACTCAATTACTTAAAAAATAACCCTACAAATTACAAAATGTATTTTTTCCATTACTAATTATAAAGACAACTAAACAGTGACTGTAAAAATATTATAAGAGAGTGACAGAAAGAATTAAAAATCGAAGTAAACATTAAAATATGAAAACACGACTATAACTTGTTGGTACGGAAGCATTGTCTGCAAGAATAAGAACACACTTTGTTTTTAAACAATGTCGAAATATGGTACGATAAAACTTAGCATAATGTCACGTTTTATTTCTATAGGTTTCGTACAAGATGTCTTTAAATGCAGCCTTGCAAACTTACGAAACGTCTTACAAAGTTATATGAAATATTTTTTTAAAAACTTAGTTGTTTTGTTATGACAAGAATTTTTTAAGTTGCATATTAATTGTAGACTGCAGTGACTATTTCAGTATGTTTTTATCTGATATTCCTATAATAAGTAGAGCGATATAGAATGTTGTAAGCACTATATAGCATACATATCTTCCAATGTTACAGAAATCATATATCTTATGAAGCTAACATCCAATTAAAACTCATTCGCTTTTCAAAAAATTTCTCGTCCAAAAATTAAAAAGGTTTAATAAATAGCAACAAAACCAATTAAATTTAGATTTGAGATTTTTAATTTAAATAATTTTATCGCAGTTACCTCCTTTTATCCAACCCTTTAATATTACCAGAAACTATTACTTCGATTTATGTTTAAAAGTTTCATGATGTGCGTAAAAAGTGTTTTGGTAAAAATGCAATTGCAGCTACCGGTCATAATAGCTGTTTTACTGGCAACAAAATAGAACGGTATAAATATTGAAACTAAATTTTATTTTCTGTAGTCAAGAACTTTGTTAACAGTTTTTATATTAACTAAGGTTTTGTTTAAAAAATACGTTTGGAATTTAATATTTAGTGACTTTAATTTAATCGTACATACTTCGATCTCAAGATGCACAGCGATGCGTGCTATCTATAAGAGAGCGAAATAAAAGATAGTATTTATAAATTTAGTACATAGGAAAATATACAACGCAGCTATACAACAGTGAATTACGAAAAACATTCATTGGATCTAAGCAAACTTTTTTATATGAAAGTTTCATTACAAATTGCAAAGCGTGGCTACATACACAAAAGTATTCCATCTCAAATAGATTTTGTCCTAGACCACAAAGAACAACAATCAAATATAAATAATTGGCTTTGGAAAAAATGTGGTGTACGGACGTTATTATGACGGATATAAAAATAGGGCGTATATTTACAGCCGAATGAAAAATATAGAACAGTGAATTTTATTAAGAACGCTTTTTCCTTGAAGTAAGTTTCGAATAATATAACACTCTGAATTGGATGCGTTTAATTTAGACCCCAATACAGGGTAGATTCAATTCAAACTAAACGAAGGAGTTAGTCTTAAATATTTCAAATGGACAGATTTTTCATGAATATCAAAACAACATAAGAAAATTCTTGAATAATTGAAATGCTTGTCAAAAATCAGGAATATTGCAGCTCGATGTATTGGTTCTGATTTTGTTTTTGATGAGTGGTTCAGCATAAGAATGGTTTCAACTTCATGGGTACACAACAATACTGATTTATGCGCAATGACCATATTGTAAATATTGCTTATGAGTGTATACGCTTCGAACAATGTTTTTGAAGGAATCAATTGGATCAAGGTAATACGAGAGTCGACTCACAACATTTGTATGCCCGTTAGAAGGACCCAATGCTAAGATTCTAATATGTTTTATAACTATAGAACACGCTGAAACGATTTACACCACTGTGTTTTACAATGGATCGCAGGTATGATAACAGGGAATAATAATTTTGTTCATTATCTGGATGATTTCTTATTTATGTATAGTCGAACTAATCTGTGTTTCCACAGTTTAAACATTTATCTTCAAGCATGCATTGAGTTTGAAATTCAAAGTGCTTTTGAAAAAAGGCAAGACTATAAAAACTACAATTTCATTTCTTGGTCAAGTAATGGACACTGTTTGTATGTTAGTTAGAATATCGAAGAGCAAAGTATTTGTAATAGTCGAAAAATTTCAGAGCATATTAAGTAAGAAAACTACTGCAATCTCCCAAAGGGATTTTAAATTTGACTTTCTGAGCCACGATACAGATCTTTCTTACTTGGAAGCTTACAAAATTTTATAACAGACCTTAATCAACATCAATTTTCCAGAAACGAAAATCTTTAATCTTTTTAAGGATCTTAAATGATAAATTTCGGATTCATAATTCGAATTTATAGCTCTTTACTGACAGCAGTGGTAAAACAGGACATGGTTGTGGGATTTAGTTTGAAGAAAATTGGGCATCTAAAAAGTAGCCACCTTTCAGGTTTATCAATAGATATAATCCTTTAGAGATTTTCCCAATTTTTGTATTATCATTGACATGGTGCAATCTCTGAAACAAAAAACCATTCCGTCCTGTTTAGGTCAGAAAATAAGCAGTTGTTCATATAATTAATAATTTGACTTTCTAAGCAACTTGGTAACTGTTCTTTTGCCGACACTTACTGTGGTATTTTGATAATTCAAAAAATTATAAAAGCGGAACATGTTAACAATTAGTGTAACTGATCGCCTTTCTCCCCAACAGCTGGTATGGTTCCGCTAACTAACGGGGACCCAGGCAAATTCCATTGGATACATGAACACTTGTAGTTATTACAAAGTGCATTCTAAATGCAAGCTTGTCAAAAATACGCACATAACGGCATCTAACTCTTGTAAGAAACTTGCAACTGTTTTGTCTTACACTGTCATTTAGTGACGAAAGACATAAAATAACAGTCTACAGAAATGTGAGATACATGCAAAATTTTAGGTTATCAATTATTTTTGCGATTTCATTAAAAAACGACATGCACTCTCAAACGTACATGACATGTTATTGAACAAATTATTTTTGAGACCGCTTTAATTTTAGTTTTTTTTAATTTAGAAAATCAGTGAGTTGGTATTTAATCTTTTAGGATTGTAATAAATAAAAAAAACCTTAAAGGAGGTTGATGACTAATCAATAAAAGCTATTGGAATGTGTAAGTCCAGGTCGTATAAAAAGTACAAATATAAATTGGATTAAGAGGTATAAAGTTGACGGATTTAAACAGTTTTATCATAACTAGACGCAAAAGCTGCCCTTTCATTTTATTTTATTATAACAATTTATTTCCAAATGATGTTTGACCACAAAAGACCTTCATGTATTTTATGAAATCAAAACGGATATTACAGATATTGCACAATGTTTACCAAACTCTTTTTGGGCCCTCACTAGCCGAGTGGTTACGGTAGTTCGTCTACTATTGATGACGTGGTTTGTCAAAACTTAGGTTACGGGTTCGAGTGTCATTGTGGGCATGGTGTTATCGACTCCAATCTTAATTGACAAGGATTGTCAGTTTTCAGACCGGCGGTCGGGGTCTTCTCCGGGTAATCCGGCTTCCTCTCCCAATAAAAACTGGATGCCACGATGTAGCTAAAAGTGGCGTTAAACATCATTCAAACAGAAAAACAAATTCTGTAGTATTTTGGGTAAGAGTAAGCAATACTAACAAAAGGGTTAATAGAGAGGAAGAAATCATGCTTAAAATTGGGCAGGGTTTATAAAACAGATTCTACTACAGTACATTTTTGGAGTACACATGATTGATAGAGAAAATTATATTTTGATGCCCGAAATGCAAGGAAAATTGGAATACTTTCATTCATCAGATTTATGGTTCTTTTAAGAAAATGGCCACAACCTGCATATTAGACTTTGAGCTGTTATTTTTATTGTTTTAAGTTTAATACGAATTTAAGTGGCTTAATTCTGACATGCCTACGATATTAACAGATTATTGCATCTAATTTGGTATTTTCAGTGGAACGTTAATCTGTAAATCTTAGTCTGTAGGGTACAACATATTAAAGCATTTTGTTACGTTTGCCTCGTAAGGTTCGTCAGTTGCTATGCTATTTGGCCCGCACTTTGATTTTTTGGCCCCTATAGTAGGCCTGCAAAATGCTTTATTTTGGCTTCCAGTATATGCCTGCAAAATGCTTACCTTTGCCTTTATGGTAGACTTTGTAGCTTTTGGGGCAGGTTTACTAAACACAAGAATTGTGCTTAGGAACTTTTAGGTCGGGTCAGTATGTTTTTTCTACAAAGCACACTGTTGCTATTGGATTTTCGAGAATACCGCATCATATTTAAAATACTAATTACTTCAATTCAAGTCTAGTTGCTTGCTGCAGTTATTTCCCCAACAAAAATTAAAATAATGTCTTATTTAAATATCACTTATTAAATTTTTTATTAATATTACTTTTCCATTTTATTTAACAACGAAAATCAAGTACATAGTTTACTTGTAACTTGTTGGTGGTTAGGAGATACAATACAGGTATACAATTTTCTTGAATTATGGAAACCTTTACTGGTTTTAGACCTTTGTAATTTGAATTTGTATTTTAAAGGTTACCCACCAGCTAGACCCTCACGCATGTAATAAAACATTACTTCTTAGGTATTGTGGACAGTTTAACGTAGAATTAAATAAGCACAAATAAGGACATGCACAACACTACTCCAGTGTTAGTTTACAAACTATTGTTTATGATACAGTTTAATAAAAATCACATTGAACCAACCTTTGATTATGATTTAGACTAAATGAAATTTTAGGCATGTGACGGTTCCTAAGGTTTTAACGCATTGCTGTTGAGTACGTCTCCAGATGGCGGATAATAGGATAACATCGTTTGAGTTAACTAGATAACAATAAGGAAAACACAAGGGCAGACCATAGTTGGTATCATGTTTTGTAGAGTGAAACACGTCTTGCATGAGAACATCCCTATTGCAGATTTTAGAGACGATTTTAGAGCATCATGGTAGAGCTGCTATAAAATGCTACACGTGTTTGTCAGTGCTTCATACTTATTCCGCATCGGTCAAATTAAAACAAAGAGTATTAATTGATCAAAATCATTTTATATATGTTTGTTAACCTGTTACTGTCACAAAGTTACTTTAATACTGGTTTTAATGAAAAGCAACCTAATCATTAAATCTAAAAAATACGTTAAAATGAGTTAATAATTTATATTAAACAGTCATGATTCAATTACAAAACATTCGAGTGTTCTATTTTTCCATTTTATTGTAAGACATTTGTGATTACAATGACAATTAGATACAATGGTCCATCACAAATGTGCTATTAAATACCCATCTAATTGTTCATTTTACACCTTAATTGTTCGAGGTGAAAATCAAAATGATTGAATGCACCATATGTGGACTGATTAATGAAGGACAGACCAAATAGGGACTCAATACTCGTATAAGCAGCTACAAATATGGCGTTAGTACTGACACATTTCCCTTTGTCTACCAGCAATTCAATTAACCCGACAATTCAATCTTGTCCATGTCTCTTTATTACAATCCTACACGGTAATATATATTATATATCATTATACATCCCGAAACTTTCATGATGTATATATCAAAGGGTTGCTTCTGTTCATTCAATAACCTCTAAGGTTTCATCACATTCGCGCTAAATTATATTATCTACCCTTTCTAACTGGAATACCTAATACAAGGAATGCCTTTAAGTTCATGTTACTGACCCTTTATTTAAAGCGACAACAATCTTTGATATCTTATTTTTCTGTGCCTCGAAATTCAAAACCTATTTCAATTTCCATATATTGCGACGCATATCCTTAACGTTCAGTTTCCATATAGAATAATTATCTACGAAATAAACATTTCCTTCATCAACGCCGTTAGCTTCCATTTATTTTTACCAAACAGATCATAACAAGTCACGCTATGTGTTTTAGGGTATATGTAGTAAAGTTTTAGATCAAATATATTAAAATTCCAAAAAATTGACAATTTATTTTTATCATAAAGGTAGTTTATACATTTAAAATCTTGTGAAACATGAAATAAGAAAAATTTCAGTGTTTGTGGCAAAACTTTAAGGAGTAGTCAAACGTATTAATAAATTGCATACATAATATCATTTGTGCAATCTCTAGCGGATGTTCGTTACAACTAACTAGGACGTTCTGTTACGTTTAGTCAATTTGATTTATATCATCAGAAGCGTCCAACCAAGTCTACCAAGAAGGATTTTTATTTCATATCAAAACGAATCTTTAAATCGTACACACTGTGACTACGCTGGAGGCAAAGCATAACTGCCGACCGCATCCCTGATGGCTAATAGGGCTAGGGTAGGCCTTTTTGATGACAGGGTTGTCAGATTGTACATGAAATTATGGCCCTGCATCTTCGTGGGGACGTCTTTGGACAAAAATAGTGTTTCATGGATGTGATGCAATCAATCAGTCTTTCATGGAACTGTTCTCAACGGTCGCACTTATTTGTTTTTGTAATTTAACTTTAATAACCAAAATAATGCAAATGTCTGATTATTTAAAGGTTAAAGTCGCGTAGCTAAGCAGTTCATGAGCCAAATATAAATAACTCGGTTATTTGTCACCGAGACACAGGAACTGATCGTTCCAGTAGAAAACGTCACGATTTTAAGTTTTTTGCGTGCGTATGATTTTTCAAGTGAGTGCCAATTTATGCATTTTATTTCAAACTACTTCAGACATGTGTTATTCATGGAGAAGTCCAAGATCACTCTATTTGTCAGAAAGACAAGATTTGTCCCTAATCAACAACAAAACCATAACAGAAGCATAAACCACGCCAAGGCCCTACGCATTAGTCAGATGTGGACCTTTTTTCTACAGTAAACAATCATGGCTTAAAGAATAATACACCAAGAAATAAGCTCAATAATCATCCGAAAAAATAGCAAATCTAATTAACTTTTCTTTTTTTCCGTATATTTACACTAGTTGTATTGAATATTGAACCAATGGAAGAGTTCATCGCATTAAATTCTGTATTAGTACATTGACTAAGTGTTATCCATTCATTTCGTTTTGTGTTTTAAACTGAAAACTTGGTGACTGTAAATACAGTAGTTACATTATATTTTAATGTTGTGACGTTGTTACTGTGATGCGAACATATTGAAACTCCTGCGCACCAAAATATATAATTAATCTTTTGCATTAGAAAAGGTAAATAGAAACTGACTTTTCTTTAAATGGTTTCAGCGATATATATTTAATATCGCTACTACAGAAAAGAATATATGCACATTCTGATATCATGACATATTTTTGTATTAACGCGAACTACGTTAAACTTACACTTTAGTAACGTTAAAGTACAAAATGCATTTTATAGAATTTAATTATATTTTAAAATTTTAATGATGTTTTTTCTAAATAATTTATAATGGCTATAACAGATAAACATCTTATCTTAATTATTAGAATCTTGTTTTAAGCATGTGAAATCTGTCTCTTTTGTATTCTACATTGTATATAACAAATTTATACTTTTTATAAAATATGCAATTGTTCGTTAAAACTGTTAGTCTTGTCTGGTCTGACAAAATAAAAATAAAACAAATCTTACAGTCAGCAATATTGCTTTGAATATCATATCCATTTTCTTACTAATTAGTGTTAATTTCAAATCGAAATTATGCGCTTCTGACGTAGTTAATTTATAACCTTATTATCTTTTTAACATTTTATTTGCAACCATGCCTCTGCTGGTAGACTGTTAGTCTCCGATGACATCACCATCCCAGTAGTCAAACTTTGGTTCTAACAACAATATTACAAATTCTTTTAGTGATATAGTAAGTCTAAAGTCTGAAATTTAAAAAAAGTATATTTACATTTTTCTATTGGCAAAGTTAAAAATAGCCTTATACAGATTTGGTACAAGGTTTTAGAACTGTGAT
The DNA here is from genome assembly GCA_944474755.1 of Limnoperna fortunei. NCBI lineage: Eukaryota > Metazoa > Mollusca > Bivalvia > Mytilida > Modiolidae > Limnoperna > Limnoperna fortunei. Next base: position 49,331,242 of record OX104120.1, read on the forward strand.
TCACAACAGCTTTGTTATTTGAATATAAAATGTAAGTGTAGAATGACAACCCATTAAATAGATGAATGTTATGTTTTAATAAATTGATTCACTTTTTTGTTTGTCAAACTGCTGTGGTCGTGCACAGTGTCCACTGCTAACTATTTAATTAAAGAGAAATTTAGAGACAATTAAATTGGTTAGAATCTAACGCATATATTCTGTGTAACCTAAACACAGTATGTTGAGTACCGCCTTGTGCTTACCTAACTTGTGAACATAAGGTATTGCCATTTTCACTAAAGAATAATCAGATAAAACAAATAAACGACCTCTATTAACAATGTTAGTCATTGGATTTTTATACACGAATAAAACATTGTATGCTCTAAACTTTAAAATAAAAAAATACCTTAAAACAAATTATAAGACAAAATATTTGCCGACGAAAAATGTAGCATGCAATTTTCTCGTAATTACCTTCTTGAAATAGCGAATTTTCAGTCCTCAGCCACATAGCTGCCTAGCGGATTTAAAAAAGACTAGGCTTGTTGTAGCTGCTTCAATAGCTCGAGTCTCCTTTACTATGTTTAGCTTTATACTTTTCCAGTAGCAGTTCCATTTTTTGTATTATTTTGTTCATTTTGATCCATCAAGTTCCGCCTTTGCTCTGTTTGTTTACATGTACATGTTCATGCCATGAAAATAAGATAATATATTCTTCATCTACGTTTGGCAAATATTTAATAAATCGAACGAAACATATTCAGACGAAAATATATTTGGATTAGGTGGAACCTTATAAATTTTGCCTTGTTTTACTTGTTTCGTTTTTTAACTGATTACAGATCATTGTATACACTAGAAAGTAGATAAGAATGTGAAAACTAATAACATTACTGATTTAAAGTACCCCTTTTCAGGCATGGCTTTATCTTCAAACATCCTTGAAGTGTTTTATTTTCTGATAAAAAAAATAACTGTAGCGAGTGCATGGACGCTTGTATTCAAAGTAGCTACTGGAGGTTTGTATGTAAATTAATAATTGCAAGTTGAGAAATACATAATCAAGGGCACAACATGGACCAGCACTAAGTAGTGGTAAGTATACACCATTCGACCATTTTTCGGCTCGGAAAACAAGAACTAGATAACTTACTGACCTGGAAAAAAGAGACACGTTACAAATTATCATGCTCAAGCTGTGCACCAAATTTGAAATCAATCCTTTTAGAAGAAGCCGAGAAATCTGTTACGAAAATTTGTCCTATTTTGACCCTTGAAACAGTCTAAGTCGGCTCGGAAAGTAGATACCTGACTGACCCGGAAAGGGGAGGCACGGTACAACTCATCATGCTGATGCTGTGCACCTAATCGGAAATCAAACCTTTAGTAGAAGAGCCGAGAAATCTGTTAAACAAGTTTGTACCAAACGGACAGTCAGACAGACAGACAGACAAGGTGATACTTTTATATTTATATTTGTGTATTGTCCATCAGATTATTGTTTACATTCTCCAGGTCTTCCGGCTGTCTTCACAAATAAAACTTGGACGCCTAGATATAGCTGAAATATTTGTTAATATATTATATGGCGTTAAATGACATTCAAACAAAAACAACTTTATTCATGTTCTGATTGTAACATTTATATTTTAAAAAATTGAATTGTCTATACGCTTCATATATATTAATTAAAGATATTTGTGTTGGAATGCAAACAAACAAGTCGCCCAAAATCCCCATGGATAGTATTTCATTCAAAGCGGTAAATTGAATCTGCCAAGAAGTCAAATTTCGTAAAAATCGAATAAAGTTTACTTTAATGTTTTGCGGGTGTTGTAAAATGGCCGCCATTTGTAAGCAGGAAGTCAAACAAAAATTTCAAAAGTGGTGGCACACTCTGGGGACCCTCATCTACGTACGTATATTCCACATTTCGTCGAAATCGTATTACGTTTCGTTTTCGGAAGGCAGCCCATTTGAAAATTTCAAAATCAATTTGCACTACTAGGAATCCTATATATTCACTATGCATAGTGTCATAATGTTCGTACGAGCTTTGTTGGTGAAAAATCCGAAATAGGTAGTGATGAACAAAAAAGTATAATAAAAATAATAAACAGAAGAAGAAGAAGAAACGGTGTAAAAGCAAAAAATCTCCCAAAGCTTTGTTTTGGACAACTTTATTATCACTAGAACCTTGGAACTTTCAGGTAACGATAATGTGTGTAACCTATACACCACTACTGGTACACTAAACGTTGGAGATGCAGATGCCCAGAATTTGCGACATCCATTTCGAAAACACTTCAAATCCGATGTCGTTGATAATTGGAAAACACGAGGCATTGTTCAGGTAATAAGTGTATACACCCACCAAATGAACGGGGGTATTTAGGGGAAAATTCATGCATATGGGAAATCACATTAAACGCTACAATTGTTAAAATTTGTGAAAAACTATAAAAATATCCCTGAATAGGGGTTGGGTGGGAGATTGCACACCTCCAATTTCACGGTTACGAGGTTTTTGTAGTATTTTCATGTAAAACAAGGTGATGTACTGATGTATGACTGTATGAGAGTTTGCATCTAGTCCTTAGGTTAAGAGGGGTCAGTGGTTTGTGATTCTGTCTTTCCTTTTTTCAGTGACTTTGTTTTATTGAGATTCTTGACAACCAAAATCTAAAAAAATGTGTACAGTAGACGTTGAACAGACTCTTTGCAATTGATTAAAAAAGGATAATGCAATTAACTCAACAAGCTCCTTGCACGTTATACACCCTTGGTGTACATTTTGAAAAGTGGGCTCACTGCAGTCGTTACATAGGACAAGTTTCCTTGCCAATCCAACTCTAATTTTTTCGACATTTTCTGACTCATTGTTAAACCAATGTATCCGTTTTTTGTAAACATGTTCTTGTGCTGAATACTCACTTGAGTTGAGTTAAATTACGATATAGGGTGTTATTTTGCAGATTATTTGAGTAGAATTATTGTTGTTTAACGTCAAAGAAAAAAATTCATTTGAATTAGGGACGAAACCAAGTTAAAAAACTATTGATTAATTAAAATTTGTAACCCGATGCACCAGGATTGATATATTTTATGTTCACATTTTATACTTGCCTTCGTATTAAAGGCTATTTCTTGAGAACCGTGATAGCCTGCTTACACTTGTAAAGATAAAGACAGTGATGATTAGACGGACAAATCTAGCCATATTTAGGAGGATCAGTCCGCGTAGATAAATCTGTTTTATTTGATTTAATGGCAAATGTAGAACAGTTGGTTTGCGTTCACTAGTTACTAGTGGGAGTTTATGAAAATTGTTCAGAGGTTGCATATTTCATATTTCATATTTAACGGAACAGGCAGTGATAAAACGAATTGGTTTTCTCATACCCGATTGTAAGACTCTAGCTACAGAGGAGACATATTATCTGCCTCGCCAGCTACGTTTTCAATAAAAGGGTAAATATATATTATTATTAACCAGTTGAGTAAAAAAGACGTGAAATTAGCTACATAATATAGTCCAAGGGGAACAGAAAATACGGGGCCGATTTAGAAAAACTGGCTCCATACAGAGCAAGAGCCAAGACAGAAAAAAATCAGGGTCAATGCAGAAAAAGAACATGCTCAATACCTTAAACCACGACCAATACAAAAAGTCAAAACCTGATATTTTTATATAAATATTCATTGTAAAAACCGTAAATAGTATGAGTATCGATGTTTTGTAAAATTGTGACGTCACTGTGTTTACTTAGCGAGGTTAGATGGGCATAGTTCATGCTTGTAGAGTGGGATGGGATAATACTACAAACAAAGATCAAAGGAAAATAGGGATCATGTTTAATAATGCTACAAAAGGTCTGCCAAGTAATTGTCAATATGCTGTTGGTTAGATGTTAAAATTGTCATTATGACCTAAACTAGAGCAAATGCCATTGTTTCACAATGTGCAAGTTTGTGAGCAAGCAGAGATAGATAGCATATGTTATCTGCGTTTTACTTATTAGCACACAAAATATTGTTTGTTTTTATATTAAAATGGTAATATATGATTACAAAGAGTTCGGATTTTGTGTATTTAGTACAATGAATACTGCTTCAACCGATACTCACTATACATGTAAAGCTAAATAGTGCTTCAACTAATTCGATCTTTTACCATCTTGCTAAGAGCTTTCTACAGGAGGTTTCAGATGACTTCAGCTTGGAATAATTGTGTTAATGACCTGAATTGGTTGAGTGTGGTAGACACAGATAGCTACGACTTATGTGATTACGAACAAAAGCACAATGAATATAGACCTGCAGCTCTGTACAGTCCACAAGCGATCCGCAGCAACTTTTCTGCTGGTTAGTTTTAATTATCGTTTGAGGCTTCATTAAGCAATCTGTCAGGATAATTATGGCGTCCAGTTTTGTTGTCCAGTTTGGTAATACGTACAATTTAGTTTTAGTTCTTCCACTAGTCCTTATTTTGAAAGAAGTAAACAGTTACATTCCATATTTCTCAATGTTGTGATAAATGTAAATAAGCTGGTTGTTTTTTTAACTTTCTTATTTATCAAACATTTGTTTTAAATATAAACAAAGCTGTTACACCATAATACTAAACAAAACAAATTTGTTTGCTTTATTGACTTCGACGTTGGTATTAATAGCCATGAAAAGCCGACAAAACAAACCAAAAGCAAAACAGCTGGAAGTTAATTAAATCTGTTTTGCTTTGACTAATTGTCATACCGGAACTGATGAATGTATGTACTTTTAATGTACGTTTTGAATATCAACTCTTTAAAATCATTCTTGTCAATACAGGTTGAATCAAAATAAATACTTTTATAAGAAAATCGTAGATTTTTGCAAGGATATATAAAAAAATTTTAAAAAGTTAGGTGTTTCAACTCTTATCATTATAGTAATATTCCAGACTATCTAACCGAACATCTGATTTAGTATGCACCATAGGCTTATGGTTTTTCTGTCAGCAGGCAAAACGCACGAATATTTAGAATAAATAAAATAAAATATATAAGCAAAAGGAATGTATCGAATCCAACAGCAAGAGTTAATACAGTCCTGTTCTCCTTGATGTCTTATGTTTAGGCTATGTAGTGACCTAATTTTGTTAAAGGAAAAGCGAACGAAGTACACATAGTAAACTGTACAAAACCATACGAATGTTTACGGTCTTAGATTCGCCAAACGCGAATTTCGTTTACTGAAGACACATCAGTGGTGCTTTTATCGAAAAGTTGAAACGCTCTGCTCAAAGACATGAGACGTGTTCCAAGGCAAACAATGACCATTCTACGACTGGTTGTAGAATGATTATAGGGTTTTCAATAATTTAGAAATTTTAACAGAAATTTAAGTCCATTAACATAAAAATGCTGACAACCGAATTTCCCTGACCTCAGGTAGGAAACTCCGCTAGGGAAAACAATCACGGTGTTACAAAAGACAAATAATAAAGCAAAGTTCCAGACAAAAATTTCACACTGATCCAGACGCGTGTTTCGTCTACTGAACTCATCAGTTACGCTCTTATAGGATAGTTAGAACTCACTTATATGATAATTGGAAAAAAACAGTTTGAATTATTTAAAATTGCAATACTGAATGGCAACCAAGTTTTGAAAACTCATAATTATGAGAAAATATCAAATAAAACCGATCGAACAACAAGAATTGAAAGTCAAGGGACAATTACGAATCCGGATACAAACATATACAGCGCAACACAATAACCACAATGTTAGTAACCCGAACCCATTAAAAACCATTGATGCGCTAATGTGCTCGGAACGAGAATGCAGTGCCTTCCTCTAAATTAGACACCAGTCGTGTTACTTATTTTGATGTCTATGAAAAAGTCAAATCCAGTTATAAGAAATACTACCTATTATGATTCAGCAAAATGTCCAATCGTTTCTAAGCGACTGATTTCCCATACCACAGACCATAAAACATAAATAACAACATTAAAAACATGTTTGGTCTATTAAGTTGGGCTATGTTAATTCGCTCGGTTTAATAATATAATTGTGGCATTCATAATAAGGTGGATATCCATCATTGTCAACATGCTTGGGTTGTCTTCAATCGGGCTAAAGACAACCCATCTCTTAAGAAGGCCATAATTGTATAATGTTCAAATGTGTGCGCGGCAGTTGAACAAATGCAACAGTCGATTGAATATTTCATTAATTGCTTTAATTTTCTGTATTTAAATCGTTTAATCGTTTAGGAGTGAAAAGACTACATACGTCTGCCTATGACAACAGAAGATCAGCAAAGTCCATTGGAATTGTTAGAATTTCTGTTATAGTAGCAGTAGCAGGTTTGTTAGCGGTTATAGACATTGCGAATTTTCAACGTCAGTTAGTAATCCTAAGACGTGTCGGGAATAAATGAAACAACGTCGAAATTGGGACAAATGATATACTTACAAACAATTCATTCAATTAAGAACAACGAATTTTGTTTGACAAATATAATGTTTTCTTAAAAAGTACTCATAATATTTCCTTTTTCCCATGCATGTTAGGATATTGTCATTCTCTAAGCGGGTAAATTAACACACTTACTATGAAAGGTTACTACCATTTCCTTTATTTTTTTCAAATAACGCCATCATTGACATTCATTATGAATTTCTGGATTACTATGTTGTGTAGCTTAAATTTGCTGGATATTAAACTAGGCACTCAATCCCTAAAGTTATTATAGATTATTGACTTGCTTTCAAACAAAATGCATTTTCTCGTCCCTATCTCATCGAAGGGCGACAGACATGAAATGATATGACGATAAAATCCGTCGCATTTTTAAAAATGGAAATTAATATGTTTATCGTTGTTTTGTAACATTGTGACGTCACGGGTTTTAACTAACGACGTCTTGACATCGAAGTAAGAAGGTCCTTACCCCCTTAAGTATTATTACTGGAATTTGATTGGTCAGTTATACGTCTTTACAAAACCAAAATACCCAGAGCGGCTAAGTCAACTACCCGGGTGTTGCTCATCTGTAGTTGCAAAATAGTTCTACAATGCGTTTATATGAGAAACACATATTTACAAAACAAAGCAAACAGCTTCTATATTTATATTTAAGTGATGAAACTATGTATCGTTGCATAATCTTCTAGACTTGTATATTATTTTTTGTTTATGCTGTATCGTCATGTTTGACGATCCGATACTTAATAAGTTTACTGGTTGGTAGACTCTTTAGAGTTTTTATATAATATTTTGAACTACCTGTATTGTGTTTTTACACGATCCCAGTGGACTTATATTATTCCATCACCAAATGAAAAAATACTTTACGCATTTACAGTTAAACGCCACTGATGAGTCTTATGTAGACGAAACGCGCGTCTGGCGTAATGAATTTGTCAACTTGGTAATTTTGATTACATCTTGTTGGAATATTTGAGCAAATCCAAGTAAAAGACAGTTTAATATTGAAATACGTAACTCGCAATACCTTACAAAACCGATTGTATCTGTTAAAAAAAGATATACCATATAGACGGTTCCTAAGTTTTTTCAATCTGACTTTCTAACATAATATAGTGACAGTTCATAAAATTACGTTCAGTTGTAAAAATGATGCAGCGCTCTTATAAATCCATCATTTTATAGTTATTATGGTATTAAAACGAAATTGGTTTCATTAAATAAAATGTCTTAGTTATAAGACAATGTAGCTCTGAATTTTCTTATCGTTTTTTTTAAATCTGCTTAGATCAACATGTTTATATTTCTCATATTACTGCGATTTTATCAGAGTTGAACCCATAATACTATATTTTGAGTCTTAATCTTATTTATTATCAGGTGACCTTTATAACATTTTATATAAAACTTAATTTACCTTAAGGTCACTATTTATTTTCTCAAAATACCATGTCTTCGCTAAAACATATCTGACCGGCACAACAGTATTAAAGTCTAATAAAAATGTTTTGTATAGTTTACAAAATGACTTCACATTTGGTCTGAGAACAAATGTAAAGGTCTTTCTACAGTCAGAAGATATATGAATGTAATGGACGTTTTGTCTCTTTCTAAGCACAAAATGTTACTTCTAGTCAAGTTATTTGAGTAAAGAAAGTGACGCCGAGTTCAGCAAGGCTACTGATTGCTAAGGATTTTAAGTCCGTTGCTAGGGACAAAATGCCTCTTGAGCTTGTATAATGACCTATTTCAATAAAGTATATCATCATGATTCTAAAAATGTATGGTCTAAAGCTATTGATGAGAGGAGTTATATTTTGCATCTATCTTTTATGGTTTTTGAGATATAGTGCTAAAAAGACCTAAGATGACCTCTGACCTTTGACCATAACATTTTCTAAAATAATACTTGTCACTTAGGATCTTTGGTGTTTGTTCCCAGTCTATAGGCTGTACGATTTTCCAGAAAAAATATTTTCGAGTTTTGGGTCAAAAACACCTAAACAGGACAATCTATTTCAGTTTAGTTACAACATGTACTAGTTGGATTGTTACAATAAATTGATTGCCATTGACAACTGCATAATATCAAAAGTTTATATTTGTAATGCTCAAAATCTGAAGTGTACAAAATGTAGGCTTACCTATGGCAATGCTTTAACACGCAAAAATGTTGTTTAATTTATTGTAACAATCCAACTAGTACATGTTGCAACTAAACTGAAATAGATTTATTTGCCTAATGCAAGACGTACACTTTATTGTTAACTCTACGATATACGTAAGGCATGGAATAAGAGAGGTGGTACTGCTGTTGGATACAACTCGACCATCAATGTCAATCTTGTCAAATCACCGAAAACATTTTCACATTTTTAATTGCTTGAGTGTACAGACGGAACCAAAACAATTTTCAAGTTGTCTACCGTACTCCATCATCTAAAGCGAACAAGTTGAAAAATGGTACTTTCTTTGAAGAATGGTCGGACTATTTAGATAGCACTGTTGTTACAGTACTTGCACCCGTAAACGCAACACTTTGACTGATTGATAACTGATTGGTGACGGATTTTGGAACGCTGACGGATCGCTGACTGATTGATGTTGAATACATCCGTCCAAAATTATGAATCTGTCATTACCTTGGTAACCGTCAGCGATCAGTTCAATCAGTGCGATCCAGAATCCGTCATTTAATTATATGCATAAATCGGTCAGTTTATTGACGGATACGTATACATTAATAATTTCAAGATAAAACGAATTCTGCGTGATTTGTATATTATATATGCATTTATAATAAAATAAACGCAAGTATTCAAAAGAATAGTTAATATAATGTCTCGTTCTTAAAAATAAACATATTTAAAGAAAAAAATATTTTCTTTATATTATATAATAAAGCAAATTTCTTTAAAACAGGACATATTTGCGGGTTGCGCCCTGTAAACCTTAAAAAAACTTCGATTTAAGGCACATCAGTAGCGACGAGGTAAATGTTTTATTTTCGTAATCCTTTATTGATTCTCTTTTTTTTATTTCCGCGACTCGTGATTTCGGCCTATTTTATTTTCTGCGACCTGTTACATGTATATTTTTTGTCGTATATTAAGCCGACCCGACTCCCCCAATCAGTAACAGATTTATTTTCATTTAGGAAAGGACGTGGCCTCTTTTTGACATCATTACTAGTTACTTAAATGTATGCCTACGTTTTTTATTTAGTCTACACCATTTTTAAATACAATTATAAAACTGTTGTGTATAAACAATTGTTGAACTGTTGGACAAGCATTGTCAATCAAAACAAATTGTTTACTAAACAAAAAGTTGTATTGTAAAATATACAGCGATTTTGGTCGCAAGTTTTATTTGACAGGCAATAAAAGAAGTTAAAAAGTATAATTACAATTACGCTGGATTGTTTCATTTATTTCATGGCGTCCATTTTTTATTGGGGGTGGGGTGGGAGGAAGCCGGAGTACACGGGTTAAAACGGGCAAGTCAATACAGTTGGAGTCGGGCACACCCTATCTGCAGTCGTTCGAAAATCCGCAACCTGTTTATAGGCATGTAATAACTAGTAGATGACTAACCAATCAGCCACTGAGGCCCTAATAACGCCGGGGAGACTTGTCTGTGAATACTGCAGTTAAGCGTAAAAATGTGTTACAGATAGACACGTGTTATAGTACGAAATAGTATTTTTTTTAACAAAACGTCATTAATTCCCTAGGTCTATGAAGATCGGTTTGAACATTGTCATTACAGTCATATCGATAAAACAGAACCTTTTCAAAACGTACCCTTTAAAAGATTGTCATTCAATTTGAATAACTTCTTTCATTGATTGATTGATTGGATGCTTGCTTTTCTTTCAGCGAAGGTGATCAGATTTATTCATGACGAGAATAAGTTAATTATCAATTAGATTTGTTTGTTGTTTGTTTTAATATTGTTTAACGCCACTTCAGCAATTTTTTTTTTATCATGGCGTCCAGTTTTTATTGGAGGAGGAAGCCGGAGTACCCGGAGAAAACCCCGGTCCTTCGGTTGGAAAAGTGGCAATCCTTGTCAATTAAGTCGAGTGCACCCTGCCCGCCTTGAGACTCGAACCCGCAACCTCAGTGTTGGCAGACAACGTGATCAATATTAGACTACCATAACCACTCGGCCACCGAGGCCCCGTCAATCAATTAGAGAAAGATGGAAAAAGGGCAAACATTTTGAATTCAACTGGAAAAATAAGTGGTATGGGTATGGGCAGAAAATTTTAAGCCTTCTCCTTTTCGAAATCTACAAAAGAGATCCTGAGCGTGCAAGTACTCTCTAAACACGTCACTATGGTTCGCGGCAATTCTATTATGTCCTGAACCACCCCCTCCAAAACAAAACGTGATACCTAGTAACTAATTTCATACACTTCCGAATTTAAAGGAAACCATTTATACTTATATATCATTAAATATCGAATGACTATAACAGACATCGTAAAATAAACAAATTGTGACGGCTAAAATGCGAAAGCAGAATTGATTTTAAAATTATGCTTACATGTTTGCGTCTTTAACTCGTAAGCTTCTATATACAAACGCGTTTATTCTTTATTTGACATTTAATTCTGTGTAAATTCATTTGACACAATTAGATAGTGAATAAAATATATAAATAGATGTATTCGCTTTTGTCGTAAATCTTTCTCAGTATTATACACCGGAATTTTTATGAATTGTGGCACAGAAAGAAAACTGATCACACCACGACAAATGATCTTTTTACGCGTTTATAATAAAAAACCTCGACCGCGGTGGTTAAGGTAGCAGTAATCTAGTATTGATCACCGAGTTGTCTGTTCGACCCTTACAGCGAGAGGGTGTGCTCGACTCATCCCTAAATTTGCAAAGAGAACCAGTTTTCCTGTCGAAGGTCTGCTGTTTCGTTGGGTACTGCAGCTCTTCCTTATAAACACTCGACGCCATATTAAATAGACTAATATATTGTTTGAAAATAGTGTTAAACTAACTTCAATCATACATACAAATAACGCTAACGCGAAAGCGCGACATGAAAAAAAAAGTTACTATTCCGCCTTCGTCTTTCTCGCTTTTTCCGCTTTAAAAAATTTCGAAGTCAAATACGAGATGTACGCCTTGTCACGTGATGTCAAATATTTTTTAAATTCATTGTGTGTGTGTGTTTTTGTTTTCCATTTCTTTGTTTTTTTTATATATAAAATTGCACTATGTGATGTTTATATTCCGTCACAGATGCATTAGTTATATATTGGGGGAATTTCCATTTATGATTTATAACTTTAGACTCGACTTTTTCCGCTTTAAAAAATTCGAAGACGAATACGAGACGTACGCCTTGGCACGCGAGGTCAATTTGTTTTAAGTCATTGTGTGTGTGTGGTTTTTTTTAAATTATTTTGTTAATAAAATGACACTATGTGATATTTATATTTCGTCACAGATGCATATATAACTAGTAATAGATTGGGGGAATTTCCATTCCTATTATTTATAACTTTATACCTGTTTTAGCCTTATTATTAGGTTAAACGAGCCATAAATGAGGACATAACAGTTGACATTTGTATACTTCTAATATTTGCAAGTGAAACGAATTTTCACATTTCGAAATATTGATTTCACTAACCGGAAGTTGAATAGACGGATTGGAGCGATCAGTCCAAATCGATCCGGCAGATCAGTCAAATCGTTCCGAATCCGTCAATTGACGGATGGACGGATTGGGAACGATTTGACTGATCTGACTGATTGATAACTGATCGCTGAGGGATTTTGGAACGCTGTCGGATCGCTGACGGATCGCTGATAAAAGTGTTGCGTTTTCAATCTCAAGTACTGTACATCTGACAAACTTTTGATTACTGGCAGTTTTAACTTTCACGTTGATGATCAGACGCGCAGATATTTCTTCGCACTCTCTGAGCATAGCTTATCACAACATGCCAGGGGACTGACCCACCTGCGTGGTCTCTAGCTATTGTCCATGCTACCAATAATTCGAGATCCAGGTATATGCGACAATAAGGCTAATGTAACGGTCGACCATTTCGCCGTATCTGCGTTGATTAACATTATTAGACCACCGGGAAGGCGAGAAACTCTGACGTTCCGAAAAATGAAAAATGGAGGATATATAACTTGGTGTTTTTACATCTGACATTCGAAATTCAAGTTTTGACTCGAAGTCCGTTTCGATAGAAAATCTTGTTGATTATTACAACTCCAAATTTAAATTTGTGATAAACTTTCATGCACCACTACAAACAACGCAAATTACTATTAGACCGAACAACGAGTGGTACAATTCAATTATGACCTTAACGACGCTTAACGTAAACGCCAGAAGGCTGAAAGTCGTATGATTTAGACGGGATTGATGATAGAAAGACTGATCTACAAGTAGGAACGATCAAAAGCAGCTTCAAAAACTTACCAACCTTCTGATGGGCAAGACGACTGTCGCCATTCTTCCTACACAGAATTGCAGTCTGGATCTTGCGAATAAAATTAACATGTTTTTTATTAGTAATATTGATACTAAAATCGAAACGACTTAAGTTCTTTCATTTAATTGGATACGTTCGGTTTTCTTTCTGCGAACGTCAAGTTTGAAGGTGATGATCTACAACACTCTCACCAGCTTCTATTGTCGAAGTAAGAAAAATCATCATGAACTCATCATCTGCATGTAAGTCGTGCGAATTAGATCCGATGCCGACACGATAAATCATACAATTCTTCTGACTGGACTGGTGCACTCTTATGGAATACGTGATTCCTGTCTAGCTTGGTTTAAATCGTACTTAACAGGAAATGTCAGACTGTTGCCATAGGCTTCACCAAATCAGTTTCTAAATCATTAAATTTTGGCGTTCCATAAGGTTCAGTGCTAGGACTAAGGCTCTATTGCATGTTTTCGAAACCAATTGGAGAAATATGTAAGCTGCATGACATGCTCTACCACTGTTATGTTTACGATTCTCAAATTTACTTAGTGATAGAACCATTAGATAACCGGATGGACATTTTCGTCTGACTGGATGAGTGTTTCAAAGATATCAGTTCATGGATGAAAGTCAACCTATTAAAACTAAATCAAGACAAGACGGAGCTCATTATGTTCACACCAAAACATCGAGCTAAAGATCTTCAAACTTGTCAGCGAACTCTTCGTGGTACGATAGTGACTGACGTGACATGCGGAAGAATCCTTTCTTACTTTGGCGACATTGCTTGCAAAACGCTAGTGTGTTCACTAATTACATCCAGGTTGGACTATGCAAAAGCACTCTTAAATGGTGTAAATACTTCCGCATTATCCAAATGCAAAGAGTTAAAAAGTTCTTTAAGTTCTATGATATTATTTGCTTTTTATATTTGTTGGTGGATATTTTATTGGCTTTGGTTTTTTTTCATGCAAGGTAACTTTTATCTTTTAATTTTTTAGTAACTAGTTCAGTACTTTATTTTAGAATTGTTACAAAACTCGGCCGATCCGCTTATAGGTAGCCGCAAGAAATACGATCATATTACCAGTGTTGATCGATCACCTGTGGCTTCATCGTGTTAAATTTCGCGGCAAATTCAAATTTTTAGTATATGTTTTTACAGCACTTCACAGAAAAACTCCATGTATCTGCAAAATATTTTGACAGTTTACAAAACTTGCCATATCACCTGGTTTAGAAATCACAATCCAACTTAATGTGCCAAGAGTAAAAACTAAGAAATACATCAATCTTTCTGGTGATTTGAGAATCTTAGACAGTGTAGATGTTTTTTAATCTAATTTCAAATTGAAGACTTATTCATTCAGATTGGCATACCATGATTTTTTATTGAGTTTTATGTTAACAAACACTATGACCTCTTAAATTTTTATTCAGTTGTATTTTGATTTCTTTTATACTTATGAATTTCTACAGTTTGTTCCTCTTAAAGTTCTATGATATTATTTGTACTGTTATAGTGTTGGTTAATACTTTAATGGCTTTGGTTGTTCTTCAGGCAAGGTAACTTTTATCTTTCAATATTTTAGTAACTAGTTCAATACTTTATTGTAGAATTGTTACAAATATTTTATAATTTTGCTTTTAAATTTAATTTATTAAGTTCTATAGCATTCGGGTAAATTTTAAATTTTATAGCAATTATACATTTTTTCCTCCAAGTAATTTTTAGTCTGCTTGTCATGTATGTACATATATGTTTTGTATTTTGATATATTTTAAAGCGCTTAAAGTAATATGTAATTAGTTAATACTATATACATATTGTTAATAATAATAATAATAATAATAATAATAATAAAAGAGCTCCAAAACTTTGTATTTGTATTTAACAATTTTTTGTTGAAAGTTCATAGCTAAACATAGTTCATGGGTACACATAGTTTAACACAAAACAATGGTTCTCGCTTCTTAAGGCAGCAACATAACTTTTGCATGATCGAACCCAAATAATGCGAGCGATACAATGCCTTAACTTGGTTTCCATTCATAAATTTGACATCAATGATGTGTACAAGCCAGTTACTTCCTTTTATATTGTTTAATGTATTTAATTTCTGTTCTTTTATAGTGTTTAATGTATTTAATTTGTGATATTGTTTTTTACCTATAGATTAACATATTTATCGTTTTAAATCAACAGTGTGATAATCTCTACACATTTGTACACACTTATGTAAATAGAGACGGTCACATGACACAAATGATCAATGAAGTTTCAATACAGTTTACAGGTATCTAGTATATACGTCATTGAAGGTTGTTATGAAGATTGAAATAGTAATATTACTTTTCTTGTTTTTTTCAAAAAGAATTTACCTCCACTTATTTTATTTTGTTATTTTTGGATGTTTTTTTTTAATCTGAAGCAAATATATGCCATACAGATGTAGCGTTTTCGTATTAATGTCGACCCGCCTAAAGGAGGAGATCAAATACCCCGACAATTTGACTTCAAGTTGTTTTACAGAGACACAATTGGCGTTATCAGCAATAAAGTAGAATAATCTTTTCTGACGATTACTGCAGCAGATGGCAGAACAAGAGTGTAGAGAAGGCGCGGTTCAAGATGGTGTAACAGGTTACGGATACATTGACTAAGTTTTGAAACCGCCAGCCAAATCACTTCAGCCATTTCAGAGCTATGGCCCTTTATTTATACAAAAAATTGCAAATTCGCCTTGACTGCTCTCTAACGTCAAACAGATGTTTCCAATGTTCCGAACTTGGAGAAATTTTATAGGCATAATATCTTGACCAAGATTGATAACCAGCCAAATTACTTTAGCCATTTCAGAGTTATGGCCCTTTATTTTTCGTGCAAAAAATTGAAAATTTTTGACAGGCGTATTTTTTGGCACTTGTTTAGACTGTCTTAAGCATTACGCACGTGATCATACAGCAAAAAGCACAAGAGATCTCTTACAACATAATGATGTTAATGTTATGGACAAGCCCGATTAAGCACTTATGGGACGAACTTCAAAGACGGTTGAATGTAGAGTCCCACAACTGAAGCTAAACGTCCGCTAGCGTTTCTATTGTGTGAGCGTTTGTTCCAATATCCTTTATAAATCGTCTGATTAAATGGTTTCTCTATAGGTATTTGGCGAATTTTGTACAAAAGCAGGACAAAAGGTTAGCCTTCTTTAATTTCACGTTTCTCTATACAGATGACTTGCTTTCATTAAATAATGTCTGATATGAGTGGAGCCGAAGCAGGAGTAGCTTACCCTTCCGTTGCACCGGGACTCACCCCTGGTTTCTATTGGGGTTCAGTTTTTTGTGTTTGTGTTGTGTCTATTTCTTGTTGTCCCCTTTTTTTTATTCATTCTTTATCAGTCTTCGACTGAGTGTTTAATGATTAATCCTCTATTTACTCATTAATTTTTGTAATGATTCATACAATCATGGGAGACATACAATATTGACTAAAATACCTTTAACAAAAATAATTTTTCTAAATTATATTATAAAGGCTGTACTCATTTTTGTATAAAAAGTCATAAATTCACATGAATTAAATAGTTTAAAAAATTCGCAATCATTTCACATTAAATAATATCCTAATACTTGGCCCATTGCATTTGAATGTAGACTATATTCAAGGAGTACTTTTCCAAATATAAATAAATAAGGCACGAACTGCAACATATACAATCAATACACATATATGAAAAGATCCCGACTGTTCAAAATACTCAAAGTTATTGTGACAAAAGTCTTACACACAACGTATTCACGTAAATTTAAAATGTGTGTGTCTGTAAATGACACAAGACATAATTTAATCATATAATTATATTACTCTGATTATTTAAAAACTAAAAACTATTTTCTAGGTTAACAATTATATTGGTAATCATAGATGAAATTGGGATATTAAAGTATTGTTTGTCTTCAGTCTAACCAAACGAAATATACACTGCTTCATTGCCAGCTGAATATTACTGGATAATTTTAAAAACAAAAAAAAATCACGTGCTTTCTCTTAAAATTGAATCAGATTGCAACATTCAGAAACACGACAATGATTGCTCCCTTATCCTGAACTACATTAGCGATTACATAAAAAAATATTTTAATTTACTAAGTAATACGCCATTTTGTGACAAATTCAAAATGTAGACATTAACGCTACATACAAAAATTCTTTTGTGCATTAAGTCACGGATCAAAGCTAATGACAGTGATCATTTTATGTAGATTTAGAATAACGTTAAAACCATAGATATGATGAAAATACAACATATGAATGAGTTAATATCATGACAAAATTATACAATAAACAATTCAATATTCATTGTTACTCATATTATAGACACAATATCTATTGTCTTTGATTATTTATTAAATATTGTTTCTAATACAAAACATGCAAGAACAAAAAATCCGGTTTTGGCGTTAATATGTGTAAATAATTACACGGATATTAATTGTCGGATTCCTAAAGTAATCTACCGGCAATGAAAAGAAACGCTGTGCCGTTTTCATTTGCAACTAATACTTTATTATTATCCCTGTCATAGTTCAACACTCGGGGATGAATAAGACCATCTTTGTTTGACAATATTTGTCTATATCGTATTCCATTAGAGATAATAACCACGACATTATGAGAATAGTAACCTACAACATAAACATTTCCTTCATTGTCGACAGAAATACCAAGAGGACCATTAATAACACCTTTGTCTTGAAATTTCCATTGAGTTTTACCATTAAGATCGCAACAAGTCACGGTATGCGAATTAAAGTTCGTGTAGTAAAGTTTGTCATCAAATGTAGCTATATACGCAAACATTGACAATTTACTTGAAACAATGCACCTTACGGACAAATTGGTCAAGTTCATCATCCTTAGACCGTCTCCTCTAGCACAGAAGATCAATGTGTTGTTTCTGTTAATTATACCATCATTGTAAGATTCACTTGGGATAGTATCCACAAGTCTCCTGCTTTTGACATCAATTATACTGATAAACCGCTTATCGCCACCTCCTGATGTAACAGCAATTGTATTATTATTCTTAATATAGGTTAAATCACATGAGCGGGACGACGGTAATAGGATGTCAAAGTCAATAGATCCATCCTTCATAAGTACCGTAACACGGTGTTCACTGTAACAAGAAAACACCATTCTACCGTCTTCGTTTGGCAGCAACGTACAACCTCCTATATCTCGCAACTGCGTATTTATAATCTGTTGTAAATTAAGTGAAACATTAAAAATTGACGTCGGCGGAAAATGTGGAATACTAATTTGAGCTTGCTTCTCCTTCTTCCGAACGAGTACAATTTCCGGTGGATTTTCTTCTATTTCTAGTTTTCCAAACGTGTGGATGGCACGTAAGGCATTTAGTAATTCATCATTTGTCTTGAAAGAAAGATTGACTCGCTTTAATTGACCACTGTTAAAAATTAAAGTTAACAATTCTTCTTTTTCTTCTATATCAATTTCCATTTGTTTCATGACCAGAAATGTTTGGAGGTCTGATGCGTGAGTTTTGACATTGAGGAGTTCTTCCTGGTATCTACTGATTTCATTAGTTTTTTTCATCCAGCGACTCTAATAACTGGCGCATAGCATTTCTCTGCTTTGTCTCAGCTTCATGCAATTCTTTTATCATTGATTCTTGCAGTTTATCAAGGTAAACATTTACTTTTAATCTAATATGCTGTATTTCTTGTTCAATTTTTTTCCTTTCATCTGTCAATCTCTCCAAGTTTTCATGCCTGTCTGACCGAATGCGCTGAATGTTGACAGACATTTCCGTCAGCATTTGTTCAATTTCGTAGAATGCGTTGGATGCTTTCACAGCACTGGTGACATTATCTAGTGAGGTTATGTCGTGACAGTCAAGATGGGTTTGCATGACACATTTTCTACAACATGGT
Organism: Limnoperna fortunei; assembly: GCA_944474755.1. Taxonomy (NCBI): domain Eukaryota; kingdom Metazoa; phylum Mollusca; class Bivalvia; order Mytilida; family Modiolidae; genus Limnoperna; species Limnoperna fortunei. Next base: position 49,350,151 of record OX104120.1, read on the forward strand.
CGTTCATGTTTCTTGCAATATTGTTGATACTGTTCATTGTGTTGTTTACAAAATTGAGTTCTTTCTACCAAAGTGGGGATTAAATTCTCGTATTCTGATATCGGTACTATGTTATGGTTGCGTGTTGTCGTTGATGCAGAGTGGTGTCCTTTACATTCTAAACAAAGCTTTGCATCACACTCCGAACAACAGAACAGCGCGGTAAGATCGCATATCTTACAAGTATTGGCAGCACTCGCCATTATTAGTATCAATTTATGAATTTATGAAATGATGTGTAAAAGGAACGTCCATGCAGTTATTCTCAATATCTATATCAAATAATTTCAGTGGCATCTCCCTAAAACAAGTACAGAGCTATTGAGATTGCCATAAATGTAATCACCTATAATTAAGGTTATCGTATGTTTGTTTTACGTTTTAAAGTAGTATTTAAATTGCAATCCATAAAATTTTATGGGCTGATAGTTATATCAACATCATTAAAATGTCTTTTAAATTGAACAAGGATAATATATGGTGGATAATCTTAACAAATTTAACTAATGCATGTAAATATCTAATACAGCACACATTATTTGTGTATATATTTGTTTAACATTTATTATTCTGACCAGAAGTCAAATTGCAAATACTTCAAAGAACTTTAATTATATAAGGATTATTTTGAAAACAGATCTTCATTGCATAATATTTGGCGGCTTTCATGATAACATAACCAAGATGCCCAAAATGTAATAATAACCTATGTTCATGAAAATTTACTGTTGTGTGTTATAGGTCGGCAAAGTGAATTTTATCTATGTATTTACGTATGTTATTTTAACGAACATAGTTTAATATGTGGTTTATCTTTAAATTTCAGATTGATTAAATATTCTCCTGAAAAATGTTTGACACACAAAAAAGATGTTTATTTATTTTTATGATTTATATTGAAAACAGAATAAATATTATTACGATCGGCCACAGACGAAAACAGCAACTGCTTACGTTTGATTTTTGATTTGAATCTTAGACTTACTAGCTTTTTTTCTAAAGATCAAATGTCTTTATCGTAAATTCCTTCTAATCGTAAAAAAGGTATAACTGAGGATATGTCGAAATAGGCAAAAATATTCAAACAAACTATAAAATTAAGATAAACGTACCTGTAATAATATCAATCCGTAATCGAAAGTTTAGTTAATCGATAATCAATTCGACATAAATCATATGATTTATTAGTCTCATCATATGATCAATCTATTTTTAATTTTAAAAGGTCAAATACGTGATAATATTATGGTGGGTCAATGTCAGTAAGAGAAAAAACTATATATAGCTGAAATACTGCTCGCAAGAGATTAAGCAATTAGTGAACAATTGGTATAAAATTTTAAATGTCTATCAGAAAACTTGAAAATCGAGTAAAGGTGAAATCCGACATCTTCACAATGGATGTATTTGTACTAAGTTTGTTGTGGCACTCTCCACGCAGGTCCACGGTTATCAGTATCAAAATAGTCACACTTTCTTGCTGACCAGCTAAGATAGTATTAATCAATTTATTGTAGACATTCTGAAACTGTTTAATTCGCTTTCCAGATTGTTGGTTGAGCCCTGCTTTATTAGACGAAACACTGGTTTAACATATTCATTATAATGTTTGTGACTCGGGATAACTTTGTAAAAGTTATCATTTATATTGATAATGAACTAAAATCGTAATAAAACAAAGACTTCGGGAGGAATATCTACTCTATTGCATGTTTTCGAAACCAATTGGCGAAATATGTAAACTGTGTGACATGCGGAAGAATCCGTTCTTACATTGGCGACATTGCTTGCAAAACGCTAGTGTGTTCACTGATTAGATCCAGGTTGGACTATGAAAATGCAATCTTATATGGTTAAAATACTTCCGCATTACCCAAATTACAAAGGGTACAAAATAGCTAGCCGCAAGAAATTCGATCATATTACACCAGTGTTGATCGATCTCTGTTGGCTGCCTGTTTCATTTTGATGCAAATTCAAAGTTTTAGTATATGTTTTAAAGCAATTCACGGCAAAGCTCCATGTATCTGCAAAAATCTTTTAACAGTTTACAGACCTGCCAGACCACCTCGTTCAGAAAACACAATCCAACTTCATGTGCCAAGAGTAAACACTAAGACATACGGTTCAAGGAGATTTGACACGGCAGCAGCCACTTTGTAGATCAATCTTCCACGTTGATTTGAGAATCTTGGGCAGTGTAGATGTTTTTGAATCTAATTTGAAGACTTATGTATTCAGATTGGCATGCCATGATATTTTATGAGATTTATGTTAACGAACACTATGTCTTCGTAAATTTGTATTTAGTGGTATTTTGATTTCTTTTATTATGAATTCCTACAGTTTATTCATTTTAAAGTTCTATAATATTATTTGTTCTTTATATTTGTTGATGGATATTTTAATGGCTTTGGTGTTTTTTCACGCAAGGCAACTTTTATCTTTTTATATTTTAGTAATTAGTTCAGTACTTTATTTTAGAATTGTTACAAATATTTTATAAGTTTGCTTTTAACTTTTATTTATAAAGTTCTATAGCATTCTGGTACATTTTAAATCTGTGTATTTGTACCTAAACATTTTTTGTTGAAAGTTCATGGCTACACATAGTTCATGGGTAAACATAGTTAACACAAAACAACGGTTCTAAATTCGTATATATTGCCATTAAGGCAGCAACAGAGATTTTTGCATGATTGAACCCAAATAATGCGAGCGATACCATGCCTTAACTTTTGGTTTCCATTTAAAAATTTAAAATTTTATATCAGTGCTGTGTAAAAGCCAGAAACTTTATTTTATATTGTTTAATGTATTTAATTTGTGTTCTTTTATATTGTTTAATGTACCTATAGATACATATATATAAATCGTTTTATATCAACAGTGTGATAATCTCTACACGTTTGTACACACTTCTGTAAATAAAGAAGGTCTCATGACACACATGATCAATAAAGTTTCAAAACAGTTTACAGGTATCCAGTAGTATACGTCATTGATGGTTGTTATGAAGACTGGAAATAATAGTATTACTTTTCTTGTTTCCTCAAAACGAATTTACCTCCACGAATAACTAGTTTTATTTTGTTTTTTTTTTGGGGGGTGTTTGTTTTTAATTTGAAGCAAATATATGCCATATATGCGTTTTCGTATTAATGTCGACCCGCTAAGCGAAGGAATCAACTATCAGGACAGTATGACTTCAATTGGTTTTACAGTGACACAATTGGCGTTATCAGCAGTAGATTAGAATAATATTTTCTGATGATTACATTTAACCTTCAGCAGATGGCAGAACAAGAGTGTAGAAAAGGCGCGGTAAAAGATGGTGTAACAACTTACGATACATTGAATAAGTTTTGAAACCCCATATAATGCCACATTTTGCACATCATCAAAACAAGACATCCCAGCATAACGTACGTGCTCATAGAGCAAAAGCAATAAGAGATCTCTTACAACATACTGATGTTAATGTTATGGAATAGCCGGTTTTGGGTCCATACCTGAACCCTATTAAACATGTATAGGGCGAAGTTCAAAGACGGTTGAATGTAGAGTTCCACAACTGAAGCCGAATTTCCGCTAGCGTTTCTATTGTTTGGGCATTTATTCCAAAAGCGTTCAAAAATCGTCTGATTAACTTGTTCCTCTATACGTATTGTGCTGATTTTGTACAACACCAGAACAAAAGGTTAGCTTTCTCCTTCAATTTTATAAACATGACTTTCTTTGATTAAATAATGCCTGATGTGGTCGTCGCCACGAGTGAAGCATGAGCAGGAGCTGTTTCCGATGCACCGTGACCACTGGTTTTTTGGGGTATTCAGTTTTATGTTTTTGTCTTGTGTGTCTGTTTCTTGTTGCCCCCTTTTATTTATTTATTTATTCATTCTTTGTCTGTCCTTGACTTAGTGTTCAATGAATACTCCTGTAATTACTCATTAATTTATCCAATGCAACAAAGTTGTTCCGCTGCGATAAGTGCTGGTGGAGGACATACAATATTGACTTAAGTGCATTAAATAAACATTTTATTAAGTCCGTACTCATTTTTGGTATAAAAAGCCACAAATATGAATTATATAGTTATATAATCCGCTATACCATTTCAAAGTAAATAATATTTTAATACTTAGCCTAGGCCTGTGAGAAAACCATGCAGAAATCAAAATTTTGTCAAGTAGCAACTTTTTAAAGTGACAAAATGTGTTATGTATTTAAAAGATATCCACATAAAAAGTAATAAGCCACATCAAACAAATTCTTTGTACTGTTCTATGTTAGAAATCAAGGCTTTCTATTTTCGAAATAAATTTTTCCAGCATAACATGTTTTTCATACTGCAAAAATCACCTTTTTCTGTAGCATTTCTCGAGAAATGTAGTATATATATTGACATAAATTTTATTGAACTGCACAGTTTTGAGTTAAATAAAACGGTCTAAGTGTTCATTTAATAAAAATGTAAGAACTTGGCAGCGTGACAGGCGCTTGAAATGTCAACTTAAAAATGGATTTAACTAGACCCCCTTTTTTCTTGAGATATATTCAAAAAGTGTACACCTAAACGTATCTGTAGTTTACTGAAATCATTCCATCTTTGACTTAATTCTCATGATTTTTTTCTTATCTAGCTTTGAAAATTACTAGTTGGTGTTCTTTTTGTTGCTTAAAAATGGTTAAATTTGGGATCGAATGTTGACTCATTTTTATGCTTATTACGAACAAAAATCAGTCAGTGACCGAAGAATGTCAATTTGTAAATGTTCCAACCAAAACTGATGTAGAAAATTTGTTCATTTAATTGGATTATATGTGATTTAAATTTTACAACACATTTAGGTTGATATTTAAATGTATTATACACCTGTACATGTATCATGTACGTAGTACTAGTAGTATGTAATTTCATTTTGTTTTATTTTGATTTGTTTGTTGTGTTCATCCTACTTTCAGAAATTTTTCAGCTTAATAATGCCATGTAGTTTTTATTGCGGAGGAAGCCAGTGTACGGGGAGAAAACTCCTAACCTTCCACAAGGTCAAAACGGTTAAACAAATCCTGGAAAAGTCTTGGCATTTATTAGTATAAAAAAATTACAACAAAGTTCCAGTCCAAAATTGTCTACTGTGCCTTTATCTCATATTCTGTGTTAAATTGCAAGTGGCAATGACACTGACATGCTAGAATCAGTCATGGAAAATGGTCACATAGTTCTTAAAAAAGACTGGCAATCCTTATCAGTTAAAATAAGGGGCCAAGCACACCCTGGCAGCAGAGTGCAACCCCTGTGTTGACGGTTATCAAAATTAGATGACTAACTACCTCAACCACTCTGCCACCGAGTCCCTGTTTTAGAATATTCAGTCTCGGATTTATTTAAGTGACCCGAAGTGAAATAATTTTTCATATACTAGTACACGTAAATTTGTTTCATGGCAAGAATGAATGATTGATTGATTGATATTTAACGTCCATCAAGCAATATTTCAGCTATATTCAGGACGTGAAAATTACAATTTTTAAATTAGTAGTACTTCATGCCTCCCTTTTATACTCAAACGTGATCTCATACAATAATATGAGAATATATACAGATAAAATTGGTACTTAATTTTATGAAATAAATTAATTTCTTTTAAAAACTTTAAAAGTGTGTCGCCTGCAACAGTTTTATATAAATTAAAATACGTATCTGCACTATAGATACGTTCCCGAATGTGGGCCACTTTCACACAGTCCATCAAGACATGCTTATTGGTGTATGGACTGTTGCATGGCACACATTCGGGTCGTTGCTCATTGTTTAAAATATAACTATGTGTCGTCCTGGTATGACCAAGACGACATCTTGTTAAAACAACTTGGTCTCTTCGACCACTAAAACATTTAAAATTATTTGTGTGCAGTAGTGGCTGGATATCATGAAGTTTATTATGAACTTGGAGATCCCAACCACTCTGCCACAAATTAGAAATATATTTAAAAATCAACGCTTTAAAATCGGTAAAATGAATATCACAGTTAATGATAGTATCCTTTAGTGCATTTGTAGCCTCCTGATCCACGACTGTGTTTCCACGGAATTCGACATGACTTGGAATCCAGAAGAAGATAATCTCTTTTCCCAAAGCAACAAGAGATTTGTAGATTTGAATAATTTTTAAAATAAAAGGATTTTTAATTTTGAAATTTTCAATAGCCAGTAGACAAGACAGGGAATCGGAGCAGACAATAAATTTGGATTCGTCTGACGAAGCAACTATTTTCATCGCAAGAAGAATAGCTTGCGCCTCTGCTGTAAATACAGATGAGGCAGACGGAGGGCGGCGAGTTTCAACACGCTCTCCGAAGTCAGCGGCCGAGGCGACTTTATCACCGTCTTTTGACCCGTCTGTGTAAATAGTACTATAGTCAGGGTAACAAGATTTAATTTCTGCATAATGTTGTTGTATTATTAAATGGTTTGTGTCGGACTTTTATGTTTTCTTAGATCATAAATAAATATCGGTTTGGGGTTTAACCACGGGGGATTATGTGGAATTTCGATTGCAGCATTTTCATCTAAATTTATACCAGAATTTTCCAAATGAGATTTAATTCGGAGGCCAAAAGGTTGAATTTTGTTTGGATGTTTTTCGAAAATGTTTTGATATAGAGGTTTAAAAACACAGTCGGGGTTGCCAGGATATGACTTTAATTTGGTTGCATATTGCAAAGCGAGCTTTATTTTTCTTTGATACAAAGAAGGCTCGCCTGCTACTACATATAAACTCTCAACAGGTGTGGTTCTGAAAGCCCCAAGGCATAGTCGCAATCCTTGATGGTGTATAGTATCAAGGATTTTGACATATGACTTGCGAGCAGAACCATAAATAAAGCAACCGTAATCCAATTTAGATCAAACCAGCGATCTATATAGATTAAGTAAAACATCGCACTCAGCACCCCAGTCGGTGCTGGATACGACTTTTAAAATATCCAATGCTTTAATGCATTTATTTTTTAACATTTTGATATGGGGTAGAAAGGTTAGCCTTGAATCAAATATGAGAACAAGAAAAGTAGTTTCATTTACAATTTTTATAGGATTATTATGTAATTTCAATTCGGGATCAGGATGCATCTTTCTCTTATTACAAAAATGCATCCCCACAGCTTTTGCAGTGGATAATTTAAAACCATTCTCCATTGCCCATTTCTCTATTCTATTTAAACATAACTGCAGTTGACGTTCAATATTATTCATGTATTTTCATCGGTAACATATAAGGAAGTCGTCAACATATAGAGAACCATCAATATTATCTTTTAAAACTTGAGCAAGGCTATTAATTTTAATACTAAATAAAGTGACAGAAAGGATGCTTCCCTGGGGAACACCCATTTCCTGTTCAAAAGGGTCAGATAGAGTAGAATTTGCCCTAACTTTAAATTCTCTGTCAGATGAAAAGTTTGAAATAAAGGTAGGAAGTCTACCTTTCAACCCCATATCAAAAAGATCTTTTAAAATACCATATTTCCATGTTGTGTCAAATGCTTTTTATAAATCGAAAAAGACAGACACAACATGTTCATTTTTGGCAAAGTCGTTTCGAATATACGTTTCGAAACGTACAAGATGCTCTAGGGTACTTCGCTACTGTCTGAATCCACATTGGATATTTGAGATTAGGTTGTTCGATTCTAAAAACCAGACAGGGCGATCGTTGATCATCCTTTCCATGGTTTTACAAAGGCAGCTTGTGAGGGCTATAGGTCGATAGTTGGACGCTTCAGAGTGATCTTTTCCTGGTTTTGGAATAGGCACGACAGTGGCCATTTTCCAAATAGATGGTAAGTCACCCGTTTCCCAAACGTTGTTAAGAAGATTCAAAAGGCATTGGAGAGAAGATTGTGACAGATGTTTGAGAAGTTGATAATGGATGTCATCTGGACCACATGCTGTATCGTGAGATTTGTTCAAAGAGGTTTTTAGCTCTTCCAAAGAAAAAGGTGTATTGTAATCTTCTAAATTTTTTGAATGGAAATTAAGTTTTGATTTTTCTTTTTGAGTTTTGATACGCTGATAATCGGGATGATAATTTTCAGCGTACGAGTGTTTCGGCCAATTTGTTAGATATATTCCACTCTGATGTTAACAAGTCTTGTCCATCCTTTAAATGATGGACATTTGCTTTACTGTTTTTACCTTTAATTTAACGAACCATGTTCCAAATTTTATTCATAGGGGTATGGTTATTTAGTTTAGAAACAAAGTTGCGCCAGGAGGTGCGTCGTCTTTGTTTCGTTATCCTGCGAGATTTCGCTCGAAAAATTCGGAAATGGTTAAGATTATTTTGAGTTGGGTGTTTATTAGCGTCGTTCGGCTTTTTTCCGGTCTTTAATAGCATCCTCACAACTGTCATCGAACCATGGTTTACTAGGATGTTTTGGATTTGTCGAGGTCTTAGGAATTGTTTCATCAGCAATTGAAATAAGTGTTTCATTGAATTTTAAAATTGGATCAAAAACAGCTTCAAAAGCATCAGAGTTAAGTCGCTCTATACATAGTTGTTCAAATAGAGGCCAATTGGCCTTGCCAAATTTATACCTGGGGACTCTTTCTGCATTTAAAGAGTGTAAAGATTCCATGATGCTGGGAAAGTGATCACTGCCGCAGAGATCGTCATGGAGTTTCCATGAGAAATCGGGCAACAGAGAAGGATCTGCTATTGTAAGATCAATAGCCGAATATGATCCATTCCCAGGATGAAAATATGTATTGGTTCCATCATTAAAAATACACAGATCCTCCTGATTCATTAAGCCTTCAACAATTTTACCTTTATCGTTTATTGTGTTACTGCCCCATAAAGGGTTATGTCCGTTGAAGTCCCCAAGTAATATATAAGGGACCGGAAGCTGATCAGTAAGATGTTTTAACCGACTCAAATCCAATGAAGAATTCGGAGGGATATACACAGAGCATAAAGTAATTGTTTTGTCTAAAGATATTCTAACATCAACCGCCTGAAGATCAGTGTTGAGATCTACAGGGCTATTTAGAACTTGATCTTTTACAAAAATGTTAGAGCCGCCAGCAGCTCTATCATTCTCGTCTACATATGTGCTGTATATAGAGTAGTTTTTTAAAGATATATTATCACTTCGTTTTAAGTGGGACTCATGGAGGCAAAATGCAACAGGACGAAAGGCTTGAACTAATAATGTAATTTCCAGAAAATTAATCTTAAGAACTCGACAATTCCATTGTATTATTGTACACATTATGGTTTGCGAATAGTGGAATAGTTGACAGATTTTTTGGGGCTATTCCGCCGGTTTCTGCTGGGGGATCTACCCTTAGATCCAGTATCTGGGGGTATTGTATCCATTGGATCGCCCCAGATAGTGGTGTCTAGATGATCTAGACTTCCAAATCTGTTGTGGAACTTAATGGGATCCCGCAGCAGTTTTGGAGTACGATCTCCTGTTTGATTTTATTAAAATTTGAAGAATTTGAATCGGAAATAGTATTTTTTGATTTTTTTTTTTTGAGCTGCTTGAAGAATTAGTTGATGATGTAGATGGTGCAGAAGATGTAGCAGTTTGAGAGGATGAAGATTTCTGGGAAGATTGAATTATTTCGCTGTTGTTTGAACTGGTAATTTGAAAGGTTCTGTTTTGTCAATAGGCCAGGTGATAATTGTCTGCGTTTCAACTGTAGTGAGAACGCGTTTGGTCACACTGGCGTATGACGTTGATGCAGGAGACGAGAGATTGTTTGAATTGAAGAGGCGACGTGCCTCAAGGTATGTGATATTTTTTTCAGTTTTTAATTTTTGAATTTCTTTTTCTTTTTCGAAGTGAGCACAATCCTTGGATGAGGACATATGGGCTTCACCACAATTGGCACACTTTGAATTATTTGTGCAGGTAAAGCCCTCATGTCATACCTCTGCACATTTAAAGCATACCAAGGAGCCTCTACATTGTCCTTTTCCGTGGCCAAATTTCTGACATTTAAAGCAGCGCACAGGATTTGGAATGTATGCGCTGACTTTAATATTGCACAGTCCAATTTTGATTGATTTAGGGACATATGGAGTATTGAAATTTAAAAGAAAGGTATTAAGTTTCATTTGTTGATTTTGTCTTTTTGCAATAAATCTTTTTACTTTTGTAACACCCTGAGGTTTCAGTTCAAAGCAAATTTCTTCATCTGTCAGTTCAGAGAGATCATCTTCTCTGTAATGAATAATACCCTGACAGGAATTTAATGTTCTGTGCGGCGTTGATGTTATTTCCAAATCTAAAATTTTATGTAGTTGTAATAAATGTACGGATTGCTGTTTTTTAGAAACTTCAATAAGTAAAGAGCAAGATTTCATTTAAGTGGCGTTTTTAACGTCTCCTGCACAACCCTTGGTGGTTTTTTCTATGACAAAAGGAGACATTTTACATAAAGGTTTGTTAGAATCCTTACTAGTTAATACAATAAATCTTGTCAAGTGTTCATCATCAACTACGTCTTCAAGCGGAATTTCATTTGTTCTTTTTTTGGAAGTTGTTTGTATTAAAGGTGCATCGGAAGCCTTGATGCAGAAAAAGTTTCACCACACTTGTCACCCACCCGCCTCGGAGTGCCAACAGGGGCGATGCTTTGTGTCTGCGGATTACCAGCAGAAAGCATCAGGTGTTCCAAGGGTGGTATACTCAAATAGATGAATTTCTTCACGAACGCAATGCCAGACTTAACTGGCGAATAAACCGTTCGAAACTCTATCTACTCGATTGACCCATGAGCCACCGCCTTCTTAACAGCTTGTAACTGAACAACTTTGGAACTGAAATTCACAAGATATGATCAAGTGATAAGAAAAATGACGTCAAGCTTGTTAAGGGCTCGGCATGACCAGCCGATTGACCGAACCGGGTCCATCCGGTCTTCCGTGTAGTTGAAGTCAGGGCCAAAATGGCGCCGACCCGCACCAATGGATGCAACAGAGAGTGATCTCTCAACCACCAGGATCCCTTCCTCCACCATCACGGGTTGCAACACACGGCAAACATGTCGCCTCTATAAAGCTGAGGAAGCTTTGCCCTTCAGCCACCGCCTTCTTTGGAAATCCTGTAAGGAAGCCGTCTATCAAATTGCAGATACATTTCGTTGATCAGTTTGAAGGAAAATAATGTTTACCCGGCCTACTGAATTCCCGTCCTGTAATCGGGTTGCAACACACGGCAAGAGTTGCCTCTGTTAGCAGACTCTTACTGCAGGCTGAGGAAGCCGTGGGCCTATTATCCTGTGCCCCGGGTCCCACACGGGGTCATGGCAAGATGAGACTTGTATGGTACTGGTGTACATATACTGTATGTGACTTATCTGCTCTGGGACCAGTTAAAAGAATAAACACATGTTTTTTTCAGCAGAGGACTGTATGGTTATGAATGAAGTGTTAAGTTAATTAATAGGGTGTTCTAGTATAAAATAAGGGACAGAAAAAAAAATATAAAACAGTGCAAACAGTTCAATAACAGATAATATTTGTAAACCCCTGGGTGTTGAATTACAAACAGTTGCTTCATTTAGGGTAATGGGAGCTCTTAGCAGATCATAAATTGTCACATGAGCTACATAATTGGATCCAAGAACAATTTGTAAATACTGGTATGCTTAATACTAGACCACAATTAAAGGTTGATGATCTGCTTAAGGCTCTAGATGACCGAACTAACAAAATCATGGACTTTAGGTGTTCTTTGTTGGGAAAATGGAAGTTAAATATGATTACAAAGCTAACTTAATTAAAGTTGAAAAATACATTTAGTTTTGGACTCCAAATTAGGGTTTAAAGAAATGAATTCGTAATCTTGATTTTGCATATAAAAGTCACTATTTTGTTGAACTATTTCAACGGTAGATCATCCTTAATTTTTGGAATGATATATTTTTGTATCAATTTCAAATCAAATTACCGAAGTATTCTCATGTTCTTTGAACCTCCCGTGTTTAAATACGTTCGACATGCAAATTTAGTAAAAACGATTTTGATTGGTACTTTGGAATACAAGTCAAATCGCCCCGGTCAAAAACCCCACATTTTGCAAAATCGCCCCCAGTAAAAACTCACCCATCTTTAACAAAAACGCCCACTTAGCAAAATCGCCCAATTACACTAATCGCTAATTAGTATACGAAAGGTTTTACTTAATAGAATTAAGTACATTTAAAGTTTTTAATCGTTGTTCTTTTTATAGGAAAAGACGAAGACACGACAACAACAATTTCAACAATTTCATCTTTTTTATAGTAGCATTAAACAAGATAACAAACAATAAATTATGCACTATAGTTCTTACAGAAAATCATTAAGGTAATTAGGATACTGGTAATAATTAAAGCAAATTTACTTAACATTTTATACTATATAGTATTTTTGTGAGTGGAGCGATTTTGCTATAGGTGGATGTGTGTGTGATGGGGGCGATTTTGCTGAAAGTGGAGGCGTTTCAACTTCATTTCCGACCCGAAAAATATATATGTATGTCGTCAGGGGTGATGATGGAGCGGACGCGGACTCAGAGCCTCTGAATTGGGAGGATAAAGTATAACAATAAAATAAATTTAATTAAATTTAGGCTTTCACTTTGCAGGAATAGACCGTGAAATATAAGCAGTCAACCTGTATCCATAATGTGGAATGTTTTTAAAATTCTTGGTAAGGTGCTAATTTTTATGATTTTACATTGTTTAGCAAATATTTCTGAAAAAGTGGTCTATTAATTATCTTTATATTATATGACAACATTACATATTCACTTTTTTCCAGAATGACACAAAGACAACTTGATACTTTTAGATTGAAAATCAGAAAATCTGATCATGTAAACGATGCTTAAAACAGAATTCCCGTTTCTAAAAAGAAAAACAGTGCAGAAATTGTTTAAGGTTGTTAAACAACTTTCTATGCATATATCTTTTAAGCAAACATAAAAATTTGACAGTTATTAAATGTGTCACATGGACCATTTTCCATGGTTTTCTCGTAGACAGGCTCTTAAATATAGACCATACACATCTAAAAAAGATCCCGATTGTACAAAATGTATTGCGACAAAAGTCTTTCACAAACTACTTATTCACGTAAATCTGAAATTTGTGCCTTCAAATGAAACAACAGGGGGCCTCGGTGGCCGAGTGGTCAAGGTAGTTCGTCTACTATTGATCACGTGGTCTGTCAACACTCAGATTGCGGGTTCGATTCTCACTGCAGGCAGGGTGTACTCGACTCCAATCTTAATTGACAAGGATTGCCAGTTTTCCTACCGCAGGTCGGGGGTTCTCTCCGGGTACTCTGGCTTCCTCCCCCAATAAAAACTGGACGCCATGAAATAGCTGAAAAATTGCTGAAAGTGGCGTTAAAACACCATTCAAACAAACAAACAAACAAATCAAATGAAACAACAGAAAGTTTAATCATAATATAGTGAATACTCTATAGTATGTGACAAATATTTTCTAGGTTGACAATTATATTGGTAATCTAAGATGAAATTGGGAAAAAAAGTATTGTTTCACCCGAGTCTAACCAAACAAAAAATATACTGCTTCATTGCCATCTGATTACTGTATAATTTTTAAAACAAAAAAATCACGTGCTTATTAAAAAATTGAATCAGATTGCATAATTCACAAACACGACAATGATTGCTTCCTTATCATGAATTACGTTAGCGATTACTAAACAAATTTACTCTTAGAAGTACGCCATTGTGGGACAATTGAAAACTAGTTCAAAACTAGTTAGAGTGATAATTTTATGTAGATTTATAATAAGGTTAAAAAACCATAGATATGACAAAAATACAACATAGGAATAATTTAATATCATGACGAAATAGTACAATATACAATACAAGGAAATAATACAATATACAATACAAAGAAATAGTACAATATACAATACAATATTCCTTGTCACTCATATTAAAGACACAATATTTATTGTCTCTGATTATTTATTAAATATGATCTTTTATACAAAACATGCAGCAACAAAACTTCAGGTTTTTGCATTATGTGTAAATAATTACATGGGTATTAATTGTCGCATTCTTAAAGTAATCTCCCGGCAATTAAAAGAAACGCTGTGTCATGTTCATTTGCAACTAATACTTTATTATTATCCTTGTCATAGTGCAACACTCATGGATGCATGAGGCCATCTTTGTCTGACAATAGTTGTCTATATCGTATTCCATCAGGGATGATAACCACAAGATTATGTGAATAATAACCTACAACATAAACATTTCCTTCATCGTCGACAGAAATTCTAAGACGACCATTAATAACACCTTTGTCTTGAAATTTCCAAGCTCGTGTCGGTCGTAAAGTTTGTCATCAAATGTAGTAATGTACGCAAACATAGACATAGATTACTTGAAACAATGCACCTTTCGGATAAATTGGTCAAGTTCAACATACTTAATAAGCTTGCTGGTTGGTAGATCCTTTAGACTTTTTATATAATATTTTGAACAACCTGTATTGTGTATTTATACGATCCCAGTGGACTTATATTATTCCATCGCCAAATGAAAAAAATACTTTAAGCATTTAGAGTTAAACGCCACTGATGAGTCTTGAGTAGACGAAACGCGCGTCTGGCGTAATGAATTTGTCACCTTGGTAATTTTGATTACATCTTGTTGGAATATTTGAGCAAAGCCAAGTAACAGCACAGCACGTCCGCTGGTGGCGGACTGGGAAGCAACTATTTTGGGTTAAGTTGGATTGAGAAAGTTTAAGATCATTGTTTACGTCATTTATTTATATTGACATTCAATGACTAAGGCAATTCGTTGGTCAGTCTTTGTCTAAATTTTTGACAAGAAACACCGTCATTTGTATCGTTGCATAATCTTCTAGACTTGTATATATATATATTACTAAATATCTTTGAATATTTGAATATTTGAATACTATATATATAAAACATTGAAGTATAAATATAGTTTTTTGGCTGATAACCATTACACAACATTTGATATATTTATGGACAAAATATGAATATAACAAAGTGATGTGAAAAGGAAAAAAACTATGCAGTCTGTTTCTCTCTGTTAATCTGAACGAACTATTTGCGTTAAATGACATTTTTAAGGTATTTTGTTTACATACAATAAAAGCTAACGTTTAATTAGGTTTTAACTATCTTGTTATTTTTTCCTGTCTTGAGGTGTCGGTGGTGTTCTCTTATTTCCTTGATTCTTTCCTTCGGAGTCAAAAGGCTAAACAACTGTTTTGTGATATTTTTCGCTGCGGCGATAGCTATGTTGTTAATCTTCTGTTTTAGATCGACTGTCATCTTGCATGTTTTTGCTTCTGGTTTTGATTGGTGTTAGTTGTTGAGTTTTTGCGTTTCTCTTCGTTGTCTTATCTGCTGATGTCTGATTTCTGCTTAGCCGAGTCTTGGATTGTTTCCTGTTTTCTGTTTCAACTTCCTTGTGTGTATGTTCAATACTCTAAATGACATTGTCTACATTATTTGTTTTCATTATCATTGTCATCTTCATCATTTGTCAGTTTTTAATATTAGGAAAGTTAAAACATTGATGATGATGTATTAAGGTAGATGACAGAAACACTTCACCATTAGAGTATGGCTAATGACCTTACTTAACTCGTCATAACGTATTTTGTAAGAAGTAACAGGACAGCTGCCTCACGTAGAGCAGATTCTGCAAAACCTACCTGACCACCGAAGTGTACATCATCTTCTAGTTTAGTTAATGACTAAGGTTTCTACCGTTGTTGCTTAGTGTTTGTCGTTCCACATTGATTTATGTTGTACCACATCTAGATGTTTTCTGTTTTTTAACTTATAGTATATGATTGTTGTGATGCATCAGCTAACTGTGTGAAATGCAAATAGCCACAAAATTTGGCATTTTGAGGGAAAAAACTCATCAATAAAGCGCATGTGAAATAATTAAAGGTGTGGGCTAGTGTTTTATCTTTCTTCTTTAGCAGGTCTTCTACGAAATGAGCCTCATAAGAGTACAAAAACAGTTTGGCCAGGAAATGAGCACAATTAGTATCCATTGAAATACCATCAGTGTTCAAAATATCCTCCAAACATGACGAATATGTTGTCAATCCGAGAATCTTTTTTAATATTCTACCTAATATTTTTATTAAACACTCAATATAATGCTTTTTGCAGATAAATAATGTTATTTGCAGGTATTCTACGAACTAAGCCTCATACGAGTACAAAAACAGTTTGTCCAGGAGAGGAGCACAATTAGTATCCATTGAAATACTAACAGTGTTGAAACATGTCCTCCAAACATGACAAATATGTTGTCAATCAGAGAATCTTTTTAATCTTTTACCTCATTTATGTATTAAACACTAAATATAATGTTTTTTGCAAATAAATAATTTTGTTATTTGCCTTATGTGCTTGCAAAACAATTTACATGTCATGAATGTCGAACAAAGATTTAACAGGATTTTTGTAGATTGATGATGATTTAGTACTCATAGACCATTTTAAAAGACCTATTCTTATTTGAATTAATGATTAACAGATTTTTACCCACTAGGACAAGGTACCAACCTCCTGGTCGTCTTGCGTTGTACATTTACTGGTATATTCATCTATTGATTTCATCAATAATTTAAAGTTTTAATTCCAGTTTATGCATTTAAGCTCACGGTATTCTGGTCCGTTGGACGACATTTTCTAAAGTCTTTAATTGTCAACAATGTTACGATATCCAATTATCACACGACATAAAGGACTAATTTGGGAATTATGGCAAAAGGAGTCACGACAGGTGAGGGTATGGTTTGAGCTTATTATTTAAAGGATCCTGCAATACACTTTGGCAACTAAAGATTCTTGGTGCAATGTGGTAGTATAGGTGTAAGAAATAATCGGAACGGATTTTTTTTGGAACGAATACATAATTCAATCTATTTAATATACAACTTAAATCAAGAAGAATCATTTATTTTAAAAACAACAACATTAAAACTATTAAATTAATAAAAGCGTTATGTATGGCATGTTTCCTAGTTTATGTACCAAGTTGTATACAACTGAGTAATTTTATCTCACTTCAAAAGCCTCAACATTGTTTGCACGATTCAAAAATTTTAATTTTTGTCCCATGATATTTCGTAATTTTTTGCTCATCAAAAAAAAAAATAATAAAATTTGAAGCGCAGGCAATAATAGTTGACATTTTTAAAATCTCTATGAACAGTTTCATGTGTTCTATAGTTTTGATCCCAAACAAATGTATGCTTAAGAGGTAGTTCAATTTTTCACTATATGGAAAGAATGACAGTATAGAGTATGGCACGAGATAATCCATTAATGCCTCTCTTTCCATAAAGACATCCACATTTCTGTCTGGCAATCTATTTAACATTTGTTCTTCCTCTGTTTTAGTCACAGAATAAATATTGTTATCTGCATAGGTACAAATAAGTTTGACATTAACATAAAGGCTTGGTATCTCAGACACCAGAAACACAACTAGTACACAGGTAATCAGTGCGCTTGACTTTCGTTCGTATTGTGATGTAGAGGAATGGCCTCTAACATGCTTCCGCCTAGTTAGTGTAAATATGATACAAATTGTGGACAGAATCATTATTGCTACTGCACAGATCAGAAAAACAGCAAACAAGATTGGATAATATGTCACCACATATTTTTCTAGTCCTATATTTGTTTCAGAAATAAAGCAAACATGTTCTTCGGAACTATTAAATTGTTTAGAACTCATAGTGACGACAAACATTCTTGGGATGTGAACTAACATTGAGAGGAAAAAACAGATACAGCAAATAATAACGGACATTTTCACGGTAAGTCTTCCTCGGCTCCACATTGGAAAGCCCACAGCCAATAATTTCTGTAATCCTAGCCATGTGGTGAGTAAAACGGAAACAAGGTGAAAATTGTCCGCTAGTTGTGCTGTACAGTAGTGTAAAATGCAGTAGGGATAATCCAAAGTCAACAATGGTACATCATCCTCATCAAACTCACGTACAACTTTAGAAAAATCATAATATATCCCAGAAAAAAAGGGTTCAAATCCATATGTACAAAGTGCAGTAAGACCGTCAGAAACGGCCAGAGCTTGCATTGTAACAGTAGATAGTGTTTGAATCCTTTTGTCAAATAGTACAATAAATATGACAATGTTCATCAAAATAGCGATGTATGAGATAGCTGGACCTGCAACAATGTTCAATGCAAACGGTGTCCTTTCATAAAGCAAAAACATGTTGGTTGCTCGGCTGATGGTTTTAAACTCCGTCACGTTTTGTTATCATCATAGCTTAGAAATAGTAATTATTTTGGTATTTTATAATCACAAAATGTTAAAATATCATGATATAATCTGCACATAAATAATGAAATGTCATATCACTTTAATTGTTATTAACAATGACGCTGATAATATTTTCACAATGTACAAATTATATGGTAGGCATGGCTCAGGCAAAATGTATATTGCATAGTGTTGGAAATGTGTTACTAGTTTTGTGTCTATATATAAGTCAAAGACTAATTAATTTATATAATAAAATGTCATCGAGATGCCAAGGTTATAGAATTTACCACGCGAGTTTCGCCTTACCAAATTTCATCAAATGTGTTATCTTACCCTTTTTAATTTTTTTACTTGTATGGAATGAAATGTGTTATACCAATCTGGCTCATTATTCCTACGCAATGCCGCCTCAGTGCTTGATAATGTGGTACAGCTATATTTTTTATGATTAGTAGTTTATTTATTTACAATATTGATAACTATACTTAAGTCTATTTTCTGCGTAATTAAATGCTATTATTTGTTTGTTTTCATTACCTGACTAATATATTTTAATTACAGTGTATTTTAGTCTTCTAAGTTACTCAGACGTAACTGTATCTTTTTTTTTGCTATTGGTCATTTCTATGGTCATCAAATTGGTCAGTAACTTTGGCTGCACTACATTTGAGGTATGTTAATGTTTGTTATGCTTCATTGTAGCGTCTATTAGATTTATACTGTATAATTACATGTAATGTCGTGTGCGCATTTATATATTGTTGCTTGCACTTTTTTATCTACTACTTTATTTATTTATTTATTGTATTACACAGCCAAATAGTTGTGAAAGCATTTAGTATATGCATATTTTACAAGTGCAGACAGAAATCGAAACTTTTTATAAAATAACATTTATATTGAACTAAGATTTAATAAGAGAATAAGATACTTGTATTAATATGACAGCTATATCGTATACGATACTTTAAAAGCCTAAGAAGAAGTACATGTATGAATTTTCCTTTATTGTTTCTGTGTAATATTGTACCTTTAATATTGTTAAATATAGCTTATATATGTTAAATGTTGCTATTGTTATTAGAAGGTATTTTAAATGTATTCAACAGTCACCATCTAAATAAAAAACCCTATTTGATATTCGGCTTTGTTTTTTAGCCCAGGAAACACCATTACATTTTGGCGCCCAACGTGTATTCAGTTGTTGATTGATGTAATTGATCAATAGAGCTTTAAAACGGAGTTTTTCTACTAGTGATACGTCATAGTGCAAAAGACATTCATACGTCATAACTTCCGGAATTCCGAACTGTTTATTGTGTCATTATTCAGGATGTCAAGAAAGTGGATATGAACGACCAGAAATTAAGTTGCAACAGAACGGTAACTGTTTTGCATATTCATGCTTATTGTCTTGTGTATGTAATATTGTGTCATTCGTTTGTATAACATCAATATTCACTGCGTTTTAGTTTATGGGAACAATTAACTAGAAATTTCGTAATTACGATTAGATTTTGTGAAAATTAACTTCGATTTTTGAAATCAGCGATAACATAAATTTAGAGTACATACATGTATTGTTTTAAAATAGACTTCATGTTTAGTTCCACATAGAAAACATAAACGGTGTAATATTAAGTTTCTGTATACAACTGAATTTTGTATTTGTAATGATAGTATAGACCCTACTTTGTGTTAACCCCCCTACCTGCTCAACCCCCTAGGTCAAGGTCAGATAAACACATAGTGAGGTTAAGGTCAACCAGAAGATATTAAAAGGGAAAACATTTCCTGTTTACATTAAGGTGCACTAGTTTAAGATTAATATTTTAATTTTTGTCAGCAGTTAAAAAATTGGGTTGTTATTATATTTTTAATATCAAACTGTAAATGAGATGTATCATAAGTAGCAGATGATGCCAAACCATTTGAAATATCAACTGTTACGGGTTTTAAAAAATAGCTAAATCATCATTTATAAAATAATAATTATCGTATGACTATACGTAAGACAAATGGATATATTCTTAATAATATTCATACATTTCATAAATGTTGCTCGTATAGCAACAAAGAATTTTTTATACCATGTTACGTCCTAGCCTGTATACTGTTTCTAAAAGTTTGTTTTTCATACGACACAGTGTAATATTGTTGAAGTTGCTATGGTGTATAGGCTGTGTTGTTTCATTGAGATTTGAAGAATCATTAACTATGACCACGTGATTGAAGTCGACCATTAAAAATGATTAATTTCAATAAAACGCATACATAGTGTAATTATTTTGCATAAACACTTATAAGAGGTCCAATCAATGGAACAAGGAAGCTACTACAGCATGTCGCTCGTACATTTTGTTTGTCGCCATGTTGATGTGAACATATCAAAAGTAATGTCCCACTGATCTCCAAATATTTAGAAAACTAAATGGCGTGGAGAAACAACATAAAGCATTATGTGCCGGACTTCAAACGAGATTTAATTATATGTAAAATTATTGCTGCAAACAGTAATGGCAAGAAGTACCTTTAATGTATCAGTGAGACTAGATACTTTTTCATAGTAAAACGTCGCATCTACAAAATTTACAGACTCATTATATGAAGCGAGTTTTAGCTAAATGACGCATGCTACAGCCCAGCATTTAAAAACCATTCTGCTGTTTACTTTAGCACTATTACAAGTCGAATGTCGCAAAGAAGGATATCAGCAGTTAACGCAAAACAAATATGTAACATTATAATATCCTACGAATTCAAAATTCTTGTATAGTTTCTCAAAAAGTGCGTTTTATTCTTACGCATTTGTTTGTTACTAACTTGATAAGGTTCAGAATATATAATTAAAACTCTACTTTCATAATACATGTATCCAAAAATGTAGAAATGACAATAATAAGAATTTATAATTGATTTGCTACACAAATAAGCAATATGTTATTTTGATATTTTGTAATAATGATGTTTAAATCTTACTTTAACATGAAACGCCGAAAGAATACATATGTATTGAATTGGTGCTTTTAGTTTAATTCATTTTGGATTAAAAACGCATAAAACAATGGATTTGGATTCCGTGACTATTAGAGGTATCCATATTTAAAATGTTCTTCATAGCAAGAAAATACGAGTAAAATCCAGAATGTTTAGTTTGTCTGTTATCGCCATTGTACAATTCATAATAATTCTATTCATGCTGTAATTTATTCATATTAAGTGCTTTGATTGGATAAAAACACTTAAATGGCGTCTTCTCAGATAATTTATATATCGATATTTCATCTGAGCGGACTACTTTCAGTATCCTTATCCTTATGTAAACAAGATGGCGTCCTCCTAGCGTATCATCAGGGAGAGGGGACAATGTTTTCTCTGCCCCAATGATTTCCAATTAAATCGATTGAGATTTCAAATAAAATATAATATAAATACAATTTAGTGTTTCATTTTGTTTTTTTTTTCCTTTCAATATTTACAGAACCGCGATTCCCTTGCTACTATGTTTTGCATATCCCTACGCTTTCCGACCTAGGTACGTTTTGAGGTCTAGATGGGTTTCTGTAAATGTTTTTGCTGTTTTAAAAATCGCAACGATTATTTCACAGAATTATAAGGATTAAACACTGGGTTTTAGGAAATTATCAATGTGTAAACTCCGGCGACTCCCTCACAAACTTTAAATAAAGTCCTTTGGACTTTATTTAGTTTGTGAGTGAGTCGCCGGAGTTTACACATTCAATTTGATAATTTCCTAAAACCCAGTGTTTAATCCTATAGTAACAGTTACTATTTGTTTTTGCTTTCTTGTTTTATTTTTGTACATTTACTTTTTTACGTTTTTGTAACAATAAGGTAGGTAAAAGTCATATTACACTTCAGATCGAAATTTAAAGGTATAGCCCTATCTGAAGGCTTTACATTTTGGATAGTTTATGTAATGTTTGGAATGAACATGTATTAAATACCAATTATTGTAGCAATATAGAGCTTCCGATATATAAAATTTCTTTTTCCAGAACTATGTATCATAGCTGGGATTCATGTTTTTCTTTGCGCAAATCGTTTTGTTAATTACCCTATTCGGATATTGCATTTTTGGTCTATTCATTAAGAAGAAAATATCAGAAAAATCTAACCTCATTAATACTGTTTAATTATTATTAATGTATTTTAGATGATTGTGACGTAATTAAAAATTTAAATCCCTTCTTAGAATACTCGTTTTTTAAAGAACGATATATTTACTTTCATGTACAAATATGTCAGATATACATGGAAGTCTTTAAAATTGTTTCCCCAAAATTATAGCATAATTCAGATTTGAATAAAATGGTGACTAATGGCAAGAAATAACACACTAGTCTTAACAATGTTTAAAAGTGATATCAAATGCTTATAAGAAAAAAACAACATTGATTTCTGTTATTTTCCTGGGTATTTATAACATATGTTTTTGAATAATTTTGATTTAGAGCTTTCAGTTATCGCCCATTTTTTACAGGTATGTAATTTGAGCTATTATATCTTATGCTTTTTATTTATTTTGAAATAAAATAAGTTTTACTACTCTATTACTAGGCATTTATTTAAAGATGAACAGTGTGTACAACATTTAATTACAGAACATTATATTCTTTCACAGAAACTTAAATATTGTTAAATATACCATTGACTGTTTTAATATTATGCAATCACTAAATCAGACTTGTAAAACAGATACAAGGTTCCATTTCCTAAAGTTCAATATTAAAAAAGCCATTTTAAAAGATTCACAGAATTAAAAACTGCACCGAATTTATGTGGTTTTTTTTGTTTCAGTGCAGGCCATACGAATTATCCAGACATAACAACTGCTTATAAAAAAGTAGCAAAGAAAACCGACCGAACAACAAGAGCCAAAAACGAGGGGCAGTTACAAATCCAGATATAGACAAACACAACACAAAAATCAAAAACATAAAACACAGAAAAAGAGTAACCCGAACCCAATAAAAACCATGGGTACACTCAGGTGCTCCGGACGAGTAACCAGTGCCTGCCTCTAATTAGACACCCGTCGAGTTACTCATTGTCTTGTCTAGGAAAAGTCAAATCCAGGAATAGGAAACACTACCTATGACTCAGCGAAAATGTCAGATCGTATTTGAGACACTGATTTCCCGTAACGATCAATTAAGTCGTGGTGCCGACCATAGAACTTCTGGAGAGATAACACCAACCTAGGTACAACAAACCCTTTGTTTGAGTAGTTTAGTAGTCAACAGCAGTGATCGGTCTAGAAAATCTGAATAACGATCGCAGGATCTAGAATAACGTATAAGTTGTGAAATGTACACACCATACGCTGGAGCTGCTGGAATGTTGCTGTCGATGAACGGGAAGTTGACAATTGGGAAGTTGAAGTCATCAGGCTTGTCGTAAAGCCTAGTTTGTAGTTTTTATTGTGAGTCTATTTCTAGAAGTAGGTCTAAGTAAGAGGCTGATCTTAGTGTATTGGTGGTGTCTTTAATTTCAAGCTCGCTAGGGTAAATTGAATGTAAATAGTCACCAAATTTAGCATTGTTGAGGGACAAAACATCATCAATATAGCGGAATGTGAAATTAAAGGTCTGGGCCAGAGTCTTTCTTTCTTCTTCAGTAGGCCTTCTAGGAACTCAGCCTCATAGGAGTACAAAAACAGGTCGGCGAGGAGAGGAGCACAATTAGTACCCATTGGAATACCAACAGTCTGTTGAAAAACGTGTCCTCCAAACATGACGAATATGTTGTCAATTAGAAAATCTAACATGTGACAGATTTGGTCTTCAGTATATTTAGTATTAGCTTTGGAGTCATTGATGACGAAGTAAGATCTGTCATGACTAATTACCAGGTATTTATATCGTCTCTTACCATTTTTCTTGAAAAAGCAGCGTTTTATAAGATCTTTAGCCTGGTTTTAAGCTGCGTATGAGGGATGGCCGTATAGAGTGTCGAAAAATCTAATGTTTTAATGCTGTTACAATGGGAAAGAGATCTAGACCTCAAGATGTCTATCAGGTCTTTTGAATTTTTTAATATCCACATTTCATTTATTCCACTTCTGGAGTAGCAAATGTCACTGGATTTTTGAAGTCCCGTTTTTACTGTTGTTAAAATAGTGGTCAGGAGTTGCGATAGTCTTTTGGTAGTACACTTAGACGATCCTGCTATGAAACGCTGTCTGTATGGATTTTTTTGAAGTTTAGGAATCCAATACAATAAAGGGAGATCACAATCTTCGACTCTGATTTTGAGATCAAAGGATGCCAATACCGATTTGTGATTTTCAATAATCTCCTCTTTTGAAAGCGCAGTGAATGTGTAAGTAGGATTGCCTAGTGAACTATCAATGCCTAACTCATTAATTAAACACTCTATGTAATGTTTTTTGCATATAAAAATGATATTGTTAGGGGCCTTATCTGCTGGCACAACAACATATTTGTCATGAATGTCGGACAAAGTTTTAAGAGCATCAAGATTTCTGAAAATTGATGATGCTTTAGTACTCATAGACCTTCTTAAACGACTTATTCTTATTTGAATCAATGACCTCAAGGCCTTTACCCACTCGGACAAAGTATCAACCTCCTGGTCCTCTTGCTTTGCCCATTTTCTGGCATAGTCCTCTATTGAATCCATCAATAATTTAAAGTTATTATTCCAGCTGATGGATTTAGGTTCACGGTACTTAGGTCCTGTGGACAAAATATTGCGGAGTCTTTCATTTTCAACAATAATAAGATCTCCAGTTATCACGTAACCTAAAGGACTATATATGAATGGGGAATTGTTGCAAGAGCAGTCGAGGGGTTTGGCTTTGTAGTCTTTGATCAAAAGATCCTGCAATACACGTTTGTAATTGAAAATTTTATAACTTTGACCATCCGGACGAAAAAGTACAACATTATTTTCATCTGGGATTGTTTGTCCTGTTTTCGATGAACAATATAGCAAGGCGCGATTCCGGCGACATGGACAATCGTGCGTATACAACTTTGTGTACTTTTCAATATGATCTCCCCTATATACGCTTTATTTCCAGTTATTCACTTGCATTCAACGATAGGACTTATATCGTTGCCTTCTGTGGCGTTTATAAACCATGCTGATATTTGCAATCAAGAAAAAATTTCTCGTCATATTATGAACATCTTACTATGCAACGATGAGTTATATGGCGGAGATTACATACAATGATTTCGTTGAGGTAACCATGCCAACAGTCTATGAAATAAAGCATATTATTTTAAACAAAGTAAGACAAATATTCGCTTACACATTAAATGTATCTGAATATAAGATTAACAATTATACAAATCATATATAAATCATGTTCACTAATTTTTAAATAAATCAACATATTCGTAAAAACAACACATTTTAAAACTGTTCGATTGAACAGTCTTCTCACTCTATGTTCGAAAGAAAATAGTAAACATAAAAGCGTAATTAAAGTTTCGTTTCTCATATAAATAGAATAATAGTTAATGTTTAGACCGACAATAATATCACGTGAAACATCTATTAAGTTTAGATATTACCCGTGATATTGTTAGTCTTATAGCCGACAGCTATCATTCATTTATCGATAATTTAATGAAAGCTTTTATTTTTGTACTCAGAGCACTTCATAATTAGTTTAGTTAATTTTAAATAAAACGACCGAACCTATATAACACATGATGTCAATATCATTGTTGATTGTGGAAGAAAACATTGTGAATGATATTTTCCAAAATCTTGCTATGTACGAGAGACAAAAATATCACCAACAGGTAATTGCATAAGTTACTGACAAATAAGGAACTATGGGTTCACTCTAAATGGTGACCAAAATAGACCATTTGACCACTTTATGTCCACACCTAATATGTACAGGTTGACAAAGCTACATTCAATTGACTTTAATAATATTACAGAAGCGGCTGATAACAGAAGACATAATATGATTGTGTTCTCTTTTGTGTAGTCGGATTTAAGTGATTGGTCAGAAGTAGGTGGTTCTGTTTGTTGGTGGTTTTACGCCGATTACAGCAATAGTTCAGCTATATCATGACGTAGAGTTTCAATGGGCAAAACTTTAAATGCAAAGAACAATTTGAAGAGGAAAACTGACGCTTTTATGTATAGATTAAATAGATTAAATCGGACTCGAACTCGCAACCTTAGTGCTGTCAGGCCAAAAAAAATGTTGCTTGAAAGAACGAAAAAATGCATTGGCTAAAATGTAAACCAGGCCAAACATTTAACGATTTAAGCAAAGCACAATTACGGTCATATCTTAGGATTTGTAAACTGTGTGGATGGGTTGTCTTTCCGAAGGCTTGGTCTCGATTTAAGGCTTATACTAATCATGTTTTGTTTAAATATGATTTGATTAGTTATTGAAGCCGCTGACTGTTTTACTTTTGCATTGGTCTTGTTTATCAGGGACCAATAGGAGTGTTTTCTTCTGTAGGTAATCGTTTGGAAGACATTTTAATTGCTTTATTGTCACATACCTGTTTTAAGCAAATCAGAAGTCATACATACATGTATATTCAACATAATAAATATAATAATTAATGTAGACTCATATATAGGAGTTATATTATATTATTGAAAAACTCCATTTTACACTTAAGTGGTATAACTGTAAAACGATCCTTAATTTGACTTTAACTAAATTTGATGGTTGTAATATGGTAGATTATGTGTATAGTTTTTCAAGAATTAACAAAAAGACTCTATTTTGCACACAATTAAGGGGCATCACAAAGAAACTTGAAATGTTTTATTTCAGATCTTATCCTGACTTTATTTGATATGTCTTAAGCTAGTTAAATATCTGCAGCTCTATTTCATGTAGAGAACATTGTATGGAAATTAATAATATAGGGTTATTACATGAATATTGGGAAATATTGTCCCAAGCAAGTGTTATTTGCGATTGCAATATAGCATCTTACGTGAACAATATTTCACGATATTTATACAATACTCATTTTATTATATAGCTATAATTTTGGGGTGATTCTAAGTGATTAAGATGAACATAAAATAAAACTTTTTTTTTATTTTGTTTTTTTTTTATTAGTTGTTCCTTAGTTGTAAAAATACATTACGAACCACTTGCACACGATATTTAAATCCAGTTTAGTACAGTTTACAGTCGTTTTTTCTCTTGTTGGTTTATGAATTGTTTAACTTTACTTTTAATCGACAATCGAATTCACTTTACTTTGTTTAGTATCAATCGTTCTGCTAATTCTCCCTTCGAGAGAAGATCATGTATGTCATTTGCGGTCATGTTTGTTTTCCAAACGACAGTAAATATATACAAGCCGCTGCTCGAAACACATCTAAACTTTTCTCTGAAATTACATAAAAGACAAAAACGCAGTGTAAAATATGAAACATATTGCACTTTATTCCTATATGAAATGAATGGAGAAACATTATTACTATATAATAAAAACAAATATTTTCCACTTTAGAGACATAAACTGACCAGAAAACAAAACATGTAAGATATCTGAGAGTAGAACATGGACCTCTATTTTATAAGCAAGAAGCTAGGTTAACGATTTATGTTCATTAAACCTGATGTATATTAAAGTTTACGCCAATTACACAATCATTAAATCAATAGATGAGTTTGCAACATTTAGTCGTGTAAAATACAGATCATTAATCCTTCTGTATAAAATATAAATTTTGCATATCAGAACAAGCTATCTTGCTTTAGGAAGAAAAAGATGACTAGTGTTAAGTGTACATGTATAAACAAAATATTATTTGTTTCTAACATATGTTTATTAATACCGATCTATTGTGACATTTCTGATGCCAATTATAATAATGGTAATGGATATGTATAGTGTCATATCTAACATGTCAAGTCATTATCTTGATAAGAGCTATCTAAAATTCATAATAGGATGATAATGATTGCTTTCAAAAGCAGTTCCATTTAGAATCAGAATAGACATTTAAATTACTGGCTCTATATATTATGCGCACAAGTGAATTATATGCAACCGTTTTAAACATTCTTAGAACAAGCGATTCTATTGATTTAAATTTAACTCATTTATTCTTTTTTCTATGAAGATCTATCAAGCACAAAAGTGGGGGTTAAACTAAGCCGATCACAATAAGACTAGCTAGGAAAACGTTTTAGCAAAAAAGGACTTCGTTGATACTATTGTATTAAAGTTTGGATTAAAAAAAACAGTTTACTGATAAAATGAACATTTGTACGTTGGATATATATGTAAAAATGACATAAAAACAGTTTTCAAACATTGATCGCTACCTTAAACATTGATCGCTACAGACGATCTGGTACTCCTTTAGCAAAAAAATTCAAAATATATGCATAACAAAGTGTGTGTACTCGGCAAAATTCTGTATTATTTAGGTTCAGCTTTGACTGGTTTGTTGTGTGTCTGTTTAAGGAATGAGTTGGGGAATACTCAATACTTTGAGCATCATTGGTGACAAAAATAACCTATCAAAAGTTACATTGATAAAAATGAATATTTAAAAGTATTAATTTAATCAACTGTTACGCCTGTAACTTTTAATAGTTTAAAAGCTATCATAACTACGAAATGATGACAGAGCTGAAACATCAACATATCACCAACAACATATTTTTTTGTCTTTCACATGTAAGTAGTCACCACTTGCTTTGAACATTATTGCTTGTCCATTCGTCTAATATATGACTACTGTTATGAATATTGCCATTTTCTGTTGTACTTTTTTACAGAAGAATTATAATGCAACCCTTTGTCATTATGCAAGCACAAGTAATTACTAACAGGCTTGCACACTTTGTTCCTATGGATTTGAACCTTTTATTTTCGGGATTTATAAGATTCCTGTACAGATGGGTTCGAATAATAAACCATTGGTGACTTAGGTTAAAATGGTTGAACAATTTTATCTACAAAGTTGAACTTTGCATATAAATGCCTCCTATTATTTGCGTGGTATCGATCTTATAGTTTGAATGTATTTATATGAAAGTAACATGCAAAAACAAATCCACTTTCCATCAGCGCATCTTGTCTTTGAACTTTAATTGTTCAATATTCGTTTATGACTTTGTAGACGTCAAAATTGTGTGACTCAAAGATCAGTTAATAAGTTTTAAAAAACAACAAACACTTGAAGAATTAGAGAAAACACTTATAAATATTGTGCAAGAGCATATTCGTTTCGAATAATAAATTGTACCTTCTTGATAATATTCCACCCTTCAAATATAGAGAAGACTTTGCAATTTTTTTGCTATTTTCATTCCGCAATTGCTGGTTTTACATTTCTTAATATTGTTTTAATGATTCCGTGAGCGGATTTTGTAATTTTATTAATTTGGAGAGTAAGTTATTCTCTTTCTTCTTTGAAAATATAATCTTATTATTATTGATCACTTTTTGCGATCTGCGATTCTGTGCATTCTGAGTCCCCAACAAAAAATTTCGTGACGTATAAATTCCCCCATCATGACCAAAACTAAAAATTTTTAATAGATATTGCAGTTTTTCTATCTCCTATAAAGCCTTCTAAATATTCCAAATTGATTTGAAATAAAAGGCCATGGATAAAAGATAGGTCAAAAAAGATATATTTAGTAGCTTCAAAACGTGTAAAAAAATGGCGTCATATCTTTAAAGTAAAAGGTCGATGACCAGTAATCTCGTAGCATTATTTTAAGATTTTTTTCATAATGAAATTTAGTGTCAAGAAAATGTCATATGGAAGTTGAATAGTAAGATATGTTGTTCAGCTGTATTCAGGAAGATCAATAAATTTTAGATACCATAAACAGTAGTTTATAGGTTTAGTGAGAAGTTTTAGACCAGTTTAAATTATTTCCGCTATATCATGGCTTCTAATTTTTATTGGTGTGAAACATAAGTAAACAAACGCTTACTTTCCGAAGAAACAATGTAATTTTGGGTCAAATGAGCTCAAACACTCCCGCCCTAACAAGTAACATAAGTGTTGTCAGAAAGTAGAAAGTAGCTAATGCTGCATGACATAATGGAAGAGTTTAGTGTAATACGAAATAGAACAGTTTTGTTCCACCTACAAACGATTTAAACAATCTTGAATTCAGGAATTTATATGTCAATTTTCGTTATGTTCAGCTGCACAATTGTTTTTTTTTTCTAAAACGTCTGCCAAAGTTATTAACTAAAAAAATGTTTCGCTTTAATGCTTCTGAAAATGTAAAATTTCAGTAGCATAACTTTAACGGTTTATTAGAAGATGAGGATACTTTTTTGAAAAATAAAAAAATAACTAAAATTTTGTACAATTCAATTATTTCCGGTGAAATAAATAAGTTTGTTTGGTAACATTTGCTCCAGTTGTTTAGGAGTTACGCATTCATTCTTTCTAATTCGGATACTGTGGTAAAATGTTGCTCTAACTCGTTTAAGAGTATGATGTGGATAGATGAATCGAGAAAATGTGATCGATCTTCCATTAAATTGGAACAATGAAATATATTGGCTGGTTAAACCATAACTATTACCTTAACACCTCAACACTAAAAATGGTAGTCTTTAGGTTACCATGTATATCTGTGTACTTTACAAACGTTTTGGTAGTCATTATGCAACACCACACACTGACACTTCTTGCCAACATTCTTTTCATTAGAATCACTCTATTAGTATGTTTTACATTTAAGTACTAACATTGTTTAAATTATTAATGTGAACTTGATACCTATTTAATTTCCAGCCCATATACCATCAAACGAGTTTCGAAATATTGTTCGTTGCTTATCATATTGTGTGTATAAGAAGGAACAATGCTATGAGTTATCAACATTATATTGATCTCAATACAGTACTATGTACATTACCATCATTCTTCCTACGTAACTTCCCACCCTAAAAATGCGTGTTCAGTCATAATACTAAGATACTCAGCAACATAGTTCCTCCTTTCCTATTCGTTTAATAAAGTCTATGCCAGGTTTTTTACGTCATCAAGAATCATATATCTATTCATAAGTTGATAAATACTAGTCACTCATATTTATCTTTAAAAGCATGACATGTATTTAAATTGTTATAATATTTTCTATGTACATTAAAGAATATTAAATGAATGAGACATAATTTAAGTTGACACTTTCAAATTAAAAACAAAACTTTATCTAAAAACACAACTTTTTAAACATATTTAAAATAATATTTAGCCCATTCTAAGGTTCAAAACAAAACCACTGGAATTTTGCAAATGTCTGTGCTTGACTTTGTTTAGACAATTTTTCAATTCTTTGAATTCGTTGAATTTATAACTAATAAAGGTTTCAAACATGCAAGCAATAATCATTATTTCAGCTTGTATATAATTTTAATACCATCAAAATAAAATATAAACAGCAGACTCCGTGTAAATGTTTGCATGTTAAGGACAAAATATAAAAAATCATTTGTGTATGTAGTCAGTCAATCTTGCATTCTGTGTATGTAATCAAGCTTTCATTCTGTGTATGTAGTCAAGCTTTCATTCTAAATACATGTATTTTTCAAATAAAGTCAATAAAACCTGCCTAAATAAAAATCCGTTTGGACTAAAATTTGTGATAGCTATATACATATATTTCGTTTTTGCAGTTGACGTGATTCAAATAAAGACGGTTTACACGGGGTTCGGATTTATGATTTTATGCATGTATCTAGGGTTTGGTTAAAACAGGAGTCGCTGTTGTATGTATGTTATCGTCAATATTATCGGACATCCATTTGAGTATGATAGAACTGATTTCGGCATATGAATCTTTACACTTAAGTTTCCAGTTGCACCAGGTAATTATTTGAATGACGTAGTTCACAGGCAAAACATTAATAAGAATGATATTTTAAATATTTTATTGATTATAAAAAATTCAATTTTAATAAATAGTTGATTAAGTTAGATTGTTTTTCTTAATCACATATTAATATCCAGATAAATTGATATTCCGTAGTTTTGCAGGCTATGGAAATAAGTTGTAACATTTCACAAAGAATAAAATCATTTTAGGTCTGCAACTGTTGTTGGCATGTAAATAAACATAATATAAAACGATTAAAATATACTATTTACTTCGACAATATCAAATTATCTTTATTTTCTAAATGTAAATCTAAGGTAAATATATGGTGTTGTAATGAGAGCGATCTAAAAATATGTATAATATGCCAGTAACAATGACTTGATCATGCAAAATGATTGCTAATATATTTGGATTTTCATCAAAAGCAAATCGTGTGTTCATCTGCGTACAAAGTTAAGCACACCCTGGTTTTTATAATGTCATGCATATGTGAACACCATTTAACTTATATTGGACTGCTATACGTTTTTAATGTGTATAAAATTATGTTTCATTGTGCCCAACAAATATATGCATTGCTGGGCACAATGAAACATAATTTTAACTTAAAAACCCATTATTTTATTTACATATCATTTCATCATAATATTGACGGTCTTTGCTCTCTCACGTAGTCTTTAAAAAGTATTATCACCGAAAGCTCCAAACTGAAAACGCCAATCATAAACATCAAAATGATAGTTATCCGTCGAAGGGTCAATATCGGGTACATCCGAAGTTAGCATGATTGACTGCTGCAATCCTGTGTCGCATACTACCAGTAAGGCGACTAATTTATTGAAGCGTTATCTGTCACCATTCCCGGTGTAATTGAGCTTCTAAATGTTGCAAGTTCTTTGGAGTAGGCTCCAGACCTGTAATCGCCTACCCAATTGATCCCATAGATGCTCTTTTGGGTTGAGATCTGAACTTCTTGCAGGCACCAAGAGGCACTTTTGGAACAATGACTTATGGCGTGTAAGCCTCCAAACACCTGTTCTCCCATCAGTTACATGGAGTAAAAATCGGCTCTCATCTGATCAGTGTTTTAGTAGCCAGGTTCTAAGATTCCGATTTTGTCTTGCTCTTCAACAAGCCAACCTGTCCATGCGATGGCGATCATCATGCATTAGGAGTTGAATGGCTCTCCTTGACTTCAAGACAGGATCGTGTTGCAAACCGGTTTCGCCTTACCAATCCATAAAGGCTCCTATTTTCACGTTGGGTTTTCACAGATGGTCGTCCAGATTGAGGAGGGTCTTTATCGTCTTGCGTGACAGCTTGTTTTCTGACCAAATGACTAATGACTGTGTTTAATGTTGGCCCAGCTGACGTCCTATTACCTTGAAAGATATACCATTAAAATGCATTCCGATGATTTGCCATCTTTGTGCTTCTGATATCCGCCTACATGTCATGCTTACTTAAAATGATTTTGCAATTAGAAATTCGGAATTTACATACCGATATGCTGCACAAAATACGTGAACTTTGGACGTGTTGAATGGAGAAAGCTTTTCGTGGACGGAAAACCGCACTTAATTGAAATTTCACTCCTGAATGTTCACATCCTTTTAATTATACATTATACAGTTAATACTGAACAAAATCATCAAAATCAAACTTTATTTACAATAAACGAAAAACAAAAATTAGTGGGCGCTTAACTTTTATCCAGGTGTATCCAAGTCTTCTAATAACATTTTCTTCTAACTAGCTGCACGATATGCCATCAAGTATTAAATATGAGTCTGTCAACTGAGGTTGATGGGTCTAGCAGGGTGTGTTCGACGTAATAGTAATTAACAAGAATTGTCAGTTTTTTTCCCGTCGACGTTTGTTGGTTTGTCTTAATAATCCTGTATACTCCTACATGTAAACGGACGCAATGAAAGAGAAAATTTGATGAATACAACCGAGCAACAAGAGTCTAAATAAAAGGAACGATTACATATCCAAATTATGAAAAAACATATTTAACACAAAACAAAACCTAACAAAAGTCAGTAATACGAACAGGTATAGTTGCACTCACTCCGGACGAGTTAGCAGTGCCGGTCTCGAAGTAAACACCCGTCGAAATTACTCATTTTCATTTTTAAGAAAAAGTCAAAGTCAGGGAGGAGAAAGACTACTAATGACTCAACGAATATTTAATACAGATCGCTTGAGATATTGTAATTGTTCTATTTATATGCTTCATATATTTAATTATATACGAACTATTACAACCATTCTTATTCTAAAACAGACAAGTTAACATCCTTATTTTCAGTTGTTTTGGACAGGAACGGTTATATAATAATTCAAATACAAAAAATCAAAATTATTTAGATAAAAAAATCATTTTGATATAACATTGATGTTAATTCATGTCTGATCTTAATGTACCAAATAAAGCCATATTATTTAATTCAATCTTCATTGCAATGAAGATTGAATTAAATAATACCCGCAGTTAGACATGAACCGCAACAGTGTTTACAGGCACGTGGTCACAGAGGCTTCTTCAGAGGTTAAAAGGTTGTACCATAAATATTAAAA
Organism: Limnoperna fortunei; assembly: GCA_944474755.1. Lineage (NCBI taxonomy): Eukaryota > Metazoa > Mollusca > Bivalvia > Mytilida > Modiolidae > Limnoperna > Limnoperna fortunei. Next base: position 49,384,988 of record OX104120.1, read on the forward strand.
ATGTTTTGCGTCGAAAAGGAATATATCATCAAAATTAAATTGATCCACCTAAGACATGTTATGGCTGTATAAATAATTTAAGTTATGGACAAAGGAAGAATTTGTGTCATCAATTTTTGATGATGCTTTAAATATGCATAGTTACATTGTTTTACGCAAAGAATTTTATTTTTATGTGAAAATAAGCATCGCTTTCATATTAAAAACTTTTGTTATTAATCATTAAATTTAAAGTCATATTGACCTTTGTATGTGTTGTATTGTTTCTGATTCTTCACAGTCTATTAAAGCTTCCGACATGAAAATTATCCTACATATAATAAGTAAAAATATAACTAAGATTCTGGATAGATTTAAATTGATAATTTTGGATATAAAGTCCTATTTGTAGATAATGCCTTCCGACCATTGTTACTTAAATTACGTCTGTTTATAATTAGATGCAATAAGTTATTACCATATATCAACGGAAAAGGGACAAAATGTTTAGAAAAATTGAAACAAATAGCACAAATGAGATACATTAAACACCAGATAGATATTTCAAGGTCTGGTTTTCTTGTCCAATCTAGCAGCATCGAAATCTTTGATTTTTCGCCACATATGCAAATAAAATCTCATTAAACAGTGCCTTTTCAACAGAAACAAAAATGAAACGATATAAATAACTGGTAATTCGCCTCGAAAGAACTTACTTCGACATCAATTAATCTAAATCAAATAAAATATATACTGAAACCAAATCTGTCAAATGTTAGATTTTCTGATTGACATTTATAGAAGACAATTTTTTAAACAGACTGTTGGTAGTTTAATTTGCACTAATTGTTCTCCTCACCTCGCCGACTTGATTGTTGTACTTTTGTACTCTTATGAGACTGAGTTCCCAGAACGCCTGCTGAAGAAAGAAAAGACTCTGAGCCAGACCTTGATTTTCACATTCCGTCTAATGTGTTAATATTGAAGGGTTTCCAAGGCCAACACTTAAAAGACCTTACATAATGTAGCTTTATCTGCAAAATTCAACAAAAGATTCACCTTATAGCTAATAAAATTCGATTTGTTTTATGTCTGATACAAACACAAGTATCTTTTTTAAGGCGAAGGAATTGCATGTCTTATATACAAAAAAGGATAACACGGAAAGAATTTTGTTTATAACAGATGTTTATTTTTCACATCTTTTATGTGATGGTAAGGATTAGGTTAAGTGTTAGTGTTATCTTCAACATTTTAAATTATCCAATATTAATGACCAATTTCTTTGTTCAAATGTTGAGCTATACAAAATGACAAACATTTTAACATTATGGTGTAGTTTCAATTTCAGTGTTCTATTTTAAATCAGATAGAAACGTTGAATTAGGAATATTTACTAGCTAAACAAATATACTACCGAGATAAATTAGATTCAAAACCCACGTGGTACGATATCTTGTCTGCACAAAGGACATCTCAATGTAAGCCGAAACATTTCACGCTATGGATAGTGTTTTACTATTGTCATGTTGAGACAGCTTTGGCTAACTCATGTGCAAGACAAGCTACACACCTTTTTCAAAGTTTGTATTATTATATAAGTAAGACCTGGTATAAAACTTGTATCCGTGGCAAGAAAAAAGCAAGGAAACTGATCAAAACTACAAGACCTTAAAATGAAGGACGATTACAAACCGGGATTTAGACAAACGTATACAGCACGCTAAAAAACTAAAAGCACAAAAACATAATTGAGTAACCTGAACCTAATACAAGTCCTGGGACTCAGATGCTATAGCAACAATTCTGAATTTTCTGTGTTTTTTCTTTCATACAATAAAAGTGAATAAAAACGCTAGAAACGACTTGCACATGCTTTGAAACTATGACACAAATCGCTCCTCTAAAAGTGTCAGTAGCTAGAACGACTGATGTGTAATCCAAAACGTTACCGAAATAATTGCGACTTCTATGAATAAGTGTTTTAATATTGTATTATCTCTGTTCAATCGTTCGATTTAATTTAGATTTTTTGTTAAGAATGAGAAAAGAAAAAACTCAAAAGCCGATGCAGTTCAAGATTTAAAAAAAATTGGCACCATTGGCAAAAATTTTCGTTTCGTCTCGGAGGGGCTTTTCATTTCTGATATGCATTGTTGCTTCTATATATTTTAGCCCACTAGTTTGATTAGTTTTGCCTTTTTAATGAGAAATGTTGTCTTTAATAATAATGAAAAGTTTTATCAAGCGTTAATTTGTTGTGTAATACTAACGATTTTTCTGAAAAGATCTTATAATCAGCCATAGAGTACTTTACACAACAAATTCAATAGTTCACTCAAAATAACCGGTAAAAACACTTTTTTGAAACAACATTGGATTCGGAGCAAAAAATATACAAAGCCAAACACGGTACTTGTGTCATGATTAAAATAGTCTGTAAAAGTTCAGTGATAATTGCTTGAAAGCCTACCTGTTTATTTTATCTCCATTTAAGTTCGATAAACATTATTATAGCTTAGATTATATATGCAGTATCGAAGCGGTATAGCAAGGAATAATGAGCCAGTTGTGTATCACACATTTTATTTCATACAAGTAAAATTTTATAAAAGGTTAACATAAACAAACTGATAAATTTTGGCTGGCTAAAACACGCATGTAAAATGCTAAAACCATAGTATCTTTTATAACAGTAAATTTTATATTATTAATTAATCTTAGACCTCTTCAAAAGTACTAAATCCTTCCAAGATAACATTTCCCATAAGAATGTAGCTATAGACACAATACAAGTCTGATAAAATATTTTACCAGTATCAAACTAACATTTGACAGGATCATACCTAATATATTAGTTGTACATCGTGTCAATATTCTAAGAACCATTGTGGATAAAAATACTATATCAAAGATATATTACATTTAATTATTTATGTGCAGATATTATTTAATATTTAAACATATTATTATCAAATACCAAATGAAAATGATCATTTATAAGCTATCATGATAACAAAACGGAGTTTTACAAACATGAGCCGAACAACCATGTTGTTTTTACTTTATGAACGAACACCATTTGCGTTGAACATTGTTGCTGGTCCAGTCATCTCATGCATCTCTATTGTGATGAATATTGTCATATTTTTGTACTTTTTGACAAAAAGATTAAAACACAATCTACTGTCACGATGCAAGCGCTATCAGTTGCTGATGATCTTACATTACTTTGTACCTATGGATCTGAATCTTTTTTTCTGGGATTTATACTTAATTTGCATATAATTCTGTTTTGCATACATTACCAGTGGTACTACACTACTGTATAACTCAACTAGCGGATAATTTTCACCTTACTTTCGCTTTTCTCACTACATGGCTAGGTTTACAGAAATTATTTGCCGTGGGCTTTCCAATATGGAGCCGAGGGAGACTTGCCCTTGAAATGTCCGTCATTATTTGTTGTACCTGTTATTTTCTCTCAATGTTAGTTCACATCCCAAGAATAGTTGTTGTCACTATGCGTTCTGAAAATTTAACATTTTGAAGAAGATTTTTGTTTGCATCACGTATGAAACCATAAGAGGATTAGATAAGTATGTGGTGACATACTTTCCAATCTTGTTTACTTGTTGTCTGATCTGTGCAGTAGCAGCAATGATTATGTTTACAACTTTTATCGTATTTACTTTAACTAGGCGGAAGCATCAAAATACGAGCGAAAGTCAAGCGCACTTATTACCTGTGTACTAGGTGTGTTTTTGGTGTCTGAGATACCAAGCCTTTATGTTAATATCAAACTTATTAAAACCTGCCATGCGCATAACAATTTATGGCATTTAATTAGAGGAAAGTTAGAAAACATGATCACTGTTGCCGAAATCTGGAAATCAATTATGGATTTGTAGACTTTTTATTTACATACGGTTCTCTTTCACGCTCTCTAAATAGTGAAAATTGAACTACCTCTTCATCATAGATTTGTTAGGGAAGGACATCATGTCTATCAAAACTATAGATCATATAAAACTGTTCATAGACATTTTAAAATTTCAACTATTATGGCGTGTGCATCAAATTTTATTATTTATGTTTTGATGAGCAAACAACTCAGAAATATCCTGGCACAAATATTAAAATTTGGAATCGTGCAAACCATGATATGGCTTTTGAAATTACATAAAGTTACTCAATTGTATGCAATTTGGTACATAAATTGAGAAACATGACAGGCATCTTACCTCTATTGGTTTATCAGTTTTAATGTTGTTGCTTTTAAAATAAATGCATTTTCTATGTATATTTTATGTCTAAAACTTACGGAGTAATCATGGGGTATATACAGTTTTTTCTGTAATAAATTACACAACTTAAAAATGTGATTGAATACATGATTTAAATTGTTTATTAAATCGATTGAATAATTATTTGGTTGCAGCATTACTGTAAGAGTAATTGTGCAGTATATAATTCTTCAAGTATTTGGTTAGGACAGGATTCAATGCTATATGCATGTTAATAAAATGTCATCAAAGATAAGGTAATAAAATTAATTACGCCAGACGTGCGTTTGGCTCACCGAGACTCACAAAATTCCAAAATATTTAAAATCCACATGATTAGGACGCTGTAGAGGCTTTTATCATCGAAATTTCAAACGGTGTGGCAAATCCAACTAATGACATTAAAGCCTTGTGAATAGAAAGAAACCTTAGAATTTCAAACATTTTTTAAAGTAATAAAAACCATCGTGACAAGAACAATAAACTCCACGTCATTTTGCACATGAATTCTTTCAACTCGTGTCCAGTTGGATCAAGCAAAAACTAATTCAAAGAATATAGTTCAAAAGCAAAGAACTGATCAGAATCATACATCACATGTTTTATTGATTTTAAAATATCTTGTCAGTTTCTTTGATTATTCTCTTTAAATGCAACAGGGAATTATCAAGTTAACTACTCAATAGAATAACTGATGCAATGTCTGCTTTAGGGACATTTATTTTTAAAGAAATAGCCAAACGAAAACATGCATTCAGAAACAAATTACACTAGCACATAAAAAGATATCTGAACAAATACAAAATTAACAAAACCACCCCATGTTTCAAAAGACTAACACGAAACGTAAAAACAAAACAAACATAATGCAACAAATCGGCTACAAATAAAAATTAAAAATCGATGGATATTTATTACGGAGAAAATCAAATTCTAAATATGTCTGGGCTCGTTTGGCATGTTTATGTTACCAAATATCAATAAACTCTACTTTTAATTAGTGCAAAGTACGTCAAAATACTCCTTTGTTTCAACCAACTAAACGTGTCAATAACTAGAACGATTGACAATTGTACTCCAGAGAAAAACTATCAAAATGACTGCTTTCTTTCGTGTGTGTTAAATATCTCGTTTCATATTGTCTATTGTATATCAAGTTGTGTATGTTATGATTTGAAGATATTTGTTGTTTTAATAATCTTTAAATTTCATTCGATTTGTCGTCAATATTGCACTTAATTTTTATTTATGTAGACCTACACCATTTGCACAGAATCAGTTATTTCTTATCTTGTAAATTGACGAAATATATAACAATGTCCGTTTATCAAAGCCGTACTATTATTTGTTGTATAAAATACTTATTTGTTTTCTTACGATTAGTCTTAATCAGTATTATACATAAAAACGTGATAGTTTTAAGTTAAATTATCGGGAACTGAATCGTAATAACATTGGATTGGGTGCATAAATACATCGATGCGTATTATCAAAACTAATACCGGTATTTCTCTTAAGATATGAATTCATCTGTTCGAATTCAGTGATAACTGGTTGTTAGTTAGCTTGTTGTTTTTATGAACATTCAAGTAAGAAGCAATATATTTAACAATAGTTATCATGCAGCATTTAGGAGGCATATCTTCTAAATATAAATGTTTAAAATGCTAATAAAAACCGAAATTGTATCTATAGACACACTTCAAGAAGGAAAACACATTTTAACTAGTATATCCAATCACTTGGCAAACTCAATAACTAAAATATTAATATTTGAATCAGGTTAGCAAAACGGGGAAACTGCCAATGTTGGTTTTAACTGGGAAAATCTTAAATAGGATGTAAATAGAAGATTTAATGGGCTATTCGACAGAAAATAATTAAAATATAATAAAAAAAACTTATTAAAAATGACAGAAACATTTTCTGCTTCAGTTAATCGTGGCCTACAATATTTCTACACTCTCCATTATTAAAAGTCTTTCAACATGAAAGCCATTGGAAGCCTCTTTTAAACGTTGATTTTAAAAGATCTAGAAATATTGTAATCCACGAGAAATTGAACGTAAAAGCATAAATTATTCTATTTGTTTAAACACTATACTTTCATAAAGGTGTTTATGTTTATGTTTACATTTTAGTTAACAACACCTTATTCAGTTATATCCTTGCGTCCAGTTTTCGTTAGGGAGAAAGCAGTAGTATTCAGTACAAACTTCTTATATTTGACAGGACTGCATATATTAAGGCTGTCTTCAAGAGCAAACTGCCCACATTGAGGCTTACACTTCAATGTTTACAAGCCGTTGTTATTTATGGTTACTGTTAATGTACTACTAGTACTTCTAAGTAACTACTTAAGGCACATATTTTGCATCAGTTTTATAGTGGTTCAATATTTTGCTGATATTTTTGGTGAAAGACAGTTGTGTGAAGTAAATCTGTGCTTCATTGTTCCTCGCGTAGCAACTGATGACCTTGGTTACCCAAGTAACGTCCTAGATGGTATACTGTTTTTTTTTATTTCGTTTTTCATAATGTTAACTAGCTAACAGGTTGCAATAACCTCGATGAAGTACTTACACCAGCAGAAAAATTGACATTGTTTTTATAAAAGAAGATTATACAAAACGAATATTGGAAACAGTCAAAAAGAATCTCAAATCTACAAAACAAGATTATTAATGTGACGTTGTTTAAAAGATCTTATTTTTTCTTTCCCAGTTAGCCACTGCATCTAGTTAAAATAATCTGATTTGAAGAGATAACCGAACTTGGGAGTAGTTTTTTTCTTTCCTGCTGGAGGGCTTTGCATTCCATCACGTAATGATACTCATCGCCTATCTCAAGCGAGTTCCAAAGATGGCAAGTTCTCTCCTGACGTGGTACACCTTGCAATTATCCCGTCGCGATTGGTAGGCAATGACTACCACATATAAATTTAGATAACGTGAATTGCAAATTATCAGGTGAAAACTTAAATATTTGTCAAATATTTTATCTATCTTGAAAATTCTATAACATAAACATTTAGGCAATTCATGGATTTGTTCCAAAATTCGTAGATCGAATTGATCTTTTAACACTTGTTATACATTTTTTAAAACAAGTTTAGCTGCATATTCCATATGATAGACGATTATTAAGTATCTGTTTGATATTTGAAAGCCACTTATTTTCTATTCTTACAACTGATAAAAATTGACTTAAATGGTAAGCAGGATATTTTGCTCTCTGTATCATTTACAATTCTACTCGAAAACTTTATATTTTTATTTTCACTAGAACATCTAATGGAAAATGTCTTAGTTCAGCATAGACAATAAAATCTGGAGTTGTCTCTTTCGGGTGCATTATTTCTTGCAAAAATGTACATAGATTCTTTCGATGTTTTGAATCCCCCCCCCATACTTCAGAACCGTATAGATATATTTGTATATGCATTTATCTAATAAGTCGAATAAGTGTTCAATCGATAAATTATTTTGTCTACCTTTTTGAGTATGCTATACATAGCCCTTTTTCAATCAGATATTTCCTATAGTTGTAAGAAATAAACCCCTGATTGGTAAAACATGCCTAAATACTTATATTCTTAAACTATTTCTATTTGTGTACCATAAATTGTGATTTGTAAGATTTTATTATGTACACATGTACTTTCCCAATAGAAAGTATAAGAATCTGTTTTCTCGATATTAATTTGCAGATGCAATTGCGTGCAATATATTTGGAATTTATCTAACATTTTCTGTACATCGTCGCTATTATCAGCAAGTAAAATAGTATCATCAGCATATAAAAACATGAATATTCTTATTGAAATATCTAATTCATGTTCAACATCAGAGCTTATTGCTTTTATTCCTTCTAAATATTCATTTTAAAAACAGCCATGCAAATCGTTCAAGAATATTGCAAATAAAGCTGGGGAAATATTTTCGCCCTGGCGTACTCCTATTTCGCAAGGAAACGAATCTGATTTCGATAAATTATAAAATATTCGAGATTTGATATCTTAATACATCTTTTTCTAATTCGGATAAATTTGCAATCTATATTGTTATTTAAAAGTTTACCTTAAAGTAGATTTCTTTATAGAGTCAAAATTGAAAATCAATAAATGTTTAGTTTAGTTTAAACATATTTTATTTGTACAATGAACAAACAGGATCAGACACAAGTAATACATACTTATGAAGTCTTCTCTGTTTAAAATATGTTACAAGTAATATATGGACATGGTGACATAACATGAATTACATTCAATTATACAAAAAATAAAGAAAGAATCAATTATACAAAAACAAAGAAAGAATAATCAGAACAATGACAGGAAAAAGGATAAGGAATGAAAGAGTTGTAGAATAATTGATGACGATTCGTGTGTTGTTGTCGCTAGATGATATGGTTACTCTTTTAAACAACAAGGAATCGTTTAGATTTCTTGATAAATTCATAAACATTAGTAAATATCATTTCATTTTCTTCTTGTAAAAGTTCATTGCTGCCGTTTAATAAGAGGTTTAAGTTGACTGCTGTATACTCTGTACATTCAAAGAAAAAATGATACTGGGTTTCTTGGCTGTTGCCACATTTACAGGAAGGGTTTAATATAATGTTAACAGTGTACAAATCATTGTTTAAGAAGGACGCATTACATCTCATTTTAGTTAGTATAATATTTAGTTTTCTTGGGCCAAAATAGTAATGAGGAGGTACATTGTTTTTAACACTGTTTCTTTTAAGAATCGATTTAAATTTTGAAACTGAATCTACATTTCTGATAGAGGAGTCTAGTTTGTTCCATTCACGTATTGTAGAGGGAATAAAAGAATCAATAGTTAGAGATAATCTACAGAATGGAACAATAATGTCTTCTCCGTTTCTTAGATATTAGTCAGTTATACTTTGAATTGAGGGGGGAATAAGTTCACATAAGTATGGAGGGGCAATCTTTTGGGTAATAGTATAAAACATTTGAAGTTTTCTTCTATTCCTTCTATCTTTTAAAGTCTCCCACCCTACTTCATAATAAATTCTTTCGGTTTTTGTAAATAAGGGTAACCCTGTGACAATTCTAGCCGCCTCTAATTGAATTCTTTCTAGTTTATTTGTATAAATTGTACCACAATTGTCCTAAACTTCACATGCATATTCTAAAATTGGTCTAATATACACCAAATATAAAGTTTCTAGAGTCTTTCTACTAATTTGAAATTTTAACTTCCTCATAATATTGAGGTGACGTGCAGCACTTGATAAGATGTTATCTATATGCGAATTCCATTTTCCATCACAACTGAAGATAACTCCTAGATGTTTATGGGTATTTACTACGGGTATATCTTGGTCATTCAAACTGAATTCTAGATTGGGGGGTTCTATATTAGAAATCATTAAGACTTCAGTTTTATTCGGATTAAAACTCATCAGCTATTTTTTGGACCATAGATCTAACTTTTAAATCATGATCAATGACATACTTGATCTGTTGTGGGTCATAATGGGAATAACCAAACGATGTATCGTCAGCAAATAGTCTCGTGAGGGAAATGAGATTTTCAGATATGTCATTAATAAATAAAATAAATAGTAATGGTCCAAGTACAGACCCTTGGGGGACTCCGGCTGAAAGACTGCAAAGAGGAGATGAAGCATTTTTGATGATAACTTTTTGTTGTCTTCCATTAAGATAGCTTTCAAACCATTTCAGTAGATTTCCGTTTACCCCATAAGCTTTCATTTTGTGCAATAGGCCTTTATGCCAAACTTTATCAAAGGCTTTGGAAAAGTCACAGAATACGAAGCAGTTGATTTCTTTCTTTTCAAGTGCATTAAGTGTACAATTCTAAAGTTCTAGTAATTGGTGAACAGTAGAATATTTGGGGCGAAATCCTGACTGATATTCATAAATTAGATTATTCATTGCGAAATGGTTATAAACATGTTTATAAACTATTCTGTCCATAACCTTTCCAATACAACTAATGAGGGAAATGGGGCGATAATTTGATGGTAGTGAAGATTCTCCTTTCTTGAAGATCGGAATCACGTTTGCAGTCTTCCAGCAGGAGGGAAATTTACATTGTGAAAGTGACTTGTTAAATATAATTTGTAGAGGTATAGCAATTTTATGTGGACTAATTTTTAACATTTTATGACTAAAAGTATCAGGTCCTGATGCCTTTTTGGAGTTCAAAACATTTATTATATCAATAATTTCACTTACTTCTACATAAATATTACAGATTCCTTTATCAGTTTTTATCTCATAATCTGGAGTTTTGTCGTTGTCGTCATCAAGTTTTGAAATGGAACAAAAGTACTGATTTAAAATCGCACATTTCTCGTTGTCCTCGTATGCCATTTCACCAAGCGATTGGTTATTTATAGTATTCTTGATTGGTGGAATATTATAAGAGCACAATGTAGTTTCTCCCTCTTAATTTTCAGGAATTCAAATAACATAAATAAATAATCAGATGTAGTATATCCCTGGCGAATACAGCTTGATATTTATTTAATAATGATTTTTATCTTATATTCGTTTACATTTATTGTCTTTTTTGATTCGACAAAACACTTAAAGCAATAATTCCCAGATTTGTTCATACTTTGATAAACGACTGTTTGGAAACTACTTTTTTGTTGATAAACGTAAACAAATACGGCGGCCATGTGTCGTGTACGCTTTAGATAATAAATTAAGCCAGAACACTTGAATTTTTCGATAAAAATATCTTGAGCGATGCATCGCTTCAACGGAAAGTTATGTAGTTGAAGCAGCTGTATATTATTATTACAGAATCATTTGTTTAGTGAAATAGATACAAGTAAACATTTTAACAGTACACTTTGCTTTAAATAAATTGTTCACATGGATGAATGAAACGAAATAGCGGAATTCGAGTGTAGACGAAATTCAAGTGTGAAGGCATTATATAGTCGATCCTTTAAAAATTGCGTTTTGTATCGTATCATTTCAAATACACGCAATGGCGGTTGGGTATTGCAGAAAGAGCGTCAAGCGTTTGAAAAGATAGGAAGTCATACATGACGTTACATACAAACCGCGGTACAATGAGGACATAAGTATACGAAATTCACGAAAATACTGTTTGTTGTTGTCTTTTGTTTTCAGTGATAATCTTCTCTGCAAATCGTAAAATATACCCATTGTTAATGCCTTCAGTTTGTTGTATATACTCCTACGCGTCACACACATATCATGTTAGAAACTATTTCGATATAGGATATTTTCGGTAATTCATCGATGTTTGAACCATGTCGCCCGTTGAGTATATGTTTGTGAGTCGACCTCGTTAACACAAATTGATGAATTACCGATAATAAGCGTTTAATCCTATATCGAAATAGTTTCTAACAAATTACAAAGCATTTTATTGAGGATAGCTTTTAAAAAATTTACAAGATGCGATAGCAATGTTAGAGGTCTATAATTACTGAGTTCATCTTTTCACTCTTATACAGTATATTGTAAATATATTTCCACAAAACCAAAAGCATTTTGGAGTAATCGCGAGTCAAAAATTAGATAAAAAACATAAATATTTACATTAATCATACAGTCTGCTGTAGCACTAAGATACTCATTTTTGGTTGTTCTTGAATTGTTTTATGATTCCGCTTTTCGAAATTCCAAAATTTAAAAATGCATTTCCAGGATCAGGAAGAATTGTTTGATCAGCGTCATGAATATCAACATTATTTTTGTTTATTCTTCGAAAAAAAAAATAATGAGTCAATAGCTATTTCAATGTTCGATTTATAATTTTTTATGTATACAATTTTCCTAAATTCCTTGGGATTTTAACTTCTAAGTGATTTCATTTTATTACTGAAATCACTATTCTAACAATGCTATCAAATATGTTCTTTAATATGTAATTTTTCTCACTTTCTCGTAGGCGAATCTTAAATAAATTAGAGACGTATCGTCGGTACAGTCGACTTGTTTTTCGAATTTTTTTCTTTTTTAGTCGACATTCATTTTTAAATCAGTCCTTGCAACTTTCTCTATTTAATTTTCTCTAGCGGGAATAAACACATAAAGTAGTTTTCGCTGAACCAATAAGAACATAATTAATTATCAATAATACAAGTCCGATCAACAGTATCTACATTAGCTATTTTATTATTTAAATGCATTTTCAAACGCTGCAATCCTATTTATATCTATATTTCTTCTATACTCATTTAGGGGCTCTCTGTGGCCTGGTGGTTAATGTAGTTCATCTACTATTGATCACGTGGTCTGTCAAAACTAAGATTGCGATTTCGAGTCTCACTGTGGGCAGGGTGTAATCAACTTCAATCTTAATTGACAAGGATTGCCAGTTTTACTTCCGGAGGTCGGGGGTTCTCTACGGGTACTCCAAATTTCTTCCCCAATAAAAATTGTTCGCCATGATATAGCTGCAACATTGCTGAAATGGCGTAAAACATTATTCCAACAAACAAACAAAACCTCTACTCATTTATGTTAATATGGTCCCATTTACCTGTAGAAAGATTATCGTCAATTGTGGTGGATGATGGCTCATCAAGATAACATTTATTTATACTATAATCGAGTACCGAAATGTCTTCTTTTTTGTGTATATTATTAAAACTACATATAACATAATCTACTACGCTATTATTTCTGCTGGTTGCTTTATCAAATTCGACTCCAGACAAACAACCATTTAAAATCAATAAGTTGTTTTTTTTTTTTAAAGATACCAGTTTGCTACAATAATTATTAACAAGGCAACATGTACGAGTGGTTAAGACTCGAAATATTAGATTCCGAACAAATTAAATTGATATTAAGTATATTTTCATTGAATAGTTATCCTTGAATTTCTAAATAAAAGAATATTATGTTTTTGTTATGCATGGATTTTGTTAATCTTTACAGTCGTTTAGAGTAAATCTTAAAAACCTGATTGACTGAGTGTTTATGAATTTATTTAAATATCGTTAAAACAGATAATTCAGAATAAAATGGTAAGAGAAATAAAATGAGAGTGTGCATTATTTGCACCAATGGTTTTAGACTTGTAATTTATTAGAGTTAAATGACATTAGAAACATAAAGATTGTAACTTTGGTGTATTGCTGACCACCATTTAGTGAAATAGTAGCGCAGCCTTCGCACAAACATGTGAGGGCATTTTCGCCCTAGTATAAAATAAAGAATCTAACACCCTGAGTATTAGTTGTGTGTTATTTGCCTATTGGATTGGAACACTGCTACATTTTTGGCGCCCAACTTTTCATCACTGATCAGCGTACATCACGGATTACTAGGCCTATCTTATTGCGGAATTGATACGTAACTGACATTTCGTATCCGGATATTGACATTTGATGTAAACTTCCGGTGTCAACAAACAGTTCTATCGGAAAGTGAAATAGTGTGTTATTATTCTTGGAACAGATATACAGCGAAGATTATATGGTAACTATAATTCATGTATGTTATTATCATGTCTGTGTGTTATGTTGTCTGATGTAACTGTATCTTGTCAAGGTTTGAAAAATATTTTTGTGTTAAACGTACTTTGAAAACTTTGATACAAGTTAAATACTGTAAGATAAGAAATCGAAAGAAATTTGGTTGATATTACACATTGGTATATTGTATTATCTAAGAAACACATTTCAGATAACGAACTGACAGTGTAGAAGACATAGTATATTTTTGAATAGTAATATATTCAAGACATTTGCATTTAATTTTTTTTCTTTAATAAATTTATTCTAATTAGAACTTGGCAATTTTTTTTTTTATTCCCCACCCCCCTTTATAGGTCAAGGTCAAACGGAAGTACTAGATATTGACACATTTGTTTACATTTGATTTTTTTTTTTTTTATTATTTTTCAGTTCTAGTTAGTAGTTCAACACATTGTAGACACATACACTTAGTGTTTACATTGAAATTATTACACACATTTACTTATTAATTTTTTTTAAGCTTAATTTATTTTTGAACTTAGACATACACAGGATTGATTGATAGTAGCTACCTTACATTGATAGTTTCTTCATATTACAGTTGTGTATACTGTCCCATATTGTAACTCGCGTTGATACATACATAAAACTTTAAACATTTATGTTTGATGTGTGTTTTGTATACATGTTTGAAATTTGTTTATTGTTTGTGTAATATATTTATACTGTACTGCATTGTGTGAATACTGTTGTTTGTGTGTATTACAGTATTGTCATTTGTATTATATTGTACTTGTCATTAATGTATAATAGTATACCTAATTGTGTTATTGACCTTTGATTCAATTTTTTTTTTCAACAGTTCCTTATTCTAACACTACTAGGTTAGTTGTCAAGTGGTTAGGTTAGTTGGTCATTGAGTTGTAAGGTCAGTTGTTATTGAACTATTACTTGGTGTAGTAATAGGCAGTGGTTTGTCGTCATTTGGTCACAGTTCTGTATTGGGTGTATTATGCTTCTTTATTTAAACATTTATTTGTATATATTAGTATATTAGTATTATTTACTTTTGAAATGGGTTTGTAAACGTAAAAGTTTTACAACTCATATCCAAGTTTAGGTTTTGTATCCAGTTGGTAAGTACTTGTGCATTTGTGTACTCATTTGTCTGTTTCTACATTGCAGAAAAGTTGGTACATTAATATATATATTATTTATTTCAGATAAATATTAATAAAATTTCTGTTTCTTGTAGATAATTAATAAATATAATTTTTATTTCTTTCAGCACTTTTGTTTATTTTTTTGTTTAGGATAGATTAATTTTGTTTTCTATTATATTTCAGGTATTTGTTAATTAGATTTGTTTTTCTATTGCAGATAATTAAACAAATATTCTTTTTGTTTCTATCTATTTCAGATAATTAATTTTTTTTATCTGTTTCAGAAATTTGCTAATTTTATTATTGTATTTATTGCAGATAATTAACAAAACAATTTTTTTTTCTAATTTATTTCAGATATTTACTAATTAAATTTCTCATCTGTTACAGGTAGTTAATTATATATATATACAATTTTATCAATTTCAGCATCTTTTCTAGTGTATCTTGAGATTTTTATTAGTTTGGGGTTAATTTTCAGAATATTTATTTCAATATTAACATATCTTTTTCTTATACATCTCCAGGTAACTAGATTTTCTTTTAGTTTATATTAATATACATTAACTTTATTTCAGCTGATATTAATATACATTGATTTTCTTTCAGCTAATTACTATAGATTGATTTTTTTGTTCAGCTTATATTAGTATCGATTAGTTTTATTTTTTTTAAGGCCTTAAAACTATTTCAATTTGTATTTGTTTACAATTCAGGTACTTTGTTGCTTTGCAAGGTATATTTTCAACTTTTGTTTGACTGATAAGTTAACTTATATATCTGTTTATTGATTTCAGATATATTGAAGTTGCTGTTTGCATTTATTCATAGATTTGTGATTTACTTATTTGGTTATATTATATTCCAGATACTTGTCTCCCTTACATAAATTATATAGTTTCTATTTCTAATATTTTTCAGGTTATTTCTATTATTTTCAGATTATTTCAATTATTTTCAGGTTATTTCTAATTACTTAATACATTTCTATTAATTACAGATATTTCTATTATTTTCAGATTATTTCGATTATTTTCAGGTTATTTCTAATTACTTAATACATTTCTATTCATTACAGATATTTCTATTAGTTTCAGATATTTCTAATAATTTCAGATATTTCTATTGATTTTAGATATTTCTATTTTTTCAGATATTTCTAATTTATTCAGACCTTTCTATTTATTACAGAAATTTCTATTTATTTCAGATATTTCTAATTTATTTAGACATTTCTATTTATTTCAGATATTTCTATTAATTTCAGACATTTTTTTTTAAATATTTTTATTTGATTATAGTTTCCATCTTTTGTAGGAATAATAATAATAATTTTTTTTAATATTTCAGAGAAACATTTCTTGTATATTTATTGTAGATATTTTGTATTAATTTCAGATTTCAGATTATATATACATTTGTTTGTTATATACTTATATCATCATGGACGAGGATATCTCAGCTGAAGATATTGCACTTTTGAAATTATTGAAGAAGGAAGTGAAAGAGACACCAAAGGGAGAGGAAGCAAAAGCTTTGAAAGAATGGATGATGAAGTATTTAGCAACCAGTGGAGAATTACAACCAAAGAAAGAAACTACTGAGGAGAAATTGACATCAAAGGCCAAGGAACATGTCACACTATCCAAATACCGAGAACCACCGAGAATCTCCATCTTTTCTGGAAGTAATAACAAAGGTGAATCAACCTATGACCTGTGGAGATATGAAGTATGTGGATTAATGGCTGACAAATTGTACGACCCAGAATACATTAACTATGCTGTGAGAAGGTCACTTAAAGGAGATGCAGGTGTCATTGCAATGCATCTAGGACCCAAGGCCAGTGTACCAGATATACTGCACAAACTAGACAGCATTTTTGGAGATGTTGAAAAGAAGGAGGATTTACTTGCCCAATTCTACAGAGCAAGACAAGCAGATGATGAAACTGTAACCAAATGGAGCTGTAGATTGGAGGATATTATTGGTCGTGCTGTAGAGAAAGGAGTTGTTCATATGAAAGACAGGAACAGCATGTTGCACTCCATGTTATGGACAGGCTTGAAAACCGAACTAAAAGACATATCTGGACACAAGTTTGATTTCATCCAAGATTTCGATGAGCTAAGAGTAGCATTGAGACAAATAGAAAAAGATCATGAGGAGAGGAAAACATCTAGCAAACCACGTCCAGCTAAAGCCACTGTAATACCAGAGTCTCCTATTCATCAGACGCAGATGGATGAATTTAAGGGACTTATCCAAAAACTCACCACCAGGATGGATAGATGGGAAACACAATTCAGTAGAGGCAGAGGTAGAGGGTATAGAGGACAATACAGAGGACAGTACAATAGACAGTATAGTCAGACGCAAGATACATCAACAAACACCACTCAAGCTGCACAAGACAGGAGTCAAAATAAATGTTACAGATGTGGACTACCAGGACATTTTAAGAGAGGATGCACAGCAGTCATCGAGAAGAAGCCTTTAAACGAGAAGAAGCCTATGGAGCAGGGCCGTCGATAGGCTTATGTTCTTCTACCACATTTTCAGGTCCTATGACAATTAATATACCACCAGGACTTTTTGGACACCCAACAGAGACTGAAGTGGTACTTAATGGGAGAATAGTTAAGAGCTTATTGGACACGGGATCAACTGTATCCACAATCAGCCATACATATTACAACGATCACTTATCTGACCAGCCATTACATCAAATCAACACCTTATTGGATATAGAATGTGCAAGTGGTAAACAGTTGCCATATGAAGGATACATTGAAGGAGACATACAGCTTCCACATCAGAAGGAATCTTATCCAGGCATTTGGCTTGTAGTTCCTGATAGCACATACAACAATCACATTCCATTACTAATTGGTACCAACATACTACATCATATCATGGATTCTTTAAAAGATCAATATGGAAATAACTATTTGCAGTCAGCAAACCTCACAACACCAAGGTATTTGACTTTTCGTACCATTACTCTGAGAGAAAAGGAACATTTACGCAACAACAACACTTTGGCAGTTGTAAGAAATGCAAATAAGACGCCAATTACCATCAAGCCAAATTCTACAGTACAGATTACAGGATATACAGACAAAGAACTCCCTTATAGTACAACTCCAGCCATGTTACTTTCATCTTGTTTACAACCGAATTACAAAGATTTGGAAATAGAACCAGCTCCCATTGAATATAGATATAAAAATAGTGGACTAATAGATGTGCAGATTGCCAATGTGACCACAAGAACCATTTCCATACAACCGAAAGCTATACTTTGTGAAATCCAACCAGTCAGAATTGAACATGAACCCGAGAATTTAACATCAACAAGGCCCATTTTAGATCAGGTGGAGATAACAAGAAGCGACTTGACTGAAGAACAACTAAATAAAGGAATACAATTTATTACATCATATGAGGATATATTTTCAAAAGATGAAACAGACGTTTGCAACACCGCAGTTAAACACCGAATTGATCTGATTGATGATACACAATTTAAGCAACGATACAGACGGATACCACCAGCAATGTTTGACGAGGTTAAAGCACATCTAAGACAGTTACTGGCAAATGGTACCATCAGGTCATCACATAGTCCTTATGCATCCAACGTTGTTCTAGTACGTAAGAAGAATGGAAAACTAAGGATGTGTGTTGACTATCGTCAGCTGAACCGTCTCACCAAAAAGGACAGCTACGCCTTACCAAGAGTAGAAGATCTGCTTGATTGTCTAGCTGGCAGTACATGTTTTACGACTGTTGATATGAAGAGCGGGTATTATCAAGTCGAGTTGTTAGAAGAGCATAAAGAGAGAACAGCGTTTACAGTTGGTCCACTAGGGTTCTATGAATATAACAGGATGCCATTTGGTTTGACCAATTCGCCAGCTACCTACCAAAGAATGATGGAGGAGTGTTTATCAGATTTGCAATTGAAGATCTGTTGCATATTTATTGACGATGTGATCATCTTTGGCAGAACGTTTGAGGAGCAGTTGGAGAATCTCCGCCTAGTTTTTGACAGAATCCGTCAGTACAACATGAAGCTAGCACCGGACAAATGCTCTTTCTTCAAAAGAAAGGTTAAATACGTAGGCCATGTTGTATCAGCGGATGGTGTCGAGATTGACCCTGATAAGACTGAAAAGGTGGTAAATTGGCCGAAACCAACCAACCCCGAAGATGTTAGACGATTTCTTGGATTTGTGGGGTATTATCGTCGTTTCATCCGACAGTTCAGCCAAATAAGCAGACCATTGACTGATTTAATGCCAATACCAACATCCAAGAAGTCTAAGAAACATGAACAGAAACCATGGCACTGGGGACCAGACCAGGACAAAGCTTTCGAAACACTTAAGGAGCTTTTGGTATCAGCACCTATCCTAGGATACGCTTGCAGCGATCTGCCGTATGAGTTGCACACTGATGCATCTGGAACTGCGTTAGGAGCTGTGTTATACCAGGAACAGAATGGGATCAAACGAGTTATCAGTTATGCTAGCAGAGGTCTTTCCAAAGCAGAGAAACGTTACCCACCACATAAATTGGAGTTTCTCGCCTTAAAGTGGGCTGTCTGCGACAAACTACGAGATTATCTGTATGGCAGCAACTTTACAGTACTTACTGATAATAATCCCATGACATATGTGTTGACAACAGCTAAGCTTGACGCCACAGGACATAGATGGTTGGCAGCACTTGCGGCCTTCAATTTTGTCATCGTTTATCGTCCTGGGAAGAACAATGCAGATGCAGATGCTCTTAGCCGTATTCCTGTTACAGATTCCAACAATACAGAGACTATCTCCATAGAGTCTGTACAAGCTATATGCAACTCGACACATCCAAAGGCATATGTGGAGAATTTAGCCATTAACCCAGATGTAATACCGTCTACTGATGATGATGAGCCTGAAAATGAAATAATTGACTGGGCTAAAGCACAAGCCATGGATCCAGAGATAAAACCATTCTTGGGATTTGTGAAACAGGGAAAGAAACCTACAGTAGAAGAAGTTGGATCTTCACCACTTTTAAGACAATTTCAACATCTGTTTCTAAAAAATGGTGTTCTTCACAGAAATGTATTGATTGATGACGACAGGAAGTCACAACTGGTTTTACCATCTGCCCATATCGACACTGTTCTGCAAGCTCTGCACGATGACATGGGTCATCCTGGAAAGGATAGAACTCTTTCACTCCTGCGTGATAGATTCTACTGGCCAGGCATGGACAGATCAGTTGATAATTGGATTAAGCAGTGTGGTAGATGCATCAAAAGAAAGACACCCGCCAGCAGTCAGAAAGCACCACTGGTCAGCATCACTACCAGATTTCCCCTGGAGCTAGTTTGTTTGGACTATCTTTCACTCGAGCGTTCTAAAGGAGGGTACCAGAACATACTGGTGATTACAGACCACTTCACAAGATACGCACAAGCCGTACCTACAAGAAACCAGACAGCTAGAACAACTGCCCAGGTACTCTTTAATCACTTTATTCTCCATTATGGAATACCACAGCGGATCCATTCTGACCAAGGTGGAAGCTTTGAGAGTAATGTGACTAAAGAGTTGTGCAATTTGACTGGTATGAAGAAATCGAGGACAACACCATATCATCCCATGGGCAATGGACAGTGTGAGCGTTTCAACCGAACTCTACTTGGAATGCTTGGAACTCTAGAACCTCATCAGAAGTCCAACTGGAAAGATTATGTTACAGCTATGGTCAATGTTATGACCTTAAGGTTAGAGGGGCAGTGATCCAGAAAGGCGACAGAGTCCTTGTAAAGAGAGTATCGTTTGATGGCAAACACAAATTGGCTGATACCTGGGAAGATACTCCATATGTTGTTTTGGACCAATCAAATACAGAAATTCCTGTTTACACAGTGATTCGAGAAGATGGAGCAGGCAGAGTTAAAACTCTGCACAGGAATTTACTACTGCCGGTCGGTTACATCAGAGACCAAGAACAAACTATAATAGAGAAACCGAAACCAACGCCACGCCCTCGAAAAAGAAATCAAAAGATACCAGTGGTGGTTCCTTCAACTCAGGACGACTCAGATGATGACACAGAATCAGCCGAGGAGTCTGAAGTTGGCTATGTGTTGACTCTTGACAGCGAATCAACTCTCACTGAAGATAAAGATGTTGACACACAGGAATTAACAGTTGAAGATGTTTCCATGCCAACTGGGGACGCCCAGATTTATGATGTGGAAACAGTAATACAACAGGGAAGCGCTTCCACCGAACAACCTGAGGACATTTCATCTGACGAAGAAATGTCTTTTCAGAATGAAGAAGTACTTCAGCACGCTGAACCGACACCACCGGTACCAGTAAGACGATCTGGAAGAGAAAGGCGACCACCTGCTTGGTTTACTTCTGGACAGTATGAAACTAGTATGGCAGCTGTAGGGCAGACGCCTGTTTCAGTTCAACAAGTTATACCAGAGTGGCGACAGAAGTCTGACTACATTTCTTCTCTAGCACAGACCTCTTTGTTTACAGGTTTAGAGAAGGAAGCAGCGAAGGCCATCCTGGATATTATTAGTACTACCAAGAACTGAATGACGGGACGTCATTCCACAGCTGGGGGGAGTGTGTGGCAGAGTGATATTTTATATTTTATTGTGTATTCATTGTTGTTATTATTTTAATATTATATTTTCAATTTCTGCTTTTCAGTGTTTACACTTGGTCATTGTTTATAGTTATGTTCATTCAGGTGTGACATTTAGTGGTCAACTAAGTCTTGATTGAGTTGTGGTCACCTGGTATTTTAGGCGGGAAACTTAGGAGAATTGACCATTGTTTTGTGATAGTCAGACGTAGACATTTTTTAGGTCATATTTGATACTTGGTTTTGGTTTTCTGATAATTTGTTTTGATGCTTTTGGAGTTTGAAATATTTTCCAGAGAGGTTAGTTCTGATCTTTATACTAACATCTTTAATAGTAAAATTCTTAGTTCCTCTTGGTGTGAGATTTTGCGTGAGTGATTGAATGTACATGTGTATGTCTGAAAGGTGTGCAGATGACAACGGCTCTGTAAATGAACTTTGACTGAGGGAGAGGAAAATAGTTCTTATTTTGATATTTGACTGCGCCAAACTGTAGCATAGACAGTGGATTTATTATTCAATAGAATTTTAATATTGGAGCTGTATTTAAAAAGCAGTTTCATATAGAATTTATAAATAAATTTATTCAGATAATTTATTAAATGTATTGGGTATTTTTTTATCTGATTGTTCAAAGCCTATTTCTGGACTATTTTATGGGTGTAAGGGAGTTTCCATGAGTACCCTTCGGATTTTCTAAATTTGCAAAAAATTTTATCTGACATGGCACCCCGAAAATTTAATGTGATATACGTGAAATTATTCCGGTCGTTTTGAGGGGTCTCTCATTACTCAACGAAACTTGGTGCCTAAGTGAGAGCAAAACATGTCAATAGTTTCCCCTATACAAAAATAATTAAGAGGCCGTTGTCAAGTTGAAGTGTTGATTTTTTACTTTGTTGTCTAAAAGTTTGTATGTCAATGATGTTATTAGTTCAGCCACTGCAGCTATAATGCTGTAACTTTCACTTTATTCTGTCAGATAACAGTAAACAATTAAAAAATACATCTTTCTGTCTAAATTTTACTCAAAAACATTAAAATTTATGGTTTTAAACATTAAGTTACATGGCCTTGAATGGCATAAAATTGTCAGATTTCCTTGTAGACAGAAACAACAAAGAATTTAAGAAAAAATTGCTAAATTACTCAAAGTAAAACAGAAGCGAAATTAATTTAGTTATTAAACACTATTGCAACTAAATAATTTTAATTTTGAACAAAAACCAAAAAAAAAAAAATACCCGTGTGTACTTCAACCCTTTAGAACAGCAAAAAACAGCGCATGTGAAATCTGCAAGATTAGGTTCTATATGATATTGCTCACAAATGTACTTTCAACCAAATCCATGATACTGTTTACCCAAAAAGGATGCAAAGCCAGTAAAATATGGTTTGTATTTTATTTATATCATTAATTTTTCTCTGAAAAACTGATCCAGTAGCAACAGATAGAGTCGGGTCATAATCTAGCACGCACTTTTCCCCCAAAACAAATTATGATTGCATGACCATTTCTACAAGATGTATTTAAATCCAGCATTTTTCCTCAAATGCTTAACTTTACCAAGGGGAAACACTTGTAATCAACATTCATATTTCTACCTTTTAGCAATTAACAAAATAGACACTAATAAAGTTAAAACCTTGTCAACCAAGGGAGATAATTGTAGGCACTGTAGAATGTAAACAAACTATAAAATGAAGCTTTTATTGTAAATATATGACATTGATCCATATTTAAAGAACAAAATTAGAAGATAATAATCCGATTCCTATTTTAGAAATACACTCACAGAAAAGTCTTCATGAGATTACAAAGATAGCTTAAACATTGTTTGTGGGAAGGGGGGGTGGTGCACATGTAGATGGAAAAAGCCAGGATATGCGCATATATATATAAAAGTGACATATCAGTAGGTGGAGTGGTTTCATTTGGTAACCATGGACCTTGTACACAATAAATGCACTCGGTTACTAATTTTAAAAACATGTTTTTTTGCTTTCACCATTTATTTCAAATTCTTGTATTGATGTTTACTTGTTTACAATATATGGTTACAACATCATAGCATTATGACGTCACAGTTTGCATGATGTCATAAAGGGTACTTCAAAACTCCTGGCTGTGTAAATCTCTTTTTTAAGAAACTTCTTTGGAAATATTGCTATTAACCTATAAATAATCAGTTGAATTTTAGTAAATACAAATGTACACCCATTTCTGAACCATAATTATTTGATTTATATATTGAGTACTGTTTAAGAATGTTTGATTGTGAAATTAATACAAAAATTAGAAAGTAAATGTAAAAATTTGTTCTAAAAGATAAGTAATGTGCCCATTTTTCTTCTTAAAAAGGTAAAATTTTTATAACTTTGGAATTCAGTATTGATATTATTTAAAAATATAGCCTTCCTATGGTTTATTATGACATATATATAGGTTGCGAAAGCGAAAACTTATCATCCAGCTATAGATATAATGACACATGAAAATTGTTGATTTTTTTTTAAATCAAGTGTTGAGTTGAACAATTGAAAGCGTTAAAGTTTGTTCATAAAACAGGTTGAAACGGCTTTATTTTATTTCGGAATGAGATGAAACTTGGTAGATTTGCTCGTAATATGGGGAACAAAAATAAAATACAGTAAAAAGTATGAAAATTGAAAATTTTGTTTTCAATTTGACAACGGCTCTGTAAATGAACTTTGACCGAGGGAGAGGAAAATAGTTCTTATTTTGATATTTGACTGCGCCAAACTGTAGCATAGACAGTGGATTTATTATTCAATAGAATTTTAATATTGGAGCTGTATTTAAAAAGCAGTTTCATATAGAATTTATAAATAAATTTATTCAGATAATTTATTAAATGTATTGGGTATTTTTTTATCTGATTGTTCAAAGCCTATTTCTGGACTATTTTATGGGTGTAAGGGAGTTTCCATGAGTACCCTTCGGATTTTCTAAATTTGCAAAAAATTTTATCTGACATGGCACCCCGAAAATTTAATGTGATATACGTGAAATTATTCCGGTCGTTTTGAGGGGTCTCTCATTACTCAACGAAACTTGGTGCCTAAGTGAGAGCAAAACATGTCAATAGTTTTCCCTATACAAAAATAATTAAGAGGCCGTTGTCAGATGAACTGTATGTGTAATAAACGGTAATAAATATAAAACTTGTATAAATTTAGTAATTGGTAAATTTATATAAAACAATTAAATTTTATAATATAGCTAAAATTCCTAAACCTTGTTTAAAGTAAATCTTAAAAACCTGATTGACTGAGTGTTTATGAATTTATTTAAATATCGTTAAAACAGATAATTCAGAATAAAATGGTAAGAGAAATAAAATGAGAGTGTGCATTATTTGCACCAATGGTTTTAGACTTGTAATTTATTAGAGTTAAATGACATTAGAAACATAAAGATTGTAACTTTGGTGTATTGCTGACCACCATTTAGTGAAATAGTAGCGCAGCCTTCGCACAAACATGTGAGGGCATTTTCGTCCTAGTATAAAATAAAGAATCTAACACCCTGAGTATTAGTTGTGTGTTATTTGCCTATTTGATTGGAACACTGCTACATTATGTTTTTGTTATGCATGGATTTTGTTAATCTTTACAGTCGTTTAGAAAACAAGGTCAAAAGGGATATTTGGTATTAAGCGTTAAATTGTATGTTTTACTTTGAACTATCGACGTTTTTTAATTCGTCTTCTTTATATCAGCCTTAATAACCTTAATGGCTTTTAAGAAATAAGCGGTAGAAACAGTCAATTAAAAAATAAGTAAATTGTTTTAGTTACCCTTCAAAGGACGTTGAGCTCTCAAAACATTTGACCAACTATGGCCCGCGTTAAAGCTTTGTGTACTATAACCCATAAACCTCCATAACAAGTAAGCTTTGTCTATGTCTATTCGTCACTAAGGGGGACAAACGGAGTAGCATTATAGGTTGCGTTCTGGTATCGTAGCAATAACTAAGCTGGAAGTGATGTCAGTTAAAGACTAAACTTAATTGACACAAAATTTCTTGCAGGGGTTTCCAAACAGGTTTTGTTAGGTTTCTCCGCATAACACTTTACGCCAACATATTCATGAAGCTAGCAATTATACATTATACAATAAGGTAAGTTAAAGATCATAAGAAATTTTCCGTAAGAATTTTAAAGTTTAGTCATATCGAAGACAGATTTTTGGTCGGTATATTTAATTCTCTGAATGAACATAAATAAAATACCAAAAAGGGAAGCGATATATAGAGCTTCTGGTACATAAACTTAAAGTTTCTCATTCCAACACTATGTATCATTAGCTCGGATTCATTTGTTGGTACGAAAATCGTGTTGATAGTTACCGTGTATTCCATTTTTGGTTTGTGTACCAAGACGAAAGTGTTACAAAAAACTAACCTCATTATTACTGTTTGAATATTATTGATGCATTTTAAAAGCGAAGTTATTAATTGTAATAGCTAAGACTATAATCCAAATCCGTGCATTCTTAAAAAAGTGGTAAACAATAATCTATATATTTACCTTTGTATACAAATATGTCAGATATGCATGTAACTCTTTAAAATTGTTTACCGAAATTATAGCATTGTTTCGAATGTACTTCTGCACAGAAATTGTGTATAACCTGGGATTAAAGCTTGGCATCTTTAATGAATTTTATATTTCTACTAGAACAAATTTGTTTCGATTTTGTTCAAAACATTGGTTTCTTTCACAGAAACTTTAAAATTAAGGATACAGTTTACTGGTTTAATATCATGCAATCACTTAATCGGACTGTTGTAACACAAATACAAGTTTCCATTACCTGAAGTTCAATATGAATATTCATTTTTTATAAAATCACTGAATATGAAGCAGCACCGAATTTATTACCAGCGACCAACATTTTTTTTGTTTTTCGGTCAAAGTGCACTCCATATGGATTCTGGATTGAATCTTCTAGACACAACAACTGCTTATAACGTTGACCATCCGGAGACATAATAATAACATTACTTGAGTTATAACCAGCGACATAAACATGGTCATTGTCATCAATACTTATGCCACGGGGCAATTTTAGATTGTATGATCCTCAAATGTCCATATCCTGGTACCTTGCATGTCACAACAAGCAACGATTCCTGTGAATACACCTGTGAAAAACAATTTCTCGCCATGCACGGCTACATAGGCAAATGTACTAAAATTAAATAGAGTTAACGTACTTTCATGGTCGTCAGACAAACTGATTAATTGCAATCCGTTACCTTCCGCGCAGTATATTAATTCACATGTACTATAGGTTATACCCAAACAGGCATATCTAGTTGAAATACTTCTTTCAATTATATTGCTACTAACGTTTACTATGACAATTTTTTTGTCATTGCATGATGTAACTGCAACTGTATCGTCATTCAAGTATGTCAGGTCAAATGCGTTTCTCGTTTCTGTTCGTATGGTACAGTTTAATGAACCATCTATATTGAATACAATCAAGCGCCCAGAGTAAAAAAGGGCAAACACCAGTTTACCATTTGGCAGCACAGTACAACCTGTTGCATTCAAGGCATCAATGTTGAATTTGATTGTTTTCTCTTTTGTAAGTGTTACGTTTTCAATTGAACAAGATATTGCTTTTGTGACTTTCATCTGGGCTTCTCTGGCATGGTTTCGAAGAACTGTTATATTGCAAGGCAAGGTCTTATTATTAATAACGCAATTTCGGCAACATGGACTTTCATGCATCGTACAGAACATTGTGTACTTTCCGTCATGTTCTCCGCTATGATCCTTTATTTCCGCAATAAATGGAGGTATTTTATTGTATTCAGCAACAGAACTTGTATCGTGACCTTCTGTAGCATTTGAGAAACCATGGTGATCTTTGCACTCAAGACAAAATCTCTCGTCACATTCTGAACACCATACTATGCAGGAGTTAGTTTTGTGAAGATCACAAATACTACAGGATATCTTAGAGGTAGCCATGCCAGCTTTACTATAAAATGAAGTATAGATAATATGTTTTTAAATAAAGTAAAACAACGTGATTATTTAGATGAAAGAAATTCGCTTAAAAAAGATAATTTTTCTGAAAGCAACATGATCAATTATAACAATCATCTCAACTCATTTCAAAGCTATATCCAACATATTCGCAAAAACAGCAGATTTTCAGACTGCTTTTTTTCAACCATCCACTGACTTCCTATTTTACAAAGCAAAATAGTGACAAAAACGCTTAACTGGTGCTTCATTCTTCATAAATATAGAAAAGTAGTTACCTTGAATGTTGCGACTGACAATTTTACATGGAACATCTTAACGAGGCCGTAAGCTCGACTTTAGATATTCCACGTGATATTGTCAGTCTCAAAACTGAAAGCAACTATTATTCTATTTATCTGTAATTTAAATAAAGCTTTTATATACTTAAGAATAATTCATAATAAATTCAAATGTTCAGCCACACTACAATGACCTTCATAACACATGATGTGATGACTGTGGAAGGATGCATTGTGATGTCACAGTGTATTGACCTTTTTTACAGAATATTTGTACAAAAATATATAATTTATATTTGTACGAGCCTTAGAAACAGGCAGAAAAGCGAGGCTTTGCTAGGCATTTCTTACTTGTTTCGAGACGAGTACAAAATAAACATTATATTTTCTGACAACGTAAAGATATTGTTTGATACCGCAACCCAAAAATAAATTTATATTATTGAAAAACTGAAAAAGAACATCTTCTGAAATACTTGGTGGGTTTTTAAATGAAAGTCTGACGTCACAAACAAAAATATCATATTCGACAACATGTCGCAAACAAGACTACAGTGCTAAATATAGTTAGAATTAAGGACACGGTACCAAAAGACTTTCTTTGGCACTGCCGATCAGAACGTTATTCTGCTATCTTAATTGTACAACAAATATTATGACTGCATGCTAAATTTGAATATCTTTCACGTACGAATAACAAGAAAATATACATCAACAGCAGCAAAAATGAAATGAATGAATTAACGATAAATCAGAAAACTGATTGTCTGCTCTAAATTGTGTTCAAAACAACATCTAATTGACATCAATTGTATTATAGAAGCGGCTGGCAACAGAAGAAATATTGCGGTTGTGTTCTGTTGCTGTTTAAATTTGTGTACTCTGATTTTGACCTCTTTTTCTTTTCGTTAGACAAAGGTATCCGACATATAACTGATGTTACCGTTTCATTTTTCGACAAAGAATTCAGCCGCAATAAATAAATGTATTGTTACTTATTGATACAAAAATATTATCTTACAATGTTAGCAAAAGAATTTTACTAAAGGCCCAGATTGCGCTTGCTATTAGGATACTTCATACAAGCTAAACTCGTATCCTTGGCAATATTTTAGAGTAATACTAAATTATTAATAACACGTTTCTTATTATGCAGATAAATACACAGAGTAAAACCTCTTATAACAATATTTGATAATAATAATTATAAAATAGATATTATTTTACACGTTTATGCAGTAAACACAGTTGTAAACAGTGCAAACCAATGCTTTGATTCGCAATGATTTTCAGTCTTACTCAGAGGCGGATGTAATATTTGCAATTATCGGAACGTAATAACAACGGTAGGTGGCATGTTTATGCTTCAGACAAGGCCCTGATAGGTGGTACAGTAGTACGAATTCACCCTGGAAGATGACTGATTAGAAACATATTTTTAAAAAGATATGTTTTAGCACCAGATTTCGTATTAGCTGACCTTCAATGATAAATCTGGTTTTAAAGGAATTATGATAATGAGATAAAATGTATAAGGGCCGGGGTGTACGCACGGCTCGTCTGTTCTTGGATCCGCGCCTGTTATCACACCCTGATTGCTGCTACCTCTATGATCGAACAGTCAACGGAGCTAGGTCTGTCTAATCATTGATCACAAACTTATCAATATAATTAAGGTTGTGAATTCGAGTCTCGCTTATTGAAAGATATCCACAACTCGAACCATAACTTACAAAGATTCTTGTCGAGTGTCGAATGCGTCGTAGCCTTAATTAAAGCGTAAACTGAAAAATGGCTAAACATGTGTCTACAAATGTAGAAATAACAATATTCAGAGTTTATTATTGACTTATCATAAAAATAAACAAGATGTTATTTTGATATGATGATAAAGAGTTTTAAAATCTTATTTTAACATAAACACCGAAAGTACCCATATGTATTCCAATGGTGCTTTTTAGTAGGTATAATGTTTAAATTCGACTTAATCTACATTTAAATATTAAGTAATCGTTTAACTGAATTTCGATTTGTTCTTTCTAGTTAGTTGAATCCAAATTTATTGAGCTTGACCAGTCAATCGAAAAGACTGGATTTTGTTTTCACAAAAGATGTCGATATTTTTATTTTATTTGGTATCAGGTTTTTTCATATGTTCTATCTGCATTTGTGTAGGAATTGACATCTGCGGATTAGCCCTATATTTCTTTCTTAAACTTAATGGGTCAAAAAGTTTAAAGATTTTGATTCACAAACCAGTTCAACTATTTGAATTTTTATTGTATAGTTATCATTGAATTTCTAAATAAAAGAATATTATGTTTTTTGTTTTGCATGGATTTTGTTAATCTTTACAGTCGTTTAGAAAACAAGGTCAAAAGGGATATTTGGTATTAAATTGTATGTTTTACTTTGAACTATCGACGTTTTTTAATTCGTCTTCTTTATATCAGCCTTAATAACCTTTATGGCTTTTAAGATATAAGCGGTAGAAACAGTCAATTAAAAAAATAAGTAAATTGTTTTAGTTACCCTTCAAAGGACGTTGAGCTCTCAAAACATTTGACCAACTATGATCCGCGTTAAAGCTTTGTGTACTATAACCCATAAACCTCCATAACAAGTGAGCTTTGTCTATTCGTCACTAAGGGGGACAAACGAAGTAGCATTATAGGTTGCGTTCTGGTATCGTAGCAATAACTAAGCTGGAAGTGATGTCAGTTAAAGACTAAACTTAAAATTTCTTGCAGGGGTTTCCAAACAGGTTTTTTTAGGTTTCTCCGCATAACACTTTAGGCTAACATATACATGAAGCTAGCAATTATACATTATACAATAAGGTAAGTTAAAGATCATATGACATTTTCTGTCAGATTTTTAAAGTTTAGTCATATCGAAGACCGATTTGTGGTCGGTATATGTAATTCTCTGAATGAACATAAATAAAATACCAAAAAGGGAAGCGATATAGAGCTTCTGGTACATAAACTTAAAGTTTCTTATTCCAACACTATGTATCATAGCTCTGATTCATTTGTTGGTACGAAAATCGTGTTGATAGTTACCGTGTATTCCATTTTTGGTTTGTGTACCAAGACGAAAATGTTACAAAAAACTAACCTAATTAATACTGTTTGAATATTATTGATGCATTTTAAAAGCGAAGTTGTTAATTGTAATAGCTAAGACTTTAATCCAAATCCGCGCGTTCTTAAAAAAGTGGTAAACGATAATCTATATATTTACCTTTGTATACAAATATGTCAGATATACATGTAGCTCTTTAAAAATTGTTTTCCGAAATTTTGTATAACCTGGGATTAAAGCTTGGCATCTTTAATGAATTTTATATTTGCTACTAGAACAAATTTGTTTCGATTTTCACAGAAACTTTAAAATTAAGGATACAGTTTACTGGTTTAATAACATGCAATCACTTCATCGGACTGTTGTAACACAAATACAAGTTTCCATTACCTGAAGTTCAATATGAATATTCATTTTTATAAAATCACTGAATATGAAGCAGCACCGAATTTATTACCAGCGACCAACATTTTTTTTGTTTTTCGGTCAAAGTGCACTCCATATGGATTCTGGATTGAATCTTCTAGACACAACAACTGCTTATAACGTTGACCATCCGGAGACATAATAATAACATTACTTGAGTTATAACCAGCGACATAAACATGGTCATTGTCATCAATACTTATGCCACGGGGCAATTTTAGATTGTATGATCCTCAAATGTCCATATCCTGGTACCTTGCATGTCACAACAAGCAACGATTCCTGTGAATCCACCTGTGAAAAACAATTTCTCGCCATGCACGGCTACATAGGCAAATGTACTAAAATTAAATAGAGTTAACGTACTTTCATGGTCGTCAGACAAACTGATCAATTTCAATCCGTTACCTTCCGCGCAGTATATTAATTCACATGTACTATAGGTTATACCCAAACAGGCATATCTAGTTGAAATACTTCTTTCAATTATATTGCTACTAACGTTTACTATGACAATTTTTTTGTCATTGCATGATGTAACTGCAACTGTATCGTCATTCTAGTATGTCAGGTCAAATGCGTTTCTCGTTTCTGTTCGTATGGTACAGTTTAATGAACCATCTATATTGAATACAATCAAGCGCCCAGAGTAAAAAAGGGCAAACACCAGTTTACTATTTGGCAGCACAGTACAACCTGTTGCATTCAAGGCATCAATGTTGAATTTGATTGTTTTCTCTTTTGTAAGTGTTACGTTTTCAATTGAACAAGATATTGCTTTTGTGACTTTCATCTGGGCTTCTCTGGCATGGTTTCGAAGAACTGTTATATTGCAAGGCAAGGTCTTATTATTAATAACGCAATTTCGGCAACATGGACTTTCATGCATCGTACAGAACATTGTGTACTTTACGTCATGTTCTCCGCTATGATCCTTTATTTCCGCAATAAATGGAGGTATTTTATTGTATTCAGCAATAGAACTTGTATCGTGACCTTCTGTAGCATTTGAGAAACCATGGTGATCTTTGCACTCAAGACAAAATCTCTCGTCACATTCTGAACACCATACTATGCAGGAGTTAGTTTTGTGAAGATCACAAATACTACAGGATATCTTAGAGGTAGCCATGCCAGCTTTACTATAAAATGAAGTATATATAATATGTTTTTAAATAAAGTAAAACAACGTGATTATTTAGATGAAAGAAATTCGCTTAAAAAAGATAATTTTTTTGAAAGCAACATGATCAATTATAACAATCATCTCAACTCATTTCAAAGCTATATCCAACATATTCGCAAAAACAGCAGATTTTCAGACTGCTTTTTTTCAACCATCCACTGACTTCCTATTTTTCAAAGCAAAATAGTGACAAAAACGCTTAACTGGTGCTTCATTCTTCATAAATATAGAAAAGTAGTTACCTTGAATGTTGCGACTGACAATTTTACATGGAACATCTTAACGAGGCCGTAAGCTCGACTTTAGATATTCCACGTGATATTGTCAGTCTCAAAACTGAAAGCAACTATTATTCTATTTATCTGTAATTTAAATAAAGCTTTTATATACTTAAGAATAATTCATAATAAATTCAAATGTTCAGCCACACTACAATGACCTTCATAACACATGATGTGATGACTGTGGAAGGATGCATTGTGATGTCACAGTGTATTGACCTTTTTTACAGAATATTTGTACAAAAATATATAATTTATATTTGTACGAGCCTTAGAAACAGGCAGAAAAGCGAGGCTTTGCTAGGCATTTCTTACTTGTTTCGAGACGAGTACAAAATAAACATTATATTTTCTGACAACGTAAGGATATTGTTTGATACCGCAACCCAAAAATAAATTTATATTATTGAAAAACTGAAAAAGAACATCTTCTGAAATACTTGGTGGGTTTTTTAATGAAAGTCTGACGTCACAAACAAAAATATCATATTCGACAACATGTCGCAAACAAGACTACAGTGCTAAATATAGTTAGAATAAAGGACACGGTACCAAAAGACTTTCTTTGGCACTGCCGATCAGAACCTTATTCTGCTATCTTAATTGTACAACAAATATTATGATTGCATGCTAAATTTGAATATCTTTTCATGTACGAATAACAAGAAAATATACATCAACAGCAGCAAATATGAAATGAATGAATTAACGATAAATCAGAAAACTGAGTGTCTACTCTAAATTCAATCGGATCACCTCGGTTATTTCCGCCTATGGTCGGAAAGTAATCTCGGAGGTAAGTGTATGGATATGGACCAAAAATCGGTCCAAATGTGATACGGTTAGCCTGTTTACTATTTTAGTGCGATGAAATAGATTATCCTTTAATTATTCAACTATACAGTTGCTCTAAATTGTGTTCAAAACAACATCTAATTTACATCAATTGTGTTTTAGAGGCGGCTGGCAACAGAAGAAATATTTCGGTTGTGTTCTGTTGCTGTTTAAATTTGTGTACTCTGATTTTGACCTCTTTTTCTTTTCGTTAGACAAAGGTATCCGACATATAACTGATGTTACCGTTTCATTCTTCGACAAAGAATACAGCCGCAATAAATAAATGTATTGTTACTTATTGATACAAAAATATTATCTTACAATGTTAGCAATATTGTTTATACCGCAACCCAAAAATAAAATACTTCAAAAGAATTTTACTATAGGGGCAGATTGCGCTTGCTATTAGTATACTTCATACAAGCTAAATTCGTATCCTTGGCAATATTTTAGAGTGATACTTTATTAATAACACGTTTCTTATTATGCAGATAAATACACAGAGTAAAACCTCTTATAACAATATTTGATAATAATAATTATAAAATAGATATTATTTTACACGTTTATGCAGTAAACACAGTTGTAAACAGTGCAAACCAATGCTTTGATTCGCAATGATTTTCAGTCTTACTCAGAGGCGGATGTAATATTTGCAATTAGCGGAACGTAATAACAACGGTAGGGGGCATGTTTATGCTTCAGACAAGGCCCTGATAGGTGGTACAGTAGTACGAATTCACCCTGGACGATGACTGATTAGAAACATATTTTTAAAAAGATATGTTTTAGCACCAGATTTCGTATTAGCTGACCTTCAATGATGAATCTGGTTTTAAAGGAATTATGATAATGAGATAACATGTATGAGGGTCGGGGTCTACGCCCGGCACGTCTGTTCTTGGATCCGCGCCTGTTATCACACCCTGATTGCTGCTACCTCTATGATCGAACAGTCAACGGAGCTAGGTCTGTCTAATCATTGATCACAAACTTATCAATATAATTAAGGTTGTGAATTCGAGTCTCGCTTATTGAAAGATATCCACAACTCGAACCATAACTTACAAAGATTCTTGTCGAGTGTCGAATGCGTCGTAGCCTTAATTAAAGCGTAAACTGAAAAATGGCTAAACATGTGTCTACAAATGTAGAAATAACAATATTCAGAGTTTATTATTGACTTATCACAAAAATAAACAAGATGTTATTTTGATATGATGATAAAGAGTTTTAAAATCTTATTTTAACATAAACACCGAAAGTACCCATATGTATTCCAATGGTGCTTTTTAGTAGGTATAATGTTTAAATTCGACTTAATCTACATTTAAATATTAAGTAATCGTTTAACTGAATTTCGATTTGTTCTTTCTAGTTAGTTGAATCCAAATTTATTGAGCTTGACCAGTCAATCGAAAAGACTGGATTTTGTTTTCACAAAAGATGTCGATATTTTTATTTTATTTGGTATCAGGTTTTTTCATATGTTCTATCTGCATTTGTGTAGGAATTGACATCTGCGGATTAGCCCTGTATTTCTTTCTTAAACTTAATGGGTCAAAAAGTTTAAAGATTTTGATTCACAAACCAGTTCAACTATTTGAATTTTTATTGTATAGTTATCATTGAATTTCTAAATAAAAGAATATTATGTTTTTTGTTTTGCATGGATTTTGTTAATCTTTACAGTCGTTTAGAAAACAAGGTCAAAAGGGATATTTGGTATTAAATTGTATGTTTTACTTTGAACTATCGACGTTTTTTAATTCGTCTTCTTTATATCAGCCTTAATAACCTTTATGGCTTTTAAGATATAAGCGGTAGAAACAGTCAATTAAAAAAATAAGTAAATTGTTTTAGTTACCCTTCAAAGGACGTTGAGCTCTCAAAACATTCGACCAACTATGATCCGCGTTAAAGCTTTGTGTACTATAACCCATAAACCTCCATAACAAGTGAGCTTTGTCTATTCGTCACTAAGGGGGACAAACGAAGTAGCATTATAGGTTGCGTTCTGGTATCGTAGCAATAACTAAGCTGGAAGTGATGTCAGTTAAAGACTAAACTTAAAATTTCTTGCAGGGGTTTCCAAACAGGTTTATTTTAGGTTTCTCCGCATAACACTTTAGGCCAACATATACATGAAGCTAGCAATTATACATTATACAATAAGGTAAGTTAAAGATCATATGACATTTTCCGTCAGAATTTTAAAGTTTAGTCATATCGAAGACCGATTTGTGGTCGGTATATGTAATTCTCTGAATGAACATAAATAAAATACCAAAAAGGGAAGCGATATAGAGCTTCTGGTACATAAACTTAAAGTTTCTTATTCCAACACTATGTATCATAGCTCTGATTCATTTGTTGGTACGAAAATCGTGTTGATAGTTACCGTGTATTCCATTTTTGGTTTGTGTACCAAGACGAAAATGTTACAAAAAACTAACCTAATTAATACTGTTTGAATATTATTGATGCATTTTAAAAGCGAAGTTGTTAATTGTAATAGCTAAGACTTTAATCCAAATCCGCGCGTTCTTAAAAAAGTGGTAAACGATAATCTATATATTTACCTTTGTATACAAATATGTCAGATATACATGTAGCTCTTTAAAAATTGTTTTCCGAAATTTTGTATAACCTGGGATTAAAGCTTGGCATCTTTAATGAATTTTATATTTGTTACTAGAACAAATTTGTTTCGATTTTCACAGAAACTTTAAAATTAAGGATACAGTTTACTGGTTTAATAACATGCAATCACTTCATCGGACTGTTGTAACACAAATACAAGTTTCCATTACCTGAAGTTCAATATGAATATTCATTTTTATAAAATCACTGAATATGAAGCAGCACCGAATTTATTACCAGCGACCAACATTTTTTTGTTTTTCGGTCAAAGTGCAGTCCATATGGATTCTGGATTGAATCATCTAGACACAACAACTGCTTATAACGTTGACCATCCGGAGAAATAATAATAACATTACTTGAGTTATAACCAGCGACATAAACATGTTCATTGTCATCAATACTTATGCCACGGGGCAATTTTAGAACTGTATGGTCCTCAAATATCCATATCCTGGTACCTTGCATGTCACAACAAGCAACAATGCCTGTGAATCCACCTGTGAAAAACAATTTCTCGCCATGCGCGGTTACATAGGCAAATGTACTAAAATTAAATAGAGTTAACGTTCTTTCATGGTAGTCCGACAAACTGGTCAATTGCAATCCGTTACCTTCCGCACAGTATATTAATTCACATGTACTATAGGTTATACCCAAACAGACATATTTAGTTGAAATACATCTTTCAATTTTATTGCTACTAACGTTTACTATGACAATTTTTTTGTCATTGCATGATGTAACTGCAACTGTATCGTCATTCAAGTATGTCAGGTCAAATGCATTTTTCGTTTCTGTTCGTATGGTACAGTTTAATGAACCATCTATATTGAATACAATCAAGCGCCCAGGGTAAAAAAGGGCAAATACCAGTTTACCATTTGGCAGCACAGTACAACCTGTTGCATTCAAGGCATCAATGTTGAATTTGATTGTTTTCTCTTTTGTAAGTGTTACGTTTTCAATTGAACAAGATATTGCTTTTGTGACTTTCATCTGGGCTTCTCTGGCATGTTTTCGAAGAACTGTTATATTGCAAGGCAAGGTCTTATTGTTAATAACGCAATTCCGGCAACATGGACTTTCATGCGTCGTACAGAACATTGTGAACTTTTCGTCATGTTCTCCGCTATGCTCCTTTATTTCCGCGATAAATGGAGGTATTTTCTTGTATTCAGTGATAGAACTTGTATCGTGACCTTCTGTAGCATTTGAGAAACCATGGTGATCTTTGCACTCAAGACAAAATCTCTCGTCACATTCTGAACACCATACTATGCAGGAGTTAGTTTTGTGAAGATCACAAATACTACAGGATATCCTAGAGGTAGCCATGCCAGCTTTACTATAAAATGAAGTATAGATAATATGTTTTTCATATAAAGTAAAACAACGTGATTATTCAGATGAAAGAAATTCGCTTAAAAAAGATAATTTTTCTGAAAGCAACATGATCAATTATAACAATCATCTCAACTCATTTCAAAGCTATATCCAACATATTCGCAAAAACAGCAGATTTTCAGACTGCTTTTTTTCAACCATCCACTGTCGACTATAATTTGACTTCCTATTTTACAAAGCAAAACAGTGACAAAAACGCTTAACTGGTGCTTCATTCTTCATAAATATAAAATAGTAGTTACCTTGAATGTTGTGACTGACAATTTTACATGGAACATCTTAACGAGGCCGTAAGCTCGACTTTAGATATTCCACGTGATATTGTCAGTCTCAAAACTGAAAGCAACTATTATTCTATTTATCTGTAATTTAATAAAGCTTTTATATACTTAAGAGTATTTCATAATAAATTCAAATGTTCAGCCACACTAAAATGACCTTCATAACACATGATGTGATGACTGTGGAAGGATGCACTGTGATGTCACAGTGTATTGACCTTTTTTACAGAATATTCGTACAACAATAAATAATTTATATTTGTACGAGCCTTAGAAACAGGTAGAAAAGCAAGGCTTGTCTAGGCATTTCTTACTTGTTTCGAGACGAGTACAAATAAACATTATATTTTCTGACAACGTAAGAATATTGTTTGATACCGCAACCCAAAAATAAATTTATATTATTGAAAAACGTGAAAAAGAACATCTTCTGAAACACTTGGTGGGTTTTCTAACATGTCGCAAACAAGACTACAGTGCTAAATATAGTTAGAAGTAAGGACAAGGTACCAAAAGACTTTCTTTGGCACTGCCGATCAGAACCTTATTCTGCTATCTTAATTCTACAACAAATATTATGACTGCATGCTAAATTTGAATATCTTTTCATGTACGAATAACAAGAAAATATACATCAACAGCAGCAAAAATGAAATGAATGAATTAACGGTAAACCAGAAAACTGAGTGTCTGCTCTAAATTGTGTTCAAAACAACATCTAATTGACATCAATTGTATTTTAGAAGCGGCTGGCAACAGAAGAAATATTGCGGTTGTGTTCTGTTGCTGTTTAAATTTGTGTACTCTGATTTTGACCTCTTTTTCTTTTCGTTAGACAAAGGTATCCGACATATAACTGATGTTACCGTTTCATTTTTCGACAAAGAATTCAGCCGCAATAAATAAATGTATTGTTACTTATTGATACAAAAATATTATCTTACAATGTTAGCAAAAGAATTTTACTATAGGCCCAGATTGCGCTTGCTATTAGGATACTTCATACAAGCTAAACTCGTATCCTTGGCAATATTTTAGAGTAATACTAAATTATTAATAACACGTTTCTTATTATGCAGATAAATACACAGAGTAAAACCTCTTATAACAATATTTGATAATAATAATTATAAAATAGATATTATTTTACACGTTTATGCAGTAAACACAGTTGTAAACAGTGCAAACCAATGCTTTGATTCGCAATGATTTTCAGTCTTACTCAGAGGCGGATGTAATATTTGCAATTATCGGAACGTAATAACAACGGTAGGTGGCATGTTTATGCTTCAGACAAGGCCCTGATAGGTGGTACAGTAGTACGAATTCACCCTGGAAGATGACTGATTAGAAACATATTTTTAAAAAGATATGTTTTAGCACCAGATTTCGTATTAGCTGACCTTCAATGATAAATCTGGTTTTAAAGGAATTATGATAATGAGATAAAATGTATAAGGGCCGGGGTGTACGCACGGCTCGTCTGTTCTTGGATCCGCGCCTGTTATCACACCCTGATTGCTGCTACCTCTATGATCGAACAGTCAACGGAGCTAGGTCTGTCTAATCATTGATCACAAACTTATCAATATAATTAAGGTTGTGAATTCGAGTCTCGCTTATTGAAAGATATCCACAACTCGAACCATAACTTACAAAGATTCTTGTCGAGTGTCGAATGCGTCGTAGCCTTAATTAAAGCGTAAACTGAAAAATGGCTAAACATGTGTCTACAAATGTAGAAATAACAATATTCAGAGTTTATTATTGACTTATCACAAAAATAAACAAGATGTTATTTTGATATGATGATAAAGAGTTTTAAAATCTTATTTTAACATAAACACCGAAAGTACCCATATGTATTCCAATGGTGCTTTTTAGTAGGTATAATGTTTAAATTCGACTTAATCTACATTTAAATATTAAGTAATCGTTTAACTGAATTTCGATTTGTTCTTTCTAGTTAGTTGAATCCAAATTTATTGAGCTTGACCTGTCAATCGAAAAGACTGGATTTTGTTTTCACAAAAGATGTAGATATTTTTATTTTATTTGGTATCAGGTTTTTTCATATGTTCTATCTGCATTTGTGTAGGAATTGACATCTGCGGATTAGCCCTGTATTTCTTTCTTAAACTTAATGATTCAAAAAGTTTAAAGATTTTGATTCACAAACCAGTTCAACTATTTGAATTTTTATTGTATAGTTATCATTGAATTTCTAAATAAAAGAATATTATGTTTTTTGTTTTGCATGGATTTTGTTAATCTTTACAGTCGTTTAGAAAACAAGGTCAAAAGGGATATTTGGTATTAAATTGTATGTTTTACTTTGAACTATCGACGTTTTTTAATTCGTCTTCTTTATATCAGCCTTAATAACCTTTATGGCTTTTAAGATATAAGCGGTAGAAACAGTCAATTAAAAAAATAAGTAAATTGTTTTAGTTACCCTTCAAAGGACGTTGAGCTTTCAAAACATTTGACCAACTATGATCCGCGTTAAAGCTTTGTGTACTATAACCCATAAACCTCCATAACAAGTGAGCTTTGTCTATTCGTCACTAAGGGGGACAAACGAAGTAGCATTATAGGTTGCGTTCTGGTATCGTAGCAATAACTAAGCTGGAAGTGATGTCAGTTAAAGACTAAACTTAAAATTTCTTGCAGGGGTTTCCAAACAGGTTTATTTTAGGTTTCTCC
This sequence comes from Limnoperna fortunei, assembly GCA_944474755.1. Classification (NCBI taxonomy): domain Eukaryota; kingdom Metazoa; phylum Mollusca; class Bivalvia; order Mytilida; family Modiolidae; genus Limnoperna; species Limnoperna fortunei. The sequence continues at coordinate 49,425,717 of OX104120.1, forward strand.
GCATAACACTTTACGCCAACATATACATGAAGCTAGCAATTATACATTATACAATAAGGTAAGTTAAAGATCATATGACATTTTCCGTCAGAATTTTAAAGTTTAGTCATATCGAAGACCGATTTGTGGTCGGTATATGTAATTCTCTGAATGAACATAAATAAAATACCAAAAAGGGAAGCGATATAGAGCTTCTGGTACATAAACTTAAAGTTTCTTATTCCAAAACTATGTATCATAGCTCTGATTCATTTGTTGGTACGAAAATCGTGTTGATAGAAGACGAAAATGTTACAAAAAACTAACCTAATTAATACTGTTTGAATATTATTGATGCATTTTAAAAGCGAAGTTGTTAATTGTAATAGCTAAGACTTTAATCCAAATCCGCGCGTTCTTAAAAAAGTGGTAAACGATAATCTATATATTTACCTTTGTATACAAATATGTCAGATATACATGTAGCTCTTTAAAAATTGTTTTCCGAAATTTTGTATAACCTGGGATTAAAGCTTGGCATCTTTAATGAATTTTATATTTGTTACTAGAACAAATTTGTTTCGATTTTCACAGAAACTTTAAAATTAAGGATACAGTTTACTGGTTTAATAACATGCAATCACTTCATCGGACTGTTGTAACACAAATACAAGTTTCCATTACCTGAAGTTCAATATGAATATTCATTTTTATAAAATCACTGAATATGAAGCAGCACCGAATTTATTACCAGCGACCAACATTTTTTTTGTTTTTCGGTCAAAGTGCAGTCCATATGGATTCTGGATTGAATCATCTAGACACAACAACTGCTTATAACGTTGACCATCCGGAGAAATAATAATAACATTACTTGAGTTATAACCAGCGACATAAACATGTTCATTGTCATCAATACTTATGCCACGGGGCAATTTTAGAACTGTATGGTCCTCAAATATCCATATCCTGGTACCTTGCATGTCACAACAAGCAACAATGCCTGTGAATCCACCTGTGAAAAACAATTTCTCGCCATGCGCGGTTACATAGGCAAATGTACTAAAATTAAATAGAGTTAACGTTCTTTCATGGTCGTCAGACAAACTGATCAATTGCAATCCGTTACCTTCCGCACAGTATATTAATTCACATGTACTATAGGTTATACCCAAACAGACATATTTAGTTGAAATACATCTTTCAATTTTATTGCTACTAACGTTTACTATGACAATTTTTTTGTCATTGCATGATGTAACTGCAACTGTATCGTCATTCAAGTATGTCAGGTCAAATGCATTTCTCGTTTCTGTTCGTATGGTACAGTTTAATGAACCATCTATATTGAATACAATCAAGCGCCCAGGGTAAAAAAGGGCAAACACCAGTTTACCATTTGGCAGCACAGTACAACCTGTTGCATTCAAGGCATCAATGTTGAATTTGATTGTTTTCTCTTTTGTAAGTGTTACGTTTTCAATTGAACAAGATATTGCTTTTGTGACTTTCATCTGGGCTTCTCTGGCATGTTTTCGAAGAACTGTTATATTGCAAGGCAAGGTCTTATTGTTAATAACGCAATTCCGGCAACATGGACTTTCATGCGTCGTACAGAACATTGTGAACTTTTCGTCATGTTCTCCGCTATGCTCCTTTATTTCCGCGATAAATGGAGGTATTTTCTTGTATTCAGTGATAGAACTTGTATCGTGACCTTCTGTAGCATTTGAGAAACCATGGTGATCTTTGCACTCAAGACAAAATCTCTCGTCACATTCTGAACACCATACTATGCAGGAGTTAGTTTTGTGAAGATCACAAATACTACAGGATATCCTAGAGGTAGCCATGCCAGCTTTACTATAAAATGAAGTATAGATAATATGTTTTTTTAAATAAAGTAAAACAACGTGATTATTCAGATGAAAGAAATTCGCCTAAAAAAGATAATTTTTCTGAAAGCAACATGATCAACTATAACAATCATCTCAACTCATTTCAAAGCTATATCCAACATATTCGCAAAAACAGCAGATTTTCAGACTGCTTTTTTTTCAACCATCCACTGTCGACTATAATTTGACTTCCTATTTTACAAAGCAAAATAGTGACAAAAACGCTTAACTGGTGCTTCATTCTTCATGAATATAGAATAGTAGTTACCTTGAATGTTCCGACTGACAATTTTACATGGAACATCTTAACGAGGCCGTAAGCTCGACTTTAGATATTCCACGTGATATTGTCAGTCTCAAAACTGAAAGCAACTATTATTCTATTTATCTGTAATTTAATAAAGCTTTTATATACTTAAGAGTACTTCATAATAAATTCAAATGTTCATCCACACTACAATGACCTTCATAACACATGATGTGATGACTGTGGAAGGATGCACTGTGATGTCACAGTGTATTGACCTTTTTTACAGAATATTCGTACAACAATAAATAATTTATATTTGTACGAGCCTTAGAAACAGGTAGAAAAGCAAGGCTTGTCTAGGCATTTCTTACTTGTTTCGAGACGAGTACAAATAAACATTATATTTTCTGACAACGTAAGAATATTGTTTGATACCGCAACCCAAAAATAAATTTATATTATTGAAAAACGTGAAAAAGAACATCTTCTGAAATACTTGGTGGGTTTTCTAACATGTCGCAAACAAGACTACAGTGCTAAATATAGTTAGAAGTAAGGACAAGGTACCAAAAGACTTTCTTTGGCACTGCCGATCAGAACCTTATTCTGCTATCTTAATTGTACAACAAATATTATGATTGCATGCTAAATTTGAATATCTTTTCATGTACGAATAACAAGAAAATATACATCAACAGCAGCAAAAATGAAATGAATGAATTACCGATAAATCAGAAAACTTAGTGTCTGCTCTAAATTGTGTTCAAAACAACATCTAATTGACATCAATTGTATTATAGAAGCGGCTGGCAACAGAAGAAATATTGCGGTTGTGTTCCGTTGCTGTTTAAATTTGTGTACTCTGATTTTGACCTCTTTTTCTTTTCGTTAGACAAAGGTATCCGACATATAACTGATGTTACCGTTTCATTTTTCGACAAAGAATTCAGCCGCAATAAATAAATGTACTGTTACTTATTGATACAAAAATATTATCTTACAATGTTAGCAAAAGAATTTTACTATAGGCCCAGATTGCGCTTGCTATTAGTATACTTCATACAAGCTAAACTCGTATCCTTGGCAATATTTTAGAGTGATACTAAATTAATAATAACACGTTTCTTATTATGCAGATAAATACACAGAGTAAAACCTCGTATAACAATATTTGATAATAATAATTATAAAATAGATATTATTTTACACGTTTATGCAGTAAACACAGTTGTAAACAGTGCAAACCAATGCTTTGATTCGCAATGATTTTCAGTCTTACTCAGAGGCGGATGTAATATTTGCAATTAGCGGAACGTAATAACAACGGTAGGGGGCATGTTTATGCTTCAGACAAGGCCCTGATAGGTGGTACAGTAGTACGAATTCACCCTGGAAGATGACTGATTAGAAACATATTTTTAAAAAGATATGTTTTAGCACCAGATTTCGTATTAGCTGACCTTCAATGATGAATCTGGTTTTAAAGGAATTATGATAATGAGATAAAATGTATAAGGGCCGGGGTGTACGCACGGCTCGTCTGTTCTTGGATCCGCCTGTTATCACACCCTGATTGCTGCTACCTCTATGATCGAACGGTCAACGGAGCTAGGTCTGTCTAATCATTGATCACAAACTTATCAATATAATTAAGGTTGTGAATTCGAGTCTCGCTTATTGAAAGATATCCACGACTCGAACCATAACTTACAAAGATTCTTGCTGAGTTTCGAATGCGTCGTAGTCTTAATTAAAGCGTAAACTGAAAAATGGTTAACCAAATAACAGCAAATAAATTCCACAAGCAGCAAATGATTATTTATAAATAATATTCTTCATAAATTAAGTTCAACGTACCTTTCAATATGAATCAATATATCAACGTTTGTTTTACACTACACATATTATATGAAAAATTAGGAACAACATATGATTGATCACTCTACTTTTTATCTTAAAGGTCACCGTGTGTGTATTTACACAACCACGGTGTGGAAAACCCACACAATATTATTTACAAATACAAATACGAATACTTTTATTGGCTCAAACTCATCTACAATAAATGGTTAAGGCCTATGACAATAATTGAATACAAAATTGAAATTACAACCCATACAGTAGGGTTACTATTATAATAAAATGTAATATGGATAATACTTATTTCTTATACAGGTAAATTAACATGGCATTTCCTCATATTTAACCCATCTGATATGAAGGAGGAAGTCAAATTTAATATGTGGTATGAGGTATTATTTAAAAGAAAATTTAAGTCTGGGAAATTTTTAAAACAATGATTCTTGTTTTGAGAAATATTCAATATCTTTGTATGAAATGTTTCCCTTAGTTGCTTGTATTTTGAACAGTATAAACATTTAACACACAAACACTTTGAAGTTCGACCCTTTGAAACTAAAATATTTTACGGAAACACATATATTGTTATCGCATCAACTCAAATAACGTAATAATTTGCGTACCATCACTACCCACACAAACAAACAAATAGATAGCATAATAAATATTTAAAAAAATTATAATAATAATAATAATGTTCAAGGATTGATAAGGCATTGTAAATAAAGTTTTTAATGATTTCGTTAGGGGTCAAATGTCAAAATCGTAAATACTTTAATATATGACTTTAAAATTGACCGGTCCAGTAGTTCATTATAGTACTTATAAACCAAAATCAAAGTGATTTATTAGAATTAATTATAATAAATTCCTTTAATAATTGTCGGAATACATCATCTAAATTTACTTGTATGGCTCTGACATATATCCAACGAGAACTTGTTCAAAGTACAATGTTCAAAGTAGAACTTGAAGAACAATTTCACGGCCTATTGCTTAATAAACTTTTATTCCGATTTCCCGATTTTAAACCACTAGTAACAATTTGTGGTGTTATCATGTACCTACAACAACTTGCAGATACAATGTAGAAAGGAAAGAAACAGTCCTTACCAATTAATTTTAACACCAAGAACTCATATACTTCAGTATTTTACAGTGATTTCTATAAATTTCGTGATGTCTTATGAAACGAATTTCAGTACAAACTTGTATAGGTTGAGGAAATTGTAGTATATTTAAAGTACTCGGACCTCAGACACTCGTTAGTTGTTTTAGAAATACAGGCTTCTGAACCAAAATTACTGCTGTTGGACTTTTACATATGTGAAAGAATTTTTTGGTAGTGATCCGGTGAGATGTCAATCAATTTACTGTGTCCGACTCTAACATTCAAAGATCAGTAGATGCCGTATTTAGCGAGACTGGTGTATATTATCCTAAAACAGAAACTATATAAATGACAACTAACAAAGAAAATGACAACAAAGAAAAGCATAACCAGTAAGTAAAAATAGTTTTAATGTGCGCTTATTATTTTAATATAACATATTTTAGCATGCAATTTGTCTTTTTTAATGTGCTAGCATCGAGAGAACACTAAAACGAATAATCGTACCCCGTGTTTTTTGTTTTTTTTTTTTGGCGAGGTTAATCGACAAATCATAAAAATAACTCGTGATTATAACGGCAGTAAAATTCGGCCTAAGAGAACACATTTAATGAACGTAATAAGGGGAATAACTGCTAGACTATATAAACACTAGCACTGCAAATATTGTTTGCACCCCTTAGCACAAACAAACTGGATCTAAATTGCGAAACCGCTAATGATGTATAAATCCAGATTCCTGTCAAGTAATATACGTAATTGATAGGGTAGAATTACCTACGTAAATATTGAGAAGAATAATGGTAAAAGTATAATATATATACAATAATTGTGTGTTTCGAAAAATAAACTAGTATTTTGTATGAGGCTGCGTAATTTCCCGTCTCGCGCTGAATACAAATTACAAGAGCTATATGTTAGACCATATACTAATGTCCGTTTTATCCTGCGAAGATAATAATTGTTACGTGACTGTTTCTTCCCGTTAGTTGAAGCCCTAATATATGTCCGTTCTGAGGGTCTCGGTGGTCGAGTACTTATGGTAGTTTTTCATTTACTGTAGTCGATCACCCGGTCGCACATATAATTGCGTCTGAGATCACCTTGTTGTAATTTCGGCACGGGGGGGGGGGGGGTAACTTGGTATATATTGGGTAATACGGATGTGCGGCCCGAATATGTCACATTTTACCTTTCCAAAATATATGAATAGGTAGCTTTTTTCATTGAAAAATATATCATTGGGTAGTTGTAAATTATCTAAATACATCAATGCCTCAATTTCTCATCTTAAGCATGCTAAGCCTATGTAAAGCACAGTGATTTTACAAACAAAGTGTTCCATTAACATCACTTGATCATTTTGGTAGTGAATGGACTATTTTGCCAATGGGGATGTGCTATAATAAAATATATGAATAGGTCTGATTTAATCATTCAATATATGATTAGGTCCCGTTTTATATCGTCCGAAATATATATATAGGGTGGGTTTTCAAATCTCCGTCCGCAGACCTGTACCTAAAAGTATCCTTAGTTCCCCCCCCCCACCCCCCCCCCCCCCCCCGCTAATAAGTGGGAACAAAACAATCATTCTATTTTAGGGTCCTATTTTAGACCAGGAAAACCATGAAACTTTATTTTTACAAATAAAATGACGTCACAGTAAGATTCTCTCTTTATTATGCGCAACAAGAATAGTTGTTTAATTACTTTATAAGTAATATTTTATGTCAACTTCGGTACAATTTTTGTTCACTTCTTGATATGAACGGATATGAACGGAAGTAATTTTTTAGACAATAAAAATATCCAATCAAAAACTGTCGCCCATTTTTCGGTTGATAACGAGTTCAATATAAGGATGAATCCAGGCGCACAAATGTAATTAAAGCGTCTGGATGATCGGGACTACTGATCACGTGACCTGTCAACACTGAGGTTGCGAGTTCGAGTTTGCAGGCAGACTCCAATCTCCCCTCGCTTGAATGTCCGTTTGATCAGCAGTCGTTCTGATGCCTCAGAGTGTATTTTCGAGTTGTCTCTCTTTGTATGCCGCTAAAAAATATGCATTGAGTATGAATAGAAATAGATTGTTTAGTCAGAATTATTGATAACAATAATAATGGTGTCTTATTTTTAAAACAATATCGTGTAAATGTTAGCCATAAATTAGTCAGGACAGACAAATATTACAAGGAAAATATATCCGTGGTTCGTAATTTTCCCTGTTAAAAAAGTCCATGTCTAGTAAATCTTGCCCAGGGATAAATTTTCTCAGTAAATCTAGTCCTTTGATCAATTCTCCTAGAAAATCAGTCCCGGTATAAATTTTCCAAGTAAAATACTCACATTACCGACTATTTTACTATCTAGGAATAAAAGCCCTGTACTGAAAATACTAAGAATTATAAACATGCATGTAGGAGAATTTATGAATTGTCTTGTAACATAAATTATATTTACCGTAAACACTTCTCACTTATTTGCTATATACAGTAAGTAGATGAAAAACATTAATTAACAGACCTGAATTTTCTTATATAAAACACATTTTATCCACTGTAAACACTTCTCACTAATTTAAGTAACATTGCGAATTATCAATGCACAAACATAGTTATTTCATGATGAACACTTTTTATCAAAATAATATATAAATTAAGAGAATAAAAGAAGATGATCAAAATTGGTCGTTGATCTATTTAACTAAATAAAGTCTGTGAAACGGAAATATTTTACAAGTTAAAATAGTTTGGGGGACGTACTTCCCATACGGCAGAATTATAATCAACTTTATGACGGATGGATTTTTTTTGTTAATTTTATATAACAATTAACACCAATAACCAAATTTTAAAATATCAATTAATATAATTTTATGTTTACAAACCAAAATCAATAAATCAGTAAATTAACATGTCAAGTAATCGATTGTTCTAGGAAAAAAGTGCAGGATTTCATTTACTAAGGTAGTACTATACTAACTAGGAAAATAAGCCCAAGGGTATATTTATCTAGGAAATTGAGTAACATGAACTTACTGTACTAGAAACATATTACTACCGAACGTATTTTACTGTTACATAAACAGAGAAAAAAATTAGGTATATATTTTGTAGACTATTTCGTGAACTAGTATCTAGAAGTGATAAAATTGATCACTTCGAAGATTAGTAATTGGTATATAAATGTCATTTAGTGTAAATCTCATATCCCGTGGTATAATGTTGGAATAAAATCTGGACGCAATGATATAGCTGAACAATTGCTGGAAGAAGCATTAAACAACATTCAAAACTATACAGTTACACAGACCGAAAACAGTATGCCACCTGTACCCTATAGGCACACAATTTCTGACTTGTACCTAGCTTTGTATTTTTGATTTTGTAGTAATCCAAGTTTTTATCCGGTTTCTAATTAGTATAGGGGTCTCGGTGTCCAAGTGGTTAAGGTAGTTCGTCTAATATTGATCGCGTGGTCTGTCAACACTGAGATTGCGGGTTCAAGTCTCACTGCGGGCAAGGTGCGCTCGACTCTAATCTTAATTGACAAGGATTGCGAGTTTTCCTACCGAAGGTCGGGGGTTTTCTCCGTGTACTCCGGCTTCCTCTCCCAATAAAAACTGGACGCCATGATATAGCTGAAAAATTGCATTCAAACAAACAAAATACAATATATGCATATAATGACCAAGTATATCAAAAAAAATGTTAAAGTATATGCACATAATGTTAAAGTATATGCATATAATATCAAAGTATAGGCATATAATGATAAAGTATATGCATATAATATCAAAGTATATGCATATAATATCAAAGTATATGCATATAATATCAAAGTATATACATATAATGTTAAAGTTAATTCATGTAATGTCAAAGTATATGCATATAATATCAATGGTTCTTATCCTTAATATTTTTATTTAATACTGCATTTTGATATCAATTTGCTAGTAAACCTGAAATTCCAGTGTCAAATATTGAGAAGAGTATAAATGTATCAATATATCGCAAAGCCGAGTTTTCTCTCCCATTTGTTGTTGTCACGCACGATGTACAATTTATACGATCGATTGCATTGGACGAATGAATTTGTTAAGACGGCTATTCTGATTGTCTAAAACATAAAAACCAGGTCGATATCGTTTTCCGCTTGACTACTATGCAGCGGAATCGTGCAGCGTACAAACATTTTATGTAATTTTAGTACTGTTGCGATTTTAGTGACATAAAAGATGTTTTTAGAACAATCAAAAACACACAAAATTCTATTCATGTAATAATAAGTATTATCCATGCTGGCATTTTGAAGTTTAACAGTACGAAATAAGTAAATATCCTTTAACGGGGTAAAATACTAATTACGTTCTTAAAACTGTTGTTATTACTTTATTGATTTTTAAATAAGGATAGTCTTTTAACTTGAAAAATTTAACTGGAATTATACCAAATATATCAATGTACATCAAGTTGATCAGCACTATTTTGTTTTAAGTACTTCTTATGTTAATGAATTCGATTTGTCCCATTTATTGTCTTGCCTCTTTAAGGGGAAATATACATGCATATTTCCACAAAAAAGTTTATTCTGTCTTTTTATCTAAGAATACGGTCTTCATAATAAATCAATTAAAAATTAGAACTCCTTGTGGCGGCCATTGTATGCCAGAACCTTAAACAACCAATAAAAAAATCATAATAAACTCGTTGTCATTCACTATATGCCCAAATGAAAGTCGCATGAGAATTAACTTAAGTGTCAATTCTACTATATGTGTCATAACCTCAATCATGTTTGTCTGTTTATTTGTTTTAATTTTTACGGGAAGGAAGACGGAGTACTAGGAGAATACCCCCGACCTTCTTCAAGAAAACTGGCAATCCTTTGGGACTTGTTTGAAGTACTGGGTCAACAGACAAAAAAGTTACAGGTCGGAAAAGCTTCGATGAAAAGAAGAACGTGATACGTGAAGCACGAGAAAAAACGAACGTGAAAAACGAGGAGGATAAGAAAACATCAGAGTAAAACAATATGTCTCCCTTTGTTCGAGCAATAATACTAGAAACCCATCAAACACAACTAACTTGATTTCCCAGTGAAACGCATAATCCGATCCTTTAAAAAAAACGATAGTCTACCTTACAAAATTGTAAATCGTATTAAATTCAGTAGCTGGATACCAATGACGATGCCCAGGGCTCAATTTGCAGAAATGCCCGCCCAGCGTGTCCATAAGTGGCGGATAGAAGATGGCCTCTTGTTGGGGTATTGTAATGTATAACACTGAAACGGTTTGTAGGAATCAAATTATTGCAAATACAGTAAAGGAATAATTTTTTCGGTGATGGCAAGGACATACACGAATATTTAATATAATTTATAGTGCGAAATACAACTTGTGCATACAAACAAACCGAGAAACTAAAACGCTCCTTCTTTTAATTCATTAATTATATAACGCAATACAAGAGTTAAAACTGTCTCTTAACAATAGTAAACAAACATGTGTTTTTGTTCTGTGTGTTCATCTGTTCTAGATCTGTCTTTCACTACAGACTGAAACTAAATGTCTGCAGATATATTTCTTTGTTTCAACAACAAAATAAAGTTATTGTGCATTTGCATGATTAAATGTATTGACAAACTTGAGTGAAAAGAATATTTACAAAGACAAAAATGAAATCTTGGCATACCTGAACCATACGTCCTTCATGACTTATTGGATTATTCATTAGGACAAAGAGGTAAATCTGAGATACTGCTCACTAGTGATACCCTTGCTTTCACAAAACGTATTCGGTAAACAGGAAGTAGATGACCAAGGAGCATAAAATCGCTATACACCATATGGTACTTTAGGGATTAGGCAATATGTAAAATATCAGGTTTCTGCATCCAATAGTTGCTTAGAAAACTGCAATAGAAACTTGTTACGAACGACCGAAAGAACGTAGTGGCAAGGGTAAAAAAGTATACCCCCTCTTCTCGGAGCGGGGGTATAATTACTTCAAAATCCTAACAAGGTCGGTTTATCTACGTGCTCTACTAAAGAGTTATCAATATGGTTGGATAAGATATTGTATGCAGTAAAAGAAGGACAGCAAAAATATTGTGACACTGTTTATTCGCGAAGTAACATTAATCATGTGGATTCTAATGAAGTTTAACATTAGAAAATTTAGGCGGGGACTTTTTAAACAAGACAACAGAATACTACAACAGTTTTCATATAGGAAACAACCTCAATCCGAACAGTAACAAACCCTTGCTTTGCCAATCACATATATACCTATGTACACATGCATGTACTGTATGCAATGTTCAACCATAGGCTATGCGTAATTCATAATTATAAATACAAGTTTAAGTTAGTGCTTGATAGAAAGATCTTGAAAACTTTCAAACTTTATTAATCGTGCTTTCATATAATCAACAGAACGCTACCGGAAATATTTTATATTGACCGCTGAGGATATCTAAAGTATCGACAGTGTCGATTCACCCGATTTGAAGTTGACATTTCATTTTTAACCATATTATTAAATAGCGCTTTAATATTTAAACATAGCAAAATTAAATATATATCTAATAGAAGTCCATAGAAATATTCGGATATGAATTCCTCCCCCAACTTTGAGCACAATAGAATTTGTCTGCAGTTATGGAATAGAATCGATTTTGTTTCTTTATTTAACGCTGATTGTGAAAACCATTTTTAGATAAATACTACTAAATTATTATGATAAACGAATTGCCAATTTAGTTTATTCAATAACTAAGTAGTTAAATTTAGTATGTTGTTCCTGCAAATAGACATTAAATTTTTAAATTACTAAAGAGAGCGGATGACTTCATTCCTTATTACAAATAAACACCTGTGCATGAAGTGTAAATCAATAATAATTGGGGTTAACAAAATGTAAGCTCAAAACAAAAGTTGTGTAGCGTGCGCGACCTTAAAGGTGCTATAGAAACACAACAATTTACTTGCTATTATTACATTTGCTGTACAATAAAGGAAGTCGAATACTTGTGTTTGCTTCATTCGGTAATTGACTGAAAAAAGTATTTTCAATGATACCCTTGCACTAATGTTTAACAATTTTCTATTCCACGATATATCGGAACAAACTTCGTCCATTTCCGCCAAGTGTAGAGAAAGTGACTCTGGAGGACAGTGATCTCAATTTGAACTATTGTCAGTCACCATCAAATGAATCTATGACGTCATTGTTCGTTGTGACGTTTCTTGTCATTCATTTGATTGGTTCGTGGGTAACGGTTTGCTCTAATAAGCATAGAGCATGATATGATGTCACAATTAGAATTCCGACGTCATATACGCTCAACTAGAAAATTTCAAACTGTAATAAAGCAATTTTGTTAAGATTTTTCAATATTTTTTGCTAAAAAGGTACGTATATTTAATAAATATATGTTTATGTCAATATGTTTTGCTTTAACATGCTGTTTCGGGGATATCTTATTATAGTAAACTTTACTGTGTCTTTCCGATGGGTGTTTGTCTGACAAAATGGAAAACTGCTATCGCGTTTGGTCGAGTTTATGATCCTTTTGTAAATCTCAGATTACACTTTTTGAAATCAACAATTATTTTTCGCAGTTAATCGGCGTTCTGAAAGCGGCTGAATTTTCATTTTGATACAGCGATTTTCCATACTAAATTTTGACCTTTTTTTGAACGGAAGTGTACGTTAGGAAAATTCTATGTTGTCTACTCGAAATCCTTCGGGTAATGTCGTCTGCAGTTGAGGCGGGAAAAGTCTCGCGGTTTGTCCGAATACCTTTGTACGTTACGACACTTCCTAAATTTACTGACATTCTATACCGTCATAAAAACAACTTTTAATTTACAATATGAAATCTGTTTATATGTTTTAAGGGCTTAGTTTATGTTTTGTCAGTGGGTATTTTGTGCGATTTTTTTCTAACGTTTGAGATCATTTTAACAGTTCCATTTACCCGAGTCTAAGGAAGCTAGGTAGTAAAACATGCATACATGGCTTACGAACAAGAAATTCCCACCCACTTTACCTAACACAACCTCCAACTTGGACTTTAATATGTATATATTGCAAACAAACTAAGAACTCGCTTATTATGGCCATACTTACGATACCTGATTCAAAACCTCTCGGAAGAATTAACTATTGTAAATAATATTCAAAGTTCAGTACACCCGTTCACTGAAAGAACTGTTAGCCCGCCAATCGGCTTCTGGAAACATTTAACTGGGGAATCAACTATTAGTCCGCTTAATGTATACACTTAGCGGAAGAACTATTACCCACTTATTTCGTTCAATTTACATCAGAACTAACTATAAGCTCTCTTACTGTGTTCTCTTCATGGAAGAAACTAACTACAGTCTGCAGAACTAGCTGTTAGTCTGTTTACTGTGTTCATTTAAAAAAAGAACTAATTATTAGCCCGCCTTATGTATAACAGGTCAAACTTCGCAGGAAGCCCATATTAAGTGTTTTTAACGTATTTAATTCTTCTGAAGAAAAAAAAACGGGACCAGGTAGGTTGACCACATTTGTAAAATTATAAGGTACTCGTGACCTCTGACGTCATAAAATATATCAACCAAATAAGTTATCATGTGCGAATTATCAGTAATAGAATTCAAGGCTATGAAATCATCTGCTAACAGAGGGGTCCCTGTCCCGTTATCTTTTTATCTCCCCTTTTTTAATCTGATATCTGATTTATAATCAACCTTCCTTTCAAACGGTAAAAGATATCATCATACAGTTCTGTGATCCAATTTCTAATTCATTCATATACTTTTTGCGCTAAGATGCGCTCTATTTTTTCGTCCTTGATTTTTATGAATGGGACATTTCACTTTTCCTCAATTGCGTGTGGCAAATCATTAAAAAGTAATCTGAACCATGTCCTTAAAGTTAACATTCAATAAATAACACCATACTTAAGAAAAATTAATAAAACGAACGAGAGTACTTTGATAAAAGAAAAAAAAATAACGCAATATGGAAAGAAGCTACGGATATTTTTGTATAGTTTAGGTTAGTATTGCACAGGATTTCATGCGGTTTTAGCTTAGGGTCAGTAATTGTTTCGGTATCGCTTTTACATTAGAAATACCCGGATGAAGCTGTCAACTTGCGAATCCACCCTATGATTTCCAGAGCTTACATATACTTTACAATAAAAGTAGAATTTTCAGTAACAATGATACTTTTTTTCTCGCTTGTCGGTGATCGAGTGGTTAAGGTAGTGTGTCTACTACTAGACACACGTGGTCTGTCAACAATGAGATTGAGGTTTCGAGTCGCACTGCGTGCAGATTGCGCTCGACTTCAAATCTTAATTGGCAATGATTGCCAGTTTTCCTACCTAAGGTCGGGGTCCTCTCCCGGTACTCCGGTTTCCTCCCCAAATAAAAACTGGACGCAACGATATAGCTGCAAAATTGCTGAAAGTGGCGTTAAACAACAGTTTAACAAACAAACAAAATTTTTTCTCCCTTTGTTGAGGTATTACTATACTTTTTCAAACTTTTTCAGTTTACCGTGGTATCAAGTTTTTATTAGGGTTTAGCTAGGGTTTAGACAAATTACTAATGAATCCACAGACCGTGGCAGGAAAAATAACAGTTTTTGTCACCTAGCTTAACGGCAACGTTTTGACACGTCAGAGATTGATGGGCAATAAATAGCTACATAGAGCAATCCAACACCACAGCGCTCAGCATTTTGTTTCCGATATGTGGTCCTGTACGTATCATGGGGACTTGGTCAATTATCTTTTGCGCCTTAAAAAATGTACGTAATTGATATTATTGTTCAATTGTTCAGGTGTATAAAACAAGTTGCCTTTTCATATTCTCATTCTTGGTAGTTTTCAAAATTTATATTTATCTGTTGCAATATCTGCACACGTCACAATTTCCAAGAGGGCCTCGGTGGCCGAGTGGTTAAGGTAGTTCGTCTACTATTTATCACGTGGTCTGTCAACAATGAGATTTCGGGTTCGAGTCTTCCTGCGGGCAGGGTGTACTCGACTTCAATCTTAATTGACAAGGATTGCCAGTTTTCCTACCGCAGGTTTTCTCCGGGTAGTCCGGCTTTCTCTCCCAATAAAAACTGGACGCCACGATATAGCTGAAAATTGCTGAAAGTGGCGCTAAAACACCATTCAAACAAACAAACAAACAAAACAAGTTAAAATATGTATGCAATCTAGACACACAGTGCCATTTGACTGGCGCAATACATGACTGAGCATTTAACTTTGGAATAGATTTGTGCACAAATAAAACATAATGCGTGTATTCGCCATGCTTCTGGTATTTCAGAACGAGACCAATAAGTCTATTTGAATAGAATTGTGTTTTATGTAATTTGTATATGGTAACGTAGCTGTTAGAGTCGGCATAAGTAGTGAACAGAGAAGTCTCGTCTCCCCTCCCCACATACAATCAAATATACAAACAATATACATCCCGCCCAGAAATTAAAAAACAACTATTTCTACATTTTGCATAATGATCGTAGATGTATTTTTTTTGTTTGTTGTACGTCTGAATATACAACGCACTTGCCGTTTGAATGCCGAATAATAAATACCCAGAGCTAACTTCACACTTTACAACCGCCTGTACGACAACCACGAACAAATTTGCGGTGTCATGCAGTGTAAAAAAAATCTATCTGTGGTTGTTCCATTATAATTATTAATAATACCGTAGTTTTTATCCTTCGATAACCACAAATTATACATAACTGATAAGCGGCCATTATACAAATCTAAAATTAACATGCATAAAGATAGAAAATTGTCAGAAGGCGGATTTTAATCTGTTTTTGTCAAAAAGTCCTTGATGTTCAGATAACCTCTGAAAGGTGACAAAAATTGAAACATCAATCACGCCAAATTATATTAAAAGTAAAACTGCTATCATTAAGATAATCAATAATCAAATACAATATTGATTGGTAAAATTGATTAATCATCCTTTTTATAATTATTTTTTTTTCCATTTTGACAGGAGACCAAAGTTCCCTAACGTTTTGCTCGTGGAATTTGAAAAATCCGTTTCGTAAACTTTTTCGCATAGAAGTGATCCTCGTCCCTAAGCTTGCGATGTTTATACACTAAAAATAGTATCGACTGAGATTGACCAATTATTGTATCATATTATTGATTTATATAATAAATAGTGTATTGACTGATTGTTAGCAAGTATATATTCAACTACATTCATAATGAATAATATATTGACAGTCGCCTCTTACAAAATATACTGTATTTTTTTAACATTTCAGATTGCTCTCTTATATCAAATTAGGTTCTCACAAATATGCATTAATTTTGTTTGTTAAAGGAATAATGACGTTTAAATGCTTGATTTGAAATTTTACTAAAATTTTAGTATTTCTTATCTCGTGTTTTATTGTGTGAGTCAACCTTTGACCGGTCACTTCGTTCTTCTTGTCAATAAAAGTGAGAGTCGAGTACATCTTACATAAGGTTATGCTCAGAATCACCCTAATATAAATTTCGATCACGAGACACCTTAATTACAATATATGATTCTGTGACACCGAAATGAAATGTATGAAAATGTGACAACTTATATGCAAAGTAAAATTCTGTGATAACCTTAATCCAATGTACGGTACTCGCTCCGTGACACCATATTACAATGTACGATACCGTGACACCCAAAAACAATGTGCGTTACCGTGACACCCAAAAACAATGTACGATACCGTTACACTCTAATACAATGTACGTTACAGTTACAACCTAATACAATGCACGATACCGTTACACTCTAATACATTGTACGTTACCGTGACAACCTAATACAATGTGCGATACCGTTACACTCTAATACATTGTACGTTACCGTGACAACCTAATACAATGTACGATACCGTTACACTCTAATACAATGTACGTTTGTTTTGTTTGTTTGATGGTGTTTAAAGCCACTTTCAGCAATTTTTCAGCTATATCATGGCGTCCAGTATTTATTGAGGGAGGAAGCCGGAGTACCCGGCGAAAACCCCCGACCTGCGGTAGGAAAACTGGCAATCTTGTCAATTAAGATTGTAGTACACCCTGCCTGCAGTGAGAATCGAACCCGCTATCTCAGTGTTGACAGACCACGTGATCAATAGTAGACGAACTACCTTGACCACTCGGCCACCGAGGTCCCAAAATGTACGTTACCGTGACAACCTAATACAATGTACAATACCGTTACGCCCAAATACAATGTACGATACCGTGACACCCAAATACAATGTACGATACCGTGACACCTAAATACAATGTACGATACCGTTACACTCTAATACAATGTACGATACCGTGACACCCAAATACAATGTGCGATACCGTTACAACCAAATATAATGTACGATACCGTGACACCCAAATACAATGTGCGATACCGTTACAACCAAGTACAATGTATGATACCGTTACAACCAAGTACAATGTATGATACCGTTACAACCAAATACTATGTATGATACCGTTGCACCCAAATACAATGTGCGATACCGTACGTTACACCCAAATATAATGTGCGATACCGTTACAACCAAATACAATGTATGATACCGTTACAACCAAATACAATGTATGATACCGTGACACCCAAATACAATGTATGATACCGTTACAACGAAATACAATGTACGATACCGTGACACCTAAATACAATGTACGATACCGTGACACCTAAATACAATGTACGATACCGTTACACTCTAATACAATGTACGATACCGTGACACCTAAATACAATGTATTGTTTGTTTGTTTGAATGGTGTTTTAACGCCACTTTCAGCAATTTTTCAGCTATTTCATGGCGTCCAGTTTTTATTGGGGGAGGAAGCCGGAGTACCCGGAGAGAACCCCCGACCTGCGGTAGGAAAACTGGCAATCCTTGTCAATTAAGATTGGAGTCGAGTACACCCTGCCTGCAGTGAGAATCGAACCCGCAATCTCAGTGTTGACGGACCACGTGATCAATAGTAGACGAACTACCTTGACCACTCGGCCACCGAGGCCCCTTAAATACAATGTACGATACCGTAACACTCTAATACAATGTACGATACCGTTACACTCTAATACAATGTACGATACCGTGACACCCAAATACAATGTGCGATACCGTTACAACCAAATACAATGTACGATACCGTGACACTCTAATACAATGTACGATACCGTGACACTCTAATACAATGTACGATACCGTTACACTCTAATACAATGTACGATACCGTTACACTCTAATACAATGTACGATCCCGTTACACTCTAATACAATGTACGATACCGTTACAACCAAGTACAATGTATGATACCGTTACACCCAAATACAATGTATGGTACCGTGACACCCTTAATACAATTTACAATACTGTGACATCCCAATATAATGTACCATCCAGTGAAGCACTACATAAAATGTACGATCCCCTGACGCCATAAATACAATGTACGATCTTATGGCGCCCTAAATACAATGAAGGGTCCCTTGATACCCTAAGTACAATGCGATAAACGTTTAAAAGACAATATAAAATTATTTAAAATTAAAATGCAATGGACTATCTCGTAGCAAAACCAACATCATACAACAATTTAATATAATACACGAATAACGACACTCAAGACAGTAAGAGCTTCTAACATCCAAGATACAAAGTAGCATCCTCTGACACCCTAAATAAAATTAAGTATCCCCTGACACCCTAGATACAATGAAGAATCCTTTAACACCCAAGGCAATACAATGTAAGATCGCCTGACACCCTAGATACAATGAAGGATCCTCTGACAACCTAGATACAATGTCAGATTTTCTAACACCCAAGATATAATGTAGAATCCCTTGATACGTTAGACACAATGAAGGATCATCTTACAAAATAGATAAAATGTAGGACCTCTAACACTTAATGTACAATGTAGCATACTCTAACACTCTAGATACAATTAGCTCCTTTAATACCCTAGATACAATGTAGGATTTGATTATTGAATATTGGATTTACTGTACGGTCCATTTACAGCCGGATACAAATGTACCTTTCCGTCCGCTTGTTTTACCTACAATATACAATGATTCTTTAACATCCAATATACGATGTAGGATCCTTCGACACCCTAGATATATTATAAGATCCTTTCACACAATGTAGGATCCTCAGATACAAAGTTTAAAGTCCAAGATACAATGGACAATCCTTTAACAGCCAAGATACAATGTAGGATCCTCTAGACCTTAGATACAATAAAGTATCCTCTAAGCATATACACAATGTAAAACATCTAAGATATAATGTAGGATCCTCTGAAACCCTAGATACAGTGTAGGATCCACTAACAACCTAAATGAAATGTAGAATCCTTTGACTTCCAAGATACAATGTAAGATTCTTTAACACACTAGAAACAATAAAGGATCCTCTAACACCCTAGATACAATGTAGGATCCCCTAACACCTTGAAACTATGTAGGATTCTCCGACACTCTATAGCTAGATACAATGTAGGATGGCTGCCATGCTAGATACACTGTACGGTCCATTAATTTATTGGCCAGATACAATGTACGTTTCCGTCCGCTAGTTTTTTGTCTACAAGATACAATGGTCCTTTAACATCCAAATACAATGTAGGATTCTCTGTCACCATAGATACAATGTAGGATTCTCTGAAACAATTAGATACAATGTAGGATCATCTGACTCCCAAGATACAATGTAGAATTCTTCAACAGCAAAGATACGATGTAGTATCCTCTAACACTAAATATATAATGTAGGATCCTCTAGCATGCACCATAGATACAATACAGGATCCTCTAAGCATAGATACAATGTATGACCCTCTGACATTCCAGACATAATGCTGGATCCTATGAAACCTTAGATACAATGTAAAATGTAGGCTCTACTAACACTCTAGATACAATGTAGGATCCTGTGACTTCCTAAATACAATGTAGGATTCTCTGAAACCCTAAATACAATGTAAGATCCTCTGAAACCCTAGATTAAGGTAGGATCCTCTTACAACCTAGATACAATGTAGAATCCTTTAACACCCAAGATATAATGTAGAATCATCTAGCAATAAATAGATAATGTAGGATCCTCTAGCACCTTAGATACAATAAAGGATCCGCTGATCATAGATACAATGTAAGATCCTCTGACATCCCAGATAAACATGTAATGTAGGATCCTTTGAAACCTTAGATACAATGTAAATGTAGGATCCACTAACACCCTAGATACAATGTAGGATCCTGTGACTTCCTAATTACAATGTAGGATCCTCTGAAACCCTAGATACAATGTAGGATCCTCTGAAAGCCTAGATACAATGTAGGATCCCCTGAAACCCTAGATACAATGTAGGATCCTGTAACTTCCTAAATACAATGTAGGATCCTCTGAAACCCTAGATACAATGTACGATCCTCTGAATACCTAGATACAATGTTGGATCCTCTGAAACCCTAAATAAAACGTAGCATTCTCCGAAACCGTAGATACAATGTTGAATCCTCTGAAACCTTAGAAACAATGTAGGATCCTGTGACTTTTTTAATACAATGTAGGATCCTCTGAAACCTTAAATAGAATTCAGAATCCTGCGACTTCCTAAATACAATGTTTCTTCTTCAGTTTTGTCAGTTTGTTTATTAAGAAACTTGTGTTCAAAATTGGCTCGGCCATACAAAACTGTGTTAGCTAAAGATATACATGTGTATATTGAATATGATCTATTAGTGTAATACGGCCTGTAATTGTAAAATTAAAATGTTTAATTTATTCACATGCAAGTCGTGTTTGAAATATAATACGAGATTTACATAGTCAAGTGACAAAATTACAGACCTTTTATTAATAATATTAAACTTCAAAGACTTTCATATCGGTAGGAAACCGTCGATTGACTTGTAATTTTCGCATAATGAATAAACACCTTTAATTATCCAAACTGTAATCAACATGTGAAAAATTATCACTTATTAATCTTAATAACATAAAATGGCTATGCTAATTATCACATTAGAAGACATATCAAGTTCATACCTATTGACGGTTTTCAAGCACCTACTTTTAAACCATATAGACTCGATAAAGTTTTACATACAAACACTGGAGTAACTCTTTCGCTCGTAAATACACAAGTAGTATAAATATAAATATTGGAAGACGGTAAAGGGTACAATGTTACAATTTGAAACTTAGATATAAATTACCATAAAGAGCGAACTCATATGGTATGCAATAAAATCTGAATAATACAGACATCTTATTCAGTAGCTAGAAACATTATAAGAAGCAAGTCGGGCAGACCGCGAATGACTTGTAGGATTCGATCGACTTGGCTGATAATAAAACAAGTATTTCATTAAGTAAGATCATTAGTGTATTCAAACTAATAAAGTCTAGTTTTTCATACATAAATGTTTGCATTGGTTCAGTCAAATTTTTATATTAAATATTTGATTTAAAATACATACTGTGAATTTGCTACAGGTTTTATATATATGTGACATATTAATGATCAAGGCGACATTGGTAGTAATAAACGCTCTCTGGACGTTAATAATCAATCAATCATTCATTCATTCATTCATTCATTCATTCATTCATTCATTCATTCATTCATTCACTGTTGGTATGTGTACTTTACAGGGTTTAACATAGTCGCCAACTTGGTTTGAACCCAAGTGAATCTATATTTAGACTATAAACCGGAAGAGCTTCTCGGGGTTATACGTAACATTCAGCAATTTGTTGAGTTATATTTGAGTCTAGGAGAAGGCGAATAACCGATCAGGACTAATGCTACATGTATGAGTTATCACCAGAAAAAAAAACAAATATTAGCATTCATATAAAACAACTTATGCATAATAGGCTTTTTGCAGTTTACTCCGGGTTGTAGCTCAGCTTTATTAAATGAAAATCACCGGCTTGTCATTACTTTGACAGTATACTGGTAGCTCGATTGTAGAGAAAAATTGCTCCCTACAATAACAAGTATACACTTTATTTTTCAAGGTGTAAAATGAAAACGAACCAGTTGAGTAATATAAGATTAATTTCTTGTCGAATTATGCATGCCACTATTC
This sequence comes from Limnoperna fortunei, assembly GCA_944474755.1. Lineage (NCBI taxonomy): Eukaryota > Metazoa > Mollusca > Bivalvia > Mytilida > Modiolidae > Limnoperna > Limnoperna fortunei. Next base: position 49,448,001 of record OX104120.1, read on the forward strand.
GGGTAACGTGAAATATCTTTGTTATTTAGGTAAATGTATAATAGTATAAATTAATTGTGCGAGAATACTGACTTATGATTGGCTGGAAAATATTGTCTATCAAAGGATGAAATAAAATCGCCAAGAAGACACGCACCCTTTGACTTCATATATTACTCCGCTGGAAACTAACAGTTTTTGTGTTGATCCATTTTTATAAAAATGGACAGTTACAAAAATAAAATTGTTGAGCTTATTCTATTGTTTTAATTTATTTATAAGTATTAACTACAAAAATTGTTTTCTTCATCGAGGGATAACGAACATTCCGTTTAGCACATTGCATAAATCCTTCGATATGATTTGTCGAAAGTGTAAAACGTATGCAAATACCTCTGCTATGAATTGGGTTAAATAAGAACTAATTACAATTATCTTGACACAGAAACAGAAATGTGACATCATATGACATCTTAAGTTTGACAACAACAATATCCAAAAACCTTAAACGATGTAACAAATATAAGGGTATCTATCAACAAGCAAAGATGTGTATTTGAGTACGACATCAGGCAGTTAGGTATGCCCAACTCCCCCTAAAGTGGCAACTGAAAAACTCCCCTAAGTGGCGAAAAACAAAATGCAAGCAAACAACCAATTCTAACTTGTATTGCTAAGAGCGCGTGCGTCTGGGTAATTCTGAGTGGTATTTAACCATACATTGTAGATGTTCGATTTCGTTCTATATTTTTGGCACGTAATATATTGCCAAAAGCAGATTTAAAGCTTTTCTGTTGTTCCCATATAAGACTACAAAATGTTTACAGTAAAAATGGGGTTCAAGACGTAAAAGTAAATACAAACATTTTATACTCCAACAGGAACCTTTGATGTCGAAATGCACCTGCGATTCCGGCGCATTTTTTCACATTGGATTCTCCCTACGATGCACTGGTCTAGCAACAAATGCTCTAATAATAATGTTCGCGTGTATACTTTATGATTCATTGGGGAGGCTACATTAAAAAGATTTCATATAAAAATTCTTTATTACCGTTTAGAATACGAACTTTGATAGAATAAAGGAAAAGAGTATTTAAAAGTATTAATCATAATCTCCGTATCAAATAAATGTATCCTCCTAAATTTTTGATGACAACGTAGGGTAATTTGATAAAGTATATAGAATAACATAGTTCAGTATCGCATCTGTGTATTTGCGATCATTTTACAAAGTGGACGAAAAATAATTATATAACAATAGACGAATTCCTAAAGGGTTTTAATATTGGGATGAAAAATCTATGTAGAAATAACATCAAAGAAATTTAAGTTTATATAAAATTTACTTCAAAGGGGGAGAAATTACAATATTATTACGTTGTCATACTAAATTCTAAGGTGGAAATTTGTCTCGAAGACACATTTATTCTATGATATGAATTATAAATTAAAAATAAATTGGAAAGAAAAATATTTCATGCACATAAATGGTCGTATTAAACGATCGTACATCTTAGTATATGTCTGGTTCAAGACAAACGTTTTCTCCCGCAAAGATAACACAGTCTTAAAAATAGAGTCTTTTATAAATGTATTGAAAAGATTTCTGTTTTTTATTATGAAAGTGGATCGCGTTACATCTTATAACTTGTTTAAAAAGCTTTGATTTCTTTATTTAACTTTGAAGGAGTTACATAATTATGCAGACTGAGCTCAGTAAAACGCATATTTGAGAGAAAATATTGGCTATAAATATATGAATGGCTAATAACTTTATAAAAGGAAGTCTCTATCCAAACTGCTTGATTTCGACACGTGACACAAGGCGCTATAGCAGTAAACCAGACTAATATATTTACAAAGCAGCGCCATCTGTACCATTACATGATTTATCTCCCTTGATCGACTAATACAGTATTCATGTAATAAAGTAAAGATGCATTTGACTTGCATCATTATACCCTCGCTTCTAAGAAGAGGGAGGTATACTGGTCTACCTTTGTCCGTCCGTCCTTCTGTCGGCATCATAACTCGTTTCAGTTTTTTTTGTAACTACTTATCACAACCACTTAAAATTTTATGTGACCTTACCATGTGGTCCTATATCGATTTCAGGTCTGTTACTTATCTACCGTTTACCGACTTACAACAATTTTTATCCATTAACCACTAACATAAAGAGATGTGAATAGCGGGGGTTTACTGAGTGAGCATTAGCTCACATGTTCTTTGTTTTATGATGAGAGGTTAACATCTTCTTGTCCAGCATCGGAGGTACCCACTAGAAAGAAAGGTTGTACTTGACTTTCAACATGTTGTGATAAAAATAGATACCTCCTGACACTCAAGTCTGATACATCCTGGCACTCAAGTCTGATACATCTTGCCACTCAAGTCTGATACATCCTCGCACTCAAGTCTGTTCTGTCAATTAAACAATCTCCAATCAAAGGATTCTTGATATTCTACGTCAATCACAATAATTTATGCCACACCATTGGTTAGCGCTTATTATGTAAAACCATATCAAAGTTGTGTATACATGTATAAATAGAATACATGTATATAAAATATTAATGACATCTTCTGTATATGTTTACAATCATTGTTATTTGTTTGCAAACACCAAGGGGAGACGACAAATGTAGTCCCACAATAAACGGTAGAGCCAATTGTCGACGTGTGGCAGAGGTTATATCTGCGAACCACTTATGTTCTCTGTGCCGAGGAGTGCCAATAATACTGTAATAAATTGCGTAAAAAACAATGTACCGAGATTCGGGCGTCAAACAAAATGGTTAAAAGGCATTCAGAATTTAATTAAAACATGGCCATCTGCAGTCCTTGGTAACAGTGTGAGTCGGGAAGTGTCCAGGAGAATCCCATTCCCAGATGTTAGAACAATTTTGAAAAAAATGAACAAATTTAGGAACTGGCGCTTTCTGAACTACGTTTGAGGATATCAAAACTGACAGATTGTCGTCTGCATCCTATGGTATTGTAGTCGAAACTATGCATTTGGGAAAAACAATATTTCGAGCTCGGAAACAATACTTTTTGTAAGTGAGTGTTGCGATCGCTTTCCCCCACCGCTCCGACGACCATATTATCTCCTTTTACCTAATTCGACACATGTGTACATTGCACTTTATAAGGAGGTGACATACATATAAACGGAGAAGTCCCCAGGTAACTAAACCTTATGAAAGTCAAAGATCAACTTTACTTATATTATAGGTAACACTTAGATTATCAATCAAATATGATGAGTTTAAAATTATTTTGTGAGATAGTGTTGAATTGAGATTTTGACCAACGTTCTCCACTTTGTTTTCTATCTTTGGCGAAATTTTTATTTGTGTGACAGGAAGCCGGAGTACACAGTGAGAACTTCCGACAAGAAGATTAGTAAGCTTGCAGTAACGCACACATTGCTTTGTCATGTAAACAGTTGACGCGCCATCTATCTATCGATCTGTTGGGTGGCAAAATACCTAGACCACTCAGTGGCAAAGACACTTGCGTTTCTTTAAATTGTATATTTCACTGCGAATTGAAACAGAGAAGCGTCTGCGGCTGAGTGGTCTAGCCATCATTATGTAAATTGGGGGATTGTGGATTAATTATTTCAAAAAGTCAACGTTAAATCAGAACAGTTGCATCAAAGTATGCAATCGTTGTATGCACAGGATATCATTATTTTACAATTAACAATTTGCTGGTATAAAACATTTTTGAGCTTATAAATTTTTGAAATTGTTCACGTCCTGAATAAAGCTGAAATATTGCTTGCTTGACGTTAAACACCAATCAACCAACCAAATTATTTTTTGATGTACCTTTTATACTTTTTACTGCTTCAGCCAATCATATACTTTAAACTATAAGATAAATATGGTATCTGCTGCCTGACAGTTTTCTTACTATTTACTGTGTCGGCGCTAATAGATGGTGTCAAAGCATGTTTGCTAATAATCTGCTAAAAGCAGATAAATGTAATTCTACTAGCAAATGAAATGTAATAGACGATTCAGCAATTAAAATAAAACAAGTACCGCAGAAAATTATAAAGTATTACCCAACAAGCAGTTACCAACAACAATACTCGATCTAAATCACTGTTGGACGTCGTAATGTCGCAATTGAGAACCAGCTTACGAATAATTTCACACCAACATAAGAACACTTTACAGTGATAATTGATGATTTCCACTGTTAATCTTGCGATAATTGCTTTTAAATTGAAAGTCTCATTAAAATTCTACATACAAATTAGGGATTTAGTTCCGCGAGCTGTACACTGTGTTATTTAACAGCGATAACGTCTTCAGTTTTCAATGACTAAATCATGTAACATCGACTCCATGTCGATCCGAACTTGAGGTAATCGCGATTACGTCTTTTGATCTTTTCGGAGCGTAATAAGAATCTAATATTTCAAGTCGAGCTCCGCAGCATGTACCTTTTCATTTAGAGTTGATAAAACACGCCTTTCTTAGTTGTACTTTCTGATGTAAAATTTGATCCGAGTTGTACAAACACGATACAAGTGTTTATAAATACACGTCCTTTTGTCGGTCTCCTTTGATCTTTGTATTAGATCAGGTAGAGTCAACCAGGTATACAACCAAATATTAATCGTTTATTGTGTTGAAAATTACTTTATGATTAAGTTCATTTCACACTCAGCGAGACCAGCTACCTTTATTTTATTATTGGGGATCTTTCGGGGTTTAACGAAGAAATCCAATCGATTTCTCTTAGATACTTCGTGAAGTTGATTGATTGATTGATTGGATGTTTTCAGATATATTTAGGACGAGAACAAGTTAACAACAAATAATCAACGGGAAAACGGATGGAACATAGAGAGAGAATTTTGACTGCCACTGGAAAAGTATGGAGTATTGGGAAGAAGCGGAGAATTTAGCCTCCTGCAGAGGCTACAATGAGCATCCTCTAATTCGAAATCTGCTAAAGGGCTCTTTATTGTGCATTCTTCAAACACGTCACCCACTACGGTCCGCGACGAGGCTTTCCGGTATTATGACCTGGCAACCGGTCTTCCCTATCCGCCACCCGGGGACGCGCTGGGCTGCTCTGTGGGTCGAGAACTGGGAACTTTCTCAGTGTGATCCTAGTTGTTAAGTTGATGCAACGAATAAAGACGAAATAAATTATTACCACGATGATTGAGAAGTATTTACTAATATCTAAATTTTAAGATGCTCAAAAAGCTAATGATTTAAAAACGAACCCGTTTACTGTTTACAAGCTATACTAGAATACGGTACGAAAACAACGATCAACAAAAATCGAAAACTAAGGGACGATGCCCTAATCCGGAAAAAGAAAACGATACAGTACAGAACACTAAAAAGAACACACAAAAGCGAAAAATCTGTAACCGATTCCCCGCATACCACACAAAAAAACACATAGGTACACTCCACTCGGACCAGTTTCTAGTGCCTGCCTCTAGAGTCAAATCCAGGAAGAGTAAAGGTCAATGGCCATGTCGGGAAAATGAAAATGTCTTATGACATCTGAGTGATGGTTACATTAGCGATCTTCTAAGTCATCGTTCCTGTCACACAACTTCAGAAAATATGACACAAACCTAGATGCAACAAACGCCTGTTTGAGAAGCTTATCTCAAATCAAAATCACTATCAATACATTAATGATGGGCCCCCAAATTGAGCCCATAAACATTGAAAAATTCTGGTCTCATAAAGGAACTCTAAACTTATAAGATTTTAGATATTTAAATTAGTATAAATGAATCTAATGTTACAGCTTGAATAGCATATTTGTGAATAATTACAGAAATTTGTTCTCAATTGTTATCCTAAATCGACGGGGATTAGACTATTTCAATGGAGAACGTACCGTATCGGACGATTTTCGCCGCATGTGAAAATACGCCCGTTGAAAAAGATGCTTCACCATGAATAAATTTTTAATTAGATTTTTAGGAATAAATAGCAAGTGTTCATCTTTATCAAATTATAGATAGGATGAGGGAAATTTACAACTTGTGTGGCAGTAAAAATACAAAAAATATGTCTTATAATTAATGTATGTATAGTGCTTCAATTTTTGACAAATTTATTATTATGTAATACAGATAAAGTTCAAGTTGCATCGCAGAATCAAATATAAAGTATTTTAGAAGTAAACAGTTTACGTTATGTGACTAACAAGCCGGAAACAAACTTGACCTTTTGTAGAGGAATGAACATCTTGGTAACTGTAAACTAAATCTACTTGACAAGGATTGCCACTTTTCCTACCCGGGTTACTCCGGCTATCCCCTATAAAAACATGACACCCTGATATAGCTGAAAAATTGCAGAATGTTACGTTAAACACCATTCAAACAAACAATCATACCAAATCTTCTTATCAATAAAATTTCGAAAGTGACCAACTGTTTTTTTTGTTCTTTTCTTTTTATTTTTGCGTCAGTACTTATTATAATCTAATACTTGTCAATGGTTCAAAAGAAAATACCTGATATTAAGGCAAAAAAACTGCATATTAATAAGAATATTTTTTGCTATTTAGTAAATAAAGTACTGAAATTTCTTGCGAACTTTCGAAACCACATTTAGTGTGCTGAGAACACAAGCCTATGCTGTTTTTTAGGAAACCTACAAAAGTCGTGCAAGGAGAGTGACACTCTCCAAAAAGGTCACACACTATGGTCCGTGACCAGGCATTACGTATTATGACCTGGCAGCCATCAACGAAATGTCCTCCCTAACCGCCACCTGGGTGCGCTCGGCAACTCTGTTGGTCGAGCAAGGTGAACAATGCCAGTATAGTATCAGGTTGAAAACAGTGTTCACCTTTTCAAACGTTACAGAAAACTGACATGAGCGTTCGGTTTTTCAGTCGCGAACTTCCAAATAACGGCATATAAATAAACCCTATTGTAATACTATTTCCACTCATATCGTTTGCTAGTTTCAATTTCTTGTTGAATAAACATACTAAAAAAAGTCCACAACTTTATACATACATGTCTTTATGTTACTATTTTTAGATATCTAGCACTTTTTTGCTAGGCACAATTTTTTTTTATTACCTTGTTTATTTTTATATAATAGACTTCAAAATTATGCATCGAAATCTCGAGATTTTGGTTTAAAAGTATAACATACAGGAAACTGTCTAACGGTCTGAAGATTAAAGTTCTATCTTGTAATTATTTAGAAAGCCATGCTTACTGAGCTTCCATGTACGGTTGATTCGTGGAATGGTTGCTTAACGCCCAGCGAGTGGCAAGTTTTAAAATACGATAAATCAATCGGCGGAACGGAGTATCAAAAAGACAGTAAATTTTGACTACAATTTGAAAAGCATTTACTAAATACGGCATACACCATGGACCGTGCTGATAAGCTTTTTGTATTGAAGCCTTAAAATTGTTTCTTGTGTCCAGCACGAAACAGTTCTTAAACTGCACGCTTGCATAACGTGGTCCGTTAGTGTGGGATTTTCCTACCTTAATAGTTATTGTTCAGAAGTTCCTATCCTTTTCCTTCGTTTTGGATGCCTATCAACCTATTTATTGTGTGTCAATAAGTTCTAGTCCTGAATACAGCAGGGTTATTTCTCGAATGACATTACACATCGATTAGTTTTGTGTATTTCACAGAACAATGCATTGAACGTAACCAACGCCATCACTGTTGACGTTTCGAAACTTAATCTTGATGATACTTATATGTATATCGCGATCTTATGTAATATATCCATGTTCATGTCTAACGTCTGCCCCCCAAGTGATTTTATTATGAATTATAGCCGTTACTTCTACATACACAAATGTACACCCGACTCTTAAACCTTATAATACTTTAACAATTGTATGCAAGACGCCGAATGTTCCAAGTTTAAATATTTTTTTCTCTGATTATATTAATGTACATGGATTGCACGGTCTACAAACATTTTAGTGATATAGATGGAGTTATTTGCTTTATATGGTCTCCTGGTACCTTAGGCCTTTTGATCATTCATAAAATAGTCAATGCATTCAGTCATGGTAATATACATAGAAGCAGCCATCGCAGATTTCAAATGTTTATAATTATGATTCTGATTCCGTGTATTCATTTGAATTGATAGTACTGGGACCCACAGAGCACCCCAGCGCGTCCCCGGATAGCGAATAAGGCCGCTACAAAAGGCTTAATTCTCCGTCCTTTCCCAATACTCCATACTTTTCTAGTGGCAATCAAAAGTGTCCCCTGTGTCCAATCCCATCCTTTTTTTCGTTAATTTATTGTTTGTTAACTTATTCTCGTCCTGAAATACTGCTCTCTGAACGTAAAACAAGCATCCAATTAATCAATGAATTGATCGTAAAACGTTATTTTAAATATATTTGTAATATCAAATATATTTCGCTTTGTCCACAAACATTTCTCAGTAAAACTGCGCAAAACTGTTTTCAAAATTTGTAAAATTTTAGTCAATAATTTTTTTTTTTAATTTTGTTAATTAATGTGAAATTTATGTTTGATGTTGACAACTAACTAATAAGCGACAGAACTAAATAAACATAAGAGCGACAAGTAATAATCATTATGAACACTCAAAATGTTCGTATATGTAAAATATACATGAAATATACAAGGAGTTATTGCATATATATAGTGACTAGTTAAATCGTATTGGTGTATAATATTCCGTTGTATTTTGATGACTTATTTCAGAGCTAATTTAAAGTTCAATATAAAGTATTTCATGACTAAAGTTTACTTAATAATGTTCATATATTTATTTTCATGGCGTTAAAAAAAGAAACTGTTCGAATAAAAAAAGCGAAATTGAAGTAATATATCTCCTCGTGTGTATAACAAAGGAAGACATACGCTAGCCAGAACTATGTCTTTGAGGTTGGGCTGCTTTTGTCTCTTGACTATATGTACTAATGAAAAATAAATAAATAAATCTATTGTAATTTAGTCGCCTGACGTGTGTATAATAAATCGCATCTTTCTTGAAAGACTTTTAGCTCAGGGCTGAGGAATTCTTTTAACCTTTGTCACTTCAAAATAATTATAATCGTCCAAAGAAGAATACCTTTCGTTTCTGTAGACAATCCTGAATATTTTTTGTAATATTCCATATTTGATTATTTGAGTATGTCTGGTTTCAGTGACTGGAAAGATATTAAATTTAGAAATTAGGTATAAGCCCGGGATAAAAGTATTAATTTGGTATTTGCCAAATCTTATTGACCAATCAAAAAAGGCGTTTTTGGGGCTCGTCTGGAAGTTGTTGAATTGTAGCGTATTGAAAAATTGTGAAGTGGAAAATAAATGTGAATATCGATACAAAGTCGTTCTAATTAGTTCCCCAAATAATAAGAACGTCACATGGTGGAGAACCCCTAATGGAGGATGGATTTATTCTGTGTTTGAACTGACATTTTTTTTTTTCTCTGAATTGCATGGTGAGTTGAACAGTTTCGTGATTCGTATGAATGAAGTTTGCCGCCATAGTTGATACATGTCGTTTTCGAAAGAACGGAGACAAATTGAAAGGCTTGCACATTTTTCTAGAAATAACATTTCAAAAGTTCCGATTGTTTTAACGGACAGTAAGGGAAATTATTTACAAGATGAAGTAAATTTTGGCATTGAGCAACAGATCGTTTGGTGGAAAAAATCAGGGGCCCGTTGCAGGGAACAATATCAATTTCTTGTGGAAAATCTCAGAAGTGCCATTGAACGTTATGATAGTGACATTGTTTTATATGTATGGCTAGGAACTTGTGACCTGACTGAGAAGCCAGAAGGTCAGAATTACATTTATTTACGGTCAAGAAATTCTGAGACGGTAAGAACTGTTATTAACTGTTACCGCGATATTTACGGATTTGTAAGACAATTTCCACGAGTAAAGTGTGTTTTCCTTGAAATTCCTCCATATTCAATTTTTAATTGGAACCAGTGTCACCAAGGAAACGAACCGCTTACTCCAGCGGCACTAAGAGGCTTCCGACGAGACGACAGACTTTTGCAAAACCAAGTCGAAGAAGTCAACAGATTTATAAGAGACACAAATCGAATTTTTCACAAAATTTCACCGAAATTTGGACTAGACCTGGCAGGCAGCAGAGGTGGTCGTTTCTCACCGGCAATTAGATACTGTTATAGATTTACTGCCCTTTATATTGACGGTGTTCACCCTTGCCCTGTACTTGCACGTCTTTGGCTACTTCAGTTGGTAAAAATAATGTCAAGAGATTGTGCTTAAATGATGTGAATTATATTCTGTGTTGATGTGTATTTGTTTTGATTTTGCAAGTATTGGCTTGCTATTACGTGCAGTTCAGCCCACTTTAATATTTAATTGGCATTTATTGCTCTGCCAAAACGGTTAAAATTTTACGTTGATATTTGCAAGTATTGACTTGCTGTCAAGAACAGCGTCGCCCATTTGTTTCATTGGCATTTACTGTTATGCCAAGACGGTCAACTGCGTTTATTGACAATAATTGTTTTGTCGTTTAGTGTTCTTGGCGGGTATGGTCTTGCCAAAGTTGAATACGAGACTCGGAGTTTAAGCTTGCCATTAGCATTAGAGACAAATTACATGTAGTTGAATTGAATTTGCACCCACGACATATACATGAACTGGTATCCCAATGAGTAATTGGCATTTATTGTTTTGCCAAAAACGGGTAAAATACATATACATAGTGTAAATAATGATCAAACCCGTAAGCTTTTTCGTCCCATTACAAAACGATCACGATACTGAGTCTGAAGAAGAATATTTTTTGTTGCCGCACGTAAAAACACCTGTTACACCACAATATCCACATACATGTACTTCAAGTCCCGTAACTCTTAACGAAACTCAAGTTCCTGACTTTTCCATTTCAGTACCTGACACTCCACTTGTTAAAAAAACTAAAATGGAGAATTTTGATATCAAATGCAGTACATTTTCGGGATATCCACAAGATAACGCTAAACGTTTTCTCTCCGAATTTGAATCTTACGCACTTTTGCATGGTTTAGAAAATGATGACCCAAGAAGAATCGCGGCTTTTCACCTACATTTGAAGGGACCGGCCCTGACATGGTACAATTCACTGAGCCAAACCGCTAAGCAAAAATGGTCCCGAATTTCAGTATTATTTGATGAGAAATACGTGAATTTTAACGTACATAGCGCAACGGTAATCTTGGAGAGCGAGCTTTTTCAGAGTATGACGTTGTCGCAAGGACAATCATTAGAGGATTTTTATAGTCATTTAGTAGAAAAGGCTCAGATACTACAGAAGCCAGAACACGAAATTGTGTCCAAGTTTATTAGTGCGTTGCCAGAAAAAATGGCATTTTTTGTTCGTGCCGGCCAACCACGAGACATTCAAAGCGCACTTACGTCAGCTAAAATTGCCGAAGCTAGTGGGTATAGAAAATACCCAGACTCTGTGAATGCATTACGTAATATCCGAGATACCGATCTTTTTCGAGACGGTACATGCAGTCCTAAAGCTATGCCTCCATTTGACAATAGCCAATCGGGCGAGTCTTTGGTAAGTCTTCAACAGAAAGTCGAAACTTTGACCGACATGGTAAAACAAACCCAAGGGGTAAGCCCAAAACAGAACTGCTCAAAATCAGACATAGATGAATTGAAACAAAAAATTCAGTCACTTGAAAAGTTAGTCCGCGACATGTCATTGCACAAAGGGTCCACAGACCTACCAAAAACCGAGTTCAAGAGTAATGATGCGAATTCTAGACCACGATATAGACCGAAAACATGCAATAAATGTCATGGTCATGATCACTTTCAAAGAGTCTGCAACTGGGATGGTAAAGAACAATCACAACCCGATAAGCAATGTCAGTTATGTCAGCAATACGGCCATATTGCTGTGAGATGCACGAGTTTGAACAAACCTTATCAGGGAAACACCCAGACCCCGGGGGATGGGCACAGTCGTCCGGGTTAGCTCAAGTCAGTGCCGATGTAGAAAACGGCTCACCATTTAGATACTTACCTGTTTATTTCCAAACTTTGCAAGTTGCTGGGTTAATTGATTCCGGAAGTTCAATTAATGTAATGAATAAATCTTTATTTGACTCAATACCAGACAATATAAAATTGTACTTTGAACAAATGGATGATCCAGTCGTACGATTGGCAAACGATTCTAAAATTGAAATATTTGGTACTGCTAAAATTAAAACAATTATTCGTGGAGATGAGCAAATTCTAGAGTTTTACATATTTCCGGTTACATCTCACCCTCTTATAATTGGAATTAAAGATTTGCTCCGAAACAATATTATTCAATTTGATGACTGTACATTTGGAGACCAACAAGTATGTATTCAAACCCACAAAAAGCTGATAATAGAGCCGAACAGTGAGCTGTTGACATATTGTAAAGTTCCGGGAAATTTAACAATTGGGTTGCAAGGCATTTGTTCAAATAGCAAATTTGCCCTAAATCACGGACTTATGGTAGCCAAATCAGTTGTGGTAGTTCCACACAACCGTAAAGTGCCAATTAAGATACTTAATGCTACAAACTTTAAAGTAACTGTCCCAAAGGGCAAAAATATCGCCGAATTTACGGTACTAACAAGCGAATATATGTTTTCCTATTTCGACAGCGACAGTGATATTCCGTCCGTACAAAATATCCAGCTTGCTAATCATAATGTTGGTAATAATGCGCAAAATGTCGGGAATCTTATATTTGACAAGTCCAGTTTCAAAAACGGACAGTGTGATACGGAAACTGAAAGTCGCCAAAATGATGACATCAATATAGGAAAGTTTTGTGAAAGCTTAAATATTTCTCATGATCTATCTCAGTCGGAGAGATCTGAAATTCAGAAACTCTTATATAATAATCGAGATCTGTTTGTCACAAATGAACACCCTGATCTTGGGTTCACGGATGTCGTAGAGCATCATATTACGTTAAAACCGAATCCGGTTTCTTCTCACCAGAAACCTCATAGACTTCCTCCATATAAAAGGGAGATTTTACGTGCGCAATTAGACAACCTGTTAAAACAGCGAATTATTGTCCCTGTTAGTGAATCCGAGGATCTGCCGATATCGAGTGCTGTTGTATTAGTGACGAAAAGAGGCGGTATGGGAAACCGAAACGAATCGCAAAACTTTAGATTTTGCTGCGATTTTCGACATCTTAATTCACAAACAAAAGACTTCAAATACACTATACCCAATTTACAGGAACTAACGGAGTCCTTTTCCGAAATGGAACCAAATTACATAACATCAATTGATCTTTCTTCTGGATTTTTCCAGATGAGTTTGTCCGCTGATTCTTCTAAATACACCGCCTTTAATACGTGTTTCGGCACTTACAAGTTCTTGAGGTTACCGATGGGTCTGAAAACTGCCCCAAATACGTTTCAGTTATTGATGGACAAAATACTACACGGATTAAAATTTCGCTCAGTTTTGTGTTACCTTGATGACGTTTTAGTGTGTAGTGAAACTTTCGAACAACATTTGTCTGACTTAGAGCAAGTATTTTCGCGCTTCCGTAATGCAGGGCTCAAACTTGGTCCGAATAAATGCAATTTCGCTGCGAAATCATGTATTTTCCTTGGTCACGAGATTTCACGAGAGGGAATACGTCCACCTAAAGATAGAGTTCAAGCTATTGTCGACTATCCAGAACCGAAAAACGTTAAACAATTGAGACGACTACTCGGGATGTTCAACTGGTTCAGAAAATACATACCGCATTACAGTTCACGGACACAACCGCTAAACAAGCTTTTAAAGAAATCTCAGAAATTTGAATGGACGATAGAACAACAAGTTGCATTTAAGGATTTGAAAGAAAGTTTGGTTAACTCTGATATTCTTTGCTTCCCGTCGTTTGATTTACCTTTCCGTGTTGCAGTTGATACGTCGTCCCGTGGAATCGGATATATGCTTTATCAGTTAAAACCCGGTGAGGAAAAACCGAGAATCATACGATTTGGGTCAAAATCTTTGTCACCATGGCAACAATCTTACGGTCCGACCAAGTTGGAACTTTTAGGCATGACTACAAGCATTTTAGATTGTGCAGATTATCTTAGAGGACAAGAATTTATAGTCGAGTGCGATCACCAAGCTCTTCAGCCTCTCTTTCAAAAGAAATTCAAAGGAGCTATTTATGAGCGATGGCTCGCGATATTACAGCAGTTTTCGTTTCAAATTCAATACAAGCCAGCGGAAAAGATGCAAGTGGCAGACGCTTTGTCACGTTGCGAAAATAGCAAAAGTGAAGCTATTGAAAGTCCGAACGAAGATGATCCGTACTTCCCGTATGTTCCAGATAAAACGGCAACGATTGAGTTGCCCGATGGAACCGATTTTATTGAGAGACTAAGAAAAAGTCAACAAGAGTGCCCTGATCATATGTCGGATTCTGAAGAGCCTAAACAGGACTCTAGTTTGTTAATTGTTCAGTCAATACAGAAGTCCGTTGTTTGTGACGATCCGTATGACGCGGATACGGATGAATCGGATGATATGTTGGATAAAAGGCTGAATCCGGGAAAGAAACACAAAACATACTATTCCGAAACAACCGTCACAGATTCCGATGCTAATAAAAAGTTATCACATGAAATCGTAGATATGACCAAACTAATACACGAACAAAGACGAGACAAAAGCTTAATACCTTTGATCGACTATTTAGAGAAAAATGTTTTGCCGGCATCTCAGAAAGAAGCACGTAGAATTTTACTAGAGTCTTCTGATTACTATATGATAGACAATACGCTGTATCATACACGTAGAGCAAAATCTGCTCGGACAAAAGCTGCTCAGAAATTTCAATTAGTTATTCCGAATTCTATGATAGGTGATATTATGCGACTAGCGCACGATTCTGTTCTTGGAGGACACAGTGGAATACAAAATACACTTGACAGAATCCGGGAGAACTTTTTCTTTAAAAAGATGGGCCAAATAGTTACCGATTATGTGAGATCTTGCCACGAATGTCAATCAAGAAAGGTGTCAAATTTGAAAACTAAAGCAAAAGTCGTCTCTTACAAGACTCCAAATGAACCATTTCAAGTATGGCAGATTGATTTGTATGGTCCGGTTCAAACGTCACATAACGGAAATCAGTATATCTTTACAGCCGTCGACATGTTTTCGAAATTTATTTCAGCACAACCAATACGTAATAAAGATATGCTTACAGTTTCAAGTGCAATTTTTAATTTGGTCTCTCAATTCGGAGTGTGCGAAACTTTGATTTCAGATCAAGGGACAGAGTTTATCGGCAAATGTACGAAAGAAGTATGTAAGATGCTAGGAATTCATCAGGATTACACGCCCAGCCTCATGCATCATTGTCTTGGCTTGTGTGAAAGGACACATAGAACCTTAGCCGAACGGCTAACACCGTATGTTTCTAATAATTCAGGATGGGAAACTGTGTTACCGGCGATAATATTTTCTATGAACGCTTCGGTCAACCCGTCCACTCAATATTCGCCGTTCGAAATAGTCTTTGGAAGGAGACCAACTTTTCCGCTATTTGCCGTTCATGCGTTGGACTTAAATGATATTCCGAAAGATTGTACTGAATACATGAAAGAAATGCAAAATCGCATTGATACAGTACGCACTGCTATAAAAGAAAACACGATACGAGCTCGCGTAAAAATGGAACAATCCACTAACGTCAAAATAAACGAGCTTAATCTTTCAGTCGGTGATTATGTTTATCTTCAGATTGTGCCAACGGGCAAAGGCAAAAAATTCAAGCAAACGTATGAAGGACCATATACCGTGAACAGAATTTATAGCGATCACTTAGTGTTGCTCAGGGACCCTTCTGGAAAGCGTTCTTTCAAGCGTCCCGTGCATGTTAATAGGTTGAAGCGTGCAAACATTCGCCATCCGGAACCAAAAGCGTACTTTGAAGTCGAACAATCGAGTGTTGACCAAGAATCGTCATCCGAAACGCCAGAAATGCAAAGTCCGGCTCAGAAAGTCGACACACAAGAAGACACGAACAAAAGTACACCTAAATTAAGGCGTTCATCTAGGAAAAAGTGTAAACCGGCTCGGTTTAACGACTTTGTTTCTTCCGCACATGATGCCACAACTGAAACAGACAGTAGTTTCAAAATAAAACGTATTCTCGCAAAAAGAAAGACAAAGAATGACTTTCAATATTTAATTCAAAAAGTTGGTGAACCCGCGGAAATTGCCCAATGGTTTACACTTGCGGAATTGCCACCTAACGCACATGATATGATTGTAGCAAGGCCACCGCCTCTTATAGGCCAGGATGAATATTTATAAATGTTGGCAGTTATCGTCCTGCCATGTTCCATTTTGCCACTTAGCTGTATTTTTTATGTTAAGTTCCTGTTTCGTTTCATTTGATCGAGGAGGATTCAGTTTACATGTTATTTGATATATGTTTGATGATGACATTTAATTATCACCTATAATTGATGGAAGCAGCCAAATTTCTACCGACCATTGGTTGTACGATTATTGCATCGCCACTAACGTTGCGTTTTAAGGAAAGCTATTCTGGAACCGCACAATTTGTTGGCAATTATAGCAATGCCAATTTCGTCCCTTTAACACTACCTGTAGCAGCGATTACAGTTATATATATGGCAATACTTGATTTGCCAAAACAGTTCTTATAGATTTTTCTGGCTTGACTTGGATATACCTAGTGCTGAAAAGATGGTGTACTAATGACAAGATGTCTTGTGATGTTTATTTTATTTAAGTGCATTGTACTAATTGTTCATAATTGTATTATTTTTGTGCTAGGAAATTTTTTTTTTCTTCATCAGTCTGAAAATTTAAAGTATATATCTAAACGGTAACCTATAGAAATTTAGTTTCTACCTATGTCATGTATCCTTTAAGTCTAACAATCAGTTACGAAACAACTTTGGTATGTGAACAAATAATTGTGTAAGGCAATTGCGTATTTTGAGTTTTATGTGTATGTAAGAAACAAATCCCTTTTCTGATGTTACTATCAAAATTGACAGATTACGATGTTATAATGAAATGGCTCTAGCAGGTCTAGAATATTTGACGTTTAATTAAGAAGGCTTTGATATTATCATTAGAATTGTTATTAAGAGTTCGGGATCTCTGCTTTATTCACAATGGAAAAAACTGTAAATCACTTGCTAATTGAATGACCAACTTCAGAGTAACTGTTTAAGTTCACATTTAAGAGATACTACTAGATTTTTAGTAATTGTTGAAACTGAAATATATGGTTTAAACATACGCATACATGTACATTCATGGTAAAAGGTTGCATGGCTTTTCAATTATTTGAGGTACACTTCTCCATTCCCAGAAACCAGATGAAAATTTTTCTTAAAATTTTATTTTGGGCGGGGATGTAATATTCCATATTTGATTATTTGAGTATGTCTGGTTTCAGTGACTGGAAAGATATTAAATTTAGAAATTAGGTATAAGCCCGGGATAAAAGTATTAATTTGGTATTTGCCAAATCTTATTGACCAATCAAAAAAGGCGTTTTTGGGGCTCGTCTGGAAGTTGTTGAATTGTAGCGTATTGAAAAATTGTGAAGTGGAAAATAAATGTGAATATCGATACAAAGTCGTTCTAATTAGTTCCCCAAATAATAAGAACGTCACATTTTAATTTACAATTCGTAAAAGGAAACTTAATAACACCATTTTGAGGGTCATCTTTAACATTATTTTGGCATTGTGTCGTTTGAATGTATAAGTTCACCTGGTGTAAAGTTTGTATATCACAGCCATCGACTGAACTATGTCAGAATGTTAATTTCAAAGGAAATACGATATTTTTCTGTGATTTATGCTATTCACTTGTAGAATTTGTGTAAATCAAATATTTACTTATATTAATTCTTATATTTCATGTGGAAAGTAATGCAATTTTATTCCGTAAACATTCCACAGTAATTTTAGTAATTCATAAAAAATGTGAAGGCGTGGTTTCAACGTACGTCAAAGCACTTGGTAACGCCCAGCAAATAATGTTATTGTCAAGACAAACTACTTCACCATAGAGGGGTACTTAAGATTAACAAATTTAATTTGTCGAAGTCTGTGTAGTCAGTGTTTAAATTTACGAATTTCCTGATTGGGATCGTCATTATTTCTTGTAATTTAATTAATACCTTTTGATCCCTCCTTGATAAGTGTACGCTGGGCGGGCATTAATTGCTCTGTCGTCTGTGCAATCTTTATGAATGAAAGTTGACAAATGATTAGGCATTAAATGGATTATAATGTTTGAGAAATGATTTAAATCCGTCTCAAAATCAACACACGATTTTATGAATGAAAACAAGTGCACGTGGTTTCTTAAAAATCATTTTGGTATATAAATAAGAGAAAAATGTGATAAAAGGTCTATTTTCAAACAGAAATTGCAGGAAAAGGGGAAAATATTTATTACTGAAAAAGTGGTACCACAAAGGAATTATTGTGAAAATGGAACGTTTAATTCTAATGGTAATAACTTTGAGTGATTTATCTATTGGTATAATGAACCACTACAACAACAGACGAAAAGACATTTGTGAGCCAATACACATTCCAATGTGCCAGCATATGCCATACAATATGACACGAATGCCAAATCTCTTGCATCACAGTTCGCAGGAGAATGCCAGACTGCAGATAGAACAATTCAAAGAACTAGTTGATCAGAAATGCAGCGATGTTTTGTTATTTTATTTATGTGCAATGTATGCACCAATATGTACTGTTAATTTTCAAACGGAACCTATTCCTCCATGCCGTGACGTCTGCGAGCAAGCACGTGCGGGGTGCGAACATATTGTAAATGAACACAATATTTCGTGGCCGGATTATCTGGACTGTTCAACTTTGCCCAGATACGACAGAGGAGTGTGTGTCAGACCCGGGGCCATCGTCCCATCTTTAGGCAACAGTATGTATATTTTTACTTTTAATTCAAATAGTTTGCTTTCGTTAGCTTTATCTTTATAAAAACATGAATTACAATAACAATTCGATTTAAATAATTTTCATATATACAAAATAAAAATCAAATCAAATGTAATTAAACTTTAATGTTATAATTAATTCATATCGTATACTGCATAATACAAAGGAAACCCGTTTGGTTTGACAAAAATATATAAAAACAATGATAGATGAAGAAATTAAAGAGGAGTTTGGCTCCTTACAGAAGTTAAGACCACAAATAAAGAAATATTCGCTGCCAAATAAAAAAAAAACAACAAAACATTTGAACATTGTATTCTGACAATACCGGTTGAGTTTCATTAGAATATGTATGTAAGGGAAAAAAAATATTTTGTGCAGATTTTAATGAAATAACATAAATATATGATCATTAGTCTTTAATTTATAAAAAATATTAAGATTACAATACATTAGCGATTTTGGCGGGAAAGCATGTCATTTTAGATGGTTTCTTAATTAATAAATATTCAAACAATGTACAGTTAGTTCCGTGATAACTTCTTAACAATTAATGTAATTGATTTGCATGCTAATTTCATTAAAACCGTATGACACTTTAAAAAAACAAAAACATTTAAAATGAAGAATGAATAAAACTTTCGTATGTTGACATTATTTGTGAATTAATCTCTCGCAAAAGGATATGATTACAATTAGCGATATATGACAATATGGTTTTGGCGTGTTCAGTAAACGATTCTTCGTCAAATATAAAATTAATGTTTATTTCATAACTCTGTTTTAAACTGTTGACATGACATGGACTTTTTGCATTAGAAGATAGAAAATAATTATAACAGCGCCAAGTTATCTCTTTATCACAGAATTACAGATCTATTTTCGAAACTCTGTCAAAAATATAGCGTTAGAGTGAAAACAGAGGTGTATTATTAAATATACATTTTCAATTTTTCACGAGAATCTCGTCACATGTAAATAAACAGTTACAGAAATATGGAAAACGATTATGGAAATGTAATGTTGTGAACCTTCACTTTATATTTATTGTGATAACCTTCAGCACTAAAAATGCCCGCTTTAATTCATGAACATATTTTTCTCTAATGCCAAAAAAACCCAGACATTCATGTTTCGTTATGCAAATGAAGTTACACGTAAAGTCTTTTTCTTGTCAGCATTTGGTTCTGTTAACGTGTGAATGCATTCCAAAACATTACATTTTAAAACTGTATTTCACTAAAACCAAATTGTTTAAACTTGTTAAGATCTCCCCATAGTGTAAAATTTACATGAAATAAATGTACTTCAGGTCAAACAGGCCCGCGTGTTGAACATCAAACAGGATATGTGTTTCTGAGTAAAACATTTGATTGATGTAGCTGTTAAGACCCTACACGCGCTTTGCTTTTGCAAACATCAATAGGATTTAGATCAGTCGAATACGTTTGCCACTTTAAAATTGCAAATATTTACAAACTGACAATGTTTATACGTAGAATCTTTATCATCTTCAGTATAAAGTTCAGTTCAAACGTTATTTTTCACGCCAATCGGACGAAACAAACTAAAATATCTACGTTGCGCGAAGATGACAGAATATCCAAACTCTTTTGATATGGAGGTACGAAATGTGATCAAGCATCTCGTGTGACAAATTACCCATTTCTGGTGCCGTTTACTTAAATTTTCATTACCTTTCTAGGTAGATTTGAATCCTTTTCAACGAGATCAAGCTATGCCAAAATAGAAATATGAATAGATTGATCTGGGATAAATTCAAAGTAAAGAAAATTACAATTTAAAAGGGAAGACGAATTTTCTTTAGAAGAAGTCTAGGGGGGTTATTTTTGTCAAAATATGAGATAGCGGACGTCTTTGAAGTCATTCGCCCTCACTACTTAATAAACTGTATTTAAAGGTAGAAATGATAATAACACAGTGAATAAAAACTTAATTAAATCTGAAAATTTTAGTGACAGAAAAATGGACACAGACCTTTAATAAGAACACCTGTTTACAGGTGTAAACAGAAATTCTCTTTAATTTTTAAACTTTGAGTAGGTTGTTTTTGCCGAACTAATGACACTTAGTTGGCTTCCCGTCGACATAATAAGTAGCTTGTATACATTTGATGAATTATCTACTTAAGTCTACGTTCTGTGTGTACGACAGCATACGAAAGCGAAGGGGAAACGTATACATCAAGCAGTACATGTACATACACTTTTCCAGTCTAAAACGAATTGGTACATTCGTAAAATCACAAAGCACTATTGCACTTGTACAAAATGATTTGTACAGTGCTCCTCCGATTCCCCCCACACCCGAACTAACCAACGCAGAAAAAAATGAATTTTTTTATACAACACCTGAAATCAATATTTTCTGACTTTGTGACTTACTATATATTTATAATTTAAACAATTTGAAAAGCGGATTTTTTACCAAAAGTCTATAAATTGTGCATAACTTCATGGTGCAAATTTTGGCAGTTAAAGGCTTAGATTTTTGAACTGAAATGTAACTGTAAAAGCTTCCTTTAACATCAGTCTTAAAACTCGACTTGGTGTCTCAATTTCAATTTGTTTATGGCAAGAAGAACGCTTCTACGGGGCTGTCGAGTTTTGCGGATCAAAATGCGTGAGATGTGGTACAAATTGAAAGATGAAAGGAAATATCGACTGAAAAATGTTAGTCTTATGAGACTTGACAGGCATGCAACTTCCTATCGTGTTATACGATAACGCTAATAATTTATTTTAAAACTATAAAGAGTTATCACCCGTTGGCAATTAAGATAGGGGAGATAATCAGGACAGGAAGGTGTAGATGTTGCATTAATTTACTACCTTAATATGCATTTCTAAAAATTGAAATACATATCCAACTATTATTTATTGATGTGCTCAGACGTGCAGCAGTTAAATACACAAAGGAATTGTCTTTTATTTAATTACACAAATAAGTAGTTTTTTAGACATGTATGTGTACTTTCCATTTCAGAAGGAAAATCTCAATTTAACAATACAGGAACCAATACCAAAATAACAGACTTTGATCTGTCAAAAGAAAGATATTACGAAGGTATGTCAATTTTTTCAACGTGACATATTTAAAGTATTGAGCATTTCACCTAAAACTTAGAAAAACGTTTATTTAAAAAAATGCAATTGTATTTAGTGCGTGTCATTAAAATGTGTATTGTTTGATTAAAATTAAGTGATTTTGGTCAGGGAATTTACTAAAGTTGAAGTGGATTTACAGAAGTAGGGCGAGGGGTCTGGGGGCCGTCACTCCCACACGGAAATGTAACGTCGCGCAAAAAAGTGGTTTCAAACCAATAAACGAAGTATTATATGGGTACTTCAATTTCCCCCTTCTCCCTTTTTTGTATGCAAACGACGTGAAAGCAAGTGCCTTTGTTCATGTTAGTTACCAAGTACAACCTGTCACAGTTTTCGATTATTATGTACGTGTTGGTTTCCATATGTCGACGTGTGCCGTTGGTGACTGAAATGGTTTATATGGAATTGGTTGAAAATTTTCTGATTGTCGATGTTTTTAATTTGTATTTTGCGACAGTTTTAAATACACGCTGAAACTGTATACGACTG
Source organism: Limnoperna fortunei (assembly GCA_944474755.1). NCBI lineage: Eukaryota > Metazoa > Mollusca > Bivalvia > Mytilida > Modiolidae > Limnoperna > Limnoperna fortunei. The sequence goes on from OX104120.1 coordinate 49,470,598, forward strand.
TTTAGGTTAATGGGTACATTTTCGATTGTTTTGGTTTATTAGTATGATTGATTGTTAACGTTTATGCGTACTTTTTGTGATTGTTTAGGTTTATTATGAGTATTTTTTTATTAATATGTACGTGATTGGGTACATTTTGTGATTTTTTATATTTATGCTTACATTTCTAATTTATTTTTATTTTATTCTTAACTTCCATGTACAAAAAAATTTGCTTTGCTATATGACCGACAAGTTTTTTTTACGGCGGAAACAGGAGTATTTGAGAATGATTACGGATCCTGATCAAGTAACGGGTACACTTTACTGATAACGATTGTTTAAATCAAGCGAGTATTTTGAGTGAATTACACCTGACTAATTATGATTCTGTTTGTGTAGACATTAAAACATTGCGGTAAAATATAATTATATAAATAATTTTCTAACATTCTTATATTATCGTCATCTTATGGTCATATCATAGGCGAAAACATCAATCTAATTAAAATTATATCTTCACTTGGCTCCCCCCTTTTTGCTATTGTCGCCGTGAAGATCTAACAACATTCCATTAAAGGTCATCTCAGATTGAACTTCTGTATTGACCAATAAAAAAAAACTGTCTTCACCAACCTTTAATGTTGGGGAATCCTCTGCCATTCTTCGGAATCTCTCTGGCATTATTGTACCTTTTTCATAACTAAACCCCAAGTTAAGATAAAAGCTTACGTTTGATTGGTTATTTTTTTTTGGGAATATCCAAATTTTTCATTGGATAATATTTATATCAAAAGTTCAATCTGAGATGACCTGTAATGGGATGTTGTTAGATCTTCAGAGCGACAATAACAAAAAGGGGGAGCTAATGAAAGATTTAATTTTAATTAGATTGCGAAAACATGGTCCATGAAAAAATGATGCCCTTCATAATAAACTGAATAATTCATATATGGGAGTTATTATTAATGTGTTTAGGGGCCTCGGGGCCGAGTGGTTAAGATAGCTAGACATCTACTATTGATCACGTGACGGTTAACACTGAGAGTCTAACTGCAGCAGGGTATGCTCGACTCCATTTTCGGAAACCCACGCCCGGTCGCGTTCTCGGTTTGCTTCTACTTACCAAACTTGGACACATTTGTAGATTTTTTCATGTTTTAATGACATATTTTGATTGGTTGCTTGTACTTCCGGCTATGCGTTAACAACTAATCAAATAGTTTTATCCATTAAACGTCGTTCCCATCGGCTAATTAAATTTAATGAATATTCATGAACACAAGAACATATCTACAAATGTACCTACGGTCGGTAGCATAGCGACCGGACGTGGGTTTCCGACGATGGCTCGACTCCTATCTTAACCGACAAGGTACCGATGTAGGACAAGGATTACTATTAGGTACTCCGCCAATAAAATCTGGTCGCCAATCAGAAAAAAAATCGCTAAAAGTGGCGTAAAATTTCCTATTTAAACAAACAAACAAACAAATATAAATTTAATTGATATAGTAAATTGCAGAGAAACAAGGGTGCCGTTTCATAAAGCGATCGTTAGCTTAACGTGCGCGTTATCCCATTTAAATTGCATGGGATAACGAGCACGTTAATTAGCGATCGCTTTATGAAACGGCACCCAGGTTTAAAAAAACCAACAATACGATTATATAAAAATTAGTAGTGTGCATTTTACAAAGACGGAAAATACTCAGTTATAGTACCACGACTAAGCATGCCGGTAGATGTAGTATGTACATTGATAAGAGGTTGGTAGACAAATACGATACGTTTATTTCAAGAAAATAATTAGCTCCAACAACCCTAGGGGTACTTAACAAACTCTTATATGATTACCACATTCTTTCTCTAATAGTATATCGACCAGTCCCGAGTACAATTTGGCGACAAGACAGTACTTTAACCGGTACCTCACTCATTATACTAACTTGACCCTTTAATAGAAACTTCTTTTTGCTTTGACTTGCAAATGGTTTTTAGGGCAGAGATCAAGTGCTGTGTAATTTGTACCCAACGTTTAACACCTAAAGGCCTATTATTATGTGTATAAAACCTTTCATCATGTTTTTAAATGATATCAGAGTTTTTTTGTTTATCTTCCCTTCCTTTTATCTTTTGATTAACCAAAAGATAAGGTTAAACTATTGTCGTAACACCTAATTCATATGCATATTTCGTTTGTAATAATTGCTTTATAAGTTATTTATGAACTTGTCAAGAAATTTTCTTTTAAATGACATACCATCTTTGTAAGGCTGTCTTGTAATTTGACAATTATGTCCTAAATGTTGACAAATACTTATTAACATGCGTATATTTCATGATAACACTAATCAGACATAACTTTTGTAACGTCTCGCATTCTTTCGGCTGATATCAAAAGAAACGAGCGAAAACAAATATGTAAATATGTTTCTGGTCATGTACGAAAATTTCTAATGCATTTATCACAGGAGACTGTGTACAAAGTCATGTTTGTTTTTTTAATATAAAGATTTGTGCAAAGTACTAACTGTTAGAAATAAATAAAAGATTTTTTTGATTTACTGTACTGCACAATACATGTTAAATTAACTTTTTATTTTTAGGTAATTTTTAAGTTAACATGTTCTCCATGTTCTCGTTGTGTCCATAATTTTTGTTTGAAAAGGGTAAAATATGATGAAAACTAATATAAATTATTTTGAAAATTGATGGTTAACTGCGTCATGGTCTATAAGAGTAAAAAAAAGGGGGGGGGAGCATAGTGCGAATGCCTGTAGAGTGTTTGAGGTTTTAAGTTTAAATCCTGCTGAGGTTTAGAGTAGAATTACACTACTAAAATCTTATTTTAATATTGTGGTATTAAATTCTATACTTGTATATACGGTATATGTTGAAATGAATTGTTAATAAATAAATCTGAAAAAAAAGAAAATTAATATCTTCCGGATTGAGATCGCTATTTCTATTGTTTACAATGGTTTTGTTTTGTTGCGGAACGATTTTTCAAAGTAAATTTAGGCAATTTCAATTGTATAGATGAATTCAATTTCTGAGTTTCAAAAAGAAATGGAATCCCATCCGTTTCCCTTGATTTTTAACAGCTGCAGACGAAAGTTGAAAGAAAAATGCATTTTAACTGATACAATATATAAAAAGTGAAAGTAAAAGATTTTTAGTTGAAATTTTAAATTTCATTTTTTTTCAGAATGTAAATGCAACAAAAAATCCAAACTCCAGAGGAAAGCATATAGACGAGGGAAATATCACTTTTGTAAGTATTAATTTTGTTTATATTTGAAAGACATTAATAACGCAGAAGATTTTACCCTTAATAAAGATAGAGCAAATGACAGAATATTGACCTTGTGTTAGGTGCAGGCACCAGTTCTGTTTGTGTTGAAAATTTCTGAAAGTGGCGTTAGACACCAATCAAAACAAACAAGAATCTGTGCAATCCTTTTTGTCAGTATATTTAGATAGCATGAGGCTGATAGGTCGAGTTTTTAGCCTAACGCAAGGCGAACGAATTTGTAAAAGTACAAATATCTGAAATGTTGTCCAGTTTTGTATGCTTTCGATATGGCAAGGATATTTAGTTAAAAACAGATCGTCTAAGAATCATTAAGGTTTTTTTCTGGAAGGATTCTAACACAACGCAAAACGCACAAATCTCGCAAAAGCTAATGGAAGATTCTTTGGTTGGGACCCGTGCAAAATTCAATAGGATATACTTTTACATCGGACTCCATCGAGCTTTGTTATTTTCAGCAGCGATAGGCCAAAACGTTTCTTCATAACAATATCATCAGTGATAAAAAAGAAATACATTGTGTCTGACGTTTCAATTCAAAACCAACATTTTATTTATAAAAACATCAATACTGAATTGTTACCATAAAATCATTCATTAGATAGGACACCCACTTTTTTTTAATGTAAGACAGCAACTTTTTTTGTAGTTTTAGGAGATAGAACTTAGTATTTTTTAAACGTGACAATTTGAAAAGCACTGGTCCTAACCCAACCATAATCCCCCCCATGGCCCCACCCATATTAATATTGACCGATCCCTTAAGCGGGCTTTGTGGACAACAATGTAGTCAGGAGTTTTGTAGTAACGTACATATTTGTAGTTAAAATGACCATTGTGTCTGGTTCGGTATAAATTCTGATGTTTTCGTGTCCATTTACATTAAATCTAGTAGTATAAATACTTTCACATACCTCTGTTAACACAAAATTAATTTTTAACAATTTTTGATCTTATTCTACTTAATATGAATATGTTCTTTGATACGAGATGTATTTGAATATTTTGTCAAATTACATCTCGAGTTCATTTAGTTCTCAGTTTTTGTGACAAAAATTGTTATCAATATTTGAACAATTCCAAACTGTTTTTGTACATTTGGCGACGAGATGAAATTCGATAATTTTACTTTGATCTTTTAGCTGTAAACAAATCAACCCAGCTGACCAATGCTACTCAATACACAATACAATTAAGTAAAGATTAATTCGATTTCAATCAAAGTATTTAGTTTGCTCTGAAGTGCATAATGAAGTATTCGCCAAATATTTATTTCTTTTTCGATCAAATTAGACGATAATATGGTAGATCGATCCAATCGCCTAGATAGGATTTTACTTTCGGTCTGTGGCTTAGGCGCCATCTTTTTTGGTTAACGGATCTCTTGATTGGAAAAACGCACTTGTTGTCCAGACTATATAAGATGAAGGCGCATACATAGATTTTAATGGATAATATTGAAAAATCACGACAATGGGATCATCTGTTAGCGCGCACGAGACTTCGGCGTGACGTTGATAAACAGCAGTTTTATATTACTTATGCGTGTGCTTGTACACACTACCTTAATATAAATATAGATATATTTTAGTAGCTTTTAACAAAAATTACGAAGGCTTTGTAGCATATTCATAAGATATGCCTGTAATTACATCTATTAGTTTGTGTATTTTATTTGAATGACAAACGGTTTTCAAATTTTTAAATTCGTCTATAGCACGAGATTAACGTATAAAGGAGAAATGGTTCACACCGGTAAATAAAGGGCACTGATTCCGCTCTACAGAGTTCACTTCACAAATTAGGTAAAAATGAAAAGTACTTGGTTTTTCTGTGATTAATTTTATCAGCAATCTGCTTACGTTTATTTGCAAATTAGCGAGTTACAAAGGTCATTTTTGCTTTAAAGTTAATTCGACTTAACACGCAAATATTTAACTTTTAAGCTGATTTTGGTTAACCGTATAAAAATTAATGATAAGAAGAGATATCGCGGGTGTTTTCCCCTTAATAAGATGAATTAGAACGATCTACAGAAATGCAGGTGTATATCCTTGAGTAAATTTAATATTCACACCTGTGAAACAAAAATAGACCGGGAGAAATGATGATTAGTGAAATTGAAATCGGTCGTATAGCCCCGTGGAAACTTAAATAAAATTACTATGTATTAAATTTTGGAATTTATCATTAAATAACAGTTTTTATTTATCATATGTGTTAATTTATAGACAAAGAAACTATACTAATTAACATCCATTGGGAAGTAGGCTTTAGTGGTTAAAAATCAATTTAAATTATGCTTCGTATGAAAAGAAAGAAAAAAAAACGATGATTTTCCTCCAGGTCCTGACTTTTGAAATTGCTGATTTCTTTTTCAAATTATTCTTTCCTTTAAGATTAACAGGAAAAATTTTTAAAAAGCGCATTGTATACATATTGTAAAAAAATTCCCTTTCTTAAAAGGAATTAATTGAATTGAATTAATAGCAGCTAGACCCCAGAACAGTACAGATTTTGTCTAGTACGTTCCGGGATTTCACCGGATACTCCGGCTGCCTTAGCCGATAAAGATGGCCGCTATGATATAGCTGTTGTTGAAAGTGGCATAAAACCACATTCTATCAAAAAGTTGTTAAAAGTAAAATAAAGTAGTTTTTATTGCATTGAGCAATACAGACAAACTGCGCATCAAATAAAACGAGAAAAAAGTAAAGTAGCGCAAGTAGACATGTCGCTTGCATTTTTCATGAAATGCGCGCCACGAAACAACGAGATTGCGGATTTGAGCATTACTACGGACAGGATGTGCTCGACTCTCTTGCTAGTTTCCTGCAAAGGTCTTTTGGTAACCATGGTTTCGTTCCTAATTAACAAACGGAAGCCATTATATAGCTGAACTATAGCTGAAAGTAAAACACCATTTAAATTGACATCTTTCATCATTAACATCATACAAATATACGTATATTACGTACTCAATACATGAACATTGTAGGAGCTTTTCACACAAGTAATAAACTTAGGATTCGTAAAAAAAATTCGTTTTAATTGCCTGCTTTTTTAAAGTTTAATCATTTAAAACATGTATATCACACACACCCAACAAGCCGTTGAAATCAACACAAAATTAAATTATCATTAACGGGATGATTGGCACCAACGTTACCTAATGTTTTAATTAAGTACAAATAGTCCAATAGAGTCTGGAGATGTCGTTTATCGTACATTATGCGATCAATACATGCAATTATTAATGTTTAAATAAAAACTTTTTTCTTCAGAACATTAAAATCGGATAAAAATTTAAAAGTAAAAATGGTGTGTCGCCTATCTGTCGGAAAATCACACACAGCTACAATCTTTGCTTGCCAGTCAAAAATGCACGGAGAATTATTAAAACAGGGCCATGTAATGATGAAGATATTTAAAAACCATTTTGTGTTAAATATTCAATTGCCAAGCACTAAAGTGTTGTTCTGGACCTTGTGCCATGAATGCAAAATGATGTAACCTTGAAGTTCTTATATCCAAAATGCGAGGTCATGACAGTTAGAAAATTTTGCACTTTTTAACATTTTGACCATATTATATTTTACAGCTATTAGAGGAGTAGTTAAAGGACAAGCCATTGCCAACACCGTAAATACGGTTACTAGGGTAACAGTAGTAAAAGTATATAGAAGCAGTCGAATACCTATTGAAGAGGGATCCAGTATAGAAATGTGGACTAATTCCACGTGCGTTTGCCCGGAACTGGCGAAACGAAAGGAGTACCTGATTGTGGGGTATGAGGATTTGTCGACACAAAGACTTTTATTTTTAGATACATGTCTATCTGTAAGGTGGAAAGACAAGTTAGATAAAAGAATTAAGGTATGTAGAAAAAGCGACGAAAATAGTATATATTTATATAGAATCTTGTTGGGACTCATTAGTATTCACACGTTCAACATTACGTCATTTTTGATTGGTTGGACGTTATAGTTCATATTTCGATGAATGGATGAAGTGTGTGAAACCATGTTTCAATAAAATAGTGCCTTCATTTAAATGAAATAAAAAACTTAAAAAGAAAATTATTTTTAAATGAGTGGACTTATAAGGAAAAAAGCTGTTTTTACACAATTAATCGGCGTATGACCTCGCTAACTCACAACTTTTGGACATCGTTTTTGTTTGAGAGTGAGGTTATCTCGTGCATTCTTCAAAAACAGATTTTATTCATATAATGCCATCCTTCTTTAATAGGTAATTATCATATCTTATCAGCAACTTCAGTTATAATGTGTAATGTATATGGTTTGTTACTACATGTATTAGTTATACACCTCACGGCATCCAACAGATAACAAGCATATCGAAACCCTTAAAGAAAGTTTCTTTACGATATTCTTGCAAATTCTCGTATATTCGTGCAGATTCTCGTGTAAGATTAAAGATCCTTTGTTGCCGAATGGTTAAGGTAGTTAGCCATCTACTATTAAGCAAGTGTTTGTCAATACTGAGGTTTCCGGTTCGGTTCTCACTGTGGACACGGTGTGCCCGACTAAAAATTACAATTGACAAGGATTTCAGTTTTTCTACCGAAGATCAGATTGTATCTGCAAGTCTACTTTCTCCAGGAAAAAAAACTTAACGCCAAGATATAGCTAAAATATTGCTAAAACAAAACAATTAAGATAAGTGCAAACTAATAAATAATAATAATAATAATAATAATAATAATAATAACATTTTTTTTTTAACTTTGAAAGTTCAATGAAAGTTTTCAAATACTAGAGATATATAAAAGTGACACAACTTTATATTATATATAATGGCCAAGAAACAGTTTCAATTTAGATCAACAAAAAGGTTTAAGGTTAATAATAAAAAATCCAGATGTATTTCTCCGTTTGTGTGCAGCTGCAGCGTGCACAAGGGGGTTCAAAAAGGTCAATTATTGTTGCATGAAAAATGCAGTTGGTGCACTGTCAGACAAACCACCAAATGATGCTTGTGCTGGTTGATTAACTTAATTATTAAACCGTGATATATTCAATTAAAATGTGTGTTTATTTCGGTGAAAAGCACGATAATTTTATTTTCATAGTTTGTATTTTGGTATATTAGATATAATTGAATTATCCTTGAACAGGAAACAATTCTTTTGCAATCATGGCTCGCCATGTTGACATCAAATCAAACAAATTTATCTTTGAACATGTCAGTAGATATTAACAGTTACTGAAGCAAAGTTAGTACAGTATAATGTCTGAAATCTTTTACAAACACAGTGTATTAAGTATTTTATAAAATGGTAGCTCAACTTCCTGCGAGCAGAATTCGAGCTAATATTCAGTACGAACAAGCTATAAACAATACATCAATTAGTGAATTCGGACACTGAGGTCAATAGGGAATTAATTACGAATGTCACGAGAAAGAAGCGACAAATAATTTAGCCTTTATATCGGCAGCAGTGCTTCTTCTCTTTTCTGAAGTCTGTAAAATGTTCTTAATCGAACAAGGAGCTGTGCAAACATGTTGACCACTTCTGTTCTACATTAGGCTCTCCGTGTTATAATATGTCGACCCCTCTCTCCAATTAGATGACCTCCCCCTTTAGCCATTTGTAAAAACGTTGAAGAGTTCTGTAAGTCGAGCCCTGGGGACCCTTTCCACAGTATTGTGTTTCTTAATTGATAAGAAACGGTTGCAAAACGTTACATAAATCTTAAGTATTTATTTGACTTGGTCAATGTGTTTTAGTGTTTACAAATAAATTTCTTCTTGTAGAGTTGGGAACAGAAGATTTCGAATAGCAATCGAAACAAGAAATGTAGGAGAAGGAAAGGAAAAAAATGCAGAAAAAATAAGAAGAAAAACTCAAAACAGAAAAAACCTAAAGACAGTAGAAGAAATAAAGTATTGAGGTTCGTATAATCAAACTGATGATGATATGCTTGTATATGCATTTTCCACATGGTTTTCTTTGGTATGGAACAATACAAGAGCCGAAAAACAGCGTAAAACAACAACATGTTGCTGTCAATGACCCGCAAATTAGTATGAAAACATAAAATTATGACTACACGTTTCAACTCCAGTGCAGTTATTACACCCCCGCTCCACATAGAGCATAGGGGTGTATTGTTTTTGGTATCTGCGTGTGTGTGAGGGTGTGTGTGTGTGAATTTCCGTAACCATTTATTATAACATTTTCTCAGCAATGATAAATGACACTATACTTATTTTGTCAATAGCTTTTTATGATCCTGCCATATCCTGTGATTTATTTTTAGATTTCTTTGAAGTTACGTAGCGGGGCTATCATCCTGGAGCATAGTCATAGTAACTTCTTTAAAAAAGAAATTTGTATTCTGTTATGTCAATTTCTTTATTCATTTATAGATATGGATGCTTTTAAAGCTCTCATCTGTCCGCCGCCCCCTCTCCGGGGGCAGATAACGAATGTACCCTCGATTAGTGTTTGTTAGATTTTAATAGGAAAGCTAGTTTGTAGACAATAGTGGGTGACAAAGATTTTAGACGCTTGTTCCACGTTAAGGACCACTTTTAAAGTTTGCATTGTACCTTCTTAAAAAACTATATTGTGTGTGCCTTACCAACCCCTCATATGATTCTAATGATAGTAAAACATTTCCTGTCATTAGATTTGTTCCGTTTTCCCCTAATTATACAAGATTTAAAAAAAACCCTTTTAGTCAATTCTGGGCAAACAAAAATCAAAACTTTACATATTGGTTTTAAGATGTTCATGATTTTATTTTGCATTCAATCTCTTTATTTCAGTGATAATTCCTTATCGCCAATCATAATCCCATGAAAGAAATCCACAGAGCAAACGGAAGTCTGACAAAAGCAGACTACGATGACGTCATCAGACGTGTACTGTGATATATGCCATGTACGTGTATATATTTGTAAATATTATATATCTAATTTATGATCATCTGTTTGTTAACTGTCTCATTTGTATGTCAACACATGTAATATTGATAAATCAGGACTGATTTTTTAAATTTAATTTGTATGTGTTAACTTTCAAACATATAGGATAAAAACATAACCGATTCGATTTAAGATGCTGAACCCTCCTTAATTTTCTTTCAATGGCTGTTTTAGGTGCAATGCAGCTAGTCTTTAAAACATGACTGTGCCAAACCAAAGTTTTTTTTTATAAATTTAAATAGAAAATCTCTTACAAGATATAATACATAGATATTTAATACTGCTATAATATACAGTTAGAAACCCCAATGCCTTATTCTTAATAATTTTGAACGGTAACTTTTACGAATAAATTAGGGGAGATAATTCAATTAACCAAGAAACTATAAAAGAAATTTATTACAATAGATGATCGTTTTAAAATGCTCCTGTGTCGGACATAAGATAATCACATGCGCAAATTCGAAATTATAAGTAAAACGAATGTATACTTTTAATTAAACATGTTTAAATATGTATGGAAGCTGTCCTTGCTTCATTATGTTTTGAAATTATTGTATATGGTGTATATTTGTAAAGATGAGAACATTATTGCTAAACTCTTTGTTTGAAAATACTGATAATGTTAAAATTATATTCAATGAATGTTGTTGAAACAGTGCTTCCGGTTAAGTTTGTAAATATCCGTAGTATGGTGCTAATTTAATTGTACTAAACATTGCATTGTTTTAATTATGTGCTAAATTTTTAGGACATATATTGTTGTGTATTTTGAAATACAACTGTACATGTAATTATAAGTAAAGTTGACCTCGTTTATTTGGAGGGTTTATTGTTTTGCGAGTGTTTTTATTTTATTATTTTTTTGAACCACACAAATTCCATAGGAAATGCACGTTCTTATGTTGTACATGTTGTTTGTGGGTCACAGTTATTATTAGTGTGTGTTTTACATTGTTTGATAGTTCCTAGCATCTACAGACATCTCAGTCATTTTACCATAATCATAAGCGCCTCGTTTGTTTTACCATTTTTAGAATAGCTTCGTTTATCAAGTTGTCTATAGGACATTATCCTATTGAATAGGCTGTGCAAAATCGAATGAGCGAGACATCTACATTTTTTATATAAAAATTCATTTTTTTCACTTAAAACTTCATATTTGCAGGATAACACACTTAATGCTAAATTTCATAAAAATGGTGGACATATATAGGTGTCACTAACTTTATGTGGGAATTTAAAGAATGATTTTTCTACTTTCATTTCAACGTTGTGGTCACATTGTACCACATTACTTACTTTAGGAGGTGCTTCCACTGTAAAGACATTGACTGGAATTTTTTTATCTTGTTCTACAGTTATGCCATACCTTTCAAAATATCCCACTCTTAAGCAATAGTAGTTATAAGCAAAAGCGTAAACAAAAGAGAAACTTGGCACTATTTTTCATGCTGCCATGTTTTGACAAAAAGGATAATGACCCATCTAGCCCGCTAGTAATTTCAAACAGGATTATAAACATTGCCATTTGAGCCCGACCACGGGCTATGTGTGCTAGTCTCTGACAATAATCGAAAATTTTTTAAGTGTTTCTTACGTGCGGTAATTTGTTTTCACCTGTAGAACCTTCTCCCCATTAAAAACTGGACGCTATTTAGCTGAAAATATTCTGGGTTGTCGTTAAACCGAAAAAAACAATCCTAGGCGTCTTATGTTTTTCTTTTGTTTAAAAGTTTCGTTTATGGTTTTCGTTGAGGTTTTATAGTTGTAGAACTATAGTAGTGTGTTTTGCACATAGAAATTGTCCTTTTTTCTAGAACTAGGTGTTCCAGCTGACAAATTTATTATTGTTGCAAGTAAATACATTTGATTTGAAGGGGAAACCGGTTTTCTTAGGGTCCGGCTGTGAAAAGTTTCACTGTATCTTGTAATACGGAATCTTGAACATAATGCCTTTTGTTTGTAATATTTTTTTAAAGTATATAAGGAAGTCTGTAGCTATGCAATGTTTACACCCATATACTGCTATATAAATATTTAAAAAAGGCAGAACACATCAGAATCGAACAAATCTTAAAATTGTCTCAATTAATTCAACATACATCTCACTCGTACAGGCTTGAGAGTTAAAAGTTCATGGGACGCGACTACTTTTTTTATAGTGGTGTTCCATATGTGGGAAGTATTTGTTTTTGTTACATTTTATTGTTTTTTTTTAAATAAATGATTTGTAAATATTGTAATCGTTAATATTGTATTTCATTTGTAGTAAATTCATTGTTAAATATACAATAAAAATCAGAAATATATTCTGTAGTATTTGTTTACTGTTTTAAATGTTGTGCCCATATGTAGATGACCTTGACCGGATATGATGTTGTTTAAATAAATGGTAGATGACCTTGACAGGATTTGATGTTGTGCCAATGTGTGGATGACTTTAGCCGGATTTGATGGCCTTGACCGGATTTGACATTGTGCCAATGTGTACATGTAGATGACCTTAGCCGTATTTAATGCGCCTATGTGTATAGATGACCTTGGCCGGATTTGTTGTGTTGTTTTATTTATTTAATCGAGAAAAAGTATAATAACTTTATTTTGTTTTTGACGAAAAGAAATATTCCGCCATACATTGGCTTCGTTCTGTTGTTGAAAACGATTCTTAGCAAATATACATAACAACAGAAAAAAACACATGTTGTTTGTTTATTCTTGTCAAGAGTCTGTTTTGTTACAACTTGTTAACCTTTCAAAAATTAGGTTTAGGTTTTTCATAATCCATAAAATATTGTAATTTAAGGGGATGGTGTTGGTGGTAAGGTGGTTGATTGTTTGTGTGCGGCAAAATGTATTTCGTATTATTTTTTTTTCTTTTATAATTCATATAGAGATGACTTACTATATATTTCCATATTTTACTCATTGCCTTGGGTTATCTCTGTAAATTCAGGAAACAATACCGAAGCAATCCATAAACATCGATTTTCATATTTGACAGTTGTCTGAGAACGTTAACAAAAATGGCTAAAATAACATTGCCGATCTTTGTACGAAAGAGTGGGATAGCAGAAACCCTTGAAAATGAACAAATAGAAGTTAACGCAAGTGAACAGAAATAAGGTGAAGAAATTTCATTGAGCTACGTCAGTTAATTACAAACAAATACATGACAGGACCACAAAGAGGTAAAAATAAGGTATAAGAGGACAACAAAAAGCTAAAATGTTGTAACTAATGATATATGAAAAATTTCATCAGGATAACAAAAATATTACCATATAGTAAATGGGTTAATGCATGAATATTGGTAAATATTGCCCCAATATTCATGCAATAAACGTATACTGTAAATTATATAACATATTTATTTATTTCCCTTTAATATTATAATTAAAAATTAGCATTTACCTATTCAACTAATTGGATTACCCCACAACAATTTCAGTGGTCAACCTTTTTAAAACAAAAATAGAATAAACCTCGCTTTTGTTTTTATTTATTTACCAATATATTTTTCTGTTCGTTCATAATTCAATTTTGTATTACAAAGTATTATTATTTTGCAGTGTTTTCCTTTGATCTTTTTGTGCGGTATTAGTTTATATTACGCTAGAAGTGAGATATGAAGGATCTCACACGGGTAGGAGGGCAAGACTAGAAAATCTCAGACACCTAAGCTTGTCTCCAGTTGGACGAGGCTGTCTGAGATTTTCCGGTTTTACCAACGATGTTTGATTTTGTTTCTCAGCAATTCTTAAAAAACAAAATCCGTAGTTGTTGTTGGAAGATATCAGACAAATAATTATATACCCTGAAAATAATCTCCAGTGTACATTTGTCGCTTTAGCGTGTTTGTTTTAATGTGTACCGCTATCATAGTGCGCATAAATAGGGTCATGGAGGCTAAGATATGTTGTTTTCTTGTTTTTTAATAGAGGCTAGTAAACAAACACAATTAAAACAAATATTTTATGATTTTTACTGCTGAACCGACAGTTGACGTCACAATACATATTTACAGGAAAATTTTAACATTCTTATTTCACCCACGGCTGGACAAGGATATCTCAACCGGACAAAAATAGGTACTACGCTGTCTAATTAATGAGAAATTCTTATCTCACCCACAAGTGGACTTATCTCACCCACAAGTGGACAAGGATATCTCAACCGGCTAAAAATAGGTACTACGCTGTCTCATTAGTGAGAAGGGCCCATCTCACCTTGTATAGGCGTAGCACCCAGAAAAATAGTGGTACGGTCGGTTAAGGGTCCACAGCCCTTTTGCCGTGAATGTTTTAATATAGATCCGGGTTTCCCATGAGCTATTATTTGTCACGTATCAAATTGCACTCGAGATCGTAACGTTTATATTGAAAGTTATTTAAAAAAAAGACTTATGTTGAACATTTCACAAATTGAGAAAATGCAATGGAATTCTATCATTTATTATTTCAATTTAAAAAAAAACTGGTACGGATTTCCGTTCTAGCAATATGAAGTGGTACGGTCGGAATCGTACCGGCCATACCGCTTGCTACGCCTATGACCTTGCTGTCTATAAACACATTGACGTCACAATGTTACAAAACAGGCGATAAAACTAATTTTAACATTTGGTATATTGCTAATATAAAAACCAAAATACGCATCACAATTATTGTATTGTACTGCGTTTCATTCTAATAAAATGAGTAAACAATATCGTATTGACTGGCATTCTGTCAGTTCGTTGACAAGACATACCAGAGAAAGCCGAAATATTACTTAATAGTGGATTTAAGCACGATCACTGGTGAAGCGTAAACGTTCAATATCTCTGATTCATAGTTAATCTGCTGCCCCTCTAACCTGCACAAGAGAAAACTATATTGTAATTAGTTTAATTTATTAAATAGTACTAACTTCGTAACTTCGGAATGTCAAATAATTAGTGTCTGTCATAGCAAAACTATACTAGCGATTGACACACTTCGCTACTTTTATGCTTGATATACGCGGATAAAGCACATGCTAGTTTGAAAGAAAAAACAGTATTGTTTGTTTGTCGAGACTTATAGTAATTTTTCAGCTATATATTGTGACGTCCAGTTTTTATTGGACAGGCAGCCGGAGTACCAAAGCTTTTATTGGACAGGCAGACGGAGTATCAGGAGACAAATACAGACATTTGGTAGTAAAACTGGCACTCCTCGTCAAGTAAGATTGGAGTCGAGCACTACTAAACCCGCACGCAACGTTGGCGTTGACTGACCA
The DNA here is from genome assembly GCA_944474755.1 of Limnoperna fortunei. NCBI lineage: Eukaryota > Metazoa > Mollusca > Bivalvia > Mytilida > Modiolidae > Limnoperna > Limnoperna fortunei. The sequence continues at coordinate 49,486,112 of OX104120.1, forward strand.
CGTGATCAATAGTAGATGACTAACCACCTGAACCATTTGCTCATCGAGGCCGACCACAAGCAAGTGGACAACAGAACGCAAAATATCACACGTTTAAACATACCTTTGAAAACTCAACAGATGTTTGCTTAACGTCTGGCGAGCAGTATAGCTTTCTTATTCAGGACAAGAACATGCTAACATACAATAAATCAAAAGATGAGGCAACTTGAACAATACTTCGACTGCCACAAGAACAGTATGGTTATTGAATAAGGACGGATAATTTAACCTTTTGTAGCGATTACAATGAGCCTACCATTTTTCTACATCTACAAAAGGGGTCATTGTCGCGCAAGGAGAATGAAAATCTCCTAACATGTCACCCACAAAAGGTCCGTGGTCAGGCTTTCCGCATAATGTTCTGACAACCCCTCCACAAAAGAGTGATCCCTATCCGCCACATCGGGACGCACTGGGTCGAGCACTAGGAAAACGCCCTGTTATAAGATTTTGCGAACTTAGTTTATGTAGTAATAGAAAACAATTATCTTAAATATCTATAAAAGTAAAATGAATTAGTCTATGGATAAGTGTGAATTCTGATTCTCAAGGGAATAAATACTTAGGCTTTCCCGATCATTGTGGTTTTAAAATTCGTATATTGGCCATATTTGATTTCGATTCACAAAGGTTTTTACGGCCGATATTACAACATGTTAGTACTACTTTCCAAAAGTAAATAGTTTAAGTATACGACACCTATATAGAATCTGTTTTGTAATACTGCTATATCTTTCTCTAATACCCGTGTCATACTATCCAGAAATTGACTTCTAATCTGTACTCGTTGCATCATAAAACTGATATCTGGAAAAATTGCTTAATGTGGCGTTAAATCCTAGGAAAGGACCAATTTAAGGGCATAAATACATTCGTCTAAAACATTTTGACATACTTGAATTAAACGAATATGGCGGTTACCACTTTTAATATTTATTTAATCATTGGTCTACTCGAGTCCTCGAAATAAGTGCATTTATATTTTGATTTTTATCTTAAAAGTAGATATACTTGAGATCCATATGATGCAATGCCTGTATTTTGGTTCTCCTCTTGTACTTACTCGAGATCTATAAGTTTCAGTAGATGTATTTTGATTTTCATCTCTTTGTAATGATAAAGAGTAAAAGGGCTATCAAAAACCCTTTACTGCATTTGATCTGCCTGTTAAAAGAATGCGAGAAATGAAAGACAACTCTTGATAAATGTAAAAAAAGAAATGAATCAAGAGTAGCCCTTCTTTAATGGCTTCATGAACAGGTAGCAAGTTTAAGTTCCAAAAATGTGTCTCAGTTAAAAATATATTTCCTCTAGGGAAATTCCCTATTGATGGCTGTTCGTTGGTTTAAAAATAATAGGTTTTCTCACTAGTTGTTATAAATTGTGAAAAATGACGCAGAGCAAAGTAAGCTAATAGTAATAGAAAGTGTGAATTTGTTGGATATACGCATTTGACAATTTTGCAAAACATGGTCTCTCTTGGTTAATCTATAGAATTATTAGAAAAACTTTACCGAAAACCGGTCGTAGATTGAAAAAACTGAATTATGACCGTAAGAGTTGCATATGCTATCGCAGTCATAACATGATGCTCATTAGGGTTTTTTTTTAAATATAAGCGTTTTGTTTGAATATCAGGGAAGCAACGGGTCTCGCTTGTTTCATTTATTTTAGTATTATAAAGTTTGTCGCTAAAAAGCCACAAAAAGAGGAAATATTTAATATTTTAGAATAATATTTTAGTTGTGTTTTTAAAATGTTTGTAATTTTCTGAAATTAAAATTGGGTATATTAATGATATGAAATAAATATATTCTGAATAAAATATTACATATACATGTGTAGGACCAACATTGTCATTCGAACCTTTGGCTATATTAAAATTTCATGATTTTGACTTTATGCAACTGGTCAGCATTCTGTTAAAAGTTCACTCTATGTTTGATTGCATATAAGAACCAACCTCTCAATCAAAAGTTCATTTGGTCGTAAATAAACTTGCTGCCTGTTCATGAAACTACCAATGAAATAAACTCTTGATTCATTTCTAATTTACCAAGAGTTGTCTTTTATTTATAGTATAGTTTTAACATATTTAACAGACAGTAATATGTTTAGATTCAACGTAGTAAAATGATTTTGATAGTCCATGAAGAAAAAACAGACAAGCCAATGCAGCACATTATGTCAGTATCAAATTTAGAATAATTCTTTCTTCATTATTTTTTTACCCTCTATCACTACAAAGAGAGGAATATAATTATACATCTATTGCCACAAAAGGTACAAAAGGAGAATCAAATAAGGCGCTACTTGTTATAGATCTCTAGTAGGTCTAAGATAAACATTAAAATGCATGTGTAGTTATTAAGAGGTCTCGAGTAGACCAATGATGTATTGAGAATTAAGTGGTAGCCGCCACGTTCTTTATTGACTATTTCAAATCTTTATTTATGCCTTTAGTCCTTTGTTAGGATTTAACGCCACATTCAGCTATTTCTCCACATATCAGCTTTATGATAACATAACAACGTTTTGATTGGGTGATGAAAAACACTTGTTAGTAACATGTGTTATGTTTCCAATTTAGGTTGTAGGATTCGTTGGGAATTTTGATCATTCACATCTAACATTAAATGTTCTTCCTTTTCTTCGTCCGCGTGCTATTTTTCTTTGTTTAGTTTACTTTCCTTTTCCTCGTATTTTGGAAAGGAAAAAGGACAAATTATTTCGTAGTTGCAGTTTTAATATATCTGTAATTTTATGAAAAAACAACTGATTATTAATGGAATGAAATAGTGCTTCGAAATAGATTAAATCCAAAGAAAAAAATATCACATACACATGACTAGCAAAGATGACTCCGGCTACCGGTAACGAAACTAGTCGTACAATTATGAAAAACAGAATTATCAAACCTAAGTATGACCTATAATAAAAAATAAAACATGATATATGCATTGCTAAAAATACCATTTTGTCTGTTTCATGTTTATTTAATTCATATCGTGCGAAATATTTTCGTTGTATAACGAACCTTAATGATCCAGGTAACGTTTTTATTTAGTGGTATTAATTGAACAAAAACTGAAAGTTCATAGAGGAAATGTATGAATCGTCCGGTGGGGTTATTAAATTTTAACAATATGTAAAATAACTGCAATATTAAGTTGCTTTAGAGGAAAAATATTCATCATTAAAAGTGATGTCAAAAAGAGTTTGGTCTCGTATTCTTTTTTTTCCCTACATATTTCCCTTTATACTTTCCACATGAGTTAAATAAATAAGGTACTATCTGACACAACCAGCATTTTTTCCAGTTGTAGCAGGCTTTTCTCAATCTAAACATGTACTCAAGACAACAACTGCCAGAAGGTCGACAGTGTGTCCTTTAAAAAACACAGCATACTTGTCTGGAGATCCCAACTTATTAACTGGTTAGGGTTAATCCTGTTTGTTCTTCTGTTGTTGACCAACTCCTACTCCCTTCCTACGATATGATAATTATGTGAAATGAGAAACGAAAGCTTTATTGCAAGATTCACGTATTTTTTAATTTAATAACTGCCGCAAAATTAAGCCAGCTGTTTACCAATTTTCTAATATTGTAGTAAAAAGTTATAAAATATGGTAAACTAAAAATCTCAAAATTTTATTCTGTGCATTTTGATTCATTTTTCTCAAGATTTTTGTGACCATTTGACGCATTTAATTTATTCTGAGGTTGTCATGGTTATTAGAAGTGGAGCAAATACTAAATCTCTACATTGCATAGGCTCACGAAGTGCAACAATTTATTGTTGTTAAGTGGTGTAACTATCAAACAACCAAACAATACTATTGAAAGTGTGTGTATTCGTTATCCCCCCTGGCAACAAAGCGTTAACAGATTTTATACAGCAATCGGTACTGTCTATTTGAAGGTTTTCCCAACATACTGCGATATCATATAGGAAGCCTGTTTTTAGTATTTTCCTCTGAAATTACAATACTGTTCATCATAGTGGAAAGTAGCTATTGTGTCCAATGTTTCAAAATACAATAAATAAAAGTTAAGGCAATTAAATCTTGCCAATTAAATCTTGTGATATAATTTCTGTATGAACGGCCTCAAACTCACTGTCACAAACTTTAAATTTATCACACTTTTTCCAAAATTTAGTAAACAATTTAAGAATGTGTACATGGGACACGGATGCCCCCGCTAAAGGAAATCCCAAACAGGAAGTAGTTGTCCAACAGGTCTGAAAGTCGCTTAGGACGTACAACTTGTGACTTAGCCACCCTGTCAAATTTCAAACTGTTCTAATGTACGGTTTCTGAGTAAAGCTTGACGGAAACGGAAATTTTCATACTCGTGTTAACACATTTTCATATCGACCCAGTCGAAAACAGGAAGTAGTTGTCCGACAGGTGTGAAAGTCGCTTAAGGACGTATAAACTGTGATACTGAACTACCCTGCCAAATTTCAAATTGTTCTAATGTGCGGTTTCTGAGAAAAGCTTGACGGAAATTTTCATACTCATGTTAACACATTTTCATATCGGCCCAGTCGCAAACAGGAAGTAGTTGTCCGACAGGTCTGAAAGTCGCTCAGGACGTACAACTTGTGATACTAAACCACCCTGCCAAATTTCAAATTGTTCTAATGTAGTTTCTGAGAAAAGCTTGACGGAAATTTTCATACTCATGTTAACACATTTTCTTATCGGTCCAGTCGCAAACAAGAAGTAGTTGTCCGACAGGTCTGAAAGTCGCTCAGAACGTACAACTTGTGATACTGAACCACCCTGCCAAATTTCAAATTGTTCTTGTGTACGGTTTCTGAGAAAAGCGTGACGGAAATTTTCATACTCATGTTAACACATTTTCATATAGGCCCAATCGCAAACAGGAAGTAGTTGTCCGACAGGTCTGAAAGTCGCTCAGAACGTACAACTTGTGATACTGAACCACCCTGCCAAATTTCAAATTGTTCTTGTGTACGGTTTCTGAGAAAAGCGTGACGGAAATTTTCATACTCATGTTAACACATTTTCATATAGGCCCAATCGCAAACAGGAAGTAGTTGTCCGACAGGTCTGAAAGTCGCTTAGGGCGTACAACTTGTGATACGGAACCACCCTGCCAAATTTCAAATTGTTCTGATGTACGGTTTCTGAGAAAAGCTTGACGGAAATTTTCATACTCATGTTAACACATTTTCATATCGGCCCAGTGGCAAACAGGAAGTAGTTGTCTGACAGGTCTGAAAGTCGCTTAGGACGTACAACTTGTGATACTGAACCACCCTGCCAAATTTCAAATTGTTCTGTACGGTTTATGAGAAAAGCTTGACGGAAATTCGTACGGACGTACGGACGGACAAACAGACGGACGGATATGAGTAAAACTTAATGCCCACCGACATGTCGTCGTGGGGGCATAAACATATTACATATAATATGACGTTTGGTATTACTTGGATACTTTTAATGAAATTCAATGACCTAATCAAATTTTAAATCCCAAACCACGACCGGGCATTAAAAGTCTTGTTTGACATACTGTATACTAAAATGACAATAAACCAGACTTATTTGTGTAATTCCCTATATAAGCAGTCATTGTTCAAATAAAATATAAACATTTATTGTCTGATATATTTAATGTAAGGTGCATTTAGTCTCAAACTGCAAGTGTCTACCAACTAGATAATTAGACTTTAGAACTGCAGTACGTCAAGGGAAGGTTGTTCTGTGATTCAATGCAAAGACATTGATAATAACATACCAGAATTTGCTTAATGTATACTGTTTTATTTGTAACCGTGAAATAATGCCCGTCCTCCTTTGAAAAATACGAGGAAAAGAAAAGTAAACTATACAAGTATAAAACATACAGACAAAGAAAAGGAAGAACATCGAATCTTAGATATGAATGATAAAATTTCCCGATGAAAATTACCACCTCAATACGAAAAATAAATATTTTTCAGAAAGATAGGTTTACGTTTTGTTTGTTGCCTCCGAAAGTTTTGAAATAGCCATGACTTTGTAATTTTTACTTGAATTTAGAACATTTTATTGCGTCTTGTTCGCATAGAAGCTATAAACGAAAGGATGTACACCTATATACACGGAAAATTTTCACAATGTCCTGGGAATTTATAAAATGAAAAATAATATATACACCGGTAAAGAAGGCTGTTTGTTAGTCTTGAATAGTCCGTAGTGAAGTGTTTACACTGTGTCGACAGTATTCGAACTATTCATATATATAAGTAAGTAAATATAAAGTACGCTTACTGCTAATAATTTTATCGCTGATTGTGACATATTCCTTTAATCGTACCACCACAAATATTCATTGATTGGCTTTATCGCGGTTTCTTAAACATCATTGATATTTTGTCAATAATTTCTAATTAATATTAATAGTTTCTAAAGACAATGTGACGTCAAAATGTTACAAAAAGCGATTAACACACTATTGTTTGTTTTTCCTCAACCCTCGGTATCAATTTTGACACCAGGGGTGATCGAATGCATGCTTTTAAATATTTATCTTGTAATAAACTAACACGATGCAGCTCATGTTTTTATCAAGGGATGCAGAAGACATTATTAATAGTAATTTGTGGTTGTGAAGTTTTCTTTTTTATTCTCTGTTACTCGTCATTTTGACTCTTATTCCGTGTTATTAGGGATAAAATAAACTTACAATGATTTGTTAAAATCCCATCTGAAACACATTGTTCGGGGAACCAGTCTATAACTGGTTATGTAACCTTCTCGTGCTGAGCTGTTAAGTGCATCATGTTTTTTTCGGTTTGACTGGATATCATTTTGTTTATTTTTGTATGTTACATTATTGCGTTTCAGTCTTTTTCGAGATCTACAGTACTGTCGGTGTGTTCACGTTTCTCCAACATTTGATAATTAATTAAAACAACACACAATTAAGGGTGGGGATTAGGGGCATCTGAAGGATTATCATGTTGATATTCACCTGTAATATTTACCTGTTTAATAAATTATAGTTATAAATTCAAATCATAATTAAAAAGTATAACCACGGAAGTATTATAAACTAGTATACTCCATATATCTAACGTCAAGTATAGATATTTAACTTGACGGCGGTTATTACTAGCAGACGAAGGTGTTTTTTCGCCATTTGCTACAAGACACGTTACCTCACCAACTGCGTTCGTTAACGCTGATACCACATATGGAACCACGTGTAGGGTATACATAGAACCAAAAAAAAACACCATAGAACCATTCCACAACTGGAGGAACACGCATCAACAACCACTTATAAGGATAGCGCAAATAAACAGAAGTAACTTAATTGTCTGGCACGAACACCACAAGATTTTTTCCAGCTGATAGAAACTCGAAAAATGTCACAGACAAATACAGAAGCAAACCAGACTCAGACCACAGCAAATGAAATAGAGAAACATTGATAACCGACTCGTTCACTTCCGCATGGAACTTTAACATTTTGTTCATGTGTTGAAAATAATGTATTCTGCAAATACTATATTATTCATAGGCATAACATGTTATAAAATAAAAAAAATCAAAGTAATAATAATAATAATAATAATGAAGAGGAAAATAAAGTAGGTCAATTGCCCATTATTTTATCTAAAATCTGTATAACATATTATGTGTAAGATAATCCTTAACCTCTCCCTTTGATTGCCTCTTGATCCCCTGTCTTAATTGGTTGTTATTTTAGTCGAAGTGACAATGCTGGAGAAACGTGAATAAACCGTACTGTCACATTTAGCTTCAAATTAATTTTTTATATTTTCATTTAAAATTGATAATCGAACGATTTCAATGTAAATATTCTTTAAACATATGATGACACATATGCTTCACAGTCCAACAAATTCTAAGAGTTTTAGCATTCATTTACATACCAGTTATATTAATCAGAAATAAAGGTTACATTTTCTGGTTACCAGATTAATAAAAAAACTGTCATATTCATCTATTAATATATGGATAATTGTTTTTCAAATACTATGATTGTTTGTGTTTTATAAAATATAAAAAATTACATATTGATGCAAAATTCATTCCTTAAAGTATTTAATTTTATCAGAGATAGGGTACATATTATATCCTTAGGTGTTTTATAATAATCAGCGATTCTGTAAAAACGGAAGTAATATAGCTGTAGGATTACCTAGCACAATAATCTTCATAATCAATTTGAAGAATTCCTTGGTTTTTAACAGACTGTATTATTTGACATATTAGAAGAGTGGGAAGAAATTAATGAAAGAACACATTCGTTGTGTTTGAGCGATAGTATATTTGTGCTAAAAGCATGTGATGGCATATAAAAGTCCTCCGGACAGTTTGATATTAAACATGTCTACATTTATTAGACAGACAGTAGGGGGATTGAATATCTTGGATATTTCTTAAAAGATTCGCTTACAATGAAAATGTAAACGGAATGTTGAAAAATATATATTTGAATAATTGAATTCTATAGTATCTGGCGGCATTTACATGTTAACTTATAATTTGTTTGATATCGGAATATATTACAAATGATATGTTGCATAATTACGCTGATCGGCAAGGCCAATAATGTGATTTACAGAATATTTTTCGTTGTCGGTCAATATCATTATATAAGGCACATAGAAAGAGTAAGAATAACTTATCTTATTAAGAGTTGAAATTTCTTTAGACCTCTGAAAGGTTCGGGACATCATTTTAAAACAATGAATCTCCAAATTTATATAGACATGTTATATTGTGTCAAAAGAACAACACACACTAGTATGTATTTTTGAAATTGATTAATCTTAATAAAGACCACGGGTGGAGTAGGGAGGGTGGTACTTTTAAATCTAAATGCATGTACTTGTCCACTGGGTGTCGATAAAATATCAATTAACACGCATGTAAAAAAGGGAATCGTATTTATACGATGCGCAAGTTAGGGTTAGTGAATGAAACTTAACTTTTAATGTGTCCTATGTGTACAAAAGGAGAAGTAAATCGCATGTGTCATATATGTTGGTAAATCTGCACAGAACTATAAACAAACGTGTACAATACAACAGTTGTAGTGTTTTAACATATTGTGTAGTGCAATAATGTTTAAATTCAGTTCACTATGTACATAGAATCTCAGGAATAAACTATTTTAACCTTTCAACTTATTTCAATAATCTTTTATGCATATAATATACAATTGAATGTGTGCAGAGACTATACTTATTTTTTTTATAAAATACGAATGTATTGTTAATATTTATCTTTGTTTGTACTTGAGGTTGTCACGAGTAATCTTCCCATGCTCCCTGATGATACCAGTGCTCTATATGACACCCGCCCAATAACTAAAAAGCAGACAACATATACCGGCATATCACTTAAGAGGTCGAGGAATATTAACACTTATACATGTACGACTTGGGTGCTCTCATCTTCTGGTCTAAGCATTCAACTATCGATTACGTAATTTATACCATTTCTGAATCTACATATTGCATCAAGAAGACTAGTTTTTGTGACGTCTGTAACGACCCAGTCTTGTTATTAAAATTTCAACAGAATTTTCTCCTAAATTCAATTCACTATGTACATTTAATTTCAGATAATAAACTTATTTAACATTTCATTATGTAGTCTTAATACTTGAGATGGTCACCGCAATAACCAATTAGTAGCTTCAATTAAGGGATACAAGCATTGTTAAGTTTATAATCATTGAATTAACTCATTTGTTTCAATTAACACTAATTTAGCAGGTATTCAGCTATATCCTGACAACAAGTTCATAACGTTAAATGAAAAGCTGTTGACCCGTTGAAATCACGAGGACTTCGGTTAAAGCTACCTTCTTTGCTAGGGTAGAGTAATGCAAATATTGCCCGATTTTGGCAGACGGAAATGTTCATGTACTTGCAATATGACAAAGTAATGCTTCTATGCTCCCTGATGATACCCCTGCTATGTAACACACAAACACAATAACTAACACACAGACTGACAATGTATACCAACATATCCCTTGGACTAAAGGATATATTTACACTTATACATGTACGACTTGGATGCCCTCACTTTTCTGATCTACGCACAAAACCAACGACTACGTCATTTATACCATTATGTTCTCCCTGACTTTGTTCATCTGAATATGTCCGTTAAATGCAAAACTCAGCAAACATACAAAACAAAACAATCCACAAAACAAAATAACGATTCTTACTAAAGTTAACTTGCTAATGCTTTACAAATTATCATTAAAATGGCATTATGATTAGATAAATAAGTAACTATGGAAAGTGAATAAAAGAAAAAAATAGCAAAGAAAACCGACCGAACAACAAGATCGTAAAATCAAGGGACAGTTACAAATGCGATACAGACAAACATACACAATGCAACACAAAAACAGATCCATTAGAGCAAGCACTGCCTGCCTCTAATTAGACACCCATCGAATTACTCATTGTCATGTCCAGGCAAAAGCCAAACTAGGAACAGGAAACACTACCTATGACCCAGTGATAGACGACTATTGTAAAATATAGTAATTTTATGGAAAATGTCTTTTGTAGAGCGATTGAAACAAATAATCCAGTTATTCTTTAAACATTATCATCAAAATACTATAAACAAGTAAAGCCGTGTATAAACAAGTAGAGCCATTCACGGGTTTATAAGCTGAAAAAAACTATAAAGTGTAACAATCAAATCTACTATGACCAATGAGTTGAAGAAGGTACTTTATTGAAAGATAAATAGTAACCGCTCGAAATAACATTAAAAAAGAAATCGTTAGCTCTTTAAGTATCGCTCTAAAAAGAAAAAAAAACTTAAACTGCCAACGTTAAGTGGTGAACCTTGTAATAATAAATAAATAAACGCTAAACTGATTCACTGTTTTCCTGGTGAGTACTATGATACAGTAGTTACATCTTGTCTTGCCCTTTTTTACATGTCCTGTAAATGCTCGCCAATCTAACGAAAACGCGAAAAAGATCATCTGTATTATTGTGTGTGTCTGTGATCAGGAAATATGGGATTTGCCGCTGACGAGCGTTTGTTTTATCTTTTCGCTTCAACTTAGGATATATTCCGCTATTTTGGGAAGAAGATTTCTCTGAATTTTTTCAGCTGGACGTCGACGTATTCCTCTACAACATCCTAAAGGTAATTATCGTCTATCTAAATGAACTTTTTTTTGCTTTTTTGACTTCATCTAATAATTTAAGTGGATGCAGGAAACTTTCACTGATAATAATTTGTCAATTAATTTTCTTTTAATTTTCCATATATTAGCTAGTTTTGTATACAAGTAATCATAATTCAAAATGAAAAATAATGGTTTCACAGCTTATTTTTGAGGTATTGAGCATTGAAGTTTTAAATTTTGTAATAGATTATACAGAGAACAAAATAAAAAAGTCCTAAAATCAAAGATTACAAAAATTCTTCCCAATCAAATTTTCTTAATGTTTGATATTACGTCAAACAATTGATATTCAGTAGGTGATGCAAATATAGGGGTCTCTGAGTTAAATTTTTGTCCATGGAAAAATAACTGGTTAAAAAGTGCTTAAAATGCTGTTTTTGGTCTGAATTAGCTCCCTTTCATTATTTTTGCCAATACAGAACTCATTTGTGCGAATTTGTTTTTTGTTTCAACAATAAATAAATTAAAGTAATAATATAAGTATGAGACTTTCATTATTATTATAAATTTTATTGAAATTTGTAATTAATAATGAAAGAAATTATTATTAAATTGACCACACATGTTTTATCTATTTTTTGAAATTTTAAAATATATTCTTAATGGTCTAACTTAAACTCGCTGATGTCCCCTTTTTTTTAATTTAAACTTTGGCGAGCTCGCTGAAGATTTATTTCTTTTTTTAGAAGAGCCGCATCTAATTTTCAAATCAATCTTGTAAAAATATCTTTTTTTATATTTTACCAAAGCTGAATCTTCTTTAATCAAATGCCAAAACAAGAACGTTGTTATTTTAACATAAAACTGATATGAGGAGAAATTGATTGATTGATTGATTAATGGTGTTTAACGCCCGAGCAACAATATTTCAGCTATATTCAGGCGATGAACATGAAATAGATGATAAAATGAACATGAAATGATGATGAATGAAAATGGGATGGGACCCAAGGAAAAATAGGGGTAACGGATTTTAGATTGCCACTGGCAAATGGGAGGATGGATAGGGTCGGGCAATTTAGCCTCCTGTAGCGGGATCGAAATCCTACTCATAGCGAATACTACAGCAGCGTTCTTTAACGTGCGAGGAACGTGGCATTTTTCCCAACACGGTGCACTAATATGGTTTGCGGTCAGGTTTTCGTATTATGGCCTGACAACCCCAGCTTGCCAGGGGTACCCCATTCAACCACCTGGGGCACACATCCCAGTCGGTCTTAATGCAAACCGACCTGACACGCCGGTCAGGGTACTGGGCGCTATTTAGTCGCCTTTTACGACAAGCTAGCGCGACTGCGGTCTATTCTTTTAGCCACCCGGATCCCGCACGGGGCGAGGAGAAATTGATGAATGTGGCGTTAAGTTATATTAAACGGACAAATATGAGGGCATAAAATACGGTTTCAAACAGTAAACTAAACATATATGTGACATACTTGAAATAGCAATTATATGTGCCATAAAAATGCCACGTAAACATATACAAGCCGGTTACAACTTTTAGATACTTATTTCATCATGGGTTTACTCTAGAATTGTAAAAAGCTGCACATATATCGTGACCCGTTTACTGAATCTAAACATATTTGCTGAATGATAATGAACGACAACTCTTTTAGATAAGATAATATGAGTTTAAGAAAAGAAATGAATTAAGAGTTGTATTATATTAATAGCTATAACAGGCAACAAATATAATAACATTGCAAGTGTTATAAGGAAACCTCGAGAGAAAACCATTCGCAAAAAGAAAAAAAACAGAGTTATCGAACCGAATTATGACCGTAATAGTTGCATATGCTACCGATGACAAAAAAAATGTATGCATTGCTATATACCAATTGTTTTGTTGGATATACATGTTTGAAAACTGACAATAAAATGGCCTCTCACGTTTTATTGATCATGTTATTAAAACGTTTGTAGCTCAAAAGCCACAAAAAGGAAATATTTAATATGTTTAAAATTTAGTATAAGTTGTGTTTTAAAAATGTTTGTAATTTTATGAAAAAATGTTTTTATTCATGGTATGAAATAGTTCTTTGAAAAAATAGCATCTAAATAAAATCTAAATAAAATATCCCATACACATGATTAGCCATGTAAAGTTGCTTAAAAATATTCAATTAAAAATGATGCCAAAAAGTAGTTGGTCAAGTATTATGTTTTCCTATTATATTTCCCTTTTACTTTCCACTTGAGTAAAATAGATAATGGAATAAATAGAAGTAACAAAAACAAATAAAAGTTCGACACTACAAAGCCGTGGCTAACACAACAAAGAATAAACACCCAGCTACTCTTTGAACCAACAATTAATCTCAGGTGTTCCGGAAAGGTGGAACATGTCCTGCTTCACTACTGTATCGCCTCGAGTTTTATGGTCAATATTGATGTAAGGGCACGTAGTAACTGAGAAAGCGGTTTAAACAAAAAATATCAAGGACACCAACCGATATACAAGAATAACCCCATATCATATTGGAACTATATACAGACATTTTTACCCAGGAGAAGCAGGCTTTCCTCCATCAAAACATGACTGTACTCAAGGCAACAACCGCGAGAAGCTCGACGGTGTTTCCATGCATAAACAACAACAGAATACTCGTCTGGAGAACTCATCTTTTTTACTGGGTAAGGGTTACTCACTTTTTTATTTCTGTTGTTACTCCCTTCCTATGACATCGATGTTTTCGGATATGCCGTTGCAACGATAAAAACGTCACCCGTTCATGTGAATTATAAATGTAAAAGGAAGTAAAATAAGTTGTATGCAAGAAAATGTCAACAAGTCTAAAATATCAGAACATAAGTATTTTTTCTAATATTTTGTTCTTGCTCGTCGTCTCCTTGGTAACATTTTTGCGTAATGGGAAACGAAACCTTTGTTGAAAGATTCACATATTTGCTTTATCTAAGACTGTCGAAAAATTAAACCAATTTTTACCGATTTTCTTACATTGGAGTAATGGAGTAAAAAGTTATCAAATATGGTTATTGAAATCTGACAACTTTCTTCTGTTTATTTTGATTTTTTTCTCTATTTATGTTTGTGACCATTTGACACATATAGTTTATTTCTTTGGCTTTTTGGTTATTAGAAGGGGAGACAATTTTAAATCTCCACATTGCACAAGCTCAGGAAGTGTAACAATTTATAGAAATTCGTTGTTGTTAAGTACTGGGAATTATTAAGCAACCACACAATACTATTCTATTTATAGTGTGTGTATTCGTCATCCTAATCGTTAAAAGATTTTATACAGCGATCGGTAATGTTAACTGTAAGGTTTTCCAAGATACGGCGACATCATATGAAGCCTGTTTTTGTATTTTACTCAGAAATTTGAATGCAGTTCATAATACTCGTAGTAAAAAGTAGCTATTGTGCCCAATGTTTCCAAATACCACAAACAAATGTTAACGCAAAAAAACCATTACTTATAATATCAAGTTTCTTATTACACTAAAAACTATTGATACAATGCAATTACCAAAATAAATTTTTAATCCTCAACAAGGGTCGACTCATCAATAGTTATGTTCTGCATATTGTATATGACAATAGAACAGATTTATTTGTGTAATTCCCTAGATAAGCAGTCATTGTACAAAAATATTTTGGCATGTTTTGTTTGACATATTTAATTTATAGTGCATATAGTTACAAATTGCATGTGTCTACCAAATGGGCAATTAGCCTTTAGAACTGCAAAACTTGAGGAAAAGGTTGCTGTGTTGTTCCGGGCACAGCCGGTCATAATCATGTACCAGAAAGTAGACAGTTGTCTTTGTAACCGTGAAATCATGTCCTTCCTCTTTTGCAAAATACGACGAAAAAATGTAAACCTAACAAAGAAAAGACATGCAGACAAAAAAGGAAGAACATTTAATTTTAGATGTGCATGATGAAAATTCCCAATGAAAATTACCATCTTAATACGAAAAATAACATCTATTCTTAAGAAGTGTATTTTTAGCTAGGGCAAGTTAAAGTTTTGTTTGTCTTCTCCGTAAGTTTTTAGAGCCTTTGACTGCGTCTTAGAATTGTCGAAAAAAAATTTGACTCATAATTGTTGAAACGATAAGTCATGTTCGCATAGAAACTATCAAGGATGTACACCTACATACACGGAAAGTTTTCACAATTATTCTGTGAATTTATTATATGGAAATATAATTGAGCTACAAAGAAGTCGACTCGTTATTATTGAACATGGAATTTCGCGGGGAGGTGTTTACACTGTGTTGACCGTATTCGCATAGTATATAAATATAAGTGAGTAAATATAATGTACGCTAATTTTAAAAATATTTGTTATCGATAATTTTTGACTTATTCCTTCAATCGTACTACGAAAATAATTCTTTTATTGCCTGTATCGCGGTTTCTTAAATATTATTGAGATTTTTCCAATATTGTCTAAGGATAGTTTATAGTTTCTAAGAACAATATGACTTCATAATATTACAAAAGAACGGAACATTATCGTTTGTTCTTCTCAAACATAATTATCAACTTCGGCACAAGGGTTCGGATTGATAATTTCGATCTAGGAAACAAACAAAAATCTAAATGTGTTATTATCACTTGTAACAATGTGAAGAAAATCTTGCTTTGTGACACGTTACCAGTTTTCTTAAATACAGACCATATGTGCATGCTTTTAAAAGTGCTTCAAAAATGATAACATTAAAAGAAAATGTGAATAAAATATATGACTAACAAAGATACCTCCGGCTACCGATGCTGAAAACCATCGAACAATGATATTGCAGTTTTCGCTATGCAGTTTTCATGTCCGTTGCTACTTACCTGTCCATTTGTATCATTTAGTTAACATGAAGGTAATTAATTTGTCAGATTGTTGACGTTAATGTGTCTTGGGAAGCAAAAGCATTGTTGTAGGACAACAATAATTTTTATCTAAACCTTTGTCGAAAAAATAAGTCAGTAATTTACAATTTTTTTTAAAGGTTATCAAAAAGGTAAATAAAAATCTTAAAACTTACTTCTGTGCATTTTGATCCATTTTGTTAATGATTTTTGTGGCCATTTAACACGTTTATTTATAGTTCGGCTGTCATGGTTATGAGAAGGGAAGACAATTTTAAATCTTCGCGTTGCACAGGTTTAGGATGTGTAACAATATGCATAAATGTGTTGTTCTTAAGTGTAATCAACCAAACAATACTATTCTATTTCTAGTGTGTGTATTTGTCATCCCTTGGCAACAAATAGTTAACAATTATATGTTATATAGCATTCTGTCCTGTCAATTTTAAGGTTTCCAAAATACCGGGATATCATATGAATCCTGTTTTGAATGGTGGTTCATTAGCATTTTTATACCCCCGCTCGACAGAGTCGGGGTACAATGTATATAGTGGTCCTCATGTCCGTCCGTCCGTCAACATTTGGTTTCCGGATGATAACTCAAAACGTTTACATCCGACTTGAATGAAACTTTGGGATATTGTTATATATCATGTTGGTAAGAAGCCTATTGTTTTTGGGTGAAATCCGTCAAATTTCAAGGTCACAATCCAGGAAAACCGTTAGAAATTTAAGCAAAAAAGTTGTTTCCGGACAATAACTCAAACAGTTTGCATCCGATTTGAATGAAACTTTGGGATACTGTTTTATATCAGGTTGGTAAAATCCTATTGATGTCGCAGTCCACGAAAAACGTTAGAAATTTTTACAAAAAAGTTGTTTCCGGACGATAACTCAAAACGTTTGCATGTGATTTGAATGAAACTTTGGCATATTGTTATATATCATTTTGGTAAGAAGCCTATCGATTTGGGGGTAAATCCTTCAAATTTCAAGGTCACAATCCACGAAAAACGTTTAGAAATTTTAACAAAAATGTTGTTTCCAGACAAAAACTCAAAAGTTTACATCCGATTTAAATGAAACTTTGGGATATTGTTATATATCAGGTTGGTAAAAAGCCTATTGATTTTGTTGATAATCAGTCAAATTTCAAGCTCGCAGTCCACGAAAAACGTTAGAAATTTTTACAAAAAAGTTGTTCCGGACGATAACTCTAAAAGTTTCCATGTGATTTGAATGAAATTTTGGGATATTGTTATCAGGTTGGTAAGAAGCCCATCGATTTTGGGGTTAATCCGTAAAATTTCTAGGTCGCAGTACGCAAAAACTTTTAAAATTTTTAGAAATAAAACTGTTTCCGGACAATAACGCAAAAAGTTTCCATCCGATTTGAATGAAACTGTGGGATATTGTTATATATTATGTTGGTAAGAAGCCTTTCCATTTTGGAGGAAATTCGTCAAATTTCAAGGTCAGAGTCCACGAAAAACGTTAGAAATTTTTACAAAAGCGGGGGTATCAGTGATCGCTAGATCGACTTTGCTTTCTCTTAAGTTCTAATGCTGTTCATAATACACATAGTAAAAGGTAGCTTCATGTCCAATGATTCAACATGCAACTTATAAATGTTTAGGCAATTAAATCTGTCAATACAAAAAAAGGAAGTTCCGCTATATCATACAACATCATATTAATTTTCGTGCGAACGGCCTCAGTGTCAAAAACTTATCACAATTTTTGCAAAACCTTTTGTAAAAAAAATGAAACGTTTGTTATTACCTTGATACTATTAAATAAAATTTAATTACCAAATTAAATTTCTGGGACCATACTGGGAGGGTTCCCAGTGTTCGACCCACAGAGCAGCCCAGCGCGTCCCGGGTGGCGGATAGGGGAGACCCTCTCGGTGGGGGGTTGTCAGGTCATAATACGGAAAGCCTGACCGCGGACCGTAGTGGGTAGCGTGTTTTGAGAGTGCCACGCTCCTTGCACGATAAAGACCCCTTTTGTAGATTTCGAAAAAGAGTAGGCTCATTGAAGCCGCTACAAAAGGCTAAATTTTCCGCCCCTTCCCCAAACTCAATACTTTTCCAGTGGCAGTCAAAATTGTATTTCCTGTGACCCATCCCACCCATACTTTCCGTTGATTTATTGTTTGTTAACTTGTTCCCGTCCTGAATATAGCTGAAATACTGCTCGCTGGACGTAAAGCAGACATCCAATCAATCAATCAACCAAATTAAATTTTAAATCCCCAACCACCATCGGCAAATCAAAAGTTGTGTTTTGCATATTGTATATGACAATAGACCAGACTAAATTTGTGTTATTCCCTAGATAAGCAGTCTTTATAGTCACATAATGCAAATGTCTACCAAATAGACAATTTACCATTAGAACTGCAGTACTGAAGGAAAAGGTTGTTGTGATTCAGGGCACAGTCAGACGTAATAATATGCCAGAAATGTATTTTAATCTTTGTTACCGTGCAATTTCTTTCTCTCTTGCAAAATACCATGAAAAGAAAAGTAAATAAACAGAAAAAACACAAAGAAAAGGACCAATGTATTTTTAGAATTTTTTATAGATGTGACCTATAAGGCAAATTATATAGCGTTAATATTGATTTAGGATTTTTTTTCTTGCGCAATTTTCTTAACGAATAATACCTTATTGTGCTATTCAACAATATTTTCTCCGGATCAATCAGAGCTTCTACCTGAAATGGCACTATTCGGAATAGAGAATATAACTTATTCCCAGATATGACCTCTGCCACACGTAATCCCCATTTACAAATAGTGATCAGTTTGGAGATCAGTCTGCCATAATCTTTCTGATGACGTATATATTGTTAGCATTGTAAATGGTTTTCTTAAGTTTAACTTATTTTGTTTTTTCCTTTACCAATGAAATGTTGGCTTTGTGATAATGAAACCTATTATTATTATATTATAATTGTTCAAATAATTATTAATGTACAAGTTCCTTAACTTATATAAATTACTTTTTGTTTTTTAGCTTCTTGATCATGGACACCAGTACTTCATCGCGCAAATTGTTTCAATACTTGTCCCGTTTATTTGGATCAGAGAAAGCGGTACGAGTTAGAAGATTATTCTATAGTGTAGACGATTGCTGTCATGTTCGAACTCTATTTAGGGCAGTCAACAGTGGCAGTTAGGCAGAAGGTTTGGATTTTCCTGGAAGCGACCTCGATGTAATGTTTATAAACACGAAGGAAGCAGTCTTTCCAGATTTAAGATCTTGTCCTCAAAATGATTCTCATAGTTTTTACATAAGCGCTGATGATACGCCGCCGGGATTTGCTCACATAATCAACCAATGTCAAAAAACTACAAAATTGACAATTTTAATGGGATGTAAAAGAGAACAAATAATTTATGCTGAAAATGGTTCTAAATTACAAAATAGTTTGTTTAAAAATATCTGTTTGGATGATCGGTTCACCTACATATATAAACCACACGGTCCCTGTATTTCTACTCTTGATAATACATACGATTTTATGTTTGCTTTTGAACTGGATTGTTGGCCGAATGTAGCATCTGCTTGGATATCGAGACCACGCCTATTCGACTGGCCACCTTCAAGCCTTATTTCAAATATTGTACATGAAAGTGTGTTATTAGTACCCATCGGTAGTAAATTTGGCTCTTTGCAGGACAATCCTAATGAATGGAGAATATCCTTTTCTCTTGCAGAAAAACTACTTGTACTTAGCTTTAATCACACACAACTAATGTGCTATGCAATGCTAAAAATACTTTTAAAGGAAATATTGAACAAAATTGAAGTCACTAAGGATCTATTATGTTCGTATTTTATGAAAACAATATTATTTTGGACAATTGAAGAAACAGGCTGTTCGGTCTGGACACCAGATAATCTTGTTAAATGCTTTCATTCCTGTCTTATGAAGCTTTCATACTTGTTAAGGCAGCAACACATACCGAATTATTTTATTCCGGAAAATAACATGATTGAAGGCAAGTTTTCCGAGGATTCGTTGTCGACTCTGTGCATCATATTAGACCTCGTTAAAAGTGAAGGAATAAACTTTACACTGAGAACTGAAACTTTAAAAGATTTTTTAACAATAGTAAATTATAAAATGTACATCGAATGTCAAGATGATGAAGTCAGTGTGTTATGTTCCTTGATCAATTGTTCGCAATCTAAACATACTTTTAAACTAAGGGACTTATCCCCAAGACCACAAACAATGTTTCATTTACTGAACATCTTCAGGTCTAAATTATTACGTAATGTTTTATTTTTTCGATTTGTTGATGAAATGTCCGCTGTTGCAATATCATTAGATTATGGTTTGAACAAAAGCAACAAACGTTTATTTGGTAATTTTAAGAATATGCTTGGATACGGTTTAATAGGCAGTAATAGTTGTCTGTTATCTTGGTTAGTCGTTGCCATTATTTTCTATAGTCACAAAAACTACATGACCACTTTAAGAATTGCTGATTTCATTAATTCAGAAAATACATTAATGAAAAGATTTTCTTCCAGAGATGTAAGTGCAGTGCGCGGAATAATGCCATTTTTGCAAAGGTTTAAGTTATCAAACTGCGGGTCATTTGCAGGTAGAATATACATAGTCCCATCAACAGATGCAATAATATCTGAAACAGACCTATCACGGCCATTTTCATACCAACCTGTTGTTCTTTCCCGATTATTTTTGTCATTTATACGTTTCATGAGCTTTCATCATTTAAAGATTTTTTCCATGAGAAAAATTGTGCTATTTGACATATTAGCAGAATGGGAAGAAATAAATGAAAGAACGCATTCGTTGTTTTTGCACGACAGTATATTTGTGATAAAAGCATGTGCGATATCACATAAAAGTCCTCCAGATAGTTTAAAATCAAAACTAACTACATTTATTAGACAGAAAGTAGGGGATGAAACTTTTAAATATTTGTTAAGAGACCCACAAATATTGACAAAGGTGAACGGACTATGGAGATATATATTTGAGTAATTTAGTACTGCAGTACCTGACTGCACCTGCATGTTACATTATAATTTGGCTGGTATCAAAATAAATAACATATGGTATGTTGTATAATAATTCTGATTGGCCAGGCCAGGCCTATTATGTGATTTACAAAATATTCTGTGTATTTTTTTTTAAACAAACGAGCTTCGAACGCTTTGTTTCTATTAAAATAAAAATATTGACACTTTGTTTCTATTTTAACTCATAGTCAAACTATGTTACTAAAATTAAACCTTTATAATCTCCATTACGAGCCAATTTTACTAATGTAAACAATGTGGCGGTAGGGACACTTGCCGAGGGGCTTTATTTCTATTTAAAAAATATTAACACTATGTTTCTATTTTAACTCATAGTCAAACTATGTTACTAAAATTAAACAGTGGTAATCTCCATTACGAGCCAATTTTACTAATGTAAACAATATGGCGGTAGGGACACTTGCCGAGGGGCTTTGCTTCTATTTAAAAATATTAACACTATGTTTCTATTTTAACTCAATTAAACCTTGATATTCTACAATACGAGCGAATTTTACTAATGTAAATACTATGGCGGTAGGCATCTGAAGAAAAAAAGCCCATGGGGGCGGAGGTGGGAGTGTGCGTTTTGATATAAATTCTTCTCTAGTCCACCAGGATATCGATAAAATTTTAATTTAGACGTATTCAAAAAAGAAGTACCATATTTATGTTTGCACAAGTGGGCCGAGTGAATAAATGTTAATTTTATACGTCTGTGAAAATGGTAGGGTTAAATTGGGGTACACGAGAGGAAAAAACACGATTTACAGGAAACATTTAGTTATGTGTACCCAAAGAGTTAATGTGCCACATATAATGTAAATCTGAAAACACAGAAGTGGTAAACAAATGTGCGTACAACATTAAAAATTGTAGCGTTTAACCATATTGTAACGCAATTATGTTAAAATTCAATTCAATTCATACAATTTCAGAAATAATCTGGTTTAATCTTTCAATTTGTTTCCAGAATCTTGTATGCTTAAAATACAAATGTATTGCTTATATCCATCTTCACTAGAATCTTTATGCTTGAGTTTGCCACCACTATAACTAATTATTGGCTTTAAGCATTGATACAAGCATTGTAAAATTTAATAGCATTGAATTATATTATGTGTCTATATTTTACACTATTCTAGCAGCTTACATCTATATCATGACATCCAGTTTTTAATGGTAGTGGAAGCTTGTGTGCCCGTTGAAATCTCTAGAATTTCGGCAAGAAAACTGCCGTTTTTGTTAAGGTGGAGTAAAGCAGACTTAATGTCCGATTTTGGCAAACAGAGATGACTTGACGATTGTTAACATTAAGTTTTTCATATAATGATACCAAAATGACTAAATATTCTAGCTTTATACATTTGACCCCTGCTTCTAAACCTAACACACGAGTTAATTTAAATTAAAGCATACGATATTAAGCACAAACCAAAACATTTCTCAAATTTGACAAAATATAACATAATACAATTCTCAAGTTAAAATGTGTCACCTCATAGGTTACGGTTCCAAGCAATTAAAATGATTGTCTTTTCTCACTAATGAGACAGCGTGGTACCTATTTTTAGCCGGTTGAGATATCCTTATCTCAACCCGTGGGTGAGATAAAAATTTCACGCGCCTTTTCCCGTAAAAATGTATTGTGACGTCAACTGTCCGTTCAGCAATAAAAAATATATAATATTTGCTTTAGTTGTGTTGGTTTACTATGCCTTTTTTAATATTAACATGAAAACAACATATCGGAGCTCCATGACCCAATTTATGCACAATATGATAGAGGTAAACATCAAAACAAACACATCGACGCAACATGTGTACACTGGAGATTACGTTCAGGGTAGATAACTCTATTTGTTGCCATCTTTCAATAGCACAGAACCAGATTTTTTAACGAATTAGTGAGAAATAGAATCAAACACCGGTGGATGGGCAAGATGGGAAAATCTCAGACACCCGCGTGAAAGATTTCTTTTGGTTTTCAACTCGGCAGAGCCTCGTTGGAGATCAGAAATTTTTTCACATGGGTGTCTGAGATTTTCCCGTCTTGCCCTCCCACCGGTGTTTGCTCCTATATGTCTTTTTTCTACACAATTTTACCAAATGTAATAAAAACTTATATTTTTTATTATTTCCACTTGAACAAATACAATTTGGGTAAGGGATATTTCATGGTATTGTCAATACTAGAATTTAAACAATATAAAGACGGATGAGCGACCAACTTAAATTATTATAATATAATTCTTATCTTACATTCGTTTACGTTTATAGTCATTTTTGATTGGTCAAACTTTTAGGAACTACTTTTTTCTTGCTAAAAGTAAACAAATATGGCGGCCATGTGTGTACGCTTCAGACAATAAATTAAGCCAGTACACTCAATTTTGGCGATTCAAATATCTTGAGCGATGTATCGCTTAAACGGAAAGCTATTTAATTGAAACAGATGTATATTATTATTATGAAATCATTTGTTTTATAGAGAAATATATACAAGAAAATATTTTAACAGTACACTTCGTTTTGGACTCATTGTACACATTGTTGAATGACGGTATATAACCGAATTCGAATGTGGACGAAATGCGAGTGTGAAGGCATATATAAACGATACTTTAAAATTGCGTTTCTTTTTATTTCATTCATGAATCATTTCAAATACACACAATAGCTGTAACGGTAAAACTACCTTCTTTTTTCTCGGTCACATTAAATCAACGAAATGAGCAAGATGCACGGATATGTCACCAACTCCATGTCTCAGCACAGCTCCATCAAATTTCACTGATTAATCAATTGAACAATCCACAACTATTGTTTTTCCTTTTCGTATTTAAGAAGAACGTCTAACTAGGTTTACGTTGCGTTTTGAACAGATATGACGTCACATATGACGTTAATATAAACCGCGGGTACAATGAGGAACATTAGTATACGGAATATTGTTTTTTGTTGAGTCTTCTTTTGTTTTTATTAATAATCTTCTCGGCAAATCGTAAAATGTATCTGCTGTCAATGCCAGTTATTCCCTTCAAACCGACCACGTCTTCGTCTTCAGTTCGTTGTGTATATTCCTACGCATCACACACTTATTATAATGAAATTTTAATTTGGGAAAAGAATGCAAATATATAAAAACAATTTTGGAAGAATTATAATAATTAAACGCTTATTTTCGGTAATTCATCGATGTATGAACGAGGTGGACTCAGTCACAAACTTATCATAAATTTGTTTGACCTCGTTCATACATCGATGAATTAACGAAAAATAGGCGTTTAATCCTATAATTTAACCCCATTTTGTATTAAATGAGAAATAAAGTATATCTCACTAAACGCACGATGAAACGCACGACTTTAGTAAAACCTGACGTTTAGACACATA
The DNA here is from genome assembly GCA_944474755.1 of Limnoperna fortunei. Taxonomy (NCBI): domain Eukaryota; kingdom Metazoa; phylum Mollusca; class Bivalvia; order Mytilida; family Modiolidae; genus Limnoperna; species Limnoperna fortunei. Next base: position 49,510,684 of record OX104120.1, read on the forward strand.
TTCGTGGTAGGGTTAGAAAGCCACTCAATGACTTAATAGCCATATTACAAACACTTGTAAAATGAAGGTATGTTTTGGTGCACTTCTAGTGTTAGAAAACACAATTTTTATTTTGACTTGGATCGAACCTTTTCTGATAAAAACAATTACGAGAAGAAAATTGGAAATAAATAATAATAAATTTTATTTGCAAGTCTCTGTGTATCTTTTAAAACAGCTAACAACATTTACAACCGCATGTTATTCAATTAACATTGTAAGAATCTTGTCTAACTTCTGAAGATCAAAACCAGACGGTGTTTGGTCAATATAAACATGAGACATCTTTTTATGAGTTAGCCAGCCTTAAATGAGTGAACTCAACTGCAAACAAGGATTTTCCATGGGTACTTGTATAATCTGGTTTTATCTCACTACAACGGAACGCCTAGATATATCTAAAAGATTAACTAAAAGTGGTATAAAACCCCATGTAATCAAATATGTAACGATAGTGAAATCCGAAGAATGGCATGTCGTTACATAAAACAAAATACCACACGAACTAATACATATTTTAAATATAAATAAGACTGCGATATATATATAAATACTAAGATATAAGGTCACACGACCAATTCAATTCAAAATTATAATTTGTAAAACAATATTTAGTGTATTTATTTATAAGTAGTTTATAAGTATTTTATTTTTAAAGTCTGTTCCTTCTAAATAATGGTGATTTAAAAAGAAGTTAAAATGTATTATAGGTTAGTCAAGAATAATCAGGTTAACTTAAAAAAAAGATATCAAATTATTTTTTAAATAATCATACATCTTAACTGGTGGTAAATTTCGTGAAAATATTTTGAGTTTTACATATATTAACAACGCGCGCTGAGATCATACTGTGAGGGTTCACAATTGCGCCACACACATAGCTGCCCAGCGCGTCCCCAGATGGCGGATAGGCTATACCCTCTCGTTGAGGGTTGTCAGGTCCCAAGACTGAAACCATGACCGCAGACCACAGTGAGTAACGTGTCGGAAGAGTGCTTTGCTCCTTGGACGCTAAAGACCTCTTTTGTAAATTTCGAATAGAAGAAGGCTCATTGTAACCGCTACAAAAGGCAAATGTTTTCGCCCGTACCTAATACTCCACACTTTACTAGTGGGATTAAAATGTTTTATCCTATGACCCGCCCTTTTCTAATTAATTAATTGTTTCATAACATGTTCTCGTCATGTATAGCAGAAATATTTTTCGCTAGACGTAAACAAATATCCAATCTATCAACAACGAGTTAAACTGTTAAAAGATATTGTGACGATTGGAATTTTTTAGGAAATGTTACTTGCGTTTTGTTGATTGGAAGGTAATTACAACCTTCAAATGTTTCAATTTTGAATCACAGTAAATTATTTAGCAAAATGTGTCATTCTTTATAATAAGTATCTTTCCACGGCGACGTACACGTATTTACCACCGTTGTGATGGTTATACAAAAATTAGTCCGAGAATCCTCTGCCGTCCAACGCTTTAATTTTTTTTTTGCGTGGGACGCAAAAAAAAAATAAAATTAAAGCGTTGGACGGCAGAGGATTCTCGGACTATACAAAAATAACCAACCCAACGCTACAGACATTTTCCGCTATAAACAACAGGGAGGATACAACATCTTGTTAAAGACACTTTATTTGAATTCATAACTGCAGATGCATGAAGTGCATCACGAAGTTGATGAATTTGAATCTTTGTTCTGGATGATTGCGCAAATTACATGTAAATTATTTAGCAAAATGTATCATTTTTTTAAATTAGTATCTTTCCGCGGCGACGTACACGTATTTACCACCAGATGTTTATAAAAAAATCTAATGATACAAAACAATCATTAGATGTATATAAGAAAAAGAAAAAGTTTTATTTAAAGCACAGTCTGACAGTTTCGTAGTTTAATACAGTAAAACGTACAGGTAAGAAAACTGGTTAGCAGACGGGGAAATGAATTGATGACTGTTAACTTTAAACTGTTTCGTATAACGCTCCCATGCCCATGATAACCCACATCACGATACTACAATTGCAAAGTATTTCCCATAAATATCTTATGTCAATTTTTCTGACATTATGTTAAAATGAAAACAATAGAAAAAACATAAATCCCTTTAAAACGGTCTTTAATACTATAATAATCTCTAATTGTTTCGTGTGATTAATAAACGAACGGTAATTAAAACATGGCTAAACATGATTGCCCTTACTCAATCTTAACCAAGAGAACAATGTTTGAAGTATACTAATAAAAAAGGAACTGTAGACTCAAAAATACTTTGATATGATATTTATTTAATTACATTATGGACTACATCTTTGACACCTTACACACTGAAAAGTCTTAAATATTATTAGGTTTCATCGAATGTGAACTTGTTTTTTGTGCACGGCATTGACATCCCGCATTTCAAACATTGTGTGTCTTATTCAAAAGCTGTTCTGTTATTGCGGTTGTTTTGTTCCAAGGAGGCTTGTTTTAACACGTAGATCTCAAAAAGGGTATTTTTTTGTTTAAAATCAATAGATTAGTGCCACGGCAGTCCAAACATGTCCAATACCAAGCTATCGGAATGTTGCTGTTTGGCGTACTCAGAATGATATTGCTAGGCCATGTGAATGGCTGCCATAAAAACACCCTACATACTTAGTGGATGCACAACAATTAAATCACGCCCATGACCACCGCTAGATCTGGACGTCCAGGCATAACCACTCGTCGCTAGGACAGCCCATTTTGCACTTTTGTAAACGTTAAGTTTATCACCAAGGTTTATTAAAGAATTAAGACTTATCAGTTTGAAGACCGTACGTATCACATTTCGTAGGCACAATATCAGCCCAAAGATACCACTGATACGACCTGTTGTACAGCCCGACTTGCATAGGCTAGGCGAACCAACTAGTCAACCTTTTAACAGCCCAAAACCTGGCCAAAATGTTCTTTAAGGGAAAGATTGACATTCTAAAGACACATTACCGTGCAATTTCCAACTTACAAATTTGGTACAGTAAGTGTTACAAAGTTGCAGTAGGTCGTATTTAGAGATTAGGCCCTTAGCACTATATCGATTGACGCGTATTGTCAGCCATTTGACAATTCAATATATCAAGCGCGATAAATGTGTATAGATTGTGCCAAAACGTACTTTTTTGTTCGAGACTTAATTGACTAATTTCATTTAATGTGTGGTGATCATTATTGCATTTTAAATTTACATACGACAATATAATTTACATACCATAGATTTATACCCCCACACACGTGTATACGAAAGATGTGTATTTGTTTATCTTAACAATAGAGATTCTGTACTGTTGTCGATGAACCGGAAAAAATACAAATCTCGAATGTGAAGAAAGTGAAATAATCATTATGCACGTCAAACGATAACGTAAATGGAAGACGAGTCATTCATAAATTTACGATGCCCCAGTACAGATGAGCTCACAGGCACACATCTGTACTCGTTGCTCCATCCACTCAAAACGCCTTAAACAAGAACGTTGATATTCTTGTTTAACGTTCTTGTTTTAGGCGTTCTGACAAGATCTGGGAGAAAATGGAGTCTTCAACAATGGATGTAGGATATGATATTGCGATGTAAACGTAGATGGTGTATGGAAGAAATAGGTACTTTCATGCGATTTTGTGAAAGTCAGTGTGATCTTCTACTGCACTCCAAGAAAAGATTTGATTGATTGATTGTTGTTTAACGTCCAGCAAGTAATATTTCAGCTATATTCAGGACGTGAAAATTACAATTTTTAAATTATTGTACGTCATACTAAATACTTATACCTTTATACTAAAACGTAATATTATACTATATTATGAGAATATATACAGATAAAAATGGTACTTAAAACAATAAAAGATATGAAGCATCACCACTAATAGTGAAATTAAATTTTATTAAATAAATTAATTTCTTTTAAAAACTTCTTTTAAAATTGTGTCGCCTGCGACGGCTTTAAATAAATTAAAATACATGTCTACAGAATAGAAACGTTCCCGAATGTGGGCCACGTCCACACAGTACATCAAGACATGCTTAATGGTGGATGGACTGTTGCATGGCACACATTCGGCTCGTGGCTCATTATTTAAAATATAACTATGTGTAGTCCTGGTATGACCAAGACGCCATCTTGTTAAAACAACTTGGTCTCTGCATCCTCTTAAACTAACAATTATTTGTGTGCAGTTGTGGCTGGATCTCATGCAGTTTATTATGAACTTGGAGATCACAACCACTCTGCAAAAAAGTAGGAATATGTTTAAGAATCAACGGTTTATAATCAATAAAAGGATTATCACAGTTTATTACGTTATTCCTCCGGGCATTCTTTGTCTTTTGATCCACGACTGTGTTCCAATGGATTCCCTCATGACTTGGGATCCAGAAAAACTCAACCTCTTTTCCCAAGGCTATTAGAGATTTGTACATTTCAATAATTTATAAAATATAAGGGTTTTTAATTTTGAAATTTTGAATAGCCGGTAGACACGATAGGGAATCTGAGCAGATAATAAATTTGCATTCTTCTGACGAAGCAACTATTTTCATGGCAAGAAGGACAGCTTGCGCCTCAGCAGTAAATACGGATAGGCAGACAGGAGACGACAAGTTTCAACACACCCTCCGAAAACAGTGGCTGAGGCAATTTTATCATTATCTTTTAACCCGTTTGTATAAATAGCACTATAGTCAGGGTAACAAGATTCCGCAAAATTTTGTATTATTAAAGGGTTTGTTTCTGACTTTTTGTTTTCGTTAATCAACAATAAATACCAGTTTGGGGTTTAGCCAAGGGGGAATTTGTGGAATTTAAATTGCAGCAATTTCCATTTAAATTCACACCTGAATTTTCTAAATGAGGTTTAATTCGAAGTCCAAAAGGTTGAATTTTATTTTGATGCAGATAATAAATTTGCATTCTTCTGACGAAGCAACTATTTTCATGGCAAGAAGAACAGCTTGCGGCTCAGCAGTAAATACGGATAATGCAGACGGGAGACGACAAGTTTCAACACGCTCTCCATTTAAATTCACACCTGAATTTTCTAAATGAGGTTTAATTCGAAGGCCAAAAGATTGAATTTTATTTTGATGCTTTTCTAAATTGTTTTGGTAAAGAGGTTTGAAAACACAGTTCTGGTCAGGGGTTGCCCGGATATGCCTTTAATTTGGTTGTATATTGCAAAGCTAGCTTTATTCTTCTTTGATACAAAGAAGGCTCGCCTGCTTCTACATATAGGTGTGGTTCGAAATGCTCCAAGGCATATCAAATAATTTTAACATATGACTTGCAAGCAGAACCATAAATAAAACAACCATAATCCAATTAAGATCGAACCAGCGATCAATATAGATTAAGTAAAACGTCGCACTCAGCACTCCAGTCGGTGCTGGGTACGACTTTTAAAATATTTTATTTATTTTTTAACTTTTTTGTTTTTTCACAATTTTATGGGAATTTTATATAATGTGTGTTCCGGATCGGTGCATGTCAAAACATGGCAGGATGAAAATATAGTCCCAATTTTCTCTTTTGCATTTTTTTTGTTACAAAAATGCATGCCAACAGTTTTGGTAGTAGGGAATTTCAAACCATTCTCCATTGCCCATTTTTCTATTCTATTTAAACATAACTGTAGTTGCAGTTCAATATTATTCATGTTCCTCGATAACAAATGAGAAAATCTTCAACATACAAAGAACCATCAATATTATCAAGACTTGAGCAGGACTATTAATTTTAATACTGAATAAAGTAACAGAAAGGATGCTACCCTGAGGAACACCAATTTCTTGTTCACAACGGTCAGACAGAATTGAAATAACACGAACTTTAAATTCTCTATCAGACAAAAAATTTGAAATTAAGGTAGGAAATCTACCTTTCAACCCATATTATAAAGATCTTTTAAAATACGATATTCACATTCTAGATCGAAAACGATCGACACAACATGTTTATTTTTGGCAAATGCGTTTCTAAGGCATGTTTCAAAACGCACCAAATGATCTATGGTACTTCGCCCTTGTCTAAATCCACATTTGATATTGAACAGAAGGTTGTTTGATGCTAAAAACCAGACAAGGCGATCGTTGATCATCCTTTCCATGGTTTTACAAAGACAGTTTGTGAGGTCTATAGGCTGATAGTTGGACGCTTCTGAGTGATCTTTTCCTGATTTTGGACTAGGCACAACAGTGGCTATTTTCCAAAAAGATGGTAAGTCACCCGTTTCAAAAATGCTGTTTAGAAGATTCAGAAGACATTGGAGAGACGATTGTGGCCGATGTTTGAGAAGTTGATAATGAAAGTCATCAGGACCACATGCTGTATCGTGAGATTTGGTCCAAGAAGTATTGAGCTCTTCCAAAGAAAAAGGTTTATTGTAATCTTTTTTGACAGGAAATTAAATTTTGATTTTTCTTTTTGAATTCTCGATCCACTGAAAATTGAGATGATAATTTTCAGCAGAGGAGTGTTTTGCAAGTGTTTCGGTGTATTTGTTAGATATATCCGACTCTTTAATGTTAACAAACCTTTTCCATCCTTTAAATGGGGGACATTTGCTTAACTGTTTTAGCCGTTAACTTTACGAATCATGTTCCAAATTTTATTCATAGCGGTATGGTTATTTAATTTAGAAACAAAGTGACGTCAAGAGGTGTGTCTTGTCTCGTTACCCTGCTAGCTTTCGCACGAAAAATTCGTAATTGGTTAAGATTATTTTGAGTTGGGTGTTTATTAAAGCGCCCTTCAGTCTTTTCCAGTCTTTCAAAGGGTCGTCACAGCTATTATCGAACCAGGGTTTACTAGGTTGTTTTGGATTTGTCGAGGTCTTATGAATTGTTTCATCAGCAATTGAAATAAGTGTTTCATTGAATTTTAAAATTGGATCAGAAATAGCTTCAAAAGTATCCGAGTTAAGTCGCTCTATACAGAGTTGTTCAAATAGAAGACAATTGGCTTGGTTAAATGTATTCTCTTGTGGAAGAGTGCAAAGATTCTAATATAATGGGAAAGTGATCACTGCCACAAAGATTGTCATGAACTTTCCATGAGAAATCGGGCAAAGTAGAAGGATCGGCTATTGTTAGATCAATTGCCTAAATATGATCAATCCCTGAATGTAAATATGTATTAGCACCATCATTAAATATGCACAAATCTTCCTGATTCATTAAGCCTTTAATAATCCTACCCTTGTCGTTTATTGTGTTACTGCCCCATAAAGGTTGTGTACGTTGAAGTTTTCAAGTAATATATAAGGGCTGGAATCTATTCAGTAAGATGTTTTAATTGATTTAAATTTAAAGAAGAATTTGGAGGGATATACACATAACATAAAGTAATCGTTTTGTCTAAAGATATCCTAACAGCAACCGCCTGAAGATCGGTGTTAAGATCTACAGGGCTATGTAAAACTTAATCTTTTACGAATATAGTAGAGCCGCCAGCAGTTCTTTCATTCTCGCCCGCATATGTGCTGTATATAGAATAGTTTTTAAAGATATATTATCATTTCGTTTTAGGTGGGATTCTTGAAGACAAAATGTAACAAGAAGACAGGCTTGAACGAGTAATGTGATCTCAATAAAATTAATCTTAAGACCTCGAAAATTCCATTGTACAATTGTATCAATTGTATCAATTATCGGTGTAGTTGAATGGGAGAGATACTAGTTTTACTACGCCCATCTGCGCTTAGTGACCGACTTGGGGGTAGTGTATCCATTTTTTCGCCATTTTGTTTTTTTTGTGTTGAGTTTTATTTGAATTGTTATTTACATTTCTGTGGGAACTGCTTGAAGAAGAGGTGGATGGTTTAGATTATTAGATGATGAAGACGTAGAGGCTTTAGTTGTTGAAGATTTCCGGTAAGATGATATAATTTTGTTAGAAGTTTCCACTGCTAGTCTAACAGGATCGTTTTGATCAATAGGCCAGGGGATCATTGTTTGCGTCTCGGTTGAAGCATAGACGGGTTTGGTTACACTGGCATATGAAGTTGTAGAAGTAGATGAATTCCTCGCCGAGCTGAACAGACGACCACCTCAGGGTAAGAGATTTTTTTCTGTCTTCACTTTCTGAATTTCTTTCTCTTTTTTATAATGTTGACAGTCTTTTGATGAAGACATTTGAGCTTCACCACAATTGGCAAATGTTGGATTGTTTGTGCAGGTAAAGCCCCCATGTCATACTTCCGCACATTTAAAGCAGACCAGTGTACCTCTACACTGCCCTTTGCCGTGTCCAAACGTTTGGCATTTAAAGCAGCGCACCGGGTTCGGTATGTAGGCGCTGATTTTAACGCTGTAAAGACCCATCTTGATTGACTGAGGGACAGTAGGAGTGTTGAAGCTCAACCGAAGGGTGTTAAGTTTAACTTGAACACCCTCCTGTCTGTTGGCAATATATATCTTTACTTTTGTTACAGCTTTAAGCTGTAATTCTTTGCAGATTTCCTCGTCAGTCAGTTCGGCGAGGTCATCTTCTCGATAGCTAATTATTCCTTGGTTGGAGTTGAATGTCCTATGTGGTGACGCTGAAATTTCTAAATCAACAATTTTTGTAAGTTTAAGGAGATTTGAGGACTGATTTTTTTTACTGCATTCAAGCAGATAAAACAATGACTGTAAATACCAGTTGCAGTCGTTTAATCGTCTGTCACTGACTGAGATTGACTGCAAAAATGTCTGTAAAAGACTTAACGTTGTTTCAGACAATAATTTTTACTGTGACAGTCATGAAAAACGAAAATAGGTCCAAACAAAAGAGAAAAACATGATTTTCCCCTTGATGAGATGATGGGTGAAGATCACTGGTCCAGATTTATTGTTTTGTAAAGTACGGATCCTAGTAAACTCTTATCAAAAATATATCCCTTCATTATTGAAAAAATTAATTAAAGGTTGTGCTGGAGACCTCGCGAATGTCACTAAAATGAAATCTGGTTGTCTCCTCAACTACTGGCTACAAAATGACTGTAAATACCAGTTGCAGTCCTTTTTCCGTCTGTCACTGACTGAGATTGATTGCAAAAATGTCTGTAAAAGACTGCAAACGTTGTGTCAGACAATATTGTTTACTGTGACATATTTTGTCTGTCACAGACATTTTTCCGTTGGCGCTGTCAAAATTTGTCTATTACAACGGAGTATCCGTTGTATCAGTCAAAAATGTCTGACTCAGTCATTTTTTCCGTTGACTCAGTCGACAATCGTCCGTTACAACGGCGTTACCGTTGTATCAGTCAAAAAATGTCTGTCACAACGCCTGGTAATCATTATTGTTAATTTATTAAAAGCGGTCGATTTATATTTTTTATTTCACTTGTTTTATGAAAATATTCGGAATTACCCCCAAAAAATCTCTATTTGGAAATTGTGCTCTCGCACACTTTACGATTACAAATATTTTAACGCCTGGTAATTATTATTTTTATTGTTGTTACGCCGGTCGATTAATTTTCTAAATGTCAAGTTATTTTATGAAAATGTTCGGAATTAAAAAAAGAATTATTGGAAATTTAATTATCTTGTACATTTTTATAATAATATTTTGTGCAAACAAAGTTAAACAAAATATGATGACATCTGTAAAATTATTTATTAAGTTATGTCGAAAATTATTTTACAATTATAGTTAGTATAAATATGTTTAGCTATTTTAAACACAATATTTAACAAATCAAATCAGGTTTGTTTTCTATTGTTTAAAATATCAGGTAATTAGGTAAACATAATAAAGTTCTTGATGTCCACGGGGCACTTTCGATTTAAATCAATTAATCATGTCTTTATTTCCTCAATTAAAGATATTTCATGACAATATATTACATACAAGGTAGTTATATTTACAGACAATCAGTTATGTATATGTAAGAATATGATAATCCCTGTCTTCATGATTATGTACGAGCGGTAGCGAGTACTAATCATGAAGACAGGGATTATCATATTCTTACAAACTTAGACCATTGTAAAGTGGCAAGAGATATTTAATTGCATGATTACAATTTATAAATGAGTAAAATGTACCAATTATCTGACTGGTATATACAGTTCATTATGGACTTCGATTTAGGTGATTTCTTTTTGAAAGGAGTATGATTAAATGCTTTTACCAACAAAGGAGCTGATAACAGGTAGGTTGATTCAAATAGTTAAAATAATCAATTTTCTATTCTATAGGTAAAAAAGTCCGAGGTCTGAATTGCTCATTTAAATTTAAATTTAATATAATATTGACATCTATTTTTGTATGCTAACGATTTTGCAAAATATAACTCATATATGAAGGTAAAATATATATGCAATGTTTGTATTTTAGCCGTAAAACCTAGACGATTTTCTGCTCTCATTTCAAAAGAAGATATTCAGAAAAAAATTGAGAATTAAATTCGAAAGTCAACGAGAAAAAACAACCGATGGGCGTTGTCTGTTTGGGTTGCTTGGTCTTTTGAGCGGAATTTGTATCCAGCTAGGCTTAACGATGGTGGGCAAGAGATACCAAGTGACCCTAGCCTTTTGACGAATGAAAAAAACAAATCAATAATAATAAAAAAAATAATAATAAATAAAAAATAAAAAAAATTTAAAAAAAAACCAAAACAAATTAACAATATACATTTATTTTCAGATATCTGAGAATCGACTGCAAACGTGCGGATGTAAACTTTTTCCAAAAGGATGCCACCGTATTTGCCTTTTTCCGAAAAAATCAGGGTATTGGAACAGATACCAAACATGTAGACCTCGTTCTTCCGACTGATGAAGCACAGTTGTGGGATTCTGGTGTTTTTAATACAGAAACAGCTTCTGGAATAAGTAATATTGTGTTTTTCTATAACTGCAAATTGTTTGGGTTCAGAGATATGGATGAGCACAAAGTTCTTGATGCATCACAGTTTTCTATATCAACCGACTCGTGTGGTGCTAAATTTCTCAATTATACTAAACGATTATGTAAAAACGTTCAAAGTGGTCTTTATAACAGAAATGTTGATGTTACGAGAATTTCTCAAAAAAGTGATCCATCAAATCCAAGATGTATAGTCAAAATTTATGATAAGTATTTATCGCTAATTCCGAGACAAGGGCGGTTTTATACGAAACCGCTTCCACATTTTCTTGTGATGGACAGCCTAGATTTAGTACGCAGCCCATCGGCATAAATACGTTGCAGTCTAAAATGAAAGAGATTTTTCAAAATGCTGGCATTGATGTTAACAATAGACGGATAACAAACCATTCCGTTAAAGTAACTTGTGCCACAACTCTTTTCAATGCTGGGTATGATGACCTTGTAGTGAAATCAAGAAGTGGACATCGTTCAAACGCTGTGGATGTTTACAAACGCCCTCTTGAGTCTATGTCTGAAAATGTTATCAATACGCTTCAACCACCGAAACTACATGATTATGACCAAAAAAAACCCACAATTAAATACAAAGAAAAACACTGAACCAACTGTAAACATCAAATGATGATGATGTTCTTACTATTGCAGTGCCTAGTTCTGTTTCAAAAGTTATTTATAAAAATGGAAAAAGATTTGCTTTAGAGGGTTCATTCAACCTATGCCAACATTTTTAATTTTGGTTTAAAAAGGTAAGAAAAAAATGTTGGCATACATTGAATTGTTGTATAAACATTTTAATCCCTCCTATAAACAATTGGTTAATTAGAGTTACAGGTGTATATAGGTAAAATACATTTTAAGGGGTTTGTTCTGTTTTGTTTAATAATAATTTTTTTTTATTTAATATTTTTTGTCTTGTAAATTTTTGCTAGCTTAATAAAGGTTAAATAAAAAACAATATATTTAGACATAATTTCATTAAATTTCATAAATAACAGATACAATATAAATTGAAATGTCGGTAGCCTACCCAAGATGCAACAAGAAGAAGGCAGCATCAGCAAATTTTCACTCTGAACCTTTATTTATTTGTTTGTAATACACTGAATGTCTAACAGTGCATTAGCCATACTTTGGACAACTGATAAAATCCTTTAGAATCAGCAGTATTAATACAAATTTCTGGTGAAAAGTGTTCACTTTATGTGATTGATATTTAATAATAATTGAGGATTGTCATTAACTCATACAATAATGTTGCCTGTGATTTACCTATAATTAATAGTTTAATTACTATAAAATTATCTATTGTATTCTGCATGTTGGCATTCCTTGAATAGAAATTTTTAAAATGTTGGCATAGGTTGAAGACACCGCTTTAGAGTTATGAAAATAAATAAACTATTTATGTGTACATTTGATATTTTATTCAAAATGTGTCTTCTTTATTAATTCCCCAAATTTCTCAATACGAAATTATGCCCTATAGGTATTATAGTCTTGTCCCTTACAATTTTAAACAAAAGTTAATCCTTTATGAAGACCATGAAAATGTCATGGTCTTCACAAATAAGACATACAAAATTACACGTTTTCATTGGTCGAGAGCACTTAACTATGGTCTAAATCATGAGTTTATAATATACCAAAAAACTAAATTCATTCAGTAAATTAACAAATTAATGATACACAAAATACAAAGTGTTTAAACAGAAGTTAAATGTTCTTATTCTAACCCTTTAGGTACGAAATCCACTGATGACATTGCATGTCACTGAGTTAGTCGTTTGTACAAGGCAGTCGATTTTATTATATGCGCATAGCAGAGTGAGCGGAGGCTGTCAAGTTCCAAGTCCGTTAATACAGTTACCGGCACTTTTCCAAGGTATATAGAGAAGAGTGTTTCACTACTGTATCTACTAAACGTTAAACATCAATCAATCAATCAATCACTACTGTATCCAGAAAGTTCAATATAGAGATAGAGGTTAAAGTTTTCAATGATTAAATCTGATAATGTGTCGCATAAATGTTTTGTGCAAGAGCAATCGCATGTTGCATGAACCATTACATCGGTAAATGCGTTTCCACATGCAATGAAATGTTAATTGAATTATGAATATAGAACCTTGTGAAATCTTGGTCAGCACTCACACGGGAAGTCCAGTTCTCCTGTTGCGTTATGTAAATAGCAGTTTTGACTAGTTGTTTCCATTCCTTTTTTCCGGGAAACTGTCCAGAAATGACATAACTGATAGCAGTGTCAAATAGTCTGTATTTATGTTAGATATTAAACAGGTCAGGTATAAATCCCATATGACGTATGTTACCAGTATCAAGCAAATATGTGTATAACCGAAAAAGAAAAACTTTCCTTGGTAAAATGTTACAATCTAGGCTGCACAGTTTTCCAAACAGCAAAAGTTTACGTTTTTCGATTTCACATGTTATTGGAGTAAGTCCTACCATGCTTTCGCACATATCTGATCTAGTTCTTATTGGTAATCTTTGTGCTTTCTTCACGATCATATGCTGGAAACGATTAAGAACAGCGACATCTTGACTACGCAAATTACATTTCACAACCGTATAGGCAGGTAGGTAAATCAACGGTTCGGTATAATTTGATGATTGACAACGGATTGACGTTTTCATTCGTATATTAGCGACTGCAAAATATGTGTTTCTACCTTTCCGACATGCGTTTAAAGTTCTATCATAAGATATAAAGTTACTATTAATCTCGATTCCAAGATTTTTTGTAGTTTTCTGTGATAGGAATTATTTGGTTGCAAACTTTCCATTCATAGTTTGGACGGATATGTTTCTTCGAAAAACACATAACGCATGATTTGAGTCCGTTAAACTCAAAGCGCCATTTATTTGCATAGTTTGAACAAATATCTAACATCTGCTGAAGTTTTGCCGGAGAGGTAGCTAGGCATGCAATGTCATCAGCAAGATAAGGTGCACAACAAGTTAAATTATTCCTACCATTTTAGTATTACAATTTTATAACTCAGTGAGTAGATCGTTTATAAAAACTGTATACAGTAAACCAGATAAAACTCCTTCCTGTCTTACACCGTCGGACACTGTAAAATATTCCGATTGACATTGATTCAAAACAATTGCGTTTCAGTGTCTATATACATATCATTAATTAAACTCCAAGCTCTAAATTTAACATTTAGATTAAATAATTTATACATTACGGTTTTGCGCCAAACTGTGTAAAAGATCTTTCTACTATCCAGGAAAACTGCATATAAGAGGGTCTGATGTGTTTTGATAAAGATAAATTTTTTTATTTTAAGTCTTAAACAGAAAAGATAAAAATTTTTCTTTTGAAGTCTTAAGCAGAAAAGAAAAAAATTTTTCTTTTAACTCTTAAACAGAAAAAATAAAATTTTTTCTTTTGAAGTCTTAAACAGAAAAGATAAAATTTTTCCCTTTAAGGTATCCGGACCACAATTGACCTTGTGATCATATTTGATGTCCCGGATGTCCATTGTTTTTCAATGGAGCAGACTTGAAGCACATGTACCAGTCCAGAGTTGCTTCCCCTTCATTAGTGCCTTATTATGTGGTATACATGACTGTATTTTGTGTTCTTGGTGTAGTTTTCCGACCAAAAACTGCTATCCAAACATTTTTTGTATATTTTTTTAACAAAATAAAAGAATTAAGATATAAATCTCTACACCCTTAAATGTAAATTTTGCAGAAAGTAATGGAAATTATTACTCTATTAGTGAGAAGCCAAATTTATTCACACCCAGTTTTTTGTGAAAGATTAATTACAGAACTTTTAAATGTGTTGGACTGTGTCTAGAAGTGAATTATAATAGAAATTATATGTATTGCTTTTTGAATTATACACTAAACTAGGACTAAGTGTTGAATAACACACTTAACTAAATTTAAAAAATGTAATTATTTCAAAATAATGAGTTGTACTTGAAAGGAATAAGACAGGTATCAAGATAATGCAAAATGTTTGTACATGGTACATTTCTGATGTAACTGTAGTGTTATTTGTTGTAAGTGCTGTTGTATGTTAATAGCTTTGTATTTATATCTTTTATCATCTGTTATGTTTTCCAATAATTTAACACAAACAAATTAAGAAAAATATGTGAGACGTTATCTCTGGAATAATTATATCTTCTGTCAGGTATATTAAAATCTTGTTAACGATGTCTTCCAGTCATAACAACGATAAATACCTACTATAATATAATGTCATGCTTTGATATAACTGTTATAATTTATACCCTCACTTTACGACCGACTTTTAACTAACATGTAAAAATATAGTTCCAACGACGATTGTATTGATCGGTAAAATAAATTATTACGACCGGTACTTTTGAACTAGCAACTGCTCAGCGCGATTGCAATCTATATACAAAATTCGTGATTATGTTAATTTGTAGCGATAATTCAATGACTATAAATACCGGTAAAAGGATCAAAATATATAATATGTAGTTTTATCAAAAAAATATTGAAAATTTATATAAATTGTGTGTGAATGCCAAAAATCTAATGACAAATTTAAAACTAAAGAAGACTTGCACTGATTATATTGAAATGTAGACAAAGATTACTTGCACCTTGAACTTAACTTAAATGAAGAAATAAAATGCATACAGTAAATGAAGACAAAAATGCATGGAGTGTCAGTTTGACTTAAACATCACTGCATTTAGCATTAATTGTAGTATTTATTCAATGGAGAGATTAATCTGCCAATTTAATCTGTAACTGTTTTGTTATCGGAATCTTACTTTGTTTTGCTTGTATACGTGTTTCTCCTTCATACACTGTTTCCTTCAATTTCCTTATAGTTCATTTAAATGCTTACTGTTGAATTAATTGAAGAAATAAAATGAATATAGTAAATGAAGCCAAAAGCCACGAAGAGTCTGTTTGACTTAAGAATTACTGCATTTAGCGTTAAATGTAGTATTTATTCAACGGAGAGATTAATATTCCAATTTGATCTGGGAATGTTTGTTCCTCGTAACCTTATTTGTTTTGCCTCTATACCTGTTGTTCCTTCTTTAAATTGATACTTTCACATTCAAGTTCACTTAAAGTTCATTTCCGTGTAAGTTTTCGTAGATTTTTATGTATTTAGTGCCGAGAAAGTACTCATAGGGATATGGTGTACTTATAATAATATTAGGCTGACCCTTTGTGTGAATAATGACAACTAAATACAAAGAACAAGTAAGTGCTATTCAAATAGGCAAAAAACATAAATTTTGTTACGTTGTACGGCACGGTACGCGTCATCGTTTTATTGTTACTCTCTTCTTCCCCATCATTGTTAATACGAGAATGTAACATATTTAGTCTGGTTACAGGGATGTGGATGAAAAAACCAAGACATTACACTCTATAATTGTTCAGTCATTTAATGACTGTTTAACAGATTTGGTGACGATAATAAGACGTAATTTTCGTTCAAAGTTATTTAAAAAAAAGGTTATTCATTGTCCATTTGGTTAATCGCAGCATTTTCGTTTTGTTTTTGCATTCTTTACATAACGATTATTTTTCCCTTTTCTAACTTCAAAATCTTTTCATTCTGATAGATTTTGTTTGTGTAATGTGTGACTTTGGCTCTGTAATAATTATATCTTCTGTCAGGTTCATTAAAATCTCGTTACGTCTTCCATTCATAAAAACGACAAATGCGTCCTTTGATGCCATTTGCTGGTATAACTGATATAATTTATGTCCTCATTTTACGACCTACTTTAAACTAACATCTAGTCCACTACTTAATATAATATAGTTCTAACGACGATTGTTTTGATGCGGTAAAATAAATTAATACAACCGATACTTTTGAACTAACCAACTGCTCTTACCAACGAACTGTTGGTCCGCTATATTCGATTATTTCATGCCGAGCGATGGCGAAGTACAAACAAGTAATTGAAGGCTGATCTTGTGTTTAAATAATTACCACATCATTCAATGCACAAATAAGTTCTATTCTAAAAGGACAAAACAGCAATTTTCTGCTGTTTTTCGACGCGTCATCTCTTTATTGTTACACGCTTCTTCCCATCATTGTTAATACGGAAATGTAACATATTTCGTCTGGTTTTACGGTGGTGTATGGTAAAATCTATATATAAAACTCTATAATTATTCAGTCATTCAATGACTCTTTAACCGATTTGTTGACCATAATAGGACGTCATATTACAATTTTCATTTAAAGTTAAATTTAAAATAAATTTTTCTTTGTACAGTTGGTAATCTCAGCTTTTTCGTTTTGTTTTTGCATTCTTTACATTTTGATTATTATTCCCGTTTCCTACTTCCAAACCGTTTAATTCTGTTTGGTTTTTTGTGTGTAACGCGAGACGTTAGTCCTGGCATTATATGTCTTCTGTCAGGTGTATTAAAATCTCGTCACGATGTCTTCCATTCATAGAAACGATAAATTCGTCTTATGATATCATGTTTTGATATAACTGATATAATTTTCATTTTACGACCGACTTTAATGTAACATCTAATACACTACTAATAGCATAGTTTCAACGATGGTTGAGTTGATCGGTAAAATTATTAAATACGACTTATACTTTTGAACTAATCAACTGCTTAACTTAATTTTTACAATTTATATAAAGAATTCCCGCTTGTTTCTGTTTATAAATTAATGACTATAAATACCGGTAAAAGGAACAAAGTATACAGTACAGATGAAGTTTTATCAAATAATTATTTGAAAAATGTATACACTGCGTGTGAATACCGAATATCTGATGACAAATTTAAAACTGATAAACTTGCGCTAATCATACTGAAATGTAGACAAGGATTATTTACACTTTAAACAACTTAATTGAATGGAGCCAAATGCATAGAGTGTCATTTTGACGTAAGCATCACTGAATTTAGCGTTAATTGCAGTATTTATTCAATGGAAAAAATGTAGTATTTACTTAGTATAGATTTTAATCATCCAATTTAATCTGTGACTGTTTCTTCATTGTAATCTTATTTGTTTTGCATGTATTTCTGTTGTTCCTTTTTTACAATGCCACTTTCATATTCCTGTTAAATGTAAGGTTCGTTTTTATTTATATATTCTCTGAATTCTCGAATTTACTCATGGAGATATGGTGTACTTACTAACGCACGGTTGGGCCTTTATCTTCGATTATTTCATGCCGAGCGATGGCAGGGTACAAACGAAGTAATAGGAAGCTGTATGTGCGAAAAATTATCGCATCATTCAAAGCACAAGTAAGTTATATTCTAAGAGGACAAAACAACAATTTTCTGTTTTCAAGGTTCGCGTCATCGCTTTATTGTTTCACGTGTTTTCTTCATCATTATTTACACAGGAATGTAACATTTTTAGGTACAAAGAAAAGTAATAGGAGGCTGACCCTGTGTGTAAATAATAACAACATCATACAAAGCAGAAGTAAGCTCTGTTCTAATAGGACAAAACAGAAGTTTTCTGTTCTTGTTCGACCAAGGTACGCGTCAGCGCTTTATTGTTACACGCTTCTTCCCCATTATTGTTAATACTGAAATGTGACAAATTTAGTCTGGTCTTAAGGTGATGTATGGTTAAACCAAGATTTAATGACTGTTTAACTGATTTGCTGACGATAATAGTACGTTATATAAGAATTTTCATTAAAAGCTATATTTTAAGAAGGTCGTTCATTGTACATTTGGATAATCTCAGCATTTTCGTTTTGTTTTTACTTTCGTTACATAATTTTAATTTTTTTCCGTTTTTGTCCTTGAAAACCTTGTTTTATTTGGTGGGTGTAATGTGAAACTTTAGATCTGGCATAGTTATATCTTCTGTCAGGTTTATTAAAATCTCGTTACGATATCTTCCAATTTTTAAACGATAAATGCGTACTACGATTTCATGTTTTGATATAACTGATATAATTTATAACCTCATTTTACGACCTTCTTTAAACTAGCATCTAGTCCACACTTATAGTATGTTTCCAACGACGATTGTGTTGATCTGTGATATCAATTAATACGGCGTTTATTTTGAACTAAACAACTGCTCAGTCCGATTTTTGCAATTTAATATATATATTTAAATCTAAGGTCCTCATGAGTTGATATTCATGTATTTTCTTTTGCGAGGTACAAAAAAACTAATATGAGGCTGACCCTGGGTGTAAATAATAACAACATAATACAAAGCACAAGTAAGTTCTACTCTCATAGGACAAGATTAGCCATTTTCTGTTGTTGTTCGACAAGGTAATCGTCATCGTTTTATTGTTACACGCTTCTTCCCTATCATTGGTAATGTTGGAATGTGATATATTTAGTTTGGTTTTATATGTGGTGTATGGCTAAACCAAAATAAAGCACTATTTATTCTGTCATTTAATGACTGTTTAAAAGAATTATTAGAATTTTAATTTAAGGTTATGTTTAAAAAGTGGTTCATTGTACATTTGGTTAATCTCAGCTTCTTCATTTTGTTTTTGTATTCTTTACATAACGATTATTTTTCGATTAACGATTATTTGTAGTATTTTTTTAATGGAGAGAATTGGTAGTATTTGTTAAATTTAATCTGTGATCGTTTATTCATCATAGTCTTTTTCGCTGTTGATCGTTCTTTACACTGTCAGTTTCACATTGATTTCCGAATTGTTCTTTCCAATATAAGGTTATCGTTTATTCTTATGCATTTATGCATTTACAATGAGGAAGAAACAGTTGGATGCATTTACGAATGGGATGGTCCTTGAATTAGATTATTTTATACAGTGCAATATCTATATATAAAATGTATTAGGAGTCCGAATGTAACTCAGTGCAACCTAAAAGGACAAAAACAGCAATTTTCTGGTGTTGCTTGGCCAATGTAAGCGTCATTTTTGTTTTTATTGTTTCATGCTGCCACCCAATTGTTAATGCGGAATGTAAAATAAAATCTGGTTTAAGGTAGTGTATTGTAAAACAAAGATATAACAATCTATATTTATTTAGTCATTTAATGACTCTTAAGCACATTTGTTCATGAAAATAGGACGTTATGTTAGAATTTTTATTTAAAGTTATATTAAAATAGCAGGTTGTTCATTGTGCATTTGTTTAATCTCAGCTTTTTCGTTTTTGAATTCATTACATACTGATTATTTTTCGCATTTCTTATTTTGCAACATTTTTATTGTTTGTTTCGTTTGTCTAAGTTGTCACCTTAATTCTGGCATAATTTTATCTTCTGTCACAAATAGTTAAATTTTTATCAATGTCTTCTATTCATAAAACGATTATGTTTTGATATAACTGATATAGTTTATATCCTTATTTTACTACCAACTTTAAACTTGCATCAAATCCATTTCTTATAATATAGTTCTGACGACGATTGTCTTTATCACGTCCGGTACTCTGCCAGACCTGTGCAATTTATGTAAAAAGAATTCTTGATGACAAATTTTAGCTTTAATTCACAGAAGGTAATTACCAGTTCAGGGATCAAAATATATAACTATGTAGTTATGACCTGACAAGACCACAGCAAGAGGATATCCCTTATCAGCCACCTGGGGGTAGACCTGCTCTGTGGGTCGAGCACTGTGAACCTCACAGTATGGTTCCAACACTGAGTATGACACTATTTTTTATTGCAGAAGAATCGTATTAAGAATCTTGTATTTTTCTTTTTACGTGGGATTTAAATACAACCAAGAAATTTCAAAATGATTACGACCCATTCTCCCAAAGCAATGTGGCATTAGAAAACACACTTTACTAAACATAAGTGTAAACGTTGTGTCTATATTTTCAGCAGATCGTTGTGAACAAAAAACGAGAGACAATAATTATTTCACTTTATTTACACGAGGTGATGATAATATTGTGAACCGTATTATAGCCATGATAAATTTACGTTAATTAATACGGATTTCACAAACAATAAAATGTTAATTTTCATTTCTCTTTTCAGGTCGTTAGAGGAAACACTAGTGAAAAATCTTCAGTTATCATATAATCAGCACGTGGTATTCGATATAAATGTATATTCAGTATTGCATAGATTTTCAATGTTTAAGTGACTTGGTGATATTGGGTTGTTTCCGTTGTATGTTTGTTCTGTTAAATACTGAAGTGACGCAGGAAAAATGTTCACTCTGCGTATTGTACAGTCGAACCTCGTTGTCTCGAACTTGGTTGGCTCGATACCTCAGTTATGTCGATATAATTTTTAGGTCCCGGCATTTTTCCCATATCAACAATGACTTTCTTCCTCGGATGTGTCGATCTCGATATTGTTTCGATATTTCGCTTAACTCGATGGATTTTTGTAGTCCGTACAATATTAATTTTTGTAATTTGAACCTCGTTGTCTCGAAGTTAAATTTGCTCTCGATATCATAGGTCAAAACTCACAATTTCCTTTGTATTGTTACTTAATTCGCGTCTGTTTATTTTACACACCTGTCAAACCGTAAACCCAATTACTGGCTTTCACAATTTAAATTTGCAATATAATAAAACGAATTGATAATCCAAGAACGGTACATGCATTACTTAGGTTAATTGATGATTCGCTCATTACTGTCCTCATTATTTTGTCGTGTTTAATTAAAAATGATAATTATTGAAAATTTCTTTTTCAACAATATGTGTGGTGAAGTTTCGTTTCTTTAAATACATTCTGTTATTTTTGTTGACTTGTGTGTTGTTTTCAATTACGTAACAAAACAATCTGCATTGTTGAATTAGTTCTTTCGAACTGTAAGTTTATAAGTGTTTTCGTGAAATGTTTTTTCTATGATTTCGTAATAATAAAGTTTATAAATATGATTACAATACTTATCAATTATTGTCGATTGAACGGATATATAGCAAAAATACTTGATATATCGCACACTACAAATACAAACGATGCCGAAGTTCGAAACCAATATCAATGAAATAAATACCCTTAGATTTTTGAAAACAACATAATGGAAATGACGTCTCACCCTAAACTCAGTTGACTCGAACTTCGGATAACTCGATATATTTTTACGGTCCCACAAACTTCGACTTATCGAGGTTTGACTGTATATTGTACTTGCTATGAAGGATAATTTCATTTATAAGGCAGATCAGCATGTAACATTGATGTTTGTTATTTAAAGATTACACTAATGTCAATTGCATTAAGATCATCAAAAGTAGCAATATAATATAAAATGATGTCATTTTTTAAGAGTTAGTTTTGTGTAGAGTATTTTATTAACAAAACAAGAAAATTCGCAAATGACAGCTTAAAATTTATTATCTTTGCGCGGCAGGCTATAACTGTTGTGTTGAAGATGGCAAGCACAGGAAACTTTATACATAATTTTCTTCATATATTTTAATCGTTCGATGCTAAAGAAATTTTCAATAAGATCATTCTAGAAAAAACTGTATCTATGAAAGTAAAATACTCGTAATTATGTTATTCATTTACAATTAATAAGAGGTCTTGATTTAATTCTTTTAGGCGAGGTCGGCAGCTTCCAGGTAGCAAAGACATTAAGCATATTAGGGTGCTGTGTTCTTTATTATTGACGGGTTTGTATATATATATCAGCAATTTAATTATATAACTATTCCTGCTTCGACAATTTCAGAAGATCATAAAAGTTTGGTTATTAGTATTAAAAAAAAGTTATTGTCCTGGGGAAAACTTTTACTGATGGATTAGCAGAAATCCATGATTATGAGTTCCAGGTGTTCCAAATCCAATAAGCTAAAATTGAAAATTCTTCCAATACTACAATCCTCAATATAGGCAATCAGACACAAGAATTATCTATGACCTCCATGGTGTCAATATATACATTTGTACCAAGTTACGTAATATTTGGGCATGTACTTCTCAGAGGAGAAGAGGTTTAATCTTTCAGCCATTATCCGTGATGATCATGTCCAATCAAGACAAAATAATATTTTTTGTGGGAGACCTCACATGCATCATTCGTACCAAAGTGGCAAAAATTTGAAACTTGCAAGTTTGAGAAAGAACCAGTCAGAAACAAGGATTGGCAATGGCAACCAAGAGGATCGTCTGACCAAGACAAAATGAGAACTTTATAGTGTTTTAAGCAATTGAGTCTAAACGACCACAATAACACCATTTTTGCAAATTATGGTTTCAATTATTTCCTAAGGGGTGTCAGAGGAGAAGTATGATATTTTGTGCGGACGACAGACGCAAAGTGATAGCAAATCCCACTCTCTAGTGTCAATTAGCTCAGCTTAAAATGAAAAAGGCAAAACGATGGCAGATACCTGTAAGTATTTAAATAGCTTATAGAAATTCTTTTCACAGCAGAAGCTCACATAAAAGAAGCATATTACTTTAATACTCAATATTTTAGCAGGCTTACAATTGCTCTGAGACTATGGCAATGACAATATGTTTACATTGAAGGCAAACGCGTTGCTCGAAAATTCATAACTAATGTTTGTTGATATATCCGATTGGTTCAAATCTAAGTTAACGTATCATTTAATATTATATCTTGTTGAAATGATAACTAACTGTATGTCACTACACATATCAGATTCACACAGCTGCTTATTTACTCGATATTATATTAATTTTGAAACGACATACTGTTATATTACATGTAAACACTTTTGCTGTAAACATATACATGTCTTTGCTTTATAATAAAGTGGTATAGTGGCATTTACATATACATGTTTCTAAATGTGGTGTAAAACAGGGTGATGTACTTAGCCCTATACTATTTAACATATATATCAATGGGCTTGTAAACAATCTGAAAAAAGCTAACACCGACCCAATTATTATTGGTGACACTGTTATAAATTCCTTCTTATTTGCCGACGACATTGTCCTCTTATCAAACTCGGAGAAAGGGTTACAAACATGCCTCAATGTGCTACATGATTTCTGTGAATCATGGAAACTTGAAGTAAACACCAATAAGTCCAACGTATTGGTCTTCGATTCTAATGGAAAAACCCATAAACATTTCTTCAAATACAATAATGAATATATTGATACCATAAAGTCTTACTGCTACTTAGGTATGACCTTACAACATACAGGTAACCTGAACCTGTGCAGTTCCTTATTAATGGAAAAGGCAAGAAAAGCGTTTTTCAAAATTAAAAAGGCTATTAGTCTTGATAATTCTTGCAAACTATTAGAAAACATATTTGAAAGACTTGTTGTCCTCATTGCTCTATAGGGCAGTGAAATATGGGGAATCGGAAAAGAATTTAAAAACTCTGACCAATATGAACACCTGCA
The DNA here is from genome assembly GCA_944474755.1 of Limnoperna fortunei. NCBI lineage: Eukaryota > Metazoa > Mollusca > Bivalvia > Mytilida > Modiolidae > Limnoperna > Limnoperna fortunei. Next base: position 49,534,902 of record OX104120.1, read on the forward strand.
CATCAAATTCATAAAAGAAGCGCTCGGGGTCCACCGTAAAGCATCCAATGCTGCTTGCTTATCAGAACTCAGTCGATTACCTTTATATACGAATATACAATTTCTAGCAATGAAATACTGGCTACACATAATGGAGTCTGAAAACTCCCTTTGCTACAAAGTTTGTTTAGCCACTGAGACAAACATTCCTGGATAAAGAATATGAAAACCCTTATTAACAAACTTGGATTCAACTATCTAAGTGGAAACCCCTTGGAATTATGCTACAGTTAAACCAAATTAAAGAGAGAATAAACGATACTGCAATCCAAAAGCTAGAGAGTGAAATAATACAAAGTTCAAAACTAAATTTCTTTTCTAAACTATATAAACCAAATTTCAGACCCCTTTATGTTGACCATTGTAAACTAAGAAAGGATAGATCTGTCCTGTGTAAAATACGAGTTAGTGCTCACTCACTATACATAGAAAAAGGTCGATACCTAAATATACCACTGGAAGATAGACTCTGTCGTTGTTGTAACAGTAGAGAAATTAAATACGAATTACACTTTCTTTTAAGCTGCCCAGCTTATGATCAAGCGAGAATCAATTTTATCCACAAAATAAACAATGGTTTATTGAATCAAAAGCTAAATAGGACTACTAATATATCATGCCACTTAATATACGCAATATTTAATAATGAGTCAACCGTGATATTGAAAATACTAGCCAATCATATTAATAAATGTCTTTTATTAAGAAGCTCTACCTTGTCGTAATCACTGATTTCCTTCATCGCCTGAATATAGCTGAAATAATGCTGCTCGGGCGTTAAACACCATTAATCCATCAATCCTTTTTTATCATATTTGCATTACTTCTTTTTTCTCTCTCGTCATATAACCACTGTCACTCTCATCATATATCTAATCAGAATCTGTCATTTATAATCTTCCTTCATGTTTTATGTTATTTGTGTTTAGTTATATCTACATGTATTATGTTTGCTCCACTTTATGTCTGTTGCCATAACCATTTAATGTAAATGTATTAGTGCTAATAAATAAATTTCATTTCATTTCATTTCATTTCATATAATAGGTAACTATATTGTAGCTTTTATTATGAAAACGCATATCTTTACTCCTGATGTTATATGTCACTGTGGTGTGGTTATCGATTAAAACCAAAGATTTTTTTGCTTTTATAATCTACTAATACAAATCAATGTATATAGTTTACACATTTGATACTCAGTAGATAATTTTCCAAACAGCTAAAAATAGCTGACATTAAATTTCTTATCTCTACACATGAATCTCTGGAGCAAAAAATTATCAGTAACCACATGATAGTGTATGTAGAAATAGTAAACAAAAAAACCCCATTTTTTAAATTTACACATTTTATTATCAATGGATCTTTTAAATTTATTGAAGTTGCACTGTCTCATTATGAAAATATTACCGACGGAGATGCTGTGTTTTCCATTTAAAAGTTAACAGCTGGTGATGTTATTTTACCAGACTCCTATGGAATAACAATAAGTTTCTGGACAAATGAGTGGCCTTGCTGATATATTCAGATATATATCGATATTTTGTTGAAACGTTATGTTTATATTCTAGCTAGAGCAGAAGTTAACAATGTAAAATCATTAGATGGTTATCAACTTTTTAGTCTGTTGAAACAGAGAATTACATGATCATTGAATGCAAAATTTGTATACCTTATGCTGGTGTTTTACCAAGTCGGAAAAATCAAAAAGGATAATTATTTTAATTATTTTTTCCAATTTATTAATATCATTAAGCTATTGTAATAACTTGCACATAAATGGCATATCTGCATGGCAGATAAAGAGAAAGTATTTGTATTATTAATTTGTTTATAAAAACATGTAAATAAATTCTTTTAGTTTAATACCCCCAAAAATAGCATAATCAATGCACCCTTAAAACTAACTTTTATTATTATTTAATATTTACTGTCATTTTTTTCCCTTTAAAGTACAAATATACATGTAAATGAATAAAAAATTGACTAAATGATCTAGTTGAAAGTTTCTTTATTTATAAATGTTTGTGTATTTTGGTTTTATTATATGTAACTTTGAATGTCCTCTTTTGAATTCATCTGTCAAACTATTCATGCAGGAAAAGCATGTAGACATACACCATCTGTAAATTACAAGAGATTACAAGACGGGTGCATGGAGAAGACATAAGTTTGAGGAATCAGATTGTACAAGTCTCTTTGCTCAACTGCTATGCACCATTTTTAAACACATATTTGAATGATTTCTAAATTAATCTCTTTGTTATGGAGGCATCAATGTATTTGGCCACCACTAAATATTCTTAAGAATTATTCAGGACCCTCATTTTCAATGTAAAGTTATCTGTATATTAGATGGTTTGCTCTTTTCTACTTAATTGTTTTGCTTATTTTACTTTTTATGCATATATCGTGGCTATTAGGACACGAATAATTACCCATTTATGTGACGGTCCTACAGGCGTGGCATTGCTGTTTTACGCTACGCGTAGCATCTAGTCTATTCATTTTATGTTGTCGATTTTTGTCTAATAAATATGGATAAAAATGTGTTCTTGTCATAGAGTTTGCTTTCTTTGACTCAGATATGTCGTCTATATTTAAAAAGCAATCGGCCAAACTAAAATTGTTGTTGACAAGTTCTGTATAATGATATGAAAATGTTCAATATCTGTTAACACATATGTATTTATGCCATGTTTAATTACCTTTTCAGATGGAGATTGAAAATCTAGGTATTCGCTGGACTTGTTTTATATGTCATGAAATTGCACCTGACCACTTATTACATTCTTTGCAAACCCAGGAGAAGTCCGGAAAAACACTTATATTTGTGGATGGAAACTATTGGTAAATATTACTAAATTTACAAAAGCAAACCTGTGGATACTAATGCTAAATACAGAACAAAGATATAAACAAATAATATTTAGTAGTTATCTAGGGCACACAAAACACTAGTTTGTAATGTTATTTATTATATACTTATGGCTAAATAATAAGAATTTTGCAATATGTATTCCGACCGGTGAGCATCTCAGACACTTTACTTCCGGTACGTCTGCATCAATATCAGCAATAGCCGAGCCTGAACGGTTTTTAGACGTTGGAGGCACCGAGAAATTCGATGAAAATCTTGCATTAATTTTTTGTTGCAAAATGATAAAATTGTTATTTGTACTCATTTTAGTTATTATCCTTATTGTCGGAAGCATATGATAAAAAAGATTAATATATGGACTAATCCATATTTGCATAAAAATTACAAATATTTATATGATCCGTTAACAAAGTCAATGTACATAAACTTTAGTGGATTGTTTATGAGATGTTATCCGCATATAAGTCTTCCATATTGCTTTTGAATGAATTGAAATTGTTATTGCGTTATTGAATTTAATTGTGTAGCATTTACCTACGGTGTCCTTATTGTAAATTGGCGTTTCATCCAAAGTGTTGCAACTATGAGATTGAGCCAGTATTGACAAAGGAATGGACAGCCACTATATGTCAAGTGTGTGCATCAAAGGAAACATGTAAGTTGTGATATTTATTTAATATCTACACGACAGTATTTGTCAAATAACATGATAACCTTCGATTCTTCGATTAGACAAACTAACCGTGAATTCTTATTCTTTCGTTGCAAAAAGTATCCAAACAACCCACAGGTAAAATGATTACTTTCTAAATATTATTTGAGATAAATTGTTATGACTATATCACATCTGTGTTGTGGTTTAAACAATTTAAACAATTATTTTCATTCCGTACAAACAAATTTACTGTCTACATACTCTTATGCCACAGATGATAAATCTTGCATCCCTTCTCTTCTTATCATTCAGTTGCATATGCCTGTTTCACAATCTAAACTTGTTAACTTGACATTTATTGATAACATCTGACGCAGCTATAATGTTGTTGTAAAGTACAAAAGTTGTATATTAAAAGAAAAAAAGATTTTATTTAATAGTATAATCTGAAAAAAAACACGATTTAAAATTGTACAACAATATTTAAACAAAAGGATTTGGAAAATTAGAATTATCTGCAAGATATGTAGAGCATGTAAGAAGTTATGAAGTTACAAAAGTTACATTTTTTATTAGTCATTTCATACAGCTTTCAACCCATATCCCCGAAACTTCACCGAAAGATTGCACATATATTAATGTTGTGCGGCTGCTTTCTGATAATTCCTATGATAAAGTGTCTCCAATTTTGCATAGGCGAGGAAACTCAGTCATTTTGCAGATACTTACATAAAGGGGTATATTTTTTATGTAGTCAACTCCTACTACAGCTTTCAACACAGATGCTTGAAACTTAATAGTATTCAAGGGGTGGGCGTGATCTCAAGACATTGTTCAATTTTTTTTTGCTTCTGTCTAGACACAGACACACACGTGGACGTTTTTGTACATTTTATAGACGGTTGTACCTTTTATGTGTAATCAACTCCTGCTACATTTGTCTACACAGACCAAATCTTTTTTCCAACAAATTGTAAACCACTCGCCAATTATTATGGCACTTTCGTTGCAACCCGGCCATTTCAGACTTTTGAGAATTTTTTAAAGCAGGGTGACGCAGGGAGTGAACACTTTATTTGACAGCAAATTTTGCAGTTTGAAATGCGTTTTGATTTTCGTTACCCGAAAAAAAACAACGTGGAACAAATAAAGACATTGTCTAATTATATGCTTTCAATTACAAACAACAAATAAGACAAACAATAATAACCAAGTGAATTCCATAACCATCTTCAAGTTTAAAATGACCAAGATCTGATTCAAATGTTTGACAATTTGAAACTACTGTTTTACAGTCATCTGGTATTTATCACCAGCAAAAATTAAAATTGGGCTGACAGTTTAATTGGTCATATAGCTCGTGTAACCAAATGATACTGATAAGCCCCAACATTATTTTGATGCGAATTTTTGGGTTTAGATGAAAGACTGGAATGACAGGTTTGATTATCTGTCTAACATGCAGATCATCCAGATTTTATCTAAGTGCATTATATATGACGAAACAAACCTTAGTTTCGTCTGCTGAAGTATACAAACTAGTTTTTTTTATGACATCTAGCGGCAACAGTCTAATGAGATTATTTTTAGATTCCCTTTCTGCAGAAAGCTTGCAAGAGCTGACGACGTATTTAAAAATGAGACACAACATATTCTCACAAAACTTAAAATTATCGTATGCATGTTTTACAGCCAATATAGAGTGCAATAACAATTTCATTTAAGTAATAACATGTGAATACATTTCTAAGACACCTATGCGCTGATAACACACTGCGATTGTTAATATGCTATCAGTCTACATATAAAATGAGTATCGTTGTTTTCTGACATGTAAACTAGTAGATCGGGTAAAACATTTGACCTTCCTACTATTAAATAAACAGCTCTTAAAAAGGTATCTTTTAGAAGTTGAATGATTAAATATTTATGATATATGAGTGTGCCTTTTTCATTAAGATTTGACTTTATCTTCATAGAAAAAGCTTCAAACGCAAGGGTACCCTAAGGTGTGATGGACTAAGAGGCCGAAAATCTATTTGTCCTCCAACTTTCGTAGGTGGGACATAAAATATTAGACACTTAAAGGCAGCATTGAATGTAAATACTCCAAACTATTTCTTTCATTTCTTATCCTTCACAAAACATGGCGTCTGTTACTAAAAAATAGAAAAATGGAGTAATACTTCATACAAAATAATATCTTAAAGCATACACATTAAACAAAATCTGGTTTGGAATTGGGTCGATACTGTTCATCATGAAAATATGCTGCAATTTTCAGACAAGACCATATATCAATGATGGAGTGGCTTTTCTATTTCATGTTTACATTTTAAATCAGTATATGAGGCACACAGTTCCAAATTCAACACACATTAAAGCGGGGTATTTATGATCAAGTAATTATGAGATAAAAGCTTTTCCTATTCAGTACTGTTATTTTTTTCATATTTATGTCTTGTGTACCATTTGATTTGTTATTTACGTGGTACACTAATTATATTTTACTCCTGGCACACTAATTATATTTTACTTTCACGAAGTTAGGTCATGCAAAAATATATGATTACAGGTTCTAAGTATCAAGCCAACAGATCACGTGTAACAGATAATTCAGTTGGATTGTAGACCAAACTTATATGAAGACTATTATACTACTTTATTTTAATATTGTTACAGTGCTTGGTTGATTGTGTAATCCATTTTGGTAAATATTTTGGTGTATACTTAGTTAGCTTTCCAAGTATATCTTAATGAAACAAGACGGTTTTTGATCGTATATTTGTACTGAAAAACCTGAATGACTTGAACCAATCGCATGGTATATCCATGGATGTGTCGTCTTAATAGTACATACATGGTATAACGGTATTTACAGCTCTACAACTAATTACAGTTGTAACATCTGTTCATGTGCTCTTTTGTAGCACGTTTTAGAAACAGTGTTAGGCTTTATTTGGTTTCGTGTACAGAAAAACCCAAATCCCGATAGAAAGATTGCAATATGCTATAGTTCTTATATCATCTTTTTTTAATTTTTAATTGCGGGCATTTATATTGATCGAGATAAAAAGTTGTCTTATAAACTGTTGGTCAACTTTGTTGAGCTAGGTAGAAAGCTGTCAGTTCACTTTGCTATCTGATGCTTATGTAGAAAAAAGTATCAGCTTAATTTGTAATCATGTATTGCTATATTGAATGCAGTCGGTTTTTATTCGCTATTTCCGTTTTCAATGCCTAGAAAAAAAGCAAGCTATCATGTCACTTTGTAAGCTAATACCTATCTTAGGTGTAAAGAAACTGGTCAATTTTCTTTGATACATACAAATTTAAATTGCCAGTCAATAGTTCTTTACCTGGAACTAGTCCTGAAAACTATTGAATGGCCAAACAGAAAATTCCAATTGCCAGTCTATCGTTCGTCTACGGGCAATAATTCAGAAAAATATTTACTTGCCCAACAGAAAATGCTTAAAATTAAGAATTCATTCTAGATGTTTATTATATGTAATTTATTAAGTGGGGTATAATAATGAAAGATATTCTGTTGGTTTGTCACAAAGGTAGTTTGAGAATTCATATGCCATGCAACACTTTTTCGCAATAATACATGCTGTCTCGCAATCTAATTAAAATTAAATCTTTCACTTGCTCCCCCCTTTTTGTTATTGGTCGCTGACAGGCAGCGACCATAGCAAAATGGGGGTAGCAAGTGAAAGATTTCATTTTAATTAGATTGGCTGTCTCGGTGTTGTTAGTTTTTTTATCTGGAATTCGCATACAAGAGTTCAGTTGAAAAACGGTCAGGTGCGTCATTATTATATATAGTAGTCAGCTGTCAGGTCAGTTTGTTTTTAATTCGGGTATTGTATATAGAAAGGCCTAGACAGAAGACTGTCGGGCCACTTTATCTGGTGTTCACTTTACTTTGATTTGCAAAGGAAACCGGCGTTTGCTGCCAAGTAATGAAAATCGTCGATTTACATGTATATATTATAAAATTATAAAAGTTACGTTTCTTGTTCTTGTATGTTATAAAAGTTACGTTTCTTGTTCTTGTATATATATATATATGCTTACATATTGTGCATATTATACCAGTTTAATTTAATTTTTATGTAATTTGTCGTTTTCCGTGTTTTCTAATTTATAATCTGACAATAAAAACCTAACAGAAAGTTTTGCTTTGTCATTATAATGCATGAGACTCCGGTTAATGACCTTAAGTAAGTAACGCACAATATTTTATGTCATTCTATGCAGTTATCCCAATACATGATCATTTTGTGTTTGAATCTTTCAGGATGTAAGTTTGTTTGTTCGTTTGCTTACTTTATTAGAGTTTATCTGTCAATTTCTTCAAAAGCAGATTCCAGCAGTTATAACAGACACACACGTTATAATAAAAGCAGATTAAGATGCAAGTATACTCAGAAATAAATAGAATGCCTTAATATATGTATACATAATAGAAGATGAACCAAGAAGCAAATTCAGTACAACAAATCACCAAAAATTAGCAAGTAACAACATAAATGACAAAAATGGGCATTAACCATTCCTTGCTTGGCATAGTCACAGAAAACATGTAGTATGTACATGTTCTTAATATGAATGTATTTTGTTTGTTTGTTTGTTTGAATGATATTTAACGCCACTTCCTGCAATTTTTCAGCTATATCATGGCGTTCAGTATTTTGGGAAGAGGCCGGAGTGCCCGGGGAAAACCCAAAACTGGCAATCCTTTTCAGTTAAGATTAGAGTTCAAGTGCACACTACCAGCAGTGAGACTCGAACTCGCAACCTCAGTGTTGACAGACCATGGGATCAATAGCAGACTAACTACTTTTACCACTTGGATACCGAGGCCCTTAATATGAATTTAATGCAATCAAATAAAAATTAAAAAAACGAATTATACCAAAAGGTTAGAATGTCCAGATAATCAGGTAAAGATATTTTTACGGCTATGTTTTGTTCCTGGGTCCACAAATATTGATACCAATGGATAGGCAAGATTGTCAGAAAACAACAGTGTATTCAGCAGGAAAGCATAACAAGCTATTTAACTATAACGTAAGCATTTTATGCAGCAAAATAAATCCAATTGTGTTAACACCTATATGACTTGTGTATTGAAATTTACTGCTTGATGCTGTGGCTAGGTTTCTGATTGAGCAACCCATATGTGTGGAATGTTATTGTAATGAATTTTATTTGTACAAAAATATCCACCAATGTTTCGCACATGCACTAACTATAAACAACCGAGAGTATGGTGATTGAAGTTGGCAATACATATTTAATTTCTTTAATGACACGTCATAATCCTGAGTACGCCACTAGATCAAGAACAATAACAATACACAAGTATTAGCTTTCCTAAAAAGCTAGCCGTCTCTAAGCTTTATTTGTCTTTGTGGACAAAAATACGTACTGTTTTTCAATGTTAAATGGCAATATTATGATATTATTACGTGCTGATTTCTGTATTGGCCTAGTTATCGGTCCAAGGCTTGCTGTATTGGCATGAGGCGCAGCCGAAGGACAATATGTAAGACATAATTCTATCCTGATTAAAATATATCCGGTGGATAGTTTTTAATATTAAATTTTTTCCATGGGACTATATCTCACAATTAAATACTTTCCAGTCCTGTGAGATTTTCTCCACTGTTTAATTGTGTTAAGAACAATAGAAAGACCTAGAGACATTCCAAAGTTCAAAGTGGACACTATTTGATGGTATTAAATAATATCCTTAATCATGTTAATAAACAAGTTTACACTGACTGGTGAACAGTATTCAGATGTAAAACCATGTTACATGTAGCTTTTCATTTTTCATCAAAATGGAAGAAGAAGAATACAATAATATAATTAATTACATGATCCTGGATAATATTTGATAATAAAATATTATCCTGAATAATATATAATGCTAAATATTATCTTGGATAATATTGTATAATGAAATATTATCCTGGATAATATTTGATAATAAAATATTATCCTGAATAATATACAATGCTAAATATTATCTGGAAAATATTGTATAATGAAATATTATCCTGGATAATATTTGCTAATAAAATATTACCCTGAATAATATTTAATGCTAAATATTATTTTTGAAAATATTATATAATGAAATATTATCCTGAATAATATTTGATAATAAAATATTATCCCAAAGTTAATTTAATGTTAAAGTCTCTTATAAACTTATTTACAAAACAACTTCCTCTTTGAGTACTTTCCCCCCACAAAAAACCATGCCCCACTTTTTTCAATAGTCCCCCTCAAAGAAACCCCTTTCAGACACTTGGATATCTAATCACCCAAGTCAGATTGTGAAGGAAAGAATTTAATAGAGGTGGAAAACGTTTAATATAAAAAAATATCCCTGGAAAGAAATTAATATTAAAAGTTTTCCATGGGATATTATTTGATAGTGGATACTATTAAATGTTACAAATACAGCTGGCCAAGGACCAATAACTAGGCCAATACAAAAATCATCACATAATGATATCTTTATTAATTAACTAGTCCAAATCTCTCGGGCCAATACAGGTTGCAATTAGGCCAATACAGGACAAACTAGGCCAATACAGGACGAATCGGGCCGATATTGGACTAGTTAATTCCGTATTGGACTGGTTCAGCAAAATATATCATATTGGCAGTTTAACTGTTATTTAAGCGAATATTATAGTAGTTAATTTATAAGTATTGTTATTATTTACAACATTTTATTATAAGTATATAGGAACCCCGTTGTATCGATCTACTTAATTTTAACATGGCCGAATAAATTTGAATTTTAAAAACATGATAATATGATAACAATCAGAATTGGCGAGATAGAGAGACTAGTAATATCAGTGGATATAGCAAAGAAGGAAACCAAGATAAGTTTGTTTATTTATGTTGTTTATGGTTGACGAAAATAAGTGGATTAATAAATAGATCGATACCGTGAGGTCCTATTATACACAATGTTTAGATAGCCAAATCTGGCAACCGCAAAATATAGGTCAGAGGCAGCAATTGAAGCATGCACTGTGCTAAGCATCTCTTGATGCATCATGCGTGGTAAGATAGTTGATGTGAACCTTGTCAGTAAGCAGGAAAAGAATTAAAATTTTTCTCCTAAGCGAAGTCATTTGTTTTTCCGTGTTTCTTCGTTTAAGTTTTATGATACATTTTATGATAAATATACACAAATCAATGCCACTTTCCTTTAAAACAGTTCGATTCCCATTATCTTGCATATGTTTCCCTTAATTCATCGTTACCGATTCGTGATCATGCGGGGTTTGGTTTTCATCCCTAACTTAGCTCTGCTTCTTTGTTGGCCAATCGGCAGCTTTCTCCCGATTTAGCCTATTATGACTGCTACCGCCCCGTAATCATGCAGGGTTTTCATCCCTAACTTAGCTCTGCTTATTTGTTGGCCAATCGGCAGCTATCTCCCGATTTAGCAGCCAATCAAGACATAGCATAGTTTATCTGTTATCCTTGAGGTACGACTGGTTTCCGCAGTTTAGCTTTTGATTATTTATCCCGTCTCGCATGCGAGACGGGAATTATTTTAAGAATACATTGTGTCAAGGAATATATTCATAGTAAATGTATATGTAATTGCTTGAATTTAGAAACGGATTTTCTGTGGAAACCTGCATCAAAGATATTAAAAATTTACTGGATATTATTAGGATGGTAAACACAATCTCAGATGATCTAGTTCATTATTCGGTAATATGTTTATCATTTTGTCGTTATACCTTAACATTAATCAATAGAGCAAACTGAATCTGTAATAATATTTGAGTTAATTGTCCAGGTAACAAATGTCTGGATGTGTTTATCGCCATCACTATAAGTGTGGATAGTATTGCTCAGGCACAACATTTGCACAGGATCTGTAACTCGATATGGTTGACTCACATACTAAATATCACCTGGATATCTGCAACCATTTCGAAGAAGTGTCCGGAAAATTGTCATTTGCATAAGTCCAGAGTAATAATTTCGTAATAATGTAAATTGTCATGGTGAAGGATTAAAAAGAATAATTAACAAGAAAATGTGTCTCGTCTACACTATTGTCTCACTTGGCACATATTGGTAAATGTTGCAAGGTTCTCTCAAGCGTGAAATATTTGGCACAGCCCTACAGAGTTTTGAAAGTAAAGAAATATCATTTTATAACTTTGTACCAAGTTTCATGAAGCTTCAATGGAAAGGTAAGCCTGAGGTGGGACAGATCGAGGATGTTCAGGACAAACAAATCCTTGAAATATGAAGTTCACATTCTTAAAAAATCTCTTTCCTGGAAATCAAGCCAGATTGAGTCAAAAGCACATGTCAATGATTTGTATTTTAAATTTCACTAGTAAAACTATGTAGTAGCCAAAAAGGTTTGTCATAGACTGCAATATTTGACAGAGGTTCTTAACAGCATGTATCCCTTACCTGATTGATAAGGCAATGAAGATGGTATTAACTTGATGTTAAAATAAGTCCTATATAATTTTCACTTGTCTACTGGCATTAACAACATTATTGTGTTTATTGTTGTTCCAAACGTGCAATTGTTTCAGATTGCAAGCTATTTTAGACATTTTCGTATACGTTTCTATGTTAAATTAATTCTTATTATGGCAGCCATCTTGTATTTTCGATCAAACAATCACAAACTTTTAGGAGAACCATCAACGCGAAATAAACATCAGCTTTGCAGTTTCAGAAAAGATGGCATTTGAAAATTCTTCCTATAGAGAACTCTGTTAACCTAAGTCTGTAATGGTAATGGTGGCCATTTTTACTGTTTAATTGGCGGAAAATAAAAATTTTGTAGACGGCCATCTGATAAATTTTCCTGATAATTTCCGTTTCAATTGGCTAACCGGTTTCAGAGACCGAAGCCTTTTTAAACATTCTTCCCATCGGGTCCTATATTAAATTGGCCACTTGAATTTCCGATTGGCATAAACTATATACAGGACCATCCAATGAATACTTGTTACCGGTTTGTTTCAATTGTTCAACAGAAACAGAGAAGTTTCGCGTGTTTTCAACAGGTAAAGTTGTGTGAGTGTGAATCGATTACCTAGAAAAGGGTGTTAACAGCTTATCAACCAGGTGCTTGTGTGAAAGTACAACGTGGGTAGAAAAAGGCCAAATGTTAAATTTTGTATAGTGTTATTTAAAGCTTGAAATATATTTCAAGTTCTTAATTTTTCAGCTTGTGGTGCTCTTGTGATTTAGTGACCATTGCATTTACATGTATAAGTTGATGTTGCTAAACCTCTCTTATATAACTCTCTAGTTGAACATCTATATACAAGTGTTGTGTATCGACAGCAACACATCAAAGTAAAATGTAATATCACCTCTTCATTTTGTGAATTCCGTCACAAAACACTTAAGATCATGAAAATCCATACATAACTTAAACAAAAATAATATGCTCTGGAAGTCGCAAAAAATCCCAACTGGTTGGAAGAAATTCACATGATACATTACATTAAAGAAAACTAACAATGTTAAAATTCTATAAAGAAAACATCTTTTGTTACTTAGACATTTCACTTGGAATATAAAAATGGAGGCGAAAATCAATGAAAAAAAAAGAAAAATATGTGTCTGACTTTAATAATGACTCTATATTTTAAACACTCTGGTCAATAAAAATAATCTTCAATAGTAAGATTTTCATTTGTTGTAAATTCCGACTTTAAATAAAACTATTATGATTAAGCTTATGCTTTTATAGATGAAAGCACGATATAGGACAATTCAAAGGGGTTTTGAAGAATGATCGGGATGACATAATTATTTTTTTTTAACACAGTGAAATCTTATCAGGGTCTTCACTTCCGTTACCCGCCAAAGCACGCATAGCAGAACTTGAAGTTGAAAGTATTGAAGGTAATGTACGTCAGTTGTACACTGGTAAGTTGCTTTGCTTAGGGAGTAAAATAAGTATAATTCAAGTCTAGAATTTCTTACTTTACTTTTTTTTACTGGGACTAATATAACAACTATATTATATAGTGTAGACATGACGACATTCTGTTGAAAAATGTTTTTTTTTCAGTTTTAAAAATCCGTTAATCGAGGGCAAGATTCTTTTAATTGCTATTGTCAGTGACACAGAACAACATATTTTTTAATGTATCAAGTAACTGTCTTCACAAAATCTTCAGAGAATTGTGAACATTCGGTCCACTAATTTCCCTAGCAAAGCTTTTGCCAGACCAGATTTGTCTTCAGGACTGATGTTCAGGAGGGGATTTCACAAAATGTCGTCAGTGTAAAATCTATCATAAGTTTTGGAAGATCAAAGGGAAATGCATTGAGACGTTAGCACATTTTTGCACTTATACTAGCCAGGCCTAGGGAGGTCAAACGATATGCTTATCAGATTTTTACTCATTTTCAACTGGCTAGAAATAATACTATACTAAAAATTACGTTCCTGACCTACCATGCATTTAGCTTTTTGCTTGCATTTTTTTATTATTCCGTAATGTACCTTTATAGTGCTAAAATCCGATTTGAGAAAAATTCTACGTGAAAATGCTGAAAGTGATGTTAAACACCATCAAGGAAACAAACTGAAAATAACGCACATACTGCAGTGTATTTTTATGGGTAAGGGCTAATAAAGAAGTGTAAAACTTTGTGTATGGACATTATATCTGTTTTATTTTACTTAATTTAGTTAGTACATATACTGCAGATCATTTTGATACCAAATACATGTCTGTCAGGAAAAGACGGCAGGTCTTTTTCTTTTAATTTAAAGAAATTTCAGGAAAATTCTTCATAAGCGAAAAATAATGAAAATAGTCAATTTCATGGGGTTGTTTAAAATTTTTTTACATATTTTGTATAAAATAGTGTTTAATTTGACAACATCTTACATCCCTAACATATGAAAAGATAATAGTTTGGACAAAAGTGCTAAAATTTTAAAAACATATTCAAATTATAACTACTTTGAACATCATTTAAATACTGGGGGTCTGGTTATATATGAGCAAAAATCTTGAAATTTCTTATAATAATAGCAACAGAAATGAGTAATTAGTACAACTAGAGGGTATATCTAACTAAATCACTCATAAAAAAAATTTTAGAATTTTTTTTCTGATTTTATACATCAACAATTGTGCATTTTTAGCAAAATTTTTCCGCACTTTTTTCAGAAGGTAGTAGGGTCACTTTTGAGATGACCATACAACTGAGAAAACACCTTACCTTGTATGTCTATGTCTGCATTCTTGACTCTTATTTACAGAATGGCCTTAAATATACATGTAGTTGAGAATAAAGTTATAGCAGGTTACAGGGGTTGCGCTTGGCTTCGCCAATGTCGCCATTTGCGATTTTTTATTTCTATTGGCGACAAAATATTGTCTTTGGCGATTTTTTTGGCGCCAGTATATCTTAGTTGCAAACTGAACGAAATGACCGGAAATAAGACCATAAATCAGTTAAAGGTGTTCTTCTAGATCACTCACACACATAAATATTAAAGTTGTACACAATTTCCAAACAGTTTATAGCTGTAACAATTGTTAACCACAGCAGGTGTCAAAAGCGTAGTATTGCCTCATGGTTGATCGAACGTAATTTCTTTGATCTTGCTTCACTGAGAAAATGTAAATTTCAAAGAATAGAAGATAAAAGTTTCTGAACAGTTTTCTTGTCTTTTCTTTTTATATTTTCAAACTATGGGTCAGAATTAGATCGAGGACAAAATTTTAAAAAATTTCTAAAACTTAATCAAACAATGCAGTAACTTTCCTTGATTTTCAGAAAAATAAACAAATTTACGCAACTGCACCTGGCAGACTTTTCTAAATTTGTATTGCAAATAACAGGGCTCGCGTTGGAGGGCGACTCGGGCGAAGAAGTCGCCTTATCGTGGTCCCACTTCGCCCTAGATCATCTCCAAAAGCGAAGTGAAGTCGCCCTTTCATCTTGTAGAATCGCCTGATGTCGCCTTTCAAATTTTATTCATATTTTTGTAAGAAATCTTCGTTTTTTGATACCACGTCATGTTTATTATGTTTACGCGCCACAAAGTCAACTGGTACCCTTTTAACTTTTATTTGGTATATAAAGCGTAGGTTTAAAATACGACCGGAAACCAGTTCAGAGCAAAACGAACGTGAACATTTCCGGTGCGGATATGAATTTGGTGCCGGAGATTGCAAATATACGATGCCGATAGTGTTGAAATAAGTATTGCAATGATAGAAACGTAGTAACAAATAGTATTTTGGCAGTTACTTTAAACAAATTTAGGTTAAATATGTTTAAATACTTTTAAGTGAATTTTACAATTTTACATTAACTACATAATATATTATGTGTCACAATGATGTAATTTTCTTCTTCTAGTTCTAATAGTGCTTCATTATAATTCAATCAATTTGTATACCAATGACAAAGAAACATTTATTTTAATGAACAGTTTTGTGACAGTTCATACTTTTTTTATTGTTATGTTTAATACATGTATTTATGAAAATGTGATAATAGTTAATCAAATCTTTGATACTTTATCCCCAATAAATTAAACTACTAAAAAAACATATAACAATAAAAAAATTCAAATGCCAACACTTATAAAAAAAAACAAACAAAACAGGACGCGTTCGCAACATATAATGCAACTTCTCCCTGTTGTCCACGCACTTCTCCCTGTTCTATCCTCACTTCTCTCTGTCAGCCCCCCAAAAGAGAAGTGACTTCTCCCTATAATTTTGACCCAGCGTGAGCCCTGAAATAATAACTTAAATAAATTCACATTTTAAGCAATATATTTGTACAAATTTGGTGGTTAATTATGTTTTAAATTAAAAAGTTGAAAATAAAATTGAGTATTTTACCTTTACTGCTATATTAACTGGAATTCTATAAGTCAATGGAGATGCAGTGTTACTGTTAACCAGTGGTTGTGAAAAACTTGAATATAAATGTTTGAATTCAGAATTGAAAGCAAAATACAGATACAGCAGTGAATTAAGTATATTCCATCCTTTTGTTATTCAACTTCCCTCCTATATAGCATGAGAAATTTATTATTTAAACATAACCTCCACATTAAAGTAGGTCATATCAAGAAGTTTTGTGCTGCTCATGTCTAATCTTAATACAATCATGCCTAATAGAATGAAACTTTTTTGCAAAGTAAACATCAGAGTGTATGTCAATGACCGTAAATAACAATACACATGCAGAATATATTGGCGACAGGAAATTGCAGTTGGCACCAACTTTTTAGAACCCAGAGCAAGCCCTGGGTTATAATAGCTATGCACCTAGAAATGTCTAAGCTGTCTAACTGTTGACACAATGCAAAAAATGACGAAGTCTAAAGGTGTTTTTCAGAGACTTCGACAGGTCACCGATTTTTTAAATATTCTTTTGTAAGACCACTCATTTTGAAGATAAAAGTGAGTATAGTTGTGTTATTTTATTAAAACAACTTAGATCATCTCTTGTTTTCAAATATTTTTGCTCAAAAATAGTCAATTTTACATAAAATTTGGGTTGACAGGAAAATTACAAAAATTTACGATTTCTATTGATCATAACTTTTTAACCCCTTGACCGATTTTAAAAGTAAGGTACCAAAATGTTTATTTGTCAAAGGACTATCAAACTGCAGATATGTAATGAGCATTCTGAGTACTTCATTTTTTAGTTGACCTCCCTACTTAAGCAGACCATTTGAAAACAACGCAAGGTCCCTTCAGAAACAAAAATGGCTGACTTATTATGTAAAATTACCATAGCAAAAGTCGAGGACAATTTGTAACAAGTAAACAACAGTGGCATAGTAAAAAACATGAACAGGTTAGTGTATCTAATTTTTTTCTTCTGGATTTTCGTAAGAAAATGATAAAATATGGAATAATAAAAAATGGAATATCAAATTTTTTCCCGATTGGGGGTGCTGTGGCATTTAGCAGAAGACTTTTTGTGAAAAGCACTGCTGGACTTGCTCTGATTTCTATAATGTTGAAATGAATACACCTGCACGGCTGCAGTAAAAAAATGTACACCTGCCAATAATTGTGACATATATTTCACCCGAAAATACCTTTAAAGAAAATGCTCGGAGGTCTGCCAGACAGTAGGACTGACAGACCTCAATGTATTTGTCAGACCCATATTTTTTTAATCATTTTTATAGATTGAAAAGGGAAAAACTATATACAGCACGGGGCACCACACTCAAAGAGCAGAGTCACTTCTCACTGGAAACTTAGCAGAGAGAAGTGAGGCCCTAATACAGAGGGAACAACGTGTTTTTTTATAAAAAACACTAACCCACCATGGAAGTTAATCCTTTCCTCTATCACCCACCATGGTATATCCACGCCTACTATCGTGGTTAAGAATCTTCTCAGGTAATCTTACCACAGTGGATGCATATGAGGGAGTTCAGTCTACCATGGCATGTCGCCACAGGGGTCCGGCCACGATATCTCAGCGGTGGTACATGACAACATAAACGTTGTCATTTAGTTGATTGCGGGTTTAAACATCGTTACCCGAATGAAAAGAGAACATTTTTAAACAGTGCTTAAGAATAGTTTGCACATGCATTTTATTTGTTGATGATCAATAATGATTTAATGAAGTCTTACGTACGCACAATTCTAAATACACATTTACCTTGGACAATGGTATTTCATATCAACTATAACAATTAATATAACAGGTTTATATAAAAAAAAGTAGTGATGTGCTTCTGAGCTAGTTATTCCCTACGCAAAACTGACAATTTTTCAAATGGACGCAGACGTGTTATTTGTATAAAGTTCCCGTTAAAATTAACTCGCAGTTTCGGTGTTTTTGCATGACATAGTATTAATTGGGATGAATGTTCTCGAGATCAGACTCCTTTTAAGACTTGCCTTAGTTCTCTAAATACAAATACTAATTCTTTATATTTTGTTGTATTGTGGTACATTGATCAAACAATAAAATATGCATGTAATTTTTTTTTAAAGGTCTTGTCGTAATATAATAGAAATTATAAGGATGCTACTAAAGTCTTTTCTACAACAAAAGTTGATGATGTGTCAGGCTTTTAACACTGAAACGACTATTAAGGTTGATTCTATATCACGATTGTATTTTTTTAACACACGTGGTTCAACACCGAATACGAATCGAGTATAAAATCATTTGTGGAACTATATATTCTGCGACATTAATATTAAGTGATAATTTCGAAAATTTGAAAAATCAAAATGTAGCATTGCAAGTCGTATTGATTTTAAAGTTTTTCAGTGATACTTGTAGGATTTTTTTATGGTGAGTCTTGGACTCATCACTTTTGAAAGTGGTGAGTCCCAAAAAATTTTCATTAGTCCCACATATCGCAGATGAGTCCAGCTAAGTGCTTGCATACAACCGTTTTCTTTGATGACCGACCCATTAAATGTCTTTTTATAAAAAGAAATAATATGGCTTGCAGAATGTTTATCCAATGCTATTTTATATTAGTAGTAGCTGAGATTGGAAGTCTTTTGGAGTATGATTGATGTGCACTCATTACTTGAAACATGCTGATGTTTGCCCATTAAAGAGAGACTTTTGTCTTACCTTGATACAGATAATAACATTAACATTTCTTCCAAACAACTCATTACTCATCCACCCCCACCCCCCCCCCCTTTTCAGATCCTAGTCTATAGCAGATTATCTTATTGATATATACAAAAGTCAAGAATTCTTACTTTAAAAAAAATTGTAACTGCAATGCAAGGTTCCGAACGTGTATTAAAATTTGAAACAAGTGTATTATCAACGCTTAATTTTAACCATAAAGAGTGTCCATCAACACTGCACGTTTATTGTTTAATAAACATCTTAATTAAAGCATATTTGCCGCCCGAGTGATTACTACCTGCTGAGAATCGGACGACAGGTAAATATCGATCGCCATTTGTAAGGATACGTAATCACGCATCGGAGACGGAATTGACATGACGGAAATTCGTACGCGTCCGACAACTGACACGGACGCGTACTGGGACGCGTTAGATGTTGAAAAGGCGTGTCATGCATTAAATATCACCCTGAACAAGTTTGGTAAATTATCCGGATTTGAATTGTCACATTACGTTTTTAGTGTATTACAACGTAGAACGAATTGTCCTGAAGTTGTACGCGAACTCTCTTTAATCAATTATAAATCCTTTTCGACAGAAAACAGGCAGTTGAGCAGCGATCTTCTTATTTATTTGGTATTTAAAACCAGAGTTGTTTTAACAAACGCGGACAAAAGTTTACATCATGTATCGTTATATAAAATTTGTTAACAGGATGGGATACAACAAATAAATTACTAAAATGAAGCCAACATGCAGCAAGAATAATAAATGTGAAAAGTTTATAAATGAGAATCGCCACATACAATATAGTTTAACTACGATACGGTACAGGCGCCTGTTTCACAAGGTTTAATGAAGTCTTACGTACGCACAATTCTAAATACACATTTACCTTGGACAATGGTATTTCATATCAACTATAACAATTAATATAACAGGTTTATATAAAAAAAAGTAGTGATGTGCTTCTGAGCTAGTTATTCCCTACGCAAAACTGACAATTTTTCAAATGGACGCAGACGTGTTATTTGTATAAAGTTCCCGTTAAAATTAACTCGCAGTTTCGGTGTTTTTGCATGACATAGTATTAATTGGGATGAATGTTCTCGAGATCAGACTCCTTTTAAGACTTGCCTTAGTTCTCTAAATACAAATACTAATTCTTTATATTTTGTTGTATTGTGGTACATTGATCAAACAATAAAATATGCATAGTTACTTACGTCTGTTATAACATTAACAAAACAAATCGGAACAGCATGTTTGTTTGTTTTGTTTTGTTCTTTTTTTTCTTTTTTCTTTTTTGTTTTGTTCTTTTTTTTTGCGCGCCGATACGAACGTCTGTTTGCGGACACAAGGTCTTGTCGTAATATAATAGAAATTATAAGGATGCTACTAAAGTCTTTTCTACAACAAAAGTTGATGATGTGTCAGGCTTTTAACACTGAAACGACTATTAAGGTTGATTCTATATCACGATTGTATTTTTTTAACACACGTGGTTCAACACCGAATACGAATCGAGTATAAAATCATTTGTGGAACTATATATTCTGCGACATTAATATTAAGTGATAATTTCGAAAATTTGAAAAATCAAAATGTAGCATTGCAAGTCGTATTGATTTTAAAGTTTTAATCAGTGATACTTGTAGGATTTTTTTATGGTGAGTCTTGGACTCATCACTTTTGAAAGTGGTGAGTCCCAAAAAATTTTCATTAGTCCCACATATCGCAGATGAGTCCAGCTAAGTGCTTGCATACAACCGTTTTCTTTGATGACCGACCCATTAAATGTCTTTTTATAAAAAGAAATAATATGGCTTGCAGAATGTTTATCCAATGCTATTTTATATTAGTAGTAGCTGAGATTGGAAGTCTTTTGGAGTATGATTGATGTGCACTCATTACTTGAAACATGCTGATGTTTGCCCATTAAAGAGAGACTTTTGTCTTACCTTGATACAGATAATAACATTAACATTTCTTCCAAACAACTCATTACTCATCCACCCCCACCCCCCCCCCCTTTTCAGATCCTAGTCTATAGCAGATTATCTTATTGATATATACAAAAGTCAAGAATTCTTACTTTAAAAAAAATTGTAACTGCAATGCAAGGTTCCGAACGTGTATTAAAATTTGAAACAAGTGTATTATCAACGCTTAATTTTAACCATAAAGAGTGTCCATCAACACTGCACGTTTATTGTTTAATAAACATCTTAATTAAAGCATATTTGCCGCCCGAGTGATTACTACCTGCTGAGAATCGGACGACAGGTAAATATCGATCGCCATTTGTAAGGATACGTAATCACGCATCGGAGACGGAATTGACATGACGGAAATTCGTACGCGTCCGACAACTGACACGGACGCGTACTGGGACGCGTTAGATGTTGAAAAGGCGTGTCCAGAACTGAAAAGACGCGTACAATACGCATCTAGACGCGTTGCGAGGATCCCTGTTTACAAGTCTCGTATTTATTGTGAATGTGCTATTTTACCGTTAAAAATGTGAAGCCGCGTGTTCACCTGTTAATTATAAAATTATACAATGCACAAGTTTATTGAAATGTTTGACAGCACGTGCTTGATTAAATGATGACTGGACAATACTTAGATAATCGACCGATTTAAGGTGTGACACAATTTACATCATGTAAAAGTTCAAACGGTTGAAACATTAATCAGAGGCGCTGACAGGGAAATTTTGACGATAGAATAGCAAAGATTTTGACAATTTTAAGGCAAAATGCGGTGTTCTAACCTTTTAGAACACGTTATGGGAATAATTGTCAATCTAAATCAGTGACAATAAACTATAAGGTATTCTCGTATAATGAATAGATTAGCAAGAACGCAGATTAATTTTGTTTTCAAACAAACGTATTAAAACGGCAAACGTAATTTTAACTGTTTCAAAATAGATGCTACTTCATTGTCACAAATTGCACCACCAGGCAGAAAAGGAATTTCATCATTCATACACGAATCCCTTATTACAGAAGGACTGGATTTAATATCTTCAAAAACACATTGTTAAATTAAATGATGGACTCGAAGGAGCGAGTATAAGTGTTCAAAGTAGTCAGCAAAACCGTCTGTAACAGCTTCAGGAGTTTGGAACATATTGTCTTTATAGTGTATTTCAGTAAGAGTTTTTGATTGACGAGGTTTCTGTCTTTTCCCTAGTTTTCAAAACAATTGTATGTCGCATTCAGCAGCCAATTTGATATCATCATATGTTTTCTCAATGTATTTAGTATGCGCTAGAGTTTGAGTGTTTCTAAAGTCCCGTTTGTCTTTTATATATGCCGCATAAGAGGGATGTTGCATTCCCCTTGGTTGACCCTCTAATAACCATAGTTGTCTCATAGCTCGCTCATGTTTATGGGCTTGCTTAACATCGGAGTTCCAATACGGTTTTGTATGACTATTATAATTAGATGATGGAATACACATTTTCGCCGTTTCTATAAGAGTACTTTCAAAGTCAGAGCAGAAAGCATCAATATTGTCAATCTCGTCTTCATAGATTGTTATGAGAGAAAACAGTCGTTCATCTAGGATGTCTTGGTACAACCGTTTCGTTTCCGAGGCTATTTTATTCCATGCAGGTGAAGTTAGGTATGCCTTCAGATTTATGTGTGGGTTTTTAGGTACTTGAATAGAGCACAGCACCGGTAAGTGATCTGAAGTCGAGCTAATTGTGCCTTCCGCAAGGATCAAATAGTGACCTATTTTGTTTTTTGTGCAACTCATTATCGTTTGTTGGATTCATCGTCGTACAATCTGTTAGACCATTCACAGTTGCTTAACCACCTTCGACAGAGTACTTCTGCCGGCCAGAAATTTGGCGATTGCAATAGGTCGACGGATTCCTTTGAGACATTCAGTTTTGCCGACGTAAAAGACGGGTTATATTCCCCGTGGAAAATTTGCAGATGAGTCACCTAGACACCTGTTTCTACAAAATAATGTGACGTTCTTATTATTTGGGAAACTAATCAGAACGACTTCGTATCGATATTCACATTTATTTGTCACCTCACAATTTTACATCAATACAATGCAACAACTTCCAGACGAGACCCAAAAACACGTCTTTTCCGATTGGTCAAAAAGATTTAGCAAATACCAAATTAAAAACTTTTATCCCGGGCTTATACATAATTTCTAAATTAATATCTTTCCAGTCACTGAAACCCGACATACTCAAATAATCAAATATGGAATATTACAATACGCTAAAATACCAGTACGATTAGATTTATCACTCATGTTGGAGAGATAAATTATTTTACAATTATAGTTAGTATAAATATGTTTAGCTATAATTTTAAACACAATATTAAACAAATCAAATAATGTTTGTTTTCTATTGTTTAAAATATCAGGTAATTCAGTAAACATAATAAAGTTGTTGATGTCCACGGGGCGCTTCCGATTTAAAGAATGACACAGGTGGTTAATTATGTTACAGTTAATCCCGCCTCACTGATCACAGTTCACGTGTATTAAACATTGGACGGCATCATTCGATGTTTAACGTTTATCCAGATCAAGTTTAAATATCGTGTAATTTTATTATCGAATGAAACTAGAGTGTGCCGTTTCGTACTATCGTACAAAGTTGATATGTATTTGCGAAAAAGCATTCTATATATGTCCAGTGAGCAGTTGTAACTATAGTATAAGTATATACAAAATACTGTGCTTGGCAGTTTCGGTGTCTCTGTAAAAAGAAAACGGGAATTTTAGGCAACACACTGTTAAAGTTTATGGTTTCTAAAACAACTACACAAATCGTCTCCTTTGCAAAAGCTTTCCCCAAATGTTGTACGATTTTATTTGCAAATTTGCGTGCTAACATAAGTCAACGATGTTTTCGTACATCGGGCATTTATCGTTCGTACGACGTTCGTGCATCGTTCGTACATCGTTAGTATATGCTTAAACGTAAATTGGTTTTTCTATCGTAAAACATATATAAATAAATAATACGTAAAATCTGCCTTATTTTATTAATATAGGGATGATTAATATTTGATCACCGTACTAATATAAAAAGGTTAATACCTTTTCATCGTTCGGACCGCAGGAGCATACGGAAAGTTGTATTACCCGATACGATCTCACCTCCGGTCTTCTGGACAAGTAAGCTATTTCGTGACTTCTTCCAGCATATGTTAGATTGGCTAGTCAAACGGACTGTTCATACAGGCTAGCCATACGAATTTTGCTTTATTTAAATAAAATTGTTACGAACTGGCGTCTGTATTGGTTTTTTATCGATTATCGATCAGCCGTATTGGCCCTGGACTCTACGCGTTTGGGACATATACAGCCAACCTGGAATCAATACCAGGGCCAATACATATTCAGCCAGTTAGTAACACTGAAACATGGTTCCTCCAGCGTTCATGGCAGGGTTTTTCGTTTATTCTATCGAATTGTATAAGGTTTTTACATCATAAAACGAAATAAATGATTATATATTTGAATAAAGGAATTTGAAAATCAGACTTCTTTTAGTTTTTACTGGTTCGAGTACACCACGAACATTGTACGTGCGCATATGTACACGAGTGATAAATACACTTCAAAGACATATACACGACCTGTATTGTATTTGATTATTGTAATTAACAAAATTAACAATAATTCTCTAGTTTAGATTTTAAAAAGCGATACTCAGAACTGAAATAAAGGTGTGTTCACGTTTCTCCAACTTTTGATAATTAACTATAACAACATCCAATTAGGGGTGGGGATTAGGGGGCCATCAAAAGGATTGCTAAGATTTTTACCTGTAAAGTATGTAGGAAAAAATACGTTTTTAAGTAGCATAAGAGAATGTGAATATAATTGAAGAATATATTAATGTTAATAAAACTAGTATTCTTATATGTTAAGATATTTTTATTTTATAATTGAATATTTTCTTCATCATTTAGTTTCATTCTGCATAAATGTAAGAGATGAATAAAATATTTGAAAATTATTAAATAAAAAATATTTAAAATTCAATAACTTTCTTAATTTTTTTTCTAATTATTTCCTAATTTAAATGCAGATTTGTCAGCTTGTCTAAGTATTTATATTAGCTTGGCCAAAAAAAAGCTGTGAATTTCCAAATGATTAAGTAATTTATGCATCAAAGTAAGCTTGGTCAAACAGAAGCTGTGAAATTACAAATGATTAAGTATCAAAAATGTGATCTGACACACTGAACATCACTCATAAATGCTTTATAAACCACGAAACTTGAAATGGAGGTCAGTTAACTTAGTACACACAATGGCGAACGCAATGCTTGCAGTGAACTTTGTGCCAAACAAGTTCGGCAGAGTCAGGTTAGAATTGAATGGTTACCAGTTCATGGTTAAGACTACTAAAGGTGACAGAAGATACTGGAAATGTGTTGTTCCACTTTGTACTGCAACAGTAAACACAAATTTAGAGAACATCACCAAGCTAGGGAACCAACACTCACACCCACCAAGCACAGCAAAAGTAAAGGCACAGGCAGTATTCAACATCATCAAGGAAAGAAGCACCAAAGAGACCACACCAATACCAACCATATACGAAGAAGAGAGAGCAAAACTACGTTCAGCAGAATATATGGATGTCAACCCAGACCACGACGACGTGATTGCAGAACTACCATCATCTTCAGTACCACTACAAACCTACACAAGCTTGTTGACGCTGAGACCATATACGCAGACGGAACCTTCTACACATCACCAAACCTATTTGCCCAGCTTTACACGTTTCACGCAACAGTTAATGAGGTAATGTATCCACTTGTTTTTTGTCTACTTCCAGGTAAAAGTGAGCAGACCTACAACAGACTATTCGCACTACTCAAGACAGCATGCCAAGAACGTGGACTACTACTCTCCCCAACCGTCTTCTTCACTGACTTTGAGACCGCTACCCGTAACGCCGCACGCAGAGCCTTTCCAGCAACATCACTCAAGAGCTGCTTCTTCCACTACACACAATGCATCTGGCGGAAAGTACAGAAACTCGGGCTGGCCACCAACTACAAAGAGAATCATGACCTAAAACTCCTAGTAAGACGCGCAGCCGTACTCCCACTGATACCGACAGCACTAGTAGAAGATGTATGGTTCAACGCCTTAGAAGACGCAGAAGTTATACCCATGGGCACCACCGACTTCGCAGACTACGTTACCACTCAATGGGTAGAGGGCCAAGACAGAGACGAATGGACTCATTTCACCAACGAAGGACCACGCACCAACAACCACCTAGAAGGATGGCACAGCAAACTAAAGAAACTTGTAAGACACGCTCACCCCAACATATTCCAGCTGATAGAGATTCTGAAGAATACGCAGGCGAACACATAGGCAAACGACATTCAAGTATCATCGGGAGCAACAACCAGACCAAAACAGAAGAAGTACAGAGACATCGACACAAGACTCAGCACACTCAAGCACAGATTCCTTGACCAACAGATGACAGTCCAAGACTACGCAGACCAAGCATCCTTTTGTATTCGCATGGAGCTTCGCCAGTAACTTTGCAGTGAAATGTATTCAGTGCTAATACATGTAATAGACAGTGCTTTCCAATGCTTTTTATTTCCTTATATTGTTATGTAAATATAAATATCTTGTTATGGAATACTAGTACAAAAATAAATACTTAATAAAATTATATTATAATTACAAAAAAAATATATGAACATTTTATGATGAGAAACAAAAATACTATTTATGAAAATAAAATAAAAAGAACTTTACACAGAAAAAAATAGACTCGAAATAAAACAAAGGAAACAAAATATTATCTTATATATGTATACTACTGAACAGGTAGCTATCCTTATGATGGCCCCCTAATCCCCACCCCTAATTGGATGTTGTTATAGTTAATTATCAAAAGTTGGAGAAACGTGAATAAACCGAAATAAAAAAAAACTAAAGTATATTATTGTGCACACGGTCTTTTAATCTCTTTAATAAATATTTAGCGTGTATAAAAATACTTTATGAAAACTTACACCTTTCAAATATATTAAAGGTTTGTATTTATTAAATCAATAGTCCAAGTGCAGTAATGAAACCACATAAATAATGTGTAATAATTCAAACTAAACGGTATGATATCGAATTATTACCGAAACGATAGACAGGCTATAAAGTACACAATGCTCGTGAATAAACACTGCCAAAGGTCACAGGATTTCAGGAGGTTCTCCTGTGACCTGCCCAGATAAAACTAAATTGATTGATTGGATGTTTGCTTTACGTCCAGCGAGTAGTATTTCAGTGACATTCAGGACAAGACCAAGTTAACAACCAATAATCAACGGATAAAGGCGTGGGATGGGACACAAGTAACACAATTTAGACTGCCACTTAAAAAGTATGAAGGGGCCTCGGTGGCCGAGTGGTCTAGGTAGTTCGTCTACTATTGATCACGTGGTCTGTCAACACTGAGATTGCGGGTTCGATTCTCACTACAGGCAGGGCGTACTCGACTCTAATCTTAATTGACAAGGATTGCCAGTTTTCCTACCGCAGGTCGGGGGTTTTCTCCGGGTACTCCGGCTTCCTCCCCCAATAAAAACTGGACGCCATGATATAGCTGAAAAATTGCTGAAAGTGGCGTTAAACACCATCAAACAAACAAACAAACATAAAAAGTATGACGTTTTGGGTAGGGGCGGAGAATTGAGCCTTTCTTAGCGGCTACACTGCATGAGCCTACTCTTTTTCGAAATCTACAAAAGGGGCTTTATCGTGCTATGGGAGTGGCAATCTTCAAACACGTTACCCACTACGATCAGCGGTCAGGCTTTCCGTATGATGACCTGACAACACCACAAAGTGTGTACAAAGTTCATAATTTAATGGGGGGGGGGTGGTGGTGGCAGGAACAGGTTTCTTAGAAGACAGTACCCATTCATCTATAACTATAAATGTATTTATTACATTATTATATTACACAATATCAATCCTTGTTCTGCCGGATGGTGTCGCAAAATGTTTAATACAAATTTTCTTTGATCATCGAGGCGAGATAACCTGTAACATAACTAACAACATGTATCAATTGTATAGTCTTAACCATACAACAGTAGATGCAACTTAGAAAACAAAGATTACTTTTGGTTTTTTTTTAAATATTTTAATTGAAAGACAGAACAATATAACGACTAAAATGTCAACATTTAATGTATGTAGACGTACTAAAAAATACTAACAGTTTCCGACATAATTAAATAAATTGGCGATTTTATTATATGTATTTTTTTTTATAACTTTTTCTGTGTTTTTAGAAAATATTATTGTACAAATGTATTAAAGACAATCGTTATAATTATGGTTTAATGCGATTTTATATTTATCAGATGTGTAAGTAAACCATTGATTAATTCAGTTTAATAATTATAAAATAAGGACAGAACAAATGCTAACATTTTCAACAGTCTTCAGTTTTTAGAAACAGATTTATTTAATTACTATTTAAATTATATTTGTTATCGTAATTGTGCGAACGTACAATTTCCAAATAGAGAAATGTTTTGTTTAATTCCGAATATTTTCATAAAACAAATGAAATAAAAAGTATTAATCGGCTGCTGTTAATAAATTAAGAACAATAATTACCAGGCGTTGTGACAGTCGTTTTTTGTCTGATACAAGTGAGAAAATGTCTGTGACAGACATTTTTTGACTGATACAGCGGTAATGCCGTTGTAACAGACGATTTTCGACCGAGTCAACGGACAAAAATGACTGCGACAGACATTTTTTGACTTATACAACGGATACTCCGTTGTAACGGACAAATTGTGACTGCGCCAACGGAAAAAATGTCTGTGACGAACAAAATATGTCTGTGATAGGCATAAAATGACTGTCACAGAAAAAATTATTGGCTGACACAACGTTTGCAGCCTTTTACAGACATTGTTGCCGTCATTTGCAGTCAATCTCAATTAGTGACGGACGGAAAACGACTGCAACTGGTATTTACAGTCATTTTTTAGCCAGTAGTGGAGGAGAAAACCGATTTCATTTTAATGACATTCGTGAGGTCTCCTGCACAACCTTTAATTAATTTTTCAATAATGAAGGGATATACTTTTGATAAGGGTTAACTAGGATCCTTACTTGACATAACAATAAATCTGGACCAGTGCTCTTCATCCATCATCTCTTCAATGGGAAAATAATTTTTTTCTTTTTTGGGACCTATTTTCATTTGTGTTTCTGTAGCCATGATAAAAGAATGCGGTTCACCACCCTTGTCACCCACCCGCCAACAGGGGCGATGCTTGGTCTCTATGGATAACCAACAGAAAGCATCAGGTGTTCCAAGGGTGGTATACTCAAATAGATGAATTTCTTAACGAACGCAAGCCTGGTGCCAGAGTTAAATGGCGAAACAACCGTTTGAAACTCTATCTACTCGATTGACCCATGAGCCTTCGCCTTCTTTACAGCTTGTAACTTAACAACTTTGGTAGTAAGATTTACAAGATATGATCAAGTGATCAGAAGAATGACGACAAGCTTGTTAAGGGCTCGGCGTGACCAGCCGATTGACAGAACCGGGTCCATCGGGTCTCACGTCTAGTTGAAGTCAGGGCCACAGTGGTGTGTTGCAACACACAGCAAACATGTCGCCTCTATAAAGCTGAGGAAGCTTTGCCCTTCAGCCACCGCCTTCTTTGCAAATCCTTTAATGAAGCTGTCTATTAACTGGTTAAGGACATATCCTACTATTCGATCTTCATATGATATTTTCTTAATATTTTGTCTTAACTTTCCTTATGACAAAATCTTTAAATAAAGCTAACAAAAATTATTGGTCACCGACCGTATTCAAAAGTTATGACGTCATCTGTATAATCTGTTTTAGGGTACTAGGATTATGTGTTTTAGTTATATTTTTCCCAAAGTGTACTGTTAGAATCAACTTAAATTGTTTTGAAGGCTTCATTGCATGTAGAAAACAGCTATGCCATAATCTATTTAAAAATACGTAAGTTTCGAGCATAAATGTGGAATTAATACGTTCCCGCCATTTTTGTTATGCACTCGGAATACACAAAATCGCAGATCGCAAAAAAACTGACCTATGATAATAAAACTATATTTTCACAGAAGATTGATGATAACTTACTCTCCAAATTGAATAGATAAAAAATATTGTCACCGAATCAGGGGAAAAAATATCTGAGAAAAATAAGTATAGACCAGAATTGGCGGGAAGGAAAGGGCGCGTTTTTCTTCGTATAAACTGCAATATCTTTTCTGGATTTGTAGCGCAGAATACAATCACGAAAGTAAAATACTTCTTTTTGTGTATGTTTGCTATTGCTAAGTGATTAATTTAGTTTTTTCCCAAATTCTAAAAGGCTGTATTGCTTTTTTACTCATAAAAAAACACTAAGTTGATCCATAAAGAGTACGGTAATTGAAATGGAAATTTCGCGGAATTTTGATGACGACGACGTCATAAACGAATTACGAAACAATAACGTTTAAAATCAAAATGCGCAGAAACAATAGTAGGATATGTCTTTAAAACAGTTCATGGAATAGTTTGAAAAGAAATTAATGTGATAGAATAGCTATAATGAGAAAGATTCACAAAGGGCAAGACGTGACATGCCGATTCATCAAAGTCAGGGCTAACTCCATTTCCCGTCTAGAAAAGGTAAGGGTTCAGTAAGTTATCGGGACCGTTTACCCGACCTACTGAAATCCCGTCCTGTAATCGACACTGGTCGCAACACACGGCGAGTGATGCCTGTGTTAGCAGACTCTTACTGCAGGCTGAAGAAGCAGTGGGCCTATTCTCCTGTGCCCGGGTCCAAGAAAAGACATAAAATGTCCATCACTCATGAAAGATCATTCGGTCTATCCTAAAATGCATTAATTCGAGAAGAGCGAATTGCAAGCTATTGTGGCCGTATATCGTACTCTACATTGTATGAGGTAACGAAATCTACAAAATATAATCGTTTATTTTTATCGTCCCTATGCTTTTGCAAATGTAACAGGAAATGAGGGGTGATACCATAATTCGCCTCAGCCCAACCTTAATACGACCATGATAATTGAATAGAAGAGACAAGTTTTTAAGATGCAGTACTGCAAACCAATAGGCAAATTTAATTTAATAGATCAAACATAAGGTACGCCACAATGTGACTTGAACACAGAGATTTTTGGGTTTTTTTTGGTAAGCAGTTTTCATTTCATGTGGTATAAAATTAAAATTTTAAAATTATAAAAAATGCATATACAAAATTTTCTTTGGACCCACTCAGAAACCAAGTACTTAAAATGTTCTCGATAAAAGTTTGATTTTACCGTTGGTATTATTTCGTAAATACATCTGTATACAAGTATTGTTAACTTTTAGTGTAAAACAACATATCAATTATCCAATCAAATATATGTATTGCGTGACTATTAAATTTCATATAAATCCCAGTTTTGTCATGCTAACGAGTACCAGAATGTTTTTCCATAGCTTTTGTTTTTTGAAGCAAATAACAAATCTAAAATGCTACAGTTCATGGTTTTATTGATTTGTTTCAAAGTATCATTTGCAGAGCAAATTTCTATTTCTAACCAATATGGCCAGGAGACAAATACATGTACCTGCCAACATGTTATGTACAAATTAGACACCATGGAAATAATGTTGAAAAGACACAGCGAGCTTCTACAAAAGATTATAGAAAACAAGTCTCAAGGTAAGTTTTAGTATTCAAAAACATTTGCTGGATCGGTTTTAATTTTTAAGTTATTTATTTATAGCATTTTCTTGAATGGTTGCTAAATTTGAAGTTAGCATAATTTTACCTAAACATATATAGATTCACCAGAGTTGGTTCCTAATTTTTTCGAAATCTACGAAATGGGTTTTAGTTGTTGCAGTGGACCGAACACTCGAACACTCCCACTTTATCATCTTTGTTCCGCGAATACACCCCTCGAAAAGGATAACTGCCTGTTTACTTGTGGACAGCACTGTGGTTTGAGCCCTATAAAAAACCGTCAGCAGTACAGAGTATTACAGAAGGAGTGTGAGAATAATATTGAATACCACGTTTAATGACAATTTGTTCAACATACGCATAATAGTAATGTTATAAGACAATTGCCAAATTTATACTGAAATCTGCTACATAATTTAAATTTAGGTTTCGTTTAAACTTACTGTAGTGACAAAATGATTCAATCAACACAACTTATTGCAGGAGTGTATATTATTTATTTTGGCTTCATTGATTCACAAAACTAATTTTTAGCTGTTCGCATTGAATAATCATTGAAGCGGATTATGTAAAATGTTTAAGAGTCAACAAATAATTTAATGAATCAATAAGAATTAATATCATTGAAAATAAAAGAAAACATTTAAGAGCAATTATTGAAAACAAAATTGATTCTCTCCATCTTTCAAACTGTCGAATAAGATGATAACATTCAATTATATTAACATAGAATAAGATAAAACACAATTATAGAATAACAATGCTAAGCAAGAAAAGAAAAACAATAATCATGAAGGAAAAGGGGGGATAAGGGTTGTAAAGAATTAATGAGAATGTATTAGAATGGTAAATTTGTCTTCGTAAATTTCTGAAAATAAAATAATAGTGCGCGTTCAGTAGGTACATTGTAACTAACCTTATGTAACAAAATATCTAAATTCTAACATGTAGGAGTAATTTTTCCCAATAATGGATGATTATAAAGCCTATTCGATTTTTATTAGTGTCATGTAAGAAAGATTGTGTGATTAAAGAAGTTGCATCTAATCAGCTAACTGGTCAAAGTTCCGATTGGCCTGGGTTTGAACATTCATCCAAAAATGCTGTTGACGGGAGTCTCTCTACTATGTCGCATACCGGACAAGACAATCCGTCATACTGGTGGGTTGACCTGGGAAGGACGTATCAAGTGCGCCGAATTGAAATATACAACAGACAGGATTGTTGTGGTAAGTAGACACCCTACCACCACTAATATACAAATATATTATGTTGTATTGCCATTCTTATCGCAACAGTGTGTTTTACGATTGTAAGCTTGCGTAAAATTTATATTTATGCAATGATTTATTTGTCATTTAACGTCTAGCGAGAAGTATTTCAGAATGAATACGATTATACGTTGACAAACTGACAAACAATAATGCAACGTGGAAATGTGATAGACCAACTAGCACAACAATTTTGAATGAGACAGAAAAGTTTGATAGGGACAAAAGCGTGGGACTCTGCAACACGTCACTAACTATGGTCTATGGACAGTCCGTTCATGTTATAACCTACAAGCCTGCATGCCTGCATCGTGCAAGCATTCGATATCAGCCACCCTAGAACGAGCTAGGAAGCTCTCTGGGTCGAGCCTCCAGCATCCTCCCACTTTTGTCCCAGCTGGAACTAATACTATAGCATTAAACACTGGGTTTTAGGAAATTATCAATGTGTTAACTCCGGCGACTCACTCACACACTAAATAAAGTATGTCCATCGATAATTTTCTAAAACACAGTGTTTAATCTTTATAGTTCTGTAAAATAATCGTTGCAATTTTTTAAGCAGCAAAAAACAGTTACCGAATGTACCAAGGGCGGAAAGCGTAGGAATACGCAAAACATAGTACCAAATGAATCCAGTTCTGTAGATATTGGTAGAAAAAAAATACAGAAATAAACTTAATTTTTTTATATCAATTGAAATCTAAAATCGATTTAATTAGAAATAATTGCGGCAGTCAAACTATTGTACCTTCTTCCATACTATACGGCAGGAGGACGCCATCTTGTTTACATTGGCTACTGAAAATAGTCTGCTCAGAGGAAATATCGATATGTAAATTATGAGATGACGTTATTTAAGTGTTTTATCCAATCAAAGCACTTAATATTAATATAATACAGCTTGAATAGAATTATAATAATATATCATGTATCCTTATGTATGTATGTTAGTAATAGTAATATTGAGTTAACAAAATATAACTAAATTAGTTATTTTTATTTCAGGCGAGCGACTCCATGATTTGGATGTCCAGGTTGGGCCATCTCTTGACAAACTTTCTTTGTGTTCTCATTATAAAGGACCAAGCCACAATGGAGAACACATAATTCTCAGTTGCTTTGAAAACATCGGAGGGCGTTTTGTCAAACTGGTTATACGTGGTAGAGATTGGTTGCATATTCCGGAAGTTAAAGTATATGGCTGTGATACCTGTGACTAAACTTTTTATCTGATTAAATAAACCTGATATGTAATTCTGTTTATGTTTATTTTGTACATAACTTTTAATATATATTCACGTTCAATAGATATATTACAATACCAGAGATTTCTTTGAAGTAGACTGGTTTTTTTTGTAATCGTGTTCTTCCTCCTTGACCAAATACGAGTAAAAGTAAAGTTAACTAAACAAAAAAAAATATTTAAAAAAAATAATAAAAAAAATTAAAACAAAAAACAAAAATCACAAAAAAAAACAACAACAAAAAAAGACAAGGAAGAAAATTTAATCTTAGAGATGCATGATTAAATTTCCCAATGAAAATTAACGTCGAAATATTAAAAACAACATCTTTTATTAATAAGTGTATTTTTCAGTAACTTAAGGTGATTGCTTTGCCGTGTTCTTGAGTTTTCTGTTAGCCTTTACTTCATAATTATGTCTCCCAAACGAAGTTTTGGGAGACATATTGTTTTTGTCCGGTTTCTTATTATTATTCTTCTTTCTTTCTTTCTTTCTTTCTTTCTTTCTTTCTTCTTTCTTTCTTTCTTTCTTTCTTTCTTCTTTTTTCTTTCCGTTCAATTTTGTCCTCACATTTTCTCTGAGACGCAATGTCCAATCAAGATGAAACTTTGGGAACATGTTAAGGGTGACCTGAAGTTGTGCAATCCACTTTTGAATTTTTTTAAATGGCCGCCATTTTCAAAAATGGCCGCCGTATTAAAAAATGACAACCGTTGTCAGATCTCAGTAATGGCCAGAGCAATTTCAATGAAAATTGGTATACTGATATAGCTAACTATCCTGTTTTGCCAAAAAAAATGGACGCGAACGACATTTCAACATGGCTGCCATCCGAACACCACCCCCTAAAAATGCAAAAATTTAAACGTCATCCGATTTCGACGAAATTTGGTACACTGCTAGATTATGGTATCCTGAGTGTGCCACTACTTTTAAAATTTTTGTCCGACTTCCGGTTTCAAAATGGCGGCCGTTTTAAAGTTTTACAAAATGGCGGCCGTTTTAAAGTTTTACAAAATGGCGGCCATTGTCAGATCTCAGTAATGGCCAGAGCAATCTCAATGAAAATTGGTATACTGATACAACAAACTATGTTGAGCATTTTTGCCAAAAAAAATTTTTGTCCGACTTCCGTTTCAAAATGGTGGCCGTTTAAAGTTTTAAAAAATGGCGGCCATTGTCAGATCTCAGTAATCAGTAGAACAGCAAAGGCCCCGATTTGACAGATAAAGGTCAATTTAACGCCGTAAAAGTTACCCGTATGTAAACCAAAAATTTCTTAACAGCGCCACCTATAAAAATTGTTTAGGTCAGGAGAAATTGGCGAGGTTATGTTTTTCTTAAATTAAATCGTTAAATTAAATGTAACAATTTATACGTAATACAGGAATCGATCAAGGGTATATTTTGATGCATGACTGTATGTATGCGACACAGATATAATCAACAGATTGCGTAAGATCTATGATACAAAATCGTCATTTTTTTACGTAAACATGGCGCGGGCCGTTTGTTTACAAATTTATTCAAAAGTAAAAGCTGACACAATTTTATTCCCGGCCCTTTTTATGTATTTTTACAACTGTTTATTCTTTATTAACCAATAGTTTTTCTCGTTGTGCCAGTCGAAATGTGTCACCATCTCTGGTAAAAAGCCACGAGGTTGTTTACCAACATGACCAAAACACGTGTGAGTTTTCAAATGTTGACGAACACATTTCATGTTTAATCCACGAAACTGTCGTTTTGAAGAAGAAATGTTTGTTTAAATTTGACATTAAGCATGACTCGTTAAAAGTCTAGTATATAACGAATTCCCAAGAATTATTTTGTGCCAAAACACTGTGCAATTTGACAGGAATTGAGGAAAGCTCCATGTGCCTTCGTGTTAGTTAGTACACACAGCGTACGTAAGTCGTATAATAGTTTCAAATATGCTGTCTGTTGATAATTTAATGTTGATATATGTTTTTGGCATTTAATAACGTATATTACACGTAGAGTGACATAGGCCCCTACCCCCCCCCTTTTCACACACACAACCACCCACACTTTTAAGAGGGTGAACCTTTAAGGAATGAAAAATTAATATTGAATTCCAACAATCACACAGTTTAATGATGCCTATAAAATTCTATAACCAACCATGTCTTATACTGTGGCCTCCACAACTTCTAGTTGAATTAAGATTTTTTCTGCTGGCCCATACATGTAGGTTACTTTTTACAACCGATGAAGTTAAATACCATACTGCAAAATAACTAGTTAATATTTCTGACATTTAGTGCTTTCATTATTTTGCAACTTATTGCTGTTTAAAACAAGTATGGGTCTTTATTATTTATAACTGAAACTGTTTTACATGTATAGATGCATTTTGACTACCATATTAAGTCAAATGTAGCATTATGCAGTTAAAAACAAAGAATTTATTTAATTTTAGAATTTAGAGGAATTGCTTAAATTTATTTATATGGAGAAATTTATATACATGTCGAGTATTTTATAAATAGGCTTTGCTATTTTATGTCTGAACAAAGTAAGCTTGGGAGATTAAATCTTGAGCAGTAAATAAATTTTTTGGACTGCATTGTGATAGTATAAATTCCATTTTTTACAAACATTATCAAGTTAGCTATTAGGTACAAAATTTATGTAATGATGGTTTCTGCACTTGGTATAGATTTGCTTCTATGATATTCATTGAATGTGAAGCTGATATTGAATGGCATAATTAACATTTCTTGATAAACCAATTAGTAAACTTAAGCATCCTTTCCACAAAAAATTTAGACTTTAAATAAACACTTAAATCAAACTGGTATTGTTTAATATTATTTTATAGTTTACAAAAATGTGATATTAAAATTTATGGAAACTTATCTCCAGCAAGAAGTAAGATTTAAAAAACTGGCAGCTATTAACATAATTTTAAAATCTGTGATCATACCTTAACAAAAGAAAAAGGGAAATAAAATGTGAATTAAGTTCTGTGTATAAAAAGAACATTTTTAAAAGAAATTTATAAAAATAATAGTGTCAGTAGATCTATTTTATAGACAAAGATATAGTATGAAATCCTAAAAATGAGTCGTTGGCCCTAGCATGTGAGTTTATAAAGCAATCTAAATCACAGGCATTTGGGGTCAGTATAATTTGTTTCTATGGAATAAAATGCCAGTAAATGAGTTTTATAACATGTATTCACTCATTCGATAAGTTAATATCAGTCTGACATGTCTCAATGCAATATATTGCCCTCAGAAAAATGATAAATTTCTCATTGTAGTATAGACTAATTATGAGAAATTCATGCAAAGAGAAAAAATTTATAAACAGGCAGCTAATAACGCAATTTTGTGCTATCTTCTGTTAATTAAAACTGGATGTAAAAAGAAAATACCAAGACAACAAAGTCTCTGTAAATTATGAAATGTCTTAAAAGATGAATATAACTCTTCCTTAATTGTTCATGTTATTATAACTTAGGTTTTTTTGAAAAAAATTAAGATGGTCAGAAACTTTTGGATTACTAAAATTTGTATTATATTGTATTTCTGTTATTTCCATTTTTTTAAATATAATTTTGTATTTTACTGGACCCATAGTTGTTATTATGCCTGAATAAATTAATATAAATTTAATGTTTTGCAAATAATATGTTTAAATCTTTTATAGTTTTATGTAGTTTATGGAGTTTTTTCACTATTTATACTGACTGAAATAAGTGTCGTGTAATTGAATAAAAAAAGAAAGAAACATTGTTTCCATTCTGCTTATGGGTCACTAATGTTCACTGTATCTTGCATTGTGTCTACTTAGTCAATCTTAGTGGACTTTAAAACTCTTGCACGGAAAATTTGCGACATTGAGAATTTTAAGGGTAGCATATCGACTGATGTGTTCAGCTAGGACAAGGAGTGCAACTTTCCTTGTCTGTACAAACCCTACAAGCTGCTGTCAGTGTAAAAAGCATAGGGTCTTTCATGCTACAAGAAAAAGGCATTTTTTGTCCTTTACTTTTACATTGTTTTCCAATGGCAGACAAAAATATTTGTCTACATGGTTTCCTGAATTGAAGGTTTAAAAATTGGTTCAGCTTGAATATATACATGTATATATTGAACAATCATGTTGATTTGGTATTTCTATAATATATTTTAATGATTGTTATGATTATACCACACTTTTTTTTCTCTAATGCACACACAGCTCCAAAAATTTACCATTACATTGCAAATGTATTTCAGCCTCCCCCCTTTTTGTAGAAAAAGCTGACACAAATTTGTTCAAAGAGGCTTTGAGACCCACAAATTACACAAAAGACGTAATACTATTATATATTATATATTTTATAAGTACTGATATGTTATCTATTCTACTTTGGCAGACAGATGCTAAATATTTTTCGAAGCGTACATCGAGTTGCTTACACCCCCCTTTTCGGCATTTTGTCACCGAAAAAGCTGACACAAATTTGTTCCCGGGGGGTTTGAAAGCTGAAAATTGGACCGAAGACGTAATATTATAATTGATTTAATAATTTATAGGTCGCGATTTGTCACCATTACTATTTATATTTTTAATTTAGAGTTTTCTGTACGGCGAGTGCCGAGTTCAGATCAAAACATGCCACTTCAAAGGGCATTTTAACCTAGTAAATTAAAACTATACAGTACAAAATTTCTATAAATGACAGGTAATTGTCTTAGGACTTAGCTGTATTTTATTTTATTGATGTATGTTACGACAGTGCTACGTACGATAACGAAAACTGAGACACTATCACGCTTACAAAAAACCGACAAAAAGTTGACCTTTAGTCACGTGACTGAAGTCGTTAAAAATCGGCCATTACAGGCGTTTGCTTTCCTACTGAATGGCAAGAGCAATTTCAATGAAAATTAGTATACTGATACAGCTAACTATCCTGAGCATTTTTGCCAAAAAAAATGGACGCGAACGACATTTCTAAATGGCCGCTATCTGAACACCACCCCCCTAAAAATGCAAAAATTTAAACATCATCCGATTTCGACGAAATTTGGTACACAGGTAGATTATGGTACCCTGAGTGTGCCACTACTTTTAAAATATTGTCCAACTTCCGGTTTCAAAATGGCGGCCGTTTTAAAGTTTTAAAAAATGGCGCCGTTGTCAGATCTCAGTAATGGCCAGAGCAATTTCAATGAAAATTGGTATACTGATACAGCTAACTATCCTGAGCATTTTTGCCAAAGAAATTGGATGCGAATGACACTATTTTGTGATGGCAGCCGTTTCACCACCCCCCCCCCCCCCCCAACCGTCAACTTAGTCCGATTGCAACGAAATTTGATATGTAGGTAGATTTTAATCCACAAACTAAGAATATCATGTCTATTTGGGGGTTTTCAACATGCACAAGAATAAAGTGGCAATGGGGGTTCGTTTGGGAGACATTCTGTGTTGGCATCCCAACACAATCAGCACTAGTTTTGTACTTGAATTTACAGCCTTTTATTACGTCTTGGAATCGTCCGATTCATAATATAACACACTATTAAAAGTGTTCATAAAGATACTATCAAGAAAAGGATATACACCTACATACAAGGACAATGTTCACACTTATTCTGTTAATTGATAAAATGGAAATACATACGGGCTACACATAAGTATTGAGTATAGTGTAGTGTGCACTGTGTTGACAGTATTCGCATTGAGTAAATATTCAGTAATCTTATTACTAGTATAATGTATCGCCTATATGTGAAAATTTCCTTTAATCGTACCAAGACGACAATTCGTTTATTGACACTATAGCATTTTCTTTAGAATAATTGACAATTTGGCATACCTTATAATGATTATTTATAGCTTATAAGGACAAAGTGACATCAAAATGTTACAAAACAACTATAAACACATTACTGTTGTATTTCCTCGACCTCATTATCCATTTCAACGCAAGAGGCTCGACTGATAATTTCGATCTTGGAAATAAAAACGATCAATATACTACACGTTATAATTTAGAGATAAATATATATTTTTACAGTATCACGTGGAACTGTGTAGAAAATCTTGCCAGTTTTCTTTACAAAGGACATTATTTGCATTCTAACGAATATGTGTATTATAATAGACCAACACGATGCTGCTCTGAACTTTATCAAGGGGTAGTAATGTCTTTTTTAGTTTTCCGTGATTCTGTAGTATTTTTAACTCTCCGTTACTCATGATGCAGGACTCTTATTCAGTGTGATAAAAGTATAGCGGAAGTTTTTAATTCACGGGACATTTTTCCTGAGGAAAAGTTTATGACTACTAAAACGGTCTAGTCCATATTGTCTTTGGTTTAATTCGATTGCATTACATTTCTTAATGTTTTGTTAACTTTATTGACTTGTAAACAAAAGTTAAACAACGTTTATACCAATCAATTTCGAGATCTAAAGTACTATGACATGTATCCATCGATTTCACATTTTAAATACCAGTTCATTGTTACTTAATCAATGACATAGGTTATAGGAGTATGGAGCAAAGCAAATACGGCCTCGACTCCGAAGATTGTTTCGTGCCGGTTATACAAACTATTTGATTTGATTTCAATGTAACAAAATCAAAGCGTTTCAGCAATCAGTACCTACTTGTTATGATTTTCTGAAATCTAGAAAAAAACTATTGGCTAAATTGTTTTTATCGATCGGAAAGCTAGTGAAAATTATAACTGGAAATATTGTGTATTTATTACAGATCCCATTAAAATTATAACTAAAAGTATTTTATATTAGTCCTCGAATTTCGAAAAATATTTTTCTCCAAACAAGTGCACAAGGACAAATTTGCAAAGGTTTAACTCAAACTGCTAGACATTTGCAGGGAGAATACACATTCTTACGTCTCATGATTTTTCAGCATGTAAAGAATTTTTCCATGAAAGAATTGTGCTGTTTAACTTATCAGCAGAATGTGAAGACATAAATGAAAGAAGACATTCATTGTTTTCTACACGGTGGTATATTTGTGATCAAAGAATTGCGATATCACATAAAGTCCCAAAATACACAAAATAACGCTTTATCAAAGGAAGCCTGCTTTGAATGGTGGTTCATATTTATTCTGAAATTCTAATGCAATTCATAATGACATAGTAAAATGTAGCTTCATGTCCAATGTTTCAAAATACAACAAATAAATGTTCAGGCAATTAAATCTTGCGATTAAAAAAACCGCAACTACCGCGATATCGTACAACAAACATCTTAATAATTTCCGTAAGTACGTCCTCTAACTCATTGTCAACAACTTTAAATGATCAAAACTTTGTAGGACAACTTTTAAATATAATATGACGTTTGTTATTATCTTGACACTCTTAATGAAATTTAATAATAAGTTTGAAATCCCCAACCACAACCTACTCATCAAAAGTTATGTTTGCATATTGTATATGACAATAGACTAGACTAAATTTGTGAAATTCCACAGAAAAGCTGTCATTGATCAAAAAAATATTTTAACATTTATTGTTTGACATCTTTAAATTATGGTGATATAGTCACGAATTGCAAGTGTCTACCAAATAGGCAATTAACCAGTTGAACTGCGCTGCTTAAGTAAAAGGTTGTTGTGTGGCTCAGGGCTCAGTCAGTCATAATTATGTACCAGAAAGTAGACAGTTTTATTTGTAACCGTGAAATCATGTCCTTCCTCCTTTCAAAATACGAGGAAAAAAAGTAAACTTAACAAAGAAAAAACATGTAGACAAAGAAAAGGAAGAACATTTAATCCTAGATATGTAAATTTTCTGAAAATTACCATCTAAATACGAAAAAATAACATATGTTATTAATAAGTGTATTTTTAGCAAGGGCAAGTTAAAGTTTTGTTTGTCGACTCCGTAAGTTTTCAGAGCTTTGACAGCGTCTTAGAATTGTCCGATTAATAATATGACTCATAATTGCTAAAAAGAAAAGTCATGTTCTCATAGAAACTATCAACAAAAGGATGTACACCAAAATACACGAAATTTCTAACAATTATTCAGTGAATTTATAAAATGGAAATATAAATGGGTCATAAAGAAGGCGACTCATTAGTATTGAACATGGAATTTCGTGGTGTGGTGTTTAAACTGTGTTGACAGTATTCGCATTGTATATAAATATAAGTGAGTAAATATTATGTACGCTAAATGTAAAAACATTTTTATCGATAATTTTTGACATATTTCTTCAATCGTGCCACGGACATAATTTCTTTATTGGCTTTATCGCGGTTTCGTAAACATTGAGATTTTTCAAATTTTTTTTAAAGATTATTTATAGTTTCTAAGGACAATATGACGTCAAAATATTACAAAAGAACGAAACATTATCGTTTGTTGTTTTTCCTCAAACCTTATTATCAACTTCGGCACAAGGGTCTCGATTGATAATTCCGATATTAGAAATAAATTAATCAATAATCTAAATGTAATAGTAGAACGTGTAACAATGTGCATAAAATCTTGCTTTGTGACAAGTTACCAGTTGTCTTTAATACGGACCATACGTGCATGATTTTGAGAGTGCTTCGAAATAGATAAAATCAAAAGAAAATAGGAATAAAATATCACATACACATGACTAGCAAAGATACCTACGGCTACCGATGCCAAAAACCACCGTACAATGATATTTAAGTTTTCAGTATGCCCGTTGCTACATAAGAACGCCACCTGTCATTTGTATCATTTAGTAAACAGGAAGGTTGTCTGCTAGAAAATTCCAACAAGTCTGCAAATATCCGAACATAAATACTTTCCTGATATTTTCTTGTTGCTCGTCGTCAGCTTGTTGACATTAATGTGTAGTGGGAAACAAAAGCTTTGTTGTAAGACTACACTTAATTATTATCTTAAACTTTGTCGAAAAAATAAAAAATAAGTCAGTAATTTACTACCAAGTTCTAACACTGGAGTAGAAAGTTATCAAATAAGGTAAATAAAAATCTCAAAACTTACTTCTGTGCATTTTGATCCATTTTGTCCATGATTTTTGTAACCATTTAACACATTTAAGTTATTGTTCGGCTGCCATAGTTATGATAAGGGAAGACTAAATTAAATCTTCACGTTGCACAGGTTCAGGAATATCAACAATCTATAGAAATGTGTTGTTCTTAAGTGTAATCAACCAAACAATACTATTCTATTTATAGTGTGTGTATTCGTTATCCTCTGGCAACAAATGGTTAACAATTAGATGTTATATAGCAATCTGTATTGTCAATTTTAATGCTTTCCAAAATACCGCGATATCATATGAATCATATTATGAATGATGGTTCATGAGTATTTTACTCTTATATTTTAATGATGTTCATAATACACATAGTAAAAATGTAGCTTCATGTCCAATGATTCAAAATGCAACATATAAATGTTTGGTAATTTAATCTTTCAATACAAGAAACCGCATCATCATTATAATTTCCGTGCGAACGGCCTGTGTCTAAAACTTCAAATTTATCAAAATTTTTGCAACAATTTTTGTAAAAAATATACAATACGTCGTTTGTTATTACCTTGACACTATTAAATAAAATTTAATTACCAAATAAAATTTTCAATCCCCAACCGCGATCGGCTTATCAAAAGTTGTGTTTTGCATATTGTATATGACAATAGACCAGACTAAATTTGTGTAATTCCCTAGATAAGCGGTTATTGTTAAAAATATTTTAACATTTATTGTTTGACATATTTAATTAAGGTGCATATAGTCACGAATTGCAAATGTCTACCAAATAGACAATTAACCTTTAGAACTGCAGTACTTAGGGAAAAGGTTGTTGTGATTAAGGGCACATTCAGAAATAATACTATGCCAGAAATGCATTT
The DNA here is from genome assembly GCA_944474755.1 of Limnoperna fortunei. Lineage (NCBI taxonomy): Eukaryota > Metazoa > Mollusca > Bivalvia > Mytilida > Modiolidae > Limnoperna > Limnoperna fortunei. The sequence continues at coordinate 49,579,321 of OX104120.1, forward strand.
TAAGTAAACTGTTTTCTTTGTAACCATGAAGTAATGTACGTCCTCCTTTGCAAAATACGGGAAAAGAAAAGTAAATAAACAAAGACAAAAACACAGACAAAGAAAAGGAAGAACATTTATGCCTATATGTGCATGATGAAACTTCCCACCTAAAAATGAAAAATAACGTCATGTTTGTCGTCTCTATGAGTTTTCAGTTAGACATGACTAACTTTCTTTAAATGTCGTTTTGAATTTGAATTTGAATTTAGATCTTTTGATGGCGTTTCTGAGAATTATTTGATTAATAATATGAATCATATTTGTTAAAACGAAAAGTCATTTTTGCATAGAAACTTTCAACAAAAGGATGTACCCCACATACACCGGAAAGTTTCACAATTATCCTGTAAATTTATAAAATGGAAATACATACGGCCGTAAAGAAGGCAACTCGTTAGTATTGAACATAGAATTCCGTAGTGTATTGTTTAAACTGTGTCGAAAGTGTTCACACCGTTCATGTATATTAGTGAGTAAATATTAAGTATTCGTACTGTAAAATATTTTTATAGCTGATTTGTGACAGTTTCCCTTAATCGTACCACGACGATAATTCATTTATTGGCTTTTCAGCATTTTTGTAAACATCATTGAGATTTTGTTCGAAATTTCCAAGGATTATTGATAGTTTCTAAGGACAATGTGACGTCAAAATGTTACAAAAGAGCGAAAAAAATATTATCGTGTTTCGTTTCCTCAACTATAAAATAATATAAAAAAATCTCGTGTATTTTTTTAAACATCTGTCTTTCTTTACATACATCACAGAATGTAGTCCCGCAGTAAATTGGGATTACGTGTGGCAGAGGTCAACTATTTTATTATATGTATATAGATGTGACCTATAAGGCGAGCTATATGGCGTTAATATTGATTTAGGAACTTTCTTCTGCGCAATTTCCGTAAAGAATTATACCTTATTGTGCTATTCTACAATATTTTCTGCGGATAGATCAGCTTCTACCTGAAATTGCATTATCCGACACAAAGAACATAACTGGTTCCAAGATATGATCTCTGCCACACGTAATCTCCATTTACGAATAGTGATCAGTTTGGAGAATTCCTTTGTTTTTAACAGATTGAATAAACACAGCAATCCGAGAATTATAATTGTTCTTTTAGCCTTAAGCAGCTTAATTTTATGTGATGACGATTAATACGATGTCATTTTGCTCTGCCATAATCTTTCTGATAATGTATATATTGTTAATATTGTAAATGGTTTTGTTTCATTTATTTTGTTTTTTTCCTGTACCAATGAATTATTTACTTTGTGAGAATGAAAATTATTATTATTATATTATAAAATTGAACAAATAATTAATAATGTACAAGTTCCTTAACTGTTATAAATTACTTTTTGTGTTTTTAGCTTCTTGATCATGGACACCAGTACTTCATCGCGCAAATTGTTTCAATACTTGTCCCGTTTATTTGGATCATTTTCAAACTCTATTTAGGGCAGTGAACAGTGGCAGCAAGGCAGAAGGTTTGGATTTTCCCTGAAGCTACCTCGATGTAATTATTGTTTATATTCTCGAAGGAACCAGTTTTTCCAGATTTATGATCTTGTCCTCAAAATGATTCTCATAGTTTTTACATAAGCGCTGATGATACGCCACCTGGATTGCTCACATAATCAACCATGATTCTAATAGTTTTTACATAAGCGTTGATGATACGCCACCTGGATTTGCTCACATAATCAACCAATGTGAAAAAACTACAAAATTGACAATTTTAATGGGATGTAAGAGAGAACAAATAATTTATGCTAAACATGATGCTAAATTACAAAATAGTTTGTTTAAAAATATCTGTTTGGATGATCGGTTCACATACATATATAAACAACACGGTCCCTGTATTTCTACACTTGATAATACATACGATTTTATGTTTGCTTTTGATCTGGATTGTTGGCCAAATGTAGCATCTGCTTGGATATCGAGACCACGCCTATTCGACTGGCCACATTAAAGTCTTATTTCAAATGTTGTACATGGAGGTGTGTTATTAGTAAATTTGGCTCTTTGCAGGACAATCCTAATGAATGGAGAATATCTTTTTCTCTTGCAGAAAAACTACTTGTACTTAGCTGCAATCACACACAACTAATGTGCTATGCAATGCTAATAATACTTTTAACGGAAATATTGAACAAAATTGAAGTCACCAAGGATCTATTATGTTCGTATTTTATGAAAACAATATTATTTTGGACAATTGAAGAAACAGGCTATTCCGTCTGGATACCAGATAATCTTGTTAAATGCTTTCGTTCCTGTCTTATGAAGCTTTCGTACTTGTTAAGGCAGCAACACATACCGAATTATTTTATTCCTGAAAATAACATGATTGAAGGCAAGTTTTCCGATGATTCGTTGTCGACTCTGTGCATCATATTAGACCTCGTTAAAAGTGAAGGAATAAACTTTACACTGAGAACTGATACTTTAAAAGATTTTTTAACAATAGTAAATGGTAAAATGTACATCGAATGTCAAGATGATGAAGTCAGTGTGTTATGTTCCTTGATCAATTGTTCGCAATCTAAACATACTTTTAAACTAAGGGACTTATCCCCAAGACCACAAACAATGTTTCATTTACTGAACATCTTCAGGTCTAAATTATTACGTAATGTTTTATTTTTTCGATTTGTTGATGAAATGTCCGCTGTTGCAATATCATTAGATTATGGTTTGAACAAAAGCAACAAACGTTTATATGGTAATTTTAAGAATATGCTTGGATACGGTTTAATAGGCAGTAATAGTTGTCTGTTATCTCGGTTAGTCGTTGCCATTATTTTCTATAGTCACAAAAACTACATAACCACTTTAAGAATTGCTGATTTCATTAATTCAGAAAATAAATTGAAAAGATTTTCTTCCAGAGATGTTAGTGCAGTGCGAGGAATAATGCCATTTTTGCAAAGGTTTAAGTTATCAAACTGCGGGTCATTTGCAGGTAGAATATACATAGTACCATCAACAGATGCAATAATATCTGAAACAGACCTATCACGGCCATTTTCATACCAACCTGTTGTTCTTTCCCGATTATTTTTGTCATTTATACGTTTCATGAGCTTTCATCATTTAAAGATTTTTTCCAGGAGAAAAATTGTGCTATTTGACATATTAGCAGAATGGGAAGAAATAAATGAAAGAACGCATTCGTTGTTTTTGCACGACAGTATATTTGTGATAAAAGCATGTGCGATATCACATAAAAGTCCTCCAGATAGTTTAAAATCAAAACTAACTACATTTATTAGACAGAAAGAAGGGGATGAAACTTTTAAATATTTGTTAAGAGACCCACAAATATTGACAAAGGTGAACGGATTATGGCGATATATATTTGAGTAATATACTACTCCAGTACCTGACTGCACCTGCATGTTACATTATAATTTGGCTGGTATCAAAATAAATTACATATGGTATGTTGTATAATAATTCTGATTGGCCAGGCCAGGCCTATTATGTGATTTACAAAATATTCTGTGTATTTTTTTTAAACAAACGAGCTTCGAACGCTTTGTTTCTATTAAAATAAAAATATTGACAATTTGTTTCTATTTTAACTCATAGTCAAACTATGTTACTAAAATTAAACCTTTATAATCTCCATTACGAGCCAATTTTACCAATGTAAACAATATGGCGGTAGGGACACTTGCCGAGGGGCTTTATTTCTATTTAAAAAATATTAACACTATGTTTCTATTTTAACTCATAGTCAAACTATGTTACTAAATGTAAACCGTGATAATCTCCATTACGAGCCAATTTTACTAATGTAAACAATATGGCGGTAGGGACACTTGCCGAGGAACTTTGCCTCTATTTAAAAATATTAACACTATGTTTCTACTTTAACTCAATTAAACCATGATATTCTACAATACGAGCGAATTTTACTAATGTAAATACTATGGCGGTAGGAAGAAAAAAAGCCCATGTGCTCTTCTCTTGTCCACCAGGATATCGATAAAATCTTAATTTAGACGTATTCAAAAAAGAAGTACCATATTTATGTTTCCACAAGTGGGCGAGTAAATAAATGATAATTTTATACGTCTGTGAAATGGTAGGGTTAAATTGGGGTACACGAGAGGAAAAAAACACGATTTACAGGAAACATTTAATTATGTGTACCCAAAGAGGAGTTAATGTGCCACATATAATGTAAATCTGAAAACACAGAAGTGGTAAACAAATGTGAGTACAATATTAAAAATTGTAGCGTTTAACCATATTGCAATGCAATTATGTTAAAATTCAATTCACTATGTGCATACAATTTCAGAAATAATCTGGTTTAATCTTTCAATTTGTTTCCAGAATCTTGTATGCATATTATATACAATCTGATTATGTGCATAGAATATTAATTTATTAAAATACAAATGTATTGCTTACATCCATCTTCACTAGAATCTGTATGCTTGAGTTTTCCACCACTATAACTAATTATTGGCTTTAAGCATTGATACAAGCATTGTAAAATTTAATAACATTGAATTATATTATGTTTTGTGTCTATATTTTACACTATTCTAGCAGCTTACATCTATATCATGACATCCAGTTTTTGACGGTAGTGGAAGCTTTGTGTGCCCGTTAAAATCTCTAGAATGTCGGCAAGAAAACCTGCCGTTTTTTGTGAAGGTGGAGTAAAGCAGACTTAATGTCCGATTTTGGCAAACAGAGATGAATTGACGATTGTTAACATTAAGTTTTTCATATAATGATACCAAAATGACTAAATATTCTAGCTTTATACATTTGACCCCTGCTTCTAAACCTAACACACGAGTTTATTTAAATTAAAGCATACGATATTAAGAACAAACCAAAACATTTCTCAAATTTGACAAAATATAACATAATACAATTCTCAAGTTAAAATGTGTCACTTCATAGGTTACGGTTCCAAGCAATTAAAATGATTGTCTTTTCTCACTAATGAGACAGCGTGGTACCTATTTTTAGCCGGTTGAGATATCCTTATCTCAACCCGTGTGTGAGATAAAAATTTCACGCGCCTTTTCCCGTAAAAATGTATTGTGACGTCAACTGTCCGTTCAGCAATAAAAATTTTAAAATATTTGCTTTAGTTGTGTTGGTTTACTATGCCTTTTTAAATATTAACATGAAAACAACATATCGGAGCTCCATGACCCAATTTATGCACAATATGATGGAGGTAAACATCAAAACAAACACGTTGACGCAACATGTCTACACTGGAGATTACGTTCAGGGTAGATAACTCTATTTGTTGCCATCTTTCAATAGCACAGAACCAGATTTTTAACGAATTAGTGAGAAATAGAATCAAACACCAGTGTATGGGCAAGATATGAAAATCTCAGACACCCGCGTGACAATATAAACATGAGACATCTTTTTATGACTTAGCCAGCCTTAAATGAGTGAACTCAACTGCAAACAAGGATTTTCAATGGGTACTTGTATAATCTGGTTTTATCTCACTACAACGGAACGCCTAGATATATCTGAAAGATTAACTAAAAGTGGTATAAAACCCCATGTAATCAAATATGTAACGACAGTGAAATCCGAAGAATGGCATGTCGTTACATAAAACAAAATACCACACGAACTAATACATATTTTAAATATAAATAAGACTGCGATATATATAAATACTAAGATATAAATAAGATAAAACGACCAATTCAATTTAAAACTATAATCTGTAAAACAATATTTACATTATTTTTTTATGAGTATTTTATTTTGAAAGATTGTTCCTTCTAAATAACGGTGCTTTAAAAAGAATCTAAAATGAATCATAGGTTATTCAAAAATAATCGGATTAAATATCAACAAAAAGATATAAAATTTAAAAAAAAAATCATAAATCTTAACCGGTGGTAAATGTAGTTAAACTATTTTGAGTTTTACATACATTAACAACGCGTCCTGTGACAATACTGTAAGGGTTCACAATGCACGACCCACATAGCTGCCCAGCGCGGATAGGTTATACCCTCTCGTTGAGGGTTGTCGGGTCACAATACAGAGATCCTGCCCGTGGACCACAGTGAGTAACGTGTCTGAAGAGTGCTATGCTCCTTGGACGCTAAAGATATATTGTAAATTTTTAATAGGAGTTGGCTCATTTTAACCCTACAAAAGTGCAAATGTTTTCGTACCTACCCAATACTCCATACTTTACTAGTGGCAATCAAAATGATGTTCCATATGCCCCACCCTTTTCCCATTAATTTATTGTTTTCTAACATGTTCTTGTCATGGAAATAGCTGAAATATTGCTGGCTAGACGTAAACAAATATCCAATAAATCAACAACGCGTTAAACTGTTAAAAGATGTTGTGACGATTGGAATTTTTTAGGAATGTGACTTGCGTTTTGTTGTTTGGAAGGTAATTACAATCTTTAAATGTTTCAATTTTCGTCTTTGAATCACAATAAATTATTGTTATGTGTCATGTGTGTTGGATAGGTGAGATGATTATCTAACTTATTTCTTTATGATATAAATAATATGGAGATTTGTTCGTGCCGGACTATGTATGGTAAAGATCTAGACAAATGGTGCGCTCGATTCTAATTGAAGATTATCAGGTACTTGTCCAGGGAGAGGATTTATATAGGCTATGCCTGCTATCCAATCCATTTCAATTTTCTTGAATAAAATATGTTTAAACTAAACTTGTCCAGGGTCGGCAATTCTTTGTCGCTCTAGATTTCAAAGCGTTCGATTTTAAAGCTAGTTTAGTATTTACTTCGACAAAAAAAAATAATCATCACAACGCTACACACATTTTCCGCTGTAAACAACAAGGGAGGATAAAACACCATGTTAAAGACACTTCCTTTGAATCCATAACTGCATTTGCACGAATTGTATCATAAAGTTGATGAATCTGAATCTGTGTTTTGAATGATTGCGTAAATTACATGTTAATTACTATTAACAAAAGGGAGATAACTCAATAAAATGTTCACTCAAAAGCCATGTAACGGAAATACGTTAACGTTTGTTTAACATAGGTTTAAACTTTTTTATGAAGTTTTTTTCCTTAATTTCTCTCAACAAATCATCCGTACTGTGCATTTTATAAAAAGGTTAATATATATAAACGATAAGTCGGCCTACATTTATTAAGTTCAAGTATGTGCGTTTGTCTTAAAGCGATAGAAGGAAAAACAACAATGGAGAAATAACATGGGCAGTGATTTTACGCTCATCGAAAATGTACCTTATTCTTATAACTAAAAGTAAAAATCGATACTTTAAGATTCCGCGTTAATTTTGATTCTTGATTTTTTTAACATTTTTACTCATTATTTTAGCTGTTTTTCAGCTATTTCTTGACATACAGTTCATAATGGTAATTGAAGCGGATGTGCTCGTTTAAACCTCCAGAATTTCCGCAGAAACTGTCGTTTTTTGTTAAGGAAGAGTAATGCACACATTGCCCGATTTTGGCAGACAGGATATGAATTGATTATTGTTAACTGTAAACTGTTTCATATAAATGCAATATGACCAAGTAATGTTCATATGCCCATGATAACCCACATCACGTTACCACAATTGCAAAGTATTTCCCTTAAATATCTTATCTCAGTTTGCTAAGCACAGGTAAGACATTATGTTAAAACTTAAAACAGTAGAACTACCACAAATTGCTTTAAAACGCTCTTTAATACTATAATAATCTCTAATAGTTTCATATGATATACAAACGAACGTAATTAAAACATGGCAAAACATGATTGCCTTACTCCATCTAAACCAAGAGAACAATGTTTGAGCTTTACTATTAAACAAAAGGAACCGTGCACATAAAAAACACAATGAATATTTATTTAAATGTATTATGGACTACATCTTTGACACCTTATACACTGAAAAGTCTTAAATGAGCTTTATTGTGGTTCATCGAATGTGCTCGTGCTTTTGTACACGATATTAACATCCGGTATTGCGAACATTGTGTGTCTACTTCAAAAGCTGTTCTGTTATTGCGGTTGTTTTGTGTATAGGAGGCTTGTTTTGACACGTAAATCTCAGAAAAGGGTCTTGTTTAAAATCAATTGATTAATGCCACGGCAGTCCCAAGATGACCAAAACCAGCAATCGGAATGTTGCTGTTTGGCGTACCCAGACTGATGTTGCTATGGCATTTGCATGGCTGCCATAAAAACACTATACATACTTTGTGGATGCACAACAACAATCAAATCACGTCCAGGACAGCCCTATATCTGGACAGCCATTTTCCACTTTTGTAAACGTTAAATTTATCATCCGGGTGTAATAAAGCACCGACTTGCATAGGCTAGACGAATTTACAGCTATAAGTTTAAACCAGGTTTTTTTTATCTGACGAGTTTTGTTTTAAAACGTCTCATTCAACGTCAGTCATTCAGAAGAGGAAGTGTTATTGTATGGTCGAACTCCTCTGCAGGTCATTGACGGAAATTTTGCCGATATATGGGGACAAAATCCTTCAAAGGCATGAAATATCTATAAGCATAAGCATACAAGTTTTATTTAACGTCGGATTTTACAACAAATAGAAAACATGCTGATCTTTTATCCCCCTATTTTTTCCACACGTGCATTTTCATCAAGATGATGCATGCTTTGCCACACGATTTTACGACCATATGAAAGATTTTACGACCATATCATCTTTCATATCCTTTTGAAATTAGTTATTTATTGTTGCACATTCCTCATGTTACGGTCATCTAATCAAATCGTATCCTCTATTCAAATTATGTAATTTAATTAATCAAATTAAATTCGTTTATTATAGGTATTCGACGAGTTATCTGTCTTGTATATTGATTGGTTTTCCTGATTTCTAGCTGGCGAATTTCGACATACAATTCAACTCTGGATCGTCCAGTGTTTTTAAAATCACTATTGGATCTACCAACAGTATTTAATATTTATCATTTGTGAAGGACATTTTTTGATTGATTTGGATTCTCTATTGATGTGTAAATGAAGCCATGACAATCACACAGCCAACGTATTGATGCGTGAATAAAGCCATGACAATCACCAGCCAAAATATTGTTTGTTTTTTTTTACTTGTTCATAATTTGTTATTGCGTTTAATATTGATTTTGTCAGTGAAATGCATTTCTTGAATTGATTGAATGGTACACCGTTTTAATCTTGTCCTGAATATATTTGGCGAATAGCATGATATCGCTAGATGAAGATAAAATATAGTTGTCTTTGCTTGGTTACATGTTACTTTAACGTCCTGTCAACCCAAAGAATATATTTAATAATTTTCCATGTTGTAGCAATTTATAATAATGTTGTTGTTCCAAGTCACATTTTTCTACCGTTTGGTCCATCATTTTGTTAAGAAAAAAATCATTTAATCAAACATCAATCCACCAATCAATCTCTCTTTTATGCTTCTTGTGTACTTAAAATTACCTCGTATAAGAACCACAAGACACCATAAGCAGCAATCCACAACCTCTGAAACCAGAAACACAGAATTAAAGCAAAGATAAATACATTAATTACCGACAAAACATTGATGTTTGTTATAACAATTCTTATTAATAACTATGTACATTGTATTTGAATTCTGACAAATTCTATAAATTTGGCTGTGATTTTAAATGCGATACAGATTTCACTGAAATTATAAGGTCACTGAATTTGGTGGAGCCGTGTATTGATATTGTAACGGATAGCTTCACTAAGGGTAGAGTTGATTTTGTTAAACTTTTATAATCGCCAGAAAAAATGCTATCGTTAGGTCAATCGCTTTTAATCATTTTTTACGTTTGTAACAATTACATGTAGTATTGATGTGTCAGTATACATGTCCTGTGTTGGGAAGGTTATACATTGTACTTATCTTGATAATTAAAAAGCAGTAATACATGTAATTGTAGTTCTTTTTTATGAACATAGTTTCTGACTTTCTTGGTCAAAGGTTGTTTCACTTTGTTCTAACACTTCTTTTTGCTACGTGTGCTCGACTTTATTTTGTCTAAAACAATAATCGCCATTTTTCCTTCAGAGGGTCGGGGGTTTCCATAGGGTACTGGTATAAACTAAAACTTTGCTGAAAATTTCTGACAGTAATTTCAATCCACAACAAAAACAAGCATTTAATGTTTATTTAAACCATTTACGAACCATAATGGATAACGAAAGTCCGAGAGTTACTTTATTTGCTTCAACGATTTTACATTCAATTCACTGATAAATTTAATAACGATCAAAATGAGTAAAAAATTTAGAGCATTTCTATTTTGAAGGTGAATTTATAAGTAAATTTATTTCTGATATATCATTATATATCATAATTGCGAATTCGAATGTTTGAAAAACCGCGAAAATCTACGCTACATTTATCGGTTTACATTATGTGCTTCGTAAGTTGTTTTTAGCAGACTCCACGTATCGTATATACATCTGCGTTCTGACAGGGTACAGGGTTGTGTGGCATTTATATGGTCTTATTTTATCTCAGAAATGTTTACCATATTTAAATAAGAAGTCATATTTTAACAATCAAGCAAAAAAAAGCAATTAAGAGTATTTGATTTAAAAATACTGTCATTAGAAAGATGATAATTAACTTCAATTGCTTTGTCTTGTCTTGCATTAAAAATGTGGTAATGAACTTTGTGATAAACATTTATAAAGTATTTCTATAAAAGGTAATTACAAAGATATCTCCATTTTTTGTCACATTTTTCTACACCATAGTTCAAATTCGAGTTTTAAGGAATAAGCTGTTCAATAAACATACTGTACAGAGAATACAAGTTTATGGCAGTACATGCTTTATCACAAATGTTTATTAGTTAGCCATAATTCATTGATAATTTTAAATTATAAACTTTAGTAATAGTTTTGAGAATAAAAAATACTGATGTCATGTGACAAAAAACAATTAAATGTGAATCTCCATTAGTGATAAAAAAATTTTAAAAAATATTAAAAATGATAAAATTGTCTTATATTCATTATATGATAAAAAATACATACAAGTGTTATTAATGATACACAACAATCGTTCATTGAAAAACAGACTTGTCGAACCTAATTATGACAGTAATAGTTGCATATGTCAAATAGTAGTATTCAAACATCAAATTCAAATTGCTGTCAGAGTTCTAATATGATTCGAACCAAGACAGCAAGGAGCAAATAGAAAATCATTGACAGCTAGGACAGCTTGACAAGACTCATTGCCATTTTTAAATGAATAATATACCAAATAAACCTACCATTAATTAATAGACAACAATATCAAACACACCTGGAGAAGTTACAAACGAATACAAAAAAGAAAACATGAGAATAATATAAAAAAACTTTGGTTGATTTGTTGTGAAAACAAGGTATCGTATTACCAACAGATGAACACTGAAACATATTCCAGTTATTTGTATTGATTTTATAATTACTGTCTCAGTATATGTACTGCGCAATTTTCGTTATGTCACCAGCTTCCAAACATGGTGAATGCGTTGTCATTGAAATCAGCTTTTGTCGTTACAATCCAAGTAGTTTTATTAACTGGTAAGTTGTTAACGGAGATAGAGATAAAATAGAGTTTCACTGATATAAAACGAGATTTCGTAAAAGCTACAGCATGAACACTTACGTGTATAATGTTTTGCTGGCAATCTATTTAATAGTATATCTTCACTAAAGAGCAAAAAGGCGGGGGCGCAGTGAAGATGAATTTTCATGAGATTGTTTTGTTTTTTAAATATACGACAGCATTGATTACCTTTGTCGTATGGACATCTGTTGAACAAAGGATCGATAAATGCTAGGAAAAGGCTCTCTCTAGTTCTTATAGATTACGAAATAAATACAATTCACACTTTTCGACCGTGCATATTACATTTAAATAGTTAATGTTTACATATATTGTAGATTCATTACTTGCTATAAAGTGGAGTTCCTTTGAAGACAAAGAATATGCAGTGGTGTATGATAAAATGAACTGGCACAATGCACTGGTATGTCCTGCGTATTTTTGAGACATCAATTATATTACGTGTTTTATGAAGCCTTTTATATAAATCGGGATTGTTTGCTTTTGATTCTCATAGAAAATAATATGATATTATTACGTGAGGATTTCTGTATTGGCCTAGTTATTGGTCAAAGTCTTGCTGTATTGGCCTGAGGCGCAGACAACGACCAATAACCAGGCCAATACAGAAATCATCACGTAATGATATCTTTATTAATTAACTAGTCCAAATCTCTCAGGCCAATACAGGTTGGAATTAGGCCAATACAGGACGAATCAGGCCAATGCCGATATAATCAGGGCCTAATCTAGGATTTTTGCCAGGGAGAAGTGACTTCTCCTTCCAGATGGGAATAGGGAGAAGTGATTTTTTGTGCGGAGAAGTGGGTTTTGTTTCGGTTTCGTTTCAATGTTTTTAAAACAAATAAGTTTAACACTGATAGAGCTAAAATACATTTTATTATCATATAAAGAGCACTAATCACAACAAAAGCAACTATTTTCCAGCACATGGTATACAAAACATATATATAACATGTAAAAAACATTTACAGTTTATAGTCACTAATAATTGTAAATCCTCCTGCTTTTGTTTTTCTTCCAAATGCCCAAAGCAGGAGCGAAGTTGAAGTTTTTGATGGAGCATCTATGCTCTTTTATTTAACTAAACTTTTGATTCTGAAGTTAACATTAATTGGTGGTACTTTATACCATTTCATTTTCATTTGATCTCTGAATTAACTGTAATTGAGTGATTGAAATTAACAAGCCTATCATGTGTTAAACCGTTGTCAAAACATCGTATTATTCGAAACTCAAGATTCTCTTACTCAATGTCACCCAAGCTAACTCTAAATCACGTAATTAACGGCTAATTATTGGCAATGCCAGCCTCATTAAAAATTGTTTATTAATATTTGATTGACGATTTTAAACAAAGCCGATGGTCGGTATCAACATGATTGATGAGCGCGCAGTCAAACAAAGCGAATAAAATACGGTTAAATAAGCCGATATATCCTTTTGAAAAATAATTAAACAGAACAAATAGTTTTAATTTTCAATAAAACACTCGCCGCCATACTCGATGTTTCCTCGAAGCATTTTAACCTCGTGGATCTGAAATACATCGTAATAACCTTTTCTCACATGATCGACTATTAAAACCTAGTTTTATTTTCATATTTGATGATGAGCAAAGTCGCTGTAATGTCAATTTATCACTCTATCGCGTTAGGATATGCTGACACATCGTATCGTTTCATTGTTTTTGGAAGTCGCCATTTTGTTTTAACTGTACGTCATGTAAACAACAACAAAGTCTATTAGAGTAGTCTCCCGTTTATCGATTTTTCACGGCGACTTCACTTCGCCGGAAAATCAAATGACCGGCGACATTTAGCGATTTTCAAAAATTTTTGGCGACTTAAAACGCCATTTCGCCGTCTAGATTAGGCCATGGATATTGGACTAGTTAATTCCGTATTGGACTGGTTCAGCAAAATGTATCATATTGGCAGTTTAACTGTTATTTAAGCGAATATTATAGTAGTTAATTAATAACATCAAATATATACTTATTGTGGTCGTCAGGACTGGTAAGCATATTGTCATGAACGATCACAATTTAATTTTGTAGTTTTTTTGATAACGTTATTCTGCATAAGATTGTATCTGCATTGTAATTCCGTGTTTTTCTATCTCAAATTAGCAATTGTGTAAGTTGCTAATTCAAGTTTATCGGGATTTGTCAATAAAAATTCCCTTGTATTAATTAGCCCGATGATGTAACTTTTATAAATACTCGATACCTTTCTGGGGGTATAGACTACAATTCGAAAAAAGAGTAAGCTCAACTGAAGTGTATAACATCTTTTGTTATACTCGGGAAATACATTTTACGTTTCGTAGAATTTAGAATAAGCAATTGTATTTTTCATGACTGAGATATTTGTTATCTGTTTGTAACAATTGCTTTCAGAAGTATTGTGTAGATTTGGGTGGACGGCTTGCTCACCCTGACACAGCGGAGCGGAATAATTTTCTGATATCTCTAACGGACAGCAAGTATTTCTCATGCATTTTATTTCCCTTTAAGGCAAAAAATTCAAGTTCTACTGAACATTTTTGAGCATCACGAATATTTCATAACAAAATAGCTTTTTGTTTTACTTATAACAACTACGGTAAGTTCCCTTTGTAACAAAAATCTCGGCAGTGGAACAGAAAACATGTCATTTACCAACAGCTTGTGAACTGAGAAGTTCAAGGGAATAAATCCCGTCTAATTCAGGATATGAATAGCCTATATATTAATTGATGAAATCGAAAATTATTCACGTGACAGAAAAATATATAAAATTTTACTGAATTTTTACTTTTGAACAGAAATTGAAAAACAATATATTAAAATGGCAAAAAAAAACCACCAAAAATTATTCTTTTGTTCCCCCACAAGTGGAAAAACAAGACAAATGGTCGTTGTTACTAAAGTAGAAGATTTAGTAAAATAGGCGAATGTTTAAAAGAAGTAATTTATTGCGAATATATTGAGCGTAAGCCGTTGAATCCACATGATTTTGACAAAAAAAATGAAATCAGTAAACTGTCCATTTTCAGTACTAAACAAGCACCTTAAAACTCTCCAAAATGCACCAAAGGCATCTTGTTTTCAAAATGTTCCAAGAGGCATGTCCCTTGCCCCTAATTATGTAGTGAATCCACAATGAAACTAGTCTAGGTACGCCCCTGGTCGACATAAAGAGTACAAGGAGTGTTAATCATTTATGTCGCAATTATTTATTCGAGCGACAGCGAGTAATAAAAATAAGGACGTAAATGGTCATACCGTTTGAAAACGATGATAATACACTGCATCCGTGAATTATTTATATTCTAATAAGACGATTACGGTACATGTAGGATATTTACATACCTATTGACAACATCATTTTTGCTATAAACTTGCTTTTCCGTCATTGTAATACACAATATATTGCAACGGATAATTATAGCGTCATACGCAATGGCTGTTCGGTGGGAGTTATGGCTTTGTAATTGGAATAAAACCTTCAAAATACAAATTCCTCAACGAATAATCTTTTTTGATCACAGTTGTGTTCTCAAAACTTTTAAAGCACGTTATATTAACATATATGATTGAACGCCGTTTTCCATGTAATATCAACAATATGTGTGGGTGAGTTGGTCGTGTTATCCATGGAAAACGATGTTCAATCCAATAATTCTTTAAAATTGAATTCAGAAAATAATTTGTCAAAGCTAATTACACTTTCACGTCTCTTGTGTATTTTAATATAGGGATTGACCTGACGTATGAATATTCTGTTGATTTTACGTTCACAATTGTATTCCATAAACCACCTTCTGATTTGAATAAAAAAGCAAATAACAAAATTTTAAATTAAATCCATAACATTTTTTTCTCCAAGGACAGCAAGAAAAGTTTTAAATTTGACAAATCATTAATGTTATTAATGTCAATTCATCTAACAAATAACTTGCGATTTTATCGCCGAATATATTGGATGCCGCCATTTTTGTTTACACAGGTGACACTAAAAGAAGCTCGGTTAACGTCATTTATCCAACAATAAATTTATGAAAACTTCATTATTCCAAAATATTTGCAACCACTTATCTCACCAAAAAAGTCGGTAAACATACAGTTAATATAATACATGTAAACGGATTCTCTCTAGAAACCACGTGGTTATGGCTTGGAGCAAGTAACGCATACGACAGGAAGACATGGGAATGGCATAACCCATGGAAACCTATGACATTTACGTATTGGCATAGCACTGAACCAAACAGACTTAACGATGAAAACTGTTTGCTGTATTTTCATTCTTCTGAGGGATATAAATGGGGCGACGACACATGTGTATATAATCGTGGTTTTATTTGTCAAAGGTACGCATTCACAAAATTAAAATGATATTTTATATGTATAAATCTTTAAAATGGACCAGTAGGTCAAAACGCATAAATTAAACCAAAGTTATTCTAAGGGATATCTTTTGCAGAGATTGTTTGTTTGAATGTAGTGAAACGCCACTTTAGGCATTTTTTCAGGTATATAATGGCGTCCAGTTTTATTGGAGAAGAAAGCCTGAGTACCTGGGGAAACCCCCAGCCCCCCTCCCCCCCCCCCCCAAAAAAAAAACAAAAAAACCGCTCGAAAATGGCAATTCTTGTTAATTAGGATTGGAATCAAGCGCACACTGCCTGCAGTGAGACTCGAAACCACAATCTCAGTGTTGACATAGCACATCATAGACGTAGACGAACTACCTTAACCGTCAGCCACCGAGACCCCTTAAATAACGGTTTGAATTTTCTCCACACCTAAATATTTAACTAGGGTATAACTCCTAATAGTACACCAGTGTACATATGTATAGCAAGCCTTCGTTAAATGGGGATGATCTAAAAGAATGAAACGCTCAACGTTCAGCTTATTCTGAGTGTTTTTAGGTGGTTGTTTGTAAAGTACTGTTTGTGTCACGTTAAGGCCTTTGATATAAATACTTATTTTAATATTGCTAGAGAATAACCTTTCGGATAACTTCCAAATTTGGTAATTAGTATAAGCAAATTAATGAATACGATTTTGTGAAGGGATATTTCAAGGATCGTCTATTCTAGAATGTAAACAAAATACAGACGGATGAACGAACCGACTAACGAAAAATGATGATATTATCCTACCCATTTTGCAAGTAACAGAAACGCTAGATTTTAGGAATAACTGATGTTTAAACACATTTTCATGGTAAAGTTACCATGCTACGGATATAATTGTTAAATTGTCATATTTCTAAAACTGTTGTAAAATTTTTATGTTACTGCTGCATCTGTTGTTTGGAAAGCAACTTTTTAAAGGTTGTACTTTTATTTCGACAGGGATCGATCCTTTTCGGATCCAAACGATGACGAGGCGAAAATTGAAAAAAACTGCGGCAAATCGCCACACAGATCCGGCCAGAAATGCTTGACAATATGTCTGTAAAAAATAAAAAAAAATATAGATTATGTATTCTTATTATTTTTAATTTGCAATCTTCACTGTATCATACGTTCCATTCAAGTTCATCGTGTACTACAAGCTAGACGATATATACCAGCAATACATCATAACCAGGTTTTTTTTTAAAACGGGTGACTTACCAATTTGTATAACCGCAAGTTATTAAGCAAACTGTAACATTTTGTCTAAAGAGTAAGATGAAAAAATGAAAGCAAAAAAACACGCTCAACGGTGTGTGACTTTTAGTGTATAATCTGAGCTCCAGACAACATGCCATTGTAGTTTTGAAAAAAAATCCTAGAATCGCCGTAGTGTTGGACTGAAGCAGCCAAAAATACTGAAATGTAATCAAACAAGTTAAAAGGTAAAATTATGTGCTAAGTACGACGACTTTTATAAATTCATAATGTCTTCAAGTTTGCGGATGCAAGAGTAATATTCTTTGCGAATACATTCAAGCATACATGTCAACGAATGAGTGTATCATATTGTAAATGAATACTAGTATGTGATTTAGTGGAACGATAAATACAGAACAAGTCATACATGAGATAGTTTTAAATATCTGCCGTCTATTAACTCAAATCAGAGGTTTTCTCTACTACGGCTTCCTTTCTCCCCCCCCCCCCCAAAAAAAAAAAAAAAACCTGGACTGCATGACATAGCTGAAAAAGCTATTTTCTAAATGGAGCCGAATTTAAGAATAAAAAAATAAAATATTATTTTGTTTTAAAAATTAAAAATTTTATTTGTATAAAAAATATGTATAAGGTCCGTGTTGTATTTTGTTGTATATAACGCCATGCGAGGGTTTTGGATTTCTCTGTCGTTAAATTTTTCAGCTAAATCGTGACTAATTTTCACAACTTTCAGCTATTTTTCAAAGATATATCAAGACGTCCCGTTGTATTGAAACAAAGCCAAATTACATAAGTACCTCCTTAATATCTGAAAATTTTTTATCCTTGTCATATTATTTGCAGTTGGGCACGCTCATTTTGGGCTGGCTAACACATAGAAAGATTTATGTGTATATCGAACAAACACTTAACTTTACTCTTCATTCAATATTGTAACTTTTATTACAAAAATCCCGTAAAATAATTATTCTCGATAAACTGTCCTTATATTATCCTATTCCTTTGTTGTTTACATGTCACAAATCTTCCTCGATTTTTGCAACGGGACTTTTACATTGTAAATCAGCTATTTTTTTTGTTTCCAAAGGAACCTTACTTTGTTTACAAAAGTTCGTCTGCTTTCCTGACGTTCCATGGTATTAGGACAAAACGCGAGACTTTCCCGCCTCAACCCCAATGACATTGCCCGAAAACTATCGAAAAGACAACAATCGCTTAGCTGCTCTTAGTTAACAGTTCCGTTCTAATTTAGGTCACAATTTAACATAAAAATGGCCATGTCAACATTGGAGAATGTATACATAGTCAAATGATGAACAGTATACGGAGTAAATGACTCTCTGTTTTTGATTGGGTGGTTCACCAAATGTATATATCTTTGTCATATCATGGGTTTACGTCAGGATCGTAGGATTGTTATCAGTATTTTTGTGTATTAATGTTACGTTACACATATTGACTTCTATTTCATTCAGCGCATTGGGCAGTGAACAATTAAAAGGTAAACATTGCACCAAAATCTCCCTACTTTTAAAGCTGTTTTGGAAAAAACTGATCTTTTTGTTCTGATATTGACGCAAATAGAACAACACATATTTGTACCGATCATTTTGAATATTTGTTCAGGGAGTCAATTTTTGTTTAATTAATTTTTCAAAAAACCACATGTAAAGTGACGACAGTTATTTAAATCGTAAACAATGTCCTTAAAAGGTACATTGCTTACCTGTCCTTCATATAAATTACAAACAACATATACTTTAATAATACCCATTAAATGGGAAATGCAGCTAAAAGATGGTTAGCTTTTTAGAAAAGCTAAACTTGTAGGATCTACAAGCATCAGTAGGACCATACGCAGCAAGCAGTTTTTATTCATCACTCAAAAAACCTTGGCCAATGTACTCTGACTTTAGTTTTAGTTTCGAAACAGGCAAAGAAAAGCGCCCAGTTGTTATTTATGCCTATCAAAGGAAAAAATGGGTGCAGAATAACATACTTTTCTGTGTCAATTCTATCTTCTGACTGTCCTTCCTTATGTTAAGTGTCGTTTGCGATGAATTGAAAGGGGCTTGACATCATGAAATTGAAATTTTATAGGCATTAAATGCATATACGATTATTTCATTACCAAAGTAAGTAAGTGTTATGGTTAAGGAAAACAGCCTAAAAACCCGTTTCAGATTGCCCAATCCTAAGCGTCCGTAGTATTTTATATTTTAAACTTGGTCCTTACAAAAGTAGAGCATTGAAGAACTACAGTACCAATGGGACCAAATTAGATGTATACAAAGACTTCTACACTAAATGGAACCAACAGGCTGCTTCATTTAAATAGTGTCATAAGGAAAACACCTCTATAATTTTACCAAAACGTACCAGATATTGCTAGGTTTAGTCCTCCATCTTAAGGTGCTAATGTCAAGGAACATATTTTCATTGTCTTATTTGTGCATGAAATACTTTATTGACAATTGGCAAAATGCCTATTTTACTATGATTATAAAGAGATGCAAAAATTATGTAAAGGTATTTTTTATTCTTGAAAAACGGACTATTTAGTGTCCCAGAAACAAAATAAATTTGTGCTGGCCTAAATTCTAGGTTCTTAAAGGGGCGCTTCCTCCCCTCCCCAAACAGGGTTGTTCCGTTGTCTCTCTTGGAGGCTACAGCGGTACCTAGTTTACTCGTCGAAATTTTGCGTACAAATAAAATTCCTTATAAGTTTTTGCACCTCTTTATGTGTAGGGCTTCGTATTACTTATTTGTCTCCCATATTTGTTGCTTTTTTGCTGTTAGCAATGATTTTTTAATTGTGTTCTTGGATTTCGTACTTTTGAAAACGTGTCTCAGTATATACTTATATACATAAAATCAAACGGCGAACTAAATAATAGCTAAGTTGTAAAACCACGAAAATTGTGTACTACTATCACACAAAGACCTTGCAATTTATTATGTACTTCTTAATATTAAATCAAATGCCCCTCTAAATGTAGTATTTCGTAGAAATTTACGTATGCATGTTTTAACTCTTCGTACTTGAAAACCTTAAAAATCAAAGCACATGTTGAATTACCAAACACATTTATTGCGTGACTTATTGTTTTTCATACAAATGACAGACTTTCGTGCTTACCAAAGTATACTAGATTTTCTATAGACTGTGTGCAACTTTGACCCAAAATGCATTTTTTAATGAATCCAATCGTGTGTTTAGTATTATTTTTTCAGGGGTAACTTCTACTGCTGACCAATCTGGTCAAGAGAAAAATACAGGAAACTGTCAAAATGTTTTGTACAAATTAAAACAAATAGAAATTTTATTAAACGGACACTCTGAGCTTCTACGGGAGATTATGGGATACATGTCTAAAGGTTATATTTTGCTGTTTACGAATTTGACCATCATCGTCGTATAAATGCGGTGGAGGGGAAATGCGTTTGTTGTGATCGCACACCATTTTACAAACATTTTAGCGGGGTCCGCAGACGGCTATGTTGAAGAAAAGGTTATGGTGACTGAGTGGTTTAGGGTAATATTAAAGTCTTGGTTGGGTATATGCTTTTGTCCGTTTTCCTGCAGAAGAGTTACGATGTTTACAGGGTATACCCCCGGCATTTTCCCAGATCAAAACTGAACACAAATATATAGCGAAACTGTAAAAATGGCGTTTTGACTTTGACCGTCAAGTGAACATTTTTAAGTCTAAACGTGTTTAAGATTATGTTCTATCCGTAAACTTTTAACTATAAATATATAAGTATATTTAGGACTTATACATATTTAGAGTTAAAACACGTACGTTTGGTACATGTTTATGGTTAGAACACATAATTTTCATTTTTCGTTGAAGTTCGTCCTAAACATTTTTAGGTTTAGAACATAATGAATTACACACGTATGCCGTCTTGTAGATTTATAGTTAAACAGTCTTGTATTAACTTAACGCAGAAAGTACAAATCTTTTTTTGTAACTCCAGGCAGAAATAATTGATCTTTGTTTGAAATCTCTCAATCATGAAAAGATGGACCATTAGTAAGGGGTGTTACTAAAACGCGGAAACGGAACGCGGAACGGAAACGGAAACGGAACGGAAAACGGAATGTTTTATGAGGCTGGTTTAGGCATATTGGGATATGGGAGATTCACCAATTTTAATCATGGTATACAGGATATTTGAGGCAAAACTTACTGGGATATGGGATATTTAAATCCATTTTATTTACAGCGATATTGGATATTGGAAAACACTTTTTCGGATACGAGATATTTGATGGAAAATTTTAAGGAGATATGGGATACCGGTACCCCCCCCCCCCCCAAACAAGCCCCTGGGTCTGCTAGTGGTCAGAACTTATCAACAACATGTTTAATATAAACTTTTAAACGTATAGGTGTATTGAAGTAGACGGTTAAATGCACATTTCCTTGTTTCCATCAATAGCAAATCTTGAAATTATAAAATGTTTCCGGCTTATTGTAAATTGCATTGCAAATAAGATATAGCGGTAATGTTTTCTCAGACTTAATTTTTGCAAATATAATTAGATCGATCCTTTACTTCTTTTTGCATATTTACATTAAGTGCAACCCTTAGCTGCATTCAATTATAAAATAGCCTTTAATTATTTGTGATCATTTTCAAAAGCCTGAGCAAAGAAAATTTGAAAACATGTACTGCTTACTTGTATTTTCATTTTGATTACTAATAAGTGACTAAAAATAGATGCCTTCAAAATGTAGTGGAGAAAAAAACTGAAAAAGGCGGGCACGCGAGAGTTGACAAACCGAATGACTAAGAATTGAAACGAAAGCTCAGAGGAATTGAAAAATCTGAAATTGCCCCTGCAAATATCAATATGAATATACTAAAGACTACGAAAAGGATTTTGAACGTAAAAAAAGAAGATTTTTGGTAGTGTTAGATATTAATATATACCGTTATTAATTCATTGGCGTTTTATTCAATAATTAAGGTGGAAAAAATTTTAAAAAGAGAAATTTTTCAAGCAAAGATAAGATAAGATATTCTTAATTCCTAATCATAGTGGCCTTTATAGGGCATAACATACATGTATATGACACTCAATTGCACGCAACATTACAATGCAAAACAAATACAGTATTCTATCGGGGTTTCGGAATCGTTTAAACAAAGCACCACTAAAACAAGGCCCTTAATAGATAGAAACTATATAATTTTGAGGATTTCTTTTTCAATGTAAAATTTAAAAGAAATCCTTTCAGCAATATTAATTTCAAATTAAACAGATACAATTTTTATAGTAAAAATAAATTGTCCATGTTCATGGCTTCTTTGGCAATCGCCCATACATAACCCATATAGTGTCGCTAGGCGTAAAACACCACACCCACTCACTCCTTTTCAAGGAAAAAAAACCAGTTGAATAAAAAAAGTTTTCGTTTGCTTTTGAATAAAAACATGCCAAAGCAGTGGTGGACCTAAAATGGGCTGTTGTTCGGGGAAAGGAATCCCTTTTTTTATTCAATTTGTAATTTTCGTGCAGATTTTCCTCAATAAATTAATTTGCCCTCACCCCCTTAACTTTTTCCAAAATTCTAACCCCCCTGGCAATCTCGCGTCATCCCATTTTTAGGTGCGTCGACTAGGGCGTTAAAAACACTCACATACACAACTCTCTATAATTGATTGATTTGATTATTTAATTTCATATTAGGGTGCGGATTAAACAAGAAAGTTTGGAAGAAAACCTTGGCTCAGAGGCGGAGCTTGTTATAAAATGATACGCAAAAAACCCAGTTCGACCTAAAGCATCGCAGCTACGCAATAATGAAGATAATTATTCTTTAAAAGATTTTAGAGACTCAGATGGTGTCAATCAAGTGCGATTTTAACCCAAGTCGGTAACGTTTGTTCCTGATAATCCTTTCATCAAAAATCGTCCAGTTAAATTAAGATTTATGACATGTCAGATTAACTTTTGGTATATAAACTTACATCTCGGACATCGGTATTAATTTCACTCGGCCTTGAAGATGTGGCAAGACAAGTTCAAAGAGTTTGTAAGGTATAACATACATGATAGTATTTTACAGAATATCCGTATAAATTTTATATAAAATATCCCTTCTAAAGAAATACACTGTTAGGAATTGAACTGTCTAAACTACATATAATTCACATTGGTGTGCATTTTTTAAAAAGTTCCCGAACTTTCCTTGGAGAATGCTCAAACCCTAAGGCTATCACGTTATCTCAAGTTCTGCATAAGATCATTACTAGAGAAGATAAAATTCAGCTTGTTGAAATACCAGCACTATATCAGTAATAGTTTTTATTAAGCTTTGAACCAACAGTATATAGCTTTAATACAACAGTCTATTACAAAATGGAATTCACCTTCAATGCCTGAGACACACGCGCAAACTTCGAACAGTCATGTTTGTTAGATCGAAATATCTATCTATTTATTCATTTTTCCGTTTTCCGTTCCGTTTTCCGTTTCCGTTCCGCGTTCCGTTTCCGCGTTTTAGTAACACCCTTGAACAAACCGCCTCAACTGCTCACAACATTACAAAGGATTTCGAATAGACACCAATTGAATGTTCCTAACGTACAGTTACGTTCTTATGTAGGTAAAATTTTACTATGGAAAATCGACCTATCAAAATGAAAATTCCGCCGCATTTCATAACGCTGATTAAATGTGGAAAAAAATTTAATGTAGTAAAGATTTCTAGAACGAAAAAGCGGTTGCCTTAATTATATCACACAACATAAATGTGCACAGTTATTAAAAGTAATATTAGATACTATTGGATTTGAAAAACACTCTAAACACTTTTTTTTATTTTAGGCGAGCGACTCCACGACCTGTATGTCCTACTTGTACCATCTCTTGACAAGTTGACATTGTGCACTCACTATAAAGGACCAGGACCTAATGGAGAAAACATAATTCTCCAATGCCGCGAACAGATCGATGGTCGTTTTGTCAAGCTGATGATACGGGGCTCAGAGTGGTTGCATCTGTCCGAAGTGAAAGTGTTTGGTTGTGATCCATATGGTTAAATAAATAAGACAAAATGAAATACAGCTGGATGTTCTGTTATTATATATTTGTTATAAATTAATATTTTAAGTCGCAGTAGCGCTCATCTACCTAGATATTTCACGTGACATTTAGCGTCACAATGTGTTTTACAAATATTATACAATTAGTTAGTTTGATATTGGTCGCTATCGGGACTTCTTAACCAAAGACAATGTAATATTGTAACAGTAAAATAAGTCCGGTAGTAAAGTAAGTCCCCCACACTTTTGTTACTAGTAAAATAAGTCCATGTTACTCAATTTCCTAGTTAAATAGGTCCTCGGACATATTTTCCTAGGTAAAATAGTCATACCTTAGTTAGTAAAATATGTCTGGTACTTTTTTTCCTAGGAAAATCAATTACTTGAGTTGTTACTTTTCTGATTTATTGATTTTTGTTTCTATAAAATAACATTAATTGATGATGTTTTTAAATTTAGTTATTGGTATTAAATGTGATATAAACAAAAAACCATTCTTCATAAAAGTGATTATAATTTTGCAGTATCTGAAGTAAACTAAATATATTGAAAACAGAAATGTGTTTTACTGTAACCATCATTTTAAAATATGAGATAAATTTAATTTAAAGTAGAAAATAGGAGGGATTGCATAAAATAGTTTTCTTCTTACTTGTAACCATTACTAGAAATAGGTTTGTCACTTTCTAAGAATGGGCATATCAAATCAATTAAAATTTTAATAATAACAGTGTGAAATAAGTCCGGTAGTAAAATGAGTCCTCAGGACTATTTTTACTGTTCAAATATTTCTAAGCTTTAACAGTGCAATTAGTCCGGTTGTAAATTAAGTCTCCCGGACTATTTTTACTAGTAAAATATTTCCATTTCACAGATTCTATTAGTTATATAGATCAACGACCAATTTTGATTTAATCTTCTTTCATTACATCAATTTACTTAAATAAGTGAGAAGTGTTTACAGTGAATAGAATTCGTTTTATAAGAAAATTTAAGTCTGTTAATTGATGTTTACAGTGAACAGAAATAATTTTATAAGATAATTGATAAAAATTTCTATATGCAGTTTATTATTCCTAGTATTTTCAGTACCAGACTATTATTCCTTAATAGTAAAAATAGCATTATGAGTATTTTACTAGGAAAATTGATGCCAGGACTTAATTTACTATGGCAAAATTGATACCAGGACTAGATTTGCTAGGTAAATTGATCAGATTACTAGATTTCCTAGGAAAATTTGTCCCTGGACTAGATTTACTAGATATGGACTTTTATAACTAGGAAAATAAGGAACCACGGATAGATTTTCCTAGGAATATTGGTCTGCCCAGACTAATTTTACCAGCACTAATTTATCGCTTACAATATTACCGAGCACTAGGCGAGGTGAATACATATTTTGTGGGTATAAAGATACCGCATATCGAATTCAAGAACTGTTTTACTAAATCAAATACCCAGCAAATCCTCGTTTATCATGGCATATCTATTAGCATGAGACATAT
The DNA here is from genome assembly GCA_944474755.1 of Limnoperna fortunei. Lineage (NCBI taxonomy): Eukaryota > Metazoa > Mollusca > Bivalvia > Mytilida > Modiolidae > Limnoperna > Limnoperna fortunei. The sequence goes on from OX104120.1 coordinate 49,605,185, forward strand.
TCTTTTGGTTGACAAGATTTTTGTGTACAGAAAAGCACACACAAATCAGATCAGGAAACAAAATAATAATTACATGTAGTTCGGCTTGCCCACTCGTGCTGCGAGACTGTACAGCGAACACAAATAACAATTTAAAAATTGATGCGATTGAACATGACAAAAAATTACTTTCAGACCAAATAAAAATGCACAAAATTATTTTAATGTAATTATTCCGAATATCTTATCATGTATGAGTGATTTAAACCATTCATTAACAAGATCAAAGAAAAAAACGTACAAATTACTGACAAACATATGTATGTCTATGTTCACTTGTGTGAATAAAATATAAGATATAAATTTTGAATTATATAGTAATAAAAAAGACGTAAAAAAATTAATTAATTAATTAATTAATTAATTAATCAATCAATCAATCAATCAATCAATCAATCAATCAATCAATCAATCATTATCGATGAAATGTATAATTATTATTGCCTTAATTTATTCTGAACACGTCTAAGACAAATCTACAAATTTAAAAGATCTACACTGTTTAATGTTTGTCTAACGAAACTTTCAATACTAGGTGTAATTCTATAGGAAATAACCATCTGAAACAATCTTTGCATAAACGAAATAAAGTACAGATGACCACATTTTGTAGCATATGCATTGCTCTTTTTAAAAATAACCCTGTCATTAAATCTTTGTGATTAAGTGATTGACGTATAATTAACGACGTGTTAACACCGAGATTGATTGCGAGTTCAAGTGTTACTGCGAGTAGGGTGTGCTAGAATTCCTGACGATGGTCGGAGGTTTCTACAGGGTACTCCGGACTCCATAAAGCAAAGATAGAAGTTATAATGCTGAAAGAAGCGTAAAACCCATTCACACAAACAAACAAATATATTTTAGGACAGGTTTAATAAGATCAATATTGACAAATCTAATCAAAAATCGTCGAACCAGCACCTTGGGCAAGGGCTACCAGTGTTTATGGCACTTGGAAAGAGCAACCTCCCTAATACTTGCGATTTTGAGTCGGACACAACGGTTTTTCAAATTTGATAAAACTTATCATTACAGCTTGTATTACATATTTGGTAAGTTTTCTTTCTTTAATGGTAAACATAGAAGAATTTAGAAAATATGACAGAATTAGCTTACAATGAATTTTGAGATGTATAACGACAGACACGAAGAAGGGGTTGCATTAAGTCGTGCTAAGCATACCCCCAGTAGACCATTCAGAAAACAGGAAGTAGACAACCAAAAAAGCAGTTTGAGGGTCAGGGAAAAGGTGTAAAAATGATTAAAAAATCCTGGAATTTCATGTAATCCCTTGTAAAAATTAGGGATTACATGTAATCCCCAAGCAATTTAGCGATTACACATAATCTCTGAATATTTAGGGATTACGCGTAAGCCCTAATTACACACATTCCTTGTAAAATGTACATGTAATATAACCAAATCATAGCTAGTATTCCCAATATTAGGAAATCCCTTCCAAACAACCAACTTAGTTAGGTTTGCAATTATAGAACGTTTATTGTTCTTTGGATTGTGTCTGAAGGCTTATAGTATTGCATATACACGCACTGTCGGACTATTGGGCTGTCGGACATAGGGGTCGGAATATTGGGTTGTCGGACCAATGGGATGTCGGACTATAGGGCTGTCGGACTATTGTTTGTCGGACTACCGGGATGTCACCAAGCTTTTACGTTTGGATCTACATTTTAAAGTTGTATATATGAGATGCAACTTTTGAAGTGTTACCGAATTGCTGAACTAATGTTCACAGAAAAAAAATGTTGATAGTTTGGTAAGTTTCTACATATTGATATTGCAGAAATAATAAATATTTAAACTTCAAGTGAACGTACTTTGGAGAGGGGTTTTTTGCGTAAGAAATGAAAACTGCATCCGCGCATGGTTCAGCTTATGCTCCTTTTGTAGATCAAGAAGGGTACTTTTTTGAAATCAACAATTATTTCCTCGAGATATTCAGCGTTTTGAAATATGGCGGTTTTTAAATCTTAATAATGCGATTTTCTATTATAAAATTTGACAATTAGAACGGAAGTGTACATTATGAACAATCGATTGTTGTCTATTCGAAATCATTCGGGTGATGTCGTCGGCAAGTCTCGCGGTTTGTCCGAATACCGTTGAACGTCACGAAAGCAGACGAACATTTGTAAACAACGCTGGGTCCCTTTAGAAACAAAAATGGCTGACTTATTATGTGAAATTCCCGTAGCAAAAGTCAAGGACGATTTGTAACAACCAAACAACAAAGGCATAGTGCAAAACACGGACCGGTTATCGTGTCCTAATTTATGTTTATATATTAACATAGTCTTAGTGTTACAACAAATTACCAAAACATCTTATTTACTCAGACATGAGTGCGAATTGACAAAAAAACTTAATCATATCAAAAGACATTAAGTTATAATAATAAACATAAATCAAATTATGAAGTGAGAAGTCTCTAATGTAACCAGTTAAAAAGACAGAATTACTAGTTATAAGTGTAATCTCCCTTTAGTTGGTCTGAATTGAAAGTACAATTTTTTATACTGAAGTTGAGTATACAAGACAATCCACAAAGTCCGAGAAATTCCAGAACCAACAACCATAAATATAGCAACAACAGCAATGGTCCTGACTTGATTGTTTGTTTGATGGTGTTTAACTCCACTGTCATCAATTTTTCAGCTATATCATGGCGTCCAGTTTTCATTTGGGAAGGAAGCCAAAGTACCCGTAGAAAACCCTCGACCTGCGGTAGGAAAATTAAGATTGGAGTCGAGTACACCCCGTCTGCATTGGGAATCGAACTCGCAATCTCCACTTGGCCAAGGAGGCCCGTCCTGACTTGAAACAGGCATTCCAAAAGGAATGGTGGGTTTAACCAGGTTAACGAATGATTTTATTTGTTACTTTATTTTTGACAATATACGAATATTGTTTTATTTTGCAAAAAGGAATAGCAATTTTATACTAATTAAAATATATTTTTTTAAACTGCACTTCTACCCAATATTTGACTTGAAATTTTCGGCACGTATTCTAGTGATAGCCTGACATCACAAACAAATATCGTATTCGACATCATGCTATAAACCAGAACAGAACACTTAATATCGTTAGAAGTAAGGACAGGGTACCAAAGCTGCCGTCATTATTTTCCAATAATTTAATTTGATTTGTAAGCTGAAATCTGAGTGGTCAATTAAAATCGGGCCACCCATATTATAAGAAGTAACTTGCGTGACCTATGACCTATTCTAACGCTGTTAAAATTCAAATAGTTCCACGACGTCATCAACGCTTTGACCGCAAAAATTGATAAGATTTATAGTTAAAATTATATTATAAGGAATATTTCAAATTTCTGAACAGATTATACGATATAATATGGTTTGGGTCTGTGTTCACCATTCATAAACCGCTTCGCGGTTTAATAGGCGTAAACAGATCCAAACCATATTATATCGTATAATCTGTTCAGAAATTTGAAGTATTCCTTAAAATAAGTTTTTTTTTTCTACGTAGGGTCGTACATTGTGTATTTGTAAAGTTGAAGCCGCAGTTGCAGAATAGAATAAAAATTGCATTGTTGTCATTTCAAAAGCAGACCATATAACATAAAAAGTACCCATCACTCATCACTATATATATATACAAACGTCTAAGTATTGTGACAACCATATAATATATCTATCCAGCGGATTTCTGAAACATCAGAAATACAGGGTTAATATCAAATTTTTATATAAACTTCTACCAATTAAGCCCAACACTGTTTGATTTAGATTTTTAACACTGTCAAATTTTTGTTTACCCTCAGTGGGATTCGAACTCGCACAGTTGTGACACTGTGGCACCAAATCGCCTGCACTATGTCCAGCGGTCTAGACCCCTCGGCTAAATCCGCTATATAAAAATATAGCTTCATTAACCGGGGTGAATCGTAGACATAGACATAGTACATGTGTACTAGCGTGTGACGATGGAATTTTCGTAACCAATACATATTAATTTGACAGTAATCTAATTCAGCATTTTTGTATATATTATATAGGATGACAAAGTTACTTGTCATACAGTCACAGTAAGTAAATTATATACAAACGTCTAAGTATTGGGACAACCATATAATATATCTATCCAGCGGATTTCTGAAACATCAGAAATACAGGGTTAATATCAAATTTTTATATATACTTCTACAAATTAAGCCCAACACTGTTTGATTTAGATTTTTAACACTGTCAAATTTTTGTTTACCCTCAGCGGGATTCGAACTCACACCGTTGTGACACTGTGGCACTAAATCGCCTGCACTATGTCCAGCGGTCTAGACCCCTCGGCCAAATCCGCTATATAAAAATATAGCTTCATTAACCGGGGTGAATCGTAGACATAGACATAGTACATGTGTACTAGCGTGTGACGATGGAATTTTCGTAACCAATACATATTAATTTGAGAGTAATCTAATTCAGCATTTTTGTATATATTATATATGATGACAAAGTTACTTGTCATACAGTCACAGTAAGTAAATTATATACAAACGTCTAAGTATTGGGACAACCATATAATATATCTATCCAGCGGATTTCTGAAACATCAGAAATACAGGGTTAATATCAAATTTTTATATATACTTCTACAAATTAAGCCCAACACTGTTTGATTTAGATTTTTAACACTGTCAAATTTTTGTTTACCCTCAGCGGGATTCGAACTCACACCGTTGTGACACTGTGGCACTAAATCGCCTGCACTATGTCCAGCGGTCTAGACCCCTCGGCTAAATCCGCTATATAAAAATATAGCTTCATTAACCGGGGTGAATCGTAGACATAGACATAGTACATGTGTACTAGCGTGTGACGATGGAATTTTCGTAACCAATACATATTAATTTGAGAGTAATCTAATTCAGCATTTTTGTATATATTATATATGATGACAAAGTTACTTGTCATACAGTCACAGTAAGTAAATTATATACAAACGTATAAGTATTGTGACAACCATATAATATATCTATCCAGCGGATTTCTGAAACATCAGAAATACAGGGTTAATATCAAATTTTTATATATACTTCTACAAATTAAGCCCAACACTGTTTGATTTAGATTTTTAACACTGTCAAATTTTTGTTTACCCTCAGCGGGATTCGAACTCACACCGTTGTGACACTGTGGCACCAAATCGCCTGCACTATGTCCAGCGGTCTAGACCCCTCGGCCAAATCCGCTATATAAAGATATAGCTTCATTAACCGGGGTGAATCGTAGACATAGACATAGTACATGTGTACTAGCGTGTGACGATGGAATTTTCGTAACCAATACATATTAAACTGACAGTAATCTAATTCAGCATTTTTGTATATATTATATAGGATGACAAAGTTACTTGTCATTCAGTCACAGTAAGTAAATTATATACAAACGTCTAAGTATTGTGACAACCATATAATATATCTATCCAGCGGATTTCTGAAACATCAGAAATACAGGGTTAATATCAAATTTTTATATATACTTCTACAAATTAAGCCCAACACTGTTTGATTTAGATTTTTAACACTGTCAAATTTTGGTTTACCCTCAGCGGGATTCGAACTCACACCGTTGTGACACTGTGGCACCAAATCGCCTGCACTATGTCCAGCGGTCTAGACCCCTCGGCCAAATCCGCTATATAAAAATATAGCTTCATTAACCGATTGTCATCAATGAATTACATTGCTGTCAAATTAATACGTATTTGTTACGAAAATTCTATCATCACACGCTAGTACACATGTACTATGTCCATGTCTATGATTCATCCCGGTTAATGAAGCTATATTTTAATGTAGCGGATTTGGCCGAGCGGTCTAGACCGCTGGACATATTGCAGGCGAATTGGTGCCACAATGTCACAACGGTGTGAGTACGAATCCCGCTGAGGGTATGCAAAAATTTTACAGTGTTAAAAATCTAGTTCTAACAGTGTTGGGGTTAATTTGTATATATTTTAAGAGATTAATATATGGCGATTTTCATACTGCACCCCATATCAACCCTCGACCCATATTTATCCTTGGGCCTAAAGGCCCACTGGTAGATATGGGGGTCTCGAGTTAATATGGGGTGCAATATGAAAATCGCAATATAATAACCTTTTTATCATATATTTCATACATTTTGATGTGAGAATTTTAATGATATCGATTTTTTCATCGGGTAGGGAAGTTAATAATAAAATATGTACTTGACATTTTTTGATACATAAATAACAATAACTTTCAATGCTAGTTTCTTGATTATAATAAGAGTGCATATGTTCGAATCATGAACACGCGCATCAAAATCACATCTTTCCATGATGTTTCTGAGATCTGGGTTGAGAACTATATTATTTTAAATCATCTTCTGCAAATGTTCTGATAAAAAATAAGTTCCAAGTCTGAAAAATTAGGAAAATAATCCCTGAACAATTCTTTAATAACATGTGTACAACTTTGATACATATGTTATCTTTTTGGAGGAGTTGATTATACGAAATACGAACGGAAAATATATAAAATTCCCAATACTTATTCCATATTTATCAAGTGCTTAAAATGTGGAATCTTTCTGTTAAGTAAGTTTCGATGAAAGAAGATGTGTCCTCTTAGACTCCAAACACTGAGTTCTCGTTTGATTCTATTGTTTAGCAGACGACGCATAAAGGGAAAAATCCCCTTATAATATAAGATATGGCATAAATATCACACCCCTTGATATCATTATCACACCATTTTGTGATATGAGTTGATTGACATTGTCGGTATATATATACGATTCGGCATTAATCCTGAATCTAAAGCAAATGACTGGATTAAAACTACTTCTGTTATAATCACTTTTTGATGCAATTTATATTGGCTATGTGCATACCTTAAGAATAAGAGGAAATATAATTAGCCATTCCACATAATACAAACATTATGCAACACAAGAAGTTTGGCAAAACATCTCCAGTAGTATTGATAAGTTGGGCAAACTTTTGATAGTCACTGGAAAAGTATGGGTATTTAGTAGGGATGGAAATGTAGCCTTTTCTAGTGGCTTTAAGGAGCTTACTCTTACCGACATCTACAAAAGCGGTAATCGGGCAAGGAGCGTGGTCAATTTTGCCGAATTATGACATGATAAACCCCGAAGAGAGGGCATCCCTTATCCGATACCTTGGAACGCTCTGGACAGCTCTATATGTCGGGCACTGTGAACCCTCACAGTATGGTCCCATACCATGTTAATGATTATGCAAGTTGTGCCAAATCCCATTAATGACAATACAAAGTTGTTTTCAATCCTACTTTTATGTTTTTATCTTATATCTATTTCTTTGTTTTTGTTTGCTTTAGAATACTATCGAGTTATTATAATGGTTCTATACGTTTGTCTATATTGTTAATATTGATAACCTGTCTGACATCACTAATTTTACGGGGTAGAGCCTCTTAATTGACAAGAAATATCAATTTCACTTTTATAAAGGCGCAGGGTTTCACAGGGTACTGCGACTCCCAGCAATTAAAAATGGTTTTCGTTTGATGTTTTAGTTGATAAATTGCTACTGGTAATATAACTTAATATAACTCGATGCTTTATTGTTTCGTTGTTTCTTTACAGTATGACTTTTGTAAAAACGCAAAAAATTTACCACGAGATAACTTTACATGTAAACAAGTTACATGTATGACAAAGAATGCATGTGTGCATTTTCAAAGTAGACAAGTAAAGTAAGAAGTCACTATGGTTTATTTTACAGTTTATTAACTATCATTGTCAAATTGTTGATAGGGATTTTAAGAAATTATTTTAAGACTTAAAAAAAAACACACAGTACGATACACTTTTGAACCTTTTATAGAGACGGCCTTCTTATAGAAACATGTCGGAAATGTTTTAACTAAATATTCTACTAGGAAATTGTAACTCGTCTTTATAGCACGATACACTTTTGAATCATTTAAAGCTTCATGTGATTGGACATATGTACCCATCAAAGCTTCGAGTTCATCCCGTATTGTTTCGCGCGATTGTCCTTGAAGTCCTAAATCCGCAAGTGTTCTGTCTATCACACGATTGGCCTCAGAATTATGATCTGTTTCAAATAACTCATCTTGCTGTAAGTGATTGTTGAAAATAGCTACTAATGCCAGCGCCGAGAATTGTTGAGGTTTTTCCTGATACAGTGCATTCATTTCATGGTTATAAGCTAAGCGTCCGCGTTCAGGCATTGTAATTGAAGCATTTAGCTGAGTCATGGCTACGTCTAGAAGAAGAAACGGGTATATATCTGAATATTTAGCAACTTTGTAATGACTGACATTAGCAGTTCTTTCAACCACAGAGCATATCTGCTGTGATGTTAGAGAAAACTTTTCTAATTCTAAATCTATATGTATGTATGAACTCGAAGTAAAAGTTTCTTTTAAAATGTTTAACATACTATCTCGATAAATATGTAACCTGCAACATATTATTATTTTACTTTTGTCACCAATTAAAACTGATAGATCATCAAATATGTTTTTCCACTGAATAATGTTTGGTTGCCTTACTGAACTTTTACCACAAATACGGTGGGTTCGTCGTGATTGCCAAATTCTCTGATTTCGTCAGGATTAGACACGGGTATAATTTTGTATCCCTGTTTTTGCATTGAAAGGGCAATATGCCGAGCCATTGTTGTTTTCCCTCTACCAGGCACTCCCGTAATTATGACACAAGTTGAGGTATTTTCTCGTAAACTTTTGAATATGAAATCAGCTGTTTTATTGTTCTCAAATTTTTCGTCCGGTTTCTTCCATAAATCCACCTCTTTGATTTTTATTGTTTCTGCAAAAACAAAGAAGTCTTAAATAAATAAACGTTATTAGGGTCCACTAATGTGAACAGTCTGTGCGTCCCTCCATCCGTAACTAATAGTGTACGGGCTATAACATTTTTATCTTTTGAGGTAGGCTTTTAATATTGGGGATGTTGTTTGATAATATCTAGGCGATTTGTACAATACAATACAATGGATGGAAACCTTTAACCTTGACCTCAAGGTCGGCGGGGCCCACAAAGATGGTGCCCATCTCACTGATATCTAGCATAAAATAATTCTATGTTTATGTTGCCTTTGTTTGCTGAGGTACTTAACTCTATTGTACTATTCAAAAGACGAGCCCAAACTCTTCCTCATAAAATTGACAATGCATTATTTTAAATCCTTAGTAATATATAACTAACAAAATAATCTTAAACGGTTTGTTTATAAAATAATGTCTGGTATAATTTGCCCATCTGAAATTCGATTAATGTAGTACAGTCCTGAAACGAAATGTTAGACAGCGCAAGTTTTGGGAATACATACCCTTACTTTTTTCATTTTCTGTGAGTATCGTAAGATAAGCTTTACACTTTCTAAACTTATTTTGTACATCTTTAGTACGTCGTTGCAACAAATGAAAACATTTAATAAGTTCTTTTGTCTGCTCGTCTATAATTGTCGTTCTCAGACATTTACATTGTTGTGTCATTTCACCTCCGCTCAAAAAGGTGATAGCCTGAAAGATTATATATGTCATTTTAATATTTTAATAAAGTAAAGATGAACATTGCGAGTGCAAATTAAAACGCTGGTAAGGAATAAACAACTCTAAACATTTGAAAACAGAACTGTACAGAGGTCTCATATCAAAAACTTACTTTTTGATAGTTCGAATCAAGTAAGCCACTTGATTTATTGACCAATGATTGCGAATAAATAATGTTGTAAATGAAAGTGTTGTATGTGTAAAATATCTCAGGACTTTCTGAGTAGTTCTTTAATGACATTTAGTGGCTACAAAATGGCAATATTCTTAACATCATTTAACGAGCAATGCTAGTATCGTTCTCTTGAAAGTCGCTTCTGGGAGGTTTCCCAGTGCTCGACCCACAGAGCAGCCCAGCGTGTCCCTGGGTGGCAGTTAGGGGAGTCCATCTCTTTGAGGGTTGTCAGGTCATAATACGTTAATCTAAGCCGCGGACCGTAGTGAGTAAATCGTTTAGAGAGTGCCACGTTCCTTGCACATAGAGACCCCCTTTGTAGATTTAGAAAAACTGTAGGCTCAAACATCCGCTATAAAAGGCAGTTTCCAATGCTCCAATCAATCAATCAAACATTCTACTTTATACATGATGCGACCCGGCCTTCCGCAAAGATCATCCAATATCTTTTACTAGGATATGACGGGGACAGCTCTATGGAAACTATTTAAGTAACTAGTATAACATAACGGCCTTGAGTAGGTTTCATCATAATAATCATTTTTACCTTACATACGGAGTTCCAAGCTATATCAAAATCGTCGTCCTTCAATCCATTTCCTGAATTATCTTCAATAAGTTTGCAAAAATAATTGATAGTGCAAAGGCAGGCCTCAATACTAACATGCTCTTTAGTAGGTAAATCGTCCATGACATGATATTCACCCAGGTCGTCAAACAGTCGCAACATTAACGATAGTTCTATAAATTTTGTAGAAAGAGAATTATCTGAAAAAAGAGCATAAATATGTTATGTAACCACAATGTACTTGATGTGAACTGTTGTCTATCAAACGAGGAAAAACTATGAAAGTAAAAAATAAATTGTTTATTCTAGTGATCACAAAGTATAAAAGTTCCAAACAAGCAATTTTTTGTCTATATAATATGTATGAAATTTTAGCAGGATACAAAGCAAAATATTCACATGCCAAAGTTCACGAGATATGATCATTTGTGGATCTAGACTAGATCTAGATCTAGACAAAGAACTATTTTATTATAATATAATAATAATGGTTTGTAGAATGAATCAGAAGTTAGTAGAACTAGATTCTACTATTATTATTATATTAATATATTATAATACAATAGTTCTTTGTTAGTTTTAAACACATTTATGATATACCTGCCGAGTATTGAAGTTTATGAAGTTTACGATATTCTAGACTAGTTATTTGTTTGGTGGTAACCTAATTCCCAAGCCTTTCATGAAGGTTTTCAACGTTGTTGAAATGTTTCCGAACTGCCGTAGGCGCATAACATGCCATTAGAATGTATAGGCGTACAAAATTGTCTTCCTCGTTTGTTAAATGTTCCGTAGTCTCTAAGAAAAAGAACATTCTGTTTCATATACATGTACTCATGTCCACACATGTTTGATTAATAAATTGTAATTAAATATGCACAGAACTATTCACAACTTGGCAATATTGGGATAACTGGTGATCTTAATGGTCGAGTGGGCACTGCCCCAGATTGTATTGTCAGAGACCAAATGAACCATGAACTCGCTAATCGTATTGACGACTTTGTTGAGTATGTAAACGATGAGCCTTTGAGTGAGCGGATAACAGAAGACAAAAAAACTCCTAATTATTTTGGCAGACGAATATTGAATTTATGTTTAACTTCAGGTTTGAGAATTTGTAACGGTAGATTTGGTACAGATAGTAGTAAATACACTTTTCAAAACAAGAAGGGTTGTAGTATTATAGACTATTTTTTGTTTTCATGCAATTCGTATAATATTATTGATAAATTTAGAATTGGTGATTTTACAACTTTTTCGTGTCACGCTCCAATAATAGTTGATCTCAAATTAAAAGGTTTAGTAACCAAATGTATATGTACATGTAAAACTGTTCAATATGATTCGATACAGTGGAATGAAGAGTATAAGAATGCAATTAGAGACGATTTATTGGCAAATACACATAAATTTGAAGAATTATTCCTGAATATGACACACGCCGCTAGTGATGTCGATGAATTAGTAAATAACGTGAATAAGCTTTTAACCAACACGTTCGGAAAATACACCAAGGTAAACGTAAAGCATACTTCAATATGTGACAATTGCATTACACGGAGAAATTATAGTAAAAAAATCGACAAGCCATGGATAACGGACGAGTGCAAAGCTTTGTACAACAGTTATAAGTGTGCCCTAAGAAAATTCAATAAACAACATACAGAGGAAAATAGACTAAAATTAAACTTAGAAAAACAGAAATATAAGACGATGGAGAATAGGCTTAAGCGACGCTATAAAAACAAACAAGAAAATATGTTACGATCGATGCAGAAAACGAACCCTAAACGTTTTTATCGAAAGTTTCGAAAACGAAACAAGAACATTAATAGTAAATTATCAATCAAGGAATTTGCCGAACATTTCAAAATATTGAAATGAACTCATGATGCTATCTATGCTCTTCATTCCATTGTTTCAAAATCACTAAGAAATAACAAACGCCTTTATTGTTGTTTTATAGATTATAACAAGGCATTCGATAGTGTCAATCATTCAAAACTTTGGTTAAGGTTGATTAAATCTGGCATTAATGGAAAATTATTGTCGGTATTAAAGTCTATGTATGCAAAACTGAAAGCTTGTATTAAGCATGAATGTACCTTTTCGAATGGTCTTTTGCAGGGAGAATCTTTATCGCCCTTTTTATATGCATTGTATGTTAACGATATAGAAATTGAATTGATTAATCAAGGTTGCATACCTTATGAGTTACAATTACTTAATTTATATCTTTTCATGTACGCTGACGATACTGTAATTTTAAGTGAAAACATAAACGACTTGCAGCATATGATTGATGTAATAAATAACTGTTCAAATGAACGCAATTTGTATATAAATATAGAGAAAACTAAGATTGTTGTCTTTAGACAAAGAGGTATTGTTAGGTCTGATGACAAATGGTATATCAATGGAGAAGCAATAGAATTATGCGAAGAATTTGTTTATTTAGGGGTACTGATTAGATACAATGGTAATTTCAATGAAAAACAAAAGATGTTATCGAATCAAGGTAGAAAAGCACTATTTAGCTTATTCAATAAGATACAAGACGATTGTTTTAATACTGAAACTCTGTTATCGTTATTTGATACGTATGTAAAACCTATATTAAATTATGGTAGTGAAGTTTGGGGATATCATAAAGCATTGGATATAGAAAGCCTTCATCTGTACTTTTTGAAAAGAATCTTGAGAGTGAAGAAAAGCACTGTAAATTATATGGTGTATTTTGAGCTTGGAAAAACCCCATTGTATATTGACAGATATTGTAAACTGTTAAAATATTGGGTAAAGATATTGAATACTGACAACTGTATACTAAGTAGTTGCTATAAGGAAATGTTAGAAGCTAGTTTTATTAAGCCACATTGTAAGATGAATTGGTGTTGTCAGATTAGAGACATATTATGCAAATATGGTTTCAATTATATCTGGTTGGCTCAAAATGTTGAAAATGTAAATTTATTTTGAGCGAATTTAGGAGACGTGTAACTGACGAATTCATTACCGAAGCTTTATCATTTTTTGAAGCCTCACCTAAATGTCAATTGTACAGATATATATATATCTATGAAAACTTTAGTTTACAGTATTACTTATTTAGACCTGTGAATTATAGATATGAACCTGTAAAAAGATGAGTATCATTTTATTTTGGAATGTACAAAATATAAAAGTATTAGACTCCAATATATAAAACCGTACTATTATAGAAACCCCTCGATGTTTAAGCTAATTCAATTACTATCTGTGAATAATATAAAGGAATTAAACAACCTTGGTAAATATTTGTTGTTAGCTGAAAATATACGTAATTCATAGATGTATATGTTATCATACTCCGCACATTATATTATATTATACATGTATTACACTGTTTTTATTATAATTATGTTAATCAAATTATGTAAATATATACAATGTTTCTGCAATTGTATATCCTATAAGCTGTATTGCTTTTGGAATAAAGAATATATAGAGAATATAATAGTTATTTTGGAACATTTGAAATGCATGAATAAAATTGTAAAATTTTCTTTGTGTACTAGAAATGTACATGTGCTTACTTGTTGATGCATTATTAAGATTTCATCAGATCAAATATTCAAAAAAAATTTGCTGCTTTTGAATAAAAATTAAAATAGCCTTCAAACACATATACAAAAATTCAGTTTGTTCAAATTAATAGGATGTATGTAGCCATTAACATGTCTGTGAGAAACAAGTGGTGCATTTACACATGGAAGTCAGATAGAAGCTACATCTAGTATAAGAGAATTGCTTTTAACTGCTCATAGAACGTATTGATTAAAATAAAAGTTACTACCGAATGGCGTGTCATTTGAGTTCATCAACTGATCACAATCATTTAATACAGATCTAATATGAAACGTCATTTCTTCATTTGAACTCTGAAGGGTTGCAACTCTTAAATCGATACATTCTTGGCAAAGAGCATCTTCACCTAAAGCTTTCACAGCCTGTAATATATGTAACAAGTGAGGTTTTGCTGATTACAAATACACGTAGTTGAGTTATATAAATAAATTAAAATAATACATATCACAATATTACAATGTATGTTTTATTTTATTGATATTGTCTATATTGAAAAGCAATTCAAACGATTGTGTTTATATTTTAACATGTCTTACTAAGCAATTCTTAACATTTTAAAAATTATAACAATTAAAACAAACATCGTCTTTCTTGTTTACCGAAAAAATAAAACAAAGTAAAAAAATTACCATCGAAATTTCGTCCCATATCTGATTAGTGCATACGTTTGAAAAATCAGTAGTATTGCTGTGAGCAACGTTATTTCTGTATTTTTTTATATTCCATAATCCAGATAGGACACTCCTATCTAACTGAATTATTGTTTGTATGTGAAATTCTTCAAGGATACATGTCATAAGTTGTGCATCAAACTTCTGTGAATCCGGCTCCTCTAAAATATTAAACATATATTATACCAGTAATTTAAGTGATTATTTTCAATTGGGTTCATTATTATCTAAATATCCGTTAAATGCGGTAAAATGTCGCTTATCATTGACATTAAATAAATTTGGCATGCAATGGAAAAAAACACAAAAAATTAAAACCATTTGCCAAGGGCCATAGCGCGATGATTTTTCTAGACGAAGAGGCAGGCAATCACCTGCACTGCAACATGCTTAAAAAGTATGCTTGAAATAACACGTTTGAACAGGATGTTAAAGCATGTTAAACACCAATAAGTAAAACGTATGCTTGAGATTCAGTTGGAAATATTATGTGTGAAAATGCATTTAAGACAGCACGGGTAAACACTTTGTTTTTTCAAATATATCTTATATCAAAGACGAAATCAAATCTTTCCTTGTATCTCAACTAACTGGCAGTCCATTGTTTACATGTAAATATTTGTAGTCATTTCCTGTTTTCCCTATAAATATACTCTCCTATTAAAACACCTCAGTGTCCTCGGAATAAGTAATGCGCACATGTTATAAACTCCTGCACAAAAATAGTGTTATTCACAATTTAATCAACTGGTCGGCACAAAACTTTGTATGCCAGCTCCTGCGTATTCAGAAATAGAATACAAAGCCCAAACAAACTTTACTCTCATATATGTCTTGCACAATTTCACAATTTTAACTATAGCAGGATTGAAGCAGAATTTATATGTAGAAAGGTAAATAATACAAAACAGATATTCTACTCTGCCTAATAGCAGCATCATCCACTGGTCTAATATTTAGCCTCTTTTATTTCACAGTAATACTAAACATGTAATAAATAAAATATAATTCATTTAATATCATGACTGAAATTGTTTGTTTTTTTATTTAAAAAATCTACTCGTGTTTTACGTTTTATGTATATATGAAAACGTACCTTTTACATGCGCGTACTAAACGTCAATTTACCAAAACATGTGAGTACAAAATTATACTCGCACAGTAGATAGTTATTATATTAATGCTATAGAATATAACAGCAAGTTACCTTTAGAAAATAGAAGACAATGTTGGAAGTCCTTCATTTTTCCTTCGGTTTTCAAACGGGTAAGTAGAAGAACATTCTGGGAAAACACGTTTCTTAATGTCCCCGGTGTAAAATTCTTATCAAATATGTGACGCACTGCTTTTGTGGCAACGCTAGTTAATAACATGCTAAGTCTGATGTAGTTCTCTTCTTCTATAGACACAATCTTTTGATTTAACACTGTTTTCCATGCTTCTGTTTGGTTTTCGTCATCGTCTGCTAAAACCAATTGTCTATCCATATGAGAAGATTGTGAATAACAATATATTAAATTAACTGCATTTAAATAATATATCAGCAAATAAACAATTACACTCAATACAAAAATAAATTGTGTGGTGCATCATTGCATAGTCTTTCTACTTCTAACTAGAATTATTATTCAAGCTTGATTGATTTAAAATCAATTGGAAAATAAATGATCAGTTATAAGCAGTTTGAAACGATTAAAAAATTAAATATATATTTTAAGGTGACTAAACTACCTAAAGCGTTGTGATTTTTTTCAGTTCAGATCACTGATGTTAAGTGTAATATTGCATTTTGATCATTTTCTTAAGTTTTTAAACCCACAGTAATTGTTATTTTATCATGAAATGTCGAAGAGAGTATGTTTGCTTCATAATGTTCCTTTCATTAAATAGAAATAATGTATAATTATAAATTACTCTAAATTACATGATACCAGATAAATTATACCTTGTCTTGTCAATGGTATTGAAGTTAGATTATTAATTGTCTCCGTCAGTTTGCTAATAAGAACTGCTTCTGTTCTTTTTGATGTTATGTATTCATCATTTTTCTCATTTGTACTGTTATTGTTATTATTGTCGTGATCATGTTTAAGGATGTGCTTTCCTTGACTCATCATAAATTTAATCTAGAATAATCGAACAAAATACCTGCATCATTTAAACAAGTCTATATTCAATTCGTTAAGTGAACATTTGTAGTATAAACTTATAAAGGTTATAAAGTAATTTCGAAGGTTTGGTTGTTAAACGTCATCATGGCATCTAGTTTTTATTGGGGAGGAAACCGGAGAAAACCCCCGACATTCGGTAGGAAAACTGGCAATCCTGGTCAATAAAGATTGGAGTCGAGCGTACCCTGCCTGCAGTGAGTCTCGAACCCGCAATCTTTATGTTGACAGACCACGTTATCATTAGCAGACATACTACCTTAACCACTCGGTCACTGTGGCCCCTAAATTTTCAAAAGGAAATATGTGCTCTGTTAACAGGGGCTCCACATTTGGCAAGATTGAAGTCATGACTTAAATAATTTTACGGTCGCCATCATGACGATGACCGTTACAGACCATCTGTGTCATAAATAACCGTTGATATTTCGTTTGTTGTAACCATTTTACCCCTTCTTACAATTTAAAGTTTTTGCGTCTCTGTTTGTTCGTTATTGTCCACTCTTTTGTTTGACCTTGTTTTGTAGTCCTTTTTGACTTATTGTCTATTGAATACTCCGCGGTTTCTTCTATTCTGTTTTCTTACTAGAAATCTTCAAGAGTGTTTTGTGTCGATAAGATACATGTATAGATAATCACTCGCAGTGATATAACACATTTATTACAAATATATTGATACATTTTTTAAAAACATTTCTTGTCATCTAAAAATATTTTTATATATTATAGAAGGAAAATCTGTTTGAAATTTTTTATATTGGGATGAAAATGGATAATTTTATATTTCTTTACAAAAAACTAAAACAGCTCATGCAAATCCTTTATTTTAGTTGAAAATAAATATTTCCAAATTACAATTTTTCAAATGCAAAATAAACAAGCTTGTATGGTATACAGCATGAGCTTATTATTCTGGGAAACCAGAATTAATTATCAGCAAGAAAACATCATATTAGAATAATCAACAATTAATAACAAACATGTGAAATCGACAGCCAACAAAAACATAAACATCACTAGCCTACTATTATTCCATATTCGTTCTGAAAAATGTAACGTTAATTCAATATTAATATTCAATCATACGGAACGATATACAAACATACTTTTGTAGTTGACGTCAAGCAAGATTTTGTTTACGGTAATGTAAACTTACTATTTGATAGGTAAGTGTGCTATATAAGTAATCTTAACCCTTATACAAATGTTTTTTGTTTTAAAAGATTAATGGCTTCAACATTTTAGTACGGATCATATGCTGCTGTACATAAACATGTGTGCTTATGTATTTAAATTTGTTAAACATTCCATTAGCAGCAAAAGCTATATTTAAGACATCACACAATAATAGCAATTGATAAATGAAATGCAATTATCATTTGAATTTTGACAGATATTAGATTTCCCATGTGTTACGTGTCGAATCTAAAACTGTTTAATAAAGTATGAAATTATTGTCTTCTAGCCAAAAATAAATGGTATGATGATTTAAAAAAAACACTCACGTTGTATTGATTCATCCAATTCTATGATAGTAAACGCAATAAAATCACTAACCTTCCATCTACTTCTTCCAATATTCCAAACATAGAATGGTTTTGTTCAAAGATAATTAACAAATGTAATTTGAATGTCCCAATTAAAAGATATTTTAACTGCATTGGGTGATTGGGTTATCATTAACATGTCGTGGATTTAAAACAAAATCAAATAATATATTCTTTTGTTTTTTTTTAAAGTCATAGCGTCTTATCATTATATATGATCCCATATAATATAACATGATCTTTATTTAAATTAACAACTTGTTATACATGACCACACATTTTCTATTATGTGTTTTTGTAAAATTTCTTTTCAATTCTTAACTAATTAAGTAAGTCTTTTTTGTTATAATATAAATCATAAAGATTGGTAAGTTTTGTTGTGTTTTTTAACTTTATTTAAAAAAAACAGGCTATTCAGAAGTCAAGTATTATTTATTGGAAACGAAGAAATAAAGAAAGAAAATGGATATTAACATTAGATTGACAGTAGAAGGTAAGCTTATTTATAACCAATAGTTTATTGCGATTTACTGGAGTAGGAAATTTGTTGAGTATACTTATAAAGCAAACATATCAACTAATACCACAGCAAAGTTTATTATTGCAGAACAGCACAAATTCCTTATATTTATTGTACATATTTGTTATTTATTATGCTTCTGTACATGCATGATGAATTGGTCACATAGCATTATACATCGGTTATTTTTGTTGGAAAAATGTTTATAGTCAGTCTTTTTCTGAAAGCAAAATGTCGCTAGGTTTTTTAGCATGTAACATGTAAGAAAACTGCGCTGCTTCAAAATCATTTGTGAATAATAAACCAAAATTTCTTTTTCACACCGGTGATGATAAATTAAAAACAAAATGTAAACGGCGAGTCTGGCATGCAAAAAACTACAAAATAATATCGAAATTTGTTAATATAAATTGTGAAATATAAGTCATAGGTTTACCTTATAGTGACATAAGTAACTGATTAACATTTCTTAGTAAAAGAAAATTATTAGATATTGGTGTTTATTACATTGCATTGACTCGACAAATAAAAGTAATGGAATTCCGTGTGAGTCAGTATTATATATTTTTATAACAAAGCATATCATGTGATCTAAACATTTAAATAAACATTGTATTATATATTTGTTTAAATCGGTAATATTTCTTCGTTCGTGAAATAGATTTACAGTATTGACTACTTTCACTATTCCATATTGGAAGGAAACAATAATTGTTTAATTAAACCCTCATCTAAATATGAATTTAAAATTCAAACTGGAATAATTAAATGTGCACATTTATGTAAGGATAGTATAAATGTAGGCCATATGTTCTATAAAAATTATTATGATTACAGTTAATGAAGTCTACACTTAAAATGACAATAGATATATTTCATGGACGACAATGGAGAATTAAGGTTTTTGACCTATAATTGAAGTTACCGTTTAATTTTATTTTTCTACCAAGTAATACAGCTTTATTAAACCAATAAATTGCTAATTAAAGATGCAAATAAAATATTTTGTTTTACTTTGAGTCAATGTTTACAATTTTGAGCAAAAAATTCTGTTACTCAAATACTATTTCGGATGTTTGCGGAACATTACCGAGGTCTGCTCCTTTGAAAAACAATATACATTTGGAAAACCAAATACGATCACGTCGTCAATTATGATCCGGATACCTTAAAATTAGAAGTACAAACAGATGTGCGTTGATTGAAAAGGTATTTCATAATTGATGCTTCAAGTTGTTATTTCCCTTTGAAGCGTTAATTCATCAAATCTAATAGCAATAATGATTTTCTTTTTACAACTAACAAATAAATCCCAAAAGAAAGTACAAATCTAAGACAACAGAATAAGGTATTCCTTGCACACAAGAAAACATAAAAGATTTGAGGGACATTTTATATATGTATAATTCGTTTGTACTGATATGGACAATAGTTTAATTCTGGTTTATGCGAAGTAAAACAGTTGCAAGGCATTTGCTTTGAAACGCTTACGTATATTTTTTGTAAGATAATAAGGTATAATAATTGTGGCAAAGTTTTTCTTAACCCCTAGAGAGAACTTATCGTTTCTAAAATTTTCAAGCGGGTTCATGTGGGAAACATATTTTAATTTTTCTTTGTATCTCTTCACGCGAAAACCTTCATCTCACGTAAAACTAATTTTATTTAATTCAGAATGTTTAAGTGTATTCAATATAATGCACAAATTTTTGCAACGTTGTGATGAGCCTTCCCAAAAAAGATTGCCCAAATACAACAGGACAATATGCCATCATAGGCCACTGAGGTCAATTTCTAACAAGGGGACACTCAATTTAATAATTATAATGGCATCAATGTATATTGATAGAGCTTATCGGTTGGTGTTAGAAATCAGTCTTAACTGTAATGGAAAATGCTGTTTTTCCTGAAAAATGTCGAAAACTATATTCATCAAACATAACAATCATAAATGCAATCATTTACTTTTATTTGTGTGTCAAACAATGTTTCATGAAGCTTTTTCTGTTACTAAATATCTTAGCATTATTTTCTATTTTTCACAAGATGTCAATCTAAACTATCACAAGCATACCAGATTTATTGTTAATAGCTATAATAACTGTACCCAGTCCATATTAGTTTTTGAATTATTTGATCCGGAACCTAATTATCCTAGATATATCTGTCTTATGTCTATTTTAGGAAAGTGCATAATCACTATCACATTACTAATTTACTTTTTAAAAGTCTTGTGACAATTTTCGAACGACCATAGTATATTCTTATGTAACCGTATTTTACGTCCAAGTCCATTATAAAAACGCATTTAATATGGTTTGGTTATGGTTTCGCTCCGTTGTGGTTCGTATTATTTCGTATCAGACGGTTCTTATTCGTACTAACCCTTACTTATACGGTAGTTTACAGCTGTTCAGTGCTGACCACTTGACACCAGTGAATTCCGTAGTAAACTGTGACGTATCCTAATAAGCTGCATCACTTGTGGCGCTCAATGGTCGCTTTCCTACATTATATTTGGCCTGCACGTCAAAACCCAAAATTAATTCCGCTGTACAATTGATCAGAATACGGAAATGGGCATTTACGGAATCACCCGTAAAATTTAATCCTTTTTAGAGTCTGAGTATAATCATATCGGTGAGTTGATCTGTTAATTTGTGACTCAGGCATAAGGTAAAACCAAAAAACACCCGGAAAAAAGAAATACAATGTTGACGGATCAAAGTACATGTATGATCTTTTAAGAATGTTTATGGTTTGCTTCTTAGACTCGTATGACTTTCTGAAAGTTTACAATAACTAACTTCTTACATAAAAAAATATTATTATCATGTGCTGCTCAGATTGTGTTGTGACCCCAATTCTATCCACCTATCTTGATTCTCCGCAGATAATGCTGAATTGCTGAGTATTCAAAATCTTTAACACTGACACTAAAATATAAAACAGATTGCTACTTCACATGGTTGTAGTATGGAAGTACTTATACTCGATTTCGACATATCGTGTGAATGCGGATCCAAATTGAGCCTAATCCACTCTCATCATTCGTATTTTTCATAGGATCAAATGGAAAAATATATTCCTTTGAACCTGCAACAAGGTCCTGTAAACTTCTCCAGTTATGTATTTGTAATTTTAATTATTTTTTTATTTTATATTTTCAATTTTAAATTTTAATTTTGTCTTTAGTTGGAGTGATGAATTTTTCTCAGGGGCAATTTGATTTATCCGTAATGCCTAGTAGAAAATATCAACTAATGTCTATTGATACTAAATGCAATGAATGGTTGATTAACGTTCAGTGCCATATTTTTGAGCCATATTTAGAAAGATAAACAATTAGCAAACACAAATCATTTTAGTAGTGAAATGGAATGGACTGAGACAAAACATTCTTGATTGCAGCGGCTGCCATGGTTCTTCATCATTAATTTGATATTTTTTGTTTTTATATGTTTAATCCTGATACCTTGTTTACAGTTATTTAACAACAAAATGCTGTTAACTCCAAAAGACGAAAACTTCATGAGACTTCTTCTGCTACTTGAGATCGGCAGAAAGGCAATACAGATAAAGTTCGATAAAGAATTTCATCCAGAAGTTCTGCATAGAACAATTATTAAAAATCATAACACATTAATTAAATTCAAGAAGAAAAACATCATTACTAACATACAGTGGCAAATCCTGAAAGGTAAGGAACTATTATGTTACTATTATCACTGTGCTTGATAAAGGCCAATAAGTTAAAATGTCAGCAGAGATGTTTTGTTTCGGGAATCGATCTATAAAGATATTATGGAATTATTAAGAATAATATAACAACAAAAAAGTTTCATTATAATGTAATTAAATTCGTTTTTTTTTCACTGAGATCTTATACATTTAATTGATTGACGAATATGTAGTATCAGACCAAAATAGTTTCAAACTTTATAACCAGCCATATTTATTAATATTAAAACTGTTCTTATAAGCTAACAATACGAAAATTTAGTTTAACTTTATTTATGTTGCAGCAGATTCCAAACCTGTCTTTCAGAATAAACCTCGAAACTTTCCCCATCTCAAAATTACTTTACTTAACGATATAAACGTAAATCAATTGGTTGTTTAAAATGAATGGTTGCCCCAATTTCAGCTTAAATTTAGGACGAGACCAAGCTTACAATAAAAAAACTAAGTTCCGACCGCAACCGAATAAATAGTTGGGTGGAGATATTGATGAACTCTTATCAAAATCTATAAAGGTTATCTTTATCGTGCAAAGAGCGAAGCACTTGCCATAAACTTTACCTAGTTTGTTCTGTAGCAAGATTTGTTTGCTTTAAGATTTAACAAAGATGAAATCCTGGCTAACCATAAGTCCTTCATGACTTCTTTGAATATTTATGACGACAAAGACTCTGAAGTAAACAGACCAACTCACATGCTGAGGAAGTACCATAAAACCTTGTTTAATCCACAATTTTTCTTTTGAAATGCTGACAGTTTGCCAAGTCAGGACCATTGCTATGGTAGCTGCGTTTGTTATTATTGCTGGTTATAAAGTTTGCCGGTTGGTCTCTTTGACAGTTCCTTGGTGTTCGGTATTTTTGTATTACCGTCATCTATAACCTGACAGGGCTCTGACAGGACATTGATCATCAAAATCGCTTACATGGGACATTTAAACCAAATTTATTGTTTTTTTATATTTGTTAAATGTTTTAATTTTAAGGTACCTTATGTAGGACAGCAATTCCTTCTGCTTGGACAAGATATTAAATTGGGCTGTTATGTTACAAATATGAAACAAGTCTCAACATTTTTATGCAGCTTTTAATTATGTTTTACAGGCGAATCTCCAACCTCTGCCAAATTTGACATCCCACTCTTGATAATGTTTTTAAAACATTTTACTGAAGACCAGTTAGGTATTCGTGACATACTTCCCGAAACATCCGATACAAGTGTTGGAGCAGATATTACGAGAATAAAGTTCTATAGAAACACTATCGCTCACCTAAACACTGCAGATGAAGTGAATGATAAAAGATTTGTTGTAATATGGAACAATATTTCACAGGTAAAATAACAATATTTCCATGTAAAATATTAGATATACTCAAATCTTGATACAGTTGTATATACTTCTAACATGTACAACAGGTATTTTATCCCAACAAGATAATTATTATTGAACTTTTTAAGAAATGTTGTTTGCGTTTAAAGCAAACCGCGCTAGAAATTCTCGACATTGCCTTTTATTTTTAATGATCATTCTATTACTTTTTTATGAAATTGCATTTTTTACTGAAATTAGTAAACATATGAGGAGTGCAATGATGGAAAAGCTCAGAAGCGTCTCTACATGAAAATATTATATGGCAGTATGATTCTTTTAAGGAATAATTATCAGTGACTAAAATCAACATATGTCAGTGCATTGTAATGGAAAGTATATAACATTTTTTTACAAGAAAACATAACGTAAAATTTCTGGAATGTTTCAGTCAGTTTACTTCATATAAACCAGGTTTTTGACACATGCTCTCAAGATTTATAATTCATTTTTACGACTGTGTATGGTAAATCATGGTGTAATTTTGCAGACTTATAATAATAAAATACACTAAGGGAACTCAACGTGATCAGAATTGACAAAAATCATAAAATTTTGTATCTTCCAAAAACTGTATATTTTCATTTGTTTTTTGTGAAATAATTTGTATAAAAACTATTTCTATGAAATTTTATGATTGGTATTTGCATCATGAGATGCAATTTGTTTATGAACTTTAAATAATAAATTATTGCAATGCAAGTAGATGTGAGTAAGACAATAATGTTTTTTTTTAAAAGAACATATTTCCATTATGAAAATACAATCCCATCTGCAATACTTTAATACTTAAGCGATTATTTATCTGTGCAAACTGTGTTATTGTATAGATGATATTTGTTCAAAATTTGTTGACATTAAATTGTATTAAAATCGAAAATCCGTGTGAAACTAGACTGCAAATACCATTAAAATTTTTCTTTAAACTGAATATTTTTTGCTAATTTTTTATTTTTTTAATTTATTTTATAAGTAAATAGGTGATACCGATGTTTTTTGTCAGGCCAGCATATTTGTAATACTTACAAGCCTATTAAAAAATAAACTCTTTTTGTTGTGAAATATAAAACATAATTTAGAAAAAGTAAGCAAAGTATGAAATATGAAAACCATCAGTATTACGTTTTTAGTTGCTTTTTCTAACTTCAGACGTTAAGAAACGATAAAACAGTATTGAAAACTAATATTAAATTTGGTCTTATAAATTTCATAAGTCAAAGTCGCTCCATTTTAGGGTATGGATTTCATATGTGGAAAAAATAAATTTCTTGCACAAAAGTAGAAATGAAAAGTATTGAGTGTATGTTTTACTAGGGTATCAGCTAACAAGCGGTTTAATGTTACAAAAAGTATTCAGAGAATCTCAAAGTTTGCGAAATAAACCATTTAATGCATATTGCTTATCATTCTAAAGCCAAATGGTGTACAACTTATAATGTATAGATATAGCAATTCCGGCTTCAAAGTAAAAATAAAGAGAACAAATATGCTTATGCCTGTTATCAGCAAAAATATCCGTCAATGTTAAAAAGGAGAATATCAGATTTGTTCTATGTTTGCAATGTGTTAGCTTCTGAAAGCCAGTTGGCATTGTGTGGAACAGGACATGGGTTTCTGGCGTTAGGGTGGGAATATGAGTCTGGTATGAGTCAGCCAATAGGTTGCCTTTGTAACAATACCACGTGTTATCTCAAGGTTACACTATATCAGCACAATATAACATAAATATAAGGCGTGTTTGTCATTTGTACCAATTTTCTCTGTTAGTCCTCTTTGTAGGCATTAGATTCATAAACCAATTGTCGACCTCCTTTTATTAATTATTTTCTTAACAATTTTAAACATGTCTTACAACTTGGGTTTAGACATAAAGGACTCGTTCTATACATAAAACCTCCCATTTCACATTTATATTTATCATTTTCATCGGTCTTTTATATTTTTTATTATTATTTGAAATGCGAGGTTATATCTGTGAGTTGAATTTTCTCGGAGCAAAATCTTTTCAGAAGTTCGGTATATTATCACATGTGAAATATAATGAAACTAACATAAACACAAAAACTATACCTATTTTCAATAAAATTAAACTAAGTTCGCTGACGAGGCGAAATTTTACCCGGAGTCGGAGCTGACATTTTGAATTTAACGGTAAATTAAAATCACGGAATCAAGCAATATTTATTGGCGAACGAGTACAATTTGTTGTAATTGTAACAAATAAAAAAATCGTTTCGTCAAAAACAAAGCCATAAGATAGATTCAAATGGTGTCGTCAATTCAATGTAATGGGAGTGAAAGGGTATCTCAAATAAAGCTTCAAACAGGACTTGAAACATCCTCGATATTCTAAGGTAAGACAATTTTTAAAAAATTTAGACATTTTTCGTTAAGCGTAGTTTACATGGGTGTCAAAATTTTTTATGTCAAACTTAACTTAAACATTCCGCATGAAACCTCGCATTTCACAAAAAACATAAAATATCAATATCCGATAAAAAATGTAGAAAATAAACATGAAATGGAAGGTTTTATTTATGGAACTAATAAAGGACAGTCAGTTCTGGTTGTGTGTAATTAAATGCAGATTGAAGATAGTATGCATTTTGTTACATATTTTGCTGTATTAAACATAGAAAATGTATCCAAATGTGCCATTTATTAAGGTATTTAAATGCTTTACATTGCTCTCACTTGAGGGATCGCACAGTCAGTTTACCAGTCGAGACGGACAAGGGAGATCACAACTCAAGATCAGTATCGTTCCCATTCCTCCTCCAAAATAATGGATAGAATCATACAATGGAATTGTCGTGGTCTTAAGATTCATTTTATTGAGATTACATAACCAGTTTAAGACTTTTTCCTGTTGTCTAACAAATCTCACTTAAAATTAACTGATAATATATCTTTAAGAAACTACTCTATTTACAGCACATATGTAGACGAGTATGATAGAGCTGCTGGTAGCTCTACTATTCTCGTAAAAGACCATGTTTATTGGCCCTGTCGATCTCGATACTGATCTTCCTTCAAGCTACATATCTTCAGGTTAGGATATCCTCAAGATAAATAGTCACTTTATGCTCTGTTTCATCTTAAATTTAAATCAGTTGAAACACCTTACTGATCAGCTGCCGAATGCATACTTCAACTGAATGTAAGATGTTGAGGGCTTAATGACTCAGGGAGGCTTGTGCATTTTTATGATGGTTCCAATACATATTAACATCCTGGGAACGGAACATATTCGGCAATATTATGTTAATAATTTTCTAATGTGTTACCGATGAAAAAATATAAATAATATTGAATGTCAACTGGAAATATGTTTAAACAGAATAGAAAAATGGGCAATGGAGAATGGTTTTTAATTTTCACAGCTAAAGCTGTTTCATGCATGTTTGCACTAAAAGAAAATGCACCCAGACCCCTTATATAATAATCCTATAAAAATGTAAAAGAAACTAACTTTCTTGGTCTGATATCTGATAGTAAGCTAACCATTTTACCCCATATAAAAATGATAAAACAAATGCCTAAAGGCATTTGAAATTTTAAAAGCAGCATCAGCAATTATTGGGTGTTTGAATGTTGAAGGTAACGTTTTACTTAATGTATACAGATCACTGGTTCGATCTAAATTGGATTACGTTTGCTTTATTTATGCTTCTGCTTCCAAATCATTTGTCAAAATCTTTAATACTGTTCATTATCAAGGATTGTGGATATGCCTTGGAGCCTATTGAACAATACCTGTTGAAAATTTTTATGTAGAAGAAAACGAGGCTTCTTTGTATCAAAGAAGACTTGATAATATGCATACCTTTCATACCTTTTGGTCAAAGAATAAAACCTCATTTGGAAAAGCTTTGTGTAAATGCAGATGAAATTGCCACTATAAATTCCTAAAAATCCCTTTGGTTAAATCCTAAACCTACATTTATGTATGACCTTAGAAGATTTTAAAAGTCTGACACCAACCCCGTAGCATTACAACAACATTTTGCTATCCTGATCATAGAGCAATTATACAGACGGATCGAAGGACGGTGACATCGGTAATGTGGGAATCCATTGGAGCACTGTCGTCGACCAGGAAGCCAAGAAGACCTTAAATGTTAAAATTATTGTGTTTTCAGTTCCCTTTAATCATTTAGCTATTTTCTACTTTGTGGCACAGTGAGTGGGATCCAGGAGGACGACAATTAGTTATATTTTAAGTAATGACCCTCGGCCCGAGTGTGTGCCAAGCAACATTCCGTATACCAGCAAGAATGTTATATCTGAGGATAACTACTTTTCAATAACTGTCTGAAATAAATTATGTTTAATTTTATCACGTCCATGTAGCTAAAATATTGCTTGCTGGACGTTAAACATCAATCAATCAATTAATCAACATTTATTACGTATATTAAACAGAAACAATTCGATCACAAATAAATCAATCATCTCTCTTTTATCATGCGTATATGATCGAAAAACTAATTTTTAAACACGTGGTCTGTAAACACTAAGGTTGTCAGTTCGAGCATTACTGTGGCCTTGGTGCGCTCGACTACAACCTGAATTGACAAGGGAATGACTGGCATTGAAAACAGATATATTTTACGATTTTTTCGTCGAGAGTATTACCGAAAGCAGAAGAAGAAAGAACAACAAACAATAGTTTAGTGAATTCCGCATACTAACGTTACTCATTGTACTGCGGTTTCTATGTAACGTCAGACGTAAAGTCATAGCTTTATACATACAAAGTAAGACAAGCTAGACGTTTTTTTAATACGATATCACTATCATATAAACATATTTAGGGAAAAACAAAGGTTCTCATTGTTTGATAGATTTTTGCACCGAAAATAGAAGGAACAGTGCTGGAGGTGACGGCATGTTGTTCAACTCGTTGATTTGCTGTGACTGAAAAAATAAAAGATAGTTTTGCGGCTATTGAATGTATTTGAAATGCTTCATTTAACTGCAATTAATAAAAACACAAATTTTCAAGCATCGTTTATGTATGCGCACCCACTAGAATTTCGTTTACACTCAAATTTCGGCAATTCATTCAGTAATGTAAACAATGAATTCAAAGCGAAGTGTACTGTTAAAATATTTTGTATGAATTTCTCTCAACAAATGATTCCTTAATAATAATATACATGTGTGTCTACCAAATAACATGTCGTTTAATGGATAAACTCCAAAATTCGAGTGTACTGGCTTAGTTTATTGTCTAAGACGTATATAGCCGCCATAGTTATTTACATTTAGGAGCCAAACAGTAGTTCCGGAACAGGACTTCATTAAAGTATGAACGGATCTTGGAACTAATGGTTTAAGCTTCTTTGATCAAACAAAAATGACTATAAACGTTAATTAAGGTTGGAATTATCCACAAATAAATAGCATTTTAATCATTACCTGTCATTTTTTACTGTGGTGCGATTCAACCAAAACTGTTAGATCAATTCATATTTTACTGCTAATTTTTTGTCTTGTTTCATGATAAGCATATAATAGGTAGATGTAAAAACAATTCAAGTTTTAAAGGACTTTATATTTAATATTGCTTTAATAATGTAGAAATACATGCATTAAAAGTTAAATTTTAATAAATTATTGTTATTTTAACAACAGTCTATACAAAGACTTGCAGAAGAATTGAAAGAAGAATGTGACAATACATTATCTAGAAGATTGGACTTCCAAAACTACGATTTAAAACTGAAATTCGACAATATAATGCACGAAATACAGGATCTTAAATCAACATATGTAAACTTAAAGGAAGCCTACAATAGGTTACAGGAATATCAAAGTGACCCTGTGCCTCCCAACGTAAGAGGTATTTATAACAACCTAATTAATATGAAATGCAACAATAAAAATATCCAGCTTTTGCATTGTTATTCTTGTTTTCTTACTTCAACTCCCTACCTGATATCTCAAATTTGTGTGGTAATGTGTCAATGGATGGAATGACTTTGATTAAAATTTTTATGCGACCGCAAACAAAGTTTATACAACAATTAACTTTGCATGATTATAATACATTTCGTTAAGCTGTTGTTTTGAAAGAAGTCAAAGGGGTCAATTTTTGTTGATGTAGTTAAAGTGCGAGATATTTCATTATAAATCTGCATTGGTGAAATATTTTTATACAATTTCTCATTGAATTATTTTTCGGTAGAGTATCAACGGAGTATTGATAAACGTCTTGTTATTTTCCATTTAAGTTAATATTGTAAATCAGATAAGAAAAGAATTTTGATTTATTTGTTTTTTTTTATTTTTTGTAACTATTTCTATCTGATTATTACGAAAAGAGCTGTCGGTAGTGTCAACATATTATTTTAATCCTTTACAGTTTCCTAGCTACAAGGGGTCAAAAGGAGTATTTGTTTACCATTTGTGGAAATATTTTATTAATAGAATGATGGTGGGGTTTTTATTCTTTATTTGAGTTTTCGTTTAGCTACAAGGGGTCAAAGGAGGTATTTGTTAATCATTTGTGGAAATACTTTTTATGAATGCTGATGGGGTTTTTATTCTTTGGTTGGGTTTTTGTTAGTGTGCCAACCAATTTGTCCTAAATTTTATTGGCTTGGTGATCCCCTTGATTCTCTGTCTTTTGGATATTGATAAATGTGGGCAGATGTGGCAGCATTTCTCATAACGTCTACACAAATGTAGTGACAAACCGTATATTTATATTTTTAACAAATGAAATAAGAATTGAGTAACTTAAGATATGCCATAGTATGCAACATTTTAGATGTAAAGTTTACTTTGTAACCTTTCGAGATTTGCAAAGTAAAGAACATTAAAATTTTGTAGCATGAATTGAACATTATTGCTTTTTATCTATCTAAATATTAATATTCTGGTTTCATTAATTCCATAAAGGTAGAAGAATTGTTATTTAAGCTGTTTATGTTATATTTAAGGGGTTTTCTTTCAGTTCAATTTGCAAAGCAACTGAAAAAATGGAAGAAAGATAGTTTTGTTCCCACTACAGCAGCATGCGAAATAATGAAAATTGTTACTCAAGAACACTGTGTTGCAATTATTGGTAGTTTTGGCGTTGGAAAAACGGCTAGTCTTCGTCAAGTTGCGATGAAAATGGAAGACGATGGATTTTATATTATACCAGTAATTAGTATTTCTGAAATAGTGAAATACTATTGTTCTGAGAAAAGATGTGTATTTGTAGTTGATGATTTTTGTGGTAAATATGAAATTAACGCAACAGAATTAGATAACTTCAGACATTGTCATGTGCCCTTCAGTGAAAATTGTAAAATTATCGTTTCATGTAGACTACAAGTGTATCTAAGTATCAAATCACATCACATAATATTTGTTGAATGCAATTTGAATTCATTGAATTTACGCCTGTCAAAAAGAGAACGGTTGTCTATTGCAGAAATGTGTGGTATTGATAAGACGATAATGGGTAGTAGTTTACTGTTGTACGACTGTTTTCCTCGTTTATGTAGAGCGTATAAAAACCAATGCAAACAAGATTTTTTTCAGAATCCTCATTCTATATTTGAATGGGAACTTGAGATGTTAGGATATTGCGGCAAATATTGTGCATTGCTTTTACTTGTGATGTTCAACAATGAGTTGAAAGTAGATTATATGTCGGATGAAGCAAGTGAAGACACGAAAGAAATCATCGCAAAAGCTTGCAACGTTTGTAAAATACCGATGGCAAAAGCAAATGAAACAATACTGGATGAATTGTTCACATTGATACAAACATTTTTGAAACTGGATGGCGATATGTTTTGTGCATTAGATGAAAACGTTTTATATCTTATTATAAACTTTTTCTCCAAAGAAAAAATGGGTTTTCTTATTGAACATGGTAGTTTGGCATTATTTGGTACCAGAATCAAGTTAGCAGAACCAAACAATAAAGATTTTACTATTTCAAAGGAAGTTAACTTGACAAAATATGAAGAATACCTCGTAAAAGCTTTGATTTGGGAGAAGTATGGTAAAAACACAATCATATTACCACTGGAATACCATCAAACGTATTTTAAAAGAATGGTTAAGTACTGGCAGGGAGGAAATGTAAATGCGACTTTTTTTAATATAAATTCCAACCATAGCAAATTTCTTGATTATGTCAACCACCTTAGCATTTCTGATCAAAGAAGTTTAGCACGAAAGAAAGATAAAAAAGATGGTAAAACTCCATTATTAGCATTTACTGCACACACCGCTTATAAAAATCATGAATTTTATTTAGATTGCGTTTACGTAGACTGGCTACTATGCCTTGGCGTAGAAGTTAATGCATGTGACTTTCAAGGGTATACGTCCCTCATCAACGCTGCCTCAACCAATAGCTTGCTTATTGTTCGCAAATTAATCCGCGCAAACGCTAACGTCAATATGTGCACAGAAGACGGTATTTCTGCCTTATTTATATCTTGCCAAAATGGTTTCCGTGACATTGCAAGAATATTAATTGCATCAGATGCAGATTGCAACACATGCTCTAATAAAGGAACGTCGGCATTACAGGTTGCTTGTATAGTAAAAGATAAAACAAAAGAACGTACTGACATTGTAAAAGACTTATTAAAACATGGAGCTAATGTCAATCATGTAGACAATAATGGTATTTCTGCATTACATTATGCTTGCTGTAATGGGTATGTTACTATTGTTACTGAATTATTAAGATGGAAAGCAGATGTCAATAGGTGTGATGCATATTTTAGAACACCCATACAAATAGCCTATCAACAAGGCCACCGAGAAATCTATATGATTTTAAGGAAATATCAAGATGAATCCAAAACAACATAATATGTTGACAAAAGAATACTATACAATGTCCGCCAGTTAGCACCAGATAATATGTTGTTTATTGTACATAAAAAATTGTTAAAACAATATAGTATATTTGCAAAATGTTATGAAAAACCTTTATTCCACTAAATATCTATACCGATCTTTGGTCGTGCTTAATTTTTAGACTTTCAAACCAACTGTAGTAAATAATTATCATGGCGCGATGAATGTAAACAAATTACACCTTGAAATTAAGGGCTACAAGAAGTAGTGTACATTGTTGAAGGCTATATGTCAAGCTTGACGAAATTAAATTATTTTGCAATAATATGTCATGACTTGCATTGAACATTATCAAGTACAAACTCTTGTTAAGTGAATCTTGTCAGATATATCTCTTTTTTTTATCTTGGATTGTTTTAAAACATAAAATATTTGTACTATGTGAACAGTTTCTGAAAAACTTGTTATTGTACTAGAACATTTACTTACTAGTAATATGCAAACATTTTATTGTACTACTACATGTACATACTATACGTATAGTTTGATATTAGCTGTGAACACGGGGACTTTCTATAACCGGTACACAACTGTATTATGCAAAGTCTGTATGTTTGTTTGTTTGAATGGTGTTTAACGTCAGCTTCAGCAATTTTTCAGCTATATCAATGCGTCCAGTTTATATTGGGGAGCAAGCCGGAATACCCAGAGAAAACTCCGACCTGCGGTAGGAAAAATAGCAATCCTTGTCAATTAAGATTGGAGCCGAGTACACTCTGCCTGCAGTGAGAATCGAATCCGCAATCTCAGTATTGCCAGACCACGTGATCAATAGTAGACGACCTACCTTTACCACTCGGCCATCGAGGCCCCAAGTCTGTATGCTGTAACATAAAAATAGCAGTATTATGTGTGCATTGTCTGATACAAGTTTGTTACAAAAACATCTAAAGGATAGTATTATGTCAACTTTGACACACTTTTTATTTTAAAATAACGTGTATCCCATTTATATGTGAATTTTGTTCCGCATACCTATTTTACACTACAACATGGAATTACAAGTATTAAACTGGTATTTACATGTTATAAACAAACCAAAGATAATTAAAACAAAATTTACATAATACAAATTTACATAATTATAACTTTTTTATTGTACACCAGTATGTATACCAGTTTGATATAGGCGTTGAATGTCGTATATTTGAAGATTCTATGACGTGTATTATGCAAAGTTTGTACGATATTAGAGTACATATCAGTATCCGGCAAAGTTTGTCTACATATTTTTCTATCGACCATATGTAATGTGTTCCGATTACTGGATTCAAAGAACTGCCTAACGCGTCCTGACAGATAAGGGAGGAGGTTGCCATGTCATAATACAAAAAGACCGCGCACCGTAGTAGGTGACGTGTTTGGAGGATGTCTCGCTCTTTGCACAGCTTTTGTAGAGATAGAAATGGTAGCCGCTACAAAAAGCTAAATTGTCTGTCCCTACCAAATGTTACATATTTTTCTAGTGGTAGTCATGATTTTGTTGTCGTCGGTTTATTCCCTTTCCCAGTTAAATTTCGTGTTTGTTAATTTGTTATCGTCCCGAATATACCTAAAATATTGCTGCTAGACATTAATTTAGCTTCAATCAATTAGTCAATACATTTGTTTATCCTTTTGCAACGTGTACATACCAGTTGTATGTGCAAATTGTCTACTATATTTTATGAAAGGTAGAACTGAATATTATATGAAAGTAATCAGACACATTTGATATTGCATACTTTAAAATGTACGTATACCAATTTTATTTCAGCTGTGTCTGATATACCTGATCATGCAATTAAACATGCTTTAAACAGTTAAGTTGTTTTTACATGTATGACTTTTTATATGAAATATTTTGTTTTAATTTCGTATTCATGTAGATGTGAATTCAGTATCGCTTTCATTCATTCTATGTGAAATTGCGACATTTATATTTAATATGGTTATCAAAGATATTAAATAGTTTCTTATTTTCTGTCACAAATGGAGTTTTAAAGGCAAGACGAATGTCAATATTTGAAACAATAAATTCAAAGCATAATTGAAAAATATTGAACTTGACTTATCGCTGTTGGACATTTTCCTTTGATCGTAATGCGACACAATAATTCCTTTATTGACAATCATTTTTTCGTTAAAATTATTGACAATTTCTCAATAATGATTCAGGATTATTGACGGATTCTAAGGACAATGTGACGTCAAAGCTTTGCGAAGCAGCAATAAATAGTTTACTGTTTGTTTTATTTTCTTGACCGCATTTTCCATCTCGCTGCAGCGGCTCGATGAATAATTTCGATCTTGGAATTTAAATAATCTTTTTGCATGCAAATAACACCCATTAAAAAGAGGAAAAGCACACACACACAAACACCCTCACACACAAATTATTTTGCATGATACTACATTAACTACAGAAATAGGGTTAACTATATACGATATTTTTTTCATCGATAAGTAACAAAATTTCCGTTTTGCACATTCTAAATCCTCGTAGCGCTGGATTAAATTAAACGCAAATTTTGTTATCCCTCGATGGAGAAAATACTTTGTGTAGTTAATACTTATAATTAAAATCTATCATTAGAATAAACATCAATTTAAACAAAAAAAGATCAAAACACACATGTGTTCGCGAAGAAACTTATTACGTCAATATGCGCTTCCCTCCATGACGAAGATTTTTTTTTTCCTTCCTCTGATTGAAATTTTTTTAACCAATCAAAAGTCAGTACTTTTGTACAAACAAATGTACTTTTAACAAACAAGTTGGTGTACGTTGTTTGATTTTGTGTAAAAGTTTGTATATATTATTTTTGTAATATTTATACAACGCTCATACACAGGAGTTATTTTCCTTTCGTACAGGTATTGTGTATATGATCGCAATTGATATTTTGCAATCTTTTCAAAACTTTAATTTCCATTGCCAAAATTATTCTAGATGATAACCAAAGTCTGTATAAATTCAATATTTAATTCTTCAAATGACATGAATATGTGCTAAATATTTCTGCATAATTCTAATGTTTGAATCAATATAACACACCTTTGATAGAAACATCTTTATTTGTATCGTTGTATAATTTCATGCACTTGTATATTATTATTTGTTTATGGTGCACGTTCATGTTTGTCCGTAAGCAGCTTCCTTTAGACGCTTTATATATCTTGGACTATCTGTATTGTGTATTTACACGATCCCAGAGGGCTAATATTATTCCATCTGCCGATCATTTCATATGAAGGATAACTTAATCATTTAGATTTGAACGCCACTAATGAGTCTTGAATAAACGAAAAGCCCGTCTGACGTAATGAATTTGTCACCTTAGTATTTGTAATCACATTTTATTATATATTGTATATAGCCTGTTGTTTTGTTTGTTTATTTGTTACTTTCTCTGTACCAATTGTATTACTGGCTGTGTGAGAATAAACTATATATATATTACAATATTTAATCAAACCCAAAATAAAACTAGCCGTCACTTAGCTAATAGTATTAAAACAATTGAGAGATTAGAGAGATAATAGATTTGTTGTCGTCATTTATTTATATTGACAGTAAACTATGTCATTAGTTGGTCGAACTGTGTCATTAATTTTGATAGAAATTTTTGCATTATCCTCTGTATTTATCATTGTTATTATATATACTATACATATATATGATTCAACACAAACGTTTTGAGTCTGCCACTTTTTAAAATGAATGTTTGTAACCAGAATTGTGCGACATTCATTTATTCGCTCTCGTGGTAAAGGTTGAATTTGTTTTTTACGCATAGCCATTTTAAATTTAGTCGTTTTGGGATTTTTGTTCCTTGGTTTTTTAGCTATTAAATAATTGGCATTCTACATGCATTTCATTGTTTATGACCTGCCATTTTCTTTTCCTGAGAAGAACCGGGATTTTAAGTCTTGTTGACAAAAACATTCATTTAGCTCGGGAACCACCATTAGTAGTTTTCCCCAAATGTTAAAGAATATTGGCGCAAAATTCAAAATGAATACACGCAGACTTAGAGAAGGAACCAATGGAGGCCACACTATTCTCGCAGTGGTTAGTGTCTAACAGTAAAATGATAACCAGGTGTGTATGTAAATACATAAAGCAGTTTTTGTTTACAAATACAATAGAGTGCTATAATGAATAGAGAAAAAAAATATGATGAAAATGAGGAAATAAATATGATTGAAACCTATCTTTGTTCACGTAATTGGCAAAAATTAGTTTTACATTAAACAGATTTTTTTATATTATTTATTGTTCATATGCAGATAATTATACAATAGTTGCCTATATAGAGGGCATTGTCATGATATCTTGACTGCACAAGGGAGAGTGGTATTGCTTGAAACATTGATAATGCACGAGCCGAAGGCAAGGGCATTATCAATGTTGAAGGCAATACCACTGTCCCGAAGGCTGTCAAGTTTCATGACAATGCCCTCTATATAGGCAACTATTATATTTATTTCATTGAAGAATAAAAAAAAAGTTTGTGTTGCTTGTGTTGGGTTTTCAAATTCAGTTTTGCATGTTTTTGTTGCTCAATATTTATTTAATCTACAAGTTTCTTGAAAAATATATATATATATATATATATATATATATATAATTTATATGTTTGGTATGTACGATTTTTTATGCGTGAATCAATCATTTAGCCTCATTTGATGACAAATGCTAAGATTAAATCTAAATCACTGGACAGGGCATTATGCCCTCGTGTCAAATTACTGCATATTAATTAATACCATTAATGAATCTTATATGAATGAAATGCAGGAAGTTTTTCAGTGAATGACAAAAATTGGTAAATTACATACTTCAAGATGCAACATAAAACAATCGTACGGCTTCTCTAATTTGTTTTACTATATGGTGATTAATTGATAGAACGAGAGGGAGTATATTCGTAAGTCATCGAGTCAATCGAGTCATGTCAACATCCACTGCAAAAGCATTGACTAGTCTTTCCGGAGTCGGGGTTACTTACAAAAATCCTAATTGTTTCTTCACTTTGATGAATCAATCAATTCAGTAAATTAATCGAGCACAAGCAAAGAAACATTGGAAAACTTGTCTGTACGCATGGTCATAATGATAATTAGCAGATATGACGACAATGATACCGGCTCAATCAGTCCTTGCAACTGATTTTTTCAATCATTGATTGATTTAAGGGTCAACGCCATTTTCAGTTATTGTTCAGCTATGTTATAGATGGTAATTATTCGTCAGGACAACGGACAACAATGTCAATTTATGTTAAAGTCGAGCATACCTTGCCAGGATGGACGAACACACAACGCGTTTGTTGCCACATCGCTCGCATGTGATCAATTTTTGGTCTATTTACCAGGACAAGACTATCGAGGTATCCTTAGCACATTCTATGATGGCTACAGTAGTCCTGTATAACAAACCACAACCACAGCCTTTAATTGTAGTAGAATGTTGGTTTGTGTGTTTGGTGTTTAAAATCACTTCTTATCGTGACGTCCAGTTTTCATTGGTAGAGGAAGCAGGAGTACCTTTTGAAAACCGACTCAGAAAACCACAACAGCTTTGGTAGGAAAACTGAAAATCATTGTCAATTATTATTGGAGTCCAGTACACCATGCCCACTGTGTGAGATCCCATTGTCGGAAACCCACCTACGGCATGTTCTCGCTTTGCTACTACTATACCGACCTTAGGTACACTTGTAGATATTTCCTCGTTTGGTGATTAATCGAATTTTGAAATCGCAAGAAAGTATTAATTGATCATTTTAAAGAAAGGTAAGTGGATTATTTTTTATCAACTTTAAAAATGCTTGGTTTAGTTTTTTAATGAATATGTACATACAGATTAAATACAGTACAGTTGTACTTGTTAAACCAGTTGATTAAGGTTGTTAGGTGTTGAACAATAGACCACCGTTTATTATGTCGGAAACATATTGTTTTTGTCCGCGGTTTCTTATTGTTATTCATCTTCTTTCTTTTTTCTTTCCGCTCAATCTTGTCCTGCAATGTCCAATCAATATATGAAACATGTTAAGGGTGATCTGAGATTTTGTAATCCATTTTTAGAATTTCAAATTGACTGCCGTATCCAAGGAAACAAGGGTCATTATATAGGACATTGCATTATCTTGGTGAAAAATTGTACTTGAGGATTACAGTGGCAATTGGGGTTCGTTTGGGAGACATTTTGTGTTGGCATCTCAACACAGTTATTACTAGTTTTATTTTGATCATTTTCAAAATATTATTTCTATACAAAATTCTATATAAACAACATATATAGCAACACATTTTTATTGAGAAAAAACAAAATTTACATAATAAAAAAATCGACACATTCAATATGTGTTATAATTTATAAACATTCTGCATGTTTTTAACATAAAAAATTGCATTGATTTTTAATAAAACAAATAAATATGATGTAATATGTTGGGTAAAGAAATAAAAATTAATCATACCAGACTTTTTCCATCCTCTCAAGTCAGGGGTTCATGATGGAGCGAACGCGGACTCAGAACCCATTACTTGGGAGGATGGTCTTTTTCAGCTATCTACAATATTGTTTTATTAGATGGAAGACTAGGGAAAATCGTCACAACGGTACTTTGAAATAATGTTGGTTTAACACGTTTAAGACAACATTCGAACCATTAGAAAAGTACCAAAAGCTTAAGGCTTAAAACTTTTTTATTTTATTTATTTTTTTCTATTTTTGGTGTTGTTGTTTTTTTTCGTTTTTTTCGATGGAGGCGACAAGGATGAAATTTGAATGAAGACTGTAAAACACATACCAATTTTTCGGCTTCCTTTACCACTGCAGTCACAGAGCCCCTCCATCACCTTCTCTCACCACTCTAGATTTTGTTAATAGCGCCAAATTTTATTATACATACAATGTAGTACAATGTACACATGAAATAATTACAAAAGGTAAAGAAAGATAACTCTTCTTTTCAAAAAGGTCACATAGTGTGAAAGAAGAAAAACAGTATTTCGTTTAACAATATATTATTCATTTTAAGTGTCCTTTTCTTAAAAAAGTTTTATTTATTAAATTAAAAAAAACCAACATAACTGTAAGGGGAATTAATCTGCATTATCTATCAAGGGAGATAACTCATTTCAGAATATGAATACTGATGGTTACAATAAACCAATTACACCGGGAAATTTTTGAACCCCAAGATAGTAATCAGAAGAAAATACACGGATGCATCTGATTGGATGTTGGGGTTCTGAAAATAGCAAAATTTAAAAATAGAAACATAATTGATTGAAAATCTTCTACATTTGGGGGAACATTAGTCAAAGCTGGGAAAATAGAGCTCTTTTTTAAAAAAAAAAGGGGGGGTTAGACAGTTTGTTAGTTTCATTCAGTGCTGATTTTTCACCCAAAATTTTCGGTCATTTTTGCTGCACGACTTATATTTTTTTATTTGTTAATAAAGTATTCTTACATTTCAACTTCCACAAGCAACTGCTTTCGGGGGTTTAATTTGAGAGGATTTTCACACATAAAATCTTAATTGCAGGTACCCCATATGGAAGGCGCAATGTTAAATATTTGGTTTATTGTAACCTGATACAGCTTCATTCTGGTGTCATATTTTTTTTATTTTTTGTAAAAATATTAAAATATGGCACTATTAAAATAAGAATTTCTATTGTTGGTCAATGACTTTTTCACAGTTTTGCATCTTCCGTTTAAACTGTTTTTACACATGTTTCAACAAAGTGTTCTTTTCTATGCAGAATTTGACATTATATACTTTGTTCATAAATACAACATCAGCACTGTGAGACTGTATTATAAAAATTCTCCTTTTGTTCGATTTATGGCAATTATATACAAATAATTATTTCTTATGTAAGTTTCAATGTTGAATTTCTATTTTAAAACTCTTTCTTCTTCTCACCTTTCCATATAAC
Source organism: Limnoperna fortunei (assembly GCA_944474755.1). Lineage (NCBI taxonomy): Eukaryota > Metazoa > Mollusca > Bivalvia > Mytilida > Modiolidae > Limnoperna > Limnoperna fortunei. The sequence goes on from OX104120.1 coordinate 49,646,041, forward strand.
ACATATTTTTTTTAAATGTTCCATCACACACTTTGACTACCTCTAAATATACACTCGGGTACTATATACTAATAAGAATAGTGCGAAGAATATAGAACTACCCGAAGTACAATTACGATAATATAAATTACAATCCCGGCGACGAAACTGGCAATGACGAAATTGAGGGCCTTTCTGGCTTGGTTTTCCGATTCGATGTAATCTCCGCTATCCGCTGCTCTGTTAGCCTGCAAAGTTCAAATATAATTGTGTAGAAAAGAACACATGAATGTCAAAGATGTTAAAAGGGTATAAAATTTAGATTTATTAAAGTTAACTGCATATTAGGGTGTGATTTAATGTATCCTACCAACCTAGAAGTAAACATTGTTAACCACAAAATATACCGCTGCTTTTTTATTCTTTTATGTACAAAATTGTTCCTAGACCGACCTTTTGAGTTGAATATCCATATTTCTAACTCGACAAAACATCAGAAAGACTTGCCCTACTAATACATGGACAAACAATTTCTCTGACAAATCATAGCTGTGTTTAAAACTGTATATAATGCTGTTTTAGCCAATCAAAACATTTTATGCTGCTACATTTGTAATATGGTACCTTAGAAACAATGCAAACTTAAGTGTGAGATTTTACGTTAGTTTGTTTTGAGGAATCACACATGGGATTATATATAGTACTGTGGTATTTAATCACCATAAATTTATTCCTCTATATAGTACGAAATGAATTGTTCAAGAATAAAATTATTTGGAATCATGAAACGTCCGGTCCCAATTTCGTTATGCTACCTCTTACCGAGTCGTGGATTTCTGAAGCTGAATAGTTGGTTACAAAATTAACTTTATTTAAGACGTCGCATGATGATTAAATGCAAATAGGTATTCCCGGTTACAATAACTCAGTGTAATATTTAAAAAAAACGAAAAAAGACCTTGGATAAAGTGTATATGTATTGCCATTGTAATAGCCATAATGTAAAAAGCAAGCAATATTCTAATTAACGGACACATATACTATATACATAACTATACATTTATTTAGCCTTTTATAGTAAGTTTTTTTACATGTTTGTCTTTTTATACCTCTTAGTCGTATATACAGACATATTATGAATTTTTTATCTTTAACATACTCCTATATGATCCTAACCTAAATAAAACATTTGTTTAATTCTGTTTTTATCAAAGATGTTACGTATGCGTGGAGGGTTTCCAAAAGAAGCGAAGTAATAACAAAGAGGAAATCCATTTCTTAGTCCGACAATGCTAATACTAGAGCATGGGACAGACAATTAAAAAAAAACAGAACAAGACAACAACACAAACAACAGCCAGCAACACGAACTCGAAAGAAAATAAACGTTAACTCAAGTGTGCAGCTTCTTTCTGTATTTAAATCTATGTATTACATATTGCACGTTGTTGTTTTGTGTGACTGCGTGTTTTTTTTCCGACGCAGTCGGTATTATATTCACTTTTTACCCTTTGACCTCATGACACTTCACCTCTCGTAATTCTGTTTCTTGATTGGTTAAAAACCAATTGGACGGGGGTTCGGAACAGGGTGGTAAATTGGACAGGGGCTCGGAACAGGGTGGTAATTCACCTTTCAAATTGTGTACTATTATTATTAGATTTTACCGTCTGTTTGTTTATAAAATTATTTCATAGTGCAATTTAAGTATAAAGAACGATAGAGATGGGCTGCAGTTTGTAAAATTTTATATCAAACAACTTGTACAAAAATGTTAAATATTTTTTATTTGAAGTACAGCGCAAATTAAATGCATATTAACACGCTGGATTTTAGCGGGCTTTTATGGAGGATAAAAAAGACGAAGAGACGAAATTTTAATTAATTTCTAAATACAAATTAACAATCATTTTATATTCATCTTAATATTAAATTAAATGTATTATTGTTCTTGGGCGTGTGTCGTAGTACACACATAGATAGAGAGTTGTGGCTCTAATTGTAAAGTATACTTTGCTTATTCAGTAAATTTTAAACTATAAACATTTTATAAAAAAATTTCTAATATTCAATTTGTTTACATTATTGTATAACTGCTTTGGTGCTCGCAGAAAAACTTCATTTCTATATCTTAGGCATTGGATTTCAATACATAATAGCAATAAACTTTCTGGAATACATGTACATGTACAGCAAAGTACACGTAGTTGTATGTACATTATCAATTTTAGGTTAACTGTATGCTTGGTAAATCTGTTAATATCGAAAACACGTAAATAAAAGGGGGCACACATGTATAAATGAATAATTTCAAACTCGTTTCATCTGGGACTAGTGTTAATTTATAGGTTCATGATTTCATTCACGTAGTAATAATTGTCCGTCAGTTCTTCCCCAAAAAATATCCATCAAACATTTCTGGTCTATTGAAACGGGGAATTTGTATGACAATAAAGGCGATTCGTAGTTCAATGCATAACTCAATATATATCTTTACTGCGTCGGTTATCTTTTTTAAAGATAGTACTTGTTTTAAATATCTGCATTTTAATAATCTACAAAATGTGTTACCTCCTAATAAGGCATTCTTTTAGATTATGCTGTTAAAAGACTAAGTGAAAAACAAAATTAATTTAAAATGTACTCACATTATTAGCTGCTACTATGGCGCATATTCCAATTGGCCAGAAACACAGGCAAGCAAAAATGGCAGGAATAAGCCAGTTTGTTGGTCATGGACGTACAATCACGACTGTATTTGGCTGATTTGTAACCTAAAAAAAAATGAAGAATTTTTTTTTCATAAATGTCTCGCCCAAACCATTTCCTACAAGAAATCGATCAAAATATAGTAAATATGTCTTATTTCTTGTTGTAAGTGAGGAAGGTGTTTATGCAGATATTTACAAACAAAGCAAGACTATAACGTGTCTTTTCTATAAAATTGATACAAAATGAACGAATATTTATAAAACACAAGTTATTTTTGCTTTTCTTTGCAATAATAGTTAATTAAATTTCAGAAAATCCCACTCCGATATTATATAGTATGACAATTATTACGAATAAAAGGGGGCGGGTAACAAAAGTCGGTTTAAAACATGTCTTCTTTATGGTACACTAAACTTAAACCAATATAGAGGGCGTTCTGGTTGGCTGTAATGTTTTCTCCTACAATTAATATGTCACGATGATATAACTGACAACAATTGTATTTTTGAGCAAATGAACCAATCCAGGATCTACGTCGAGACAAGGGAGTTCATAAAATATAGGACGAAATCGGTCAACCAAATCTGTGTACATATATCAAAACATTTTGTAGTTATAATGAAATTGTTGTTTACTTACGAAACAAGTGTATTTGTAAATAAAATATGTTACCAAAGATAAAAAGTTTATAAAATAATAAAGTTTAGTCTGTATTCAGCGGATCCAAGATTTCGTGTTTACGGAGGAGGAAGTGGGGAATGACTCGATACGTGCCCGGCGGGTCTAGGGGAGAGCCTTGTTGTAACCAGTCTGGAGCTTTTACAAGATATTTTAGTAGTTTCTCCGACTACACTGTACGCATCTTGTTTGTTACTAAGTCCGCAAAGATACCTTTTATCATTTTTTTACCGCTACCCATGTATGACAAATTCAGGAGCTATTTCTCGCCCAGATAAGCTCATAATATTAGCACATGCCCTCTTTTGTCTGTAAGGTACAATTGTTGTAAAAACAACTTTCTTAATGTTTAAGTGCTGTATTAGGAAAACATGTTGGTTGAAAGTCCTTTAAATAATCTGATTAATTATAATCATACTTTCAATATTTAAAAAAAAATTAGTGTAGCGTTAAAGATATTATTTTTCCAAGCGAGTCATACCACAACAGGTGTAACGTCTAAAAAATAATAAAGAAGAAAAAACAAGAACGGCTCTGAAAAGAAATTATGGTTATGTTAATTTTAAGTTCGGTTATGTTTGGGGCGTTTAAAAAGGATATGCTATAAAATATGAGCGTCGTCATTCATAAAAGGACCTTTGCGGTATAAAGAACGTTACGTTAAAACCGACGTCAAACAACACGCTGAAAATAGTTATCGATCGCAAAATAAAATTGTACATGTTGCATAATTTATTAACAAAGTTGAGTACATTTCATTTGAAATGTATTTTCATCTAAATTACAGTTTCTTAGTCCTTTTAATTGTGCTATTCAAATACGCATCGGCATCACACACAGAACTCAACATAACAGGTCTTAAGTTGAGATAAATTAGAAGAACTTAGGAGTCGTTGTCTAATATTAGCCTTGTCAAATTCTATATGATATGTATAGGTTCTTTCACCACGCCGATGGTTACGATATATATCCACTCAAAAAAGTGACATGTTCAAAGTTAATAATTGCAGAACATTTTACGGTTTGGATAAATACAATAATTAATCGCGGTTAAGTGATAGAATGTTGTTTGATGAATATCGCAAGTTTTCCTAAAGGATACGGCGGGACATTTTAATCGACGAGTTTTTCAATCTCGTCAAAAAGGTTTAATGAGTTTCAGGGACACCCTAATCTGCAGAAATGAGAAAAACTGGAAGGGTTTCTTGATATATTTTGATAAGCACACGTTTTTTGTGAATCAATGTAATTCAAATGGATTCTGAAAGATAATATAAAGTTCTACACGTTTAATATAGGTTATTTTGACTCAGATTATTAAAAACTAGACCGGAAGTTTTTTTCTCGACTAAATTCGGAATTTTTTTTTTCAAATTTGATTCTAAATTGTTTTTAACTTGTAGAACACGATGAAAAGCGGGCAATATATTCCACTAAAACCGTAGTGGGTGACGTGTTGATAGAGTGCCACGCTTCTTGCACGATGCTGATCACTTTTGTAGATTTCAAGAAAGAATAGCTCGTTGTTTCAGCTGCAGGGGGCTTCGTTTTCCGCCCCTCCCCATACTCCATACTTTTTCAGAGGCAGTCAAAATTGTGTTCCGTATGTCTCATCCCTTTTTCCCGTTGATTTATTGTTTTTTTAACTTGTTCTTTTCCTGAATACAGCGGGAAACAACTATACTCGCTGGACGTAACGAAACCAATCAATCAAGCAAATTATTAATCCGAATGATATAAGGTTAGCTAGATCTTCATTGTAGTTAAAAATAATTCAACAGTTTAAACAGATTAAAGTTCACTTTTGAAAAATAATCATGCATATTTTATTAATCAGGCTTGCCAATGCTAAATTATGTTTCCATCTGTATGAGCTTTTAAACCATATTGAAACATTCTTTGTAACCTATTAAAATACATGTACATGTAATTGGAAAGAAAGTGTTGCTTGTTTCTTTGTTTGAAAATTGTTTGTTGTCCATTTGTTGAGTAATTATTAAATAAATAAAATATTTATAATCAAATTTAAAAAAAAATTGAAGACAAAGTGCTCCGGAATATTTACAAAACCTGTTACCTTCCATAGTAGATAGCAGAAAGGATCACAATACTAGACAGAGAACAAACTTAATTGAAGTTAAACGCGATCTACGTTTTATGCTAATTACTTTATCCATTCCGTTGTCAATTTATGTATGTATACTTCTAACAGATGTTAAACATTGTACATCACTTTACGTATTCAAGAAATCATTGCGATCCTAAAACGTTTCCTTCCTCGTACACTTCCCACCGGCAGTCGCCTAGGGCAAATATTACATGCCATAATACGTATGAATTCGAATTGTAACATTTCAGTTCATTTGCGTTCATCTTATAAAGTTCATTTGCAAACGTTTACATAAATTATAATTGTGAATAAATTACTGCATATTTTTACAGCTAATAATATTTACGAATACGATCTAAATTAGCCTTTTAAAATGATTAGACAAGAAAAAGCAAACAACAATTTTATTTTTTTTATAAAATATTTATTATCTACTTAAAATAGTCACTTAAACGTCAAAAGCTTTCGTCTTATGCAATATACTTTTGCAAACGTATCACACATAAATATGAACTGTGAAATATTACATAACCTTGGTACCTTTGAGACATTTTATCTCAATACCTGAATATTTTTTTACAGATAATGGTATTTATTAATAGGGTCTAGTTTGCATTAAAAGAGAACTACAAGGATGTGGTTTTTCCACCACTAGTTGGTTATGCCACATAGTTAATGTTTCAGTTAACGTATATACAATTAAGGTGTTCGGCAAAATTAGTCCTCATAACAATAGAAAAAAATGTGTTTCTTTAATGATTATACATTACTAGCATTTACAAAGTATTCGAACACTACACTTTCCGAACAAAGGAAAATACGAGACCTTGGGACAATTAGGCGGAATGTGTTGATGGTCGATATGTCATATAATATTGTACGATAAGTTGCAAACGAACATTTCATTGTATCATTTATTTGAGTTACTACGGGTCAAAAAGAAAAAAAACTTCACTGTGCTTTTGTCGATTTTGAAAAAGCATTGACTCAGTCCATAGAAATTCGCTGTTTTTAAAGCTTTTTCAAAATAATACGAAGTTTGCAAAATATGTATTTAGAAGTTAAATCATACATTAAACATAATAATGAATGAATCTGGATATTTTAAATGTGAAATCGGAGTAAGACAGGGAGAAAACCTCTCCCTCGTATTATTTTTTTTGTATTTAAATGATTTACTATCGTATCTGGAACACAATTATGTAAAGGGTGTAGGATCTATTAGTTATGATGCAGAAAATGAGTTAATGATCTTTGTTCAAATTTTGTAGTTTCTATATGCAGACGATACAATATTATCGTCTGAATCTAGCGATGATTTGCAGCGTATGTTAAATACATTTTGACAAAATTGTAAAGATAGGAAACTGAACGTTAATATTGAAAATACAAAAATTCTAATATTTTCTAGAGGTAAAATATCAAGAAATAATTTTTTTAATTAATGTAGAAACTGATATTGAACACATTACATTTTAGTATGTAACTGAACGGATTAACTGGAATACACAGTAACAAATTGCAAATAACAGTAATACCTTTAAACGACGATGATAAAACGCCGGAGAATTGATCAGCGTCAGACAGTAGTGAGTGCCGATTTCATATACTTTACAGATTTTAACTTTGAGAGAATCAAATTAAACTTTAGATTTGATTTTTTCGATGTATCTTGACCATAGTTCTGCAAAAATCTCATTTTAGAAAAAATTTCGACTAAGTTCCCTTTAGGTAGGCAAGATACTGGGAGTTGGACCCCGATCTTCTTATATTACGTCAGGGACATTTTATACTGTTATATACTTGATCACGTACAGATCGATGTGGATTTAAATTACAAACCAAATGTAACACTGTTTTGTAAAGATTGTCTGGCATCAGCTCTTTACTCCTGATACTTTTATCGACGGATCGGCCACCGTTGCAATATGTGTATTGCAAAGATCAAACAGTACTTCTCCATACTTACAACTACGGTACTTGATTGCTGTTGCATTCCATAACCTTGTGGGTATCCGTAGGCACCTGGCTGTTGGACTCCATATCCCTGCGGATATCCAGCAGGTTGTCCATATCCCTCTTGCCCCGGAGACTTTGTTACTGGCTCTGGATATGGGGTATATCCCTGAGGCTGTGGTGGATATCCAGATTGTTGATAGGTATTTGTAGAACCCGTAGGAGAATATCATTTTAGGGCACTTGGTTTATACGGATGAGGTTGTTATAAAATATAATACCAATACTTTTTAATTGCTTAAAAATGTCTTCTATTAAAGTAATGAACTGTCATACAAATCGTTATTTTGTACATTATTATGGTTGGTAGACAACGAATTTTCTCATTTCTACAGTTTGCGGGGGATTGTGCATTGATTTTGGCATCACCGGTGTAATCGGCCGTGTTATTGGCAAAATAAATCGGAATTTTTGTCGACGATTTAATCTAAATATTTCCCAAGAAGTCATTCAGCTGGTAAAACGGGAGTAAACCAATGTGAACGACATGTTTACACAACAGAATACGCAATTATTAAACATATGGAGACACAAAAGACAAGATATCGATTGAGAAGAAAGTTAAAATGGTAGCGTATGCTTGATGTGTGATCAATTCATTATTCAGGCGAGGATCCAGCCTCCTACAAAAACGCCATAGCTGTCTTCTGTGGTGGAAAATGTCATATTTTCAGTAGTTTGAACTTATATTACTTCTTTCTTCATATTGAGTGGATTTTACATTATGTTTAGTAGATATTTTATTATGTTCAGTAGTTTTTTCATTATGTTCAGTAGACACATCATTATGTTCAGTAGACACACCATTATGTTCAGTAGATATACCATTATGTTTAGTAGATATTTCATTATGTTCAGAAAACATTTCATAATGTTCAGTAGATATTTTATTATGTTCAGTAGATATTTTATTATGTTCAGTAGATATTTTATTATGTTCAGTAGATATTTCATTATGTTCAGTAGAAATTTAATTGTGTTCAGTAGAAATTTAATTGTGTTCAGTAGATATAAACCCTTCATTTTATTCACTAGATTTAATATAATATACAGTAGTTATATCATTACATGCAGTGCTTTTTTATTATATGATGGCCGAGGTAAACGGATATTTTTGGTCGTTTTTTTTTCAACAGACACCAACCTTATTAAATCAAAATCATTAAGATAGTGGAACATCTCATCTATACGGAAGCCCGTTATTGCCAAGTAGTGTTTTATTTTTAAGTCGTTTTAACGACTTACTTGCTGGTTATAACGATTTAGCTTACTGGTTATAAGTATCTCGTGAAAAGAGACGTTCGTATATGTGAATTTTGTGACATGCAACGTATTAGTAGTGATGAATTTCAGTATTTGTTTGCATGTAAATTTTCTCTATGGAAAAAAAATCAACTGTTACCAAAAGATTCATTTAATCATCCCAATATTTTAAAAATTATTGACTTATTTACCTCTAATGATTTTAAAACAAAAGTGAACGTTGCTAAGCTTGTTGAGATTATAATATATGTTGCAAATTAATAGAATTTAGATCTATCATCTACATTATCAGTATTGCCTTCCTAATTTCATGCTTGTGTATTAGTATTTATTTACCAATTTCGATGTTACATTTAAGCTGTCATTTGATTATTTTATATTATGTTAATATTTGTATGCAACATACCGCAGTTGGGGTCATTGAAAAATAAAAAGTTCAAGTTTAAGTTTAATATTGGAAACGACATGACGTGTCATAATTATGCGAAAAAATATTCCCATCATGAAGTAAGTCGTTATAACCAGTAAGCTAAGTCGTTATAACGACTTAAAAATAAAACACTACTTTCGTCCACGAACGTTTGAAAAAATATTAGATAGATCAAGTTGTTTGAGAGCATGTTTGATGCTACTAGGAGACGACATTTTTAATCGGTGGAAATGGAAAAAATCTAATAAATATGTCCGGATTAGTTTGTGTTCGGCACAATTCGGAAAGATCGACCGCCATCATATAAAGAAATGCAAAAACTACTGCACATTATACAAATGCAGCCTTTCTCGTAGTCCATACAAGTTTATATCGACTCTGAGATGTATATAGATCGAGGAGTAGTCTGAGGTCGATATACAACTCGAGGTCGATATACAACTCGAGGTCGATATAACTTGTATTGATTAAGAGTAAGGCTGTATTTTTTATATTATTAATTGATAATTTTGCTGTATTTTAATTTGTCACACAAAAAAATAAAAATATAAATAAAACAAAAATAAAACAAAAATCTCATTCTTATTTAAGAGTGCAAACCTTTTGTTCTCAACACTGTCCATTGGTTGTTGCTTTGTTTCAGCACATGATTGATAACCGGATGTAAAATATGATTGGCTGATTGCGAAACGTGACACAATTTTTGGAATTTTATGTTTTATTTTTTTTGAGTAACCGTGCAATCCGCAATAAATCAGTCAATCCGGCAAAGTACAAAATATCACGTGGTAGACTTTGGACAAATTAAAATACAGCAAAATTATCAATTAATAATATAATAGTTTAACTACTGCATATAATGTTAAATCTACCGAACAAAATGTATGGCGTATCTACTGAATATAATCAAATTTCTACTGAATATAATATAATTTCTACTGAATATAATACAATATCTACTGAAAAATCCGCTTAATTTCGCCTTAATTAATATAGAGTTTAACTATTATATAAAATCTGGTGTTGTAGGGGTAATTATGCTGATTTTAATACTCTCGCGATCTGAGGTTTCAGAAAACTTGTCTAAGGTTTCTCTTTACATTAAATTGTTGGATATCAATGAATTGGTAATAAAATATTCTCTAAGAATTTGAAAAATATTTGTTCACTGTGAAAATCTTTCGAATCAATGCTTTGATCAAGTTTAAATAGATTTATCTTTTCTAATACATATTAGACTTTATATCAATGAATTTGCTATAAAAGTTCCAAGAGGAATTTTTTAACTAATATTATTAATTGATAACTTTGTTGTATTTTAATTAATCCAAAGTATACCACGTGATATTTTTTATTTTGGCAGATTGACTGATTTATTGCGGATTGACTTGGTGGATTGCACGGTTACTAAAAATACAACACAAAATTCACAAAATTGTGTGACGTTTTGCAATCAGCCAATCATATTTTACATCTGCTGGAACACAACAAACCATGAACAGTGTTGAGCACAAAGGGTTTGCATCCTTAAATAAGGATGAGATATACTTTTTATTTGAAAATTGTATTTATTTTATTTTAAAACTGTATTTATTTTATTTAAAATTGTATTCTTTTATTGAAAATTATTAATTAACAATATAATAAAATACAGCCTTTCCATTAGTCAATACAAGTTGTATACATCGACCTCGATAGTCGATATATACTTGTATTGACTAAGAGAAAGGCTGTATTTGTAAAATATTGACCGGATTTTTGCATGTTTTTACAAACTCAAAGATGAAATTTCACTGTACGTAATACTTCAAAAGCCCACCCTTCCGGTCAAGTTTTAAATAATTTTAATCAGGATTATTTAAATTATATATATTCATTACGTAGATTATGTTAGTATTTTTCAGAATCCGTTCAAATAGCACCGATATGTTTATCCAGTCAAAAATATACAAAAAAAAAACCCTTCCGCAGATTAGGGACTCCCGATGAAGCGTCGCCGCTACCTCTTGCGTCTGTCAGTTCTCGTATTTGACCGTCTGTTTCTAAAAAAACGTCTGTTTTATCGTTTAACAATTGTTTGTCTCTTGTTTGTTTGTTTTTGTGTTCATTTTTGTCTAAATAGTTGTCTGTTCTTAAAGGTTACGTCAAATAACTTCATTGAAAACGATCGTTTCCATCTTAAAGTTATTTGCAAAATTTAGATATACATTTTAACATGGTTTTTTATTATCTATTGTTCAAAGACAAAAACTTGTTATTATGAATTTTAATGTAACAGATAACTTAGTTGTTTATGCCATATATACCGGCAATTTACATGTACTTTAAACATATTTATTTGCTCACATAAAGCAAAGGGATTGGACATAAGTTATGACAACATTATGGAGGTCCTCTCCCTTACATACAATGTTTACAAGTACAAAGATTCTAATGACAGCATATAAACATATGATATTTAAAAGTGTTGTGTAACATGCAGAGTGAGAGAAGAAAGAACAAAAACATTGTTTCATAAAAAAAACGGAAACAAAAGTAAAAAAGGTAAAGGTGGGAATGGCGTTTGGTTCAATTGATCATATAAACCGTTTTGTTCGTTTTATGTAGTTTTGGACACAAAAGAAAATATGCATATTCTGATTGGAAGTTAAATTATCGTCACCAGCCAACAGAAATTCAATAGTTATATCTAAACCACTTAATTGTTCATGTAGTAAGTGTCTATCAGCATTGTACTGGGTACATTCCATAAAATAATGTATACTGTCTGCAAGAAGGAGATGGTACAACATTAATCCGGAATAAGTCCGCATTAAGTGAACTACACATATGTCTAAGTCTGGTATGGATTATGTTTAGCTTTCTCTCACCATATAAAAAGTATTCATGGGGTTTAGAATTATTTGACTTGATTATTCTTTTAGAAATATTTATATTTCTAGCCTGTCTTTTTTCTAGATCCAAGCTGTTCCAGTCTTTCGCGGTCAAATAAAAAAAAGAATTTTGGTGGTATTTAATCTAAACTGAGGGATAGCATAATCGTCTCGGTTTCTCAAATTATATGTTGAAATCTGGTTGGTAAAGGGGGGGGGGGCATTAGATCACATAGGTATTGAGGACATAGGTTGTTAGTCCTAGAGTAAAATATATTTAAACGCTTAAATCGTCGCCTTTCTTCTAGCAATTCCCAGCCAGTTTCAAAATAGATTGATTCTTTGCTAACGAATATTGGCAGTCCTGTAACTATTCGACCAGCTTCTAGCTGCAATTTTTCAAGGCTGTCTACAACGTTCAAGTCACATCCATCCCACACCTCAGAACCATATTCCAAAAGAGGGCGGATAAAAGTCAGATAAATTCTAGCCAAATAGTTCTTCTTAAGTGTATACTTTAATTTTCCAAGAACTGATAACTTCTTACTGACCGATTGTATCATATTATCTATATGTTTGGAAAATTTTCCATCTGAATCAAAAGTAATACCGAGATGTTTGTGAGACGTAACAATTTCGATAGGTTGATTCTGAAATAAGAGATTAATATCTTCAATTAGATTACTATTTGCAATGATTAATGCCTTGGTTTTTTGTTCTTTTTTGTTCTTGCCCATGAGGCAATGTTCTCAAGATCTATATTCATTACCTCTTCGATTGTGGATGGAAGTTGGGCAGTATAAGATATAGAGGTGTCATCTGCAAAAAGTCTTGTAAAGCTTATTAAGTCATCGGCAATGTCGTTTATATAAACAAGAAAAAGAAGGGGACCAAGAACTGAACCTTGTGGTACCCCAGCATTAGTTTGTTGAAGAGGCGATTTAGCATTGGAAATAAAAACACAAAAAATAAACGACGAAATGTCTTTGTCTTCAAGAGTCTTAATGATTGAGTAATGAATTTCTATCAGTTGGTGAACTGTTGAATGACCTGGAATGAAACCCGATTGATACTTGTATAATAAATGGTTAGACATCAAGTGGTTAAAAACATGTTTAAAAACAATTCTTTCAAAAACCTTGCCGACAGAAGAGATAAAGGAAATAGGTCGATAATTTGAAGGATCGTGTCTGTCACCTTTTTTAAATAATGGCATAAGAGATGCGGTTTTCCATAGATCGGGAAATTTACCTGATGATAGAGACAAATTAAAAAGCATAGCTAACGGAACGCATATAGTGTCTTTTGTATTTTTAAGCATATGATGACTGATAAAATCAGGCCCATGGGCTTTACCTACTTTCAAAATTTGAAGAATGTCATCAATTTACAGGTACTTTAGTTGTCGCACGTTTTAAAAAGAATAATATGTTCTTCCATACGTCTTTTGGAAAGACCGGTTGATCTTTAACGTGCATGTGATAGAAATTGTATGTCTTTTCACGAGTTAAAGATCACACGGGCTTTCCCAAAAGCGTGTGAAAGTACCTATTTCTTCCGTTAACAAAAAACTTTCACATCGCTCTATCCTATAGACTCTCCATTGTTTTAGACTCCATTGTCTCCGACATCAAATGAGAACGCCGTAAAACAAGAACGTCAAACAAGAACGTTGTTATGCTTGTTTCTGGCGTTTAAATTAGATTACGCAGCAAGTACAGATGTGTGCGCGTAAACTCATCTGTACTGGGTTGACTGTACCATAAATTGGCCTTTTACGGAAGAGTAACCTCATATGTACGCACTTCGGGAAATACATTTAGTTGTTGAAGGTGATATATGTACACCTGTATAAACGGACTGAATACTTATAGTTGGAATATGAAATGGGTACATATGGGTAAATATTAAACAATATTAAATTTGAATGTTATATAATGTACGCTGTAGCGGCTAACTTTAGTTGTGGTACGTGTAGGTTGTATGGATTTATCTATGTAGTCACATGGAGTGTGTCAGTAATAATACAAATAGACTGACCGCTGAGTGTAGTGGTTGACGTTCGGCAGAGAGCACCATACTCCGATTTCACGATAAGACCCCTATTGAAGATTGGGGAAAAAAGAGTAAGCTCATTTTATGCGCTTAAAAGGCTAAATACTCCGTACCTACTGAATACCCTGTACATTTTTATTGGAAGTCAAAATTTTGGTCCATTTCTTAACCCGTTGAATTATTGTCTGTTAACTTGCTCTCATCCTGAATATAGCTGAAATACTGCTCACCTGACGTAAAGCAAACATTAAATTCATCAATCAATGACCGGAGGTGTATGAAGCAACCATTTTATTTTTGATTTGCATGGATGTTTTTATAAATATTAGTTCTATCTATCAACCGACATTAATGACCAAAAAACCAATAACAAAGTTTTTATTAAAACCAAATTTTAAGATATAAAACAATCGGCACATTAAATATGTGTTATATATTATAAATGTTTTGCATGTTTCTAAACATGAAAAATTGCATTGTTTGTTTATAAAACAAATTACAAAATGATATAATATGCTTTGTAAAATAATATTAATAAATCATAATAAACTTATTCAAGTATTAGCATTAAGGTTTTAATATGAAATGGAAGACTAGGAAATCGTCACACATACAAAAAATTTTAAAAGTACAAAGAAGCCTTACAGTTTATCTGTTTTTTTTTTTATAACAGAAAGGGGAGGTAACTAGTAAGAAGACTATAAAACATAAAGCAATTTTGTTGTTCCAAACTTTTCAGAAAGATTTGTATAAAATTATCATGTAATAAAGGGGTAAAGAAAGGTAACTCTTCCTATCAAAAAGGCCATATGTTTGAAAAAAGAAAAGTATTTCTATTGTCAATATATGATTCGTTTTTAAGTATCAATTTCTTAAATGATTATATTAATTAAATAAACAATACACATACAAGTGGAATGAATTTACATTAACTTTAAGGCAGATAACTCGTATCAAAATATGAATACTGATACAGCTTCACTCTGATGTCATATTTTTTTTTCATTTTTTGTAAAAATATTAAAATATGGCACTATTTAACTGCATCTTTCGTTTACAACGTTTTTATACTGTGTTCATTTCTAAGCAGAATTTGACATTCTATACTTTGTACATGATACAATTAAGACAACAATACTGTGAAACTGTATTATTAAAATTCACCACTCTTCCTTTGTTCGATTTATGGCAATTATTTACAAATAATTATTTTTTATTTTAGTTTCAATTTTGATTTTCTATTTTAAAACTCTTTCTAGTCCTAGTATTTCCATATAATATAGCTTTCAAAAAATGTTCCATCACATAAATCAGAGACATATAATTACATGTCTCTGCATAAATTGACTACCTCTTAATATAAACGTATATACTCGGGTACTATACACTAGTAAGAGTAGTACGAAGAATACAGAACTACCCGAAGTACAATTATAAGAACATAAATTACAATCCCGGCAACGAAACTGGCAATGACGAAATTGCGGGCCTTTCTGGCTTGGTTTTCTGACTCTATGTAATCTCCGCTATCCGCCGCTCTGTTAGCCTGCAAGGGTAAATTGAAATTGTGTTGAAAAGAACAAATGAATGAAAAATATTTTAAAGGGTATAAAATATAAATTTATTAAAAGTAAGTACTGCATATAAGGGTGAGATTGAATGAATGTATCCTACCAACCTTGAAGTAAACACTGTTGACCACAAAATACCGTGGTAAAATGAAGCCAATGCGCCGCTGTTTATAGTTTATGCTTTATATATAAAATCGTGTCTTGACCAACATTGTGAGTTAATTATGCACATTTCTAACATGACAAAAGACATACAAAATCATAAACTATCAAAACATGGACGAAACAAGTTCTTGGACAAATCTTAGATGTGTTTATGACTTGAAATATTTAGTTTTACCCTATGACATTTTAGAATTGTTTATAATATGGTAGCTGAAAAAACAAATTAAACTTATGTTATTATCATTGTTTTTCATCGGCTTACGTTTCAAAAGAAGCGGGATGTTACGAACCCTAAAGAAAATGAGAGTGAACTCATGTGTTCAGGAAGAGTAAGCAGTTACAGCCTATGTATCACACATTGCACATTGTTGTTTTTTGTGTGCGTGTGTTTAAAATATATGTATTTTAATAATCCACCTAATTTTTCATATCCTAATAAGGCTGCTAAGTGAAAAAGAATTTAAAATGTACTCACATTATTAGCTGCTACTATGGCGCATATTCCAATTGGCCAGAAACACAGGCAAGCAAAAATGGCAGGAATAAGCCAGTTTGTTGGTCGTGGACGTGCAATCACGACGGTATTTGGCTGATTTGTAACCTAAATAAAAGTAAGGAATATTTTTTTTCATAAATGTCTCGTCCCAACCATTTCCCACAGAAAATCGATCATTATATATAGCAAATATGTCTTATTCCTTGTTTTAAATGAGGATCTCCGATGGTGTTTATGCAGATATTTACTTACAACGCAAGAATAAAACGTGTCTTTTCTATAAACTTGACAAATAAAAGAATATGTATAAAATACAAGTCATTTTCGTTTTCCTTTGCAATAATATTAGATTAAATTTCAGAAAATCCAACCCCATATTGTATCAATAGAAAAGTATGACATTTATTACGAATAAAAGGTGGCGGTAAAAAAAGTAGATTTAAATCATATGTTCTTTATGTTACACTAAACTTAAACCAATCTAGGGGGCGTTCTCATTGGCTTCTAATGTTTTCTCCTACAATTAATATGTACAAGATGACTTACCTGACAAGAATTATATTTTAAGCAAATGAACCAAATTGAATCCAGGATCTACGTCGAGACGAGGGAGTTCATATGATATAGGACGAAATCGGTCAACCAAATCTTTATATGTATCAATACATTTTGTAGTTATAATGAAATTGTTGTCTACTTACACAACAAGTGTCTTTGTATATAAAATGTCACCCAAGAACAGCGTTTATAAAATAATAACGTTTAGTCTGTATTCAGCGGATCCCAGAATTCGTGTTAACGGAGGAGGGTGTTGGGAAATGACTCGATACGTGCCCGTCGGGTTTAGTGGAGAGTCTTGTGGTAACCAGTCTGGAGCTTTTGCAAGATATGTTGGTAGTTTCTCTGACTACACTGTACGCATCTTGTTTGTTACAAAGTCCGCAAAGATACCTTTTATAGTTTTTTTACCGCTACCAATGCTTTTACAAATTCAGGGGCTATTTCTCGCCCAAATAAACTCATAATAATAGCACATCTTTTCTCTATAAGGTACAATTGTTGTAAAACAACTTTCTTAATGTTTAAGTTCTGGATTAAGAAAACATGTTGGTCCAGAGTCCTTTAAATAATCTGATTAATTATAATCATACTTTCAATATTTTTAAAAATAAGTGTACCGTTAAAGATATTATTTTTCAAAGCAAGTCATACCACAACAGGTGTAACGTCTAAAAAATAATAAAGAAGAAAAAAGCGGCCATGTTTGGGATGTTAAGAAAATGCTATTGCTATAAAATATAGCAAATCCATGCAAGGTAGGCAATTACTGGGAGTTGGACCCGGATCTCCTTTATATTACGTCACTCAGGAACATTTTATACTAACCGTAATACACGTGATCACGTACAGATCGATGTGGATTGATATTACAATCCAAATTTAACACTACTTTGTAAATATTGTCTGGCATCAGCCCTTTTCTCCTGATACATTTATCGATGGATCGGCCACCGTTTCAATATGTGTATAATTGCAAAGATTAAACAGTACTTCTCCATACTTACAACTACGGTACTTGACTGCTGTTGCATTCCATAACCTTGTGGGTATCCGTAGGCACCTGGCTGTTGGACTCCATATCCCTGCGGATATCCAGCAGGTTGTCCATATCCCTCTTGCCCCGGAGACTTTGTTACTGGCTCTGGATATGGGTTGTATCCCTGAGGCTGTGGTGGGTATCCAGATTGTTGATAGGTATATGTAGGACCCGTAGGAGGATATCCTTGTGGGGCACTGGGTTCATACGGAGGAGGTTGTTCTAAAATATAATATCAATACTTTTTTATTGCTTAAACATAAGTCTTCTATTAAAGTAATGTAGTGTCATAAAAATTGTTATTTTGTTCATAATTTTTGTTAATAGACATTGTATTTGTAACGAATTTCCTCATTTCTTCCGTTTGCATTGATTTTGCATTAATTTTTGGCATCACTGGTGTAATCGCTCGTTTTATTGGCAAAACAAGACAGCATTTGCGTGGAGGATTTAATCTAAATATTTCCTAAGAAGTCTTTCAGCTGGTCAAACGGGAGGAAACCTTTGTGCATGACATGTTCACACAGCAGAATACGCAATTATTAATATATGGAGACACAAAAGACAAGATATCTAATGCGTAGAAAGTTCAAATGGAAGCGTACACTTGATGTGTTAGCCATCTTCATTATATCTTAATCCTCACCCTAAGCATGCAATATATGGTTACTATTTCACAACGTTTTTTACAGGTTAGTTACTTATCCAACGATTTAAACAGAACTATACAGTACATGCTCCCGCCCAGAAATTTTTGTCTCGGTGTGGTGCATCATGCGACCCTGATTTGTTTTTAGATTTACCCGACTGTACGAAGCATTTTCGGCGTTAAAAACAACAATCAATTAGAGGTTAAGTTGTCAAAAAACTGCAAGTGTTATTTAACGCTTCAATTATAAAAAAAAGCAAAACATCCGCCCGTCCCCCGCCGACTTTTTATAAATAATTCGAAGAAGGAACACGATACCATATTGTTGTATAGCGTTTTTAGAAAGTCGTGTCTTGTTTATACTTGCTGGGCCTAAAGGAAAACTGCTAGCAGGGAAAGGTGCCTTGATTTTTGGCATCTTCGGTGTAGCCGGTCGAATTATTAGCAAAACAAACCGGCATTGCTCAATCCAGATATGAAATACGATTCCAGTAGATTTTATTTGTATACAAGACCAAGAGAACAAACACGTGTATGTATACATTGCCACAATAAGTGAAATGATTGCATGAACATATATTTATCTTATTCCCTGTGTAATACAGGGAATAAGATAAAGATTAGTTGGGAACTATAGGGAAAAGTTGACACATGATTGGTCGACGATTTATATAAATATTTCCCAAGAAGTCTTTCAGCTGGAAGAACGGGATTAAACATATATGCATGACATGTTCACACAACAAAACATGCAATAATATTTAAAAAGGTTCAAATGGTAGCGTATACTTGATGTGTGATAAATTCACAGGGGCGGATCTTGCCGCCCACACCACCGCCATCTTTTGTTATATCTTAATCCTGATCTATGGTTAGTTATTTATCTTTCGATACCGACTGGCTCCGGTGCAGAAATGATTGTCTCGGTATGGCACATCATGTGATCCTGAGGATATGATTGAACGAATCTTTGACGATAACAATCCTTTTCCATTAAAAACAACAATCAATTAGACGTTATTGTTTCATAAAAACTGCAAATATTGTTTAACGTTTCAATTACTAGTATACAAAAACAAAGCAAAACATCCACCCGTCCCCTGCCCCTTTTTCAAAGAAAAGGGAAAAGAAAGAAGAAGAAACCATTTTATTTTGAAACGTTTTTAGAAAGACGTGACTTGTTTATACATGTATGTGCTTATCCCAAAGGAAAACCCATACTTATATAACTTCCTGACTTTGATAATTTGATAGTAGTATAAGTGGTTTTGTATTTTTGGCATTTCTCCAATTGTTTACATGTACTTGTATACTTATAAATCAAACGGAAATCTAAGTATTTATATGGGAAAATAAATCTAAGACAAAAATAGTATGTGTTTTACAAGAGTTTACTGGAGTGAAAAAAAATTATTTCTAGATGCTTGAAAACGTTTGGGCATCGACGCGATGCCCAAACGTTTTCAAGCATCTAGAAATAATTTTTTTTCACTCCAGTAAACTCTTGTAAAACACATATTCATGGTAATCAGTACCTAGCTTTGGATGTCTTGGGGTTGGATACGCCCATGCTTTGGGGAAGAGTAGTACAAAACGCAACAATTCCCGCCAAAAGGTAATTGGGGATTCTCATCCGGAACTCCAATATTTTCGGAAGAGAACCACCAATCCTTATGCAGGTTAAAGTCGATCATATCGATGCCACAAATTATAACCTCGGTAAATCTAACCGCATGACCGCCCCAGAGATGTACATTCCCTAGATGTATGTAATTACTTCCGGTTCACCTACCTAAATTATGTAGTCGTGATAACAATTTACAATATATGCACATTGTCATAAAAAATCAATTAATGTGTACAAGCATTAAGAACACGAAGATCGACTAAATACGGACCATTTTGCTCGTGTTTTGTATAATCATAAAACGGATCATTTTCCAACACTTTTTGTTGCTATCCAGCAATACATTAAGACGGCACCTTGAACTTTATTGGTGTTCGCTTTTGTTTGTCCAGACATCTTTACTCTGGTACCAGAAGTTATTTGATACCATACAATCAATAAAGCATTTAAAATGGTCGTTGTATCCTGTGGGGTTTACCTGAAAAGCTGCCCAGCCCGGCCTGCCCTTTCTAGCTTCGGACCAGAGAGTGGTGTTTTGAGTGCTACCCATATTGTCATTCGCGATTAAGATCGTTTTAGTAATAAAAGATTTCAAAAAGAGTACGCAGAAGTGTAGCCTCTATAGTCTAGTAGTCCCTGCACCCACATCTTTCTCCAATAGGTTAACATGTTATTGTCCTAAAGTTCAACACATTTAACGAGTCAATATGTGTATACCTTGATTATATACCAAATGTAAGGGTTTCGAGATAACGAGTTAAATATGACAGTCATGTCTTCGTTATCTTATTAAGTTATCCATTGGCCATCAAAAGTTAGATTTTGTTAATTAAGTTACCCATTTCAAGTTGTTACTTTTTTGATAAAAAAATTAGCCATTTAATTGACGATGAAACCAAAAAAAGGCCATGCAAAAAGCTTAGGACGCTGTCAAAATATATTATTTAACAACAACATTGAATAAAGAATGTATGGATGTCTTAAAACATAATGAAATAATTTAACACGATATTAATACAGAAATTACACATTCTAGAACATCATAACATCTTTATGTGTATGTAATTTTATTACACATTTAACATGTTTAATATTACACGATGTTAACACAAACCCTTACGATCCTCTCGACAAAATAATATTTTATGGATAATTTTGTATATCCGATACATTGTTTCATATATATTTGAATTTTTCTTACCTTGATGCTTTTCCATCTTGTAGCGTAACTATTGAATGTTGATACTATATATCGTGTGTATTGCAATTGTCGTACAATATTTTGAAATTGTGTATTGGGTTTTACCTGGTGATGACATCAGTATTATGTTATAGGATTGTTTAATAATATGTATAAACGTCATGTGAGTATGCGCGTTCGGGCCAATAAAAATAAAAATCAATACACGCACTAAGTATTACTTCAAGGTCACGTGTACCGATACCGGATAAAAACTAAGTGCCAGAAGAAACACAATATTATTATAGACAATTTTAAACTGTATTCAAATTCAATATGATCATCATTCGTGTCTTAGTACAATTATAACAAATACTCATGACATATATATTTAGTTTGTTTGTGGTCTAACGCCACTTTAAGCAAGTGTTCAGCTATGTCAGCTATTTATCGAGGCGTCCAGTTTTATTAGTGGAGCTGTAGTACCTAGAAAAGGTACCCCCCCCCCCCATTTTATGAAAGATAGAACAGACAGATTACAAAAACACGAAAAGGGAATTAAACTATTTAATAATAGTGCAACAAATTTAACCTTTGAACATACTTTAGACACACTTTATTTTAAAAGAATATTATAATTTACATAAACTTTTGATAAAACTAAATTTTGCACTTTATTGCCTCTACAACCTCATAAGAAATATTTACATGTTATTTTGTGTGAATATTAGAAACGGAATGTAGAGAATCGTTGGGCCTTTCTGGTAATGAACGTATATTTAAAAGGTATTTGATGGAATATAAAATTGTAATACCTATTATACTTTAGAACTGCAATGATTTCTGTATATTTTAATTTATAGCAATTTTTTTAGCAATATCATGGGTTTTTATTACGTTTTTTTTTTTTGGGGGGGGGGGGGTTTGGAGGGGGGGGGTAAAAAGGGGATTGAGTACCGGTAAAAAAGGACTTTGCATGAATAATTATTAAAACATAAAATCAAAGTAAAAAAGTAGGTTTACGTCAGTTTATTCATCTCTGTAGAGTTTATTTCCGAAAATTTGTCTGACCTGAGACGACTTGCTTTCCAACTCCAAACCTCAGTCTTAAGTGTTTTTTATATCCGTTCATATTACGTTTTTAATAAATTACGTGCAAGTGGTTAATTTTTACTACGTTATATGTCATGTATGTATTCGTGTATTTTCTGTTCCTATAATACGTTAATAAATCAAAGCAAGGCTGCAACAATTGAAATTATGGTCATATTTACAACTATACAATTGTTCATTTGCGTAAAAGATTTATATTGATTGCACAAACCACTAAATGTGCCTTAGATAAGTTTTGAATGAAATAAATTGGATATTTTCCAACATACTACATAAAACATTGTGATATCTTACAATCTTAATTCCTTTCAGAATAACTTGAATTTTTTTACGTTTTTAATTTGTATATGTTACATTTGTTTTATAA
Organism: Limnoperna fortunei; assembly: GCA_944474755.1. Taxonomy (NCBI): domain Eukaryota; kingdom Metazoa; phylum Mollusca; class Bivalvia; order Mytilida; family Modiolidae; genus Limnoperna; species Limnoperna fortunei. The sequence continues at coordinate 49,668,922 of OX104120.1, forward strand.
AGATTTTGGTAATGAATGGAGTGTTGTGTTAATAATTAAAATAAATGAATAGTTAAAGTTATAAAATTCAATACATGATTAGGTCCCATTTTATGACATCCATTAATAGGGTGGGTTTTCAAATCTTCGTCTGCAGACCTGTGTACATAAAAGTACCCCCTCTCCCGGTGCGGGCAACATTGCATGAATTTAATAAAAAATGTCTCCTTGAGCTTCAATGTGAGTCTACTGATGTTTACTTATGTATTTATGACGTACATGTGATACGATGCGATAGAGACCTGCATGGTCTCAGTAAGCTTCACTGACAGTCTACAAATGTTTACGTATGACGTACATATGGTACGATGCAATAGAGACCTTGTTTCAGTTAGCTTCACAGACAGTCTACAAATGTTTACTTATGACTATGTACGTTGTACGATGGGATAGAAGCCTGGTCACATTAAACAACCTAACATAAAAATTGTAACACAAACAAAATAATTATTCTGAATGACGACAATAAATACGATTCATAGCTATAAAAACTGGACCCCAAGACATAGCTGAAAAATTATTTTCTTGTCTTCAGTACAGAAATTTTAAGTTTTTTTTTAGTTCCGTTGTTTCCCAAAACACACGAGACAACAGATAATTGAGCAATTAACAACAATGGGGACTATTAACATGACTATGAATATGAAAGGACGAAGTAAGGAAAGTTGAAACTGTAGTGAACTGATGAACATCGAATTGTGACTTGATTTGGGGAAGTTTTAAATGTCCTATCCCAACAACCTATAGGTAATGCCCTTGGTCGGACGAATTTTGTATTTAATATATTTAAATACTATCAGTAATTTCAATGGCCAGGATCAAAATGTTATCAATGACTACGACCATCTATCACAACAGGTCGTGATAACATGTAAAGAATATTCGAAATTGGAACAGCTTAATCTAACCGACATATTTATGTCCCTTCTTTTAAAACATTTTGCAATATGTTATTATTTTGTCATTCTATAAAGTATATTGCAGAATGGCCAGTCTTACTAGTTTTCTTATAATGATGATGTTGATTATTTTTTCCTCTTCTTTTACCATTGATTATAAATCATTTTGGTGTAACTAACGTAATAAGAGAAAAATGCTTATATTGCCCTTTAGAGGCAAGCAATTGCTAGGCAGTTGACACATGTTCCAGTCATGAAATTAGGTATGTTCCAAAAAGAAATTTATACTCAATCATAAAAATTAACATCTACGAAATAAAATGAATTCGAAAACTTGAGTCCCCAGATCATGTAGATGAACTTAACTCTAAATTGTGAATACAGGAACAACCATTGACATTGACTTACTATGTTTATCATTTCGTAATTTTAAATGGTTAAATGTGCTAAAAATGGTACTTGTTGTGTTTCATAATCCTGGCTGTTTCCAAGGCGACCAAGTTTTGGACTATGTCAGTAATCAGTCGTAACAATTACGCTGCCTTGTATGGGCGTAAAAAGGCGATATCGGCAAAAGGAGGGCCACGAAGTGGTCATCTCGCGCCTCGCAGATGCGGTTTTACGGCAGGGGTAGTACCATTAATGCATGAATTTATGGCGAGGACGAGCGGGATTACATTTTTGACCTTGACGCTGGTTGTTACTCTCCCTGTTCTCTTTTTTCCTTTCCTTTTTTAAAGGGGGTGGGCGTACGCCCCTTACGCCCTCCCTCCTCGATCCGCCACTGTAGTTTATTTAAATTACAATAACTCATAAAACAATTACATCGAGAAATATGGCCGAAGATTTATTGTCCCTGTAGCGGAACGGACTCCTATATATAGTCTTGCTACCGATAAACCAAATGCATGTTATTTACCATGTAAGCGCGATAACTGAGTATAAATAAAAACTTGTAATTATATCTCGGCATGCAGACACGTGCATGCAGAGCTAGATCACCTTTATTCAGCAAAAGCCTGCATGTGTTACAGGTAACATTTATAGATCTCTTTGAAGTGAATTTCAAATTACTGAGACCTGTATTAACGCTAAATGTTCTATTGCTTTTCTTTTGGATTTTTCAGTACAGGTTTCAATGTATTGTTTTGATACATGATTTAAAATGTCTGGCATAACAGAGATTTATTCTCCTATGATCAAAATGGTATGACTTTGAGAACTTTGTCGTGTCCATCTCATTTTTATCAGTTCCCATGTCTTGCCTTTATAAATGTAGCAACGTTTGTCCAATGGCCCAGGTATAGCTTAGCGGCCAATCTCACGTAACTTTTGCATATGATGTCATTGATTGTTCAAGCTGATCTTAAAAAATATTTTCATCCATAAGTAGACAAAAACGCGGTTTTTCGAAATTCGTCCATTTATGTATGATTTTTTTCAAACATTGTAAACAAACACTATAAGGACACTTTACCAAAAATATCAGCAAATAACGTTAACCTATTTAATTTTATATGTCGTCTAAATTGAATTTTTAAATGACAAATGCTCACTAGCTCTTATTTATTGCAAGGATGGACAAAACTATTTTTTTTTTCCAAAACTCAGCTTATAAATGTAAAACTTAAAAGATAATTCACTTCACTTAAGGCGTGGTAACAAGAAAATAATTGTCATTTAAAAATGTCGCCAAATGTAAGGTGTTTCCGTAACAATGTGGTATTTCTGCCACTATTTTAAGCGCTAATCATTGTTTGCATGCATTGGCGTGTCTTCCGGGTTCTATTCATATATATACATCTAAATTATTAAAGCAAATTGAATAGACATGCATAATTTACACTTACATAGATATTCGAACTTCATTAAAAAATATGCAGATATCAAACAATTTTTCCGTAACGATGTCGTATAATACTTATTTTAAATGAGAGAAGTATTCAAAGCGCTTGTCTAACTGGCTTCTAATATTTGACAAAATTTCACACCGCAAATTAAAAAATATATAGACAAATACGGATGTTAAATCGAAAATGATGTTAGCATGGTATATCCGTAACGAATTTTTCCGTTACGGTTTTAATTTAGGTTTAGGGTCAAACTTCTATGAACACCGTTAATAGAAGTAACATGTGATAAACAAAGTTTCGGAAGCGGTATGGTTTGAATTATACCAGTCAAAGAGACAATTTCAACAATTGGCCAACAATATTGCTATTTTTGGAACCGAAAACCCAGTAAGTATGATTTTATGGATTAAATTTCAAATAATTTCTAATCCAGAACATTGAAAAAGTTACAATTTTGTCCAATAAATAGATAATAAAAAAGGAGGTACAGTGTAGAGGAAATAACCGGTGAATATGCAAAAAATGTGTCCCAAAAAAGCGCTTCATTTCGTTACGGAAAAATTAGGATTTGTCCGTAACTTTCAATATCGTATTTGAAAGAAAACAATGACATAACAATTGGTTCAACTAGTTTAACAATCATCTAATTAGCATAAAACGAATGAACTACATAAAATAATGTTAAAAGTTTGGTATTATTGTTACAATAAAAATTAATTATGACACAAAAGCTAACAATACACGCAAAATATACTGTTCAAAAATCAACAAGTATACACTTAGTTATTATTTAATCATACGTATAAAACCCTATCCTGAACAAATGAAAAAAAGTCGTAATCTTATTTAAAAAAAAGAAGAGGCATTCATGGAAAAAAAAACTCAAAAGAAAGAAGAAAGCTTAAATACCTTCTAATAAAATTTCTTCCTTCGCCAGGAAAGAATGGAATTTGACACAAAAAATCTTAAACAGAAAGTACAGGGCTAAACCAGATGTAATGTAGGTTTACAGAGAGGACATTCTTTGCAAATTTAGTAAACCTACACCAAATGACAAAAATGGAAGAACATTTTCGCTTTAAAACAAAGAAAATATTGACAAGATTGAGAAAATATTTAAGAAGTGAGATTTCTCCGTAACGAAATGATGTTACTTTTATTGAAAAAATTGAACTCCAGTACTGATAAATGTGTTTGTATTTGTTTTTTTATCGTTAAGGTGTATTAAATATTCATAACATTAGTTATTTTCAAGATCACCAAATTATTGAATTTCCACTGGATTTTTCCGTAACAAATGATATGCTTTATATTCTTGGTATTTTGAAAGAGTTTCTATAAAATGACTTTATGACAGCGAAGTATCTCAAAATCTACAGAATATCAGTTTTAATTGTAAGCAGATTTTTGAGCATCCATAGTTAATTTATATTTGTTGTCCGATTTGAAATATTGTCATATTTTCTATTATGCAACAAAACCCAAACTTGCAAAGATTTACATACTACTTAGGCAACAACTGTCATTAACGTTGTGGACATCATATGAGAACAAATATTGTCTGAGTACCTTGGCAATAACTGTTTTTGTACAACCTTAATTTCTTATTCATTTCTTATATTTGCAGCTTCCTAGCATTATTTATGATATGACATAGAAATGTTACGGAGAAATTCACAGGGGAAAATATTGGATTTACGCTCCTATTACCAACATTTATAATTTCAAAATGGTTCAAGATTTGAAAGAGATATTTAGGGATATGGTAGGGCTATGTATACTTTATTAAACTGGAGATGTTCATTGGAATTAGTAGTTGTTTAATTTTTCAGTTTTGATTAAGTTAAATGCTAAAGTTTCGTGAGATTAGCCGTTAGAGCAAAATATTTTCTTATTTGCATATATAACTGAGCGTTGTGGGAGTTCTGGACAAGCCCAGTAACAGTCTTATGGACCCGGGGTGGGGGAGGGAGAAATACCCTTCGACAGGAAAACTGCCAATGGCTTGTCGGTTAAGACTGGTTATAATTGTTTTAATGCGATCCATTATTCCTAATGACTAAAGCCAAGAAACACAACTGTGCTTTAATCTTTTACGCTTTATCCCATGAAAAACACATTCTCAATTACACCAAAAAATATTTTGTAAAAGAATCAGAATACGGCATTTTGTGAGTTGTGGTTTTGAGTCCAAGTTCACTCCTTATGAGGATGGATGAAATGGTTAATAATGTCCATCACTCTCCTCTGTGGTGGATCAGGGATGCCTTCATTGGAATGTGTGCGTGGATGGTGGTAAGGTTGTAATACTGGCTGCATGAGGACCATAGGTGGGAGCACTCTTTGACCATGTTGACTGCTACGTACGCTCTTTGAGAGTTTCGGTATATAGAAAAATTCAATACTTTGTTTGGCGTGTACGGTTTTAGAAAGCTATCACGGGATAAAACACATGTTATAAGTATGTAATTATGTAAAAAGTACCGACTACTCGCTTGATTATTGCAGGGACCGTCTATATTATAGACTGTCCCTGATTTATGGCAGTCTACCAGTAATGCCATATTTTACTGAACAGTTTTAGAATTAGCTGGATCAATGCCGATAATTCACGAAAAACAATTTCCCCTTTATACATGTTGTCATAAGGTATTTTTCGTATTATTAAACTTTTGATGAATTTCAAATTGACCCTTTCATTATTCTCTATAATCAGTCTGGTTTTTAAGCTTAATTATTTAAAATATGCTCCACACTTCATGGAAATTGTTCTGGGATTTATTATACATTATATACATTTAGTTCATTTGAGAATAAAGATATATATTGTTTTTTTTTAAATTAAATTATCATTTTAAGAAATCATACGCCCAAGTCAGGTTGATCGAACGTGAAATCATAACATCAGACATGGAGGAAAAGGTCGGGTCCCCATACCTGATTTATAATCTTTCGTTTCATTGATGTCTTCCGGTTTAGATGAATTCTTGGGATGCAATATACGGTTCTTTGCATTAAAATATTATCAACAGAGGTCGTGGTCTTGTTTTGTCAAATAAAAACATGTGTGACATTTTTGCATAGATCCAATTGTACTGGAAATGTTGTACATATATTTAATATGTGTCCTGCATTTTCAGTTTCATGGTAATTTGATAAGATTTTTATAAAATCATCGATAAAAATCATCCGTTTCATGTGAGAAAATCGGACAAATCATTAGCATTTACCTTCATTTGAAAAATTCTGACACGGTAACGCCTAACAGAAGAGCAATATGACATATATATTTGTGTATTAAGATCAATTTCAAAGCAGAAAAACACTGGCAAAATACTTGTCATCCACCTCGATTTCACACAATTTTGTTGACAAGGAACATGCTATTTTAATGCATCAGAGAGAGCTAAAGCTAGGAGTCAAATGGTCTTATAGGCAGTCTCGGGGTTTTACTACTATAACAAGGATGACAACCAAATATTATATATATTTCTTTTCTATAAACATGACACTTTCTACTGACACTTCAAAAATTTATTGCATTTCATTTATCATAGATGTGAGTAAACTGCAACTGGACCATACTACTATATTAAGGAATTTCACAGGGGGACATTCGAAACTAAACTACAAAACTGTATACTGCTACCTTTAAGTCTAAAAATGTCATTTTTATTTGCAACTTTGTTTCTTCTGCCAATACATTATTAAATTCTGACTAAAAATTACTTAATCTGAACCTTGTATTTGCTTTGGTTGAAAAGATATAATGTTTTTAGAACATGTACCTTACTGCGGGTTTTCGGATTTAAATTCATGCAAGATTTCATTGACATAAAAAAGCATAAAACTTTTTTCTAATGAACAATAAGGCAAAAATAAAATTATATATTTGTGCGCTTACAACCAAGCTTTGTTTACAAAGTCGAAAGAGTTGAGAGAAATGCAAAATTAAGGTTACTTGTCATTACATGGCAAAAAAATTTAATCATATTAGGCTTTTTATATGAAAATATAAAAAAATAGAGTTTTAGAGAAAAAAAAAAATAGGGTGGTAAAAGCCAAAAAAAGAAATTGCATGAAATGATCACAAAATGTATACCAAATAAGAATCAAATTCAATCAAATTCCATTTGGTCATAAATCTTACAGTTAGAGTGATGATTCTTCCTTTCTGTGACTGGGCTTAACACGGTCAAAATCACAAGAAGACAAGATGGTGTAAAAATGCAGTCAAAATCTTTGTCAAATCACAATACTAAAGTTCTTCCTACTCAGTAGTGACCTGAAAAAGATAGTGATCTGAATATCACATTAGCTGACCACTTCTATAAAGAGTTTGAAGAAAACATATTTGTGAATTATGTCAGATTCAAGGCATGCATTCATCCGCATACAAGTAGAAATATCGCAACTTAAGTTTAAAAGTGAACAGATGAGAATAGTGTGCAATAGTTGATATCAAGTGCACAATAGGCTAATTTTAATTGAATACTTTCTGTCTACTTGCAATAAACACACAATACTATTGTACTAAAGGCGGTGAAAAATAAACACTTTTTACTCGTTTCAGTGACATAAAAGGGTGAACAATTTTCTGTTTTGTTTTTTTCCCACATGTTTTAAGTTGCCTGCACATACAAACACATAGGTGTAGTTGTTACAAACACGAGTAGAGAAACTTAACTAAGTACCTGACAGTTACAGTGCTTAAACTAACTGTTTGGGGTGATCAACAATAAAAAACTAGCACAAAGTGCCAAAAATCAATCTTTCAAGTTAAATTTTCATTGTCGATGAAGTCAATTCATTTTAAAATGACTGAGTATTATCAGGTTGCTATGCCTACTCTGTTTTTACTCAACAGAAATAAACCTTTAGTCAAATATTAAATGTGTCACTGTTGATATAAAATAGTTTTTAAAACAAGACTGAAACAGAGTTATCTTTCTTGATATAAGTGTTGCCAGATAAAGTCCAATTTAATACATTTTCATGGCAAATATCTTACTACAAACAGTCTTAAACACAAGTACAGGTGTCATAAAATACAAGGACATCTTAAAATGAAGATATTGTGAGTTTATAAAAATATGCTCTTCTTAAAGGATGCAATATACGGTTCTTTGCATTAAAATATTATCAACAGAGGTCGTGGTCTTGTTTTGTCAAATAAAAACATGTGTGACATTTTTGCATAGATCCAATTGTACTGGAAATGTTGTACATATATTTAATATGTGTCCTGCATTTTCAGTTTCATGGTAATTTGATAAGATTTTTATAAAATCATCGATAAAAATCATCCGTTTCATGTGAGAAAATCGGACAAATCATTAGCATTTACCTTCATTTGAAAAATTCTGACACGGTAACGCCTAACAGAAGAGCAATATGACATATATATTTGTGTATTAAGATCAATTTCAAAGCAGAAAAACACTGGCAAAATACTTGTCATCCACCTCGATTTCACACAATTTTGTTGACAAGGAACATGCTATTTTAATGCATCAGAGAGAGCTAAAGCTAGGAGTCAAATGGTCTTATAGGCAGTCTCGGGGTTTTACTACTATAACAAGGATGACAACCAAATATTATATATATTTCTTTTCTATAAACATGACACTTTCTACTGACACTTCAAAAATTTATTGCATTTCATTTATCATAGATGTGAGTAAACTGCAACTGGACCATACTACTATATTAAGGAATTTCACAGGGGGACATTCGAAACTAAACTACAAAACTGTATACTGCTACCTTTAAGTCTAAAAATGTCATTTTTATTTGCAACTTTGTTTCTTCTGCCAATACATTATTAAATTCTGACTAAAAATTACTTAATCTGAACCTTGTATTTGCTTTGGTTGAAAAGATATAATGTTTTTAGAACATGTACCTTACTGCGGGTTTTCGGATTTAAATTCATGCAAGATTTCATTGACATAAAAAAGCATAAAACTTTTTTCTAATGAACAATAAGGCAAAAATAAAATTATATATTTGTGCGCTTACAACCAAGCTTTGTTTACAAAGTCGAAAGAGTTGAGAGAAATGCAAAATTAAGGTTACTTGTCATTACATGGCAAAAAAATTTAATCATATTAGGCTTTTTATATGAAAATATAAAAAAATAGAGTTTTAGAGAAAAAAAAAAATAGGGTGGTAAAAGCCAAAAAAAGAAATTGCATGAAATGATCACAAAATGTATACCAAATAAGAATCAAATTCAATCAAATTCCATTTGGTCATAAATCTTACAGTTAGAGTGATGATTCTTCCTTTCTGTGACTGGGCTTAACACGGTCAAAATCACAAGAAGACAAGATGGTGTAAAAATGCAGTCAAAATCTTTGTCAAATCACAATACTAAAGTTCTTCCTACTCAGTAGTGACCTGAAAAAGATAGTGATCTGAATATCACATTAGCTGACCACTTCTATAAAGAGTTTGAAGAAAACATATTTGTGAATTATGTCAGATTCAAGGCATGCATTCATCCGCATACAAGTAGAAATATCGCAACTTAAGTTTAAAAGTGAACAGATGAGAATAGTGTGCAATAGTTGATATCAAGTGCACAATAGGCTAATTTTAATTGAATACTTTCTGTCTACTTGCAATAAACACACAATACTATTGTACTAAAGGCGGTGAAAAATAAACACTTTTTACTCGTTTCAGTGACATAAAAGGGTGAACAATTTTCTGTTTTGTTTTTTTCCCACATGTTTTAAGTTGCCTGCACATACAAACACATAGGTGTAGTTGTTACAAACACGAGTAGAGAAACTTAACTAAGTACCTGACAGTTACAGTGCTTAAACTAACTGTTTGGGGTGATCAACAATAAAAAACTAGCACAAAGTGCCAAAAATCAATCTTTCAAGTTAAATTTTCATTGTCGATGAAGTCAATTCATTTTAAAATGACTGAGTATTATCAGGTTGCTATGCCTACTCTGTTTTTACTCAACAGAAATAAACCTTTAGTCAAATATTAAATGTGTCACTGTTGATATAAAATAGTTTTTAAAACAAGACTGAAACAGAGTTATCTTTCTTGATATAAGTGTTGCCAGATAAAGTCCAATTTAATACATTTTCATGGCAAATATCTTACTACAAACAGTCTTAAACACAAGTACAGGTGTCATAAAATACAAGGACATCTTAAAATGAAGATATTGTGAGTTTATAAAAATATGCTCTTCTTAAAGGATGCAATATACGGTTCTTTGCATTAAAATATTATCAACAGAGGTCGTGGTCTTGTTTTGTCAAATAAAAACATGTGTGACATTTTTGCATAGATCCAATTGTACTGGAAATGTTGTACATATATTTAATATGTGTCCTGCATTTTCAGTTTCATGGTAATTTGATAAGATTTTTATAAAATCATCGATAAAAATCATCCGTTTCATGTGAGAAAATCGGACAAATCATTAGCATTTACCTTCATTTGAAAAATTCTGACACGGTAACGCCTAACAGAAGAGCAATATGACATATATATTTGTGTATTAAGATCAATTTCAAAGCAGAAAAACACTGGCAAAATACTTGTCATCCACCTCGATTTCACACAATTTTGTTGACAAGGAACATGCTATTTTAATGCATCAGAGAGAGCTAAAGCTAGGAGTCAAATGGTCTTATAGGCAGTCTCGGGGTTTTACTACTATAACAAGGATGACAACCAAATATTATATATATTTCTTTTCTATAAACATGACACTTTCTACTGACACTTCAAAAATTTATTGCATTTCATTTATCATAGATGTGAGTAAACTGCAACTGGACCATACTACTATATTAAGGAATTTCACAGGGGGACATTCGAAACTAAACTACAAAACTGTATACTGCTACCTTTAAGTCTAAAAATGTCATTTTTATTTGCAACTTTGTTTCTTCTGCCAATACATTATTAAATTCTGACTAAAAATTACTTAATCTGAACCTTGTATTTGCTTTGGTTGAAAAGATATAATGTTTTTAGAACATGTACCTTACTGCGGGTTTTCGGATTTAAATTCATGCAAGATTTCATTGACATAAAAAAGCATAAAACTTTTTTCTAATGAACAATAAGGCAAAAATAAAATTATATATTTGTGCGCTTACAACCAAGCTTTGTTTACAAAGTCGAAAGAGTTGAGAGAAATGCAAAATTAAGGTTACTTGTCATTACATGGCAAAAAAATTTAATCATATTAGGCTTTTTATATGAAAATATAAAAAAATAGAGTTTTAGAGAAAAAAAAAAATAGGGTGGTAAAAGCCAAAAAAAGAAATTGCATGAAATGATCACAAAATGTATACCAAATAAGAATCAAATTCAATCAAATTCCATTTGGTCATAAATCTTACAGTTAGAGTGATGATTCTTCCTTTCTGTGACTGGGCTTAACACGGTCAAAATCACAAGAAGACAAGATGGTGTAAAAATGCAGTCAAAATCTTTGTCAAATCACAATACTAAAGTTCTTCCTACTCAGTAGTGACCTGAAAAAGATAGTGATCTGAATATCACATTAGCTGACCACTTCTATAAAGAGTTTGAAGAAAACATATTTGTGAATTATGTCAGATTCAAGGCATGCATTCATCCGCATACAAGTAGAAATATCGCAACTTAAGTTTAAAAGTGAACAGATGAGAATAGTGTGCAATAGTTGATATCAAGTGCACAATAGGCTAATTTTAATTGAATACTTTCTGTCTACTTGCAATAAACACACAATACTATTGTACTAAAGGCGGTGAAAAATAAACACTTTTTACTCGTTTCAGTGACATAAAAGGGTGAACAATTTTCTGTTTTGTTTTTTTCCCACATGTTTTAAGTTGCCTGCACATACAAACACATAGGTGTAGTTGTTACAAACACGAGTAGAGAAACTTAACTAAGTACCTGACAGTTACAGTGCTTAAACTAACTGTTTGGGGTGATCAACAATAAAAAACTAGCACAAAGTGCCAAAAATCAATCTTTCAAGTTAAATTTTCATTGTCGATGAAGTCAATTCATTTTAAAATGACTGAGTATTATCAGGTTGCTATGCCTACTCTGTTTTTACTCAACAGAAATAAACCTTTAGTCAAATATTAAATGTGTCACTGTTGATATAAAATAGTTTTTAAAACAAGACTGAAACAGAGTTATCTTTCTTGATATAAGTGTTGCCAGATAAAGTCCAATTTAATACATTTTCATGGCAAATATCTTACTACAAACAGTCTTAAACACAAGTACAGGTGTCATAAAATACAAGGACATCTTAAAATGAAGATATTGTGAGTTTATAAAAATATGCTCTTCTTAAAGGATGCAATATACGGTTCTTTGCATTAAAATATTATCAACAGAGGTCGTGGTCTTGTTTTGTCAAATAAAAACATGTGTGACATTTTTGCATAGATCCAATTGTACTGGAAATGTTGTACATATATTTAATATGTGTCCTGCATTTTCAGTTTCATGGTAATTTGATAAGATTTTTATAAAATCATCGATAAAAATCATCCGTTTCATGTGAGAAAATCGGACAAATCATTAGCATTTACCTTCATTTGAAAAATTCTGACACGGTAACGCCTAACAGAAGAGCAATATGACATATATATTTGTGTATTAAGATCAATTTCAAAGCAGAAAAACACTGGCAAAATACTTGTCATCCACCTCGATTTCACACAATTTTGTTGACAAGGAACATGCTATTTTAATGCATCAGAGAGAGCTAAAGCTAGGAGTCAAATGGTCTTATAGGCAGTCTCGGGGTTTTACTACTATAACAAGGATGACAACCAAATATTATATATATTTCTTTTCTATAAACATGACACTTTCTACTGACACTTCAAAAATTTATTGCATTTCATTTATCATAGATGTGAGTAAACTGCAACTGGACCATACTACTATATTAAGGAATTTCACAGGGGGACATTCGAAACTAAACTACAAAACTGTATACTGCTACCTTTAAGTCTAAAAATGTCATTTTTATTTGCAACTTTGTTTCTTCTGCCAATACATTATTAAATTCTGACTAAAAATTACTTAATCTGAACCTTGTATTTGCTTTGGTTGAAAAGATATAATGTTTTTAGAACATGTACCTTACTGCGGGTTTTCGGATTTAAATTCATGCAAGATTTCATTGACATAAAAAAGCATAAAACTTTTTTCTAATGAACAATAAGGCAAAAATAAAATTATATATTTGTGCGCTTACAACCAAGCTTTGTTTACAAAGTCGAAAGAGTTGAGAGAAATGCAAAATTAAGGTTACTTGTCATTACATGGCAAAAAAATTTAATCATATTAGGCTTTTTATATGAAAATATAAAAAAATAGAGTTTTAGAGAAAAAAAAAAATAGGGTGGTAAAAGCCAAAAAAAGAAATTGCATGAAATGATCACAAAATGTATACCAAATAAGAATCAAATTCAATCAAATTCCATTTGGTCATAAATCTTACAGTTAGAGTGATGATTCTTCCTTTCTGTGACTGGGCTTAACACGGTCAAAATCACAAGAAGACAAGATGGTGTAAAAATGCAGTCAAAATCTTTGTCAAATCACAATACTAAAGTTCTTCCTACTCAGTAGTGACCTGAAAAAGATAGTGATCTGAATATCACATTAGCTGACCACTTCTATAAAGAGTTTGAAGAAAACATATTTGTGAATTATGTCAGATTCAAGGCATGCATTCATCCGCATACAAGTAGAAATATCGCAACTTAAGTTTAAAAGTGAACAGATGAGAATAGTGTGCAATAGTTGATATCAAGTGCACAATAGGCTAATTTTAATTGAATACTTTCTGTCTACTTGCAATAAACACACAATACTATTGTACTAAAGGCGGTGAAAAATAAACACTTTTTACTCGTTTCAGTGACATAAAAGGGTGAACAATTTTCTGTTTTGTTTTTTTCCCACATGTTTTAAGTTGCCTGCACATACAAACACATAGGTGTAGTTGTTACAAACACGAGTAGAGAAACTTAACTAAGTACCTGACAGTTACAGTGCTTAAACTAACTGTTTGGGGTGATCAACAATAAAAAACTAGCACAAAGTGCCAAAAATCAATCTTTCAAGTTAAATTTTCATTGTCGATGAAGTCAATTCATTTTAAAATGACTGAGTATTATCAGGTTGCTATGCCTACTCTGTTTTTACTCAACAGAAATAAACCTTTAGTCAAATATTAAATGTGTCACTGTTGATATAAAATAGTTTTTAAAACAAGACTGAAACAGAGTTATCTTTCTTGATATAAGTGTTGCCAGATAAAGTCCAATTTAATACATTTTCATGGCAAATATCTTACTACAAACAGTCTTAAACACAAGTACAGGTGTCATAAAATACAAGGACATCTTAAAATGAAGATATTGTGAGTTTATAAAAATATGCTCTTCTTAAAGGATGCAATATACGGTTCTTTGCATTAAAATATTATCAACAGAGGTCGTGGTCTTGTTTTGTCAAATAAAAACATGTGTGACATTTTTGCATAGATCCAATTGTACTGGAAATGTTGTACATATATTTAATATGTGTCCTGCATTTTCAGTTTCATGGTAATTTGATAAGATTTTTATAAAATCATCGATAAAAATCATCCGTTTCATGTGAGAAAATCGGACAAATCATTAGCATTTACCTTCATTTGAAAAATTCTGACACGGTAACGCCTAACAGAAGAGCAATATGACATATATATTTGTGTATTAAGATCAATTTCAAAGCAGAAAAACACTGGCAAAATACTTGTCATCCACCTCGATTTCACACAATTTTGTTGACAAGGAACATGCTATTTTAATGCATCAGAGAGAGCTAAAGCTAGGAGTCAAATGGTCTTATAGGCAGTCTCGGGGTTTTACTACTATAACAAGGATGACAACCAAATATTATATATATTTCTTTTCTATAAACATGACACTTTCTACTGACACTTCAAAAATTTATTGCATTTCATTTATCATAGATGTGAGTAAACTGCAACTGGACCATACTACTATATTAAGGAATTTCACAGGGGGACATTCGAAACTAAACTACAAAACTGTATACTGCTACCTTTAAGTCTAAAAATGTCATTTTTATTTGCAACTTTGTTTCTTCTGCCAATACATTATTAAATTCTGACTAAAAATTACTTAATCTGAACCTTGTATTTGCTTTGGTTGAAAAGATATAATGTTTTTAGAACATGTACCTTACTGCGGGTTTTCGGATTTAAATTCATGCAAGATTTCATTGACATAAAAAAGCATAAAACTTTTTTCTAATGAACAATAAGGCAAAAATAAAATTATATATTTGTGCGCTTACAACCAAGCTTTGTTTACAAAGTCGAAAGAGTTGAGAGAAATGCAAAATTAAGGTTACTTGTCATTACATGGCAAAAAAATTTAATCATATTAGGCTTTTTATATGAAAATATAAAAAAATAGAGTTTTAGAGAAAAAAAAAAATAGGGTGGTAAAAGCCAAAAAAAGAAATTGCATGAAATGATCACAAAATGTATACCAAATAAGAATCAAATTCAATCAAATTCCATTTGGTCATAAATCTTACAGTTAGAGTGATGATTCTTCCTTTCTGTGACTGGGCTTAACACGGTCAAAATCACAAGAAGACAAGATGGTGTAAAAATGCAGTCAAAATCTTTGTCAAATCACAATACTAAAGTTCTTCCTACTCAGTAGTGACCTGAAAAAGATAGTGATCTGAATATCACATTAGCTGACCACTTCTATAAAGAGTTTGAAGAAAACATATTTGTGAATTATGTCAGATTCAAGGCATGCATTCATCCGCATACAAGTAGAAATATCGCAACTTAAGTTTAAAAGTGAACAGATGAGAATAGTGTGCAATAGTTGATATCAAGTGCACAATAGGCTAATTTTAATTGAATACTTTCTGTCTACTTGCAATAAACACACAATACTATTGTACTAAAGGCGGTGAAAAATAAACACTTTTTACTCGTTTCAGTGACATAAAAGGGTGAACAATTTTCTGTTTTGTTTTTTTCCCACATGTTTTAAGTTGCCTGCACATACAAACACATAGGTGTAGTTGTTACAAACACGAGTAGAGAAACTTAACTAAGTACCTGACAGTTACAGTGCTTAAACTAACTGTTTGGGGTGATCAACAATAAAAAACTAGCACAAAGTGCCAAAAATCAATCTTTCAAGTTAAATTTTCATTGTCGATGAAGTCAATTCATTTTAAAATGACTGAGTATTATCAGGTTGCTATGCCTACTCTGTTTTTACTCAACAGAAATAAACCTTTAGTCAAATAT
Organism: Limnoperna fortunei; assembly: GCA_944474755.1. NCBI lineage: Eukaryota > Metazoa > Mollusca > Bivalvia > Mytilida > Modiolidae > Limnoperna > Limnoperna fortunei. The sequence goes on from OX104120.1 coordinate 49,685,070, forward strand.
TAAATGTGTCACTGTTGATATAAAATAGTTTTTAAAACAAGACTGAAACAGAGTTATCTTTCTTGATATAAGTGTTGCCAGATAAAGTCCAATTTAATACATTTTCATGGCAAATATCTTACTACAAACAGTCTTAAACACAAGTACAGGTGTCATAAAATACAAGGACATCTTAAAATGAAGATATTGTGAGTTTATAAAAATATGCTCTTCTTAAAGGATGCAATATACGGTTCTTTGCATTAAAATATTATCAACAGAGGTCGTGGTCTTGTTTTGTCAAATAAAAACATGTGTGACATTTTTGCATAGATCCAATTGTACTGGAAATGTTGTACATATATTTAATATGTGTCCTGCATTTTCAGTTTCATGGTAATTTGATAAGATTTTTATAAAATCATCGATAAAAATCATCCGTTTCATGTGAGAAAATCGGACAAATCATTAGCATTTACCTTCATTTGAAAAATTCTGACACGGTAACGCCTAACAGAAGAGCAATATGACATATATATTTGTGTATTAAGATCAATTTCAAAGCAGAAAAACACTGGCAAAATACTTGTCATCCACCTCGATTTCACACAATTTTGTTGACAAGGAACATGCTATTTTAATGCATCAGAGAGAGCTAAAGCTAGGAGTCAAATGGTCTTATAGGCAGTCTCGGGGTTTTACTACTATAACAAGGATGACAACCAAATATTATATATATTTCTTTTCTATAAACATGACACTTTCTACTGACACTTCAAAAATTTATTGCATTTCATTTATCATAGATGTGAGTAAACTGCAACTGGACCATACTACTATATTAAGGAATTTCACAGGGGGACATTCGAAACTAAACTACAAAACTGTATACTGCTACCTTTAAGTCTAAAAATGTCATTTTTATTTGCAACTTTGTTTCTTCTGCCAATACATTATTAAATTCTGACTAAAAATTACTTAATCTGAACCTTGTATTTGCTTTGGTTGAAAAGATATAATGTTTTTAGAACATGTACCTTACTGCGGGTTTTCGGATTTAAATTCATGCAAGATTTCATTGACATAAAAAAGCATAAAACTTTTTTCTAATGAACAATAAGGCAAAAATAAAATTATATATTTGTGCGCTTACAACCAAGCTTTGTTTACAAAGTCGAAAGAGTTGAGAGAAATGCAAAATTAAGGTTACTTGTCATTACATGGCAAAAAAATTTAATCATATTAGGCTTTTTATATGAAAATATAAAAAAATAGAGTTTTAGAGAAAAAAAAAAATAGGGTGGTAAAAGCCAAAAAAAGAAATTGCATGAAATGATCACAAAATGTATACCAAATAAGAATCAAATTCAATCAAATTCCATTTGGTCATAAATCTTACAGTTAGAGTGATGATTCTTCCTTTCTGTGACTGGGCTTAACACGGTCAAAATCACAAGAAGACAAGATGGTGTAAAAATGCAGTCAAAATCTTTGTCAAATCACAATACTAAAGTTCTTCCTACTCAGTAGTGACCTGAAAAAGATAGTGATCTGAATATCACATTAGCTGACCACTTCTATAAAGAGTTTGAAGAAAACATATTTGTGAATTATGTCAGATTCAAGGCATGCATTCATCCGCATACAAGTAGAAATATCGCAACTTAAGTTTAAAAGTGAACAGATGAGAATAGTGTGCAATAGTTGATATCAAGTGCACAATAGGCTAATTTTAATTGAATACTTTCTGTCTACTTGCAATAAACACACAATACTATTGTACTAAAGGCGGTGAAAAATAAACACTTTTTACTCGTTTCAGTGACATAAAAGGGTGAACAATTTTCTGTTTTGTTTTTTTCCCACATGTTTTAAGTTGCCTGCACATACAAACACATAGGTGTAGTTGTTACAAACACGAGTAGAGAAACTTAACTAAGTACCTGACAGTTACAGTGCTTAAACTAACTGTTTGGGGTGATCAACAATAAAAAACTAGCACAAAGTGCCAAAAATCAATCTTTCAAGTTAAATTTTCATTGTCGATGAAGTCAATTCATTTTAAAATGACTGAGTATTATCAGGTTGCTATGCCTACTCTGTTTTTACTCAACAGAAATAAACCTTTAGTCAAATATTAAATGTGTCACTGTTGATATAAAATAGTTTTTAAAACAAGACTGAAACAGAGTTATCTTTCTTGATATAAGTGTTGCCAGATAAAGTCCAATTTAATACATTTTCATGGCAAATATCTTACTACAAACAGTCTTAAACACAAGTACAGGTGTCATAAAATACAAGGACATCTTAAAATGAAGATATTGTGAGTTTATAAAAATATGCTCTTCTTAAAGGATGCAATATACGGTTCTTTGCATTAAAATATTATCAACAGAGGTCGTGGTCTTGTTTTGTCAAATAAAAACATGTGTGACATTTTTGCATAGATCCAATTGTACTGGAAATGTTGTACATATATTTAATATGTGTCCTGCATTTTCAGTTTCATGGTAATTTGATAAGATTTTTATAAAATCATCGATAAAAATCATCCGTTTCATGTGAGAAAATCGGACAAATCATTAGCATTTACCTTCATTTGAAAAATTCTGACACGGTAACGCCTAACAGAAGAGCAATATGACATATATATTTGTGTATTAAGATCAATTTCAAAGCAGAAAAACACTGGCAAAATACTTGTCATCCACCTCGATTTCACACAATTTTGTTGACAAGGAACATGCTATTTTAATGCATCAGAGAGAGCTAAAGCTAGGAGTCAAATGGTCTTATAGGCAGTCTCGGGGTTTTACTACTATAACAAGGATGACAACCAAATATTATATATATTTCTTTTCTATAAACATGACACTTTCTACTGACACTTCAAAAATTTATTGCATTTCATTTATCATAGATGTGAGTAAACTGCAACTGGACCATACTACTATATTAAGGAATTTCACAGGGGGACATTCGAAACTAAACTACAAAACTGTATACTGCTACCTTTAAGTCTAAAAATGTCATTTTTATTTGCAACTTTGTTTCTTCTGCCAATACATTATTAAATTCTGACTAAAAATTACTTAATCTGAACCTTGTATTTGCTTTGGTTGAAAAGATATAATGTTTTTAGAACATGTACCTTACTGCGGGTTTTCGGATTTAAATTCATGCAAGATTTCATTGACATAAAAAAGCATAAAACTTTTTTCTAATGAACAATAAGGCAAAAATAAAATTATATATTTGTGCGCTTACAACCAAGCTTTGTTTACAAAGTCGAAAGAGTTGAGAGAAATGCAAAATTAAGGTTACTTGTCATTACATGGCAAAAAAATTTAATCATATTAGGCTTTTTATATGAAAATATAAAAAAATAGAGTTTTAGAGAAAAAAAAAAATAGGGTGGTAAAAGCCAAAAAAAGAAATTGCATGAAATGATCACAAAATGTATACCAAATAAGAATCAAATTCAATCAAATTCCATTTGGTCATAAATCTTACAGTTAGAGTGATGATTCTTCCTTTCTGTGACTGGGCTTAACACGGTCAAAATCACAAGAAGACAAGATGGTGTAAAAATGCAGTCAAAATCTTTGTCAAATCACAATACTAAAGTTCTTCCTACTCAGTAGTGACCTGAAAAAGATAGTGATCTGAATATCACATTAGCTGACCACTTCTATAAAGAGTTTGAAGAAAACATATTTGTGAATTATGTCAGATTCAAGGCATGCATTCATCCGCATACAAGTAGAAATATCGCAACTTAAGTTTAAAAGTGAACAGATGAGAATAGTGTGCAATAGTTGATATCAAGTGCACAATAGGCTAATTTTAATTGAATACTTTCTGTCTACTTGCAATAAACACACAATACTATTGTACTAAAGGCGGTGAAAAATAAACACTTTTTACTCGTTTCAGTGACATAAAAGGGTGAACAATTTTCTGTTTTGTTTTTTTCCCACATGTTTTAAGTTGCCTGCACATACAAACACATAGGTGTAGTTGTTACAAACACGAGTAGAGAAACTTAACTAAGTACCTGACAGTTACAGTGCTTAAACTAACTGTTTGGGGTGATCAACAATAAAAAACTAGCACAAAGTGCCAAAAATCAATCTTTCAAGTTAAATTTTCATTGTCGATGAAGTCAATTCATTTTAAAATGACTGAGTATTATCAGGTTGCTATGCCTACTCTGTTTTTACTCAACAGAAATAAACCTTTAGTCAAATATTAAATGTGTCACTGTTGATATAAAATAGTTTTTAAAACAAGACTGAAACAGAGTTATCTTTCTTGATATAAGTGTTGCCAGATAAAGTCCAATTTAATACATTTTCATGGCAAATATCTTACTACAAACAGTCTTAAACACAAGTACAGGTGTCATAAAATACAAGGACATCTTAAAATGAAGATATTGTGAGTTTATAAAAATATGCTCTTCTTAAAGGATGCAATATACGGTTCTTTGCATTAAAATATTATCAACAGAGGTCGTGGTCTTGTTTTGTCAAATAAAAACATGTGTGACATTTTTGCATAGATCCAATTGTACTGGAAATGTTGTACATATATTTAATATGTGTCCTGCATTTTCAGTTTCATGGTAATTTGATAAGATTTTTATAAAATCATCGATAAAAATCATCCGTTTCATGTGAGAAAATCGGACAAATCATTAGCATTTACCTTCATTTGAAAAATTCTGACACGGTAACGCCTAACAGAAGAGCAATATGACATATATATTTGTGTATTAAGATCAATTTCAAAGCAGAAAAACACTGGCAAAATACTTGTCATCCACCTCGATTTCACACAATTTTGTTGACAAGGAACATGCTATTTTAATGCATCAGAGAGAGCTAAAGCTAGGAGTCAAATGGTCTTATAGGCAGTCTCGGGGTTTTACTACTATAACAAGGATGACAACCAAATATTATATATATTTCTTTTCTATAAACATGACACTTTCTACTGACACTTCAAAAATTTATTGCATTTCATTTATCATAGATGTGAGTAAACTGCAACTGGACCATACTACTATATTAAGGAATTTCACAGGGGGACATTCGAAACTAAACTACAAAACTGTATACTGCTACCTTTAAGTCTAAAAATGTCATTTTTATTTGCAACTTTGTTTCTTCTGCCAATACATTATTAAATTCTGACTAAAAATTACTTAATCTGAACCTTGTATTTGCTTTGGTTGAAAAGATATAATGTTTTTAGAACATGTACCTTACTGCGGGTTTTCGGATTTAAATTCATGCAAGATTTCATTGACATAAAAAAGCATAAAACTTTTTTCTAATGAACAATAAGGCAAAAATAAAATTATATATTTGTGCGCTTACAACCAAGCTTTGTTTACAAAGTCGAAAGAGTTGAGAGAAATGCAAAATTAAGGTTACTTGTCATTACATGGCAAAAAAATTTAATCATATTAGGCTTTTTATATGAAAATATAAAAAAATAGAGTTTTAGAGAAAAAAAAAAATAGGGTGGTAAAAGCCAAAAAAAGAAATTGCATGAAATGATCACAAAATGTATACCAAATAAGAATCAAATTCAATCAAATTCCATTTGGTCATAAATCTTACAGTTAGAGTGATGATTCTTCCTTTCTGTGACTGGGCTTAACACGGTCAAAATCACAAGAAGACAAGATGGTGTAAAAATGCAGTCAAAATCTTTGTCAAATCACAATACTAAAGTTCTTCCTACTCAGTAGTGACCTGAAAAAGATAGTGATCTGAATATCACATTAGCTGACCACTTCTATAAAGAGTTTGAAGAAAACATATTTGTGAATTATGTCAGATTCAAGGCATGCATTCATCCGCATACAAGTAGAAATATCGCAACTTAAGTTTAAAAGTGAACAGATGAGAATAGTGTGCAATAGTTGATATCAAGTGCACAATAGGCTAATTTTAATTGAATACTTTCTGTCTACTTGCAATAAACACACAATACTATTGTACTAAAGGCGGTGAAAAATAAACACTTTTTACTCGTTTCAGTGACATAAAAGGGTGAACAATTTTCTGTTTTGTTTTTTTCCCACATGTTTTAAGTTGCCTGCACATACAAACACATAGGTGTAGTTGTTACAAACACGAGTAGAGAAACTTAACTAAGTACCTGACAGTTACAGTGCTTAAACTAACTGTTTGGGGTGATCAACAATAAAAAACTAGCACAAAGTGCCAAAAATCAATCTTTCAAGTTAAATTTTCATTGTCGATGAAGTCAATTCATTTTAAAATGACTGAGTATTATCAGGTTGCTATGCCTACTCTGTTTTTACTCAACAGAAATAAACCTTTAGTCAAATATTAAATGTGTCACTGTTGATATAAAATAGTTTTTAAAACAAGACTGAAACAGAGTTATCTTTCTTGATATAAGTGTTGCCAGATAAAGTCCAATTTAATACATTTTCATGGCAAATATCTTACTACAAACAGTCTTAAACACAAGTACAGGTGTCATAAAATACAAGGACATCTTAAAATGAAGATATTGTGAGTTTATAAAAATATGCTCTTCTTAAAGGATGCAATATACGGTTCTTTGCATTAAAATATTATCAACAGAGGTCGTGGTCTTGTTTTGTCAAATAAAAACATGTGTGACATTTTTGCATAGATCCAATTGTACTGGAAATGTTGTACATATATTTAATATGTGTCCTGCATTTTCAGTTTCATGGTAATTTGATAAGATTTTTATAAAATCATCGATAAAAATCATCCGTTTCATGTGAGAAAATCGGACAAATCATTAGCATTTACCTTCATTTGAAAAATTCTGACACGGTAACGCCTAACAGAAGAGCAATATGACATATATATTTGTGTATTAAGATCAATTTCAAAGCAGAAAAACACTGGCAAAATACTTGTCATCCACCTCGATTTCACACAATTTTGTTGACAAGGAACATGCTATTTTAATGCATCAGAGAGAGCTAAAGCTAGGAGTCAAATGGTCTTATAGGCAGTCTCGGGGTTTTACTACTATAACAAGGATGACAACCAAATATTATATATATTTCTTTTCTATAAACATGACACTTTCTACTGACACTTCAAAAATTTATTGCATTTCATTTATCATAGATGTGAGTAAACTGCAACTGGACCATACTACTATATTAAGGAATTTCACAGGGGGACATTCGAAACTAAACTACAAAACTGTATACTGCTACCTTGACAGTACAATAATTTCCTCAGCAGACCAAATTAGCCTTTTAAGTGGTGAGAATTGAGAATGTGCAAACTATAAAGAAACACGTTAATTGAACATATATTTTAAAATTAATCTCTTTAATTGGTTTTGACATGATTGACTGACCACTGTCTGGGGATCGGGAACTGGTCTGTATTCGCAGAAAGAAGATCATCATGGATTTCTTTTCTACAATATAGTGCATTTGCATCGATCGTATTTAAACTTAATCTTTCACACTCATTTAACCTTGAACAAATCTGAATTATAGTAATAGTCACTGTTTTTGTGCGTTTTTTTAAAATTAAAATTGACGACTTTCCAATTTTAAAAACCCCACCTAATGTCACTTCCGGTACTAAAAACTACGGCTTTTCCTTCCTAAACCTTTTGAAATTGGACAATTGTCTTTGATAAATTTGCATGCTCAATTCAATGACAGGTGTGAATATCTGAGTGAGGAAGGTTATTAAAACCGCCTGCCGTGTAACATGATGGTTAATTAACCAATGTTCATTACCCTATTTACCAAATGCTGATTCACGTCTTTCCATATGCGCATCACCTACCGGTAACATGTTCGGTAACTCTAGTTTACATGTAAGACTGTAGTTGGTATACAAACAATAACATAAAGGCGTCACACTATACCTTCAATAAACAATTAATTGGCACCTACATAGGTGAAACCCCCGTTCAGGGTTTGAAATTAGCACTCGCCCACTGGCCATTGGCGAGTAGATTTGATTGTGGGCCACTTAAATTCTTTTTTCTGTCGCCCACTTGGCGAGTGGTTGAATGTGGGGAATCTTAAATCTTTTTCTCGTCGCCAACGATGTCAATGTTTATAATTTCACATTTAATCAACTTTGTTTGCTTATTATTGCGCATGCTTTGTTTTAGGGGGCATTTTCGGAGTTATGGCTGTTATGTTAATTTAGCAGCTGTTCCGCTAAATTGGTTGCACGATTTTAGGACATTATCTACTGTTTCGACAATCGATTTTTTAACTTTTTAAACTTAACATGGAAATGGAACATTTGTTATCATTGGTAGTATCCCGCCCATTGCATTTCTTTAAATCAGGTTGACGACATGATTGGGGCCCACATGATTGACGACAGCTCAATGTCGGAATGGTAGTGTGTACATTTCCGTTTGGTCTACATGTGACTACATCGCGATAATATTGTTTTACAATATAATATAAAGAATATGAACTTGAATATGAATTTGAATAGCTTAACCTAATAACATAAATTAACAAGTAACATAAATAAACCTATAGCTGAATAAATCTTGACTTCCATGTTGACTAAAAAATTTGGTATGAAAAGCATTATTGATGTTATTCACTTGAAGTTGAGCGTAGAAAAATACAACTAAAGAAAACCAAAGATGCTGTAGGTCATAAAAACATTCAGGCAACCAAGCAACACACCACAAAATGATTTAATAATACATGTGTTTTAACTCTAAAACAAAACCACAAGAAATCTGAGAATTTAACATGTTTAATGAATTACTTGGACATCACATTGAAAAAAAGTGGCGCATACTAAACACACCAGTTGGGTAAACAAACATCCATTGGAACATGAATAATAATTTGGCTCTAATAATATGTAATTGAGGTCTTCAATTTTTTTTTAAATTGGTTCATTGGATTAGGTACATAGCACAGATCAACTTCAAAATTTTTTTAATTTCTCTTAAAAATATATAAATTAAGTAAGGACAATATGCCCTCAGGAAATGACCAGAATGCAGGATTTTGCACTATTTACCCCAGAGCTTCTGGGGGCCTTGAGCGGGCCTCATAACCCCCGGCCGTAAGACGCCTCGCTGTGCGAGGCGGCAGGTGCCCTTATGCGCACCTGTGGGCCCCTACTTTCTGATGTGGGCTACTAAATTCTTTTTTTTGGGAGCCCACATGGCCCCTGCACACATTAAGCTTCAAACCCTGCCGTTAAATTAAATGGGGTATTAAAATATATATCAGATATAGAAACTTTGCAAACTTTTGTTGAATAAAATTGTGCAGTTAAAAACTTTAAAATTTATACACAATAAGTGTTAACAATGAACTGTGGTTAATAAGTTTTTAATAAATTGTTAGAAATTTTTTTTTCCCACTTTGTTCCCCAAGGAAATTAATTACCTGTTCACCGGATGCAAAATACGGGGACTTTTATTGTGGTGTCAACAAATATACATGCAATATAAATGACAAATGTATATAATTACTAGTATATGTAATTATTATATGTCTCTGATGTGTGTGAGCATGGCTTTCAATACATACATTGTGTATACCTATAATTAAAAAATGTCCCACTGAGAAGCTTCCTTTGCAGGTGACTGGTGTTAATTGGAAAAGGTACACATGCAATTTGTAACAATTACCATGGGAAAATGTGTTGATTGTTTCAGATACGACCTTCCAAGGAATATTGTACCCACCTGTTTTAGGATAAGCATTTTCCAAATTGCAGTCGTAGGTTTAGGGAAAAATATTGAAAATAAATGGCTTAAGATTATTTCGTTTTTTATTTTGTTGAAGGCAATTATTGCAACCCAGAAAGGTGGATCATTTTATTGCAGTGATGTACATGTAGAGATGTATTAACACAGGATTTCAAGCCTATGAAGTTATGCCCCTCCTATCATGAAGTTTTTCCCGCCACACCTATTGATTGGATTGAAAAAGATGTGTTGCTTTTGATACACGGGTCCACCCACCTGTCAATTGAGTCAATCACATCAAGTGTTCAAAAGAATGACAATTGACACTGAATACTCGCATAATAAGCAATTGTGCACGTTCGATTGTTGTTGAATTTCCAGACAATTATATTATTTGTCAAATGAAAAATTGTGTAAACCCAAAAATAAAACTGGAATGTCACAATAACGAGGTCAAAATATGTTGCAAAACATTGTTTTTATGATTTCAAATGCATTGGAAATAAGTATTTTCTCACTAAATGTTAGTGGTAAGCATATACTGCATGTCTGAGTCATACATGTAAATCGTGGTTACCTGCCCCTTTAAGGGAGGTAACACCACTTAATTGGCAATCAACGAATTGGAAGTAATTAAACCCCAGCTGTTTTATAGTTTAAATAAACAAGCTTACTAGTGACATCCATGTTGTATTCAAACTCACCTGTTGCTTATGGCTAAAGTAAGATCTACTAATAAGGTTAATTAGATAAAAATTTAATTGGCATATCCAAACAATACAAAAACAATCCAAAATCTTTTTTTCAATATCATATAGCCTTTTAGTGATAGCAGCCTTAGTTTTTTTTAACAAGAAGTATAAGGGGAGATAAATCATTTAAAACTAAAAATGGGTCAAATGAAAACTGCTTACCGCATATGGTCTAGCTTATGCTTCTTTTGTAGATTAAGAAAGGTATATTTTGAAATTACCAATTATTTTCTCAAGATATTCATTGTTTCGAAATGCTGTCAGTTTTTTTTTAATTTTGAGAGGGCTATTTTTTAGTAAAATTTGACCTAAATTGGAACGAAAGTTTAACCTATGTGCAGTGAACTATCATGACTATGTCTGTTATTAAAATCTTTCAGGCTTCACCGTTTGTGGTTGACATTGGAAAAGTCTTGCGGTTTGTCAGAATACATAATACTGTACACTGTACATCCTGAAATCAGACTAACGTGTGTAAAACAACATTTGATCCCTTTAGAAAAATACATGACTTACTTATAATGTAAAATTTCCATGCCAATGTCCAGGACAATTTGTGTCATGTAATAACAGAGGCATAGTATTAAACATGGACATGTTATCACCACAAAATTTTTTCAACAGGATTTGTGAAATAAAAAGGTTAAACATGAAATAAGAAAAAAATGAAAGGGGTGTGACTTTTAGTATATAGGTATTTGCATTGGTAACATTTTTGTCGAGATTTTTTGTTGCCAAGTGGTTGAGTTAGTTACATGTAATCTACTACATTCCTGTCAAGACTGAGGTTGTGGGTGTGAGTCTCACTGCAGCAGGGTGTGCTCGACTCCAATTTTTATTGACACGGATTGCCAGTTTTCTATTGAAGGTCGGGGCCTTTCTCCAGGTACCCCTCTGACTTCCTCCCAAATAAAAACTATAAATGCCATGATATCACAGGAGAATTGAGGGAAAATATTTATTGAATATATTTTAATTTTATCAGTAAAAGAAGTAATTTAACAATTCTCTAAATGTAATTTGTTTTAAAAAAAACTATTTATTGAAAATGCAATTTAAGAAAATTATTCGTTCTGTTAAAACATATATTTCCAAGGATACATGAATATAGATTAATTTAACAGGTTTCCAAAAGAAATTATGCTATTTTAATACATTTATCCCTTATAATATGTGTTTTACCCATTAAATATTCCTAATTATAGATGTGAGCTATAATATAATAGTTATTCAGTCTTTGACAGGGTATATATGTATATAAATGTCACATTCATGACTAAGGATTTATATTCCATGAGCCAAAGGGGAAAAGGAATATTATTACATGAATAGAATTTTGCCTGTTTTTAATTGGTCTAAAACAACTTTTGTGTCACAATAAGCTGCAACAGTACTAAACTTACATAAAATGTTTGTACGCTGCACAATTCAGTTGCATAGTAGTCAAGCAAAATCTGATATCGACCTGGTTTATATATTTTAGCCAATCAGAATAACTGTCTTAATTCCTCCAGTCAACACGGTCAAATCGAGTGTATTAATTGTATTGTACACAATTCATTGACATCTGCTTCACACATATTGTGCGTGTCAACAACAAATGTGTGAAAGTTCCACTCTGCAATATATTGATTCATTTATACTCTTCTCTATATTTGAAAATGGAGTTTCAAGTTGATCAGCAAACACATATCAAAAAGCAGCATTAAATTAAAAAAAATAAGGTAACTACAACAATTACAAATGTAAGCAGAGGCTCCAGTAGAAAAGGCATCCTGTTTTTCTGATCAAGGGAGATGATGGTTTTATTCATGTAACAATTAATGATTTATTACGGTCGCTATCAGGATTTATCATCCCTGAAAAATGTATATCCTGATAGCGAACTATATAAAAGTCATTAATTGTATAACATATAAGTTGATTAAAACTGCAATATTTACAGTAGTATTTACTCAGGCTTTTCTTTTTACAGATGGCGCTGAGTTTTGAGAAGTTGTTGAACGATGCCAAGCTTATGGTAACTAGATTAAAGGATCATGACAGCTCGGCTGATATTATTATAGCTCAAACCCAAACTCTTCATAACAGGATTGATTCAATGAAACAGGTGAGTTCATATATCATAATTATATATAATGTCATAAAGATTAACAGATTTTTTTTCTAGCACTTTGATATCAAAATGTAAGTCAAAATACAAAGAAAAATTCCAGTTGTTCTTGTAGGGTCTATTCAGCTGCTAAAAACACCGGTAAAAACTAAATTTCTAGTCCTTACTCAATATTCCATTCTTTTTATACCCTCCATATGGATATGAGTGTAGTCCGTCTGTCTGTTCCTCGGTGGTTTCCACATGATAACTTGAAAATGTGTCAACAGATTTAATTTAAGCTTTGCACTGCTATTAAATACTATAAAATGAAGATTAGGTTGAATTTCATCACAATCCCATTTGTAGTTTTTGAGTTATGCCAAATTGAAATAATTTTTATAGCTCAGGGTCAAGGTAAAAATTGTCTTCTGAGATGGACTGTTATCATGCCGAGCTGTTCTTGTAGGCTGATTTGTAATTCAGTTAAATGTGTTCATGAATATTAAAAACAATGCAACGTGACAGGGTATCATTTAACATGTTTAATGCCATTAAATGCCCTATTTTTTTCAGTTGCAGTCAAGATTTTGTTCCTGTTGGTAAATTTCTGTTCCCAGTTGCTTTTGTTAACTGGTTCTTGTTGTGGTAATATATCCTGCATATGTAGCTAAAATATTGCTGGTTGGATGTTGAGCACACAATTAATCAACCCAGTTGTAACTTGTCCTGCTAAGGCTAGATTAAGGGTTTTTGCTTTATACTTCAGTATTTTACCCAAGCAAACCTAATGTTATTATATACTAGTAGCTGAAAATTTTGAAATACTTTAACAATTATTTCTAACAAATACTTTTTCACATGCTTATTAAGCCTTGAGGGCAGAGTGGTCATGATAGGACATCTTCTATTAATGATCACATTCCTGTCATCACTGAGGTTGCCAGTTCAAGTCTCATTGCTGGCAGGGTCGGCCCAACTCCAATACTTATTGATGATTTATACCAGTTTCATACCAAAGATCAGGAGTTCCATCTCTACTCTGGCCTTCTCCTAGATAAACGCTGGATGTCATTATATACATGTAGCTGAAAAACTGCAAAAAGTGGCCTTAAACCCCAACCATGCTAATTAACAACAGTCTTATTTCCCCAATTATAAAAACAAGTTACACTGTCATAAAAGTTCCCAGCCAGTCTTTAGTATTCTCGGACCATTTTTGTTATAAATATATGTATAATGTAGGTAACTTGTTAGTCTTAGTCTTTTTGACAGCAGTCAAGTGCATATGTAGAATAAACACTGAGCTATGAAACTCAATATTGGCAAATACTGCACAACTCAGTCTTGGCAATGTGTCCTGTGCTTTTCATGAAATTAGCTATATTTGAAGTACTACATGCATTTGTTCTTTTATTATACCCCCGCTTTGAAGAAGAGGGGGGTATATAGTACTGTTTTACCCTTGAATCTCAGTTCATCCGTCCAATGTTTTTTGTTCGTCCATGTGTAACAAAAATTTCTGTTGTATTTTTCTAAGCAACTATAGGATGCAGAAGTCTGATATTTTGCATATTGCTTTATCCTATAGTTAGTACCATATGGTGTATATCAGTTTTATGCTTCTTGGTCATCTATTTGCTGTTTACCAAATAATTTGTGTGAAAGCAGGGGTATCACTAGTGAGCATTACATGTAGCTCACAGGTTTACTTGTTTTTATCATGGCAAATAAAAATCATTTTCAATAAAGCTGCAATACTGCTTTTTGGACCTTAAGCATTTATGTAATAAATGAATCCATTAAAACAGGGCCTCTGTGGTAGAGTAGTTTTAGGAAGTTCGTCTATTATTGATAATGATGTCTGTCAGCACTGAGATTGAGGTGGACGCTCACTTCAGCAGGGTGCAATCCTAATTGACAAGGATTGCCAGTTTTCCTACCGAAGATCTGAGGTTTTCTCCATCTACTCCGGCTTCAGCCCCCAATAAAAACTGGATGCTGTGATATACATGATATAGCTGAAAAATGGCTGAAAGTGCCATTAAACAACATCTAAGCAAACAAACAAATAAATCAGACAAAGACATTTTTGCTATTTAATATGTAAATGTTTTACAGTATCAAGACGATATTAATGAGTTAAATGAGATAGCTCGGCACAGGCCTCGATCAACATTAGTTCTAGGTATCGCTCAAGAGAACAGACAAATAAGAGAACTTCAGCAGGAGAACAAGGAACTTCGCCTGTCCTTGGAAGAATATCAGTCAGCATTGGAACTCATCATGCAGAAATACAGAGAACAAGTTATGAAATTAATACAAAGCAACAGATTTGAAAAGTCTATGAACAACAAACAGGACCAGAAAAACCAGGTAATGGATTATCTTCTAGTATGTTGAATTACTTGGAAAAAAATTGCATAGTATTTCTGTCTCGCCTGTATGGATAGTTGTTGGAGCGCAGACATTTAGATTACAGCGTCGTAAACACTTGACATTTTCCTTTATATCTTGTAAGCTTAAGCCTTAAGTCCATCAAATTTGGTCCAATGGTAGCTTATGATGAGTACTTGCCAGCTAGTGAGTTACTTCTCACTTGACCTTGACCTTTATATCCAGGTGCAGTGACTACTGTTAAGTTTTTGGATTAATAGCAGTTCCTCAGTAATCATGCATGGTAGGATGACAATATTTGGTATATAGGCAATGCCGATGAATTCTGAATGACTGCTAGGTGTCACCTGACCTTGACCTCAAATTCGCAGTCAAGCGAGTATATTCAAGTTTTTGGAATAGGCCAGTTTCTCCGTAACCATGCATTGTATATTTAAAATGTCAACGATTTAATGCTATTTGCATGATTCTAAAGACATAATTTTTTTCAATGCTGATTCGGAATTTTACTTTGTCTACACTTGTTTAATAACATTTTGTTACCAACCTTGCATTTTGCAATCTGTGCCTCCTTTAGGATTTTACGTCATCTGTCATTTTGAATTAAATAAAAAAAAAATTAGGTGACAATGTGACCCAAAAAGAAGATTTCCACTTTCAGTTTTTGACATATCCCTTTAACTTTTTTCAATTTATAATTTAACCTGCCCCTCTTTTGTTGAGGCATGTCCCATTTATTAATAAACTTGATTTGCAACCTGGCCATTTCCAACTTCCGACTTTCTGACTTTCCTAAACTACATGTATAAATGGAATTAACCCCTGATATCGCACAGCTTCTATAATTAAATCAAAATATAATGGTACACCAGCTTCTTTAAATTTATTCATTTTCCACTGAAAGTGGGAGGGTGCATTTCTTTTACACAATTCTTAAAAACAAGTTTGAAGGAAGAAATTTATCTAAACCTACACAAATTTCATTATAACAAAATGTTTATTTGCACCCACTATGTTTTTTTAAAGAACAATAGACATTATAAACAAAGATCCAGGATCAAAGTTGCTCCTCTCATTTGCGACTTAAAGTCCTCCATATTTCTGCTGCAGGAGTTAAAAATAATCTAAAATTAATTCTTCTTTATGAACGTCTGATGTCCACCAGCAATATGCATCTTCTGAAAAATATTGTAATTGTGTAAATTTTATCCACAATTTCCCCTCGAACTTTACTTCCACTTACCCCTAATGTGCACAGTATGCTTTGTTTTCTTAGCTTTCCGTCACATACATGTATCCACAGATTTTTACTAACCATAATATAAATTTACAGACTAAAATTTGCTTCAGGCTGTATCCTGTATTATAGATTTACTTACATGTCCAAATTTAAATTGTTTTATACATGTAAAAAGAAGGATACATATTCACAAAATAATATAAAATTTGCATGTATTAATATGGCATTTAAAATTCAAAATGACAGACAACCCATAACATTTTGCCTACATATGAACAAGTGAACATTTTTGTTCAATGTTTAATTTCATACTATAATACTTCTTATGTAGGACATAGAGAGGTTAATAGATAAAATCAGTGAGATGGCGGCAGTGATGCAGAAAGCTGCCAAGGTTGATGATGAAATGTCGGCTCATGACCATGAGAAGTTGACACAACTCCAAGTTGAAAATAATGGATTGAGAGAACTTTTAGAAGTTTGTTCTACTGCAAAGAAAAAAATTATGGAAAGTGTCAATTTAAATACAGATGAAAAATCTTGTCAGACAGATGAAGGAACCATAACTTCTGATGATGATCAAAGCCTTCAGACATCCATTGTACATGACAAATCAAGTCATGACATAGAAAATGATAATGGAAAGGAAAAATCTTAAGTTCATTTTTTGTGAAAAGTTTATTTACATTCTACTTGTACCATATTCAGATTATTTATGTGCATTTAACATATATAAAATTGATATAACATTGCTAGGTTATGTTTTGTTTCTTTAATGAGAGAGATATATGGTGTAGATATAAGGATTTCTACATTGCTTTTTTGCAGTCATAGTAGGAAACACGTTTTTTTAATAGAATTCAATTTTTTAGGTAATCTCAATGACATCAATAGAGATTTGTACATGTACACTACAGTTCAGGAAGATTTTCGTCACTAGTCTACACTAGGCAGCCTACTGTGCCCACTCTAATGTGATCTCTTTTTTGTAAAACAATTTATATCTTATTCTTTTATTATTGAAACGTGCAATTTTTGGAAGGGTCCACACCTTTCTCAATTGCAGAGTATTTATACATAGAAACTACTAAGGACAACATGTCCTGTGTCGTAGAATTTGTGTAAAAGAGATATATTTGGATCATGTCAGTTACATGATTAAGTTTGAAATCTCTTGTTTACTTACCTTTCTTATTGTGATTTTTTGTTTAAATGATTTTAAATTAAATTACATTTTAACCAAATTATTTATCAATCTAATTAAAATTAAATCTTTCACTTGCTCACCCATTTTTGCTATGGTCGCTGCGTGTAGATCTAACAACATCCAATTACAGGTCACGTCAGGGGTCCTATGCATAGATTGTCTGTTAGCCAATCAGAACCATAGCTATAAAATCTTAGGATATACATTTGGAACATCGGCAAATCGGCTTTTTCCAATCGACGCCAAAGTGTACCATGTGTTACAATACATGTACGTCAACAAGATTGTTACCGAGAAGTAAACAAACTAAATTGAAGCAAATTTTCTTACAAATATGGATTCCACTGAATAAACAACGTCACGAAAGTTTAACATACGATCCTTAAATCACATAGTGTTTTTTTTTATTTCTGGAGTTTCATTGGTGCAAATCGAAGCTACCCCAGCCGTACCAGGACCAGGTGGAAGTGAAATCGAACGGAAGCATTTTTACACACTGGAATCGGGCTGAAATGCTTGCATTATTAAAAATGAAGGTAGATGTCCCCCAATTACAAAACTAACAGACAGCATCCCATTTAAATTTAAACTGTTACCAACGAAGATATTGATGGCAAAAATACGTATTAATTTAAAAAGGAACAGCAAATATAACGCACAGACATGAAGATTCTTTAAAAAATATGAAGGAAATGGCTAAAAAGTGACAGGATTTAGTGACAAGAAAACCAAGTTGGTCATTAAAAAAAATCTGTTTGACAGTGCCTTTGTATGACTTGTTACTTAATATAATGTTACACCATCATAAACCAAAAGACTCATTTATTGCCTTAGAGATCACTCTAGACATTATTAATTTTTTTAATGTTAATTTACATTTATGACAGAATAAACATAACACCTTACCTAAACTTTGTGTTCATATTTGACATTGCTTCAGTTACTGAAATTTCTTCCACTGAACCCTGTAGCTTACACACTTCCTATAGTAAAACTTTCGGCATATCATTTTAATTTCCTATTTGGAAAAACTAGTGTTCCAGATGGGATTTGATTTCAAATTCATGGTAGGTAGGGTATGTTGTTCAATTTGAATTTTTGTTTTTGCTACTTTCATCAAATTCATGACCTTAGGTTTTTATAAGGAGGAACCAGAGTACCTACAGAAAACCTCAAACCTTCTGCTGCCTTTCGAATTAAGGTTGTCGTGAACCACGTACATGGCGTAATCAATGGCAGATGTACATTCAAAAGTCAACCCCTGTTTTAATTTGCTAAATAGTTGAAAGGAGGAAAGATTTAATTTTAATTTGAGTTTTCATATTTTTTGTATAAATATACACAAAATGAATTATAGGCAAAAAGACCAATCAAGGATGACTACCTCAAGCAGGCACAGGTAGAAGGATTCTTAATTCTCCTTTAAGGTAAACTGAAGTTGTAATATTCATTTACAACAGGTTTACAAAATGTACATTACTAAAATGTGAAATATGTCAAATGAATGTTAAATATATCCCTATACTAGTTTAGTTTCCATAATGGAGGTCAAAATCTCCAGTCTCTGTCTTCAGTGCATCCAGTATTAGTTTACATTAATTTATTTGCATTTATATATTATGTACATGAGTAAAATGTATTTTGTTCCCGTTGGGGACATACAGAGTTTTGGCTCGTTTTTTCGTCCACCTAACCTCAGGTTTACCTTTGCATTGAAGCATTGTTTAGGAAAATGGCATCACATCTTTATGATACTTGGCATACAGTTGCAACATAATGATATCTTATCACTGGCAAATTTTTGTAGTGTTATTTCTAGCTTGAGTGAACTAAGAGAAGAAAAAGGGGTGAGTTTACCAATATGTGTTAAGCCAGACTCAAATTGTTTTCAGGTGTATGTAATTAGATCCCGACTTGACAGAAGTTATAACTTTCAATTGGTAAAGTAGTTTACACAAGTGCAATTCCTCCTACTAGTCTGGAGTATCTTTGTGCATTTCTTATTTTTAGGGGTCATGTTCTTCTCTTGATTAGAGAGCCCTTTGTGGCTGAGTGATTAACATAGTCATTTTACTATTGATCAGGTGCCAGCTGTCAACACTGAGGTTCTAGGTTTTAGTTTCACTGCAACTCCAATTCTAACTGACAAGGATTTTTAGTTTTTCTGCCTTTATACCAATTATAGTCATGTTTACTTAGGAACTGACCTAATACAATAACTTTAATGTGGTACTAATCATAAGCTTCCACTGTACCAAATTTGATTTACCTAGGGCGTAAGCTTACACAGATATAAAACAAATATAGTGTTTATGTATTCTACTCCAGTCCCTACAGGCAAGACAATAAAAACTGGAAACTGATATAATGAAAATTTGTTGGTTGCACGCCTGTTAACTGGGGTTGTAGGTTCGAGTCTCATTATAGGTGTGCTCAAATCCAATCTCAATTTACTAGGATTACTAGACTTCCTACAGAAGATCAGGGTTTTCATCATGGTACTTCAGATTGCTCCACCAATAAAACTGGATGTGACTATATAACAAAAAAATTGCTGAAAGTGGCATAAAATACAATTCAAATAAACATATTTTTACAAGTAAATTTGGTATGGTAGTTGATAATCATAAAAGTACATACAATTACATGTATTTGATGAAAACTCTTACTTTGTTCCAATAATTGGTAAATGGTTTTATACCTTTTTTATTTAATGTTTTGCATATCAATTAAATAATTTTCTGAATATTAGTAAACAATAAACAATCCATACAAGTAATTATATTTTATTATTGATCATTAAGTAATAAATACTTAAGATTTGTTTTCTTCATCTTGATAACCAGACTAGTCGTACTCTCATTTATCATCATCAGACTGCATACCGACATTAGAATCGGATGAAACATATGTTGCATTCTTTGCAACTGCAATAAGCAGGTATTCCACTTTCGTTTTATTCCAAGACCTTTAGCTCAGATGTACACTGCATTTATAAAATTGTTTGTCGAAAAGCTATCATACGACAGTTTTTGTTTTCAGGATATTTTTAGGGCCCGGCCACTTTGTTGTGGACGCTCTATAGTGATCAGTCTGTCCATCCGTCCGAACTAATCATGTCCGGGCTGTAACTTTTTTATTTTTTGAGGTAGGCTTTTGATATTTGGAATGTAGGTAGATACTATCAAGGCAATGTGTTGCATACCATAGTTGATAACCTTTGACATTGAACTTTGACCATAAGGTCACATTATTGCTTTCTGTATGACAAATTCATGTCCGGGCTGTAACTTTTTTATCTCTTGAAATAGGCTTTTGATATTTGGAATGTGGGATAATATCAAGGCGATGTGTCGCATACCGTGGTTGTTGACCTGTGATCTTTAGCTTTGACCTTAAGGTCACATAATTGCTTTCTGAATAACAAATTCATGTCCGAGTTGTAACTTTTTTATCTTTTGAGGTAGGCTTTTTTGGCGATGTGTCGCATATCATGGTTGATGACCTTTGACCTTGACCTCAAGGTCGGCGGGTACCACAGAGATGGGTACCATCTCACTGATATCTAGTTTAATTTCAAATTCAGTTGATGCAGATGACAATTTTTATATAAATAAAGCAGCTGAATAATTCCTATTTCTTCCTGTCCATTGTCCATGTATAAAATATACGCACATGTATCATTTTGAAGTGCAATAGATGACAGATTTTGAAAAAATACCATTCCTTAAGGTACTGTCATCCATCTACAGTGTATAAGTCATGACACTGACATCTCAATATTCTGATAATTGTTTTTCTTTCAACTGTTTTAACTCTTTTACGAGTATTTGTAGTGGTAAATGTAGCATTTTGGACCAGAACAGAAAAGCCAGCTATGATCATCTTCTTCCCTGTTTAAACACGAGAAAATAAGAGCAGTCACTTGGAAGAAAATAAGAACTTTAATTTCGTAACACATTCTGTAAAGTAGAAGTGTATCAAGTTTATTTCTTATCATTCAGTCAACTGCATACATTTAGAGCAAATGGTTTAATAATTTTAATTCAAAGTTACAAATTTATTAGAACCTTTTATCATAGTCAATAAACCAAGTTTACAAGCTGTCCCTATGCTGTTATAAATCAAGGTACATGTATTTATCTAAACAATGGTCATATAGATGTAAACCATATTAAGTATTGTGAATGAATATTAAAATGCAATTTTTTAAAAACTGCATGTCACTGCACTGTTGAGCAAAGCCTTTTAAATTCTTGATTTTTAATATTGCATTTTAATTACTTTCATACAGAATATAAGAAGGCATCCATGAGGTGAGGTTACTTATAAATAACTATCCACTTTATGAAGATCTATACAAGTTGAAACTTTTATTTACAAGATACAAGGTCACCAACTTGACTCGGAGATGCACAAAAGATATTGTGATATTTTCAGCCATCAGAAATGAAATTGTTGATCATGTTAATTGGTACATGTATTAAGTTATTAATAACTAATATAACTATTTTATTTGTAGTATTGATTTTCACACACCTTTTTCAGACAAATAATTTTTGTCTCGCCTGCCACGAAAGTCGCTGGAGGCGAGACATATGTATGGGAATCCGGCAACGGCAGCGGCGGCGTAAACACTTGACATCTTGTTTCATCAGATTTGGTACCGAGGTAGCTTATGATGAGTACTTGCCAGTCAGTCACCTGCCCTTGACCTAAATTTCACGGTCCAGCGCCTACGTTAAGTTTTTTGGGTTACGGCAGTTCCTCTGTAACTACGCATGGTAGGAAAACAATATTTGGCGTATAGGTTGCTGATGACTAGTAAATGACTGTCTGGTAGGTGTCCCCTGACATTGACCTCAATTTCACGGTCCAGTCACTACGTTAAAGTTTTTGGGTTACAACAGTTCCTCTGTAACCACGCATGGTAGGATGACAATATTTGGTATATATGTTTATGATGACTAGTACATGACTGTCTGGTAGGTGTCTCCTGACCTTTACTTCAATTTCACGGTCCAGCGACTACGTTAAAGTTTTTGGGTTACGACAGTTTCTCTGTAACTATGCATGGTAGGGTGACAATATTTGGTATATAGGTTACTGATGAATAGTACATGACTGTCTGGTAGGTGTCTCCTGGCCTTGACCTCAATTTCACTGTCCAGCGACTATGTTAAATTTTGTTGGTTACGGCTGTTCCCCTATAACTACGCATGGTAGGATGACAATATTTGTATATAAGTTGCTGATGAATAGTTCATGACTGTCTGGTAGGCGTCACCTGACATTGACCTCATTTTCACTGTCCAGCGACTATGTTAAAGTTTTTGTATTAGGACAGTTCCTCTAACTATGCATGGTATGGTGACAATATTTGGTATACAGGCCGCTGCTGATATTTAATGCTACTTACGTAATGCTTATGACGAAATTAAATTTTCGTTACTGATGCGGAATCCAGGCGAGACGTTTTTCTGTGTCCACACTTGTTTAAATGTTAGCCAGTATCTAGAAAAAAAAATCCACAACTTTTTTTTGACAAATGAGATGACGTTTCATTAGAGGTGATCAATGTACCTTAATTTTTTTCTGACAGTCAACCAAGCCATGAATGACGATTAAAACTGGAGCAACAGGATGTATGATGAATAAATAATGTATACCAGTAGTTTTATTGATAGTTTTTGTCAAATGTTTAATAATAATCCCCTTATCAATCTCCTAACCACGTTACATGTAGTTACATATATATACTAGTACTATTTTACTGATACCATGTTGTATGTTTATCATATGTAATTCCCCTCCACCTTTTTTTCTTGTTAAAAATGCGTGCCTCATTGTGAAAAAATTCAAATTTTCCTTTATAATTTACGTACTGACCTTTCTATGCTGACGTTAAGTTTTGAAAATCTGTATTGATTCTCCATAAGTAAATGATACAAATTAAAGTGAAAAGAGTTTCCCTAATGCTTTAGGAAGAACGTCAATGCTATCCTTTTCTTTCTCTAAACCCAATATCATTCTTTGAGTTCTGAGGACTAAAATAGGTGTAAAACATTTCAAACCGCAAAAATGCATCGGACATCGCCATTTTAACAGTAAAGCCTAGTGTGATGTGCAAACCAGTATTTGATTGGTTGAATCACTCAACTCGAACTGAAATTTGATTGGATGATCAAAATTAAAAATGTTGACCCCTGATGTGACCTGTAATGGGATGTCGTTAGATCATACAACGCAGTGACCATAACAAAAATGGGGGAGCAAGTAAAAGATTTAATTTAATATAGATTGATTATTAATGTTCATTTGCAACATGTATATAAACTGATAAAAACAGTGTTCACACGTATCCCAGAAATCTAGCTGATAAAAACAGTGTTCACACGTATCCCAGAAATCTAGCTGATAGATTATTTCGGTTTTTTAAACGAAATGCATTGGTTTTTTAAATATCTCATTGAAGGTCGCCAGACCTGAGATCCGATAGAGTGAGAAAATGTTTCGAGTTTAAAAAAAAGTAACTAATATATTTATAGCTGTTTTGTAACATTGTGACGTCACGTTGTTTACGTTGATTACTTAACGAAGTCTTTACAATGAAGTGACATCGGCCAATCTAACGCCAGTAGAGAGAAGAAGATAAAAGGAAAATACTGCGAAATGGTGATAATATTGCATTAGGACTCACAGTTGATTTATGATCAGTTTGTTTTATAGATTGTCTATTTATTGTGAGAACAGACAAAATAGAAACCCTAATATACATTATATTATCCTTGGAGCAAAGTGTGACAAGTGCCTGTGCTGTTATTTTTGGAATTGATAAATTTTCGGAACTATACATTTTTCTGATTGTCTCTGAATTTTTTATTACTACAAATAGTAAAAGAACCAGGGAGCACATAATTAAGAATTTAGAAAAATGAATATAAAACCTCTTTACTCAGAGTTGATAATGGTTTTTGTCTCGCCTGCGACGAAAGTCGCTGGAGACGAGATATATGTATGGGAATCCGGCGACGGCGGCGTAAACACTTGGCATCTTGCTTCATTTATTTGTAAGCCCAAGCCCTAGGTCCATCAAATTTGGTCCAGAGGTAGCTTATGATGAGTACTTGCCAGTCAGTTACCTGTCACCTGACCTTGACCTGAATTTCACGGTCCAGTGACTACGTTAAAGTTTTTGGGTTACGACAGTTCCTTTGTAACTACGCATGGTAGGATGACAATATTTGGTGTATGGTTGCTGATGACTAGTACATGACAATTTGGTACGTGTCACAAGACCTTGTCCTCAATTTCATGGTCCAGCGACTACGTTAAAGTTTTTGGGTTACGACAGTTCCTCTGTAACCACGCATGGTAGGATGACAATATTTGGTGTATAGGTTGCTGATGACTAGTACATGACTGTCTGGTAGGTGTCACCTGACCTTAACCTCAATTTCACGGTCCAGCAACTACGTAAAAGTTGTTGAGTTACGACAGTTCCTCTATAACCACACATGGTAAGATGACAATATTTGGTATATAAGTTGCTGATGACTAGTACATGACTGTCTGGTAGGTGTCACCTGACCTTGACCTAAATTTCACGGTCCAGCGACTACATTAAAGTTTTTTGGGTTACGGCAGTTACTCTGTAACTATACATGGTATGATGACAATATTTGGTATATAGATTGCTGATGAATAGTACATGACTGTCTGGTAGGTTCCACCTGACCTAGTCTTCAATTTCACGGTCCAGCGACTACGTTAAAGTTTTGGGGTTACGGCTGTTACCCTGTAACTATGCATGGTATCGTGACAATATTTCGTATACAGGCCGCTGCTGATATTAAATGCTATTTACGTAATGCTTATGACAAAATTTATTTTCGCTACAGATGCGAAATGCTGGCGAGACGTTTTTCTGTGTCCACACTTGTTAAGATGAAAAAAAACTTAATTAAAATTAATTAAAATAAAGGATTTTTAGCTCACCTGACCCAAATGTTTATGCAAGCTACATAATTAAAAATAAATATAAAACCTCTTTACTCAGAGTTGATAATGGTTTTTAAAAAAAAACTTTTGATGATTTTAGCCCACCTGTTACAAATGTTCATGTAAGCTATTCTCATCACTTAGTGTCGTTTTTCGTAAGCTTTTCATATTTCAATCTACTTCTCTAAAAAAACCGCTTTTCCAGTTAGACATAAACTTGGCAAGAATATTTATTGGGTGGTTCTGAAATAAGTTTGAGTTTTTGGTGCTGATCTAGTATTCAGTGAGTTGCAACTAGCTCTATGAAGAGAGCGTATGAAAGAACGTTATCACTTTATCCATCCGTATTAATTTTGCATCGTTCAGGATAGTATGAATAAATTACTGCAAAATTTGAATTATCAAAAAGAATTCGTAGTAGACTTTACATTTTTTTTCAGATCAGAGGTAAATACTGGTTTTGAATTAAACCACTGATATTTTGAGGGATTTTAAATGGGACAATTTAATGTATAATCATTGTTAATGAAGTTAAGTTCTTAGTCTATCAGGTTTTATTTTGTTTAGATGTTTTTTTTTTAAATACAGAGGTTTGAAAACAGAGTCGTGGAAAGGATTAGTATGGTACACTTTTTATTCGGTAGCATATTGCAAACCGAGCTTAATTTTTTGAAACAAATAATAAAAAGAAATACAGTGTAAGCTATTATTATCACTTAGTGTCGTTTTTCGTAAGCTTTTCATATTTCAATCTACTTCTCTAAAAAAACCACTTTGCCAGTTAGACATAAACTTGGCAAGAATATTTATTGGGTGGTTATAAGATTCTATGCCAGGCGAAATGAGAATTCACATCTATTATATCACATACTTTATTAAGATAATATCCAAATTATAACAGATGAGATTGACTGAAATGAAATATAAACATCATAAAGACATATTCTACAATCGGTGTATTTCAAAAAGATAAATTATACATACAAATTTCAATAATAATTTAAGAAAATATTAAAATAATTTAACTATTAGGAATTATACATAGATAGCCTTATTCATCAAAATGCAAAATAAAATTGCCAATGATCAGTTATCAGTTGGGAAACAAGCTTGATACATATATTTATCCTTTCACAAAAATTAATTATACATTGCTTTGATCAAAATATCTTATAATGTTCAAAATATACAAAAAGTAAACATACCATATTTGTATCTTCTGGCATTCTAATCGAAAGAAAGATTCCTGGAAATTTATCTCAAAACCAAAGTCAAGAATAAAACAATTTTAATATCAAGAGTTAAATAAGAAAAAATCACAAAGGAAAATTAACATGACCAATAAGAAGGGGTGAGTAGTATTCCAATCCACTATTCATCCTACCGTAAACCAGATTAAACCAGTGAAATCATAAGCATGAAATTTAACATAATTACCAAACCCTTTAAATTAAATTATTTAATTTATCTAAAAAAATAAAAACAGATATAAACAAGTAATTTCTGAATTGGCCGCTACATACCGGCCCCTGAATTGCATTTATATCAGAATGCAATTCCCAAAACATTAAATCAGGCCAATAAACACAATTTTTATTTGCAAAAGTTCTATTTAATAGTTCGACGACATCAACGGGACTTTTTAATAGTCATTTTCTACCAAAAGGCACAGTTTTGTAACTGGACGAGTCAGCGTTGTATTTGTAGTTTTCACCTTCACAACACGAGTAACATTGTCTTTGTCAGGCATCACTTCAATTACACGTCCAATGTTCCAAGTATTCCTTGGTGTGTTATCCGCTAATAAAACTATGTCTCCAATTTTCATGTTACGAGTCGCATTGTACCATTTCTGTCTATCTTGTAACATTGGCAGGTATTCCTTTTTCCATCTCGACCAGAAAAGATCGGCAAGATATTGTACTTGTTTCCATCTTCTTCTGGCATAACATGCTGATTTATCGAATACGCCTGGCGGAAAACTTTCCCCTGATCTCTGGAGAATTAAGTGGTTAGGTGTTAGCACATTTAAATCTGAAATGTCATCGGACAATTCTGTTAAAGGTCGTCCATTCAAAATGCTTTCTACTTCGCAAAAAAGTGTCATAAGTCCTTCATCCGTTAAACGAATATGTTGTTCCTTCAAAACAGAAAATAGTACTTTACGTACTGAACGAATAAGGCGTTCCCACACGCCTCCGAAATGTGATGCGCTCGGTGGATTGAATTCCCATTGAATGTGTCTCTGAATCATAAAATCATTTATTAAATCGACATTCCATCTGTGGATCTCCCCTTTAAGTTCTCTTTCCGATCCGACAAAATTCGTTCCATTATCAGTCCTTATAAATGAAGGTACACCTCTACGCGCTATAAATCGCCTCAGTGCATTTATGCATGAATCTGTATCTAGAGAATATGCTAGTTCAAGATGAATTGCTCGAACGTTCAAACAAGTAAAGATGACACCATACCTCTTTACAACACTCCTTCCTTGTTTTACTTCAAATGGTCCAAAGAAATCTATGCCTATGCGTGTAAATGGTGGATCATCAGCCTGCAGTCTCTCCTTTGGAAGGTTCGACATTTTCTGATTTCCCAATTTGCCTTGGTATTTTCTACATGAAATACATTTTGATATTATTCCTTTGATGACCGATTTTGCACCTATTATCCAATACTTCTCTCTCAGAACAGTTAAGATAGAATTTTTTCCTAAGTGACCAATGCTGCGGTGTATGTTTTCAATGATAAGCTTTGCAATACTATTTCCTGGCAAAATAATAGGATGTTTTGCATTAAATGTAATGTCAGACTGTTCTAATCTTCCTCCCACTCTCAATAGCCCAGAATTGTCAATAAACGGATCTAACTTTCTTAACTTCGACGACGATTTAAGATTCATTTTTCCACTTTTCAAACATTCAATCTCTTCAGAGAAATGAATTTTCTGTACATAAGATATCAAGGACTTCTCAGCACAATCAATCATCTTAACTGTTATCAGCCCAAAGTTTGAGTTATTCTGTTTCTCATTTTCTAGTTCAATAGGTTCCTTTCTACAAGTTTTTCTTAAATTTTCCTTTAGTTTGACAAGCCAAGCAGTAATTTTCTTTAACTTATTCCAATCTGAAAAATGGTTAAGTAACTTCTCCATTCCACTTGTGCTAATTACAACTGCGCATACTGTATTTGATTTCTTTACTTCTCTGTCTTCACTTGAAATGCTCATGTCATTGCTATAATTAGGCCATGCGATGTCCTTTTCCCATAGAAAATCTGGTCCTGTAAACCACTGTTGATTCATACGAAATTTCTCAATAAATGCTCCTCGAGATGCTATATCAGCTGGGTTAAGTTTAGTTTCAATATAATTCCATTGACTGATAGTAGATAACTCATGAATGATCGCTAAACGATTTGCCACAAAAGTTTGAAAACGAGTTTTGGAGTTCACAATGTATCTTAGTACAGACATGCTGTCCGTCCAATAAAAGACTCCATCTATTGTGTATTCCATTTCCTGTGTTATCATACGACTTAATCTCACAAGAGTTGTCGCTGCTGTAAGTTCCATTCTAGGGATTGTGACAGATTTCAGTGGTGCTACTCTAGATTTTCCTAATACAAAAGAACAGTGTATTTTTCCCGATTTGTCTACAAAACGGAGATAAAATACACAACCATAGCCTGTGTTACTAGCATCCGCAAAACAATGTAGCTGACATAAAGATACATTATTGAAAGATTCAGGTTTATAGCATCTGTTTATCTTGATTGTTTCTAGCTCATGCAACTCATAAAGCCACTTATTCCAATTCAATAACTCTTTTGAGGTGATCTCTTCATCCCAGCCTAATTCTTCTTTGCATAATTTCTGTAAAATGATTTTCGCAACTAATACGAACGGCGATGCTATACCAAGTGGATCATACACTGAGCTGACTAAACTAAGAACTCCTCGTCTTGTTGGTGGCTGATTTTTGACATTGATGTGAAAACCAAGTTTGTCATCCTCTATGAACCAGCATACTCCTAAGGCTCGTTCAATTTGACTCTCTTCTTCGCTTAAATCCATTGTACTCATATTTTTTGCTCTATCTTCTTCTGGGACCGATTCCAGAACAACTCGTTTATTAGACATCCATTTTGTCATCTTAAATCCACCCGTTCTGCATACATGTGATACATCTTGTATAAGAGAAATCGCTTTATCTTCGGTATCAACTGACGTTAAGCAATCATCTACGTAAATGTTCTTTGTTATCGTTTTCATGACAATAGTGTCAAAGCCATTACTGCTACTCACATTTTGTGCAACATGTTTAAGTGCAAAGTTGCAACACCCTGGGGACGATGTAGCTCCAAACAAATGTACCGTCATTCTGTATTCAATGGGTGTGGTCTCAACGTCTCCCTTTTCCCACCAATAGAATCTTAGGCAGTCTCTATCCTCTACTGGTACCTTGACCTGATAGAACATTGACTCAATGTCTCCTACAAATGCGACGTTTTCTTGCCTGAACCGCATTAGCACTCCTAAGAGGTTATTAGCCAAGTTTGGACCTTGTAACAGTTGATCATTTAACGAAACACCCATAAATTTGGCTGAACAATCAAAAACGACTCGTATTTTTCCTGGTTTTTTGGGATGATAAATACCGTGATGTGGAAGATACCATAATTTCCCATCATCCCTTTTCAACTGATTATTAGGAATAGGTTCCGCATAACCCTTTTTTATTATTTTTGACATAAACTCTAAATAATGATCTCTGAATGTCAAATTCTTCGCAAATTTTATTTTCAAACTATTAAGTCTCTGTAAACACTGTTGCGCATTGTTAGGAAACCACACATCTTTATCTCGAAAAGGCAATGCAATTCTACAATGTCCTTCATCAATACATAGTGAACTTGACACTTGATCAATAAATTTCTTATCTTCAATGGAGTTCTCTTTTTTGTCTTCGATCAGGCGCTCGGGAAAGTCCATATTTATGCTGTGTGTTAGCATTTTCATCTGCATGTCATCATTGAGTGATACAAAGTTCACATCAAAATTCATTCTATTACGAAGAACATTCCAAATTATCCATCCTAGCCTAGTTTTTGTTGCGTGTGGAGAACCGCTTGGTCCAATTGCTACATCAAAAGGTGCATATGCGTCAGGTACATTATTTCCTATCATAATACCTATATCAGAGTTCAGAACATCAAGATGAATTCCTGATAAATGCGACCAACCATTTATCTCTTGCTGTGTAGGAATATGTTCTTTCGTAACAGGCATTTCCTCCTTTGTATATACTTTCGGCATATCTACTACATGTTCCATTGAAAGTCCAGAAACTTGTAATCCATTTACAGAATATGTATTCATAGTTTGTGTATTTCCCATTGTGTTTATAGTAATCTTAGTCTTCTTACCTATGGCTCCTAATTCTCGCATGAGCCCTTCCGTACAGAAAGAGACACTGCTCCCGGAATCGAAAAATGCGTACGTGTCAATAGTTTTTGATCGATTCTTAAGATTAACTCTTACAGGAATAATTGCCATAGCACATGATACATCATTTTCCTCTTCTAGTACATTTAAAACGTTAGAGTGCACCACATCCACTTTCTTCGCATCACCCTTTTCGTTAATAAGTGTTTTAGGTGCAGATACATGCACATTAGCTGAACCATAATTATGCAGTATTGTTGGGTGTTGTCGAGAGCAAACGGAACAAGTAAGTTTCTTCTTGCAATTAATACTCATATGCCCTCGTTTTAAACATCCGAAACAACAACCTTTTCCTTTGAGAAACGCAATTCTATCATCTCTACTGAGTGAAATAATTCTTTTACAAGTGTCTAAAAAATGTGTATCGGTATCACAATAAATACATATTGTTAGTGGTTTTGGTGTTGTTTGTACTTCACATACTGCATGTGCTGGTTTGGTAGTGTGGCTGTCACGTTTACGTTGATTCCCATGATCCTTCAATCCATAATTCAAAGCATTATTTCCATACGTTGGGTCATTTGCCTTTTTTGCTTCCGATTTTACAAAATCTACAAAGTCTTTAAATTTCACAACTTTCTTGTTGTCTCTTATACGTAACACAATATTTCTCCATCTGTCGTGTAAGTGAAACGGTAGCTTACTCAACAGCCGCTTTATATTTTCTGAGTATTCTAAAACGCTTCCGGCTTGTATACTCTCCGTACCATTTTGACATTCAACAAGAAATAGTGCAAATTCATCCAATAATTTCGAGTCGGTATTTTTAATGATGGGCCATTCCAATGCTTTCTTAATAAATGCAGATGCAATAACATCAACATCACCATAACGCTCTTCTAATGCCCTCATTGATGCTTCAAAGGCTCTTTCACCAGACAAGTGACTATATCCAGAGACTACTCGATTTGCTTCCCCATATGTAAGTTGTTCTAAATAGTTCATCTTTTCATCTGCGTTTTCACAATTAATTTCAACTTTTGAATAGAATTGCCTCAAAAACCTTTGATAGTCCATTGGATTGCCACCAAACCTCTTCACTTCTATATTTGGTTTTCTTAAATGTTTAACTACTGATGCAATACCAGTAACTTCCGGTTCTCGTTCCATAGTATATGAAGGTTCCACATGTAAGACTGCGTTTCGACTACTTGGTCTATTAAACTTTACAGGTTCATATTTAGGAAAATCTAGCAGGGGAAAGCTAAGACTGTCTTCAAGCTTCGGTTTAACAGGTATAAAATCTCTTGCATGTGGATTCAATTGTTTACTATCATTATTTACATGCTTTATTTGCTTAGTTTTCAATTCTACTTTTACAGGTACATTGTCAATTTCTCCGAGTTCTAACTGATCATACACCTTAGCCTTCGCATCTGCAACTGCAATATCTGTTTCTATATTCAGCTCTTCTTCTTCCATTTTAAGCTTTATTTTTGCCATTTCTATTTCACTCTTCCTTTTAAGTGCTTGTTTCTTCGCTTCTAACTCTATCCTTTTTTCTTCTGCCTCTAACCTCTTAGAAGAAATCGATGAACGGCTTCCACTTTTTACAGATCTATTATCAATATTCGAATTCGGCACTGTTTTTTGTTGAATTTCTATAGTAGTTTTTAAATAATCTTGTACTGCCTTTTTTATGTTTATAAGAAATGTTTCTCTTTGATCATGAGAAAGCAAATATTCTTCTTTGTCAGATTCCTTCAACTTTGGTACATGTTTATTATGTAGATCCGAAAATTGTTCGTAACACTGCATCCATTGACAATATAATAATCTAATCTGTTCATTTGAGTCTTTATTTGCAAGCATCTGATTCAATTGAGTACTTATTTTCTTCACCGAATTGAACGACTTAATTATTTGTTCTTCACTAAGTTGTCTGCCCTTATCTGTATATATTCTGGTACGTGCGCCACCTACGGCATTAAGTTCATCTATTTGAGCCTCACTTTCTACATTCTGAATAATTTCCTCACCTTCAATTGCATTGGCTTGTTCCATTTCCATCACTTTATCCTTTGAATCCGTGTTTTCTGTGTCTCCAAATGTACTCATATTCTCACAGAAAATATGTCAATATTATAAGATTCTATGCCAGGCGAAATGAGAATTCACATCTATTATATCACATACTTTATTCAAGATAATATCCAAATTATAACAGATGAGATTGACTGAAATGAAATATAAACATCATAAAGACATATTCTACAATCGGTGTATTTCAAAAAGATAAATTATACATACAAATTTCAATAATAATTTAAGAAAATATTAAAATAATTTAACTATTAGGACTTATACATAGATAGCCTTATTCATCAAAATGCAAAATAAAATTGCCAATGATCAGTTATCAGTTGGGAAACAAGCTTGATACATATATTTATCCTTTCACAAAAATTAATTATACATTGCTTTGATCAAAATATCTTATAATGTTCAAAATATACAAAAAGTAAACATACCATATTTGTATCTTCTGGCATTCTAATCGAAAGAAAGATTCCTGGAAATTTATCTCAAAACCAAAGTCAAGAATAAAACAATTTTAATATCAAGAGTTAAATAAGAAAAAATCACAAAGGAAAATTAACATGACCAATAAGAAGGGGTGAGTAGTATTCCAATCCACTATTCATCCTACCGTAAACCAGATTAAACCAGTGAAATCATAAGCATGAAATTTAACATAATTACCAAACCCTTTAAATTAAATTATTTAATTTATCTAAAAAAATAAAAACAGATATAAACAAGTAATTTCTGAATTGGCCGCTACAGTGGTTCTGAAATAAGTTTGAGTTTTGGTGCTGATCTAGTATTCAGTGAGTTGCAACTAGCTTTATGAAGAGAGCGTATGAAAGAACTTTATCACTTTATCCATCCGTATTAATTTTGCATCGTTCAGGATAGTCTGAATAAATTACTGCAAAATTTGAATTATCAAAAAGAGTTCGTAGTAGACTTTTTAAATGTTTTTTTTCAGATCATAGGTAAATACTGGTTTTGAATTAAACCACTGATATTTTGAGGGATTTTAAATGGGACAATTTAATGTATAATCATTGTTAATGAAGTTAAGTTCTTAGTCTATCCGGTTTTATTTTGTTTATATGTTTTTTTTTAAATTGACAGAGGTTTGAAAACAGAGTAGTGGAAAGGATTAGTATGGTACACTTTTTATTCAGTAGCATATTGCAAACCGAGCTTAATTTTTTGAAACAAATAATAAAAAGAAATACAGTGAGTTTGCTGTAATATATACACTTTGTACATATGATTTTCTAAAATCTTAGTCGCAATCTTGATGTAGGTAATAAGGATGACCTGTGCTCAGAACCATGTATAACACAAATTCTAATTTATATTAAACCACTGATGTTTGTAAATTAAATAAAATATCACGACCCACATCCCGTCAGTGCTGGATACAACATTTAAAATCTCAAGCCAGCGACAAGAACTCTGAAAAATGAGAGTTAGCTCATGTGATCCTTTTAAGTAGGCAGTTCCTGTCCGTTTCAACAAACTCGCCGTGTCGTTGGAAGTTAATGCAGGGCAAGTCAAGTCCGGTAAAAGAGGACTCTGCACAAACTTTACGATTAAAATAAATCCGTACTCATTTCACTG
Source organism: Limnoperna fortunei (assembly GCA_944474755.1). Classification (NCBI taxonomy): domain Eukaryota; kingdom Metazoa; phylum Mollusca; class Bivalvia; order Mytilida; family Modiolidae; genus Limnoperna; species Limnoperna fortunei. The sequence continues at coordinate 49,719,618 of OX104120.1, forward strand.
ACATAACACGTTTTTCTATAATATAAAAAATTACCAATGAGAACAACGTTGATTCCAAACGAGGTTGCAGTTTCTGCGTTAATCAAATAGGTGCAAGTAAATCGTGGTTCCCAATAAGCTTTCGAGTTCCCCTTCAATTTGAGAAACTAAACTCCGCATGCCGGAGCAGATGGAATGTTGCTGCACAAGAGAGTTGACGTTGGTCGAAGAACTTAGCAGAAATTCCTCACTGAGTGGTGATTTCGATATGTAAATCCAAATGTGAAGCCGAGCATAAAACTTTGACTTAAGCTCTTTTGGATAAGTTGGATGTAGAAAGTAAAAAAAACCGAGGATTGTTTATTAAAAGATATTCATCAATGTAACGAAAGCTAGATTAATCAGTTGCGCCAACATTACCATTGGTTATACGGAATAGTGGTGAACATTGGTGCATATCAAATATGTGTATACTATTACATAAAGAAAGTGATCTAGAACGAAGCAACTCTGTTAGTTGTTTCAAAAGTTTTGAGGTTTAACATTTGATTAACGACGTTCCTCAGGGTATGTATTTTTTAATTGTTTTACACTTCAGTGCTATTGCCGGTAAACCCACAAGATCTACTGCTGAATACTTAAAATAACATCTCCCTGCATTGTTCTTATCCATCACTGTAGTTTTTACATTTAAAGAGGCGCACATGTTTGGGAATATAAGCTCTGACTTCAACATTGTAGAGACAAATTTTTATTAACCGAAGTAAAGATGGAGCAATAAAGTTATACGGAAAAATCGATCTGTTCATGTGGTACTGAATCTGAAACTGTAGAACACTATTGAATGTCCTGCAAAAATTACCATATACCTAAACTTAAATTACAAAGAAATTTACTAGTGTTTAATTTTCGTTTAAATCTGAACACACTGTTATATGGAGTAGTTAATGACAGCCATGAAAACAACTGCTATTTCAGCAGGTTCAGTTATATATAAAAACCGGACGAATTAAGCTTTTCTGTAAAACGGAGTTGCATCAATTTTCTCCTTCCCCCTTTTTCCCTAATTTTTTTGTTTTTGTTTTGCTTCCTAAATGTACAACCCAAGTGAATGTTCATATGAATTTCCTAGGTCATGTTTATATCATTGTCTGACGTAGTTGATTGTAAAATATACTTATGCGATACCAGTAAATGTCGATACATGTAGAATGTGTAAATCACGGAGAATGCGATTCTAAATTGTAATTCTTTGTGCCTGATCCGGTTATGTTCTGTTTTTGACAATAAAATATGTTTTAACCTATCTTCAAAATTATTTAGTTGGACTGTTTACCTTCACCGACATCCTTGTCTATTGGCAACGAATATGTTTACGCATAACGTTATTTTTTTTCCTTTTTAGGAAATCGTTGAGATAATGGTATTTAAGGCTTCATGGTGAGATGAAGCGGGTTTAGCACTTTTGTTCTACACTAGCAACGGAGTGCCATCAATGCGATGCTTGTGTTCTGCAGATCTCCGACAGAAAGCAGCAGGTGTTCCAATGGAATATAAATCCAAAGAACTCAACTCCGTTCTAGGAGTTATGTAACGAAATAATTGTACGAAATTCTGTCTACGTGATTGAACAATGAACCCCCACGTTCTTAACAACTTGTTTTAAATCACATTGGATATCGCGATCTCTAATAGATGGACAAGCTCGGATTATAGATCACAAGTCTGTTAAAGGCTTGTCGTTACCAGTCGATGGACCAAACACAGATATATTCGTCCTTTATCTATTTGAAAAACGTAGTGTGTTTCAACCATAATGATCCCATACTCCACGGGTAGAAACAAATAGCAAACCTTATCGCGTCTATACAAGCTAAGGAAGCGTTTGCAATTTTGCTACCGCCTTTTTCGTAAATCCTGCGAAAAAGTCTATAAAGCAATACAAAAAATTTAGTCAGTATAGAAATAGTCAAAGTAAAATAATTGAAAAATTGCTTGAATGAGAATTATTCACAAAGGATGATAGTTAATGCGGATTCATCGAGTGAGATCTTACCCGATTTCTGTCTAGTAGAAATAAGGGTTCAGTAGGTTTTTAAGACTGTGTTCCATCTTTTATAAGCGTCTTACTGCAAGCTGAGAACGCTGAGGACCTATTCGACAGTGACCGGCGGCGTCTCACACTAGGCAAAATTGACATGAAACCGTTATTTCACCTTTATATTCAATTTTAATGTACAATGAATAATCCTATCAAGAACGTATTTTCAGTTCTATACCTTTGCCCAACATATCTTAATATTATATAAGACTACGCTATATCCGTCTTTTCCTCTGCATTTAACAGTAAATTTACAATTTGTTCGTGTCCCGCATCAAGAGCAATCTCTAATGGTGATCTACCTTCGTAATTAACTGTTTTATAGTCACAATTGTTTTTGATCAAGCGCTCTGCAATAAAAAAGTGACCAAGGCTGCAACAGACTGCCAAAGCTGTATTGCCGAAATTATCACATGTATCCAGATCGCAATGCTTCGATAACAGAAGTTGTACGATTTCCTCAAATCCAAGAAAACATGCCGCATGTAATGGCGTTTTACCTTCTGCATTAGGAACATTAACTTTGCAGTTGGATTTTAGTAGCATTGTAACAATATTTAGATTTTCAGTTTCACAAGCTATTAACAATGGCGTATTCTGATCTAGATCCTGAATATTGACATCGCAATTTGCTTTTAAAAGAATGTCAACAATATTGCCGTATTCTTTTTTACAAGCAATGTGAAGTGCCGATGTACCGTTGCACATTAAATTCAAATCACAATTATGTTCTGTTAACATTGATACTATGCCAGCCTGACCAGTTTTGCACGCAGAAGCTAACGGTGATGCACTAATTCCGTCATATATGCCTAGTCCATTGCTATCAACGCCATGATTTAGCAAAATGCGAGTTGATTTTATTAATCCTTTAAAAGAAGCAAAGATTAAGGGTGCATTTGTAACTTTACACCAAAATAAATCATCCTCATAGTCACTTAAATCAATATATTCTTCTAAACTGTTTTCCGACGAATCTGTTTCCTGGTCAAGTTCATTAATTAAATAGTCTAAAATTAATTTAGTGTCACTTAACTCGGATAGGATAATAGACCATTGATTGTGTAGAAATATTGATGATAAATTAGAATGTTTTGAAAGGTAAGATACAAATTTTTGCTGAAATATTTGAAGTTCCATTTGCCGATTGTCGAAAACACTGAACAATTTGCGATGTTCAATCTCTTGCAACATTCGTCTGAAATACAAATCTTCAATGTTTTGTGAAATCATTATCGTATATTCATCATGGGGTATATTTAATGACTCCAGTTCAAATCTTTGAAAAATTAAATTGTTTTTACCGTACTTTAATATGATTTCAATCATTGATTTCCCAAAGTAGAAAGAGATCATATCAAATATTTTGTCATGTACGGCATTAAAACATGTATCAGATTCAGTAACATATGTTTCATTCAAGGTTCGAAGCATTGCCATGACGTGATGTTTTACTGGCCTTTTAGTCAGTCTGCAAATTTCGACTAAGTCATCAAATATTTGGTCGAGCAATTGATTGGTACGGTCGTTAAAGATATTTTTATTTAATTTGTTATTGTTTATAACAAGCAATGCCAAACCAACAAAACAGCCTTCGTTATTATCACGAAATTTATCTAATTCACGTTCCAATTCTTGGAATGGATTTTCAAATATATCAAGCTTTGTATAGTCTGACTTTGCAAACAAGCTACATAGTAGTGGAAACATGTCAAATTCATTGATGGTCTCGTCGCTTAACCTTGTCACTATTTCAGTATCGAAATGCTTACTAGCTATTCCACGTTTTTCGTTTGTACTTAACGTTAGATCTTTTGAAAGCAAATTACATTCCTTTATTTCTAAAGCTTTTGACAATTTTTGAAAAGTTTCTATTTTTGAAACTTGAAGTCTACACGTTCCTAGAACTCGAAATGAATCCGTGTTTTTTTCAAACAGTTTTTGCAGTGTTTCTTGATGCCTCTCCCATTCTCGCATTAAAGTTTTATCGGCTGTAAATTTTCCACAGATATCGTCGAGAAGAAATATCTGCTTGCATCCGTTGTTGAAGTACTTAACTATATCCTTAGGATATGCAACGGGTAAAATGTCGAAGGCTTTGGTAGTTTTAAGTGTAAGTGCAATGTGACGAGCAGTAACAGACTTTCCCATACCGGGACTTCCGGTAATAACAACGAAAGAATTTCTATGTACCAGTGAAAGTATGTTTTTTGCTGCTGATGTCGAAAAGAATTTGTCGTCATCTGACTTCCACGTAAAGATTTCAGACAACATCAGTTCTGGAATACAGGTAAAAAATGTGAAATAAAGTAATACCTCTACTACAAATAACACAAAACTACAGTGAAGTTCTTATAAATTTAAAAATGAATACGTGACACACAAAACTGATCACACGTTTCTATAAATAAGAGGTACCACATTAGATACTGAAGTTGTTAAAAAAAATCATATACTAAAAATAGTAAACTTGCTATTCTTTAGCAAGGAGAAACGCACGCCTGCAGTTACCTTTAATATTGGAAGGTACAGGATCATTATGTTGAAATTTCAGCTGCTTGACATCATCTTCAACTTCTTGTAGTCGCTTTTGTGTTCGAACAAAATCTAAATAAACATCTCGATATGAGTTGTCAAGTTCTGCGGTAAGAAGAGAATCACATTCTCCCTTAAAAGAAACTCCACCAATTCTCTGTATAGCCTGCAGAGCATGTAAGAAATGCTTGATGTTAACAAATATAAATATGTAGTTCAGTTGTTATTGTACATATACTGCCTGTAGTGGAGGATGTTACGCCAGTATATCACATGAGGTAAATCACCCGAGACGTAGTCGAGTTTTATATATTTAAAAATTAGGATAAGTTGGCTTAACATCCTCCTAAATTAAAAATCTCACGTATCTTTTGCATATAATGTCATTGATTGTTCAAGCTGATCTAAAAAAATATTTTCATCCATAAGTGGACAAAAACGCGGTTTTTCAAAATTCTTCCATTCATGTATGATTTTTTTTCAAACATTGTAAACAAACACTATAAGGACACTTTACCAAAAATATCAGCAAATAACGTTAACCTATTTAAGTTTATATGTCGCCAGAATTGAATTTTAAAGGACAAATGCTCACTAGCTCTTATTTATTGCAAGAATGGACAAAACTATTTTTTTTCCAAAACTCAGCTTATAAATGTAGAACTTAAAAGAGATTTCACTTCACGTAAGGCGTGGTAACAAGAAAATAATTGTCATTTAAAAATGTCGCCAAATGTAAGGTGTTTCCGTTACAATGAAGTATTTCTGCCACTATTTTAAGCGCTAATGATTGTTTGCATGCATTGGCGTGTCTTCCGCGTTCTATTCATATATATACATCTAAATTATTAAAGAAAATTGAATAGACATGCATAATTTACACTTACATAGATATTAGAACTTAATTAAAAAATATGCAGATATCAAACAATTTTTCCGTAACGATGTCGTATAATACTTATTTTAAATGAGAGAAGTATTCAAAGCGCTTGTCTAACTGGCTTCTTATATTTGACAAAATTTAACACAGCAAATTAAAAAATATATAGACAAATACGGATGTTACAATCGAAAATGATGTTAGAATGGTATATCCTTAACGAATTTTTCCGTTACGGTTTAAATTAAGGTTAAGGGTCAAACTTCTATGAACACCGTTAATAGAAGTAACATGTGATAAACAAAGTTTTGGAAGCGGTATGGTTTGAACTATACTAGTCAAAGAGACGATTTCAACAATTGGCCAACAATATTGCTATTTTTGGAACCGAAAACCCAGTAACTATGATTTCATGCATTAAATTTCAAATAATTTCCAATCTAAAACATTGAAAAAGTTACAATTTTGTCCAATAAATAAATAATAAAAAAGGAGGTACAGTGTGCAGGAAATAACCGGTGAATATGCAATACATGTGTCCCAAAAAAGCGCTTCATTTCGTTACGGAAAAATTAGGATTTGTCCGTAACTTTCAATATCCCATTTGAAAGAAAACAATGACATAACAATTGGTTCAACTAGTTTAACAATCATCTAATTAGCATAAAACTAATGAACCACATAAAATAATGTTAAAAGTTCGGTAGTATTGTTACAATAAAAATCAATTATGACACAAAAGCTAGCAATACACGCAAAATATGCTGTTCAAAAATCAACAAGTATACACTTAGTTATTATTTAATCATACGTATAAAACCTTATCCTGAACAAATGAAAATAATACTTAATCTTATGTTTTTTAAAAAGAAGAGGCATTCATGGAAAAAATACTCAAAAGGAAGAAGAAAGCTTACATACCTTCTAATAAAATTTCTTCCTTCGCCAGGAAAGAACGGAATTTGACACAAAAAATCTCAAGCAGAAAGTACAGGGCTAAACCAGATGTAATGTAGGTTTACAGAGAGGACATTCTTTGCAAATTTAGTAAACCTACGCCGAATGACAAAAATGGGAGAACATTTTCGCTTTAAAACAAAGACAATATGGACAAGATTGAGAAAATATTTAAGAAGTGAGATTTCTACGTAACGAAATGATGTTACTTTTATTGAAAAAATTGAACTCCAGGACTGATAAATGTGTTTGTTTTTGTTTTTTTATCGTTAAGGTGTATTAAATATTCATAACATTAGTTATTTTCAAGATCACCAAATTATTGAATTTTCACTGGATTTTTCCGTAACAAATGATATGCTTTATATTTTTGGTATTTTGAAAGAGTTTCTATAAAATGACTTTATGACAGCGAAGTATCTCAAAATCTACAAAATATCATTTTTAATTGTAAGCAGATTTTTGAGCATCCATAGTAAGTTTATAGTTGTTGTCCGATTTGAAATATTGTCATATTTTCTATTATGCAACAAAACCCAAACTGTCAAAGATTTACATACTATTTAGGCAACAACTGTCATTAACGTTGTGGACATCATATGAGAACAAATATTGTCTGAGTACCTTGGCAATAACTATTTTTGTACAACCTTAATTTCTTATTCATTTCTTATATTTGCAGCTTCCTAGCATTATTTATGATACGACATAGAAATGTTACGGAGAAATTCACAGGGGAAAATATTGGATTTACGCTCCTATTACCAACATGTATAATTTTAAAATGGTTCAAGATTTGAAAGAGATATTTATGGATATGGTAGGGCTATGTATACTTTATTAAACTGAAGATGTTCATTGGGATTAGTAGTTGTTTAATTTTTCAGTTTTGAATAAGTTAAATGCTAAAGTTTCGTGAGATTATTTACCCCGGACATTATGTCTTATTTTATACTGGAAGTACTCTTCCTTATATTTATGGTACACAGTTTGTGGTCAAGAGAGGGTTAAATCAAGAGGGGTATGCCATGTCTGATTGATCTATCGCGGTACTATATCGTTGCAATAACTTTAGGTGCAAGGTATTCAAATTAACAAAAGTCAATATGAAGTAGCGATCACGTGAGACGATAGAAACCTTGTATAACTAACATTATGGAGGTAGAAAATAAAATTTCGTAATATGTTATTTCGGCACCCATTATAGGCTTGTGTTGTTAACCGAACAGCTGCATTAAATTTTGTATTCTATTAAAATGTGTATTTTGCTTCTATTTGATGTTTGAAAAAAATCGACCTTTATGGATATTTGTTGGCTATATAATGTATAGTGCCTATCAAACGAATAAGTCAGTTAAAGTGTCAAATAAAGCGAGACAATGTGTCGAGGTTTAGAGTGGATCCATCTGTCATATGTATTATGTTTCCGTCGAGCGAAAGGGGATAACTGGATTAACTGAACACTTGTTATTAGCTCAACATCTACTGAATATCCAGGATGATATTCTGGAAATAACATTATAATAACCCTTATATTTACCTCAGATATTTCTTTCCAAGCAGAGAGAAACTCAGCATTGTTAATTCTACCATCAGCTGAATGTGCAATTATATTTCTGTAATGTCGTATTCTTGAGAGGTCATCTCCTTCACTTACATCAGCTGCCAGTGGTAATGTGTCTTTAATTTTCAATTTAGTAAAATTACGAATTAAAACTAGCATGAGTGTTGCATCCATATCTGACGAGGTAACTCTTGTCCCTGTAAAATTTATAGCAAATACAAATAATGTCGATCTAATTACAGTTTAAGCAACATAATCTCTAATTTGTCCAATACTAACATAATGTGCTACGTAACATGCAGCGTTGATCTTAATTTAATCTAATCATCAATATATGATACTTAGTACCATTCCATTATCATAGCAGTTGTCATCAACAGGCAATGTCAATAGTATTATGTCACGATTCATAACTAAGTGTATATTTACATTGAATTGTGATGGCATAGTTCTTAAAATTGTTGGATAACAAACTAAATATAACATTACTAGTTTTTCAAAATATTGTGTTCTCATAGGGCTATTTCAAGATCGTTTGCATAACTTCAAAACTAGTAGCACTGCATATATCTATTTTACCTATAACATAATTTGAAAAGGATATCCAGGGTATCATAAAGTCAATTGTTCTTTATATAAGGTCTAAAACTTTAAAATTGCAATTATGTAGTCCAATGACTTTCTTAATAAAAAATCGAAGAATGTGTCGATGGGAAACTAAATGAAGTCCCAAACAGGAAGTAGTTGTCCGACAGGTCTGAGAGTCGCTTAGGATGTACAACTTGCGATACTGAACCACCCTGCTAAATTTCAAATTGTTCTCATGTACAGTTTCTGAGAAAAGCTTGACGGAAATTTGTTCAGACGTACGCACAGACGGACGGACAGACGGACGGACATGAGTAAAACTTAATGCCCCCCCGACATGTCGTCGCGGGGGCATCAAAATGAAATTACATTAAAATTGCTCCAGTTGGTACGTATGGTAATATAACCAGGATCTAGGAAAACATTACACTTACTGATATGTTGTTTATATATAAAACAAAAATCACATGTTTCTCTTTCTTTCTCTATCTGACAGAAAACACCTAACTTAGCAACAATAGCAAAGTATAACAGGTTTACGTGATTTATTACAAGCATATACAAGTAACACATGCTCACGGGTTAGAAAAAAAGAACACTTAAAATGATTGATTCATTGTATTTGATAGATAGCGCAGATATTTGTTTACAATTTATTCTTACCAATTGTCGGAAAAAGAAGATCCATTTGGGACTGGTTGATTACTCGTCTTTGATACAATGACTCAAGTTTTTCTTTTATCTGATTTAGATAATTCTGCAACCCCAGTGGACTAAAATATTTATCAAAAAGAGTTCTAACAGCTGATGGAGATATCCGTATTATAAGGTGTGCTAGTCGTAGGAAGTTTGTTTCGTCCCTAGTCAGGACAGAAACTTCTGCAGGACTGGAAAGAGCCATTCTGAAATAAGTCCGATAAAAGATACCAAAATGTGTATAAAATTCCAAAGGTTTAATAATTCGCCAAGAACCTCTACAATTATGGGTGTTAACAATCGCTGCCATGAGCTAGCTCATCGATGCGAGTATATCTACCTGGTGACTTAATTTTGTTAATCTTTGTTTTTGTTAAACATTTGATAATCAATCTTTTCCCTGAATATAGCAAAGCCCCATTAAACTTGTAATTAATAATTCCAACGTTTATACACAGTGGAAAAACCTTGGGTACTGTTATATAGTTATAAATAGTTTGTATTCATGCGTTTTATTGCCATTACACTAATAAATATAAATATAAATAAGAGTTGGCATTCCTGTAAATCAGTAGTGTCAAAAATTAGAATCATTTGATAAATTTAAGTCGGTATCTTCTATTCGTTTTGGGGGGCATCGGTGACCGAGTGGTTAAGGTATTTCGTCTACTATTGATCACGTGGTCTGTCAACACTGAGATTGCGGGTTCGATAATCAATGCAGGCAAGGTGTATTCGACTTCAATCTTAATTGACAAGGATTGCCAGTTTACCTACCGAAGGTCGGGGGTTTTCTCAGGGTGCTGAAAGTGGGGTTAAGCAATATTTAAACAAACAAACAATCTATTCGTTTTTCGTACAAGTGTATACAAGTATGTAACAACGACGTTTATAGGTTACGTGACACAATGCATAAATAAATTGGAGTCTGAAACACAGTTCGATTATCCAGTGTTGCAAAGATTGTTCTTATGGGTCTGCAGTGGGTGATTACAAAATCAACGTATTTCCCTTGAGATGCATTGGTTTTTGCTGAGAAATCTTGTTAAAAAAACCTTGTTAAATCGGTTCCTTCTTTAAACTGAAAATTAGATCAATCTCCCAATATTGCATGTATGAATTTTAACTATCCCGTGAAAGAGTTATTTACCGATCGTCATCGTTTAAAAATATATTTTAGTTGTAAAGCTATTAACTTTTCCAAGTAACAGTTTACTTACCTAACGATTGATTCAATATTGATTTTTATTAACTGTTTTAAATTTTCTTTTTATTGGTTACTGCCATGTCAACAAATGCGCTTACCAGGTAAACGGTCGCATTACACACCTTATCAATAGATTATAGTTTTAAGGTCTACCATAATATGTCATAAATTAAACCAAATACCGTGATATATTAAAGTAATTTTATCATTAAGGAAGTGTATAATGTATTGCATAATCAATTGTACTTTGTTTGTTTGGGTTTTAAACAGTTTCATGTTCGCCTCTCCCCTTTATTTATCTCGTCGCGTAAAAGATCTCATGTTACTGTAGACACGTCACACTATACAAACAATTAATTTTAAACATATCGCACAATCCAATGTCATTATTTTTCAAAATTTCTGCTGTTGTACTTTAATACTCAATCAAGGGGGTTTTGGTACCTAGGTTGATGTCTTCAAGAAGTTCTATCGTCATCACTTAATTGAATCAATCTCCCAAGTACGATAGGACAGTTTCAATGAGTCATAGGTATTCTTATTCCTTTTCCTAGATTTGACTTTCTCCCAGACATGACAATGAGTAACTCGACGGATGTCTACTTAGAGAAAGCCACTGCTAACTGGTCCTGAGTTGGCCCATGGTTTCTATTGGGATCGGGTTACTCACTTTCTGTGTTCGTGTTTTTTGTTTTGCGTTGTACATTTGTACATGTTTGTCTATTTTGCATTGTCCTTTGACATTTGGCTCTTGTTGTTTGGACGGTTTCCTTTGCGATTTTTCTTCAACCAGTTCAAATTATTATATAAATTTCACACAATCCGAACTCATTATCGTCCCAAGTTACCAAATTTAAACACCCTATTGAATATATTTCACATTATATTAAAGACTTGTCATTCAATTCATATACATTATAGTAGTCATATGACCCAATACAAATCAATTATGTTCAAGTGAATGGTTGAAAATTGTTTTCTAAAAACTAATAAAAACAAAAATGATAAAAAACACATTTCTCTTGCGATGCTTTTGGGGTGTTGCGCTAAACAAATAGCTAAATAAATGGATCCCGAATCGTCTCACACTTTACCTTGTGCCTTTTTAAAATCTGAAAAAGCCCAATAACCAAATATGGCAGAGAATATCTTAAACTGTCGGCTTCCGTTTTTATATCTAAGATCAATATTTAAAAAGCTCCAGTTACTGGTTGCCATACTGTTTATTGTATTTAAGTTGTGACACGGAAAAAAGGAAAACACGAGAGATATCTCGAGGATATACTTGGTGTCAGTATCTCAAAGATTCTTGTTTGATATAACTTGATTAGCACAATATTGCAGCTAGTCATTTTACTTCATAAATGGTAAATTTCTTGTATAAAAAGTTACTGTCTTTTTTCATGCAAATTATTATTCTGTTCACTAAAATATTTGTTTGAAAGATTTGTAATTATATATCGTAAATACAAGTCTTTGGAGCTTCCGGGATGATTACCTCCACCTAAATGAACCCTTACTACGTTTTTGCAGAGATCTCCCACCAAGAAACAGTATTCCACATTATTTATTCCATAGCTGTTCCACTGTTTTAGAATACTTACCTAGCGATTAATAATTCAGTTCCAACACACTGTTATACATTCTTTTTACATTGACTTATATGTCTAACAAATACACTTATCGGGTAAACGGTCACATGACACACGTTATCAATGTATTAAAGAATAATTGACGTCATTTTCAAGTGTACATACCAGATATCGTAAAGTAATTTATACTTTCAACAATTACTTAGTGCACTGCATAACTCATTGTATTTTGTTTGGGTTTTCGCCAATCTTATTCAAATTAAGGCTTTCACTCGCCCCTCTCTTTTTCTTTTGTCTCTGCTTGGAAGATCTAACCTTATCCCATTCAGGTCATATTCTGGTAACCTTAATATCACATGACTTTAAAGGAGCAACCACATGGCAGTAATTTAACTATTAGTTACTTAACATATATTCGAGAATATCAACTGTCATATTAGATTCTTATGCAAATCAACTATGAAAATATTAAAGTTCCAATAGCTCAATTTACCTTAAATCGTTAACGGAACGGTGTCGTATAATTATATGTGCCCTTAATTGACGTATCCAGCCGGATACGTAAAATTTACATTTGGGTCCGGGTCTCTTTAATTGAAGGTCCGCCTGTATAAGAAACGGGTCCGCCTAATTTACGTGTCCGGTTTTTATTTTGAAATATAATATAAAATATGAAGATACAAAATAACAATCAAATATATGGATAACGTAAGTTCTACGCAATAACTTAAGTTCGAATAGATGCTATATATGGGTTCAAATATTGACTATTAAATACAGTTGTTGGTGCCAATTATCTGAAATACTAGAAATTTATATGCGAATAATAATAATAATAATAATAATAATAATAATAATAATAATAATAATAATAATAATAATAATAATAATGATAATAATAATAATAATAATAATAATAATAATAATAATAATAATAATAATAATAACAATACTAATATTATTATTATTATTATGATTACAATTTGCACTGATTACGCTACATGCTATGTGACATCGGGGTTATACCTGTAAATAGGAACTATTATTAACACGTATGTTTGTTTGGTCAGGGTTGTAAATGTAACAAGTTTATATCTTAAATATATTTGTAAATGTGACTTTTAAAATGATATTTAATTAAATTAAATAATTTTTTTATATTTTCCAACCAGTTTTGTCAATTCTGAGTAGCTAGAACTCTAAAAGTGTTTATGTTACCAAGGGATGATTCCAAATGGGGCATTAAAATGGAAAACAAATCACGTAGATAAGTGACGATGAAGGTCGATGCGTTGGGATCATGTTGCCTATATTATCGACCACATGTATGCAACAGAAGTAAGTCCAATAAGACTAGTGGATTCACTAAACTCTGAGTGTCAGCGTAATTTATAAGGAAACGGGAACGAAATGTAATTGCACCGAAGGTCTTGTAAATTTGTCTGGAACCTTATATGCACACATCTAAAATCGTTGGCCTTTATAGTCTATACCTCAGATCAATGTATTATCTATTTGTCCAGCAAGTAAAACTCTTTTTCTGCGTATTTTGTATCACTTTACCACAGTTATATATGTTTACATCTGTTCATAGGCTTTCAAATGACTTAAAAATTAATAAAAAGGGCAGACCTGTAAACTGGACATTTTATGTGTCCTTGATATAAAATTAATATGAAAAGCAAAGCAGATCTATAATCTGTATTATTATACTTTCTGTAAGAATGTCCTTTAATAGAAATATTTTATTATTTTGAAATATATATTTCTAAACGAAGTGTGCTCCGTGCACTATGCCCTCATAGTTTCTCCACCTGCCTAAGAAAACTATTGATTTGGACGTCAATGATTGATCACTGCTGCGCTTTAAATAAGGTATACGTATAACGTCCGCAAAAAAAAACAAAAAACAAAAAACAAAGCGGCGCTGAAAGCATGAAAATGTCCTGGTTTGGGAAGGACGATCCCAATCAATTTCGTAAGGAAAACTTTACATCACAACGTAGCGGGGTTCTTGTTATAATTTTCCAAGTCAAGACAGTCAGTATAATAATTTTAATAATGTTGTGTTTAGCATTCACTATGCCAAAATAGTGGCCAGGGTTGAAGACATAGTGCACTCCCTTCAAGTCGTGCACTATGTCTTCAACCCTGGCCACTATTTTGGCATAGTGAATGCTAAGCACAACACTATTTTATAAATATTTAGGTCTTAGGTGTTTAATATTAATGCGGATTAATAGTAAATTTCATTGGTCAGTGGCTTAAACGTAACTTTTGACCTGTAAACTATACAATGTATGGATCTGAAGCTATTTAAATAATAAAAAGGCAGACTTTAGAACTGTAAATAGTATAGGTCGGTGCCTATTATTAGAAAGGCGGACCTATAAACTGTAAATTGTCTGTGTCCGGGACTCTTTCTATTTAAAACACTAAACTGCTTGGAGATTTCGGCCGTGCTACTGACTTTCATGTGACACCATTAATTTAAACCCTTAAACATCATAAAGTTCGGAGTTGTAATGCAAAAGGATGTGATAAAATTATAGAAGTGAGTGCGATAAAGGTTCATTTTCCATGGAACGGTAATCCTATACATAGCTGAAAAAATGTATGAACGAATTTTTTATCAAAAAAAAGAGACAAATCACCTGTCTATTTAAAAATAAAGTAAGCAGGAAAATTATAACTGTGTACCTGTATCTAAAAAACATATATTTCTAATTTTAACATTGATCATTTTTAGCCATAGGTCTAGCAGCCTCAAAAGAAAACTGAACAATAAATATAATGTTAGAACCTGAAAAATACAGGTTTAATTGGTAATGTTAAAGTATATTGGTAGTGTTTATATTGAAAGAAAAGTAGTCTACATGTGAGTTTCCAGTGGAATAAATAATATTACGTTTTAACATGGACTTACCTGAAAGAGGAAAAAGAGATCCCGTTGTGATTGATTGATAACTCGTTTTTGTCTATTAAATAAATATGTGTATCTATAAAATTGACAATTGTCATATTTCAGCTGTTATTGAAACGAAATGTGAAATCGTGTTACATGAGGTAACAAACCATAAAAATAGTACACTAATAAAAAAAGAAACATTGAAATAAACCCTTTTTATTATTAGTATAAACAGATGTGAATAGTATTAATTAATACTACTACAATTGTATCCCTTAAATGCGTTCGATATGAATAATATCGACATGAGGTAACATACCGACCTCCAACTTCGTTGTCGGTCGATATGTGCTGCATTAAGCTGATTTAAGGGCAATAAATTTATAATATTATGTTTGTGTTGATATTCAAAAAATGTTTCGAATATGATTTTGACACCAACAAAAACACAGTCATATATACTATAACTATTGTAAATAAAATCTTTAACATAGAACTCAAATTAATTTCAAATAAAATAACAATAGACGGAAACGAACTAAAACGTAAAGAAAGAAAACAATTGTGGAAGATCTTTTGTTTGCTGTTTTACTATTTAACTTCCCGTATATCTATATTTCAATAATCCTACAAAATGTTGAGTTACGTTGTTAGCTTAATTTTTTGATCCGAATAGAAGTTACAAGACTAACAGTAGCATGTATTTGTCAATTCAGCTAGTTTATGCATTGACATCCTATAGAAAGTTGTTCTACGCCTGGTTATATAATAAAAAGCCACTTTTCAACAATATTGTATATTAATGCAATAATTTGACTACCACATGACACAGTTTTTAAACATTTTTCTTCCGACCGGGTCTTACTGCACCAGATACTTCAAGTCGCGAGAAACATAAAAAGTTATTTTTCCTGCTCTCTTTTTTGATAGTAACCAATCACAATGGCTAAATAATTGTTGTTTTAAGTAACATATACATACACATGCCTACTTGTTTATATCCCTATTTTTCTTTCTTTCTTATACTGGAGACAAAATAGGGACGTACAATAATTGATTGTCACGCGGATAATAGAGAATCCTATGCAGGACGTATTACCAAATGCCGCAAAATGAAAGTAATACTGTAGAAACGGGGTTACAAGATACGATATATGTTTTTCTATAATGTAAATATTTTCATGGTAGTAAACCAGGTCATCAGAGTTCAACCTACAGCGAGGCAATTAGCGTCCCAATGTGGTATTTAAAGAAACTACTTCGTGAGGGGGTGGCTTGGCAGGTTTTAATACCAACAATTTGGCTTGGGAACCATCGTGGGTGTTTTGTTTTGTAAATCTTATGACCTTTTTATACACGGGAAGGGATCATTGCTTCTACGATAGTACGAAAAATCACATTGTCCGTCACCACCTACATGAACCTACATAATTTTTATTGTCAATCAAAATTAAGTCTCCAATGGCCTGGATATAGCAAAACTGCTGCTTCCTGGAAGTTAAGTAACCACCCATGTACTCAATAAATATATTTTTGTTATTTTATTGCTTTTAGAGCACCGGATGATAAAACTTTCAATAAGATGTAGTTTTAAAAATAATAAACTGACCCCAAGATTCTATACTTGATAATTGACAATGGTTTAGGTGTTTTTTTGAAATCGGAAAAATAATATATTATTTTATGTGTAGATAAATGAATTTCCTCGTTGATCAAACTATAATGATTTATTTTATCAAAGAACAAAGAAAGGACAGACTTACAGGAAAATCATTTTCCGTCCGTGTGCCAGTTTTTTGTTTGCTATTGCTACTAGTTAACTTCGGCATATTAATATTGGTTAATAGTTCAATAACATGTTACGTAACGCTATAGTTGTATATTATGTGTCAAAATAGTATTAGCCATATTAGCTTGTTGTTTGCAAACCGTTTTTTTATTCCAGTCTTCTAAGAAAACTTTTTATTTAATATACAAAAACATACAACAATGGAAGTACAAAAACTGTTCATCACATGCACGCTGTGGGATAAAATATATGGCTTATAAACAAATGCCACACAATGTAGGAGATACGGTAGGGTAGACAAGGACTAGGTGCTTTAATATATCATTTTTAATTGAAGAGTGGTGACGGTCACCTGAGATCAACTTAGAGTTTGGCAAAGCGCATGCCGATAAAGAAACCACCTTGTTGCTCCAGTTGCCAGGTTTTATTATGGTAAGTTAAATAATAACAATAACATCCTTATACAGTAAAATCACGTGATCAATTCACACACACATTCGTTTACATATGAACAACAAAATCAATACTAATGATAATTCTGATTACTTATTTACATCTGAATATAAGTGAAGTTTATCAACGATAGTTATCGAGAAAGGTACACAAATCTTGTAAACAAACAAAGGTAAATACAGCTACACTTATAACCTTTGTGATAAAATTACTATTTAACATTCATTAAATAAATTGTCTTTAACATCATTGGCAGTAAAATATTGACGCGTATGAATATGTTTTATCCCACATATAACAAGATAGCAAATATTAGAACAAAATAAAACATTATTCATGTCATGTTTGATAATATTACTGCTTGCTCAATGTTAACCCTGACTTTATCTGGCCATTATACACACGACATCAATGTAATAGCTTACGATTAAATTGATACGTATTTCACTTAAACATAAATGCATAATATTAATTGGTAAACATCACTTATTGTTTGACAATAAAAGCAAAACATGAATGTAAATAACACTCCAACAAAATTTGAAAACCACAGGACAATGATAAAAATACAGATTGAGAAAATGACATATGACACATGTAGAAATCAAAACAAAATAACAAAACAATGAAATGAAAATAGAAAACACCCCCTTTAAAGTTTCGCAACACAACCCAACGAAACCCAACCCATTGGTGCACTCAAGGTCTCTGGACGAATGCCTAGTTCTAGTTAGATCACCGTCGAATTACTTAAGTCATTAATATTAACGGGTCTTTGTTGTACTTATGGTTGCGTTATCACTTCAAACGTTCTATGGAGATCAACACCACTTTCTTGATAATTACGGCAAATCCATCGTACGAATGCGAACAGCGATAGGTAGTTTTTTTCCCCTGCTGAATATGCATTTTACCTTTTATATTAATCAACAGTAGCATTCGAAGTAACGATTGCAATACCCATTGTAAAAATTATCATTTAGTATGAATTACTGAGAAATGTAAGCGCATTTCTTTCTACATGTCCTACACTGTACATCATCTACAACTAAACGACCCTGAAGAAAGATTTTTAATCAGTAGAACAGATGGCACGTAGGGTTACTTAGTATAGCTAATAGTTATTAGAATAATCTATTTATTAAGACTCAGCAGTAATATTTAATGGTCCTGAGAATTATCTCGGAATTTGTGTTGTCTTTGGTATTTTCGAAATTTTTAGTTTTAATTTTACCTATTTTGTATTGCAGATTTATTACATTTGCCCTACATACTATAGTGCAAGTATCTTCTCTGATTGTTCAAAGGTAGTATATTATAAAGGATCATCATTTGTGTATCAAATAGATGAAAAAGTGAACAAATTAACAAAATCTGTATAATTGGTAGTAAAGGGAGTCAAACCAATTGATTCTTCAATTTTGAATAAAATTTTTAAACAAAGTAACGTTTAGCTGTTTATGCTTATTTTTACAAGTGTCAAAAGATGTCGCAATACGTTTATGCAACTGTATGCTTATCACACAATATAATTGTTTGTATTATTTTCGTTGCAGTCGGGAGGTTAATTATTAAAACAAAGTATGGAGCTAAATTGTAAGTGATATCTGGAAGGTTTGGCATGCCATAAAACAATATTTTAACCACTATTTATTTTGAAATGCATGTACCAAATCAGGACTATTACTGTCGTTGCTATATGTTTGGTTGTTGGTTCTAAAGTTTGTCAGTTTCTATGACTGATTTGTGGATTGTCTTTTCTTTTAAACAGTTGTCTTGGTGAAAATAGCATTTTATTTATTTGATTTTGATTTTCAGATTTTTCTTGGTGAATAGATATTTGGTTAATAAACTGTGTCAACAGTTCGTACCTTTTTAACGGTTTTTAGATATTAGGAATGCAAAAAGTCAAATTTTATTTGTCACCATTGTTTCGACAAAATCATAACAATTCAAACTCTAGGGTTAGAAGAAATCTGGTTTTAACAGCTTTAGGAATAAGAGATTTAAGGATAAACCAGATCAATATTTATTTTTAAAATCTCGATTTAAAATAATGATATCAGACATACAGGACTTATTGTTAGAAGAAATTATTTTCATCATGAATTCCATACTTTCTAAAATTCCATAACCAGTTACCAAGCACACACTTTATTATATTTACGATCTATTGAATGACCTTGACGCCATAAAATCTTAAAGCAATTACATTTAAATATTTTTTCTTATCTAGATTTCACACTTGAGGTAAACCTGATCGTTCAGAAACTGTCATTTTTTTTCGAAAAGTGAATTACAAGTGTGGTTACTGTGAGAATGCTTTCCATGAATAACTTCATGATCAGGTACGAAAAAGCTTGCAGCTACATGATGTAGTATACTGATTTTTGCAAACGTCATCTATTTCTTCGGGATAAACTTTTAGACCAAGATTACAAGAAAAAACGACTCGTCCGCGCCTTTTATAAGTTTTACTATAGATACCACTTCCTTCTCAAAAAATATATTCTACCTAGTGGTATATGGTGCCCTTTCATTTTAATCAATTAACCAACTCGTATACTACAGTAATGTAAGCGGAAGGTCTGGCATGCCATAAAACCTGGTTGAACCCACCATTTCTTTTGAAATGAATGTAAAACGTGAGGACCATTGCTGTAGTTACTATATTTTTGGTTTGTGGTTCAATCAGTTACCTACGTTATTACTCAGGTGGTGCAATATCTATACACCGGGTTATAACGTAAGTAACGAATTTATCCCCGTTTTGCAAGTTTACAAGGATAAAAATAGGTTCTTCTGTCGTCAGATTTAAATTAAATTTATAACGTTATCCCATTTGTTCCCAAAATTATACGTTTTTCATGCAGAAAATCTCCATATTACCAAGTCGTGGATGGTATCTTTGGTTACTCTATATTTCGTAGCAAGTTTACAATATCCGTGTGCCCAGCAGTTAAGGCGATTTCTAGTAGTAATGCACCTTTGGAATCACCTAAATTGATGTCGCAACCGTTTTCTATCAAAAGTTTAATAATATTTAAATGGCCAAAACAGCAACATAGTGTCAAAGCTGTATAGCCGTTTGCATCGCACGTATCAATATCACAACGCTGTGATAATAAAAGTTGTACAATGTCTTCAAAACCTAAAAAACATGCTACATGTAAAGGTGTTTGACCTTTAGCATTATGGAGATTGATATTACAGTTTGAAATTAGAAGTTCTCTTACAATACTTGTATTTCCGGTTTCACATGCTATTAACAATGATGTTTTCCCATTTTCGTCCTGAATATTAACATCACAATTTGCTGTTAATAGTTTTTTATCACTGCAATTTTCTACATCGCAACACGTTGATAATAACAGTTTTACGCCGGCTTCAAAACCCCCAAAACACGTAATATGTAACGGTGTTTGACCATGCGCATTAGACAGATTCACATTGCAGTTTGAGTTAAGAAGCTTAGTAACAATATTTAAATTTTTTGTTTCACAAGCGATCAGCAATGGCGTATTGTCAACATTGTCCTGAATATTAACATCACAATTTGCTTTTAATAAACTATCAACAATATCTGGATATTGTTCTACACAAGCAACGTGGATCGGCGCTATTCCTTTGTGCATTAAATTCACATCACATTTATATTCAATTAACATCGAAACAAATTCGTGTTGACCTAGTGCGCACGCTAACTGCAACAGTGTTGTGTCATTGTCATCAATACAACAGACACTATTACTATCAATCCCATGTTCTAGTAAAATTCGTTCAGATTCACACAAACCCTCAAGAATTGCGCAAATTATAGGTCCATTTGTAACTGCCTCGTCAAAGTAATTTTTGTCAATGCATTCTTCCAGCACCGTTTTACCCGACGAAAAAGTTTCCGCTTCCAGTTGATTAATTAAATATTCTAATAACCTGTGCAAACCGTAAAACTCGGATAAGACATAAGACCATTGATTGTGTATAAGCACTGATGATATTTCAGTATTTTGTGAAAGGTAAGTTAACAATTTCAGTTCACATGTCTCATGTTTCAAATTTGAATTGCCAAGTGCATGAAACCATTTTCTATCTGAAATTTCTTGCAAAATCCGCCTAAAATACAAATTTTCAAATTTTGGTGGAATAGTTATCTTAAATTCATTATGGGGTTCATTCAAGGACTCTAGTTCGATTCTTTCCATAATGAAAGTGCTATCACCATATTCTAAGATTATTTCGATCATTTTTTTACCAAAGTAGAAAGAGATTATATCAAATATCTTGTCATGTACGGCACTGAAATTTGTATCAGTTTCAGTAACATATGTTTTATTCAAGGTTTGAAGCATTGCTTCCACATGATGTTTAACAGGTTTTGTAGTCAATCTGAAAATTTCGAACAAATCGTCAAATATTTGGCAAAGCTTTTGATTAGAACGTTCCCTAAAGACATTTTTATTTAAATTGTTATTATGTATTACTAGCAAGGCCAAACCCACAAAACAGTCTTCGTTATTATAACGAATTTTATCGAATTCCCGTTCCAGTTCTTTGAATGGATTATGAAATATATCGAAATTTGCTTTGTCGTCAGATTTCGCAAATATACTACATAGTAGGGGAAACATATCGAATTGGTTAACAGTATCATCGTCCAACTTTTGCAATACCTCAGCACCGAAATGCTTATTAGCTATTTTACGTTTTTCGTTTGTACTGAACAATAGCTCTTTAGAAAGCAAATTGCATTCACGTATTCCAAAACGTTCTGACAATCTACGAAAATTGTCATCTTCTGCAATTTGTAACCGACACGTGCCGATAACTCGTAATGAATTTGGATTCCTTTCAAATAGTTTTAGGAGAGTATCTTGATATTTATCCCATTTGAAAATAATATTTCGGTCAGCGGTAAATTTACCACACATATCGTCCAACAGAAATATTTGATTGCTTCCTTTTTTGCAGTACTTAATTATATGATTAAGATGTTTAACAGGTAAAATGTCAAAATCGTCGGTGTTTTTGAGTTTTAATGCAATATAACGAGCAGTAGCAGTCTTGCCCATACCAGGACTTCCGGTAATGACAACGAATGAAGTTTTCTGTACCAACGAGAGGATATTTTTTGCTGCTGATGTCGGAAAAAAATTAACCTCTTCTGACATCCATGTGGTAATTTCATCTAACATATGTTCTGGAAGCATAAAAAAATGTTACATACACCAATTAACAAAAAACTAACAAAAAAAACACTTGAGTATAGTTACTTTTCTAAACATAAAGGTTGATATGCGGCAGAAGAAATATATGTTAATCAAGAGAAAACGTAGCTTAAATTAGGAGGTACCATTAAAATCTAAGATATTAAAATAAGGCATTCGTATCCTAAAAGTTGTTATATTCTTATTTCCTACTCAGGTTTAACAATATGCAGGGTAAACATGTACCTCTAATATTGGAAGGAACCGGATCGTTCTGTTGCGACTTTAGTTGCTTGACATCATCTTCAATTTCTCGCAATTGTGTTTGTGTTTGAACAAAATCTAAATAATCATTTCGATATGAGTGATCAAGTTCTGTTGTAAGCAGATAATCGCAATTGTCTTTGAAGGAAACACCGCCAATTCTTTGTAGAGCCTGAAAAAATGCCAAAAATTGTGACAATTTGTTGGTTGTACAATAAAAATATACTGAGTGACACTGAAAATGTAACAGTAAGCTTCACATAAATAACAATAATATATTAAAACAACAT
The DNA here is from genome assembly GCA_944474755.1 of Limnoperna fortunei. Taxonomy (NCBI): domain Eukaryota; kingdom Metazoa; phylum Mollusca; class Bivalvia; order Mytilida; family Modiolidae; genus Limnoperna; species Limnoperna fortunei. The sequence goes on from OX104120.1 coordinate 49,742,625, forward strand.
ACATTTTAACAAGTATTGCAACAGAAATTTGACAAATAAAATTTATTTCATTGCTAAAATTGATCGTTAATTTACTCATAGACACTAAATCATTTACCACTTTCAATATCGAATGTATCCTGCAGTACTGCGACGGACGTAAGAGATCTTCCTGGCATATAACGGAGCAAACGACGGATACGCTCGTGTGTGATGTAATTCCACTTATTCTGCAGAGCATTTTCGAGCTAATGAATCGTGATATGCACTTGTTGGCGTCTTCTTAAACTTGTCCAAGTTGATCCCATAAGTGTTCTACCGGGCTAATATCGCATGAAAATGCTGGCCAAGGAAGTGTTTGAGCATTCAAGAAGTAACGTGTGATGTAAGCAGAATGGGCACGAGCGTTGTCCATTAAAAAAGATGATCTTGATGTGTAGCATGGAATAAAATAACAGTCGGTCAAAGTACTCATCAATGTTTCTTTGAATCGTTAAAGTGCTATTAATTACCACGAGTGATATCCGATAGTTCATTGACATGCCTACCCTATCGGTCGGATCAACATAACATTCGCTTCTATGTGTCCAAACACGTTTGCGGGTCGTCAATATGACATATGTGGAAAAGTGACTCTTCAGACCACAATTTAGAAGCCCATTGTCTGTGTGCCCGTCGTTGTCGTAGCGGAGACCATGGAAGACAATTCTGACGTCTTTGAGGCGTATGAATGTTTCCTTAAAACCATGTCATCTTGCACCGAGCCCGACGACGTCGGAATGTATTCTGTGCTATACGCCTTCCGTGTACTCCTATATTCTGATGTGATGTTTGGATGGCAATGCGGAATCGATCATGTAGATGTTGGGGCGTTGTCACTAGTTCTTTCCTTGGGCGTGATCTATCGTTTACTGAGCCGGTCTGTTCATGCCGATGGGCCAAAAGAGGGATTGTCGACGCAAAGGAATTCATCCGACGGTCAATTTCTGGCCTCCCTGGATCATGCGCAAAACCTGGTATAGTTGGTTGCCAGAAAGGTGGGCCATAATGACACTTGTTAGTGTTCCATTTTAAAACATGCAATGTAATTTTCATTGAGGTTAGTAAGGTGAAAAATTTGACTTGCTTTAAAATCAGTCATGCATGTCCTATTTCCAAAGCAAAATGTTAGGTGCTTTATAGTGGACCTACGACGGCGGGTAAAATTAAAAAAAAATACCATGACATCATTGAGAGGTAACTGATCCATTTCGTAATTATTTAACATAGATTTAAAAAACGTATTCTAAGGATTTAAAAGAATATCCTAACAAAAAGTTTTTTATTGTCAATTAGTATAGATTAGTGTGGAAAAATAGCAAAGAAAACCCACCGAACAACAAATTCAAAAGTTAAGGGACAGTTAAAAATCCGGATATTGACAAACATACACAAAAACAAAAAACAACAAAGAACAGAAATAGAGTAACCCGAACCCAATAAAAACACCCAGGGGGACTGAGGTGATCCGGACGAGTAAGCATTGAATGAGTCTTATTAGACACCCGTCGAGTTACTTATTTTCATGTCTAGGAAAAAGCCAAACCCGCGAAAAGGAAACACTACCTATGACTCAGCGAAAATGTCCGATGTCTAACGATCAGTAAAGTCATGGTGACGACCATAGAACTGGTGAGATAACATCAACTTAGGAACAAAACAAACCTTTGTTTGAGTAATTTAGCAGTCAACAGCAGTGTAACCGGTCTAAATAATTGGAATATCGATCTACGATTTAAAATAACGTATTAGTTTTGAAATGTACACACCATACGCTAGAGCTGCTGGAATGTTGCTGTCGATGAAGAGAAGTTGACAATTGGTGTATTATTAATACTAGTACAGTACAACAGTTATTTAATAGTATAATGTTGACTGCTTATTTAAAGAACGTTAAATCCAAAAGCACCACTCAATATGATAGTCGGAAAGTTTTCAATATTGGCTGTTATTGGTCTAATGATAGCCATCTAACACTTAGTGCAATATGCATAGTTGAAAACCAATTTATCAGTAATTACGGAAAACTTAAAAAAAAGTACTGCTTTATTCACTATCCAGTCCAACATGTCATTGTTACTAGTATGGATCCAGAACTAGGCCAATATGGGTCTGGAAAATGTTGTTTGGTTAATACGGCATAGTTGACGGGTAAAAGTTATATTGGTGTACTTTATATATTTTGCATTTTGTTGGCGGTTTTAATTATATTAGGATTTTATACTGTTGTTGGTCAATAACGCAGAAGATAGCCATAGCCACATGAATATCTCATATAAGGCAATCCAAACCTAAGTTCAAAAGTCATACACATATATCAAAATTGCTGCTTAACTGTGAATCCTCAACTTGCATGTACCTTAACAGACTATTTTAAAAACTAATTATAGTTTGATTAAAATAATGACGAGATAAGCAGTGTTGAAACTAAAGTAGATTATTTCTACATATGTACTGTCGTTTGCATCGAGTAAATTAGATCGATTAAATATTTTAACGTGCATTAATCGCTTGACATCAATTAAATATTAAATGCTATATTCGGGACAAGAATTATCATAACGTTATTACCTCAGAGGTTTCTTTCCAAGCAGACTCAGCATCATTAATTCTACCATCCACTGAATGTGCAACTGTATTTCTGTAATGTTTTATTCTTGACAAGTCATCTCCTTCACTGACGTCAGCTGTTGGTGGCAATATGTCTTTAATTTTCAGTTTAGTAAAATTTCGAATTAAAACCAGCATGAGTGTAATATCCATGTCAGATGAGGATACACAAGACCCTGTTTAATTAACTTATAACTGTTAAAACTAAAAACAAACAATTTAACTTCATGCTTCTTTAACATGTCTGAAGAAAATATAGAAAATATTTTGTCAAAATGAGCTGAAGCTACAAATATCACATCGCAGGCCGGAATACACACAATGTAAAGATAGCAAAAAATTCAATAAATATTATATTAAATTATTGTAAGATAGTATTTGTTTATTTGCTTCTATCAGCAAGCAGTATGAAAATTAAATCATTTTCTGTACACATCCATTATGCAACCATGTTTCAATAAAAAATATGCAGATTTTAAATCACCAACAATTCACCACCAATGCTTTGAAATAAATTGAATCCAAGAATAATATATGAATTATAACTTTGTTTGGTCTCCGTCCGTCTGACAAGTTAACTAAAAGTGCCAGAATCATATGAAATAGCACAAACGTTGCTAAATAACATTAGTTAGTTACGAACACCAGACTAACCCACTCTTATAGGTTGGAAAATACATCATAGAGGATACATGTTTCGTTAGAAAACAGCAGAGATATTTCTATATGTAATATATCTTACCGTTTGTAGGAAAAAGAAGGTCCAGTTGTGATTGATTAATAACTCTTTTCTGACACAAAGACTCAAGTTTTCCTTTACTTTGATTTAGAAAACTCTGCAAACCCAAAGGATTGAAATGCTTATCAAACAGAATACTAACAGCTGTAGGTGATATCCGGTTTACTAGGTGTACCAGGCGTAGGAAGTTAGTTTCTTCTTTTGTCAGGACTGGAAGAACTGAAGGTTTGGAAAGCGCCATTCTGCTAAAAAGCCATAATGTGTATAAAATTAGGAATGTTTCTAAATTCGCAATGTAACTACCTTTCTAGCACGTGATCAAGCACATTGATAAGGAAACTGTTTACCTACGCCAAAACTTTAAGTAGGGGTATTGTTTTTGTCTTTAACTTCCTGTGTATTGTTATCGATAATTTTTACCGTAGTTTCTATAGTGTACATTTATTCAACTGCTTTAACATGGTGTGAGTGATGTTGTCTCATTATTTGTTATTAATAAGAGTTTGCATGGATATAAATCTTTAATTATACATACCATACTTTCACGACAATTACTTTACTCTAGTAACAAGCAAGTTAAGAGGTCACATGAAACAGTGCATCATTTATGTAGTTTAAAGGTCTACAAGAAGTCATCATTATTGTAACGTTGCAAAAATATTTCTTGACAATAAAAGTATTAACATGCAAAGTACGGAATAAATGGGATAGACCTAATGAAACTCAAACTTAAATGTCTTCGACTCGAACAGCAATGCTTCTCACTCTCGATGCATTTTTTGTTACACTACTATAATTTGCTGCTCATCGCAGTTAACAAAATGTTTTTTCTTAACCTCACTTAAATGTTTACTATTTATATCTGTAAATAAGTTAAATCCCCGAATAAAGAGAGAAATAATTTAACCATTTTTTATTCATACATCAGATATCAATCCTCAAAACAGTGACTTATTTCGTATGTTGTTTTAATGTATTTTATTTGCGACTTATATTATTCCATCGCCAAATGAAAAAATACTTTAAGCATTTAGAGTTAAACGCCACTGATGAGTCTTAAGTAGACGAAACGCGCGTTTGACGTAATGAATTCGTCATCTTGGTAATATTGAATACATCTTGTTGGAATAATTGAGCAAAGCCAAGTAACATCACCGCACGTCCGCGGATGGCGAACTGGGAAACAACTATTTTTGGTTAAATTAGAACGAGAAAGTTTAAGATCAATATGTTAGGATTTGTTTACGTCATTTATTTATATTGACATTCAATGACTAAGGCCAGTCGTTGGTCAGTCTTTGTCTCAATCTTTGACAAGAAACACCGTCATTTGTATCGTTGCATAATCTTCTAGACTAATATATTAGTTTTTGTTTATGCTGTATCCTCATGTTTTTCGATCCGATACTTAATAAGCTCACTGGTTGGTACATTCTTTAGACTTTTATATAATATTTTGAACTACCTGTATTGTGTATTTACACGATCAAAGTGGGCTTAAATTATTCCATCGCCAAATAAAAAATACTTTATGCATTTAGAGTTAAACGCCACTGATGAGTCTTAAGTAGACGAAACGCGCGTCTGGCGTAATGAATTTGTCACCTTGGTAATATTTAATACATCTTGTTGGAATATTTGAGCAAAGCCAAGTAACAGCACGGCACGTCCGTGGGTGGCGGACTGGGAAGCAACTATTTTGGGTTAAGTTGGAATAAGAAAGTTTAAGATCAATATGTTATGATTTATTTACGTCATTTATTTATATTGACATTCAATGACTCAGGCCACTAGTTGGTCAGTCTTTGTCTAAATTTTTCACAAGGAACACCGTCATTTATATCGTTGCATAATCTTCTAGACTTATATATTATTTTCTGTTTATTCTGTATCGTCATATTTGTCGATTCGATACTTAATAAGCTCACTGGTTGCTGCATTTTTTAGACTTTTATATAATATTTTGAACTACCTGTATTGTGTATTTACACGATCCCAGTGGACTTATATTATTCCATCGCCAAATGAAAAAATGCTTTAAGCATTTAGAGTTAAAGGCCACTGATGAGTCTTAAGTAGACGAAACGCGCGTCTGGCGTAATGAATTTGTCACCTTGGTAATATTGAATACATCTTGTTGGAATAATTGAGCAAAGCCAAGTAACATCACCGCACGTCCGCGGGTGGCGAACTTGGAAACAACTATTTTTGGTTAAATTAGAACGAGAAAGTTTAAGATCAATATGTTAGGATTTGTTTACGTCATTTATTTATATTGACATTCAATGACTAAGGCCATTCGTTGGTCAGTTTTTGTCTAAATTTTTGACAAGAACACCGTCATTTGTATCGTTGCATAATCTTCTAGACTTATATATTATTTTTGTTTATGCTGTATCGTCATGTTTGTCGAACCGATACTTAATAAGCTCACTGGTTGGTACATTCTGTAGACTTATATATAATATTTTGAACTATCAGTATTGTCACCTTGGTACACGGGGGTGGGGGGTAACTAGGGATACTTTTAGGTACAGGTCTTCGGACTGAGATTTGAATACCCACCCTATTCATATATTCAGGACGTTATAAAACGGGACCTAATCATATATTGAGTTATTAAATCAGACCTATTCATATATTTTATTACAGCACATCCCCATAGGCAAAATAGTCCATTCACTACAAAAATGATCAAGTGATGTAAATGGAACACTTTGTTTGTAAAATCGCTATGTTTTGCATAGGCTTAGCATGCTTAAGATGAGAATTGAGGCATGAATATATTTAGATAATTTACAAGTACCCAATGATATATTTTTCAATGAAAAAAGCTACCTATTCATATATTTTGGAGAGGAAAAAAATTGATCTATTCGGGCCGCACATCCGTTTTACCCAAAATATACCAAGTTACCCCCCCCCCCCCCCCGTGCCTTGGTTATATTGAATACATCTTGTTGGAATATTTTAGCAAAGCCAAGTAACAGCACGGCACGTCCACGGTATGGTGGACTGGGAAGCAACTGTTTTGGGTAAAGTTGAAATGAGAAAGTTTAAGATCAATATGTTATGATTTGTTTACGTCATTTATTTATATTGAAATTCAATGACTTAGGCCATTCGTTGGTCAGTCTTTGTCTAAATTTTTCACAAGAAACACCGTTGCACGATCTTCTTGACTTATATATTATTTTTTGTTTGTGCTGTATCGTCATGCATGTCGATCCGGTACTTAATAACCACACTGGTTGGTACATTCCTTAGACTTATATATATATATCTATAAATAGCAACAACAATCTCGTTTAATAAGTGCTGGATCAGTCAGACTGATACAATTACAAATAAAAATAATATAGTTGTCTTATGAAAATAATTACAACACTACTATCATGTACAATTAATATAACGCAATATTTTGCTCTACCAAAGAGCTTCAATAGGCGTTGACTGAATAAAAAATTCAATAGAAAATATTTGTGTTGTTCACGTTATACCAAAAATGAATACTGATGCTGAAGGATCCAAAATATGTTTTGCTCATATTACTGTTGGGTCATAAAAATTTTAGTATTCTACCTGTGGATTACGTTCGTTCAATCCATCAGGTTCTAGCATTTTTAATTGATGTATCCAAAATGTTTCTCGAAGTCTTCTGGTTGATGTTTTCCACTTTGGGGTTTGATCAATAATTTGGAATTTTACCGTATAGTTTTAAGGTGGCGAGTTAGTGGACAATTTCTGTTTTTCGTGAAAAAGGAGCGATGGTTGTTAAGTCGCATATTGAAAGCTGTTTCTGTTTCTCCATAATACTGAATGTTACAAATTTCACAGGTCACTATGTAAATACAATTGCTGGATTGCTGGATTTACAAAAACAATTGGAGTATATTGTAAAGCTTTCGTTGGTTGTTGTGCTTTGAAAGGTGCTAGCGACGTTTGCTTCTTTACAGCATTTGCAATTTCTACAATTACATGGATTGCATCCACCAGGTTTTGAAGGAGGGTTCATTTTGACTCTAGCATTTACACTTATATCCTTTAGACTGTTTGGTCGACGGTATGACATTATAGGTGGTTCAGGGAAAAACCTTTTAAAATTTGGATCATTTTCGATAAGGTTCTAATGTTTCCTTATGTTCTCCCTCACTTCGTTCGTCCGAACATAAATCATTTCTAATTTTAATAAAGACACAACACATTTTAGGCAGGAGAGGCACACCAAACAGTTTATTATAAATATAAATACAGAAAATACAGTAAATCTTTCAGTTAAATGCAAAAATCAGCAACATATCGCCATGCGCTAAATCTACAAAATAAAACAACAATTATTAGGAAAATTAACATTCTTATAAAAAAAATTATAGATTATAATAAACTTGTCGAACTGGTTTGGTGTGAAAAACCTCGATGAAATGGACAGAGCGTGAAAAAAGTCTTTAAATAGTCAACCAAACCGAATTACTCAAACTCAATACACTTGACAGAATCCGCGAAATTTTTATTTTAAATAGAAATATAATTATGTTCTCCCTCACTTCGTTCGTCCGAACATAAATCATTTCTAATTTTAATAAAGACACAACACATTTTAGGCTGGAGAGGCACACCAAACAGTTCCACAATAACAAAGGAAAAACAAAATTAAGGTGCTTAAAAACTAGCGCTTAAAGATTGAGATTTTCAGTAACAGATAACCTATTAACTAAATCGTCCTTAATATAGCCGTCTTTCGATAAGTCGAATTTCCATCTGCCATGTTCCTTTAGTAGTCTCTCGGGAATTTTGTTTTTTGATGCTTGCGTAACTCCACCGCTTCGTAAACTATGTAAGCCAAAATTACGTCGCTCAATTCCGACCTGTGATAAGGCATCCAACATAAGTTCCCTATCCCTAGTATAAGACAAGGGTTTGTTAAGTTTACATAAAACGTGAATATTCTTAGATTTTAAAAACCTTATGGATCTGAAGATAAAATCGTCCGAATCTAAGAATATCTTGGCGGCTTCTAAATATCTTGACATCATTAAAACTGGACATAAGCTTGAGTTTGTTCTAGCAATAAAAACTTTATTTCCCTGTCTATATATGTCCGTTTTGCTACTTTCTATTAATATTTCCACATGTGAATTGAAGAATATCAAATTTGAAGCTTTTATGTTAGCTAATTCGTTGAATCGCAGAAAACCGGCGTAACCAATGGGAAATAAGGCGCAAATTCTTAAGTTTGGCAAACAATTCTCAGCGTTGAATTTATCAACGACTTTTTTTCAGAATATCTACTGTTATTGGCTCTTTTTTGCTTACGGGTTTAGACAAAATCCTTACGCCACCCTCAAAAACCAGATGTAAAAGATTTTCGGCAAAAACAGAATTACACAAATTAACCTCATGTTCCCATTTAATAGAATAATAAGCGGTTTGTAAAATTGTTGAAGATACCTCTTGCTGGATCAGAAAAGACATGTAAACTGCGATAGTTGAAACTGAAGCTGGTAAAGGACACAGTGCGTGCTCTTTACACCAGTTCGAAAATTTTCTAAAAGTAAAAAGGTAACTCTTTATTGTATTCTTGCTCTTAGAGGACTGTACAACTTGAGGAAGTTTTTCAGCAAGTTGGCGTGAAAAGGAACTGTCAAGAGACTTCAAATCTTTCCAGTGTGAAAAATTAAATCTGTTCTGAAAAACACATTGGATTGTTTGTTTGTTTGTTTGTTTGAATGGTGTTTTAACGCCACTTTCAGCAATTTTTCAGCTATTTCATGGCGTCCAGTTTTTATTGGGGGAGGAAGCCGGAGTACCCGGAGAGAACCCCCGACCTGCGGTAGGAAAACTGGCAATCCTTGTCAATTAAGATTGGAGTCGAGTACACCCTGCCTGCAGTGAGAATCGAACCCGCAATCTCAGTGTTGACAGACCACGTGATCAATAGTAGACGAACTACCTTGACCACTCGGCCACCGAGGCCCCTAAAACACATTGGATAAATAAATGCCGCCCTTATTTTAAGAACAAATAAAACAATTTTATCCTACTAATATTTACATGGTACCCATAAAAATACATTAAACCATTAAAGCCCATTACATGTATAAACACGTGAAGCCCTGTCAAATCTACTATGAATCATCACGGAAATAGAGTTTGAAAACCCGTTACGGGTTAAAATACTGAGACCCATAACGGGTATTAAATTTGCAAACCCATCACGGGTATAAAAATTGTCAATGGATTGCGTTTTAATATCACAAGACCCAAAACGGGTATAAACGCTGAAAACTCATCACAGGTAAATAAACTGACACCCATAACATGTATAAACATACTGAACCCATCACGGGTATATAGACTGAAACCCATCACGGGTATATACGTACTGAACCCATCACGGGTATAAAGACTGAGAACCCATCACGGGTATATACGTACTGAACCCATCACGGGTATAAAGACTGAGAACCCATCACAGGTATATACCTACTGAATCCATCACGGGTATAAAGACTGAGAACCCATCACAGGTATATACGCACTGAACCCATCACGGGTATAAAGACTGAACCCATCACAGGTATATACGTACTGAACCCATCACGGGTATAAAGACTGAGAACCCATCACAGGCATATTTTGTTTGTTTTAAAATTAATATTTGAAATCTAACCTCAGAACTAAAACGTTGAATGTCAAAGGCTTAGTTATAAAAATACTGTTTGGATCAGATCCTTTCTTGAAAAAATCTCTGGGTTTAACGTACACTATGTACTGCTTAACGAAACAATTGAACTTTTGATCTTTACATGACCACAATAATGGCCAAAACAAGCAGATGTCCATTTGGGTATTATTAAGTACCTTGACCTTTACATGCATTAAGGTGTTTGATACATCAGCTCACTAATTTGACAGGTGGAACGATCCAATTATTAAATTCCGACCAATCATAAGCGAATGCATCAACTCCTCTCGTTCCGGGACACCAATGAAGCGAAAAGAAGTTGTGAAGCTTTTTGTTGTTGACGTCAGCAAACAAATCGCAACCGTAGGGCCCCCATAACTTATCAAAGTATCTGAAGTGTAAATCAGAAACTGCCCAATCGTCAAAATCAAAAATTTTACTATAATAATCTGCCAATTGGTTTTCTGATCTCGGAATCCATTCTGCTTCTAAAGAAATTTGATTTTTTACGCAGAAATCGAAAATGCTTATTGCTATATCTTGCAATTCTAGCTTCATACTGCCAGAACTAATAATTTTAATTACGTTTTGATTATCAGTATAAATCTTGACGAGACGATTACTTAAAAATTGTAGCAAAGAAGAAATAACGATGAATACAGCTTTTAATTCTCTGTATGTAGAACTTTTAGAAGCCTCTTCCGAAGTCCACATCTTATGAACTATCTTGTTGTTAGTTTCAACGGTGTAGCCTGCACAAGCGTAACTACTAGCGTCTGTATATATAATTTTATCGGGCAAAAATAATTAATTAAACATGCGCTTGCGAGGCAACAGTTTTTCAACCAGAAATCTATTTCGAGCTTAGCGTTCTGAGTAAGAAAAACTTTTTCATCCCAGAACATACTTGTAGCAATAATCATCATTAAATTTTTGCTCATAATTTTGCAAATATTTCCCAAACTAGGCGAAAACGAAATAATTTTTCCTGTAATTTTTGCCAAACGCCTAGGTGTCAAAGCTGAAGACATTACATGAATTTCTTCCTTAAAACGAACTAACTTTTGCTTTGGCAATTCTAAAATGCAAGATTTTAAATCCCATTCGAACCCTAACCAAGTCAAAATCTTCGTGGGTTCCCAAGTGCTTTTTTCCTCATTAACGAAGAAACCAGCCTGTCGTAAATCTTTTCTTAAAATGGACGACAAAACTTTGCAAGAATTGTAGTCAAAATCTGTACCTAATCCATCATCATGGTAAAGAACGATTCTTAAACCTTGAGCTCGCCAATGCTTAACCAAGGGTTGCACAACCTTAGAAAACACATGTGCTGCTGTGGATAAACCAAATGGTAAGGCGGTAAAACAAAAATATCTAACGATACTGTTAAATTTCCAAGAGAAACCCAAATATGTTTGATGATCTTTATGAATAATGATATGATGGTAGGCGCTGGAAACATCGAATTTTATCATCCAGCCGTTTTTTATTCCATACTGTAAAGCTTCAGGCACACCCTCAAATTTGAATTTTCTTTTTTCTAAAAACTGGTTTACATGCCGTAAATCTAAAATTAACCATTCTTTACCTTTTGCGTTCACCGAAACAGTTAGGGGATTAATAATGAATGGAGTTGTCCCATGACACTCGATTACTGCACCGGTTTGTAAAAGCTTATCGATAGCTTGCTCAACAAATGAAGAATGCTTGAAAGCGGATGCATTGTTATTTAAATGAGCTGAAGAAGAATCTTTATTAAAAGGTAAAAGGTAACCGCTAGAAATAATATTCAAAACAAAATTGTTAGCTTTTAAGGTATCTCTCCAAAAGGAAAAAATATTTTTTAAACTACCAACATAAAATGAGCTTTTTTCGCCTAGACAATTTTTGTATTCGTAATTCTGCTCATGAACACAAGATAATAAATACTTAACTGATTCACTGTTTTCTTGGTGGATACTTTGATGCTTTTATTGGACACTGGTAAGCCAAATGGCCTTCTCCGTTGCAGTAGTAACATCTTGTCTCTCCCTTTTTCGCTCCATAATATTCCGACTGTGAGTAGACGTGTTTTCCTTCCGTTGTATTCCGGGTTTGAGGTACTTGTTCTGCAAATGCTCCGCCAGGCCTACGAAAAAGATCAGACGTATTATTTTGCACTTCTGTAGACTTGTAATATGGGATTTTCTGCTGCCGAGCTTGCTCTTTATCTCTTCGCTTCAACTTAGCTCTGAATTCCGCCTGTTTGAGCCTATTAGCGTCTTCCGAATTTTCTGTCAGCGGGACGTCGACGTATTCATCCACGACATCCCAACCGTATTTATCAGCTATCCTTATGATCTTGTTCCTTTCTTTGATGGCATTTTCGGCGTCATCCAGAGATTTCATTGCCGAGGAAATAGAACCGCGTTCCAAATTAGCCTTAGCTTTTATAATATCCTCCAATCGTTCCGAATTAAACTCGTGTTGCTTCCCATTACCTTCAAATTTAAACTTTGGCACGCTCGCTGATGATTTACTTCTCTTGTTGGAAGAGCCGCATCAAATTTTCAACTCAATCTCGTCAAAAATGTCTTTTTACGTTTTTCCAAAGCCGAATCTAACTTACTGGCGAACAAAGTTAGGGCATCCTCCGGAGAAAATCTAGTATCCTTTGATGTAGAGGTTCTATCGTCTATTCTTTCCCTGATGGAACTGGTAGATTCGTTGTCGCTCATCCTTCTTGAGTATTAAATCAGTCTTATTCTATAAACTTGTCGAACTGGTTTGGTGTGAAAAACCTCGATGAAATGGACAGAGCGGGAAAAAGTCTTTAAATAGTCAACCAAACCGAATTACTCAAACTCAATACACTTGACAGAATCCGCGAAATTTTTATTTCAAATAGAAATATAATTACAACATTTGAAATGTTCTTTAAGTCAGGGTGGCATGTGACGACTAATGGTATTTTGCTGTTTGTTATATTTTGATCTTTGTAATTAAACGAATCACTGGAAACATTGTAAGCTTTTCCAAATGCCTCGGTGATGATTTTGTGTTTGTAGCCACTTTTGAGTAAATATTTACGAAGCTCATTTAAACGATGGTTTTTGGATGTTTTCTGTTAAGCGAATTCTTTTGATACGTATGGCTTGACTGTAAGGAATACTGCGCGAACAATGCCATGGGTGGCAACTTTTGGGGGATAAAAATTTGATATATTGGGATCAGAGAATTCGAAAGTAAATTTGATGGGGTGATAAAAATTGTTGCAATAGTTAAAAAAATCTATTAAATGTTCTTCACTTTCATTTCATTTAATGTCAATGTCATCAATGAAACGGAACTATGACAATGGTTTATATGTTGTACCAGACATAAGCTGTTTTTCAAGATTTCCCATAAATATATTTGCGAAAGAGGGAGCCATTTTAGTTCCCATACTAGTACCACTCACTTGGATGCAGTGTTCAACATTAAAAACTAAATTGATGGTTCTCAAGGACGAGAGTGAGCAATTTGACAAGACATTCGGTTGGGGAATTTTTTTCTTGTCTGGTGTTCCATACAGCTTTACAGCAAACAATTCTTTCATTTTGTGGTATGTTTGTATACAAAGATGACAAGTCCATAGTAGCAAACAATGTGTTTTGTGGTAAAGGATCTAGGGACTGCATTTTTTTAGATAATTTGTTGTATCTTGGATATGGGACGGAAGGGCTTTTACAAATGGTCTTAGATGGTGATCGACAAATTCCAAAATCTTTTCCGTGGGGTGTCCATTAGCAGATACAATTGGTCTTCCAGGAATGCATTCTTTGTGTAGTTTAGGAAGAAGATATAATCTACCCGCAGAGCAGTTTTCAGGCATTAAATATTCATAGGTGTCATTATCGATGTGACATTCTTTATTCATTTTAGATAAAGTGGACTGTATTTCCTTTGTTATAGCAGGTGTAGGGCCAGATGCAAGTTTTTTGTAAAATGAGGTATTTGACAGTTGTTTGACACCCTCTTTTATGTAATCCTCGTGTTCATAACAATCACAGCACTCCCCATATCGGCTGGTTTTATGGTTATTTCTGGTCTATACTTTAGATTCTTCAAATAAAAAAGACGTAGATTTATTCGAAAGCGAAACAAAAAAGACAAATTAGTCGTCAATGTATCATCTTATCCTCTTACTACACATAAGAAACAAGTTCTCAGCAAGGGTCTCAACTTTTGTCCTGTCCCTTCAAACATCAGCCAGCGTCAACTTGAGACAGACCTAAACAACTTTGCCCGGAGACTTAATAAAAGATTTGTTTCATCGTCAAGAAAAGAAAAAAATTCATGAAAGCGAAATTACCTATTACGAAGATGACTACAACGCTGACACGCCCATACAAAAATTTAAGAAAACAAGCAACTGGAATCCACCTAAAAGCGAAAATGACAATCTGGAGGCTTTTATTAACATAGTTAAAGCAGATGTAATATCGTGCGTAGCTAACAAACGGAAGCGCAACATCTCTCAAATGGAATTGTGGCTATGAAGAATCTAAAGTATAGACCAGAAATAACCATAAAACCAGCCGGCAAGGGGAGTGCTGTGGTTGTTATGAACACGGAGGATTACATTAAAGGGTCCTTAATTCATGTTAGTCTTAATCAGTTTGGCTGTGCTTTATATTCTAAAGCGTGGGTCACTAAAGACGACCTCCAATCGATTCACAATCACTCTGTACTGAATAGAAAGTTCGAACAAATTCAACCATATTTTTAAACGAGAATAAAAACATGATGCACATTAATAAAATCTTTGTTATTTTATACATGTCACATAGTTCCAATATATCTTTCTAGACATGTCGTAACATATTGTAGGGACTTTACACAGTCCTACCACATTACATTCAATCCAAAACATTATAGTAGACCTGGCATACAGTTAAAAACAAATTGTTGTAAATAAAATTTAAACACACTATTGTAGACATGTCGCCCAATCTATACACAGAACTAATTCAATGACGTTATCAAATCACACTTTCGTATGAGTGACAGCCGAGGCAAATATTATAATTTTGTCACCGAATCCATACAAATTATAGTAGACATTAATATAATCCAAACACATTATTTATAGAGTGACATGCAATGAAATTATAACAAAAAAAACATGTTTCCCAATTTAAAAAAACGTTATTATAGCTCTAATAATTTAAATATTGTAGGCAAGACAGCTAATGAAAATATTGGTGATATGTCACCGAATCAATAAACTTGTATAGTATTCATGTCTCCCAATCTAAATACACATTCTGTACTCAGTTCACCCATTCTAAACACATTGTAGACATGTCACCTATATATCATAAACAAGTCAACCATTCCAAACATTATTTTTATCACAAGTCATGTCTCCTAACATATTACATGTATTGTAGACATTTTACACAATCCAAACACATTAGTGAATATATGTCAATTAGTTCAAAAACGCTATTGTAGATATGTCAACAGAATGTAATAAATACATGTACAAACAATCCAAACAAATAAATGTGCTGATGTCAAACATGCAAGCTGACGCAATGTGTGCTTGCAACAAAAATTCAAATGGTAGGTAAAGTTATGTTTTATTGCAGGATACTGATAAGATCTTTATACTAATTGAAACTAAAGGAAATTGACAAGGCGGCATAAGGAATTTTCAGATGCAATAATCAATGAATATGGACCCTACAAAAATGTAAAAAAAGTAAAAAAAAATGTGATTTTTAAAATTAGCTGATCTACATGTTTAATTCTTCGTCTTATCTTTGATTAATGATGCTGGTAAATTAAAAAACTGTAACAAATAATTTAGAAAAGATTTCCCTATCTTTGTCATAATCGTTTTGTTTGTTAGATGACTTTCGTCTACATTAATGATACATATATAACTTAACCTATTAGTTGGGAAAAGGAAGCGTACGACATGTCCAACGCTGAGCATACAGCGTAACCTAACGGACGACCCTTAAGTTCACGGCAAGACAGATAGTAATCCATTCACCTTAAATTGACTAATTAGTATTAAGGACAAACTATTAGTGAGGTCGCAATATCTTCACAAATGCATATAATAGTCAACTTTTTATGTCTTTGGTGCTTAAGATCATTGTATGTTAAATTTTACGATGAATATTACGTTTCGCAAGAAGATATATATCCGTATCTATAAATGCATAGTTTGTTTCTTTTCTTCCTTGTTTAAAGTAAAATGAAACTTATAATATAAATAAAATATCATCAACGATACAAAGGTTATATAAAAGTAATCACATTAGAACCGAGTTTCGTCTAATCAAGGCTCATCAGGGGGCGCTTATACCCACCAAAATATCAAAATAATAAAGATCTTGAAAAACTTTTAACATAAGAAATATCCAAAACGTCATTCGCAATCTACCTTAGGCCATCAACACTTGCAAGTAGAATGATCTCAGAATTTCAGGGCAGTAAATTGTTACATGGTTACAACATAAATATTTGGAAAGTGTAAGGAGCTATTGTTTCTAGCAGATGGTAGACATGTAAAAATTCTGTAAAGGAAATTTTATTACAAAAGCCAAAAATAAATAAACAAGAATAAATTAAAAAGCCAAATTATCTACGAACAAGTATTTTGATACGAAAAAAAGACTTTGATGATAACTTTCTTGGTGCTCCTTTAATCAAAATTCGCAGTTACCAAACTAAGTGAAAATGTAACTTTAAATATGTCAAGTTGAATGCTTATCAGATGTTTTCAATACGAAACAAGTCCATGTACCTATGAATTTTAGTGAAGTTCAAACAATCTGCCAGGTAATAATGTTTTCATTAAGGAAGAAGATAAATACAATGCAACATACGGTAATGTATTTGATAAATATTATTAATAATGTGTGTTTTGCTGATAAGGCATTTTAAGGATTTGCAACTCAATCCAAATATTATGTATACACTGTGTGTCGCGGTTGTGGATAAAAGGGCGGCGGAGGGCAGTGTGATGATTACACTTAAAAACTATTAATTTCCGAAAAAGTGAATGTTGCATATAACTTCCTGTGGCTTAGTTTATTGTAAAGTAAAAACACCTACATAAATACATCAATTAAAATTAAATGTAAATTAAAGTAATGTTATCTTCTTTAATACGAATCTAAATAAGATAAATACAAAATGTAGATGTAAAATGTAATAAACAAATCATGGTCTCAATTGAGTGTTCTTATACCGGATTTAAGTTCACATTTGTGTTATTGTGTTTTTAATTGTCTTTTTCATGAACGATTTTCTGTAACAAGATATTAATTATAAACCTCTCGCAACTTAAATTCCCAGCAGAAAGATTGCTTTTCTTCTAGTTGCTGGAAAGTTGTTAGCGGCACAAGAGGAGGAAATATTTTTTTCATTTTTTATTTCACCGTGCAATACATGACACATGTAAAATATACTTCAATAAGAATTAAGACTTTTACTTCACTGCTATAAACCAAGACGAAACAAAATCGCTTGTAGATGTTAATCATAATTATCTTTTTTTTCTTGGTTTTCATAAGAGAACTAGATAAGCATGCTATGCGGAAGGGCAGGTCGTCATTTTTAGTCTTTTGTGAGTTTTGTATCATCGTTTAGTTGCGGTTTACAATGATAACCCTTAACATAACAGATCATTGTATTCAATGAAAATTAACCAAATTTAAATTAAAGACGACATATTATCCAATATGAATACATTACTGATCACTTGTCTGCCCATGCAAACAATTATCTTTGCAATTTTATGGACACTTTATTTTAGGCATGTCACACAGTCGGAACAGATAATTTAAACATGCTTTAAAATAATGTGATGATGTTCCACAATCATAACACATTATTGCAGACATGTCATCCAATTCAAACACATTATCGTAGACCTATTATACATTCTAACGCATTATGTAGCAATGTCACACAATACAACAAACTATTGTAGACATGTTGTCAAAACTATACACATTACTGTCGAAAAAGAAATGGAAAAATATCTAATGATATTATCTAATTAATCTTGTAGACATTATTGGAGACATGGTGGTCCTGATATGGTACACACATTTAAACAAAAATTCAATTGAAAAAAGTAGACATGTTAAATAATCCAAACATGTTACTGTAGACAAGTGAACCAATCCAAACTTATTATTCCAGAAATGTTTCTCAATCCAAACATTGTAGGCTTGTCAAGCAATGAACTTTTATAGTAGTCATGTCACCCAATTTGAATACATATACTTTATACATGCCCCCTTTCCAAACACATTACTGCAGACATGCCACACATACATCATAAACAAGTTACTTTTTTTTTTCTTTTATACATGAATTCACTATAAGCATAAAAAAGGCCTTCTCATGAATTTTATTTATATTTTGTGAGTATATATAGTATGTTGGACAGCTATAAAAATGGTTTGAAATATTCCTTGTTTTGATGTTAAACAGATAAAAGCAGAAACCGTAACTGATTCCCAAAATCTGAACTGTACAAAATGTTGCCTGACCTATGGCCATGATTAAACACGCAAAAACTAGTTTTTACTCGAGTTACTGTTTACGCGGTTTTAAGCCAAATGTGTCGAAAGTAGTAATTTTTTTCCTAAGCCATAGAGACTTGGGGCATCCACCATTAATGCTTAGTGACATATATAGAACATTTAAAAATGTTAAGGTCAAAGGTCAGCACTGTATCTCAAACAACATTATATATCACGGTTGTGATATTTCTAATTAATGAGCAACACTAATGTTGAAATATCTACCACTTGAGAGTTTGTATGATTACCTTTTTAAATACTACAACATGTACTGATCAGTTAAATGTATGTCCAACTATTTTTGATGTCAATGTTGAATCGGGAAAGAACAATCGTTTTAATGCAATTAGTCACTAGACTCAAGTATCAAGCATGATTGTTGTTGACTAAACATTCAAATTTGGTGCTTGCTTGTCACTAGCAAAGTTTTCAAAGAGAGAGTAAACTTAAACGCAAAAAAGCCACCAGTCTAATAATAATGGGACCAATTTATTTACATTGGGATAACTCATTTGCCTCACATCAAAAGTTTTTTACCCAAAGTTTTTAGTGCTCGATTTCACTATATATGATACACCTTTAAATGTTATTAACTTGGTCATCCCCTTTGATGAAGAAAAGGCATTAATCAAGGCTATAAATTAAAGTATGGTCGGAATCTACTCTATACACAAGACATTTGAGTAAAAATGTGGCACGGCATTTACTATGTCAAGTTAGGGTGAATTATCGAACTAAACACAAATGTTGACTTACCAGCAAAGTCACAAAAATTGAACGAACATACGGTATTCGAACTTTCAGTGAATACGTGCACAATGTACACAAAAATGACTAGAAAATTCTGATAGTGCATGTATGACAGAAAGCTTCAATTTAAACCGATAGTCATGCTCACTGTGTGCATGTCATACTGTTTATGTCTCTTTACTTTATCTTGACAATTACTTTCAATTAAAGAGTAACATGTGCCAACTAAAGAGAATGGAACCGCTTATGCCTCAAGGGCAAATTACACTAACACTGTGAAAAGGAATGTCGAGAGTTTATTTACTGCGAATGTGCTAATTCAGTGGTATCATGATGAATTCATATATATATATATATATATATATATATATATATATATATATATATATATATATATATATATATATATATATATATATATATATATATATATATATATATATATATATATATATATATATATATATATATAATATATATGCATTCTTTTTTCTTTTAAAATGTGTCTATCTATATAGCAAAGTCTATATTTAACTATAAGTTTTAATTAATTTGCTTGAAGTAACATACTGTCTTTTTAATCCACCTGTTGTCTTTTTATGTGATGTGCTTGGTCATCAAGGGCTGATGTTCTTTATGAAATCATGATACCTCTGTGAAATAAAAGAATGAATTTTTTTAAGTCCACAACACTACTGCTTAGGAGTTTGTTTGTGTGTATTATTGCCCTTCTATAATTCATTAATTCACACGTCCCTTAATCAGTTGACAATGCTTTTATATTTGTATGAAATCATGTACAATGAGAAATCCACCGATAGAAGATCAAATGACAATATTATACTCTTCACTAAAGTTATATTAAAGGTCTACAATAAGGCGTCATTATTCATTGTTATAATGATAGTTCTGAAATTTCTACAACATTAATTAAAAAAAAAACAAGAAAAAAAAACGAAACTAATTTGATTTGCTTGAGAATGATTTTTAATGATAGTAAAAATTATTAGATGGCTATCTTGGTTTTAAAAAAAGCATCTCGCATCTTGTTACAGAACCTTGCTTTACCTGCCTGATTGAATCAGAAAAAGTAGTTCAATCCTCTAATACGACAAGGAGTAATTTAACTTTCGGTTTGCATTCATAGATTAGTTATCCATCCTTTATACGTAGACAGTGACGGATTACTTAATTAAAATTATTAATGTTTTTCTTGTAAGAATATACGTACGTGTAAATTGTTAAATTATTGGTTCCATAACAACTGTTTTATATAACCATCTTTTACATTGATCCCTTATTATGTCCAACAAGGAAGCTAAACAGGTAAACTGTCACATGAAACACCTGACCAAGCGATAACGGTTCAAGGTCTGCAATAAAACACGTCATTTTAAAGTGTGAATATCTGAAATAGTAAATGTAAAATATTTTTTTCTTTCATTTCAACTAATTGCATTTCGTGTTTATTTTGATTGGGTATTCACCTTGAATCAACATAAATAGAAATTTGAATTTAAGATTCGACGTTCCTGCTCGTTTGAGCCAGCGTCTCATAGTTTAAAGAGGTTTGCTGGTAAAGGACGAGGTATATATAACATTTAATCTTGACTGTTTGTACATAGAAACGTTTGGAAGACAATTACACGATGTTTGGGTGTGTGTGAATTAATCAGATGGTTCCATGAAGGCTGCATATTTTAGATGCACTGTAGGTTTTGTTTTTGTTTGAATGATGTTTAACGCCAGTTTCCAGCCATTTGTCAGCTATATCATGTTTTTATTGGTGGAGGAAGCTGGAGTACCCGGAGAAAACCCCCAACCTGCGGAAGGAAAACTGGCAATCCTTGTCAATTAGAATTAGAGTCGAATACACCCTGTCTGCTGTGAGAATAAAACCCGCGATCTTAGCGTTGACAGACTACGTAATCAATAGTAGACGAACTACTGTAACCATTCGGTCACGGAGGCCCGTTGCACTGTAGGGTTAAAGTAATTAACATTTAACATAAATGTTGTTGGGATAACACAAAAACTTGACAGAGCTAAGCATAAAATTCCAGAACTAAATGAATATTTTCACTTAGCTTTGAAAACAATTAACACTATAAACGTACAAACAAATGTATGAGGGGAAATATGCAAAGCTCTCCAACATCTGTAGAACAATACTATCAAAAAATGTTACATGGTATCCAGTTTTTGTTGCCAGAGTACGCGGTGGAAACTTCCGACCTTTGCCAGAATGTTTTAGCAGTATGTAAGGAACTAAACCATGAGACCATTACAGTGACAGCATTTTTTTCATAAGTACATGTCGATTTTTCAAAATGGTACTTTATTGTCTTAATATCATTGAAGGCATGACACTATAAAACAAAGGAGAAAAAAAATGATTGGATGTAGAACATGTGTACCAGAAGACTTTTGAACGAACCAAAACCTCTTCTAATGCCTTTATTGAAAAGCAATATAATGATATCGGTATTGATTTTTTTAAGTAGTGTTGCTAAATAGTATTTAAAAAGACTTTATGACCATATAACCATGAAAAACAGCTTTAGTTGCAAAAAGCACGACAGAATTAACTGAAAGTTTTCTCCACAAACTTTATGTTATGATTTTATAATTTCCCTCTTTTATAGATATTGTTATTGACATACTTCACAAAATGCAATTAGCTAAAACAAAAAAAAAATAATTGGCAAAAATTACATAAAGGTCGTATTATTCCCGGTTTTATCAAATGAAGTAAACACAATTCGAAACACTATTGGCTCTCTTTCTTAATATACGTATATACATTTGTAGATACGATAACTGCCGGGAAAAAAAGATCCCAAATCAAAATTGAAAACCTACAAGATAAGAATAACATTTTACAGGAAATTGTTTACACTAACTAACAACAAGGTAGGATATTGTTCTCCGAAATGACATAATTTTACACTGGAATCCCCATTATTGCCTCATTTATTGCAGTTTATTGCTATTGAATCAAAATGCACAAAGTCCGATTTTGACCAAAACATTGACATATGTTATTACTTACAAAAAAAAAACCAAAAAATGTTTACCCAGAGAAGGACTGTCATCAAAGGAAGAAATGGTAATCAATTAATGAAACTAAGGACATTGCGATTAATTTGGAATTAGATTAATCGTTTTGATATATCTTCTTCACTACGTTTGAATAGAGGTAATTGCAAAAACCTTAGGTTCTTTGGTTAAAAAAAAAAGAAAGGAAACTATAAAAGAACATATGCCGCATTACAAAACAGATTAAACGTATTTTTATTAAGAAAAACCTCAAAACTTAGAGATACAGGCAAAGACCTGAAGTTAACCATCATCATACAGGCAAATTATTTGTATAAAACCATCAGGCTTGATTACGTTGTATTGGAATTTTGTAATGGTAGAATTGGAAAAGTTTATAAATTCTACATTTTTACTAGGATTAAATATGTAGTAATGGTTGTATACAGTGGGGGTAAGCGTGACTTTGTAATTGTGGTAGTAGACACATGTCCAAGATGATTGATAGGTGTTCAACAAAGTTGGCTTAGTGCCAATAAAAGGCTCACACACAGGCACCGTTTGTTAATGTGCCAATTCTTTTTACAAATCTTTTGACATTCCCTTAATATTTTTATTGAACAGATCTTTTTTATCCATGTCATTTCTACATTTTTGCTAGATACAGTTTTTAAAGAGTTGGTTTTATTCGGTCTTATAATTTATCATGAAAATTGAAAAAAAGAATCATAAGTACTTGTAGATATGTGTCAAAAATACAGATCATGATAGATGGAGATTTTGTTAATATATACCTGTCAAAGGCATAGCATTGAATTTGATATGGGTACGCCAGAATGCTAATCTGGATGACGTAGCTAATCCTATCCACCTCGCAAAGGTGGTTTTACTGCAGGGGGTTCGGGGTAAATGGTGCAAAATCCTGCAGTCTGTCGATTTCCTAGCACTTAATCACAGTTATTAAAAGATGGGTTTCGTGAGCAATATATATTTGTTTATTTCTGAAAATGATTGGTACGGCATCCCGTACCTGCAAAAGTTATTGGTACGGCGGAAGCCGTACTTGCCGTATCGGCTGCTACGACTATCTTTGTATCTAATAAACAAAGCATTTCCTTCGGAAGAGATAAATTATAACTGGTAACATGTACTTTTTCTTTGATTTATCGGCAATTTGTACATTTTCCCCATGATGTTTACTAGTGAAAAAATCAGTAACAACGTTTAGCAACGAATTTTTCGGATCAGTATGCTGCAGTGAAATCTAACAATGGTTACGTCATACTAACTAACAGAATGTTCAAATATAAACAAAGCAATATAAAATAATACACGATGTAACCACAAAGAAAACAAAAACACATCGAATAAAATTACACCTTTTCTTAGAAATATAGCATTTTCGCCTTCAAAGCATTTGCATTTAAATATGTTGTTTGTATTATATACACTTTACATCGCCTTTATGTTTTACCAGTATAAAACATGACATAATCTCTGCGTTCCTTTCGCGAACACCAGAGCTCTTCACTAAAGTTATATTAAAGGTCTACAATAAGGCGTCATTATTCATTGTTATAATGATAGTTCTGAAATTTCTACAACATTAATTAAAAAAAAACAAGAAAAAAAACCGAAACTAATTTGATTTGCTTGAGAATGATTTTTAATGATAGTAAAAATTATTAGATGGCTATCTTGGTTTTAAAAAAGCATCTCGCATCTTGTTACAGAACCTTGCTTTACCTGTTCCTGATTGAATCAGAAAAAGTAGTTCAATCCTCTAATACGACAAGGAGTAATTTAACTTTCGGTTTGCATTCATAGATTAGTTATCCATCCTTTATACGTAGACAGTGACGGATTACTTAATTAAAATTATTAATGTTTTTCTTGTAAGAATATACGTACGTGTAAATTGTTAAATTATTGGTTCCATAACAACTGTTTTATATAACCATCTTTTACATTGATCCCTTATTATGTCCAACAAGGAAGCTAAACAGGTAAACTGTCACATGAAACACCTGACCAAGCGATAACGGTTCAAGGTCTGCAATAAAACACGTCATTTTAAAGTGTGAATATCTGAAATAGTAAATGTAAAATATTTTTTTCTTTCATTTCAACTAATTGCATTTCGTGTTTATTTTGATTGGGTATTCACCTTGAATCAACATAAATAGAAATTTGAATTTAAGATTCGACGTTCCTGCTCGTTTGAGCCAGCGTCTCATAGTTTAAAGAGGTTTGCTGGTAAAGGACGAGGTATATATAACATTTAATCTTGACTGTTTGTACATAGAAACGTTTGGAAGACAATTACACGATGTTTGGGTGTGTGTGAATTAATCAGATGGTTCCATGAAGGCTGCATATTTTAGATGCACTGTAGGTTTTGTTTTTGTTTGAATGATGTTTAACGCCAGTTTCCAGCCATTTGTCAGCTATATCATGTTTTTATTGGGGGAGGAAGCTGGAGTACCCGGAGAAAACCCCCAACCTGCGGAAGGAAAACTGGCAATCCTTGTCAATTAGAATTAGAGTCGAATACACCCTGTCTGCTGTGAGAATAAAACCCGCGATCTTAGCGTTGACAGACTACGTAATCAATAGTAGACGAACTACTGTAACCATTCGGTCACGGAGGCCCGTTGCACTGTAGGGTTAAAGTAATTAACATTTAACATAAATGTTGTTGGGATAACACAAAAACTTGACAGAGCTAAGCATAAAATTCCAGAACTAAATGAATATTTTCACTTAGCTTTGAAAACAATTAACACTATAAACGTACAAACAAATGTATGAGGGGAAATATGCAAAGCTCTCCAACATCTGTAGAACAATACTATCAAAAAATGTTACATGGTATCCAGTTTTTGTTGCCAGAGTACGCGGTGGAAACTTCCGACCTTTGCCAGAATGTTTTAGCAGTATGTAAGGAACTAAACCATGAGACCATTACAGTGACAGCATTTTTTTCATAAGTACATGTCGATTTTTCAAAATGGTACTTTATTGTCTTAATATCATTGAAGGCATGACACTATAAAACAAAGGAGAAAAAAAATGATTGGATGTAGAACATGTGTACCAGAAGACTTTTGAACGAACCAAAACCTCTTCTAATGCCTTTATTGAAAAGCAATATAATGATATCGGTATTGATTTTTTTAAGTAGTGTTGCTAAATAGTATTTAAAAAGACTTTATGACCATATAACCATGAAAAACAGCTTTAGTTGCAAAAAGCACGACAGAATTAACTGAAAGTTTTCTCCACAAACTTTATGTTATGATTTTATAATTTCCCTCTTTTATAGATATTGTTATTGACATACTTCACAAAATGCAATTAGCTAAAACAAAAAAAAAAATAATTGGTAAAAATTACATAAAGGTCGTATTATTCCCGGTTTTATCAAATGAAGTAAACACAATTCGAAACACTATTGGCTCTCTTTCTTAATATACGTATATACATTTGTAGATACGATAACTGCCGGGAAAAAAAGATCCCAAATCAAAATTGAAAACCTACAAGATAAGAATAACATTTTACAGGAAATTGTTTACACTAACTAACAACAAGGTAGGATATTGTTCTCCGAAATGACATAATTTTACACTGGAATCCCCATTATTGCCTCATTTATTGCAGTTTATTGCTATTGAATCAAAATGCACAAAGTCCGATTTTGACCAAAACATTGACATATGTTATTACTTACAAAAAAAAAACAAAAAATGTTTACCCGGAGAAGGACTGTCATCAAAGGAAGAAATGGTAATCAATTAATGAAACTAAGGACATTGCGATTAATTTGGAGTTAGATTAACCTTTTTGATATATCTTCTTCACTACGTTTGAATAGAGGTAATTGCAAAAACCTTAGGTTCTTTGGTTAAAAAACAAAGAAAGGAAACTATAAAAGAACATATGCCGCATTACAAAACAGATTAAACGTATTTTTATTAAGAAAAACCTCAAAACTTAGAGATACAGGCAAAGACCTGAAGTTAATCATCATCATACAGGCAAATTATTTGTATAAAACCATCAGGCTTGTATTGGAATTTTGTAATGGTAGAATTGGAAAAGTTTATAAATTCTACATTTTTACTAGGATTAAATATGTAGTAATGGTTGTATACAGTGGGGGTAAGCGTGACTTTGTAATTGTGGTAGTAGACACATGTCCAAGATGATTGATAGGTGTTCAAGAAAGTTGGCTTAGTGCCAATAAAGGCTCACACACAGGCACCGTTTGTTAATGTGCCAATTCTTTTTACAAATCTTTTGACATTCCCTTAATATTTTTATTGAACAGATCTTTTTTATCCATGTCATTTCTACATTTTTGCTAGATACAGTTTTTAAAGAGTTGGTTTTATTCGGTCTTATAATTTATCATGAAAATTGAAAAAAAAGAATCATAAGTACTTGTAGATATGTGTCAAAAATACAGATCATGATAGATGGAGATTTTGTTAATATATACCTGTCAAAGGCATAGCATTGAATTTGATATGGGTACGCCAGAATGCTAATCTGGATGACGTAGCTAATCCTATCCACCTCGCAAAGGTGGTTTTACTGCAGGGGGTTCGGGGTAAATGGTGCAAAATCCTGCAGTCTGCCGATTTCCTAGCACTTAATCACAGTTATTAAAAGATGGGTTTCGTGAGCAATATATATTTGTTTATTTCTGAAAATGATTGGTACGGCATCCCGTACCTGCAAAAGTTATTGGTACGGCGGAAGCCGTACTTGCCGTATCGGCTGCTACGACTATCTTTGTATCTAATAAACAAAGCATTTCCTTCGGAAGAGATAAATTATAACTGGTAACATGTACTTTTTCTTTGATTTATCGGCAATTTGTACATTTTCCCCATGATGTTTACTAGTGAAAAAATCAGTAACAACGTTTAGCACCGAATTTTTCGGATCAGTATGCTGCAGTGAAATCTAACAATGGTTACGTCATACTAACTAACAGAATGTTCAAATATAAACGAAGCAATATAAAATAATACACGATGTAACCACAAAGAAAACAAAAACACATGAAATAAAATTACACCTTTTCTTAGAAATATAGCATTTTCGCCTTCAAAGCATTTGCATTTAAATATGTTGTTTGTATTATATACACTTTACATCGCCTTTATGTTTTACCAGTATAAAACATGACATATTCTCTGCGTTCCTTTCGCGAACACCAGAGCTACGTTTTCGCAGCTACTTTCCGTAAACAATAATACAGTTTAAAAATTCTTAACAAAAATCTTCAAATTGTACAAACATCAACAGCAAGTAGCAAATCCAGAATTCATTCCTCATTCCTCATTCGTTCATTCCTCAGGTCCTGTGGACATTTGTGATTTACCTGATCATATAGGGTCCGCCAAATTAAAAAAAACTTACCAAAAGTATAGTACTTGAAAATTGAGGTTCTTATGCATGGGTAACGCTTTATCAATAACATAAGGGTCAGGGAGTAGTGTTAAGAGTCCTAGCATTCCAAGTCATTAACAGTGTTTTTTTTAGTCGTTATCTGTTTATTAATGTTAAGCGGGAAACAGTTGGGTTGTTAAAAGAAATAAAATAACCAACTAACGAACGAATTATACTTCAATGTCTATTCATTTTGCACAAATATAATTTAAATAAAAAGTCAATGAAAGCTTGTATATGTGCAGGCCAAACCTTGTTCTATGCATCGAGGTATCTGAGTTCGTATCTATGTGGCTAATTATATGTCATTTTCAGCAAGAAATGATGGTCGATGATAACAATATATCGTTCTTCATTGCACAAATATCTAGAAGTCGTATACATTAGAGTAGCTAACATTTAACCGAAATTTGGCAGATGTAACTGGCAACTAAAGTATTCAACATTTTTTTAAACGTTAGGTTTGGTCCTGCCACCTTGATATTCTATACAAACCCCATGCGTTTTTATCTGCTTGTATACCGGATATCATTTCCTGCCTTTTTCCGGTATCAAGGAAAACAAATATTGACCAGTTGTTCACCCTTTTAAATGCAAATCAGATTGTATTCGCTGAATGTTTTTTCTTTAAAATTATTTAAATATTCCAAATGCTTTAACTTTGACAGTATAAGAATCTAAAACGCTGTGAGCTATTAAATTACTCAAGATTTATTATTCCCTCTTCATTAATTTTATTTGGTAGAAATGTTTTAGTGTCACATCAGCAACGATACGAATCAGGTCTTGAATTAAAAATCCAATGTACATTTGGTTGAAAGCTGCGTTCAATTTAATAATGGACCTTTGTGTTCGAAATCAAATACAACTCGCACTATGTAAACATCTTTAGAGGAAAGAAAAAATAATCAAAACGGTGCCCAGTGTATCCTTAGGTGGTGGAAAAAGGGAGGTCATTTTGCTGGTGGTCTGTTTGGTCATAGTACAGAAAGCCTGGCCTCTGACCAAAGTGGATAATGAGTTTAAGAATGCCTCGATACTTGGTTACTAAAAACATGTCGATAAGAGTAGGCTCCTTATAGCTTCTACAAAAGGCAAAATTGTGCGCTCCTGATCCATGCTCCATCCTTTAACATAGCATTTCAAAATTCTTTGCTCATTAGTCCTTTTTCCACCGGTGATTTATTTTTGTTACCTTGTTTACAGTCCTGAATACAGCTGAAATACTGAAATTTGTATGTAAGGCATCCGCTCAATCACTGAAATGCACCTTAGGCAAGTTTGCACTAAATTATTTCTTGCCAAGCCAATAAACATGTGTATATATTTAGGAAACAATTAATAATGTAAATGATGTTGTACTCGAACATATAAAGACCCAGCCAATGTGCAAATGAGTACAACATCAAATCCAGAAGGAATTATTATAAGTCATATATGACAACATTTTGTGTCTTCCGATTGAAGCGGTCCCTATATGCCTTGAGTTTTTAGCCAACTTTCTAATTATGAACAATTTTTGGTCAAGAAATCTTGTTCCGTTTGCAATATACTTTGTACAAAATACACTTCAATAAAACATTTATTGAATATTTTGCCATAACTTAATTTCGATATGTCCAATTTACTGACTTTTGTTTTAATCATAACTTTAAAATACATTCGTTAATATCGTGACGTCGTAAACCTCTTCTGACGTTACTTCGAATTGCGCGCGTGCAAATTGGGAATATATATCGGTTAATATACCCTTTGATGTAATAAGAACGTTATTATAGACTAAATAATAATGTCTACTTATGTTGTTTCTAATTCAGATTTTTCTACAGCAATCGGCTAGTTCATAATTTAGGAGGAATGAGGATGGGGTTAAGTCGGACAAACCATGAAGGTTTTTAAAGGTTGAACTCACAAAGCCCATTTCCTTGTTCTATATTATTATAATATATGTCAGGAGACAACCAATTTTCAGGGAAAGAGGAGACACATCTTTGAAGACACTGGCTTCAATAATGACCCACAAATACTTTCACAACTGGTGAAAAAGTCACAAAATACTACTTTAATTTTTTTGCCCAATAAAAGAACAAATACAAATTTTATGGGGATATTTTGTAACTTCCAGACCTTTGTTTAAAAAAGTCAAGCTGACGAGTAAGTGCTGTTTTGTCCACTGCTATAATAGTTTAGCTTTTAAATCCAATGGGGATGTTTTTAGAACGTGATCTGCTAATGCCCAATATATTTTTAGCAAGAAGTGGAGACATGTACATTGCTTGTTTATTTGCTTCTAACACGTACTTTTTTCTAGGTTTCAATTAACCATGCCAATTTTTTTCTATATAATAAATGTCTGGAAATCCTCAAAAACTAGGAAATTATCCTGTAATATTTTACAATGGTTCTGATGATATTTGTATCATTCTTCTGTTCCCAATTCAACCATAGTCGACTCTAAATCGTCAACGATAACCAAAACAGTTATGTAAAGTGGTATCAACAAAAATACATCCTTCCCTGTATTCGCTTGTTGCGAAACGTGCCCAATAACAATTTAAAAAAATGGACGAAAAACTTTGACTGTTTGAACATTCAGGACTGTAAACTACAAGTTTCCGTCAAAAACAGAATGACAATTTCAAGAAAATCTATAAACTAGCAATAACGTAGCTGACATAATGGGTCGAAAACGTATTCACGGAGCTTTTTTGCTTCATACAAATGTGTACAAACTTGTTTAAAGACTCTTTTTTTTTGAAATCTGCATGGTGAGGAGAATACTTTGATTCTTACAGATATACTAAGTATAACTTTTGCATGTGAAATTAAGCTCAAATATCCGGGGGGAAAACCTTAATTTTTTAAGGAATCCCGTTAAAATTAAGTGTTGCTTTTTTAAGTTAAGGTTGTCACAGGGAAATTAAGGTTTTCCCTCGGAGATTAACGTTTTCCTTTGGAGATTAAGATTTTTTGTTGATTGCAGCCCTGTGTCGGTTTTAAGCCCTCTGGCCTTGTTGTTGATAACGATCAATATCAGTTACTTTGCATGTACAGTTCTGTAGATTTATGATAATGGTTATAAATCTATATATTTATGTATAAAATTAATTCTTGTCGAAAATAAATATGTACGAAAATCCGAATATCCCAATATAAATTATGTATGAACGTGAATGCATTTTCTATCAACTTTATTTCAGAAAAGGCGTGTATTTAAAAATTATGACTATACCGCTTATTAAAATATAATTTTTAAGTTACCGTTAAGTAATTATTTTTCCTTAGAAGACCGGTAGGTAAGAAATATAGAACAATCAATACGCGGTCCGAACTTGCAATACACATCTGCCATACTGTTTTGTTTACCTGTATAAATGAAAGGAATGAAGGACGGATCTTATCTTGACTATATTTCATTTTTTTATTCGGAGGTTTATGGTAAAGTTATAGTATTTATATCATTGTTGAAAAAAATTTAACATGTTGTTTATTTTGCATTTTGAACCTTTCTTCGTTTTAGCTTTAATTTTTTTTTATATTTTTATTTGAACTTGTTATTATAACGTTGGGTTTCTAATGATTTTTTGTATTTAATGTCGATTTTATTTGTTTAATTTGAATTATTAGTGATTATCACTCACTGATAATCACCGTTTAATGGGTGTGGCTAATCGGTCGTTTGTTTATTTAAAGGCGGTGCTTACTCACGTGTAGATTGTTAGCTTCTATAGAGTGTTGATCTCAAATAACGGCATCATTGGCAATTTTGATTGTCTGAGCGGTAACTGTTTAGAAGAATTTGACATAAAGATATTTTTGGACTTTCGAACTTTAGCGTCGTTTGAAAATATTCGTTATCTGGATTCAAAGATATTATTAACTCGGAATGGCACCCAACAAGAGAAAGGCAGTTGGAGGGACACCATCTAGGGCCCCAGGGCAGAAGAGGCGAAACGCGACCGACAAGACACATAGCGGGCAGCAACAGGAAAAGTGTTAATGATGTGGAGGTGGAATATAAGATAGATGGCATGACAGAGCCAATAGACTTTGAAAAAGGTAAATATACTACAATACAACCGGAGTTATAGGTAGTGGATGATGAAGCTACTCCTGCGGCAATCCCGAACTTTTTTTATTCAATTGGGGGTAAAAAACAACATTTGGGATGGGGAAATACATTGATTTATCTTTACTACTTAAGAGTTCAAGGGAATTGACAGTAGCTATTGAATGCCAGGGGAATTTCTGCTTGAAAGATTGGAGAGTTGTCATAGAAAGGCAGGTTCAAAGTCGCCCTCTATTATATTATATTATATTATAATATTAACTCTTGGACTTCTGCTTTTTTTGATCTTCGTGAACATTTTTATTGACAAGCATATAAATAGAGCACAAGAACTGCTAAAATATATGAGAGATGTTTGCCTTATGGCAAGTAGGTCCCCTTCCTCCTCCGCTTGGGCAAGATATGACGAACAATTTAGGTTAAAAAGGTCAAGGTATCCCGAGTCGTCATTGGGACAAATTTATAACGAGTTATGGTTTTTTGCAATGTCGACCCCAACATTTCTGCCAAGGTCAGATGTTTCTTCCAAAATTCAATCCAGATCATATGACGTGGACGATAGACCGGGCGGAAATGTAAACGACAGTAATAAGATTTTTTTCTGGAGACCTCTACACGTTAGGTAAAACTCCCATCAATTTAGAAGCA
Organism: Limnoperna fortunei; assembly: GCA_944474755.1. NCBI lineage: Eukaryota > Metazoa > Mollusca > Bivalvia > Mytilida > Modiolidae > Limnoperna > Limnoperna fortunei. The sequence continues at coordinate 49,775,222 of OX104120.1, forward strand.
TTGTCATACTATTTAAAATTTTATCCCAATCAAGATGTTGCCAAAATGTTATAACATGGTTTTAAGAATGGGTTCTCCCTACAATAGAGGGGTCCACGTTCCCCCTTTGATGCCTATAATTTGCAAAGCGTTCGGTTATTTCCAGACATAATCCGGGACAAAATCCGGAAAGAATTAGCAGGATGAAGAATCGCTGGTCCTTTGATCGGTCGACCTTTTCCTACTTTGCGAATAAGCCCCGTGGTCTGGTACCCACAAAAGATTTTAGAGTGATTCGTCGTTTGTCATATCCTACAGAATTTTCTGTTCATAATTTCAAACCCAAAGACCAGTGTTCAGTTCAATATTCTAGTATAGACGATGCAGTTGAAATGATTCGAGCGCTTGGCAATTCTGCAGAGCTAAGAAAATGTGATATAAAGCGAGCTTTTAGAAGCTTCCTGTATGTCCAAGGGATTTTGATTTGCTGGGTTTTAAATTTGATGACCTTATTTACTACGACAATGTTTACCTATGGGAGCTTCTATTAGTTCTTCTTTATTTGAAAAGTTTGCTACTTTCATTCAGTGGGTCTTTAGGTACGAAAGCCCGGGAAATCCAGGTGTAATACATTTTTAGACTATTTTCTTTTTGGCGGAAGGGCTGGAACTGAGGAATATTCTCAGGCAATGAAAACATTAAAAAATGTCAGTAATTTCATCAGGTTTCCGTTAGCAGTCGATAAAACCGAAGGACCTCACACTAGACTAACCTCCCTGGGTGTAGAACTTGATATAAAACAGATGTGTCTGCGTCTCCCAATGCCTTTAGTTAAAGAATTACAAGAATACATTGTGTATTTGTTATGTAAGAAAAGGCTGACCTTGAAAGAAATGCAGCCGTTGATTGGGTCATTGAACTTTGCTTGTCGTGTAGTCAGGCCATGTCGTGTCTTTAGCTGTAGACTGATTGATTCTACATCTAAAATTACGAAGCCGCACCATCGAATTAGAATTATCCAAGCAATGCGCGATGACCTAAACAGTTGGTTAGATTTCCTTAATACATTTAAAGGGAAAATGAAAATTTGATATGTTATTCTTCAAATAAAAAGAAATATAATTGACTTTTGATGTTTTATTGTATTCTTTACCGTTACGCTTCTAGAGTGGATTAAAGGTGGTAAAATTTTGTGTATGGGGCCGCCATATTGATAGTATTTTATCACGTGACTGAGTTTGTGACGTGATAAATGTAATTATCCAGTAAATATTATAAAAAATCCAGTTTAAAAATATGTTTTTCTGCCTTAGCTCTTTGAAGAATATATAAACTGTGGCGATGACTAATGACCGGCTTACAACATAAGATTACCAAAATACGTTTTAATGTTTTAATGATCTTTGTTTTAATAAAAGTATTTTTAGACAAAATTCTTGAAATGGCAGTTGTACCTGGACGTGAAAATGTTACAGGTAAATCATTACTCGTTTATGAAGGGTAATTAACAGAATTAGCAGGTAAACAAACAGGATGTTTATTGCAATTACTAGATCATTTGACGCTGACTTTGAAGTATGAATATTCGGACCTTTTCAAAAGCTTACCAGATTAAAGGTTAATAATGTAATTCGAAATTAGAAAGGCAAACCCCCTCCTGTCAAGACAGGTATGATTTGAATACACCGAAGTGTCATACCTACAAAACCGGTCTTAAGAAATTTGTTGATTTTTCTACCAGATGCAGTTATCATATTGATTGGCCAATACCTGTAAATTAAATAATTACTTTTATCGCATTCCTTTCGATTTCGGGAATTTCGGCCTCAACTATGACAACATATTTAGCCGCTCTAAGCTCTTTATTGTTACAAAACTTATCGAAGGTTTTAAGCGTAAACATAAACGCAAAGACATCAGATCGTCAATCACTCTTCCGCTTTTAAGTCGATTGATTCCAGCGTGAATATCTACTACCTCATCAAGTTATGACGCAAAGATGTTCTCAGCAGCGTTTTCATTGGCATTCTTTGTTTTTATGAGAATAGGCAAACTTACAAAAGGTTCAAAAAGCGACCGCACTCGAATTTCAAGATGTTCAATTAATATCTTCCTCTGCCATGGGGATAACTATTCGTAAATCAAAGACCGACCAGAAAGGAATTTCAACGAACCTTATTATCGCATCTTCAAAACATAAATCAAATTGTCCAACTGATAAACCAGTACTTAAAGATAAGGCCATCGTTTGACAACGCGGAGTTATTCCTACATTTCAATGGCGACCCACTGACAAGATATCAGTTTTCATCTGTTCTCAAGAAATCCTTAGATTTTTGTGAAATTAAAACTGTATGTTATCGTTTCCATGGCTTTAGAATATGGGCGTGCACTGAAGCCTATAACCGCAAGATTGACAGTGAGACAATCAATTTGTCCGGTAATTTCGAACGTTGTTTCGCCAGTTAAGTCTGGCATGAAGCTTGCGTTCCTTAAGAATTTCATCTATTTGAGTATACCGCCCTTGGAACACCTGATGCTTTCTGCTGGTGATCCGCAGACACAAAGCATCGCCCCTTTTGGCAGTCCGAGGCGGGTGGGTGACAAGGGTGGTGAAACGCATTCTTTGCATCATGGCTTCCGATGCATCTTTAATTCAAACAAGTTCCAAAACAAGAAAAAATGAAATTCCGCTTGAAGACATTGTTGATAATGAACACTGGACAAGTATTATTAATAAGTATTATTATTTAGTGTATTAACTAGTAAGGATTCAAACAAACCTTTATGTAAAGTTTCTCCCTTTGTCATAGAAAAAACCATCAAGGCTTGTGCAGGAGACGTTTAAAACGTCACTAAAATGAAATCTGGCTCTTTACTTTTTGAAAAAAAACAGCAATCCGTAAATTTATTCCAACTGCATAAAATTTTAGATTTGCAAATTACATCAACGCCTCACAGAACATAAATTACTGTCAGGGTATTATTCATTACAGATACGAGGATCTCTCTGAACTGACAGATGAAGAAATTTGTCTTGAACTGAAGCCTCAGTGTGTTACAAAAGTAAAAAGATTTATTGCAAAAAGGCAAAATAAACAAATTAAACTTAATACCTTTTTTTTAAATTTCAATACTCCATTTGTCCCTAAATCAATCAAAATTGGACTGTACAATATTAAAGTCAGCGCATACATTCTAAATCCTCTGCGCTGCTTTAAATGTCAGAAATTTCGGCCACGGAAAAGGACAATGTAGAGGCTCCTTGGTATGCTTTGAATGTGCAGAGGTAGTACATGAGGGCTTTACGTGCACAAATAATCCAAAGTATGCCAACTGTGGTGAAGCCTACATGTCCTCATCCAAGGAGTGTGCTCAATTCAAAAAAGAAAAAGAAATTCAAAAATTAAAAACGGAAAAAATATCACATACCCTGAGGCACGTCGCCTCTTCAATTCAAACAATCTCTCGTCTCCTGCATCAACGTCATACGCCAGTGTTGCCAAACGCGTTCTCACTTCTGTTGAAACGCAGACCATCATCACCTGGCCCATTGACAAACAGGAACCTTTAAAATTACCAGTAAAAACAACAGACAAAATTATTGAATCTTCACGAAAATCTTCATCTTCTCAAACTGCTACATCTTCAGCACCATCTACATCATCAACTAATTCTTCAAGCAGCCCGAAAAAAAAAATCAAAAATACTATTTCTAATTCAAATTCTTCAAATTCAAATAAAAACTCAAATCAAAAAGGAGATCGTACCATCAAATGTCCATCATTTAAATGATGGTCCAGACTTGTTAACATCAGAGTCAGACATATCAAATAAACTGGCCGAAACATTTACAACACACTCCTCTGCTGATAATCATCATCCCACATTTCAACGGATCAAAATTCAAAAAGAAAAACCAAAGCTTAATTTCCAGTCAAAAAATTTAGAAGATTATAATAAACCTTTTTCTTTGGAAGAGCTAAAAACTTCATTGAACAAATCTCACGATACAGCATGTGGTCAAGATGACATCCTTATAAACTTCTCAAACATCTGCCACAATCTTCTTTCCAATGTCTTCTGAATCTTCTTAACAACATTTGGGAAACAGATGACTTACCTCTATTTGGAAAATGGCCACAGTTGTGCCTATTCCAAAACCAGGAAAAGATCTCCCAGAAGAGTCTAACTATCGGCGTATAGCCCTCACAAGCTGTCTTCGTAAAACCATGGAAAGGATGCTCAACGATCGCCTTGTCTGGTTTTTAGAATCGAAAAACCTAATCTCGAATATCCAGTGTGGATTCAGACAAGGTCGTTGTAATTTTGATCATCTGGTGCGTTTCGAAACATATATTCGAAACGCATTTGTCAAAAACGAACATGTTGTGTCCATCTTTTTCGATTTAGAAAAAGCATATGACACAACATGGAAATATGGTATTTTAATAGATCTTTTTGATATGGGGTTGAAAGGTAGACTTCCTACCTTTATCTCAAACTTTTTATCTGACAGAGAATTTAAAGTTAGGGTCAATTCTACGATATCTGACCCTTTTATACAGGAAATGTGTGTTCCTGAGTGCAGCATCCTTTCTGTCACTTTATTTAGTATTAAAGTTAATAGACTTGCTCAAGTTTTAAAAGATAAAAGTGATGGTTCTCTATATGTTGACGACTTCCTCATATGTTACCGAGGGAAAATATGAATAATATCGAACGTCAGCTGCAGTTGTGTTTAAATAGAATAGAGAATGGGCAATGGAGAATGGTTTTAAATTATCCACTGCAAAAACTATTGGGATGCATTTTTGTAATAAACATAAGATGCATCCTGATCCTGAATTAAAATTATATAACAATCCTATCAAAATTGTAAAAGAAACCACTTTTCTTGGTCTCATTTTTGATTCAAGGCTTACCTTTCTTGAACATATCAAACTGTTAAAAAATAAATGCCTTAAAGCATTAGATATTTAAAAGTCGTATCCAGCACCGACTGGGGTGCTGAATGCGATGTTTTACTCAATCATATATCTAACAAATTGGCCGAAACATTTGCAAAACACTTGTCCGCTGAAAATTATCATCCCGATTTTCAGCGTATCAAAACTAAAAAAGAAAAATCAAAACTTAATTTCCCTTCAATCTAGAAGATTACAATAGGAAAAGATCACTCTGAAGCGTCCAACTATCGGCCTATAGCCCTCACAAGCTGTATTTGTAAATTCCTGTAAAGGATGATCGCCTTGTCTGGTTTTTAGAATCGAACAACTTAATCTCAAATATCCAATGTGGATTCAGACAAGGGCGAAGTACCATAGATCATCTTGTACGTTTCAAAACATATATTCGAAACGCCTTTGCCAAAAATGAACATGTTGTGTCCATCTGTTTCGATTTAGAAAAAGCATATGAAACAACATGGAAATATAGTATCTTTTTGATATGGGGTTGAAAGATAAACTTCCTACCTTTATTTCAAACTTTTTATCTGACAGAGAATTTAAAGTTAGGGTAAATTCTACTCTATCTGACCCTTTTGAACAGGAAATGTGTGTTCCCCAGGGAAGCATCCTTTCTGTCACTTTATTTAGTATTAAACTATAGCTTTGCTCAAGTTTTAAAAGATGATATTGATGGTTCTCTATATGTTGACGACTTCCTAATATGTTACCGAGGAAAAAACATGAATAATATTGAACGTCAACTGCAGTTATGTTTAAATAGAATAGAGAAATCGGCAATGGAGAATTGTTTTAAATTTTCCACTGGAAAAACCGTTGGGATGCATTTTTGTAATAAACAAAAGATGCATCATGATCCCGAATTAAAATTATATAATAATCCCATCAAAATTGTTAAGGAAACTACTTTTCTTGGTCTCATATTTGATTCAAGGCTAACCTTTCTACCCAATATCAAAATGTTAAAAAATAAATGCTTGAATGCATTAAATATTTTTAAAATTGTTGCCAGCACCGACTGGGGTGCTGAGTGCGATGTTTTACTTAATCTATATAGATCGCTGGTTCGATCTAAATTGGATTATGGTTGTTTTATCTATGGTTCAGCTCGAAAGTCATATGTCAAAATCCTTGATACTATAAACCATCAAGGATTGCGACTATGCCTTGGAGCTTTCAGAACCACACCTGTTGAAAGTCTATATGCAGAAGCAGGCGAGCCTTCTTTGTATCAAAGAAGAATAAAGCTCGCTTTGCAATATGCAACTAAACTAAAGGCATATCCTGGCAACCCCACCTACGACCAAAACATTTTCAAAAAGCATCCAAACAAAATTCAACCATTTAGCCTACGAATTAGATCGCATTTAAAAAATCGGGTATAAATTTAGATCAAATTGCTACAATTGAATTTCCACATAACCCAAAACCGGTATTTATTTATGATTTACGAAAACATAAAAAGTCAGACACAAACCCTCTAATAATGCAACAGCATTTTGCAGAAATAAAATCGTGTTACCCTGAGTATAGTACTATTTATACAGACGAGTCAAAAGACGACGATAAAGTTGCCTCGGCCGCTGTCTTCGGAGAGCGTGTTGAAACTCGTCGTATCCCGCCTGCTTCATCAGTATTTACTGCGCAAGCTATTCTTCTTGCCATGAAAATAGTTGCTTCGTCAGGCGAGTGAAAATTTATTATGTGCTCCGATTCCCTCTCGTGTCTTCTTGCTATTCAAAATTTCAAAATTAAAAACCCTTATATTTTAAAAATAATTGAAATTTACAAATCTCTCATAACTTTGAGAAAAGAGGTTGTGTTTTTCTGGATCCCAAGTCTTGTGGGAATCCATGGGAACACAGTCGTGGATCAGGAGGCAAAGAATGCCCTGAAGAATAATGTTATCAACTGTGATATTCCTTTTACCGATTTTAAACCATTAATTTTTAAATATATTTCCGGTTTGTGGCAGCTTGGTTGGGATCTTCAAGTTCATAATAAACTTCACGAGATCCAGCCACTACTGCACACAAATAATTTTAAAAGTTATAAAGGTCGAAGAGATCAAGTCGTTTTAACACGGTGTCGTCTTGGCCATACCAGGACGACACATAGTTATCTTTTAAATAATGAGCCGCACCCCGAGTGTGTGCCATGCAACAGCCCTTACACTATCAAGCATGTCTTGATGGACTACATTGACGTGGCGCACATTCAGGAACGTTTTTATACTGTAATTACTTACAGTAGTTTGTTTCCAACGGTCGCAGGCGACAAAATTTTAAAATTTTTAAAAGAAATTAATTTGTACAGTAAAATTTAATTTTTCCGGCAATTTGTTATCTATATTTTTATTGTTTTACTTACCTTTTAAGATAATGTTTTAGAACTAATGGAGGGATGAACAATTAAGAATGTTCAAATAATAAAATTATTATTACTTTCACGTCCTGAATATAGCTGAAATATTGCTTGCTGGACGTAAAACAACCATCAATCAATCAATCATAAAAGCAAAGAATGCCAATAAAAACGCTGCTGAGAACATCTTTACCTAATAACTTGATGAGGTAGCAGATATTTCCGCTGGAATCAATCGACTTAAAAGCGGAAGAGTGATTGACGATCTGATGTCTTTACGATTATGTTTACGCTTAAAACCTTTGATAAGTTTTGTAACAATAAACTGCATTGTGGGGTCTGATAATCCCTTAATCTTGTGAAAGTAACTAAGAGCGGCTAAATATGTTGTCATAGTTGAGGCCGAAATTCCCGAAATCGAAAGAAATGTGATAAAATTAATTATATAATTTACAGGTATTGGCCAACCAATACCGCATCTGGTAGAAAATTCAACAAATTTCTTAAGACCGGTTTTGTAGTTATGCCAGCTTTTGGGAGCCATGGAATTTTCCAGTAAATTTATCACCTCATTCTCTACCATGGCCAAACTTCTTGTGGAATCCTCGCTGGGACTGGGCGTGCGTATGGAGCCAGTTCCTTGAATCTTGACCACTGGCAACGAGAAGTTGCATCGGGTACAGAATTGTTTCTACCCTCAATATGAACCGCTTTAAAAATAATATTAAACTTTAATTTGAGCAAAACTAGGTTTCGCAACAGACGCATAACTCTAGGATCTTTAGAAGTTTGTTTATTGATTATGTAAACAACCGCTTCATGATCAACATGGAAAAATAACCTTTAATTTTCCAGGACGTGTCCCCAAATATACAGTGCAACAACCACAGGGAACAGTTCTAAGAATGTAATATTTCTAATTAAGGATGTATCTTGCCACTGTTTCGGCCAAGTTCCATGAGCACAATTCCCATTAAAATAGATCCCAAACCCATTTCCACCCGATGCGTCAGAGTAAAGTTCCAACCTTTCGTTCGGCTCCCAAAACCTATCGTGTATCATTGTAATCCCATTAAATGTATTAAGGAAATCTAACCAACTTTTTAGGTCATCGCGAATTGCTTAGATGATTCTAATTCGATGGTGCGGCTTCGTAAGATTAGATGTAGAATCAATCAGTCTACAACTAAAGGCACGACACGACCTGATTACACGACAAGCAAAGTTCAATGACCTAATCAACGACAGCATTTCTTTCAAGGTCAGCTTTTTCTTACCTAACAAATAAACAATGTTTTCTTGCAATTCTTTAACTTTAAGAATTGGGAGTCGCAGGCGCATCTGTTTTATATCAAGTTCTATACCCAGGAAGGTTAGTCTAGTGTGAGGTCCTTCGGTTTTATCGACTGCTAAAGGAAACCTGATGAAATTACCTACATGTTTTAATGTTTTCATTTCCTGACAACATTCCTCTGTTCCAGCCCTTCCGCCAAAATGAAAAAGGTCTAAAAATGTATTACACCTGAATTTCCCGGGCTTTCGTACCTAATGACCCACTGAATGAAAGTAGCAAACTTTTCAAACAATGAATAACTAAGAGAAGCTCCCATAGGTAAACAGTGTCGTAGTAAATAAGGTCATCAAATTTAAAACCCAGCAAATCAAAATCCCTTGGACATACAGGAAGATTTCTAAAAGCTCGCTTTATATCACATTTTCCTAGCTCTGCAGAGTTGCCAAGCGCTTGAATAATTTCAACTGCATCGTCTATACTAGAATATTAACTGAACACTGGTCTTTGGGTATGAAATCATTAACAGAAAATTCTGCATGATATGAAAAACGACGAATCACTCTAAAATCTTTTTTGAGTACCAGACCAAGGGGGCTTATTCGCAAAGTAGGGAAAGGTCGACCGATGAAAGGACCAAATATTCTCCATACTGCTAATTCTTTCTGGATTTTTTCCCGGACTATGTATGGAGATTGCCGAACGCTTTGCAAATTATCTGCATCACAGGGGAAACGTGGACCACTCTATTGCAGAGAGAACCCATTCTTAAAACCATGTTATAACATTTTGGCAACATCTTGATTGGAATAAAATTTTAAATAATGCTTCTAAATTGATGGGAGGTTTACCTAACGTGTAGAGGTCTCCAGAAAAAATCTTATTTCTGTCGTTTTCATTGTGTTGCAGGATGTTGGTTTCCATAGGAATTGAATGAATGACTGAACGTGCAGTTTTGCCCGAAAGAGCATCTCCTTTGTTATATCTCCAGCAGTAGGATTTGCTTTGGCGAGGGGCTGGTTGGGCTAGAAATGTCTGATTTCCACCCGGTCTATCGTCCACGTCATATGATCTGGATTGAATTTGGGAGGAAACATCTGACCTTGGCAAAAATGTTGGGGTATACATTGCAAAAAACCATAACTCGTTATCAATTTGTCCCAATGACAACTCGGGATACCTTGACTTTTTTAACCTAAATTGTTCGTCATATCTTACCCAACCGGAGGAGGAAGGGGACCTACTTGCCATAAGGCGAACATCTCTCATATATTTTAGCAGTTCTTGTGCTCTATTTTCAATAAAAATGCTCACGAAGATAAAAAAAAACAGAAGTTCAAGAGTTAATATTATATAGAGTGCGACTTTGAACATGCCTTTCTATGATAACTCTCCCATCTTTCAGGCAGAGATTCCCCTGGCATTCAATAGCTACTGTCAATTCCCTTGAACTCTTAAGAAGTAAAGATAAATCAATGTATTCCCCATCCCAAATGTTGTTTTTAGCTTCAATGGGATGTGACCCCAATGGAATAAAAAGCGCTCGGGATTGCCGCAGGAGTAGCTTCAACTTCCACTACCTGTAACTCCGGTTGTATTGAAGTATAAGTACCTTTTTCAAAGTGTATTGGCTCTGTAATGCCATCTATCTTATATTCCACCTCCAAATCATTAACACTGTTTCTGTTGCTGCCCGCTATTTCTCTTGTCGGCCGCCTTTCGCCTCTTCTGCCATGGGGCCCTAGATGGTGTCCCTCCAACTGCCTTTCTCTTGTTGGGTGCCACTCCAAGTTATGATTTAACTTGTATGTCAAATTATGTCAAAATAATATCTTTGAATCCAGATAACGAATATTTTCAAACGACACTAAAGTTCGAAAGTCCAAAAATATTTTTATGTCAAATTCTTGTAAACAGTTACCGCTTAGACGATCAAAATTGCCAATGATGCCGTTATTTCAGATCAACACTCCATAGAAGATAACAATCTACACGTGCTATCAAAAACCTGAGTAAGTACCGCCTTTAAATAAACAAACGACCGATTAGCCACTTCCATTAAACGATGATTATCAGTGAGTTATAATCACTAATAATTCAAATTAAACAAATAAAATCGACAGTAAATAACAAAAAAATCATTCGAAACCCAACGTTATTATAACAAGTTCAAATAAAAATATATAAAAATATAAAGCTAAAACGAAGAAAGGTTCAAAATGCAAAATAAACAACATGTTAGATGTTTTTAACAATAATATAAATACTATAAACTTACCATAAACCTCCGAATAAAAAATGAAATATAGTCAAGATAAGATCCGTCCTTTATTCCTTTCATTTACACAGATAAACAAAATAGTATGGCAAATGTGTATTGCAAGTTCGGTCCGCGTATTGATTGTTCTATATTTCTTACCTACCGATCTTCTAAGGAAAAATAATTACTTAACGATAACTTAAAAATTATATTTTAATAATTTGTATGGTAATAATTTTTAAATACACGCCTTTTCTGAAATAAAGTTGATAGAAAATGCATTCATGTTCATGCATAATTTATATTGGGATATTGTAATTTTCGTACATATTTATTTTCGACAAAACTTAATTTTATACATAAATATATAGATTTATAAACAATATAAATCTACAGAACTGTATATGCAGAGTAACTGATGATCGTTATCAACAACAATGCGAGAGGGCTTAAAACCGACCCAGGGCAGCAATCAACGAAAAACCTTAATCTCCAAAGGAAAACGTTAATCTCCGAGGGAAAACCTTAATTTCCCTGTGACAACCTTAATTTAAAAAACAACACTTAATTTTAACAGGATTCCTTAAAAAAATAAGGTTTTCCCCCGGAGATTTAGGGTTATCCGCGGGAATTAAGGTTTTGGTGTTTGTAGTGCCACCTCCGAAATTTGTCGGCCATTTTCTCTTTGTTTACACTTTGGGTTGTCACTTGAATTGTTTTTCGGTTATTTTGAGCTTAATTTCACATGCAAAAGTAAAACTTAGTATATCTGTAAGAATCACAATATTCTCCTCACCATGCAGATTTCGAAAAAAAGAGTCTTTAAACAAGTTTGTACACAATTGTATGGAGCAAAAAAGCTCCGTGGATACGTTTTCGACCCCTTATGTCAGCTACGTTATTGCTAGTTTATAGATTTTCTTGAAATTGTCATTCTGTTTTTGACGGAAACTTGTAGTTTACAGTCCTGAATGTTCAAACAATCAAAGTTTTTCGTCCATTTTTTTATTGTTATTTGGCACGTTTCGCAACAAGCGAATACAGGGAAGGTGTGTTTTTGTTGATACCACTTTACATAACTGTTTTGGTTATTGTGGACGATTTAGAGTCGACTATGGTTGAATTGGGAACAGAAGAATGATACACATATCATCAGAACAATTGTAAAATATTACAGTATAATTTCCTAGTTTTTGAGGATTTCCAGACATTTATTATATAGAACAAATTTGGCATGGTTAATTGAAACCTAGAAAAAAGTACGTGTTAGAAGCAAATAAACAAGCAATGTACATGTCTCCATTTCTTCCTTAGTAAAATATAGTGGGCATTAGCAAATCACGTTCTTAAAACATCCCCATTGGCTTTAAAGGCTAAGCTAAACTTATAGCATGAAGTGGACAAAACATCACTTACTCGTCATTTTGACTTTTTAAAACAAAGGTCTGGAAATTACAAAATATCCCCATGTACTACTATAATATTTGTATTTATTATATAGTAAAAATTTTTCCCCATTGTATTTCATATAGCAATAAAGAGCAGTATATTTTCATATTTTACACTGAATCTCGGCCTTTTATGTAAATTCCGGGAAAAGAACAGATGTGTTCCGAACATCGAGTTTTATATTTTACTGTTGTTTTGTAAGGTAAGCGTTGGTAAACAAACATGGCCGAAAGTGACATAAATGATCTGCTCTCGAGGGTTAAATTAGCAGAACCGCTTGAACTGAACCAATAGATGTGAATTCGATTGTAGATAAAAGTAAATTTCAGACCAACAAAGGAAAAAATCAAGTGTAAACTGCATGTACAAAACGGGATTTAAATATCGTGTACAAGTGGCTCGTTTCAAAGCAGGAATTTATGCTAGTGGTAGTACACTCGAATTTCGGCGATGAAAGTGTGTCGCTTTAACAGACGTTACTTTAGCTGAAACGCATTGTATTTTATTATTAAGGAGTCATTTGGTTAGAGCAATAAATGCAAGATAGTTTAAAAGTAATTTAGCCTTGGGATCATTGTTTACATTGCCGAACGAAGGGTAATCGCCGAATTTCGAGTATGGACGAAATTCGAGTGTGTGGCCATATATTCACAACAATAAGGATTAAGAAATAAAAACACAAAATTAAAAAAAAATGTTTTTATTATATGTAAATCTACATCAAAATCTATATCTGTAATATTGACCAAGTGAAAATATGATAATATTGGACTTAGTAATATATTACAAAATAGAAAAGATAACGAATACTCACTTAAAAGCACAAAAATATTACTATATAATAAAAGGGTTATTGCATGAATATTGGAAAATATTGTCCCTCGCAAGATGCTATATTGCACTCGGAAGCTCGTGCAATATAACACTTGCTTGGGACAATATTTCCCAATATTCATGCAATGACCCTATATTATTATTTTATTGAGCAAAGATAAGATTGAAGTAGTATTTTGTGACTTCAGTATTTTTCACCAGTTGTGAAAGTATTTGTCGGTCATTATTGAAGCCAGTGTATTCAAAGATGTGTCTCCTCTTTCCCTGAAAATTGGTTGTCTCCTGACATATATTATAATAATATAGAACAAGGAAATGGGCTTTGTGAGTTCAAACTATGATAACCTTCATGGTTTTTCCGACTTCACTTCATCCTCATTTCCCTTAAAATTTGAAATGGCGGATTGCTGTACAAAAATCTGAATTAGAAACAACATAAGTAGACATTATGATTTAGTTTAATATCACGTCCTTATTACGTAAAAGGATATATTAACCGATATATATTCCCAATTTGCACACGCGCAATTCGAAGTAACGTCAGAAGAGGTTTACGACGTCACGATATTAACGGCTGTTTTTTTTTAAGTTATGATTAAAACAAAAGTCGGTAAATTGGACATATCGAAGTTAAGTTATGACAAAATATTCAATAAATATTTTGTTAAAGTGTATTTTGTACAAAGTATATTACAAACTGAACAGGATTTCTTGACCAAAAATTGTTCATAATTAGAAAGTTGGCTAAAAATTCATGGCATATAGGGACCGCTTCGATCGGAAGACACAAAATTTTGTCATATTAGACTTTTAATAATTCCTCCTGGGTTTGATGTTTTTCTCATTTGCACATGGGCTGGGTCCTTATATATTTGTGTACAACATCATTTACATTATGAATTGTTTCTTAAATATATACACATGTTTATTGGCTTGGCAAGGAATAATTTCGTAAGGTGCATTTCAGTGATTGAGTGGATGTTTGCCTTACATACAAATTGCAGTATTTCAGCTGCATTCAGGTCTGTAAACAAGGTAACAAAAATAAAACAGCGGCGAAAAAGGACAAATGAGCAGATCATTTTGAAACGCTATGTTAAAGGATGGAGCATTGATCAGGAGCGGACCATTTTGCCTTTTGTAGAAGCTATAAGGAGCCTACTCTTATCCACATGTTTTTAGTAAGCAAGTATCGAGGCATTCTTAAACTCATTATCCACTTTGGTCAGAGGCCAGGCTTTCTGTAGTATGACTAAACAGACCACCAGCAAAATGACCTCCCTTTTTCCACCATCTTAGGATACACTGGGCACCAGTTTTGATTATTTTTTCTTTCCTCTAAAGATGTTTACATAGTGCGAGTTGTATTCGATTTCGAAAACAAGGGTCCATTGTTAAATTGAACGCTGTTATTCAACCAAATGTACACGACCTGATTCGTATCGTTGCGAATGTGACACTAAAACATTATTCGATCAATATTTCTACCAAATAAAATTAATGAAGGGGAAATAATAAATCTTGAATAATTTAATAGCTCAGAGCGTTTTAGATGCTTATACTGTCAACGTTAAGGCATTTGGAATATCTAAATAATTTTAAAGGAAAAACATTCAGTGAATACACTTTGATTTGCATTTAAAATGGTTAACAACTGGTCAATATTTGTTTTCCTTGATACCCGAAAAAGGCAGGAGATGATATCCGGTATACAAGCAGATAAAAACGCATGGGGTTGGTATAGAATATCAAGGGTGGCAGGACCAAACCTAACGTTTAAAAAAATTGTTAAATACTTTAGTTGCCGGTTACATCTGCCAAATTTCGGTTAAATGTTAGCTGCTCTAATGTATACGACTTTTGTGCAATGAAGAATGATATATTGTTATCATCGATTTGCTGAAAATGACATATAATTAGCCACATAGATACGAACTCAGATACCTCGATGAAAGGAATTAGGTTTGGCCTGCACATATAAACAAGCTTCCATTGACTTTTTATTTAAATATTATTTGTACAAAATGAATAGACATTGAAGTATAATTCGTTCGTTAGTTGGTAACAAACCAACTGTTTCCCGCTTAACATTAATAAACATTTAACGACTAAAAAAACAATGTTAATGACTTGGAATGCTAGAACTCTTAACACTACTCCCTGACCCTGATGTTATTGATAAAGCGTTACCCATGCAAAAGAACCTCAATTTTCAAGTACAATACTTTTGGTTAATTTTTTTTAATTGGTGGACCCTATATGATCAGGTAAATCACAAATGTCCACAGGACCTGAGGAATGAACGAGCATCGGTTCAGCATCTACTACTTCAAGCCCTATATCATCATAAATTTCACAATTTCACAACTATATAACTTTATTAGTCTTTGAATGTGTTAAGTAAATATGTTCCGGATTAATTTTGGCATATGTTAAACTTTTACACCAGGAGACACGCAGTAGGGGGACTAGATATTATTGTACCTCTTTTATCCAGTAAACATTCCAATTAAGGGAGACTAGATATTATTGTACCTCTTTTATCCAGTAAACATTCCAATTCATGTCTATTAATAAAAAAAACAAGTAAATACAGAATACAAATGATTTATCTGTCCGTTGTACTGACTGGCTTCTAAAATGTAGAGCCCCGTGCGGGATCCGGGTGGCTAAAAGAATAGACCGCAGTCGCGCTACCTTGTCGTAAAAGGCGAATAAATAGCGCCCAGTACCCTGACCGGCGTGTCAGGTCGGTTTGCCTAAAGACCGACTGGTATGTGTGCCCCAGGTGGTTGAATGGTGTACCCCTGGCAAGCTGGGGTTGTCAGGCCATAATACGGAAAACCTGACCGCAAACCATATTAGTGCACCGTGTTGGGAAAAATGCCACGTTCCTCGCACGTTAAAGAACGCTGCTGTAGTATTCGCTATGAGTAGGGATTTCGATCCCGCTACAGGAGGCTAAATTGCCCGACCCTATCTATCCTCCCATTTGCCAGTGGCAATTTAAAATCTGTTACCCCTATTTTTCCTTGTGTCCCATCCCATTTTCATTCATCATCATTTCATGTTCATTTTATCATCCATTTCATGTTCATCGCCTGAATATAGCTGAAATATTGCTGCTCGGGTGTTAAACACCATTAATCAATCAATCAATCTAAAATATAGAATTTTTGTTTTATTTAGATTAACCTGTAGACAGTTTTCATTACACCACATATTTAAAGTATTTAACATTATCTTGGCAAATCATTGTCATTTTCAGTAATTAAGACAACATCATCTGCATGTAACAAACTTCCCGTGTTATAACCATTAATATAAATACCAACATCAAGTGATTTTAACCCGGTTACTAACTTATTGATAAATATATTAAATAAATAGGAGAGAGTACACAGCCTTTTCAAGTCCTAAATTTACATTAAACCACTCAGTCATATAATTATTTATTTGCACAGCACATTCAATATGTTTATAAATACCTTTCAATCCACATACAAATTTTGTGCTTAAACCTAGATTATCTATATTCTTAAAAAGTAATGTTCTGTCAACTATTTAATACGCTTATTTAAAGTCTACAGAGCTGGCATTCTTTCTATTCTCAATTATAGATGTAAGTGTACTAATATGGTCGAAAGTGCTTCTGTCTTTTCTAGAGCCATTTTGATTTTTTGTTTACCTTATTCTGGTATTTTATTGTAAAAAGAGCACTATTCACACGTGCGCGACAAATGAGATAGAATTGTTTATTTGTATCGTCGATTGTGGCATGTGTGTTTGAACAGAACTTTTTTTCATTTTTACAATTTTCTGTTATATTTGTACGTGATTGTCAGGTGTTATATGTTCCATGTTTTTAAAACTGATATTCAATATGGAATAAATGTGCATTTAAAATTTTGTGTTGTTTATTTAGTACAAATTATGTAGTTTTAATGAGAATTTCAACATATAATGCCAACATATTTATAGGTAAATTGGACAAAGAACTTCTCCAATCGTCTGAATATAGCTGAAATATTGCTGCTCGGGCGTTAAAGACCATTAATCAATCAATCAATCCAATCGTCTGTTGAAAACCACTATCTTGATACAGGTTTATTAATGATGTTGATATGAAGTGGATACATACTGATTAGTGATTACAAAACTTGATCTCACGTGCCAATAACATCCACCTATCTATCAAATTTACTTAATTTATGAAATCTCAAAATCTCGTATATCTTTCCTCAATACTTCCAGCACTTTATCCTCAAATGGTGAGTTGTCCACTGACCTGTATTCCAAACCAAGAGACAATAGCCAATACCTTTGACCTAGTTGCTGTCATCTTCATAAAGTGACAAAGAGCATTCATTATAGTCAAGCTCTTAGACTCTGACGAATCTATTCTACCAATGATTCCTTTAAAAGGAGACTAGGGAAATTAAATGGTCACCCTACTAGAAGGGGGTACAGAAATAATAACATCAAAAAGAATTTCCAAAAAGTACAGCAGACATCGATGAGTACCATTTTTCAATATAAAGAAAAAAATGCAAAAGAGTTCCCTGCGTGAACATTGGAAATCTATTGAAAAAAATCCCAGGTTGTCCAGAAGCTTTCCATAGCCTCGCATGGTTGGGTTTAAACAACCCAACAGTCTCCGTAGCTATTGGTAGGAGCAGAGATTGCAAAGCCTAGCACTGCCGCTGGCAGAAGTCAGTCATGTGGTGACAAACGCTGCAAATGTTGCAAAGATATGGAACCTTTCTCAACATTTATCAGTAAATCACAAATAAACAGTACAAAATATTCAATACTGTTAACTGCAAAAGCTCAAATATCATTTACATTCTTGAGTG
This sequence comes from Limnoperna fortunei, assembly GCA_944474755.1. NCBI lineage: Eukaryota > Metazoa > Mollusca > Bivalvia > Mytilida > Modiolidae > Limnoperna > Limnoperna fortunei. The sequence goes on from OX104120.1 coordinate 49,793,225, forward strand.
TCCCATCTGTAGCTTACAATATGTTGGCGTGTCCAAACAGCCTTGCAACAAACGACTGATTGGTCATAGAATTGGCGAGACTCTGAAAGGCCTGAGAGAGATTCTGGACTAAAGAGCTCTGCTATGTACACCCCAAAGGAATAAACAAAAATAACAAATATCATTCTAACTATAAATATATAATAAATTCATTAATATCAAGAAGTTTTAGATTAGATGGTTTATACAACTGACAACTGTACCGTACACCCTTACGTAATGATTTATAGCTGTGATCTGAGAAAGTTCAACATCAATAAAATCAGACTCGATTAAGTTGCTACCGGATGCTGATGTAACAATAACCAACTTTTATTATTTATTTATAGATTGATATTGACACTGAAGAACGCCATCAGTTGGCCGAAAATTTTGCCTCCCTTTCAGAGTCTCTCCAGAGATGGGTCACTCAGGAATCTGCCCCATATGTGGCTTACAATATGTTGGCGAGTCCAAACATCCATTGCACAAACGACTGAATGGTCATAAAGTGACCTAACTAAGAAACAGTTTCTGCCCTTGAGCTAACACTTCACACTGCCCGACCACACTCAAAAGATTTTGATCACATAAAAATCCTAATTATCGAGCAGAACTGCGAGTGTAGAGACTCTGAACTGGAATAATCCATAATACAGAAGCAATGCTGCTCATTTATGTTAACTATCCATGAATTTATTAATTCTGAATAATTTTAAGTGTTTTAATGATGAAGAAAATAATTGTCTTGGAGTCGTCTACTTTTATTATGTTTAATGAATATTCCCCATTTTTATAATGTTCGTTGATTTTTTGGTCTAAGCCGTCTAAAAGTTTCTACTTTCAATTTATGCATTCATATTCTCTCGGTCGATCTGATCTAAACTCAATAGATGACCGTTATTAATTTTAAAATTTTATCTAATACCGATTCCAGATTGCAGTCGTTTACTGCATGTAACATCATATATAACCGTTTAATTTTAGATTAAATACTGTTACCTTTCTGGTAGGCTACTCCTGTAGTGGCACGATTATTTATCATTAACGTCTTTCTAGGAAACTAATATAGACTATAGTTTATGGGGTCCTATCAGATGTATAATGATTAATACTACGGATCATACGCTCCCACGGGTGAACATAATCCCGTGATGTCAAATCTACCCAGACGATACAATTAAAGTTAAATTGGTCTATGAGGTAGCATTCGTAGTAAAGTGAATATCTTTAATGTGTTTTTTAAAACTCGCGAATAAATTAATATAGGCCCCAAACAATGTAATTTATCTTACCAAACATGCAGTTCATGCTAGTATAAGCAAGCCAGTTGTGATAACTCGTGTGAAGTAAATACTCCAGCTATAGCACAAAAACGGTAACAGTTTTAACTTTATCTTAAATATATTTTAAATATGAAAATGAGCCTTAATTTAAAGATTGTAACATATACAAACTGAAATTACGATTTATTGCAAAGTTTACTTTCAGTAAGGTCTTATCCAATGAAAATCCAACATGTTTATATAAGGTGAAAATAAAGTGATGTACGCATTGTGTGAATTTACCAACAGTACAATAATACCGAGAAAAAAGATAAACGAATGAATTTTTGTTGCAAATATCATCCAGATGTGCATACAATGAAGCTTATCTACCCTATGTTTGTAGTAATTATGAAAATCGTCAAAAACTGTTTATAGGCTCTCTTAAAAAGGCGACTTAATAAATTCAAAAATGATTTGCATATATGATCGGCAGTTAAAACAAGTAATATGACTCCCTTATCTTAATATTGTCGTCGCGATATAGTCAAAAGGGTGAAGTAAAAAGAAATTACACATTTCATTATTAATTGTAATTTTACTTGAAAACAAAACAAAGAACTTCTTAAACATGCTTTATTATCTCTATGGTTTTAATTAGCCCAATATCCATCGCTTATAAAAATATGTTTCATGTGCACAGTATGCGTAAAACTGTAAATATCGAATTTTATTTACAAGGAATGGAGGAAAAACAACGTACAACCAATTGCACAATACTTTCATATCGTATTTTTAAAATAATAAATTCTTTTGTAATATAGCTTCTAATGGTACATTACAAAAAGCTATACATACCTGCCTCTTTAGTATAAACAATTGTCATCCTCGATATTAACAAGAAAATATACAATGTCGTTGTGTCCCGCATTAAGAGCGATATTTAGTGGTAATCTTCCTTCCGAATCAAAAATTGTATAATCACACTGACTTTCGATCAAACGTTTAGCAATAAAAAAGTCACATCGGCTGCAACAAACCGCAAGAGCTGTACTGCCGGTATTATCACATGAATCCATTTTGCAACCCTTTGATAATAGAAGTTGTACGATGTCATCAAAGCCAAGAAAGCACGCAACATGTAAAGGCGTTTTGCCGTGTGCATCAGGAAGGTTAACACTGCAGTTGGAGATAAGAAGCATTGTAACAATATTTATATTTCCAGTTTCATATGCTATTAACAACGGAGTCTTCTGATCTTTGTTTTGAATATTGACATCGCAATTTGCTTTTAATAGGTTTTCATCACAATAGTTAATAATCGTGATAACAAAAACTGGACGATTTCATCAAAACCCAAGAAACACGCTATATGTAAGGGTGTCTTCTTATCCATATTCTGAACATTTACATCACATCTTTCTTTTAAAAGAGTCTCAACTATATTTAGGTATTCTTGTTCACAAGCAGTCTGAAGTGGTGATGTACCGTTGCACATTAAATTCAAATCACATTTATGTTCTATCAACAGTGAAACTATGTCAGCATGGCCATTTTTACATGCTCTAATTAATGGTGTTGTTACACTTTCTACGTCATCAGACCAAACTGCATTGCTTTCAATCCATTTATTTAACAAAATGATCATGGATTTAAATAATCTTCTATAGGACGCTAAGTATAAGGGTTAATTCTTACATGTTAAATCTTCTTTGGCATGAATATTATCTTCCAGACAAACCTTTTCTGATGTGTTGGTTTCTGTTTCTAGTTCATTAATTAAATAGTCTAAAATCAACTTACAACCTAAACACTCTGAAAGGACAAAGGACCATTGATTTTGTAAGACTACTGATAATATATTTGAATGTGATGAAAGGAAAGATAAGAATTTCCAAATACGGTAAATAATTTGCGTTTTTCAATATCTTTTGATATGCGTTCAAAATACAAATCTTCTGTGTTAGTTGGAATCATTATCGCATATTCGTCATGAGGTTCTTTTTAATGATTCGTGTTTGACTCTATCAACAATGAAATTGCTATCACAGTATTCTAGCAGGAACTCAATAATTCGTTTCCCCAAATAGAAAGAGATCGTATCAAATATCTTGTCATGCACGGCCTAAAAAGATGAAAGAGTTTCAGTTACGTATGTTTTGTTTAATGTTTGAAGCATTGCCATGACGTCATGTTTTAGCGGTCGTTTAGTCAATCTGCAAATTTCGGACTTTGTATTTTGTCCAAATCGTGATTGGTACGATCCTTAAATATATTTTTATTTAATTTGTTATTATGTATAACGAGTAGAGCCAAGCCAACAAAGCAACCTTCGTTCTCATCATGAATTTCATCAAATTCCTGCTCCAGTTGTTTAAAAGGATTTTTGAATAAACTAATATTTGATTTGTCCACGGATTTTGCAAACACACTATAAAGTAAGGGAAACATATCGAACTGATTGACAGTCTGATCGTCTAAATCTTTCACCACTTCAGTATCGAAATGCTTTCTAGCTATTTCTCGTTTTTCGTCAGTGCTCGACTTTAGGTCATCTGGAAGTAAATTACATTCCAGTATTCCAAAACGTTTCACAAATTTGTGAAAATTATCATCTAACGAAATTTGTAATCTACATGTTCCAAAAACACGTAATGAATTCGGATTCCTTTCAAATAGTTTTTGGAGTGTATTGTGATGTCTGTGCCATTCGCGCAAAATATTTGCGTCGGCTGTAAATTTACGACAAATATTGTCCAAAACAAATTTTTGATTGCACCCTTTTTGCAGCTCTTAACTATTTCTTTAGGATAAACAACGGCTAAAATGTCAAAACCTTCGGTGGCTTTAAGTGCTAGTCCAATATGACGAGCAGTAGCATATTTTCCCATACCGGGACTTCCGGTAATAACAACAAATGCATAAAATAAGATTTAAAATATATTACAACTTAATTGAAAACTTTACAAAAGGCAAACTGTAGTGTAGTTCGTATTCTAACAAAAGATAGATGTACAATAAATATAATGATACGACATAAAATAATTACGATTAATTTAAAGCTGTAGCATTATGGTGCACTATGCTTAAGTAAAACATTCTTATACCAATATAAAAATTATAACTTTATTCGTGTATTGTTGGGTATGATTATATGCTATCAGAACTACATATACCTCTAACATTATAAGGAACCGGATAACTCTGATGTAACTGAAGTTGCTTGACGTCATCTTCAATTTCTTGCAACCTTTTTTCGGTTCGAGCAAAATCTAAATAAACATTGCGATATGAACTGTCAAGATCTTCTTTAAGAAGAGCATCACATGCGTCTTTGAAAAAACTCCACCAATTCTCTCTAGAGCCTACAGAACATTCAAAAATACTTTTGATTTTGTGGATTAATTTTTATTCGTTTAATATCAATTTGTCATTTCATCATGTTAAATGGTCAATAGCCACCTACGAATTCAATCACGCATTTATTACATAGGTGTGAACATTGTCCGTTAAAAATCGAACTGGATGTTTGCTTTGTTTAAGTGAACGAATTTGTTTTGTTATGGATTTTATTAGTAGTTTTATTTGTTTATCATTTATAACCGATTCTTTATAAAGAACTCTTTAAAACCTTTTTGTTGTTATTAATATGGTGGGGGATCACATAGTTGACTTCCTGTTACAATTCATTTTGTCAATGCAATAACCCAAAACTAATTTGAAACAATTAAAACTCAACCAATATTTTAATTATTATTTTAATAGTGTTTAGTTGATAACCATCAAAAACCTTCTAATGAACAACAATAAGATAGATGCCAACAATAAGATAGATACCAACAATAAGATGGATGCCATGTATATCACTGACTTAAGGTCAACAATAAGAGATATGTATGGGTTTAACGTCATTTTCGGCATTTGGTCAGCAGCAAGATCACAGCATCCAGTGCTTTGAATGGGGGACCAAGGGATACCCGATGGAAGTCCTTTTAATTCACAGCTAAATTTAACACGTTTATTTTAATTTACACAATACACCGATTAATAAAAGAAAAATTAATTCAAACTTAGTAATAAATGAATTTACTAAATATAACAAATCTTTTTTGAACAGCATACAATTTCTTACGTCAACCAAACAGGACGTTTAAACAACTTTTGTACGATTGACTTTACTAACGGCAAATTTATTTATCCAACGAATAGGGTATTTGTCAATCCAAGACAATTGATACCAACAGTTACAATGAATCCACAGTACTATGATTGTTGAACGTAAAAAATAGTCATGTAATTAATAAACAATATACAGACTTTTTCTGATAAAAAATTAAAATCCATAATATTTTAACTAACTATTATCTGGTACATATATTTAATATTCAGGTGCAAGATATTCTAACTGACTCATGTCATGTTTCTTAAAATAAATTTAAAACGAACACATTACCAAATTTGGTCGTGCAGCAACAGACAGCAAAGGAGCTAGCCACATGAACTAGTATGTCAGATCAAACCTTCTACATATCTAAAAGTGTGCACATTACACACGTGGTAGCTTGTTTGTTAATTATTGCATATTATTGAACGATTTAAGCATTGCTAAACAAATTTATTATACTTCATGCAAAAATGCTGTCTTTTTATTGGACAGTAACCATGTGTTAATTTCTACTGATTCTCGTTTTAGCCCCGCCCATTATAGCAACGGGTGTTAATTCCTCTTGATTTCATACCAACGGGTGATATATAAAAAAATTAACACCCGTTTAGACCGGAAATTGCCGAACTGGAAATTATCACCCGCTCTAGCCGAAGTTTACGAGTGATATAAAAATATTATCAGAATGAAAACTGCCAATCTGGAAAATGATCAGCCGCATCAGCTGAAATTTACTTACAAGTCTTTCTATGTCAAAGACACCACAAATACAGGAAAATGGGCAATTATTATTTGGAAAACAACTAGCAGACTAACAAGCATTGTCCATTAAAAAATGATTCAGTACAGCATCTATGTGGTAGTTTACATTTCCTCTTTAGATAATAGGCATTCAGTATAATAAAAATCATACTGCCTTTGAACTCAGGTGTTAGAGTAGATTATCACATGATCCGTCTCGGGTGATAATTTTTCTTCATGTGATAATCTACCCTAACACCCTCGTTCAAAGGCAGTATGATTATAATAGAATTGCATCAAATTAGTATTTATTTTTTAAAAGTTAATGGCGCTATATTTATTATTATGTTTCATGTTTGCATATCGTATCGTTAGTGGAATTGCAAAGGGGGAATACTGAACAATGACCTCACAACGAATATTTAGATTGAAGTGGCTAAAATCTCTTCTTAGCGTTTGCATATCAATCTTACAACTACGTTCTGACGAGTATCCTTATTAAAATTATTCAACTTCAGGTAAATTTACAGCAGCATATTTGTTTTAACTCAATACTCAATTGGCAGTCACAGACACCAAAACAATTAATTTCATTTTATACAAATTAGAGTGAGTAGATTTTGGTAAGAGAAGAATTTAACTATTATTATTCGGTCAGCATCAATTAAACGAATTCATATAAATATTTTTATGTACCTCGGAGGTTTCTCCCCAAGCTATATGAAACTCAGCATCATTAATTTTTCCATCAGCTGAATGTGCAATTAAATTTCTGTAATATTTTATTCTCGAGAGGTCGTCCCCTTCACTGACGTCAGCAGCTGTTGGTAATGTGTCTTTTATTTTTAATTAAGTAAAATTACGAATTAAAACCAATTAAAACATGAATGTGACATCCATATCTGACGAGTTAACACAAGGCCCTGTAAAATGTACATAAATGCTGTTAAAATTGAACAAATTACAGTTTGATATATAGAATTCGTAACATGTCATAAGATTATCTTTGCCGAAAGTCAACAGAATTTAAAAACTTCAATTGGCAACAAGTAATTCATAGTAATGGTATTCGTAATCTAGTTTAATTATCAGTATTATAATTAACACAAGTCGATTTCTTACTAGACAATTGGCTAGTTGCAAGTGGACATAATATTTGTATCTAGGTATTAAAACAAACGATTGGTATGGGGAAATAATTCCGGAGTTATCAATAAAATTAATTAGTAAATCATGAGATACCAGGTCGTAATCAAAAGAACGAAAACCAAGTAAGAAGTTAGAAACCAGATTATAGCCATCAAAACACAGACAAATACAATGCGAAATCAAAGCATCATGAAGGGATGGCATCGATGTACCTATCAACAGGCAAAATGGAAATTAATCTACTTCGTTCATCCAATATTTATTTTAAAAAATGTGGGATGTGTGACACATTTAAATTACAAGGTTAGTAAATATGTATCTACTCATAATTTAATCCACGGTTATTTGTTAACTGCAACGCATTATTTTAAACAATTTTTCAAATGTTTCTTTGACATGTGTGCATCACGTCCTTGCTGGGATAGTAGAGATGGACTTGAGTTCGATAAGTATTGCACTTAAAATCATTTGTGATTGATTAATAACTCGTTTTTGACACAGAGACTCAAGTTTTCCTTTTATTAGATTAAGGGAAGTCTGCAAGCCGGCCGGATTGAAATGTTTATCAAACAATATTCTTACAGCTGACGGTGATATCCGTACTAAAAGATGTGCCAGGCGTAGGAAGTTTGTTTCTTCCTTAGTCAGGACAGGAATTACTGAAGTCTTGGATAGAGCCATTCTGAAATAAGCCTGATTATATAGAACATATTATGAAATTGATATCGTTCAAAAACAAAACATGAAACAAAAAATATTATAAAAATATTATATTATGTAGATATATATTGTTTATGTTGTTTGCCCAAGTTTCCTCTGATTTAATGATTTTCGTTTTGCTTTAACTTTAGCAAAATGTTGAACAGGTTATCATTTGCATGCCATTAAACGTTTGACAGTTCAGTGACACGTTATAATTTCAACTCAACGTTATCTTGATTTGGATGTTCATTAACGCACGAATATAGATGGAATAAAATAATATTTAATAATATTATTAATTCATATTTTTCAACTTGTCACATTATATGCTGTATTTTGAAAGGTTCTTTTAAAACGACAGACAGAAAATTGATACTGCATGGTTAAAGTTAGAAAAAAAATGATATTGCACAGACTTTTTAACTATTTCTTTAAATAATCTAAAATTCCCTTTAGACAAATTTTAAACAGCCAATCATAATTCACGTGGCTATTTCCGGTGAAGTTTAAAAGTTAGTAAGTTCTACTAAACCTTTCTGTTCATTTTGAAAAATTTCAAAACATTTAAGTTGTTGTATTTGTCTATTAAACGTGTATCTATAAAATTGACAAATGTCATATTTTCAGCTGTTATTGAAACCAAACATGAAATCTTGGTACGTGAGGCAACAAACCATATAAATAGTACACTAATAAAAAAGCATTAAAATAAATCCTTTTTAATACAAGTATAAACAGATGTAGATAGTATCAAAACTACTACAAATGTAGCCATTAAATGAATAATTTATATGAATAATATCGACATGAGATAACATACCGACCTCCAACTTTGTTGTCGGTCGATATGTTCTGTATCAACCTGATTTAACGGCTATAACTGTATAATATTATTTTTGTGTTGGTATTCAAAACAATTTTCGATTATGATTTTGACACCAACAGAAACACAGTCACATATATTAGAACCATTGTAAATAAAATCGTTAACACAGAACTCAAATTAATTTCAAATAAAATAACAATAGAAGGAAACGAAACTAAAAGGTAAAGGAAGAAAACAATTGTGTAATATTTTTTGTTTGCTGTTTTACTGTTTAACTTCCTCGTATATCCATATTTCAATAATCTTACAAAATGTTGAGTTACGTTGTTATCTTAATGTTTTGGCGGAATAGTAGTTACAAGACATACAGTAGCATGTATTTGTCAGTTCAGCTAGTTTATGCATTGTTATTCTATCGAAAATTATTCTACGCCTGGTTAAATAATAAAAAGCCACTTTTCTACAATATTGTATATTAATGCAATAATTTGACTACCAAGTGACACAGTTTTTAAACATTTTTCTCCTGACCGGGTCTTACTGCATCGGATACTCTAAGTCACGAGGAACATAAAAAGTTATTTTTCCTGCTCCCTCTTTTGATAGTAACCAATCACAAGGATAAATAATTGCTGTTTTAAGTACAGGCTACTTGTTATATCCCTACTTGTGTTTCTTTCTTATATTGGAGACAAAATAGGGAGGTACAATAGTTGATTGTCACGCGGATAATAGAGAATCCTATGCAGGACTTATAAACAAATGCCGCCAAACGAAAGTAATACTGTAGAAACGGGGATACAAGGTGATATATATGTTTTGCTATAATGTAAATTTTTTTATGGTAGTAAACAAGGTCATCAGAGGTCAACCTACAGGCAGGCTATTAGCGTCCTAATGTGGTATTTAAAGAAACTACTTCGTGGGGGGTGGCTTTGCAGGTTTTAATGCCAAAAGTTTGGCTTGGATCATCGTGGGTGTCTTGTCTTGTAAATTTTATGACCCTTTTATACATGGGAAGAAGAAGGGATCATTGCAACTTCTACGAAAGTACGAAAAATCACATTGTCTGTCACCACCTAGATGGACCTACATAATTTTTATTGTCAATCAAAATAAGGTCTCCAAAGGCCTGGATATAGCAAAACTGATGCTTCCTGGAAGTTAAGTAACCAACCATGTAGTAAATAAATATAGTTTTGTTGTTTTATTGCATGTAGAGGACCGGATAATACAACTTTCAATTAGATGTAGTTTTAAAAATAATAAACCTTAAACTGACCTGATGATTCTATACTTGATAATTTACAATGGTTAATGTGTTTAAACTTTTTTTGAAATCAGACAAATATTATATTGTTTTATGTGTGGATAAATGCATTTCCTCTTTGATCAAACTATAATGATTTATTTTATCAAAGAACAAAGAGAGGAAAGACTAACAGGAAAATCATTTTCCGTCCGTGCACCAGTTTTTGTTTGCTGTTGCTACTAATTAACGTCGGCATATAAAGTTACGTAACGCTATAGTTATATATTATGTGTCAAAATTGTATAAGCCATATTAACTTGTTGTTTGCAAACCGTTTTTTATTCCAGCCTTTTAAGAAAACTTTTTATTTAATATACAAAAACATACAATAATGGAAGTACAAAAGCTGTTCATCACATGCACGCTGTGAAATAAAATATGTGGTTTATAAACAAATGCCACACAATGAAGGAGATACGGTAGGGTAGACAATGAATAGGGTTTTTAATATATTATTTTTAATTGAAGAGTGGTGACTGTCACCTGAGATCATAATAAATAACTTAATAATTACATAAAAAGGAAAATAACGAGAAAGATGTTTACGTAAACAATAACATCCTTATACAGTACAATCACGTGATCTATTCACACACACATTCGTTTACATATGAAACAACAAAATCAATAGCAATGATAATTCTGAATACTTATTTACAACTGAATATTCTTAAGTGAAGTTAATCAATGATAATTATTGAGAAAGGTACACAAATCGTGTAAACAAACAAAGTTAAATACAGCTACAACTACATGAACCTGTGTGATAAAATTACTCTTTTACATTCTTTAAATAAATTGTCATTTACATTATTGGCAGTAAAATATTGACGCATATGAGTATGTTTTATCCCACATATAACAAGGTAGCAAATATTTAGACAGAATAAAACATTATTCATGTCATGTTTGATAATATTTCTGCTTACTCAATATTTAACACTGACCTTATCTGGCCTTTATACACACGACATTAATGTAATAGCTTACGATTAAAATGATTCGTATTTCACTTAAACATAAATGCATAATATTAATTGGTAAACATTACTTATTGTTTGACAATAAAAGCAAAACAAAAATGTAAAAAGCAATACTCCAACAAAATTTGAAAACCACAGGACAATGATAAAAAATCCAGATTGAGAAAATGGCATATGACACTTGTGGAAATCAAAACAACATAACAAAACAATGAAATGAAAATAAAACACCCTCCCCCCTTTAAAATTTTGCAACACAACCCAATGAAAACATTGGTGCACTCAAGGTGTCTGGACGAATGCGTAGTTCTAGTTAGATCACCGTCGAATTACTTAAGTAATTAATATTAATATTAATATAACAGGTCTTTGTTTTACTTCTGGTGGTGTTGTCCCTTCATTAATTCTATGGAGATCAACACCACTTTCTTGATGATTACGACAAATCCATCGTACGAATGCGAACAGCGATAGGTAGTTTTTTCCCTTGTTGAATATGCATTTTTCCTGATATATTAATCAACAGTAGGATTCGGACTAACGATTTCAATACCACTTGTAAAAATTATCATCTGACTAGTATGAGCTACTGCGAAATGAAAGCTCATTTCATTCTACATGTCTTAGACTGTACATCGTCTACAACTAAGCGATCCTGATGAAGGATTTTTATTCAGTCGAACAGATGGCACATAGGCTTACTTAGAATACCTAATGGGTATTATAATAATCTATTTGTTAAGACTCAGCAATTATATTTCATGATCAGAGAATTATCTCGGTATTTTTGTTATAAATTTGGTATTTTCTAAATTTTTAGTTTTAATTTTATAATGCATATTAAGTTTTCCGTGAAGTTAAAGGTATCCATAATACTGGCTTTAGCAGTGAAGCTTATTCAGTGTCATTTCAGTTATCATTTTTAGGAAGATACACGTATTTAGCATTCCATATGAATTTCATCTCAGGTTAAAAGATTATTTATATTTACTGTATAGACCATGTTTAAATCAAGATTGACATTTTTGTAAAGTAAGTTTCACCAAAGATGTAAAAAGTCAAGTATCTACGAACCAAGTGATGCGCGCTTTTCTTAAAATAAAACTAAAGGAGTTGTGATTTAAAATACTTCCGGTTAAATAATGCCCAAACTATTATCAAACGTTCTGATGAATTGCTATCGACACAAAATTAAAAGACTAATTATCAAACTTTACTACTTAAAATGATCTTCCAGGTTAATAGTTATAAAAATATAAATAAAACTGATTGTTTTGCTGATGGTATTTAATTATTCACAATGTTATCGTAAATGAATGACACATTTAGTGCGAGCATGTTTAAAGGTTGTCGGGCGTTATGATGATAACACTTAAACACACTAGAAATATTTGGAGGTGATTGTTGACCTACTCTCGTTAAAACATAATTTTAAATTGCATCCATTCATGTCTATTTATTATAAATTGTTTGCTTCATTTGACTTTATATCCAAAGCTAAATGATGTAGATATACAATTTAAGTTGTGACGCGTTCTTACAATAAACCCAGTGCCCTAGTTAAGGTTTCATATTTGAGATGGAACATGTTAAATGTGATAACATTTTCTTTTAAAAAAGTGTTTTTGTACTATTTTCTAATCAGGAACATCTAGCCTCTTTTACAGTCTTTTATAAAAAAAAAATTTTCCTTCGAATTTTATCATAAAACTGAATACAAGACTAATGTCAAACATATTTGATACGAATTAAACCTACTGGATTAAGCAATAATAAAAAAATACATATATAATTTACAAAACTAAAGAATGCAACTAACTCTTTGATTACCAAAATAATCAGTGACTACCGACTGGTATAGTTCACAGATATGATTTAATTTACTTACCCACAAAATGAACGCCCAATTCTGTTGATTTGCTAAAAAATCCTGAATTTCATACTTTGTATTTCTTGAGCAATGAAAACCCATTTGTTTATGTAAAACTGTTGCGACGAACTTACAAAATAGCTAAGACCTACAATTTTTTTTATTTTATGAAGAGCTACCGGAAACTTGTCGTAAAGATTAAACGTGTGCATAATTGTTGAAAGGAAATAATGAAAAAATAATATTTTGAGGAGCTCAGATGGAGAGTCTTTCTCCTTTTCACCGAAAAAGCATAAGCGTTTACTGAGATAACAGATTATTGTACTCAAAGACATGTCACTAAATCCAAACACGTTATAGAAGACATGTTATCCGATTTGCCGATTTGGTACGTTTTGTGAGCTTGTCTCCCCTACAAACCATAGGTTTGTAATTTTGAAACATGCACCTTTCAACATATAATATTTCATAAATTACGCTTAAAGCTAAGATTTTGGTAGTCTATAATCAAAACCAAAAAAACTCAAAAACCGAACTCCTAATGTACTATGACTTGAGATGTCACATTCATTCAATAATACATTTGCAAGCGTTATATGAACCTTAGTTTTATAATAACTAAATTAAAAAAATTTATATATATATATATATATATATATATATATATATATATATATATATATATATATATATATATATATATATATATATATATATATATATATATATATATATATATAAAGAAAATATAAATCCGGAAATGAATGTCACAATATATTTTCAAATCCACATTATAGAATTAGTAACAATAAAAATGTTCGTTTTCCACGACCGGTTTCATCTCTTCCGAGATCTTTAAAGTGGATGTTTTGTATACAATTGACGTCGTTATCGGTAACGTGACGTTACAATGGTCCATAGATACTGACGCCGTCAGGTGTGGTTAAAATCCGGCACTGTTGAGACGTGGCCGATATTTACGGATGAATTGTTGTTCTTTATTTATACGTTGTTCTTCTGTCGTAGAGTCTGAACATTGATAAAATGGGAAAATAGAAAAATTAGGTAAAGAATGACCGGCACACAATTCAATATGCTCGCTTAGTGTTATTTGTCTAGTATTGACATCACTAATTTGTTGCCGATGTACAGTCATGCGATGGCGTAATGTCATGCCGGTTTGTCCTATATAATTTTCTTTACATCCTTTACATGTGATGACGTAAATTAAATTGCTAGATGAACAAGTAAAATTATTTTTTATTTTAAAAACGTTTCCATTTTTGAACTGGAATTCTGATCCTTCGATTAAATATGCACAAACTCCACAATTTGGTCTATTGCACTTAATAACTTTCCTGACTAAGTTTTCCTGCGGTAATTTTGCTGATGTCAAAAAGTTTTTTAGAGATTTCGACTGTCTTTTACTCTTGATGATAGCATTATTCTCTATGATTTTCTTCATTTTTTCGTCTGTATTTAAAATTGGTAAATTTTGGTAAATGTGTGTAAATATTTCAGCATTCTTTGGGTTAAATGTTGACACGAATGGGATGACCTTTTCTTCAGTTTTACTTCTTACAAGTTTTAGTTCTTGAGTACTAATTTGCTTTGCTTTTTCAATTCCCGTGTCTATCAGTGTGGTAGGAAATTTTCGTTTTAAGAGAATACTATTTAATTCTTTTAATCTTTCGTCTCTGGTGTTGGTGTTTGAGACAATTGTGCAAATTCTTCTCGCTAAATTGTACGGAATGTTGTTTTTCGTATGCTTAGGATGACAAGATGAATAAAGTAGGTATTGCTTAGAGTCAGTCGGTTTAAAATAAATATCAGTCTCAATTGTCGTTTTATTCTTTAATATTAATATGTCCAAAAAGGGTATTTCTGTATTACTTGTTTCCATCGTAAATTGAATGTGTTCTTCAATGTTATTCAATAAAACTTTAAATTGTTGCAGTTTGTGTTCGTCTTCATTCCAAATAATGAAACAATCATCCAAGTATCTTTTCCAATTCTGGATTAAATATCTTTCAAAGATGTCCCCAAAAAGGCGACTAGATTGCTCATATAATTTTATTTCATGAAATCCCATGACGAGATTAGCGTAAGTAGGGGCGACTTTGGTTCCCATTGCAGTACCTGATTTTTGTCGGTATGATTTTTCGTTAAAGTTGAAATAATTGTTTTCTAAAATAAAGCGAAGTCCCTTTAAAATAAATTCCTTTTCAAATCTCTGTGGTAGATCTTCCGGGTGTGCATTTAACCAATATTGTATTGCATTAATTCCGTAATTGTGAGGTATGTTGGTGTAGAGGTTAACAACATCAAATGAAACTAGTTTACAGTTCGGTTCTACTCGTTCTGGTAAATGGTTAAGCATATATATATACAAGTCTAGAAGATTATGCAACGATACAAATGACGGTGTTTCTTGTCAAAAATTTAGACAAAGACTGACCAACGAATGGCCTTAGTCATTGAATGTCAATATAAATAAATGACGTAAACAAGTCATAACATATTGATCTTGAAATTTCTCATTTCCAACTTAACCCAAAATAGTTGCTTCACAAGTCCGCCAGCCGCGGACGTGCCGTGCTTTACTTTGCTTTGCTCAAATATTCCAACAAGATGTAATCAAAATTACCAAGGTGACAAATTCATTACGCCAGACGCGCGTTTCGTCTACTTAAGACTCATCAGTGGCGTTTAACTCTAAATGCTTAAAGTATTTTTTCATTCGGTGATGGAATAATATAAGTCCACTGGGATCGTGTAAAAACACAATACAGGTAGTTCAAAATATTATATAAAAGTCTAAAGAGTCTACCAACCAGCAAGCTTATTAAGTATCGGATCGACAAACATGACGATACAGCATAAACAAAAAATAATATACAAGTCTAGAAGATTATGCAACGATACAAATGACGGTGTTTCTTGTCAAAAATTTAGACAAAGACTGACCAACGAATGGCCTTAGTCATTGAATGTCAATATAAATAAATGACGTAAACAAGTCATAACATATTGATCTTGAAATTTCTCATTTCCAACTTAACCCAAAATAGTTGCTTCACAAGTCCGCCAGCCGCGGACGTGCCGTGCTTTACTTTGCTTTGCTCAAATATTCCAACAAGATGTAATCAAAATTACCAAGGTGACAAATTCATTACGCCAGACGCGCGTTTCGTCTACTTAAGACTCATCAGTGGCGTTTAACTCTAAATGCTTAAAGTATTTTTTCATTCGGTGATGGAATAATATAAGTCCACTGGGATCGTGTAAAAACACAATACAGGTAGTTCAAAATATTATATAAAAGTCTAAAGAGTCTACCAACCAGCAAGCTTATTAAGTATCGGATCGACAAACATGACGATACAGCATAAACAAAAAATAATATACAAGTCTAGAAGATTATGCAACGATACAAATGACGGTGTTTCTTGTCAAAAATTTAGACAAAGACTGACCAACGAATGGCCTTAGTCATTGAATGTCAATATAAATAAATGACGTAAACAAGTCATAACATATTGATCTTGAAATTTCTCATTTCCAACTTAACCCAAAATAGTTGCTTCACAAGTCCGCCAGCCGCGGACGTGCCGTGCTTTACTTTGCTTTGCTCAAATATTCCAACAAGATGTAATCAAAATTACCAAGGTGACAAATTCATTACGCCAGACGCGCGTTTCGTCTACTTAAGACTTTTTTACTTAAGAGGTTTTTATTAAACGCCACTGATGAGTCTTAAGTAGACGAAACGCGCGTCTGGCGTAATGAATTTGTCACCTTGGTAATTTTGTTTATTTATATTGACATTCAATGACTAAGGCCATTCGTTGGTCAGTCTTTGTCTAAATTTTTGACAAGAAACACCGTCATTTGTATCGTTGCATAATCTTCTAGACTTGTATATTATTTTTTGTTTATGCTGTATCGTCATGTTTGTCGATCCGATACTTAATAAGCTTGCTGGTTGGTAGACTCTTTAGACTTTTATATAATATTTTGAACTACCTGTATTGTGTTTTTACACGATCCCAGTGGACTTGTATTATTCCATCACCGAATGAAAAAATACTTTAAGCATTTAGAGTTAAACGCCACTGATGAGTCTTAAGTAGACGAAACGCGCGTCTGGCGTAATGAATTTGTCACCTTGGTAATTTTGATTACATCTTGTTGGAATATTTGAGCAAAGCAAAGTAAAGCACGGCACGTCCGCGGCTGGCGGACTTGTGAAGCAACTATTTTGGGTTAAGTTGGAAATGAGAAATTTCAAGATCAATATGTTATGACTTGTTTACGTCATTTATTTATATTGACATTCAATGACTAAGGCCATTCGTTGGTCAGTCTTTGTCTAAATTTTTGACAAGAAACACCGTCATTTGTATCGTTGCATAATCTTCTAGACTTGTATATTATTTTGTGTTTATGCTGTATCGTCATGTTTGTCGATCCGATACTTAATAAGCTTGCTGGTTGGTAGACTCTTTAGACTTTTATATAATATTTTGAACTACCTGTATTGTGTTTTTACACGATCCCAGTGGACTTATATTATTCCATCACCGAATGAAAAAATACTTTAAGCATTTAGAGTTAAACGCCACTGATGAGTCTTAAGTAGACGAAACGCGCGTCTGGCGTAATGAATTTGTCACCTTGGTAATTTTGATTACATCTTGTTGGAATATTTGATCAAAGCAAAGTAAAGCACGGCACGTCCGCGGCTGGCGGACTTGTGAAGCAACTATTTTGGGTTAAGTTGGAAATGAGAAATTTCAAGATCAATATGTTATGACTTGTTTACGTCATTTATTTATATTGACATTCAATGACTAAGGCCATTCGTTGGTCAGTCTTTGTCTAAATTTTTGACAAGAAACACCGTCATTTGTATCGTTGCATAATCTTCTAGACTTGTATATTATTTTTTGTTTATGCTGTATCGTCATGTTTGTCGATCCGATACTTAATAAGCTTGCTGGTTGGTAGACTCTTTAGACTTTTATATAATATTTTGAACTACCTGTATTGTGTTTTTACACGATCCCAGTGGACTTATATTATTCCATCACCGAATGAAAAAATACTTTAAGCATTTAGAGTTAAACGCCACTGATGAGTCTTAAGTAGACGAAACGCGCGTCTGGCGTAATGAATTTGTCACCTTGGTAATTTTGATTACATCTTGTTGGAATATTTGAGCAAAGCAAAGTAAAGCACGGCACGTCCGCGGCTGGCGGACTTGTGAAGCAACTATTTTGGGTTAAGTTGGAAATGAGAAATTTCAAGATCAATATGTTATGACTTGTTTACGTCATTTATTTATATTGACATTCAATGACTAAGGCCATTCGTTGGTCAGTCTTTGTCTAAATTTTTGACAAGAAACACCGTCATTTGTATCGTTGCATAATCTTCTAGACTTGTATATTATTTTTTGTTTATGCTGTATCGTCATGTTTGTCGATCCGATACTTAATAAGCTTGCTGGTTGGTAGACTCTTTAGACTTTTATATAATATTTTGAACTACCTGTATTGTGTTTTTACACGATCCCAGTGGACTTATATTATTCCATCACCGAATGAAAAAATACTTTAAGCATTTAGAGTTAAACGCCACTGATGAGTCTTAAGTAGACGAAACGCGCGTCTGGCGTAATGAATTTGTCACCTTGGTAATTTTGATTACATCTTGTTGGAATATTTGAGCAAAGCAAAGTAAAGCACGGCACGTCCGCGGCTGGCGGACTTGTGAAGCAACTATTTTGGGTTAAGTTGGAAATGAGAAATTTCAAGATCAA
Organism: Limnoperna fortunei; assembly: GCA_944474755.1. Classification (NCBI taxonomy): domain Eukaryota; kingdom Metazoa; phylum Mollusca; class Bivalvia; order Mytilida; family Modiolidae; genus Limnoperna; species Limnoperna fortunei. Next base: position 49,812,080 of record OX104120.1, read on the forward strand.
TATGTTATGACTTGTTTACGTCATTTATTTATATTGACATTCAATGACTAAGGCCATTCGTTGATCAGTCTTTGTCTAAATTTTTGACAAGAAACACCGTCATTTGTATCGTTGCATAATCTTCTAGACTTGTATATTATTTTTTGTTTATGCTGTATCGTCATGTTTGTCGATCCGATACTTAATAAGCGTGCTGGTTGGTAGACTCTTTAGACTTTTATATAATATTTTGAACTACCTGTATTGTGTTTTTACACGATCCCAGTGGACTTATATTATTCCATCACCGAATGAAAAAATACTTTAAGCATTTAGAGTTAAACGCCACTGATGAGTCTTAAGTAGACGAAACGCGCGTCTGGCGTAATGAATTTGTCACCTTGGTAATTTTGATTACATCTTGTTGGAATATTTGAGCAAAGCAAAGTAAAGCACGGCACGTCCGCGGCTGGCGGACTTGTGAAGCAACTATTTTGGGTTAAGTTGGAAATGAGAAATTTCAAGATCAATATGTTATGACTTGTTTACGTCATTTATTTATATTGACATTCAATGACTAAGGCCATTCGTTGGTCAGTCTTTGTCTAAATTTTTGACAAGAAACACCGTCATTTGTATCGTTGCATAATCTTCTAGACTTGTATATTATTTTTTGTTTATGCTGTATCGTCATGTTTGTCGATCCGATACTTAATAAGCTTGCTGGTTGGTAGACTCTTTAGACTTTTATATAATATTTTGAACTACCTGTATTGTGTTTTTACACGATCCCAGTGGACTTATATTATTCCATCACCGAATGAAAAAATACTTTAAGCATTTAGAGTTAAACGCCACTGATGAGTCTTAAGTAGACGAAACGCGCGTCTGGCGTAATGAATTTGTCACCTTGGTAATTTTGATTACATCTTGTTGGAATATTTGAGCAAAGCAAAGTAAAGCACGGCACGTCCGCGGCTGGCGGACTTGTGAAGCAACTATTTTGGGTTAAGTTGGAAATGAGAAATTTCAAGATCAATATGTTATGACTTGTTTACGTCATTTATTTATATTGACATTCAATGACTAAGGCCATTCGTTGGTCAGTCTTTGTCTAAATTTTTGACAAGAAACACCGTCATTTGTATCGTTGCATAATCTTCTAGACTTGTATATTATTTTTTGTTTATGCTGTATCGTCATGTTTGTCGATCCGATACTTAATAAGCTTGCTGGTTGGTAGACTCTTTAGACTTTTATATAATATTTTGAACTACCTGTATTGTGTTTTTACACGATCCCAGTGGACTTATATTATTCCATCACCGAATGAAAAAATACTTTAAGCATTTAGAGTTAAACGCCACTGATGAGTCTTAAGTAGACGAAACGCGCGTCTGGCGTAATGAATTTGTCACCTTGGTAATTTTGATTACATCTTGTTGGAATATTTGAGCAAAGCAAAGTAAAGCACGGCACGTCCGCGGCTGGCGGACTTGTGAAGCAACTATTTTGGGTTAAGTTGGAAATGAGAAATTTCAAGATCAATATGTTATGACTTGTTTACGTCATTTATTTATATTGACATTCAATGACTAAGGCCATTCGTTGGTCAGTCTTTGTCTAAATTTTTGACAAGAAACACCGTCATTTGTATCGTTGCATAATCTTCTAGACTTGTATATTATTTTTTGTTTATGCTGTATCGTCATGTTTGTCGATCCGATACTTAATAAGCTTGCTGGTTGGTAGACTCTTTAGACTTTTATATAATATTTTGAACTACCTGTATTGTGTTTTTACACGATCCCAGTGGACTTATATTATTCCATCACCGAATGAAAAAATACTTTAAGCATTTAGAGTTAAACGCCACTGATGAGTCTTAAGTAGACGAAACGCGCGTCTGGCGTAATGAATTTGTCACCTTGGTAATTTTGATTACATCTTGTTGGAATATTTGAGCAAAGCAAAGTAAAGCACGGCACGTCCGCGGCTGGCGGACTTGTGAAGCAACTATTTTGGGTTAAGTTGGAAATGAGAAATTTCAAGATCAATATGTTATGACTTGTTTACGTCATTTATTTATATTGACATTCAATGACTAAGGCCATTCGTTGGTCAGTCTATGTCTAAATTTTTGACAAGAAACACCGTCATTTGTATCGTTGCATAATCTTCTAGACTTGTATATTATTTTTTGTTTATGCTGTATCGTCATGTTTGTCGATCCGATACTTAATAAGCTTGCTGGTTGGTAGACTCTTTAGACTTTTATATAATATTTTGAACTACCTGTATTGTGTTTTTACACGATCCCAGTGGACTTATATTATTCCATCACCGAATGAAAAAATACTTTAAGCATTTAGAGTTAAACGCCACTGATGAGTCTTAAGTAGACGAAACGCGCGTCTGGCGTAATGAATTTGTCACCTTGGTAATTTTGATTACATCTTGTTGGAATATTTGAGCAAAGCAAAGTAAAGCACGGCACGTCCGCGGCTGGCGGACTTGTGAAGCAACTATTTTGGGTTAAGTTGGAAATGAGAAATTTCAAGATCAATATGTTATGACTTGTTTACGTCATTTATTTATATTGACATTCAATGACTAAGGCCATTCGTTGGTCAGTCTTTGTCTAAATTTTTGACAAGAAACACCGTCATTTGTATCGTTGCATAATCTTCTAGACTTGTATATTATTTTTTGTTTATGCTGTATCGTCATGTTTGTCGATCCGATACTTAATAAGCTTGCTGGTTGGTAGACTCTTTAGACTTTTATATAATATTTTGAACTACCTGTATTGTGTTTTTACACGATCCCAGTGGACTTATATTATTCCATCACCGAATGAAAAAATACTTTAAGCATTTAGAGTTAAACGCCACTGATGAGTCTTAAGTAGACGAAACGCGCGTCTGGCGTAATGAATTTGTCACCTTGGTAATTTTGATTACATCTTGTTGGAATATTTGAGCAAAGCAAAGTAAAGCACGGCACGTCCGCGGCTGGCGGACTTGTGAAGCAACTATTTTGGGTTAAGTTGGAAATGAGAAATTTCAAGATCAATATGTTATGACTTGTTTACGTCATTTATTTATATTGACATTCAATGACTAAGGCCATTCGTTGGTCAGTCTTTGTCTAAATTTTTGACAAGAAACACCGTCATTTGTATCGTTGCATAATCTTCTAGACTTGTATATTATTTTTTGTTTATGCTGTATCGTCATGTTTGTCGATCCGATACTTAATAAGCTTGCTGGTTGGTAGACTCTTTAGACTTTTATATAATATTTTGAACTACCTGTATTGTGTTTTTACACGATCCCAGTGGACTTATATTATTCCATCACCGAATGAAAAAATACTTTAAGCATTTAGAGTTAAACGCCACTGATGAGTCTTAAGTAGACGAAACGCGCGTCTGGCGTAATGAATTTGTCACCTTGGTAATTTTGATTACATCTTGTTGGAATATTTGAGCAAAGCAAAGTAAAGCACGGCACGTCCGCGGCTGGCGGACTTGTGAAGCAACTATTTTGGGTTAAGTTGGAAATGAGAAATTTCAAGATCAATATGTTATGACTTGTTTACGTCATTTATTTATATTGACATTCAATGACTAAGGCCATTCGTTGGTCAGTCTTTGTCTAAATTTTTGACAAGAAACACCGTCATTTGTATCGTTGCATAATCTTCTAGACTTGTATATTATTTTTTGTTTATGCTGTATCGTCATGTTTGTCGATCCGATACTTAATAAGCTTGCTGGTTGGTAGACTCTTTAGACTTTTATATATATATATATATATATATATATATATATTAATTCATTGTAAGGTAACACACGCACACACCCATACAGGGAAGACGCTTCAATTTCACCTTTAACTGATCACGAACTGTATGGTTCGAGTGGTTACTTCTAAACTATAAATGAAGAAAATGTGAAATAAAAAGCCCAAATTTCGATTTATTGTTTCAAATGACAATAAATAACCAAAAATTAACAACCAATTATTTCTCCTCATATTGAAATCATACTCTTTAAATTGTTATTAACATTTTTCGCCGAATATACGAAGCACATGTTAATTCGTCAAATTTATCGAGGTTTCTGAGCATTTACTTCAAACTTGCCCAAAACTAAACACATGTATGCGGATTAATACTTAATTATACATTGTGAACCACCAGTTGTCCTTACTTATGAATCCCATTTCGAAATTCAAATATTGACAACCGATATTTTTGATCTACTAATATACTTATAATTATGGAATAAGTGACAATTTGATATAAATCTAAGATTTTTCCATACTGAGCAGTTATATATTTATTTACATTTTCTATCAAAGCAGTTGTTTTTCAACTGTCTCTCTCTCTGTTTTGGATAGAATCATCTGTTCATTTGTATTGAGTACAAGGTTTACAATATTAGAGTGCCCAGCATTAATTGCAATTTCAAGTGGACCTTCGGAATCAACTATATTAAAATCGCAATTCTTTTCTATCAAACGTTTAGCTATATTAAAATGACCACAATAACAGCATATTGCCAAGGCTGTATTGCCATTCGCATCGCGTTTATCAATATAGCAAGGATGTGATAACAAAAGTTGTACAATGTCCTCAAAACCTTTTATACATGCTACATGTAAAGGTGTTTGACCTTCCGCATTAGGGAGATTTAGATTGCAGTTTGAGATTAATAGTGCTCTAGCAATACTTGTTTTTCCGGTTTCACAAGCTATTAACAATGGTGTCTTTTCATCGTTGTCCTGGATATTGACATCACAATATGTATCAAAATCACAATTTTCCGAAACACAACGCGTTGATAACAAGATTTGTACGACGTCCTCAAACCCCAGCAAACAGGAAACGTGTAAAGGTGTTTGACCTTGCGCATTAGGGAGATTTACTTTGCAGTTTGAGTTAAGAAGGTCTAAAACAATATCTATATTTCCGGTTTCACATGCTATTAACAATGGTGTTTTCTCATCTTCGTCCTGAATATTAACATCACAATTTGCTTTTAATAAACCATTAACAATATCCGGATATTGTTCTTCGCAAGCAATGTGAAGTGGGGCTCTTCCTCTGTGCATTAAATTTACATCACATTTATATTTAATTAGCATCGAAACAAATTTGTAACGACCTGCTTCGCACGCAATCTGCAACAGTGTTGCATCTTTGTTATCTACACCAACGACACTATTACTATCAACCCCATGTTGTAGTAAAAGTTGTCCAGATTTATACAAACATTCATCGATAGCTAACCATATAGGACCATTTTTTAACTCTGCATCTTCAAAGTAACAAGTGTGAATACATTCTTCCAGCTCTGTTTTATCCGACGAAACAGTTTCCGCTTCTAGTTCATTAATTAAATATTCTAATATCATGTTCAAACCGTTACACTCAGACAAGACATAAGACCATTGATTGTGTATCAGCACTGATGATATATTAGGATTTTGTGAAAGGTATGTTAACAATTTCCGTTGACATGTCTCATGTATCAGATTTAAATTGTCAAGTGCAATCAACAATTTTCTATCTGAAATGTCTTGCAAAATTCGCCTAAAATACAAATCTTCAATGTTCGTTTCAATCATTATCTTGAATTCATCATGGGGTTCGTTCAGGGACTCTAGTTCCATTCTCTCCAAAATAAAAGTGCTATCACCATATTCTAAAATTATTTCGATCATTATTTTTCCAAAGTAGAAAGAGATCATATCAAATATCTTGTCATGTACGGCCCTGAAATGTGTATCAGATTCAGTAACATATGTTTTATTTAAGGTTTGGAGCATTGCTTCCACGTGATGTTTTACTGGTCTTTTAGTCAGTCTGAAAATTTCGAACAAATCGTCAAATAATTGGCAAAGCTTTTGATTGGTACGTTCCTTAAAAATATTTTTATTTAAATTGTTATTATGTATAACAAGCAATACCAAACCAACAAAACAGTCTTCGTTCTTATAACGAATTTCATCGAATTCCCGTTCCAGTTCTTTGAATGGATTATGAAATATATCGAAATTTGCTTTGTCGTCAGATTTCGCAAACATACTGCACAGTAGAGGAAACATATCAAATTGGTTAACAGTGTCATCGTCCAACTTTTGCAATAGCTCAGCATCGAAATGCTTACTAGCTATTTTACGTTTTTCATTTGTACTCGACAATAGCTCTTCAGAAAGCAAATTACATTCGGTTATTCCGAAACATTTTGAAAATCTCCGAAAATTGTCATCTTCTGCAATTTGTAATCGGGATGTACCGATAACACGTAATGAATATGGATTCCTTTCAAATAGTTTTAGTAGAGACTATTTGATTATATGCTTAAGATGACTAACAGGTAAAATGTCAAAGTCTTCGGTGTTGTTTAGTACAAGTGCAATATAACGAGCAGTAGCAGTCTTGCCCATACCAGGACTTAAATTCAGAATCATCACTCAATAAAGTAGTTTTACTGCGTACAGTTTTCCATATTAGCTGTTTTTTTGTCTTAGGTTAGCCATATTTGACTTTTGACGGTGAATGTTATATTGGCGTTCTTTGATTTTTTTGTATTGTATTCGCAGTTGTAATCGTACTAAAGCTCGTTTACTATTCTTAGTCAATAATTCAGAAGATAGACATAGACATTAATATCGTTTACGGGGCAATCCTTATCTGTTTAAAAGTCATAAAAACATATGCTTAATAGCGACGCAGCAACTAATATCATACCTAGCAGAAAAAGCAAATAATTATAGTTGCATTCGAATTAGGATTAGAGATTGGCAGGGTTGAAATTGAAGAGTATTTTCCACACATTTATTGTCGTTTGCGTCTATCAAATGTGATACATTATATATTTTCATATTCAGTATTCGCTTGACATCAATTAAATATCCATAGTTATATTCAGGACAAGAATTATTATAAAACGTTTTTACCTCAGATATTTCTTTCCAAGCAGAATGAAACTCGGTATTATTAATACTCCCATCCACTGAATGCGCAATTAAATTTCTGTAATATTTTATTCTTGAGAGGTCATCTACCTCACTGACATCTGTTGCAGGTGGCAATGTGTCTTTTATTTTCAGTTTAGTAAAATTACGAATTAAAGCCAACATGAGTGTAACATCCATGTTTGATGAGGTAACACAAGGCCCTGTTAAATTAACTTCAAATACTGTTAAAACTAAACAAAAACAGTTAAACTACTTGAATTTTAACATGTCAGAAGAAAATGTTTTGTCAAAACGCACCTGTTGCAGAAAGTAATACACATAATGTATAGATAAATAAGCAATACTATGATATTAAAATCAGGCCATATTGTAGATAAATGTTACAGAATGTATTGTTATGGGGAAATGATTTAAAAAATGCCATAGCAAAGCTAAGAAAACTGTACAAAATATTTATTTATTTGCCTCTATTAGCAGGCAGAATTAAAATTAAAACAAAACTTGTTCCTGTATGCATTCCTTATGTAACCACGTTTCAATAAAAACAAATTAAACAAACATGAAGGCCTCATATCCCAAATAATTCACCACCAGTATATTGCTCTAAATTACATCAAACTTATATATAAAAGATAAACACTCGTTTTGTCTCCCTCAGTCTGACAGAATACATTTCAAATAGCTCAAACGAGCAAATTAAAATTAGTAATTACGAACACCGATCAAACCTACACTCACAAGAGACTTACAGTTGGGTGCAGTCCTAACATAACATGCTAGTTAACTTGTAAAGCAGAGATTCTGACTGCTTTAAGTTAACTTCGAGCAGAGAATTTGACAACCCAAGTTAACTTGGGCTGTTCTTTTGACAATTTTTTTATACAATATATTTCTGTCCATTTGACAATTTGTTGACAATTTCTGGTCCACTGGACATTTTTGTTCTTTTGACAATTTTTGTCCACTGGACTTTTTTTTTCTTTTGACAATTTCTGTCCTCTGGACAATTTTTTTTCTCTTGACAATTTTGTTACGTGACAAGTTTGTCAACAAGACATTTTTTGTTCTGACAATTTTGTCACGTGACAATTTTGTCCACTGGACATTTTTTTATTTTCTTGGAAATTTATGTCCACTATGTCAACTTGCTAACCTTTCGACTGCACTTTAAAACACTTTTTAACTTTTACCTTTTTAATGTTTTTTGACAATTTTTTTACGAAAGACCGACTGGTTGTACCGTACGTCCATTTATTTTATCTGCGCGTTGTCGGAATGAAAAGTATACGAAAGATGAATCAAATCCTTTGTCGTTTATTAAAATCCTACTACAAAAAAAAAACAATCGATAAAATACAAAATTTGTTAATGAAAGAATTGCAGATTTGTTTGCTATTTACGTGTTTCTGGAGGATATCAAATGTTTTAAATCTTACGGCACGGAAACATATTACTTATTGCGCCGTTGTTTCCTTTAATTAAATATTAATGTATAGTCCAATAAAGTGAGACATATCTTTGTTATATAACTATATATCATTCAAGCAATTCTTCGATATCATAATATAAATTACAACTTTTGAACTTAGCAACCATTCAAAATATAAATTAAGTCTACATGTATCCAATTGAAAGTACATTGCATAATTATCCAAAATGTGTGATAATAATAAAAAAAGGTTAAAAATCTATTAGAGTTCTGTATTTTAACAACTAAATCTTATTAAAGTACACAACAATTAAACAATAATGTAAAATATCATATATTTACAATGGTTAAACCCACATTCATGACATTTTGGTTGCATCTTTTGGGTATCAGGAATAATTTTATATGTTAAATATGGATTTTAATTGCATCACTTAGGTCTCCAGAGTGATTTTATTTGTGACATATGATTTTTGATTAGATTGCTAAAGTCTTTCTAGTGATTTTATTTGTTAAATATATTGTTTAATTGTATTGCCAAGGTTTCACGATTGATTTATATGCAGAATATGGTTTTAATTCCATCTATATGGTCTCAGGATTGATTTTATATGTAAAATATGGTTTGGAATTGCATGGCTATTAAGGTCTCCAGAGTGACTTTATATGTGAAATAGAGTTTTTAATTTCATTGCTTCAGTGTCATTATTGATTTTGTATGTTAATTATGGTTTTTAATTGCATCACTTAGGTCTCCAGTGTGATTTTATATGTGATATATGGTTTTTGATTACATTGCTTCAGTATCATTAGAGATTTTATATGTTAAATATAGATATTAATTGTATTTTAAAAGTTTCAGGATTGATTTTATATGTGAAATATGGGTTTTTTAATTCCATCACCATGATCACTATGGTGTCAGGATTGATTTTATATGTTGAATATTTTGTTTTAATGGTATTGCCAAGGTTTCAGGATTGAATTTATATGCAAAATATGGTTTTTAATTGCACGGCTAAGGTAACCACAACGGCTTGCTATACATTTACCGAAACGCGGACGGGAAAGAAATCGGCCGCGTTCTTTAAAATAGACTGCCGTAGATTTCGTTAACTAATTTTTGATGATTGTCTAATTGACAATTTGTAACGAAATGATTAAATAAAGCATATATTTTGACTTTTTGTACAAAGGGACATTTTGTGACTTGAAAATTGAAAAGCAGAGATTTTGTCCACTGGACATTTTTGTCACGTGACTATTGAAAAGCAGAGATTTTGACAATTTTTGTCCACTGGACATTTTGGTCACGTGACAATTGGAAAGCAGAGATTTAGACAATTTTGTCCTCTGGACATTTTTGTCACGTGACATTTGAAAGCAGAGATTTTGACCGTTTTTGTCAATTTGACAAAAGCAGAGATTTGGACCGTTTTTGTCCACTTGACAAAAGCAGAGAATTTGACAATATTTAAAGCAGATATTTGGACAAAATTTTGCCCTGTCAAAGCGGTCAAATTGACTGGTTTTTGGTCAAAAAGCAGAGATTTTTTTTCTCAAAAGCAGAGATTTTGACCAGAGATTTGGACTGGTTTAAGTTAACTTTATGTTATGTTAGGACTGCACCTAACTGTAGGTTAGACAAACTACACAGAAAATACCTGTTTCGTTATAGGACAGCATAGAGATTTGTATAAATAATATATCTTACCGTTTGTAGGAAAAAGAAGGTCCAGTTGTGATTGATTGATAACTCTTTTCTGACACAAAGACTCTAGTTTTCCTTTTATTTGATTTAGAGAAATCTGCAAACCCGCAGGATTGAAATGATTATCAAAGAGTGTTCTAACAGCAGTCGGTGAAATCCGTATTACAAGGTGTGCTAGGCGTAGGAAGTTTGTTTCTTCCTTTGTCTTTGGAAGAACTGAAGGCTTGGAGAGCGCCATTCTGATAAAATAGACCATAATGTGTAAATAATTCCACAGACTTATAAAATTGCAATGTAATTACCTAACAAGCTCCAGAGCAAGCACACTGACAAGGAAACTCCTAAGACAGATATTCAGGATAGTTGACAGTTAATTTGAAGTGTTACCATCGTTAATTCTAAAATCGCCGCCATGGACTGGCTCATTGATTCTAAATATCTCTGACAGGCAACTTATAAGTTTTATCTGCTGTCATGTTTACCGTTTCTATTTTACCTTGACAATTACAATGAGTATCAGAGTAAAAAGTGCCGACTAAAGAGTAAGAAACTGCTTAACCGTAACCTGCATGACTACACCAAACGTTTAAGTAGGGTTAATGTTGCTTATCTTCAGTTTCCTGTGTTAAACCTCGATAAATCTTGCTAATTTTGATCTTTATTCTTTTAATATTAAAATCAACCACATCTTTCAATGTAGCAAAATCTACATTTAACTCTTATATTTATTACGTCACATGTTTTAACATAGCGGAAATATTTAGTTCCTGTTACATTTGTCCTTAGATATAGCTTTGTTTTATAGTAATACGATCATGCATGCTATACGTATCATCTGACAATTACTTTACACAACATGCAAACAAGGATGTTAAGAGGTCACATGACACAACGCTAAATCGGATTTTAAAAATGTACAAGAAGGACGTATCATCCAGTTTTATAAAAATATTTTTACACTAATGCAATTTAAGCTACATGCAATGTACGGAATACATGGCATAGACCTAGGTGTCTGAAAATTAAGCTAAATGTTTTCGACTCAAAAAAATGTCCCACTTGTAATGCATGTATTAGCGATACATACGGAATAAGTGTTGCCTATCTCAGTTAAAAATAACCAATCTCGTGACTTGTTGCAAAACCTCTTTTAATGTGTTCCTTTGTATATCTAAAAATTAGTTCAATCACCCAATATGGCGACATACATCAGATATCAAATCTGTAAAATGAGTCAGTTACTTATTGCCGTATTGTAATGTATTTGACTTGTAACTATTTGTCCATGTAATGGTTTACGTGTTTATGTACTTGCTGATCAATTCGTGCTTAGTTCTATAACAACATTTCGACAATTGTTTTACATTTATAGCTAATATAAAAAAACGCACCTGATCAATCGATAGCAGAATGAAAATCTACAATAATATAGATCATTTTAAATGCTATGATTAAATATCTAATGTCAAAAAGTACCTACTTAATCGTATAAGTATTTCGTTTGTGTTTTTTTGTGAATTCACATTAAAAAAAATTAGCAAAAGTTTATTTAAGATGTCATCATGTTCCTAATTCACGCTTGCAGTCCATCTCATTTCCTGAATTGATTTATAGCTCTCGTCCTTATTGCATTTTCTTATTTATGTCTTCATGTACTTTAAAATGTACAATAAACCGCAACTGTACGTGAATTACATTTTGAAAAATCTATTTAATACACGTAAATGCAAAACCTGTTAGTATAATGACAGCATATTGCTGAATGAAATTAATATAGTATTGTTAACTATAAGCAGTTTGTTTGCCTACATATTTTTTGTACAAGCGCCATACTCTTATAGTAATCTGTCATCTAGCGGTTTTTTCATTCACATTTGATCTTTTTTCAATCGATATCATTATGGAAGTCCATTTTACCTTGTTAGTGACTTTACTAGACCTTGACAAATCACTTTTAGTAAATGTTTAACTGGTGTTTACTGTTGCTGATATTTTAAATTTCCTCTGTCTGTTTTCACGGTAATTTTTCATTATATTTGTTTCTTACAAAAAAGTTTGTGTAACAATTATGTTGTTTTATCTTTTTGTGTTTTTTGTGATATTTTTATTAATAGCTTTCACATCTACAATTCAGTACATCATGTGCCTTATTAGAATCATTTGACAATTTTTTTGCAGAAACGATGTCAACAAGGAAGTTACCGGTAAGAGGTCACATGACACAATTAATCACTTTATCGGAGTTTAATAGTCTACAACAAGGCGTCATTATCAACATTTTACAAATATATTTCTCAGAGTTCTGTAACGCTAGATACAAGCAATGTTATGAATGAATATTGCGCGACCTAGTTTTCCTAAAATTGAACTAAATGTTTCGAAATTATTGTCTTTCTTCAGATGCATTGTTTTGTGCAAAGCAAAGTATTTGCTGGTTATCTCAGTTAAAACAAGTGAAATATGCATCTTGTTACCAAACCTCCTTAAAAATGTAAATTTTGAAATCTGAAAAGATCCCCTAAAACGACGAAAAATATTTTAATCTTCCTGAGTTTATACATACATCGGATATATATCTGCAAAAAGCTAGACAGTTATTGACCAACATATTGTTTGAATGCATTTTAGTTGTGACGCTATGTTTTCTATATAATCATATAATAGTTTACGTACCTATAGATTAATGCATTATTAGTTCCTTAACAAATGTTAGGGACGATCTCTTTTCATTTTCTAATATCAACAGGCGCTTTTCATAAAAACATTCACGTGACATTCCTGATTAATCAAATAAGAGTTTAAAAGTCTACACAAATATACATACTTTGTTAAGTGTAAATACTTAACATCGTAAAATAATTGTATTGATTTTATTTATTCATCTGTTGTATTTAGTTTGGGTTTTTATTCGGTATTCAAATTTAATTAAAAAATAGTTATTAAGACATTTTGTTTTCTTTTGGCGTTGTCAATCAGTTAGCAATACGTATAGACTGGTCTGGGACTATTTCGTGTGATTTTTAGGCGAGTGCCACGCTCTTAGCACGCAAAATTCCATTTCAAAGATTTTTGATAAAAGTGGGCTCATTATATTACTTACCAAATCTATAAAACAATGTGTCTTATTAGACAGATCGTTCAAATCCGTCCATGGGTCAAGTTACGATTCGGAACGATGGGACTTTTCGACTTATTCGTATCTGACCACTGAGGAATTGATGAATGACAGGGTCGTCAATTATGGCTGATCGATAAAAGTGGTGTGTTTTAACATCATATGCCATGGTTGTTTTTAAATATACCTTTCTGTTAATGGGAATAATGTGAAACCTCTAAACAATTTAGAACAGTTATTACTACAATCAAGACATAAAATTACATAAAATCAAGAACTATTTACCGATTTGTAATTCCATATTTTGCTAGCATTGTCTTTTCAGCAAATTAAAAATGCAGATTGATTAGTTATAGATTTAATTGTTTTCCATCCTAATTATTTGCAGGTTTTTCCTCATGTTTCTAAACACATGGGCCTTTCTGAAGTATGCAATTATTCAAATTTCCCTACCTTTTACCGGTTTTCTAGTCAAAGGGAGTTTAAACAATACAAATACAAACAATTTAAACATATTTACTATTTAATAGGGATTTTTAACCTGTGTCAACCCATGCGGAAATACCTTTATCCAACAAGATGCTTATACAGCAATAGAATGGGTGCGTTAAAACAATTTGTCGAATAGACACCATGATTAAACTGACGTGTGACGCTAGTTTTTGACAACAGCTATCAAACAAAATTTATTGAAAACTCAAATCAAATTTAAAATTTTAGTGTTGGCATCACAAAACACAAGTCGCCCAAAATGACCATGGATAGTATTTCATTGAAATCAGTACACTTACATATGCCTAGAAATCAAATGTGGTTGAAATCGGACAAAGCTGACTTTTTATGTTGGTGGGTGTAGTAAAATAAGGGACATTTTGAACCCGGACGTTGGACAAAATTTTGCAACTTACGGCACACTCAAGAGACCTTTATATACCTGTATAACGAATTTCGAATGACGTTTAAATTTTTGTATTTGGAGGGTCTTTGTCGGAAAGCGGACATCTGGAAAATTTCAAAACCACCAATAGGCAAACTATAAATGTTAAATATTCACTATGCCAGGTATCATAATGCTGATGAAAAATGCCGGACACTTTTATGATAAATAAAAAAGAATAAAAATAATAAGAAGAAGCGGTGTAAACAATAAGTCTCTCAAAACAGTGTTTTGCTCGAAATAATTATACAAAGAAATGGTTTAGATTGCTTTATACGTTCAAGTTATGTTAAAAGTAAGTCAATACTTTAATTGATATTGATGAATATTGTGAAAAGGAAGTTCAATCACAAAAAATAAAATTAAAAAGACAAAATATTTACAACCCAGTATTTTGTCAACATATGTGTTGCGCAATTTAACAAAAATTTGCAATTAATGAAACTAAGAAAAATATAACATAAAATACGCATATTTGAATGCTTATCAGGGTTTTTAAAAAAAATAAAGTCGAACATATGGACTTTTTTGGAGTCAATCTCTCGTGTAATATTAGTTCTTGTAAAATATTGAACATGATTTGATAAACGAGAATAAGCAAATATATTTCTATATATGATCATAAATTGAAAAAAAAATATTAATGAAACTGAATGTTATCCTCATAATGCTCTATACCAATTCACAATTTAAATCAATAAGAAATACACACTGTATTTAATGTCCGGAAAAAGGATGCCAACTTCCTGTCGCTTAGTTTCTGTGTCAAGTAGAGGCGTTACATAACTACCTCAGTTATAATCGAATGTAAATTGATGTTATCGCCTTTACCAAAGCTAAATAATGTAAATAAAAATTAGAACGTGAAGTGGAATCACCACAACATCGTCTTTGTCTGATGTAAGAAAATAATTGTTTTATCACTTATCTTCTATTTATAAAGGGTCTTCTTTAACTTGGTAATTATTATAAACATCTAGGCACTTTAAGTCCCGACAGAGAGATTGTTTCCTTCTAGGTGATAGACAGTGTTAGTGCTGCAAGAGAAGGAAATAATTTTCCTTTTTTTTTACAAATCTGAATACAAAACAAATGTAAACATACTTGAGTAAGAATTAAACGTTAACTGCACTTATCAAAAATCAAAGTATACGTAAAATTTACCCAACCGAATCAATGCTACATAATACTTAGTTGACAAAATAACTGGGCTGCTCTTCGGTCCAGAACTGGGGAACTCTCTAAGTATAGTACCATACACGTTATTGAAGATATGTATATATTCCAAGCATATAACATGCATTGTAGGCATTTCATAAATTATATCACATTACTGTTGATATTTCAGTAACTAACCATAAAACATACCTATAAATATGTCACACAAAACAAACTTATTAACTGGCCGTTATCTCTAAAGGTTTTGCTCTGGGAAAATTTTCATGAATTATTCAAAACAATATCACAAAATGTCATCAAAGGAACAAAGGTTATAACATATTTGTTGGGAAATGAAAGCGTATTACATGTCCTACGGTGTACAGAAGCGTACTACATGTTCTACGGTGAACAGAAACCTACTATATGTCCTACGGTGTACATCTAGCGTAACAAAACTGGCGACCCATAAGAACAGATAGTTATCGTTTTTCCTTAAAATGTCTAATAGGTATTAAATACAAGCTACTGATGAGGTCTCATTATCGTCGCAAATATATATATCATGCCCAGAGAATAATAATAATAATAATAATAATAATAATAATAATAATAATAATAATTTTTTTTAAAGCCAAAATGTCTTTTGATACGCAAATACTAATTTGATGTCAACTTTCTTGTCCAGCGATTTACCAAAAATTGCAATTAATCAAACTAAAATCTTACTTTAAACCAGTTGAATGCCTGTCAGAATTTTTAAATTGTTCCTACGAATACAACATATCAAATGTATGGGTTATTTTGAGCTATAACAATCGTACAGGTAATAGTTTTGGCTTACGGTAATAAGACAAATATACTTCTGTATATGGTCATGATAAATATTAATGAAACTAAATGGGTTGCACATGAGGCTTTATACATATAATTTATCAACTGTTTGAATGGTACATAACTCATAGTTAACAAAAATAATTAGTTTTAGCTCACGACTGTTATATTCCTCTGATATTTACTGTACTTACCCACAAAATGAACGCCTAACTTAGAAAAACTGCTAAAAAATTCACTGTGTTACTGCGGCAATGTAAAATCATTTCGGTTGAAACGAAATTATAAATAAACACAACACTTCAAATACGGAAAATTATAATATACAGGAAACTCATTGTAATGTCAAATAAGGGTCAAAAGTCTAGACACTAACTGAAAAGAAATTATATTAATTTTATATTTTTGATAATGGGTACAAGTGTTGTCATTGCAAGTCACATAGACGAAATAAAATACCACGTAGAGGTTCATCAAACAATCTGCTTAATGGTTATTATAAGAAAAATAGATAGCATATTATGCAGGAGGAGAGGTTGGGTTTCAAACCTGTTTTAAGTTTTGTTTTTAGTATGCGGCGTACAAATAAAACATACTAACATATTAAATCATTGTACTCAATGACAAATCGCCGAATATAGGCATAACATAGAAGATTTGGTATCCAATTTGAATACGTTCTTGTTGTTTTCTCTCCATGCCAACAAATATATTGTCACCAAACAAACACACATCATTTAAGACATGTCACTTACTCAAAACATATTACATTTATTGTAGACATTTCACACAATCCAAACACATTATTATTGATATTTCAAGCGTCCAAACACACTATTGTAGATATGTCATCCAATCCCTACACCATGTTATCAATACATGTATGTCACATAATCGAAACAAATAAATGTTGTCAAACAATCACTTTGGCACAATTTGTTTTTGCAACATGCATTCAAAGGAAGGTGTAGTCATGTACTATTGCTGGGTACTGAGAAGACCAAATTTACACGGCTGGATGAGTTATTATCAATGTTTACGGACCAAAAATATAAAAAATAACGAATAAATATGATTTCAAAATATGCTGACCGAAATGTTTAACTCTTAGTCGTATCGTTAATTTACAACTAATCAAAACGGTAAATTTAAACAATTAATAGTTATAAAAAACATTCAAATTTTTAAAAGCTTACTATTTGTTAGATCAATTGCATCTAATTTTATGATGAATATATAACTCAGCGTATGAGTTGGGAAATGGAAGCGTACTACATGTATTACGCATTACATTCAGCACATTCAAACTGATGACCCTTAAGAACACAGCAGGACAGTAATCCACTTGCATTAAAGTGACTAATAGGTATTATGAACAAGCTATTGATGAGTGTCTGTATCGTCATTGATCCCTCAAACTAGAATGACAGAACTTTATGTTTGGCTTAACAATACTAACTATTAGTTACAGATATCCAAGGCGCGATTAAATTTAGTCTGGTCTTCCTTTAAAGGAAAAAAATATATAAATTTCCTTACGCGTACTTTTAAAATGTACGCATATGTAAGGAACCTTTTGACGGTTAAATACCACCACAAGTTTCACAGCCGTTATTAACTGGAAAATTACTTACATTGTATGTTCTCCTGCTTGGTTGATCTTTCTGTTATTGTTTTTAGTTAATTCGTTTGTAATTTTTATTGCGCCACATTTCAGTTTCTTTTTCTTAAGAGTTCGTGTCGTTGAATTGGTTTGTTGGTTTGTTATGATTTTTCCATCGCATAATGACTTCGAATTAATGATTTGAACAGTGAAATTCAAATGTCACTTTTGTATCTTTGCTTAGGTCCGTTTCATAACAGGTTAACTTGCTGGACTGAATACTAACAGTGCTAAGACATTTTAGATACTGTTATTTTTGTTATCTCATTTTGACATGAGTGAGCATTCCATCATGTGGTACTTTGTAAAATGATGCAGTCTTATTTGAAAAACTGCAAGTACCAACTTAATGTATTGGTTGAACCCTGATTGGGAATATAACACTTTTTATCTAAATTCAAAGCAAGCATGAAAATTATCGTATCACGTGCATTGTTATGAAAAAAATTAAAATTAATTAAAATCGTACAAATTAAGGTATAGGTATATGCTAATCAATGTAAAGATGTATAATATAAACATTGTATGAAATTATTCAAAACATCATCCAGTCAAACGTTCATGAACTTCAAAATGAATACATTCTGCAAATTTATTTTTTACCTTCTATCTTGCCAACAGCAAAACAAACATATTACTGCAAAGCAACAAATACATATATAAACATCTAACTATAGCTCAAGGTTTCAATGAATACATTCAAGCT